>OY720268.1:2507500-3757500 GCA_963082995.1 Noctua comes
TAGTGGCGGGGGTAGTTTGTTGGAGAGCGATTTTAGATGGGGAAGGTGGTGTCTTTATTTGATGGTTTGGTAGAATTGAGTCCAATAGTTTTTTTGCAAGATGTTGTAACTACGATTGACTACTATTATAAAGATCAAACTAGTGGTTCACTCTCACTTACACGCATTAATTTTTAGGGTTCCGTACCCGAAGAGAAACCAATTACTAATCCTCCGTTGTCCGTCCGTCTGTCAGCGGGTATACATGATGTACGTTTTTTGCAATTTGACCTGGAAATTACAAAAAACGTAAGAAAATTTGAATTTCGCGGGCTACTCCTGCGCTTCCCCCTTAAATTTAATATTCTTTAACTTTAATAAAAGATCGCTCCTCCCATCAATGTAGTTTAAGCCTTAATCTTCTTACTAGTGACACGGATAGAACAAAGATGCGGCTTACATCAGTAGCTATGTCGCGCACTGATCTCTTGTCATAACCATAGTTGTTATAGTACCTTCATAAGTACCGAGTACACGCCCTGTTGGTCTCGTGGTCTCGCGCCTGATCTCCCTCTCGCAGTCCAATCGAACTATGAGTGTAAAGGAGCAGAGTGTGCAAATGTGTCTGGCATACATTGTGCACTATAATATCTCCCGCAACCAATGGCTCATCTCCGTTAAGATTGGCCGTCGTGACCGAAAATGGTCAGGAAGACTATTATTATTTTACGAGTAAATGTGTGTTTTTTTTTTTAAGAAATAGACTTGGGTCTGTTTTTTGTTATATATAAGTTCAATGAATGTTTAAAATCAAAATCAAAATATTTTATTTCACATAGGCCTCGATGGGCACTTATAAAACGTCGACAAAAAGGTGCACGGTTCGGGTTGGTCGTTTCCTATGGAGAAGAACCGGCAAGAAACTCCATGGTTACTCTTTTCAAATCATTTGGTGTTACAGTATTATGGATACAGCATTTGTACTTAAGTATGGGGGGACAGCGTAGGCCCGACAATAAGTCGTTGCTTACTACACAAAAAATGTAGAACAAAATAAAAAAAAAAATGAAAATATTTAATTTTGAGCCAGCAAAAGAAATTCTATTATAGAATTTTATTTGTTATCCTACGATAATAGGTCCTCATGTCCGGAAAGCTAGACATATGGCAAATTCTACAACGACGTAGTTTGAGTCAGTCTCATATGTATTTAAGTTTTCCGACATCATAATCCCTGGTAGGATATTACTTTGTGTAATCCCCTGAAACAGTGACACGAGGTCGCGGCAGACCACGAAGGAGATGGCGGGACGAACTGGATGTCTTCCTTGAGGATTGGAAAGAAGTAGCACAGAAGCGTGACCTTTGGAAGGAATGGAGGGAGGCCTTTGCCCAGCAGTGGGACAATGTGGGCTAGCTATAATAATATAATAATCGCTGAAAACAATATTATGTTTAAGTTTCAGTCATCGTGGTGAAATGATTAGTCAGCTGGACTCCGTGTTATCGAGTATTAGCTGTCCAAGGTGAGCCGGGCGTTTGGAATCACAATACGAAATTTTTATCGCCTCTCCTCGAGGCTCCTTCCATGCACCTCCATCATCATGTTCCCACCTAATTTCCTGCCGAGCCTGCAAAACCACCTGCACCTTTCTGGATTTAATTATAGCAAATGTTACAGCTGTGCAGATGCCTAAGGCCCGGACTCCACCAAGGCGGAGATGGGCGGAGCGGAGAGGAGATGTGTAAGATTCGACCAATCACAGAACAGACGAGAGACGTAATGTAGATTTCAACCAATTTGATTGGTCGGTTTTCGCACGTCTCCTCTCCTCTCCGCTCGTCTCTGCTTTGGTGGAGTATGGGCCTAAAACTGGTCTAAGGGTGTTACCACACCGACCGATCGATCGCCAATCACTAATCGATCGATGGTAGAAATGACTTTCTACCATCGATTGATTCGAGTGTAGTAGAAACTGTCGATCGACGTCGACTTTTCCATTCCTCCAATTCCTGCATCTGCACAGCTGTAACATTTGCTATAATTAAATCCAGATGGCCTCGATCGACGATCGATCAATGAACACCCTAACACCATTTGTGCTTCATGGACACGAAAAGAATATTATGTTTAACTTGATTTCGCTTTCATTTATGTACATAAGAACTTGGGTGTTTAATGAGAAAGCAACTACAAACAGACCGACTGTACACAGTGATTATCTTCATTATCACGTTTGACACGTCTGTGGAGATTTATTTGTGTTCCAAATTATATGCGAACACTTTCAGTTTATTTGAAACGAGTTTCAGGTTTGTTCTGTTTGTTATAAAATTATACGATTCGTTATTTGGTTGTTAGTACGTGTTAAATTACTGTAGAATTATTATTGTGTAAAACTAGCTGTGTTTCTTGGTTCCGTCTGCTTTTGTAGATTTTAAATTTTGGAAAATCATACATACATACATAAGCTCACGCCTTTTTCCCATGTGGGTAGGCAGAAACCACAGAACGTCACCTGCTACGATCGTAAGTGTAAGCATACTCCTTTTGCCTCGTCAACGTTCATACATCTCTTCATACACGCACGCCGGTAGCGAGTACTACACACCTCACCTTGCTGAAGAACCTCACCAATAAGGACAGTGTATGTCCTTCTAGGGTGTCCCTTCTCGGCGTCGCCACAGCCACATCTGCCTTGTAAGCTGCATTCAGTATAACGTTAATAGTGCAAGGTATTGCAATTTTTAAAAGCAATATGACCTTATTTGAATTAAATAACATGAGAAAAAAAAATTTGTTCATCTGAAAAATATACTTACGTGGCAATTGAGTTCAAGACCGCCACTTATCTCTCTGCTTCAATAAGTCAGCCCCGAAAACAGAATTTGAAATAAACTGAGAATACTTGAATCACGTTTATTACAAGTACGCAATAAAAAATATGCATTGTATGCTTTTAAAGATTGGGTACTAAAGTGCAAACTGCAACGTTTTCATTGGATCGCAAACCGGGATCAAAACTGAAAATCTTTCTTTATCATTCTTTTAATAGACAAATAGATCACAGAAGGTTATTATTTGATTCATAGATGATAATCTTTTTCACCACAATGATAGCTCTTAACACAGTCAGACATACAAATTTAAACCTTATCTTGTCTGATATATAGTTCAAACTCAATAACTCATAACTCAAAAGACTAACAACAATAAACAAACCTATAATAATCTAATTTCAAAGCAATTTAAACTTGGACTCGCTATTTTATGTTAAAGTATAGAAAATCGAGCCCTGAACGCCCATTGGCGCCCGTAGATATGTTTTACTAGCACCCTGTTTCCACAAAAGCGGAGACTAGCGGAGCGGAGCGGAGGGGAGATGTACGGCAATCGGCCAATCACATTGGACATCGCATCTGGCTAGCCGCAGAGATGACCGATGAAGCAAGGTTTTGGCCAAAAGATGGCTAAGAAACAAAACAAAAACACGTGTGGCAGAAAAAACGGGAGGCCAATTCCCAGCAGTGGAAGATTGAGGGCATGTGATCCTGGATTTGATTCCCGGTTCGGCAAAGTAGTATCGGGTTCTCCATCGGGAATTTATCAGTAGCAACCACGGAGTCTCAATTTGTGCTCGTGTGATAGCTATAGGCTCTCCCTCTATTACATGGCACTTAAAACATAACTGGCGATTATTATTACCTAACCCTGTTCCCTTCCCTTCATGTTATGATGATGACATTGGTTGAAATCTACATAGCGTCTCTCGTCTCCCCTGCGATTGGTCGAATCTTGCAAATCTCCGTACCGCTCCTCTTTGGCCTTTGTGCGCCCTCAGCAACTGTGGGGCCACGTTTGCCTTGGGTTGGAAAGTGCTCAAGCTAAGCGTTGCATCGCAGATTGTGAACTGAATAATAATGAAACTTGCCGCGTAAACCAAACACGTTAGCTGGTTATGGAGCGATGAGTAATTGGATGCGGTATTTTAAGTGTTTTGTATTTTGGACGAAGTCGCAAGGTCGGTTGATTTGCGGGTAGTTGTTCTACGGTTGAACTAATGGGAAAATATGTTCCTATTATTCCGAAGATGTAAGTTGTTGTAGAAGAAAAGGGATTTTTTGTTCCTACTAGTACTACGATATGAGGTGTTACGAAATTGTAGGACTATTGGGAAAATATATTCCAATTAGTTCTACCCTAGAACTGTTTAGTAGAACTAGTGGGAACAAACCGATTTGCGTTCTTCTTGCAAGTACCAATTATGATTTCTAACACTTGACAGACAAGTTGATAAATATTTAAGACAGAATGTGAAAGTACTGTAGGTCGCAAGTCAGTGGAACTAAAACCATTATGAACTGGCTTGTAAATACAGACGTGCGGCTTACTGTACGAAAAACATAGTTCCAATCAGCATTAAAAATAAACTGACCCAGGGTAAAAAAAAGAGCGAAGAATTTTTCATCCATTCTCTGGTAGTAGTAGGAACATTACACGACTGAATTATTTATGGTAGACTTTAAATAGTAATCCACTCGACCATTGATCATGACACACATAATTGACAATGATGATCGATTGAGTCACCATTGTCACTGTGAGATCTGTGATGATCTTTTCCAGTGTTTTGCAACGTGTGGGTCGCGACCCCCCAGGGGGTCAATGTCGTCTCGCTGTTAAACCTAGGAGGTTGTCGTCTGCTCAACACCAAAGGGACAGGCTAGATCCTAAGAAACGCAGAAGACTTAACCTTAACCTACCACATCCAAACCTAGCGACATCTGCTAACATTCTACAATGTCTTATTCCACAGTGTAATATGGAAATTATAATCTCAAGTAGTTTGCACAGAAGCGACATAACATTGTAGGTACAAAAGACATCTTTTATGACTCTGATTATCAAGAAATCTTTAGGCGTCACTTTATCATCTCATTTTATGTCTCTATTGTTTGTTAGCCAAGAAGCAAGACATTTGTTAGGTTTATGATTTTTGAATGGAGCTGTAAAGTTGATTCTGGTAGGTACTTACGTAGGTAATACTTTAAAGGATCAGTAAAACTGGTAAGAACATATTATGGACTTGCCGCGGACACTGTACAGTGTACACTGACAGATGTGAGTATTTGTATGCCCACAATTTCTGAACTTTCAGACAGAGGTACCTTGCTAGTTTGGAATGATTTTGTAGATTTTAGCAACACTTCGAATTCCTTAAAATTTAAAATGAACAAACAGCAGGTGTGTCATAAATGGTAGCATTATTTTCTTGCAATTTTACCGTACTTTTCTATTCAGCAGCTCCTTCGTGCCCAATACACGCCCGTACCCAATAAACGATACAAAAAAAAACAATAACTGTACATTTAAGTACACATTTTTACCCGATCAACCATTCATTATTTGATACCAGTTTCAATATAAAATTGATCCGAAATCTACAAAGTTCTATCTGATATAGGCAGAGGTAAGCTATATTCCGAAGCATTTTAAAGCAGAAGCGTTGGTAATCAGATTGCTGAAGATACAGTGGACGCACCAAAAATAACGATGGCTGGACTGTGTGAATAATGAAAATATGGCTAGAAAGGAGCTGAATACTGGGATGCCGATCAATGTATAAGTATAGGAGAAGAAGATATGCCGCACGAACCCCAAACAAATTGCGCACACTGCCGCAAACTAATACATTTGATAAGATCCATCGGATGAGTACGATGCGGAACTGAGCGTGCGTCCGTGATTACGCTTCAATTTAACTAAATATAAACGCCATGAATATACTAGTTATAACTATATATTTTTTTGACGTGACAACGTCTTATAATTCGATGGAGCCGGCTGCACGCACGAAAAAATGAGGCGTTTCATAAAACAATTGCTCAACGCACATTCGTTTTTTGAAAAATGCAACCATTCCATCAGTATTTTCTTATGACGTTGTCACGTTCAACTATCGTCAGTAAACCGACTTTACAGACAACCGATTTTTCACCAAAATATCTAAAGGGAAAATAAAGTGGGCTTCCACGTGTGCTCTAGATTTTATTTATATAGTATTTATTTGTTACAGGGATAACCTTATTATTTAGATGTTTAAGGATAAACTTTTTGGTTATAATAGACTTTTTTTGGTCTTATTATGATAGGGTAAATTCGATATTATAGATGGTTCATTTTTTTTTTCAAACAAAAACGTGGAAGTTGTCCTAAGGTTTCCTACTCAACGCGGTGCGAAACGTTTTAAAGAACGTAGCAATGCGTTCTTAAAGAAAATTAATAATAGCAGAACGACAGGCGTTTGTTTTCCGGAGCTAGTAAGGGTGCTCTTAAAGCGACCGCAGGATTGCACTTGTAATAGGGTGATGTTGCCGAGAGCACTTAGAATAAAATCCATTCTCCCCTGCCAAACGCCACGGCATCATTTACTCCTTCCTCATTCATATCATTCTTCATACATTTCTTCTTCCAATACAACCCAAAATTGAAACCAATTTCCCAATAATGCTTACCCCTTAATTTAAAATCACCTTTACAAAAAAATACCCTTCCCCAAAAGTAGGTGTAAATCTATCAAAATGAGGGCAACTCATTAAAAATAGCTTGCAGTACAATTAGTTACGATCGGGAGGTATTCGCTGTATGTGCTGGAGTTGCACTGAGATTAATAGCTTCGCAAACAACGGGAGCGGAGCGGAGTTCGTAAGGGTAGGTTCAGACGGGTGTTCCACTGAGCTGGCTTTGTGTTCAACGACAATTATTATGTATGTAGGTACGTTGCACGTTTTGCATTGATGAATAAGATAGGTGGGGCTTTTGTCTTATTGACGTTACTAAACAAGAAATAGCCTTTTTAAACTAGAAATTCTAATTCTGGTTTTCACAGATTTTGGACTAGTAACCTTACAGACTGTTTTTAAAATTCTTAAAACTTCATGCTTGGATTGATCGGGAGAATTGTACAATAACAAAACAGCCTGCAGAGTTAGAAAGAAGTAAAAAATCTGTGAAGAGCATAAATTGCTCAAAATCATACTAGCTAGCCCAGCTACTCCTACCTTACTTTCGAAAATTTGAGCATTACTTCTCCGTTTTCTCTCTCCGTTTTCTGAAGAAAATATGAACAGATTAGAATGTAAGACACGGCTAAAGATAACATTAGAACACAACGCCTGTCTTTAAGCTACCTGCAACTTGTGCGGTAGTGGTCACATTGCCGACGTGTTTGTCAACTTTTTTATTGTTATTTGACCATTGCTTTTGCAAAATTATCACCTTACACTTCTGACCTTTATTTTGGTTACAATAATTACCAAGTTACTGTCAGAGGTTAAATAATTATGAACCTTTCATAGTAACTTCAAATAAAAACGCTAACGATTTTTTAAGCGTTTTGATTCGCTTGAAACAGATTATTGTAACATTCATCAGTTTCCAACCCCCCTGTGAACAATCCCTTACCCCAGCACCTACCTCACAGCACTTCTATAGAACATTATTCGTCTCTGTAACTTCACAAAGTGCTTTTGAATCTTTACGAAACAAAGGGAAGGATACAAATGTATTCCATTGGATTACTTGGTATGCAAGAAATATCATCATCAACTTGTAGCGGGTACTGCACTAGATTTTGAAGATCTAAACTATGTAGGCAATTGTGTTTTTTTTTTATTTATTTATACAAGATTTACAAAAATCCTAACTTAGGAACTATGCCCCACAAAACCATTTTCACGGTTTGTCTGAGGGATCGGAACAAACAGTATTGAGAAAAAGTTTACAAGTGCGGACACTAAATTTTCACTTGTTTTACTTTTTAACTAATGCTTATATAATAATTACTAATTTACTAATATTTACTTATTATCTAATTTTACTAATTTACTTATATTTACTCATTTACTAATATTACTAATTACCAATACTAATACTAATATACTAATAAGTACGACACGTAGTAATAATTAGTGTGATAATTGTTTGTGTCTTGGAATCGCTGTGAGCAGTGGTGGCGCAGTAGAAACAGGCGCGACTTAGGTAGATACGTCGCAGGTTCGAATCCTAGGTGTCGCCTTACTCTGAATAAATGATTGTTATCACTACTACTCTTGAAATGGTGAAATTCACCGAGACGAAATCGAAATGTCCTAGAATAAAATACAGAGGCAAGGGACATCCACGAGTCAGCACTGAGTCCGCGTGGTGGATAGCCCACGGAATTTCAGACAGGTGAACTCTGCATCCTGTGGATCCTGGATTATGTCACCGTAAAATTGTAAAAACCGTTAGATTATAATCTATCTCGCGAGATTGTAAACTGTCGAAAGATTGTGAACTGTAGCGTACTGCTTACAATTTGACGCATTATTTTTCGGTAGATGATAATCTATCGAAGTGAAACCGTCAAATTGTGAAATACCTATCGAAAAGTAATGCGTTAAATTGTAAGCAGTATACCACGTTTTTGAGCGGAGAACCAGGTAACAGAACAATCTTATAACTTAGATTTTTCATGATACAGTTTTGAAATTTTGTACATTGATTCTTTACATAAAAATACTAGACACGTGTTTCAGGTTTCGCATATACTAAAACTAATGTTGTACGAGTACAGAGAGAAAACGTCTTTCCAAGAGTTTCTAGTGTAGATCAAATTACCAATAAAGTGTGAGATTGAGGTCAATGTACGCCGTACCTTTTGTTCAAAAAGAAAATGTTTACGAATTTCGTCATAAAGTACATCTATACATAGCTATAGATAATATGGTTAGATAGTTCCTTACGATGGGTTCTTTGGCCTTTCTTAACTCGCTTTAACTTGTAAGTTTTAACTCCGTGGGGTACTATAAAATATGGATCGAATAGATTATAAGTTTTAGGAAACTTCGTTTGGAGGTGGTGTTGATTTGGGAATGATTAGTTGATTATAGCATAGTCGATCTTGCGGACAGTAAGTTACGGTGACAATAGGTTATTCGTTATTTTGATGTTTGGATAAAAGATAAAAATAACGATTTTAAACTATCATGGTAACTAACTTTATTATTAATACTCGAAACGGGATATTTACCATGTTTACTGTTTCTTATGAGTTCCCGTTGTTCAGTTTATCCGTGATCATGGTGCTTGCAACAGCGCCGAAATATCTGGAACTCATAAGAAACAGTAAACATGGAAAATATTCCGTTTCGAGTATTAATAATAAAGATAAAAATGTTGAATATTTGAAGCACAAAAAAGGCCATTCCCATGACAGACACAGTCTCACATTAATGGCTTTAATTTTGAAAATTTTAAAGTAAAATACAATCGTCGGTCTCGTCTTCTCGTAGTTATACTGTATGACTTGTAATTGTTTGCATTGAAACATCACGTACATAAAGATATGCGCAGAACCGTTCGGGCGAATATGAACATTGAGATGCTACTGGACTTATGGCGTTTGACTGTCGACCCAAATCCTACCAAACAAAATTACCCACCTAATTATGCAATTGCGTAGGTGTATAATTCTGCCTAACGTTTCGGGTACACACCCGCATTACATTACAGGCGTGATGTTATTTTAATGTATGTGTGTCATCATCACTATCAGCGATATGATCGCCATTGTTACCATAATATTAGCAATATTGTATAACAGTCGTGTTTCAATTTTGGTGTAGGTACAATAAATTATAATTCTATTCTATTGTATTCTAATGTTAAGTCAACTCAACTATGTTAGAATTACCGTCGAAATTAAATCTACTACAGTTGCAAAATCGTTGCGCAATAAGAACGCTGACCTTTAGGTATATTGAAGAAAAATTCTAGGATGGAAATATTAGTTTTGATTGACGTAAAGTTCAATGGTTCTGTATAAGTTTTTTCTGCTCAAAGCCTTAATAAAGCCTTTTGTTGAAAGTGAACAGAAGTTAAGTGCTTTGTGAGACTTAAAATAGTTGTGTTCTGAACTTATAAATACAAAATTTGCCCTAAAAATTTGGAGTTATATGGCTTAAATATTATCCTTGCTTCCTTACCCTTTCCCTACTGTTATTATTACTGTATTACTTGTTACTATTAATTTACTTTACTAATATTGTAAATGCGAAATTAAGTTTTTTTTGTTTGTTTGTTATCTTTTCACGCCTAAACCACTGAACCGATCATCCTGAAATTTTGCATATACGTTGTCAGGTAAAGTAATGGACATACGACGGTGCCAGACGGTGCCTTTTATCCCAAAAAAAGTACTGTTTCCTAGGAAAACGATAATAACGTTCTAATGATAATAGATGGCGCCACGTGTTTTTCGAATCATGATTGAATTATATTATTACAAGCAGAATACAGCCCGAATTGATTGTCAAATTCTAAACTAACGGGAGCGAAGCCGCTGGCAAAAGCTAGTTGACCATAAATCATTGAAACCTCGTGACGTACACAAACACGAATTGTAATTTTTTTCTTGAAATTCGTACCTCGTCTTTCAGAACTAAAGACGATAAACTAGATTGATCCTCTTTACGGTACCCCAAAAAACAAACGGCCCAAGCAGGTACAGGATACAATAATCCCGGACGAAAGTCAACCGGGCACGGCACGGAAAGGTGGATGACTGGATGTTTTAAAAAAAATATTGAGGTCTCCCGTACGCCAAGAGGAGGTAACTCAATAAACGAATGTTTCGAGAAAATAGGGAATTTGTGAAAATATATTCTACTAAGAAAAATGAGAATATCTCATTTTTGTTATCTGGCATAGCCTTTTCCCAACTATGTTGTGGTCGATGTCCAGTCTCACCAGATGCAACAGGATACAATTTGTCATGGACTGACTGTCTATTTTTCTTAAGTGTTCATTTGTTAATAATAATGCCATAAAGATCTGGTTATTTTGATTAGTACTGACTTACTTAACTACTTTGACCTCGACATTTCAAAAGTGTCTGCAACTAGTTTATTTAAAAAAAACCTCTTCTTTCTGAGAGATGATTCAAGCTGTCAGATACAAAAACACAGAATTATTGGGATACTGTCTTTTTACTTGTGAGGCCAGTTATAGAGGTCCAACGAAATACGATGTCATATCAGAGGGACATTGTTTACTGAAAACTTCTTTGGCTAATGGATGGAACGGATGTTTTTGGCTGACTGAACTTTTTCTGTAGATGTTTTTAACAGTTCGTTCTGTGTCTGGAGTTGTGAAAATGTATCGGGGTGAAGAAAAGATGTTTTATTGTGTGTCGATGACGAAATGTTTATGTGTGTTGCTTTCTCTTTCTGTCGTGTCGCTACGAAAGCCAATGGTGTTCTGACATATTATTATTCGCTTTATGCTCGAAATTTTTCGGCCAAAGTTGTGTATGCTAGCCACTTGAGAGCACATAAAAGAGCAGCACACCAAAGCCTACTACTACATTCGATTGTAGTCGCTGTGGCCAAAATCGGCTAGATGACATCATCACCACTAAAGCCAAGATTTATAAATATAACCTATCACGTACTTTCCCAAAGCGTTACTCCTGTCACTGCCCCACAAATATCAAACTACCAATGCAAGATCGAAATAGAAATATGTATTTCGAAGTCAAAGCAAAGCATAAAGATCTTGTCCTTAGTATACAACAAATAGTTCAGGTCGTAGAAAGATGATCAGCCAGTCAGCAAGGTTTCGTAAGAAATTTTCTGATACACCTATTCTATAAAAAAGAAAAAAAAGAAAAGTGTTAACCACGTATATTTTCTTTCAGATTTATGGAAAAATACCTAAGCGCCAACTGAAAACCTCTTCCTTTTTTATGTGAGTTAAAAGTAAACGGCGTAGATCTAAATTGAATACACAAAACCAAGATAAACAAAAAACCGATATCCAAACTAAATAAAAATATACTGCAACGATATCTAACATAATCTTGACCAAACACGACCCTTCCCGTAGATATATGTATTTTCATAAAAAAAATATTCGTCCATTTTTTTGTAATATTTTCCTTTTCAACATAAAACTGTTAGAATCGCATTGCGATGACTCTTCAACCCTCTAGAGTGGTACTCGGTCGGCCCGTATTTTGGTCCGTCTGATCCGTATTATATGGCTACCCTATGTATATCTTACTGGCAATGTATTTTTTCTTGGACGCCGTGGAAAAAGGTTTTCAAGATTTCCGGTTGTCCATTTTGAAATGTTTCGAAATAATAAACACACTTACCAGTATTGAAAACAGAAATAAGGGTAGAATTCTTCAAGGTAAAAGCTCATCTTTATAGATGAGCTATCCTATCATCACCTCACCACATCGTTCGTCAACCGGTGGTTGATGACGGGGTCGACCTCTCACTGTAAGGTTTGCTGTACAATACCCTAGCCGGGGCGATGCCAATACATGCTTATTGTAACTACGTTGCAGTATGGAAATTCAAAGAAAAAATCCAATTTCTAATCATGAATGACGACTTCAGTTGGGGTGATGCCGATATGGAGCACTATTTGCACATACATAATTATGTCAGATGGTCAGGATTTATTCTGTTAGCTCGGAAATCATGTGGACTGGGTTTGGCGTGCAATGAAAACACACTGGGTACACTGCTTTTATTATACTAACAAATTACTTGAAATTACAATTTAAGACAATAACACTAGGCACAATGAATCGGGTACAGTTCCAGGACGTCTTTACTCCGATGTGATCAGACACTGCTTGTTGTCCTCGCTGCGAGCTCAAAACATCATGACTGTAGAAGGGCCAATAAGTATGGGTAGACTTGCAAGTAGGTCGCGTAATTGCGATTATTATTTAACTTGAAGTGTTGTTGCACATAAGTACAGAGGCGGACTTAATGCCATAGACATTTTCTACCAGTCAACCTTTGGGTGATGCAGAGATAAACAGTGGTTGGTGTATATCTGTAAATAATTTTAATTAATACTAAGATAAGCTACAAGGATATATAAAATACTATAAATATATAACAAATACTAAAAACATAAGTATATCAAAATTTTGATAAAAATAAATAGACATTCAATTCATTCGATTCATTTTATATCCGTACTAATGACCGGATTCGACACATACAAACGTGTGTGTTGATCTTAACTTGGTACTATTTACACATTCTGCACTAAGAACAAAAATAACGACGAATAATTTTAATATACGATATGCAAACGAAACCTTTAAAAAATGCTTCTTCTTCAATCCAGCACCTGAAAATTTAAAACCTCAATATCAACGTCAACTGATTACCCATCAGCAAAACTTTTCCCGGCCTTTCGAACCCATCTTCACGAGCACATCCTAATCAAAACTATTCGCTACGGAACCCCACTCCAAGGTGAATTAAGATTAATCACTGTTGACAGTAGTTTGAGGTGGGCGCCGATAGACCCTCGTTGTAGAATGTCTAAACTTGAACGAAGTCTGGAATAATGATTTTGAAGCTTTGTTAGTTAGAGGGTGTGAAGAATACACTATCGATGTAAAGGATGGTTTTAAATTGAGGGTTCCTATGGGTCTCGTTTTCGTTTAGTTACAGGTATTGTGTGGGCTTTTTTTGCCTGTACTTTAGTACCGATGACGAATCTGAAATTTGAAACAGTTGCGAATGGTGATCTTTTGTTTTTCGATGACGAGTAGGTAGGCCAGTACTAACTGGGTTGTGGAGGTCAAACAGGTACTCGATCCATTTAAAATATTAAGTATTTAGGTGCATCCGGTTAGACTGGAAGCCGACCACAACATAGTTGGGAAAAGGCTAGGCAGATGATGGTGATATAGAAACAATTGTGTAGGTAAGTAGCCAAAAGGTATACAGGGATTGGTCGTTTTACAGAAGATATCAAACGCCTTGTGTCCAGACACTTCACATGAAGAAATGACTGCTACCAAGAAATCTGTTCGCAAAAACCATTTAGGTCCATCAATTCAGCCACAGTAACATCTCGGAATAAAGTCCGCATATTTTGATGGTCAACTACGGAACCCTACATTGTGCGTGGCCCGTCACGCCTTTGGCCGGTTTTATAACAATCCAAGAGATTTTAAAAGAAATATCTAATTTATTGTTTCAAATTTTTGAAGAATTCATCATCATCATCATCATCATCATTTCAGCCGAAAGACGTCCACTGCTGGACATAGCGCCTCCCCCAAGTGTCGCCACATTGACCGGTCCCGTGCGTCTCGCATCCAGCGGATCCCTGCAACCTTTACAAGGTCATCGGTCCACCTAGTGGGAGGCCTTCCAACGCAGCGTCTTCCGGTTCGCGGTCGCCACTCCAGAACTTTTCGGCCCCATCGGCCATCCGTTCTGCGAGCAATGTGCCCTGCCCACTGCCACTTAAGTTTGGCTATTCTTCGGGCTACGTCGGTAACCTTGGAGAATTCGCCTGACAAAAAAAAATGCGATGCAAATGCGATGTAAATTGCGAAATCAATATTCTTGAATGGTCAAAATCAAAGTCATTGGGATTTCCGGTTGTTATGCATATGCAATAACTCTGCTCTCTGTTATTTTGTACTTGTAATATTTTTTTCCCACAAAAACTTCAACGACAACTTCATAAATTCAATCGTCGTACCGTCTCGTGTACTCTGTGCCTCCGGCATATCCTCTAACTTCCGAAGAGCAGTTTAGTATTACTTATAATATTATTAGGCACGTTATTGTATGAAACTTGAACTCCATCTTAATAGAGCTACTCGACCCTAACACTTAAGCCGTTATGTGATAATTGGTACGTTACTCGGAGTCTGACGATCTTACCATTAGGGTATGTACCATCAAATCTTTTAGCAGTATTACTTGAGTGGGAGAAATAGATGGATCTATACAGGACGTCTAGCTTCGTCTCTTTTCCATACCAAAAAAGATTATAACAATACTGCTATAAATATGAGACTGCCTCGTTGGTCTATTGGTCGCAGGGGCAACTGCTGAACATGAGATCCTGCGTTCGATTACCAGGTCGGGAAAAGTGTTATTTTGTTTTTCGATCAGGTAACAACCACGAAGTCTAGATTTGTGCCGGGTTAATGGCAATAGACTCGCCCGTATTACATACGACTGAAACATAACTGGCGAAATGTGGATGTACTATTAGGTACACCTCTGCTTGACCCTTCGAGGATTACAGGCTTGATGTTAAGCTATAAGAGCCCTCTCTTGATGTGTCGAATTTACAATTATAATGTACAAATATTTGTACCCCGAAAACGGTGGAATAATTTTGGTCCGGTTTGCCTTCGAACTTTTGTTTTTTATTATTACAATAAAACTCACATTTTATTGTAATAATAAAAAAAACAAACTTACATTTGCAATTGAAAAACTTGTGCTCCCATAAATTATGTTTAGAAATATATGTTATCCAAGTACATTTTATAAGTTGGTCGACTATTACTCGTAAACTTGTAAAGCCTGCTTAGCTGCGATAGTTTTCCTTTTAATTTCGTTATATTATTATATAGGGTGTAAGGGACAGCCCCCCCACAAACTGACAGGGTGCATTCAGCTCCTTATTTTGAATCATATTCCACCGGAATTTTTCTCCGGAAAATTTTATTTTTTTTATTTTTAACAGTTATTATTCCTTTATTTCAATGTCAAATTACATTCTATGTACGCAGCACTCCATTTATGTAAATAATATGCGTGAAATAAGCTGTTCACTTCCTGCCTAGCTATAGAGTTCATCGAACTAGTCGTCGCGCTTGCCGTTCGCTACATGCGTTTTACTACGGTAAAGATACATTGCGTATGAGGAAATAAAACAAATCAAATTTACTGGATTCCCACAACATTCCTGTAATAATTTATTGTATCGGTCGTCTTAGTATGATATACTGAATTCACCCCAACAGTTTGTAGAGGGCTGTCCCTTCTCCCTCCTTCTCCTTCTTCCTTACACCCTGTATTCTAGCGAATCAGGGAATGCTGCGTAAATATAGTAGAGTTGTGAAACAAAAATACCTCTAAACTCTTATCGGCAGTCAAAGGCGCCTCGGCATACAAAAGTGTATACAAGGTCATTATTTGCGTCATAGTCAAGTCAAACAAAATTCCTCAGCCTCGATAATAACATAAATTAGATTAAGTTATAATATACACTGGTGGACAAAAAAATTAAGCCACCTATTAAATCGGCTGTGTTCGAAGATAATGTCTTTTGCAATACGTTTTTTATTACTTGTTTGTTGATTATTAATTGAAATAATTTACTTTTAAATTGAACAAATTAATTTAATTTAAGCGATACGTGAGAAATTTAAAATAAAGAAGAAAAATTACAACGAGATCTCACTGATAAAAAACGGTTTCGCCGAAATCAAGCTTTCTTTAATAAGAGGTGTAGTGACATTTATTTATGTATACTATCATGTTACTTAGTCTAATTACTATTTATATTTTTTTTTATAAACAGTAACATTATATAGAATCAAACTAAACTCACATGTACAAACGTGGACAAAATTTTTTCATATTTTTAAATAGTATATAAATCCTCCACGCTTGTTTGTTTTCGTTCTGTTCTCTATTCCATCTATCTGACGTTCTTGCTGTCACTCCTTCTGTCTTGAGGAACTCTCTTTCTTTCTTTCTGCCTTCCAGTGTTATTAGGACTACTTATTTTAACCTCTCACGTCACCCACTACAATCTACATAGGTATTATCACCTCTGGTTTTGATAGCACACACCATCCTTTTATTCATTGATTTTATCAACTTTTTATTGGTCAATTTTTTTCTTATTCTAATTTTTTTCTTAAAAAAAAAAATGTTACCTCATACTAGGAATTTCTCCTGTATCGTGGGTGCGTTTACAAACATTTAAATTGACATATACAAATAGCCAGACCCGGAACAACTACCTGTAAGCCATACAAATATTTGTTCCGTGCGGGAATTGAACCCGCGACACGAAGCGCAGCAGTCAATCGCGCAGCCACTGCGCCAACCGTGCCGCCTAATTGGGGTATGTTTTCCGTTTTCTTTCCGTTTTCAGATGTTTCAAGTTCTCTGGAGCTGGTTCTCACTGTCTTACTCACCGTTTTAGCTCGTCTCATAAATGTTTTATCGGAATAACATCTGGACTTCAAGCTGGCGAGTCCAGAACCTGAATCCCCACTACGAGTAAGTAATCTCTAACGCACATCGCAGTGTGGGGTCGCGCATTTTCGTGCATTAATTTAAATCCATGGCCGATAAATTCCGAATAAGGCACTACATGCTCTTCAAGAATGTCAGTGATATACGATGCAGCAGTCACAATTCTTCTATCTAGAATTTCCAGCTCTGTGCGGGAATCTTAGCTTAACTGACACATTTCAAAAGGTATTATTAAAAAAAAATTAAAACAAAATGTTATTATCGAATAAAACGTAAAATACGGGTGGCCTAATTTTTTTGTCCTCCACCATTTGGAATTAATAAAAGGTGGGGGGATTTTTCTACTTAAAATTTGGTATAAAATGTCGCGAGTTCTCCTCAGCCGTCTCTTTGTGTTTGCCCAAGTGTGACCCGGTAAGTACTTCCAAATTTATTTCTCTTACAATTTTGTTTAAAAAATGTGACATAATTTTAAAATATTAAATTTTAAAATTATGTCACATTTTTTTTTTTTTTTTTTTTTTTTTCACACCCTAAGGATGTACATATTTATTATGACTTAAATTTTTATGTTTACCTAGTCGGTTACTCTACTCTGTTGTTCAAGTATAGCGAATGAAATTATTTTTACTCATTTTTACTATTTATTTCGAGAGAGATTTAAGTGGACTGTAAACTTTCAAAATGAAAACGACAAATCCCGAACGAGAAAATCAACAGCTTACGTCACGACAAAGAGGGTGTGCTATGAATGGGCACTCACCTGATCGCTCTCTGAACGACGTATTCCAAGCCAGAACCCTCATGAAGGAAACCTTCAGCTACCCAGTACTAACGATAGACTTACCGACCTCGCTTACAGTTACCTTCCAATTCGGTTCGGCTGGGATCTAAGAATTACGCGACAAGCACCGATCCACAAGCACACTCACTTAGTCGGGAAACTAATGTTTTTGACACAACACACAACTTTTAGGGGTTTCGAAAGTATCACAACGGTTTTGCTGATTTAACGAAAAGTTTTGATGCGACCCACGCGACTACGCAAAATGAGAAGAAAAAAAAAAAGTATTGCCAAAAATAGGCTCCAGGGTTGTCATTACAAGGCTCTTAAAAAAATATTAATTACCAAAGTGAACAACTATTTAATTAAGAATTTCTTCTCTGCGTAATTATATCGCATGGATCTAACTTCACTTTAGAAACCGACTAGGTAAGAATAAAAATTAAAGTGATAATTAAAAAAAATCGTGATTATTTTTACAGACAAGCCGCTAAAATGTCGAAATTATTTTTGGTATTTCTCCTGATCACCCTGTTTGCAGTCTACGCTGACGCTCGCCGTGGAAATTTTTTCGATAGTGTAAATAGTATAAATTACCTTTATTAACAAATAATATTTTATACAATGATGGTTAAAATAATTTATTTATTTATTTGCAGTGTGAACTAACGGAAAATGATAATTGTGCACCTGGATATTTTTGCGCGATATATTTTAATTCTGTCGCCCAAGATGGCAAAGGTATGGAACAGACCCTATGCCTGCCGACATCAAAGCGTTAGAGTTTGCAGTACCTATTTGGAACCCTTTACGTAAAACATAGTGAAACATTTGAACTAGTACAACATAAATACCTTCGTGCTATGAATTTTAGATGTGAACGGAAAAAAATGTCATACCACTTCTTAATTTTTTTTATTTTTTCTTGACTTTAAAGTCAAGACGGAAACTTCTGGAAGTTTTGACCATGTACAATGTGTCCGAGTCTGTGTTACCTGGTTCCTCGAACAGTTCATGTACGTGTGATACGCACTCGACGTCTATTTGCTACTAGCCTCTGTAAAACGTCCAACGTTGACTCGCATTCACCACCTTATAGTTTGGTTGAGACATACAATACTGAGTCCATTCAATCGACATTATTTTTCAAAGGAAATATACATTTAGGAAGCAACCTTATACCAACAAATTATTGTATTATTACTATATTATAATAACGTAATGTATGGACACAAATTTGCTTTTTCTTTTGTAATATTTGTGTATATATTTGAAAAACTAGTACTTACTAGTTAGTATTAAATACTTTAAATTGTAATCTGTGGAGAACGAAGTGGGTAGCATAATTGTTTTAAAATGTAATATTTAAGAAATTATGATTAATTCTTATTGTGCTACTGTTTGTTTTTCCTTAAATAAATAAATAAACGGAGGCTCAGACGATGATTTCTCATAAACGAGGATTAATATATGGAAGTGTAAATAAGCTCCTTTAGATTAACATCTCATGTGATTTTTACGTAGCGCTATGTATTACTTGTGTGTACTAATGTGTAATTTTGATTCATTATACTTTTACTATGGGAACTAAGCAGTAGCTTTCTTATTTTATACCCAAACCTGTTAACATACATCTCATGGCGACCCTGCCAGGATGAGGATTTGTTAATAAAATTTGTTTTAGAAAATAGGATCACAGAAAACGCGATATTACGATTAGCTGTGACTTACGCATCTATTTTAGAAGTTGACAAGGACACGCGTACTCATATTATTAAGCTTAATATTTCACAAACGCATCCCTTAATCGATTTTTTTTAACAAACTCGCAATATTTTTTTAAGGACCTATTCAACGTCATCTCACGCTATGGAGTACGCGAGAAAAAAAATCCCCGCTTTACGTATACAGGGTTTTATTTTACCACTTTGTCGACGTAACTAATCTGTATATTCATGCCAAATTACAGCTTTCTAGTAGGTACTAGAGTCTTTGACTAAGCTGCGGACAGACGGACGGACGGACATGGCGAAACTATAAGGGTTCCTTGTTGACTACGGAACCCTATAAAGTGTGTTATGCAATTACGTTGCTGAAAGAACTTTCTAAAGGCTAAGACGAAACATCAAAAACTTACTAACATTAGTTATTGATGGATTTTACTACTGTCCATCATCTGCTAGCCTTTTCCCAACAATGTTGCGATCGGTTTCCAGTCTAACCGGATGCAGCTAATACCAATCATTTACTTGGAGTGGTTTTGTTAAGGTGGGAGCGTCAGGGTAGCCTGCGAAATTAAAATGTTCTTAGGTTTTTTAAAATTTGCAGGTCAGTTTCAGGCTATATGCGAATCAAAATATGATTCGCGGCCGCAACACGAATGTAGTTACAGAATTATAATCATTAAAACCATCAATACAACCCTCTAAGTTCATTTAATCCCATTTAATGACTATTTCATGAAAAAGTCATTCAATGGGATTCTATGAACTTAGAGAGTTATATTGATGAGTTTAATAACTATAACTCTGTAAAGCCAGTCTATAACTTTGTTACGGTCGCGAATCATATCTTAATCAACATACAACCTTACACTGACCTGTAAATTGCAAAAAACGTAATGAAATATAAATTTCGTGGGCTACCTTGGCGCTCCCACCTTAATTTGTCTCTGTTAATAGTCAAAACCTATTTTGTAAAGATTAAACAGTACATTAACATGACTTGTAAAAGTAATTGTAATTTAACACGCAAGTTTCAAATTTAAACCAACCATCCATCTTCATCGCATGTTCCTACACTGTGGACCCTTTCTCCGGTACACATAATCTGCTTGGTTATGGAATATTAAGTTTGTGCTCACTTGAGACGGCCTATCGTGAAGCTTAGCAGGCGCTGACAGATGACGTAATCTCATCTAATTAGAATTATTAAGTTTCTGCTGAAGTCTGATAAACAAGACTGGTCTTAGATTTGATGAGGATCATCATCATCATCATCATTTCAGCCGAAAGACGTCCACTGCTGGACATAGGCCTCCCCCAAGTGTCGCCACATTGACCGGTCCCGTGCGTCTCGCATCCAGCGGATCCCTGCAACCTTTACAAGGTCATCGGTCCACCTAGTGGGAGGCCTTCCAACGCAGCGTCTTCCGGTTCGCGGTCGCCACTCCAGAACTTTTCGGCCCCATCGGCCATCCGTTCTACGAGCAATGTGCCCTGCCCACTGCCACTTAAGTTTGGCTATTCTTCGGGCTACGTCGGTAACCTTGGTTCTCTTGCGGATCTCCTCATTTCTGATTTGATCTCGCAAGGAAACTCCGAGCATAGCCCTCTCCATTGCCCTTTGGGTGACTTTCAGCCTTCTGATGAGCCCATTGTGAGCGACCACGTTTCGGTCCCGTATGTAATCACTGATGAGGATGGCTGTAGGAATCATGTTTAGAGTTTGAGTTAAGGCAGGTTTTGTTACAATGTAAATGAAGTTAGCAATTTGAAGTCAAGCTCATAATTTTTTAAAGTTTTTTGCATTAGTGATAAAAACCATTTTTTACTTGTGAAAATGATCGTGGAGGCCATTCATTGGGTGGGCAGAGAGGTCAAAAATGAATAATTATTTGAATATCGAATTTGCGAACCGTTGGGCTGTTTATTTCGCTAGTGAGTTAAATCCTGTTCTAACAGTTGAGAAACCTCCCTGATTACACACCAAACAGACCGCCAAGTTTGCAGATTAAATAAAATCATATACATTACATTATTCGATAATCAGGTTTTATCATCGGTTTTATCTTGATCAAAATATGTATGTAAAATATGCAAAATATGTGTGATCCGGAGCAAATCTTCGCCATACTATGATCTATGTCCTGCAAAAACGCAATATTGCGAACCGATAGGCTGTTTACTGCACTAGTGAGTTAAAAGAATCCTGTTCTAAGAATTACGAAACCAGAGGCAATCGATTGAGTATTTTGATTTCTGCAACGATTTTCAACGAGATCATTTTATTGTTTTATTATCCTAGCTGTTGCCCGCGACCTTGGTCCACGTGAAATTATTATAAAAATATTACTTCCCGTTTTGAATCGGATTTTGTCTATATCTTCATGGGTTTTTTATTATTATGCACGGAACCCTAATTCTTAAGGAAAATCACACACATAGCACACTACATCAGCTGTCTGCCAGTAAAAGTCCCGTCAAAATCGGTTCAGCTATTTCGGAGATAAGTTGCAACAAACATACAGACAGACAGTCATCATCATCATAATCATTTTAGCCGAAAGACATCCACTGCTGGACATAGGCCTCCCCCAAGTGTTGCCATATTGACCGGCCCCCTCGACTCGCATCCAGCACATCCCTGCAACCTTCGCCAGGACGTAGCCCGAAGAATTGCCAAACTTAATTGGCAGTGGGCAGGGCACATTGCTTGCAAAACGGATGTCCGATGGGGCCGAAAACTTTTGGAGTGGAAGGCGTTCCAATAGGTGGACAGAGATATTTTTTGATATAAAAAAGAAATTCTATTATTTGTATGGATGACTTTATACTTTTTGATACCTTATTTCAACCGAATACATAATTTGACTTGTCCACATCATTACCGTAGATAAAACGTCACTTTATCTCGTGTCTTTATCTATAGCTTATTTCGTCATTCTCAATTATTTCATTTTTCGCCTAACAGTTACACAAAACAAATGACCCAACGAACTCGTAAAGCCTCTTTTAGACAGCATTCTCTCAGCTGTCAATTTCGTTTAAAATACAGAGTTGAAATCCATTTCCCGTGATGGTCATCGGCCGTGTCAATCAAGTTTTCAATGCGTCAATAGTTTTCATCGAAGTGACGTGTAAAAAAGCTCATTCGGTTTTTTATGTAGGAACTGCCAATGGTGGAATTGATAGGTGAATTATTGAGCTCCGTGACTGGAGAATTAGAGGGTTACGTCCTGACGTGAGTACAGACTTCTGTCTAGGATGAAGAAGAAAGATGAGTTAATCCCAAAATTAAATATTTAAATTTTTCCAATCTGTGATTTTTCACCAAAATATCTAAAGGGAAAATAAAGTGGGCTTCCACGTGTGCTCTAGATTTTATTTATATAATATTTATTTGTTACAGGGATAACCTTATTATTTAGATGTTTAAGGATAAACTTTTTGGTTATAATAGACTCTTTTTGGTCTTATTATGATAGGGTAAATTCGATATTATAGATGGTTCATTTTTTTTTTCAAACATAGACGTGGAAGTTGTCCTAAGGTTTCCTACTATACGCAGTGCGAAACGTTTTTAAAGAACGTAGCAAGGCGTTCGAAAAGAAAATTAATAATAGTAGAACAACAGGCGTTTGTTTTCCGGAGCTAGTAAGGGTGCTCTTAAAGCGACCGCAGGATTGCACTTGTAATAGGGTGATGTTGCCGAGAGCACTTAGAATAAAATCCATTCTCCCCTGCCAAACGCCACGGCATCATTTACTCCTTCCTCTTTCATATCATTCTTCATACATTTCTTCTTCCAATACAACCCAAAATTGAAACCGATTTCCCAATAATGCTTACCCCTTAATTTAAAATCACCTTGACAAAAAAACACCCTTCCCCAAAAGTAGGTGTAAATCTATCAAAATGAGGGCAACTCATTAAAAATAGCTTGCAGTACAATTAGTTACGATCGGGAGGTATTCGCTGTATGTGCTGGAGTTGCACTGAGATTAATAGCTTCGCAAAAAACGGGAGCGGAGCGGAGTTCGTAAGGGTAGGTTCAGACGGGTGTTGCACTGAGCTGGCTTTGTGTTCAACGACAATTATTATGTATGTAGGTACACGTTTTGCATTGATGAATAAGATAGGTGGGGCTTTTGTCTTATTGACGTTACTAAACAAGAAATGGGGATTTCTTGTTTAGTAACGTCAATAATTTTTATCTTGTTTAGTAACGTCAATAATTTTTAAACTAGAAATTCTAATTCTGGTTTTCACAGATTTTGGACTTGTAACCTTACAGACTGTTTTTAAAATTCTTAAAACTTCATGCTTGGTTTGATCGGGAGAATTGTAGAATAGTAAAACAGCCTGCAGAGTTAGAAAGAAGTAAAAAATCTGTGAAGAGCATAAATTGCTCAAAATAGCTAGCCTAGCTACTCAGTGGCGGACCTCTCATACAAGCCGAAAAGCCTGGCTTGCCAAACGATAAAAAAAAAAAAAAAAAAAAAATACTCTCCCTGATGCCGATCGGCCATCTATTTTTTATATTTTTAAATGTTTTTTATATTGTTTTATAATGGAATATTTAAAATGTATTTAATGTGTTTAAAAATAACATTCTTACAAAAACAAAATAATACTTAGTAATTTTTTGTCAAACAATAATAACATTCGGTTTCCACACAACTATCAATCCATAACAGAAATTATTTTAAATTCGCGCGCTTAAATTCTGATATGCCGGCCGCGATACTCTGGCTCGCTCTAACACTATACAAAAGAAGAGTTGAAAAGTTGAAGTTTAGTGCGTAATACGGCCTACGGTCAGTGACCCAGTGCTAGCTAACGCTTTCTCTTTCACACCCACTGCCTTTTACGTGGCTTCTGTGACCTCTCATGTTTCCTAGCAAAATGTGTCCGTTTTTGACAAAAATTTTATGTACTCATGTGAGAATTTGTATCGAGTTTAAAGCTAGGCTTTTCTTTGAATGTGTGCGTGTAAGTCTGTGTAAGTTTGAGAGAGAACGTGTTTGTTCGCGCCGATGTGCGCGCGGTTATGTGCTTCGTGCGTATTTTGATACAAAGTAGGTACGATTTCAAGTTAGTTCGTATTGTTTTGACCTAGGAATTATGCCAGTAGCACGCGTTAATTATTACGAATGAATGCTGTTTTGAAAATTTTGTAAACAATATTCTAAAGTTAGGTTTTGTTTTGTTATTGTAATTGTGTGAAAGTTATTAGCACGATGTGATTTATACCAATGATTTTGCAAGTTATTAATTGATTGTTATAAAGTGGTCTGTGAATGTGAATGTGGATTCGGATATTACCGTCGAAAAGGTATGTAAATACGTTGAGTTATGTGTCCCGTTAGAGGGCCACGGCGAGGGGCGGGAGGTCCGCGGAGGTCGTCCTTGGATAGCCGAAGCGGTGGGTGAAGGTCATGCTGACGGTGTAAGTGAGGGTTGATCAGTTCAGAAGGGACGGGCGTTCAGTCCCCTATGCCAACCCGATCAAGCACCCGATGTCGCACTGTAAGCCAGCCTCACGCCCCTATATCTCGATGGTACTCCTAACGTTCGAGCTAGTTTGTAGCAAGACGTTCCCAGGTGCGGGCTCCATGGAGGGTGGGAAGCCGGAGAGATGAAGTCACACAAACACAAACATGGACAAAACTAGCCCATCTGACACCACACACACACCCACAACAAACACTCACACAAAAACCTCACACACACCCACAACAAACACTCACACAAAAACCTCACACACACACAAACCCACACACACACATACACGCCCCACACACACTCACAGGCACACTGCACAAATACACACCGGAGTGGAGGCGAAAGCCAAGGATACTCCCAAGGGAGGTGCTGCAAGCACCTCCCTAGCCCCCGGATGCTCTGCTGCCAACACAGCGAGCTCCAGTGCGGGTACCGGTCCGGTAGTGGCGAAAACCGCTACCAAGACCAAAACCAAGTCCCGTAACAAACGGAGGACACCGGCGCTGCTCGGGACCAGCACCGCTCCTTCTTCTTCTTCAGGCGCAGAGCCCCCCACGACAATTCACTCCGGTGGCCGGGCTCCCCTCATACATCCTCCTCCGCCTATTGCTGCACAAGCTCCCCCCCAGCTGGCCGTCACTGGTCAACCGGTGGTGATAAGCACCACAGGTGATGCGTTCGCGCACACCTGGCAGGTGCAGAGGAGCTGGCACAAGGGCAGGAAGGAGGAACAGACTCCGGCAACGCAAGCTGCTCCGGCCTCTTCAACTCCGAAGACGAAGAGGAAGAACAGGCCGTCCAAGAAGCAGCGGCTTCAGAAACTGTGGAATAGTAAGTCTCCACAAACCAAACAGGCTAATGCCGAGGGTCGGGTAATACCGACCAGCGGTAATGTCAACTTCTCCGCAGGCAAGCGGTTGCAGGCAGAGGCCGGCCAACCAACAGCCAGCGGCGGCGGGAAGGGACGAGCCTCAAATTACACACAGCGACCCGTTCGGAAGGATCAGGCCGCGGCCAAGCGGGCTCTCAACGAGACTTCATCACCTCGTGGAGAGCGTAAGCGGCCGTGTCTTGATAAATCCAAACGGGACGCTAACCGAAGCTACGCCCAAGCTGCAAGCTCCGACCTCGACGTCGCAGTCACCTGCGGCCGCACGGGGCTAATCAGCAGGGAGGCGTCAAACCAGGTTCTCGCGGCAATCCAAAGGAGGATAGTCGCCGAGGCCTCTTCACCCATACAGGGCTCACCTGCACCGACCTTCAGAGCGAAGCCGGTGTTCAGTGGCGGGGCCCTCAAACTGTGGTGCGGCAGCGACCACACCTTAGCTTGGCTAGGGACTCTGGTCTCCGAGCTGGCTCCTAACATTAGCACCTCGCTAGTGATCAGGAGGCAGGCGGAGATCCAGCGTCGGATTAGGTGTGGTGTGCTGATCCCCGACGAGCAGGGAATCTTCGCGGAGCCGTCCAACATTGGGCGCGCTCTGTGGTACCAGAACCCCTGGATAGACGTCAGGGGATGGGTATTGCTGGGCGCCAACAAACATGCCGACGCATGGTATGTGGTGGTCGGGGTCCCTGAGGACCAAATTCCGACCCTGATGGAAGCCGGACGCCGTCTCTCATTTGGTGTAGGGACGGTGTACGTTAAGTTCCAGGGTCCGAACGGCAGATTTGTCGACGTCCCTCAGGGATATCCGGCCGCTGTAACCAGCGCCGTGACACAGGAGGAGGAGGCAACTCCCCCCACAGCAAACACCGCGGTGGCACCCGCGGTTGTGCCTGCAGTAGCAGCACCGGCAGCCCCTGCCGTCGCCAGCGTGGGCGCCGACCTCTCGGGTGGGGAGCCCGATGACATTACCCTGTCGTCGGCTTCTGACCTTGAGGAGGGCGGCTTCGACGCGGGCGACCTACTTGCCGGGCTGCGACTTGAAGGAGACGAGGACGGAACGTCGTGCGATGGCGTCCCCTTCGTCGACATGTAAAGTCCTGCAGGCCAACCTCCACCACAGCCAAACCGCGACGGCTCAGCTGCGGAAGTGGCTGGAGGTTCAACACACAGCCATTGCCTTGATCCAAGAGCCGTGGATTAGGGGTGGCAGAATACAAGGTCTCTCCAATCTTGGGGGTAAGCTCCTAGTCAGTACAGATCACGATAAACCAAGATCGTGCATTTATACCACACGTAACATAAAAACACAGCCACTAACAGATTTCTGTTGCAGGGATATCTCTGCAGCTAGGCTACTGATACGGCGTGAGGACACAGAGGCCGCTGTGGTCTTCGTCTCCGCTTACATGCCCGAGGCAGAGGAGCCGCCCCCGCATGACCTCGCCCGCCTCGTGACCTACTGCGAGAGCACAGGGGTGGAGGTTGTCATAGGCGCCGACGCAAACGCTCATCATCCTCTGTGGGGCATGGACACGCAAAACGCAAGAGGTAAGGCTCTAGTAGATTACTTGTTCACAACAAACTTAACTCTACTCAATACAGGTTCCGAACCAACCTTCGTAAACAGACGTAGCCAAACTATCATCGACCTCACTCTGGCAACGGAGGGCGCAGCGACCATCGTCACCGGCTGGCAGGTCTCTAAGGAGGCCTCCTGCTCGGACCACAGGTGGATCCGCTTCGACATACAGGTCTGTGTGACTCCAATACTGCCACGGCGCAACCCGCGTAACACTGACCGCGCTGCCTATACACGCATCCTCGAAACCAAGCTTGCGCCAACAAACTACTGGATGACCTACGAGGACACGCCACAGATTGACGAGCGTGTAAGTCATCTCACGAAAGCGATGCTAGACAGCTACCGATCATCCTGCCCGGAATCCACTCCGCCCACAACACCAGGGAAGCAACCTTGGTGGGGAGCGGATCTGGAACGTAAGCGCAGGAAGGTAAGGGCAGCCCTAAACAGAGCCATGAACACCTGTGCTGACAAGGATTGGGACGTGTATTACGCGGCCAAATCCAACTATAAAAAATGTATCAGATTCAGGAGCTCCACCGGATGGCGAAAATACTGTGGCAACATCGAATCCTGCCAACAAGCAAACAGGGTAAGGAAAATACTGGCACAGCAGAGCCCGTCAGGGCCCGCTGCTCTCCGGAAACCCGACAACACACTTACCACCTCACCAGAAGAGGCGATGCGCGTCCTTATCGAAACTCACTTCCCAGGTTGCGCTTTCGCACAGACTATTGACTGGACAGAGGTAACTCAAACACCTTCAGGAAACGACTGGCGCTACGCACACAAAGTGATAACACTGCAGAAACTCCAGTGGGCGATCAGGTGCTTCCATCCCTTCAAGGCGGCCGGTCCCGACGGAGTCTTTCCCGCTTTACTGCAGTGGGGAGGGGCCTCTGTCGCTAGTAGACTGGTACCCATAATGAGAGCGTGCCTGGCCTTTAGATACGTTCCAAAGGGATGGAGGGAAGTGAAAGTTATATTCATTCCTAAACCAGGTAAGAGTGACTATACCAACGCCAAATCTCACCGACCGATCAGCCTGACCTCCTTCCTCCTTAAAACCATGGAGAGAATTTGCGAGAGAGAGCTGAGGGACGGCGTTTTAAAAACAATACCACTCCATGCTAACCAGCATGCATACAGCTCGGGTAAGTCCACTGAATCCGCTCTCCATCTAGTGGTCGGCCGGATAGAAGAAGCGATACATCAGAAGGGCACCTGCCTGGGCACTTTCATAGACATCGAAGGAGCCTTCGATAAAACAAACTTCTCCAGCATTAGCACCGCCCTCTCTCGACACGGAGTGGAACAGGTACTGACTGACTGGATTACTAACATGTTAAGTAAACGAGTGGTTCGTCTTGCAGAGGAACAGCAGATGGCCATGATAGCCAGAGGCTGCCCCCAAGGAGGTGTATTATCCCCCCTCCTCTGGAATCTGGTGATAAATGACCTTATCACTAAACTCAACGCGAACCAATTCTATACAATAGGGTACGCCGATGACCTCGCCATCCTCATATCGGGGAAAGTGACGGGCACAATCTGCAATCTCACTCAACAGGCGCTACGCATCGTTGAACGGTGGTGCAGAGAATTCGACCTCTCGGTAAACCCCTCGAAAACGGAACTAGTCATGTTTACCCAAAAACGAACACTAGGCCCCTATCGCCTACCTAAACTTTTCGATACAGAACTCCAGCTAGCTGACGAGGTCAAATATCTGGGAGTCATCCTGGACAGTAAGCTAAACTGGAGTAGTCATCTAGACAACAAAATAAACAGGGCCTGCATCACCTTTTGGCAATGCAGAAGAATGATAGGTAAGAAGTGGGGCCTATCCCCTAAAATTATACTTTGGTTATACTGCGCGGTAATCCGACCCATGATCACCTACGGGGCAGTAGTCTGGTGGCCCCGCACCAGACTAGCCACAGCCTCCATCAAACTGCAACGCATGCAAAGGCTTGCCTGCATGGCGACCACAGGGTGCATGAGGACTACTCCGACCGCAGCTCTCGAAGCCATGCTGGGACTCCCACCGCTCCATCTGTTTATACAGCAGGAAGCGACGATGACGGCAGTTCGCCTTAAAACACTTCATCTCTGGGGTAAGAAGGAGACACAGCACACTGCGATACTGGAGGGATTCTATAATGAGTTCCCCCTGGCAAAAGCAACAAACGATCGAATACCCAAACAGTTTGTATTCGATAAAAAATACAAAATCCAACTCCATGAGGACCACCGCTGCGAGGGATTGAGCCCTGCAGAACTTCGGATCTTCACGGATGGATCTAAAACAGGTACTGGCACTGGTGCTGGAGTCTTCTCGGAGGATCTCAACATCCATATAGCCACACCACTGGGGGCCCACAACACGGTATTTCAGGCAGAATGCATGGGCATTTCCCTGGCGGCATCCGCCATCTTAGCCAGGGGGGTTGTGGACCACTCCATTCGCATACTCTCAGACAGCATGGCTGTACTACTAGCATTAAACAACCACATAGTCAACTCAGGGTTAATACACGAGTGTCATCAACGCCTGAACCAGGTTGGTAATCTCAATAATATAACGATCCAATGGATCAAAGGACACAGCGATTCCCGAGGCAATGATGCAGCGGACGAACTCGCTAGAAGGGGATCGAGCATGGCAGCAGTGGGTCCCGAACCCATTGTGCCACTCCCCTTCGGGTATCTACGCACACTGGTAAGAAAACGAACCAGTGAACAACACCACAAGCTGTGGCTGGACCACGGTGAGTGTAGGCAGGCCAAGGAAGCACTTCCTACTATCGATGGCCGCCTCACCAAACGAGCGCTTCGGCTGACCAAATTACAGCTGCGCACACTAACAGCCGCCATCACTGGACACGGCTCTTTTAACAAACACCTCTTTGTCATAGGAGTCACAGACAGCCCCCTGTGCCGAGCCTGCATGGAGGAAGACGAAACAGCAGCCCACGTGCTTCTACATTGCCCAGTGGTTGCAACATACAGGGCAAAGTACTTCGGTACCCCAGGTACTCTCCGCGAGATTGTCAGCAACATCAAGGCGCTGCTGGCCTTTCTTGGGGAGTTAGGGTGGATCGAATAAAATTTCCCACCCGCACGCAAAATACGCGCTTTGACGTGGAGTTGCGGACACCAGCCCGTTATACAATACAATACAATAATACGTTGAGTTAGCTCTTTACTTCACTGTTAAAGAAGTCCTAATGATAGTTTTTCTCGGCAATGTATTTTTGTCGCTTTTCGCATATCATTTTGTAGGTCGTAATATTATATCTCTTTGAAATAAGAAAATACGTAAATACGAGTTTAGGTACTTAAAGAGTTGTTCTGAAGAATAGAATAAGTAAATAAAATTGGCTATTATTTATTAGTGATTTATAATGATTTTGTGTGATCATTAATATTTATGTAATATCAAATATTATCATTTTAATCGACACTATATTGAATTAATAAATTAGTGTGTACGGCTATAAAATAACAAATCAATAGTGTAAATGCCATCTAGTAGCCATTTTGAATGAAATATTTTGCACGTCTGAATTGTAAACAGTAGCGTAGCGAACTTACTTTGGTGTCACGGTTCGTACGTATAGATGGCGCCTTTGTCAATTATGCAAGCGTATTAAGATATCGAGACTAGAAATTAATTGAAAAACTATAACTTATAAAATTATTTCCCAGAACATCGGTAGCTGATTAACTGGGCTTGCCTCCATTCTGACCTAGCGGCACGCCACTGTAGCTACTCCTACCTTACTTGTTCTCTCTTCGTTTTCTGAAGAAAATATGAAAATAATGTAAGACAAGGATAAAGATAACACTAGAACACAACGCCTGTCTGTAAGCTACCTGCAACTTGTCCTGCGGTACTGGTCACATTGCCGACGTGTTTGTCAACTTTGGTATTGTTATTTGACCATTGCTTTTGCAAAATTATCACCTTACACTTCTGACCTTTATTTTGGTTACAATAATTACCAAGTTACTGTCAGAGGTTAAATAATTATGATCCTTTCATAGTAAGTTCAAATAAAAACGCTAACGATTTTGTAAGCGTTTTGATTCGCTTGAAACAGATTATTGTAACATTCATCAGTTTCCAACCCCCCTGTGAACAATCCCTTACCCCAGCACCTACCTCACAGCACTTCTATAGAACATTATTCGTCTCTGTAACTTCACAAAGTGCTTTTGAATCTTTACGAAACAAAGGGAAGGATACAAATGTATTCCATTGGATTACTTGGTATGCAAGAAATATCATCATCAACTTCGTACCGGGTACTGCACTAGATTTTGAAGATCTAAACTATGTAGGCAATTGTGTTTTTTTTTTATTTATTTTTATTTATTTATACAAGATTTACAAAAATCCTAACTTAGGAACTATGCCCCACAAAACCATTTTCACGGTTTGTCTGAGGGATCGGAACAAACAGTATTGAGAAAAAGTTTACAAGTGCGGACACTAAATTTTCACTTGTTTTACTTTTTAACTAATGCTTATATAATAATTACTAATTTACTAATATTTACTTATTATCTAATTTTACTAATTTACTTATATTTACTCATTTACTAATATTACTAATTACCAATACTAATACTAATATACTAATAAGTACGACACGTAGTAATAATTAGTGTGATAATTGTTTGTGTCTTGGAATCGCTGTGAGCAGTAGAAACAGGCGCGACTTAGGCGCCTTACTCTGAATAAATGATTGTTATCACTACTACTCTTGAAATGGTGAAATTCACCGAGACGAAATCGAAATGTCCTAGAATAAAATACAGAGGCAAGGGACATCCACGAGTCAGCACTGAGTCCGCGTGGTGGATAGCCCACGGAATTTCAGACAGGTGAACTCTGCATCCTGTGGATCCTGGATTATGTCACCGTAAAATTGTAAAAACCGTTAGATTATAATCTATCTCGCGAGATTGTAAACTGTCGAAAGATTGTGAACTGTAGCGTACTGCTTACAATTTGACGCATTATTTTTCGGTAGATGATAATCTATCGAAGTGAAACCGTCAAATTGTGAAATACCTATCGAAAAGTAATGCGTTAAATTGTAAGCAGTATACCACGTTTTTGAGCGGACAACCAGGTAACAGAACAATCTTATAACTTAGATTTTTCATGATACAGTTTTGAAATTTTGTACATTGATTCTTTACATAAAAATACTAGACACGTGTTTCAGGTTTCGCATATACTAAAACTAATGGTGTACGAGTATAGAGAGAAAACGTCTTTCCAAGAGTTTCTAGTGTAGATCAAATTACCAATAAAGTGTGATACTAAGGTCAATGTACGCCGTACCTATTGTTCAAAAAGAAAATGTTTACGAATTTCGTCATAAAGTACATCTATACATAGCTATAGATAATATAGTTAGATAGTTCCTTACGATGGGTTCTTTGGCCTTTCTTAACTCGCTTTAACTTGTAAGTTTTAACTCCGTGGGGTATTATAAAATATGGATCGAATAGATTATAAGTTTTAGGAAACTTCGTTTGGAGGTGGTGTTGATTTGGGAATGAATAGTTGATTATAGCATAGTCGATCTTGCGGACAGTAAGTTACGGTGACAATAGGTTATTCGTTATTTTGATGTTTGGATAAAAGATAAAAATATACGATTTTAAACTATCATGATAACTAACTTTATTATTAATACTCGAAACGGGATATTTACCATGTTTACTGTTTCTTATGAGTTCCCGTTGTTCAGTTTATCCGTGATCATGGTGCTTGCAACAGCGCCGAAATATCTGGAACTCATAAGAAACAGTAAACATGGAAAATATTTCGTTTCGCGTATTAATAATAAAGATAAAAATGTTGAATATTTGAAGCACAAAAAAGGCCATTCCCATGACAGACACAGTCTCACATTAATGGCTTTAATTTTGAAAATTTTAAAGTAAAATACAATCGTCGGTCTCGTCTTCTCGTAGTTATACTGTATGACTTGTAATTGTTTGCATTGAAACATCACGCACATAAAGATATGCGCAGAACCGTGCGGGCAAATATGAACATTGAGATGCTACTGGACTTATGGCCTTTGACTGTCCACCCAAATCCTACCAAACAAAATTACCCACCTAAATATGCAATTGCGTAGGTGTATAATTCTGCCTAACGTTTCGGGTACACACCCGCATTACATTACAGGCGTGATGTTATATTAATGTACTAGCTTTTGCCCGCGACTTCGTTCGCGTGGAAATTTTGATGAATATGTGTGAGAAAAATACGATAACCTATATCATTCCTCAGAATATAATCTATCTCCTTGCCTTTCATTACGATCCAATCAGCTGTTTAGTCATGAAAACGTAACAAACAAACAGAGTTACTTTCGCATTTATAATATTAAAATGGATTATTTTGTAGAGGATATTATGAATATACTACGACTTCACGTTCCCATGTAATGTTCCCTAATAATGCCAAAAGAATACGCGCTCACGTGAGCGAAGCCGCGGGCACAGCTAGTCCCCAATAAAATGGAACTTAGCATACCTAATTATCAAAATGTGGGACGCGCTCACGTGAGCGAAGCCGCGGGCACAGCTAGTCCCCAATAAAATGGAACTTAGCATACCTAATTATCAAAATGTGGGTGCACTGGTACACATCTGCGTACCCCCTCAAAGCATACATGCGTGATGTTATGTTATGGTGTTTAAAAATCCAAGCGATTGCAGCAATCACGACAGATTTGCTGTCTATTATTGAAGAGTTCCATTGATATCTCCGAATATCAGCATCAGATCTTCACCAAATTTAAACAGGACCACCGCGGAATTATATTTGTCCAAACAAAAAAAGAATCATCAAAATCGGTTCACAATTGGCGAAGAAATCGTTACACAAACACACAAAAAAAAAATACTCCTCCCTTTGGAAGTCGGTTAAAAATCATCTTTATCTATATAAAGTTTCGTGACCGTGCTACTAACCGTTGAAGAGTTCTCTCTTGGGGAGACGATCCTGGATGCTGGATTAAGGAATGTCTGTCATAAAAATGTCACCAGAACCAAAGGCGTGTGCAAAATTTCAGCTCAATCGGTTGTACAAAATTGAGTTGCATTCCACCCGAACAAACATAGTACCTTCACCTCCCTTTTTAACTCTTCGGGGGTAGAATTATCAAAAACGCCGAGACACGTATAAATTAATTTTCGATTGTTAGCCTAAACACAAAATTTGAAGATCCTAACTTCAAAACTGACAGACTTTCATACAAACTTCCATCCCCTATTTTACCCCTTTAGGGGTAGAATTCCCAAAAGTCCTTTCTTGGTGGAAACCTTCTCTTCACAAAGAACACACCCTCCAAGTTTCATGTCTCTAGGACCAGCGGTTTGGGCTGTGTGTTGATATATCACCCAGTCAGTCAGTCAGTTTACTATTTTATATAATTATATAGACAACAAAAGTAATCTAAAAATAAATTATCAAAGATTAAAAGTCGCGCTGATAAGCACGGTTTGTTAATATCAATTAAGTATTGTCGGTCAATAAGGTCGAACGCTCTGAACGTCTATTCGCATCAACAGGCAAAAATTGTATGAAGCTCGCGCTCGGACGCCTCGCCTTTTTATACCTTCGGCCGCGAGACGCGCCGAGCGCGGCGACCGATTCTCGGACCTTATACAAAAATAATCCTTATAGCATGATTCAGTATTCACGCGCGATGGCTTATTATTAGCGTATTTCATGTATAATTTTGGTGTTTCTATACCGATTTCTATGATTCTTTTTTATGGAATAGTTAATAATGTTAACTTTTTTAATTAGGGATCACTGAGAGTGTTATAAACGTAAGAGTAGGCAAATATAATCAGAAAGCTTCGAACTGCTAAGCTATCGGGAGTTACACGTGATATTGTGAGTCAACCATAAAAGATAGACATAAATGCTGTTGTGGGATATTTTTTATATAATTTTAAGGAAAACATTTCCGTCATACATGATTTCTGTGTAGCTTTAACCATTAAGGTTGCACACGCGACGGAAGCTTAACAAATGAAGTAACTTCTCCCGTTTTCCCAACATTTCCCTTCACTGCTCTGCTCCTATTGATTGTAGCATGATGAAAGTATACTAAAACCAACTCAGGAGTATGAAAAATAATTGTACCAAGTTTCGTTAAAATCCGTCGAGTAGTTTTTGTTTCTATAACGGTTAAACAGACAGACAGACAGACAGACAAAAATTTTACTGATTGCATTTTTGGCATCAGTATCGATCCCTAATCACCCCCTGATAGTTATTTTGGAAATATATTTCATGTACAGAATTGACCTCTCTACAGATTTATTATAAGTAATATAGATGTGTGTCATCATCACTATCAGCGATATGATCGCCATTGTTACCATAATATTAGCAATATTGTATAACAGTCGTGTTTCAATTTTGGTGTAGGTACAATAAATTATAATTCTATTCTATTGTATTCTAATGTTATGTCAACTCAACTATGTTAGAATTACCGTCGAAATAAAATCTACTACAGTTGCAAAATCGTTGCGCAATAAGAACGCTGACCTTTAGGTATATTGAAGAAAAATTCTAGGATGGAAATATTAGTTTTGATTGACGTAAAGTTCAATGGTTCTGTATAAGTTTTTTCTGCTCAAAGCCTTAATAAAGCCTTTTGTTGAAAGTGAACAGAAGTTAAGTGCTTTGTGAGACTTAAAATAGTTGTGTTCTGAACTTATAAATACAAAATTTGCCCTAAAAATTTGGAGTTATATGGCTTAAAATATTATCCTTGCTTCCTTACCCTTTCCCTACTGTTATTATTACTGTATTACTTGTTACTATTAATTTACTTTACTAATATTGTAAATGCGAAATTAAGTTTTTTTTGTTTGTTTGTTATCTTTTCACGCCTAAACCACTGAACCGATCATCCTGAAATTTTGCATATACGTTGTCAGGTAAAGTAATGGACATACGACGGTGCCAGACGGTGCCTTTTATCCCAAAAAAAGTACTGTTTCCTAGGAAAACGATAATAACGTTCTAATGATAATAGATGGCGCCACGTGTTTTTCGAATCATGATTGAATTATATTATTACAAGCAGAATACAGCCCGAATTGATTGTCAAATTCTAAACTAACGGGAGCGAAGCCGCTGGCAAAAGCTAGTTGACCATAAATCATTGAAACCTCGTGACGTACACAAACACGAATTGTAATTTTTTTCTTGAAATTCGTACCTCGTCTTTCAGAACTAAAGACGATAAACTAGATTGATCCTCTTTACGGTACCCCAAAAAACAAACGGCCCAAGCAGGTACAGGATACAATAATCCCGGACGAAAGTCAACCGGGCACGGCACGGAAAGGTGGATGACTGGATGTTTTAAAAAAAATATTGAGGTCTCCCGTACGCCAAGAGGAGGTAACTCAATAAACGAATGTTTCGAGAAAATAGGGAATTTGTGAAAATATATTCTACTAAGAAAAATGAGAATATCTCATTTTTGTTATCTGGCATAGCCTTTTCCCAACTATGTTGTGGTCGATGTCCAGTCTCACCAGATGCAACAGGATACAATTTGTCATGGACTGACTGTCTATTTTTCTTAAGTGTTCATTTGTTAATAATAATGCCATAAAGATCTGGTTATTTTGATTAGTACTGACTTACTTAACTACTTTGACCTCGACATTTCAAAAGTGTCTGCAACTGGTTTATTTAAAAAAAACCTCTTCTTTCTGAGAGATGATTCAAGCTGTCAGATACAAAAACACAGAATTATTGGGATACTGTCTTTTTACTTGTGAGGCCAGTTATAGAGGTCCAACGAAATACGATGTCATATCAGAGGGACATTGTTTACTGAAAACTTCTTTGGCTAATGGATGGAACGGATGTTTTTGGCTGACTGAACTTTTTCTGTAGATGTTTTTAACAGTTCGTTCTGTGTCTGGAGTTGTGAAAATGTATCGGGGTGAAGAAAAGATGTTTTATTGTGTGTCGATGACGAAATGTTTATGTGTGTTGCTTTCTCTTTCTGTCGTGTCGCTACGAAAGCCAATGGTGTTCTGACATATTATTATTCGCTTTATGCTCGAAATTTTTCGGCCAAAGTTGTGTATGCTAGCCACTTGAGAGCACATAAAAGAGCAGCACACCAAAGCCTACTACTACATTCGATTGTAGTCGCTGTGGCCAAAATCGGCTAGATGACATCATCACCACTAAAGCCAAGATTTATAAATATAACCTATCACGTACTTTCCCAAAGCGTTACTCCTGTCACTGCCCCACAAATATCAAACTACCAATGCAAGATCGAAATAGAAATATGTATTTCGAAGTCAAAGCAAAGCATAAAGATCTTGTCCTTAGTATACAACAAATAGTTCAGGTCGTAGAAAGATGATCAGCCAGTCAGCAAGGTTTCGTAAGAAATTTTCTGATACACCTATTCTATAAAAAAGAAAAAAAAGAAAAGTGTTAACCACGTATATTTTCTTTCAGATTTATGGAAAAATACCTAAGCGCCAACTGAAAACCTCTTCCTTTTTTATGTCAGTTAAAAGTAAACGGCGTAGATCTAAATTGAATACACAAAACCAAGATAAACAAAAAACCGATATCCAAACTAAATAAAAATATACTGCAACGATATCTAACATAATCTTGACCAAACACGACCCTTCCCGTAGATATATGTATTTTCATAAAAAAAATATTCGTCATTTTTTTGTAATATTTTCCTTTTCAACATAAAACTGTTAGAATCGCATTGCGATGACTCTTCAACCCTCTAGAGTGGTACTCGGTCGGCCCGTATTTTGGTCCGTCTGATCCGTATTATATGGCTACCCTATGTATATCTTACTGGCAATGTATTTTTTTTGGACGCCGTGGAAAAAGGTTTTCAAGATTTCCAGTTGTCCATTTTGAAATGTTTCGAAATAATAAACACACTTACCAGTATTGAAAACAGAAATAAGGGTAGAATTCTTCAAGGTAAAAGCTCATCTTTATAGATGAGCTATCCTATCATCACCTCACCACATCGTTCGTCAACCGGTGGTTGATGACGGGGTCGACCTCTCACTGTAAGGTTTGCTGTACAATACCCTAGCCGGGGCGATGCCAATACATGCTTATTGTAACTACGTTGCAGTATGGAAATGCAAAGAAAGAATCCAATTTCTAATCATGAATGACGACTTCAGTTGGGGTGATGCCGATATGGAGCACTATTTGCACATACATAATTATGTCAGATGGTCAGGATTTATTCTGTTAGCTCGGAAATCATGTGGACTGGGTTTGGCGTGCAATGAAAACACACTGGGTACACTGCTTTTATTATACTAACAAATTACTTGAAATTACAATTTAAGACAATAACACTAGGCACAATGAATCGGGTACAGTTCCAGGACGTCTTTACTCCGATGTGATCAGACACTGCTTGTTGTCCTCGCTGCGAGCTCAAAACATCATGACTGTAGAAGGGCCAATAAGTATGGGTAGACTTGCAAGTAGGTCGCGTAATTGCGATTATTATTTAACTTGAAGTGTTGTTGCACATAAGTACAGAGGCGGACTTAATGTCATAGACATTTTCTACCAGTCAACCTTTGGGTGATGCAGAGATAAACAGTGGTTGGTGTATATCTGTAAATAATTTTAATTAATACTAAGATAAGCTACAAGGATATATAAAATACTATAAATATATAACAAATACTAAAAACATAAGTATATCAAAATTTTGATAAAAATAAATAGACATTCAATTCATTCGATTCATTTTATATCCGTACTTATGACCGGATTCGACACATACAAACGTGTGTGTTGATCTTAACTTGGTACTATTTACACATTCTGCACTAAGAACAAAAATAACGACGAATAATTTTAATATACGATATGCAAACGAAACCTTTAAAAAATGCTTCTTCTTCAATCCAGCACCTGAAAATTTAAAACCTCAATATCAACGTCAACTGATTACCCATCAGCAAAACTTTTCCCGGCCTTTCGAACCCATCTTCACGAGCACATCCTAATCAAAACTATTCGCTACGGAACCCCACTCCAAGGTGAATTAAGATTAATCACTGTTGACAGTAGTTTGAGGTGGGCGCCGATAGACCCTCGTTGTAGAATGTCTAAACTTGAACGAAGTCTGGAATAATGATTTTGAAGCTTTGTTAGTTAGAGGGTGTGAAGAATACACTATCGATGTAAAGGATGGTTTTAAATTGAGGGTTCCTATGGGTCTCGTTTTCGTTTAGTTACAGGTATTGTGTGGGCTTTTTTTGCCTGTACTTTAGTACCGATGACGAATCTGAAATTTGAAACAGTTGCGAATGGTGATCTTTTGTTTTTCGATGACGAGTAGGTAGGCCAGTACTAACTGGGTTGTGGAGGTCAAACAGGTACTCGATCCATTTAAAATATTAAGTATTTAGGTGCATCCGGTTAGACTGGAAGCCGACCACAACATAGTTGGGAAAAGGCTAGGCAGATGATGGTGATATAGAAACAATTGTGTAGGTAAGTAGCCAAAAGGTATACAGGGATTGGTAGTTTTACAGAAGATATCAAACGCCTTGTGTCCAGACACTTCACATGAAGAAATGACTGCTACCAAGAAATCTGTTCGCAAAAACCATTTAGGTCCATCAATTCAGCCACAGTAACATCTCGGAATAAAGTCCGCATATTTTGATGGTCAACTACGGAACCCTACATTGTGCGTGGCCCGTCACGCCTTTGGCCGGTTTTATAACAATCCAAGAGATTTTAAAAGAAATATCTAATTTATTGTTTCAAATTTTTGAAGAATTCATCATCATCATCATCATCATCATTTCAGCCGAAAGACGTCCACTGCTGGACATAGCGCCTCCCCCAAGTGTCGCCACATTGACCGGTCCCGTGCGTCTCGCATCCAGCGGATCCCTGCAACCTTTACAAGATCATCGGTCCACCTAGTGGGAGGCCTTCCAACGCAGCGTCTTCCGGTTCGCGGTCGCCACTCCAGAACTTTTCGGCCCCATCGGCCATCCGTTCTGCGAGCAATGTGCCCTGCCCACTGCCACTTAAGTTTGGCTATTCTTCGGGCTACGTCGGTAACCTTGGAGAATTCGCCTGACAAAAAAAAATGCGATGCAAATGCGATGCAAATTGCGAAATCAATATTCTTGAATGGTCAAAATCAAAGTCATTGGGATTTCCGGTTGTAATGCATATGCAATAACTCTGCTCTCTGTTATTTTGTACTTGTAATATTTTTTTCCCACAAAAACTTCAACGACAACTTCATAAATTCAATCGTCGTACCGTCTCGTGTACTCTGTGCCTCCGGCATATCCTCTAACTTCCGAAGAGCAGTTTAGTATTACTTATAATATTATTAGGCACGTTATTGTATGAAACTTGAACTCCATCTTAATAGAGCTACTCGACCCTAACACTTAAGCCGTTATGTGATAATTGGTACGTTACTCGGAGTCTGACGATCTTACCATTAGGGTATGTACCATCAAATCTTTTAGCAGTATTACTTGAGTGGGAGAAATAGATGGATCTATAAAGGACGTCTAGCTTCGTCTCTTTTCCATACCAAAAAAGATTATAACAATACTGCTATAAATAAGAGACTGCCTCGTTGGTCTATTGGTCGCAGGGGCAACTGCTGAACATGAGATCCTGCGTTCGATAACCAGGTCGGGAAAAGTGTTATTTTGTTTTTCGATCAGGTAACAACCACGAAGTCTAGATTTGTGCGGGGTCAATGGCAATAGACTCGCCCGTTCTAAAAAAATCAAATCAAATCAAATCGTTTATTGCAATCCAAGATGTACACATATAGGTGGTAAAATAAAAATAGAAACAATCATGGACCCTGTCGGGCACAGCAAATTTTTAAATAAGTAAGAGAGAGGAAGAGCGCTATATTAAATTGTCTTATGCTTGAGATATATTATATTGTATTTTATATTCCTATTCATTTACTTATTATGTACAAATATTTGTACGCCGAAAACGGTGGAGTAATTTTGGTCCGGTTTGCCTTCGAACTTTTGTTTTTTTTATTATTACAATAAAACTCATCTTTTATTGTAATAATAAAAAAAACAAACTTAAATTTGCAATTGAAAAACTTGTGCTCCCATAAATTATGTTTAGGAAAATATGTTATCCAAGTACATTTTATAAGTTGGTCGACTATTAATAATAATGACTTATGCAGACACTGCAACACTGCCTCCGAGACCATACAACATATTACAGGAGCTTGTAAATCACTTGCACAGACTGACTATAAATAAGCATCGACATGACCAAGTTGCCGCTATTATACATCAACACTTAGCATTCAAATATAAACTCATAAGTGAGATGAAACCATATTATAAATATAAACCGGAACTAATACTAGACAATAACAATCAGAAAATCTATTGGGATCGGACGATAATAACAGACAAAACCATACATTTCAATAGACCAGATATAACCCTTCACGACAAAGTCAACAAAACAGTTTACCTTATAGATATAGCTATCCCAAACTCTCACAACATTCAAACTACAATATCGGAAAAGCTAAGTAAATATCAAGACCTCGCCATAGAAATAAAAACCCAGTGGAAAGCACAAACCGTACACATTGTCCCTATAGTGCTCTCTTCCACAGGTATAGTACCAAAATCTCTTATGCAAAGCCTTAATACTTTACACATGCCTCCCCACACACTTCAGCTGCTCCAAAAAGCCACAATTCTTAACACCTGTCGTATCACCCGGAAATTCCTTACTTCTTCTACAATATCATCTACATTCTCCATTTAAACTCCCCCTACAAACTTGGCTCCGGCCCGTGGGTAGGGTTTTTGTACTCTCTTACGAGAGAAGAACATGAAAGAACTCGAAATAATAATAATAATATATTTATTTGCTTAAAACACGGTATAAAAAGGTCTTACATTAAAATGAGATCATACATGTTTAGCTTAAAAATAAAGCATGCAAAAATTGTTAAGCACAAGCAAGTGCAAGATGCAAGTGTTGCATGTTGCTAATTTTAGTGTTCTAGGAAATCCTTAATACTATAGAAATTATTTTCATTCAACCAATTGTACAATTTAAATTTAAATAGTCTACAATTTAATTCTTTCAGTGTCTTTGGTAGCTTATTAAATACACGTACACACATAGCTACACAGTTTTTATTATATTTAGTACACCTAGGCAGTTCGTCAAGTACAAGTGTGTATTGGTCACGCCGACTTCGTGAACATACTTCTTCTGCTGTTTTAAATAATTCTTTGTGTTTCTTTACGAACATACACATCTCATAAATATATAACGATGGCAACGGTAGCAAACCAAGCTTTTTAAATATTGGTTTACACGATTCATCGGACGGAATTCCGTATAAGGCGCGTATACACTTTTTTTGTGCGATAAATGCCCTGTTGTGTTCCGTACTATTTCCCCATGTTATTAGTCCGTACCGTAACGAGGACTCAACGTACGCTCGATAAGACATTACAGCCGTTTTTATATTAGTTACATATTTAATTTTTCTAAGGGCATAAACAAATTTATTTATTTTATTGCATACGTACTGAACCTGCGCCTTCCAGTCTAAATATTCATCCAATACAATACCTAAAAATTTAGTTTGTTCGACATGTGTTATTTTACGTATATCCATTTTTAAATTAAATTTATTATTATGGTGTTTATTAAATTGTATGTATACGGATTTGTCTAGATTTATAGATAAATTATTATTGTTCAGCCAATTAATTAGAATGTCAATAGTATTATTTATGTCAGTTTCATGGTCAGTAATTGAATTATATTTTTTGTCAGCAGTTACAATTATGGAAATATCATCCGCAAAAAGAAAACATCTGTGTTTAGTTATGTCAACTATGTCATTTATATAGAGAAGAAATAAGATTGGACCCAATATGCTACCTTGGGGCACGCCGCGTTTTACACATTGATATTCAGACGTATGCATTATCATGTCTCTATTTTCGTCCAGTTTAGTAACTGCGACACTCTGTTGTCTGTCAGTTAGGTACGACGATATCCATTGATGCGGCAGTCCTCTGATTCCAAGAGCTTCTAATTTTTGTAATAAGTTGGTATGTGTAACAAGATCGAATGCCTTCGATAAGTCAAAGAAAAGTCCCGTTACGAACTGATTTTTGTTTAAACTACTCAGTATTGTTTTTAAGAGTGAGAATATGGCTAGTGATGTAGATTTACCTTTTTGAAATCCAAATTGTTGTTTCCTTATTATGTTAAATTTACTGCAGTAATTTATTAATCTGAGATACATACATTTCTCGTATATTTTTGAGATGATGGGTATTAATGTAATAGGGCGATAATTGTTCACATCACATTTATCACCCTTTTTGAACAATCGTTTAATAATGGATAATTTTAGAGCTTTTGGGAATAAACCTTGTGAAAATGACAAGTTGATCAGATATGTCAATACTTTACTTATTTCATTGGTACATGTCTTAATTATTCTGGTGTTTAGTTCATCGTAGCCTTCAGAATTGGTGTTGTTCAATGATATTATCTGTTGCCTCACCTCACTTTCAGACATAGGAGTGAGGAACATCGAGCTAGCAATAACGTTGTCATTGGAACAACTATTTATTTGATTTTGTGTAGGGAAACAGTTTATGAAATGGTTGTTGAAGGCAGAAGTTATTTCCGCTGGATTTGTTAGAACTGTATTGTCAACCTGTAAACATTCAATATTATCTTTAGGGTCCGTATTTTGGATTTCGTTTTTTATAACTGACCAAGTGGCTTTACATTTGTTGTTATTGTTGTTCATAAACTTGATGTTAGCATTCCGTTTAGCATTATGTATGCAATTTTGAAATATTTTAGAATATGTGGTGTATTTGTTCTTGTTGGTTCGATTTTTGTTTTTGTAATATTGATATCGTAAGGATCGTTTAGTTTTAGAACACAATTTAAGACCCTTAGTTATCCACGTTTGTTTAATTTTATTGTTTGTATTTACTTTAACTCTTACTTTTGGAAAACAGAGATTGTAGAACAGGCATATTAAGTTATGGAAGCTATTGAATGCCGTATTTGCATCATTATCCATGTATACATCCGTCCAAAGTAAGTTTTGCAAACATTCCTTAAATTTAAGAGTATTATTTACACTGTAATCTCTTTTGTAGATGTAATATATTGTGGCTTTTGATTGAAATCGTAAGGGAAAGCTTAGCATTTGCGCTGTATCGTGGTCAGAAAGATGTAGTGGTAGGACGTTAGCAATTGCGTTGTGTATATTACTTAGTATATGATCTATACAAGAAAATTTGCGCGTGGCTACGTTAATATGAATTTTCAAGTTGTGTGTGTGTGCTAAGTCTTGAAAGTCTTGGGTTATTTTGCCTTTTTTCAATGTGTTTATATTAAAGTCCCCAGTTAAAACTATCCGCGTTTTCGATTTATATTTTTTGTGTAAATGTTGTAGCATACTATCTAATTTAGTTAAAAATAGGTAAGGGTCTGACTGAGGTGTTCTGTATAAACAAATAATTACTAAATTCTCAAATGCTAACTCTATTCCGCATGCCTCGAAGGTATTTACTGACGCATAATTTTTTACAAATGCTAGTTCTCTAAAACTTATACCCTTCTTAATTAGTATGCAAGTACCACCACGATTTTTTTCCCTGCAAAAATGTGTTGCCATGTCATAATCCGATAACTTGAGATAGTTCTCATATCCTTTTTTGATAAATGTTTCGGAGAAGCAAATTATATGCGGGTCATTCTGTAAATCTCTCATCTCCTGTAACGTTAATTCTAAAAGTTCCTGTTTTGATAGTACGCTTGCAATATTTTGGTGGAGTATCCTAAAATTATGAGAAGTAGGCATCGCGATTTTAGGCACGAAAAAAAGTGTCGTTTTTAATAATTGGAGGAAAATAATAAGGTATGGTACCTTTTTTAGGTTTTTCAGTAGAAATATTAGAAACATTATTTACTCTAAATTCCTTACTGTTGCTAATTTTGAAGTAAAACGGAATGGTCCCTTTTTTGGGCTCAATGACCGTTGTTTTTGGTAAAAAGCTTAGTTTGCTACTAGCAAGGTGCTTCCTGATCGCGACTGGATCTAGGAATTTTTTGTTATAATCTTCACAATCTATTAGGTAATTTATTGATTTACAAATGTCAGGCAAGTTATATTTGCTATTGTGTGTGAATTTACAATTTTTATAATATTTACAGATATTTTTGATACTATTGTTTAGTTTATTGACATTTAGGTTGTCATTTTTCAATACACTTAAAACAACAATACTATTTTTAACGAATGTCATAAGTACACTTTTGAGTTGAGATAATACATTACTAATATAAAGGTCATTTTCGCCCAAACATATTACAATTTTGTCTACTGGTCGGAGGTTAACCTTAGTACAGCACTTTACAATTTTGTCGCTATGTGCATATGGCATCGTTTGGGCAAAGACTCCATACCTTTCATATTGCGTAGACTTTCTTGAATGAAGTAAAGCCGCAGCCAGGCCGACGCATTGTTGCGCGCCAAAGATAGATATGGTTTTTCCAAATAAACACTGTTGCTGGTTTGAGGTAAAGTCTGTGGTTGGATGGGTCTCAGCAGATAATGTTTGTTTTGGCGTCGTCCTGAGAGACTGCTCTAGTCCCTGTATTTGTGTATTTAGAGCTTTTATCTCTTCTTCAGCGTTTTGAAGTTCTTTTTGTAGAATAGTAATTTTTTGTTGTAGATGTGAATGAATAGCGTTGGTGTTGGTATTTGCTGTTAATCTCGGCGAGGAAGGTGTAGATGACACGTTTTGACTGAAGCGAGAATGTTTTTGCTTTTTTTCAGTGTTTATAGGAGTGCTTTCTATAATTGTTGAAGATTGGCAAAGCGATTTTAATGTTTTAATTTCCGTGGTCAATTTGTTTACTTGTTTATTTAAATCATTGTTTTCTAATATTGTGTTTTCCAACTCGTTTTCTGTACTTTCTAATTTAGCAGTCAGCTGTGCTATTGTATCCTGCATATCCGACACTGTTGACATGTTGGTCGTGGTACCGTCTACACTTTTTGAGAGTTTATTTGGCGAGGTGTCCGTTTCGTATGAAGTATCATAGTCGGTAAGAACGTGAGAATCCTGTGTAGAAGGTGATGGGTTTTGTTTCTTTATGCAGGTTTCCGGGGGCGACTTTTCGGTAGTACAAGCCGTTTTTTTCCGTATTGTTATATTACACGTATCTTTAGAACTACTGGCCATTTTTCTGATACATGTCTTGCAACGCCATCTGTTTTTGGAGTCTTGGTCCATTAGTCGATATGTTTGCTCCGGATAACCATCGCAGTCTGGTTCATATCTATTTTTGCAAATACAGCACATCGCGGTTTTATTTATGTTCACATTCTTCTTACATTTAAAACATACTACGAGTGCTGGCATCTTGCGGCCACTATTGGTAGTACAGCGCGTCGGTTGAGGTGCCATGTCGATTGATTGAAATGGTAGATCATAGAAATGTAGGTGGCTATTGTTCGATGTAATAGCGCTACTCAGCGATAGATGGCGCTGTTAACAATTTCGTAATGGAATGACTAATGGTTTCAAAAAAATAACGGTGTGAAAATTAATAACTTTTAAACAAACTTGAATCTGAGTCCAATTAAACAACATTCATCAAGACATAGTACTAATCTTAGGAAAAGTTCTATCACAATCCACTGCAATGTTAATATCATTCAGTTTTTTTGTTGTTTTAACACGTAACACTTATTTGTTTATAAAGTCACTATAATTGCACTTTTCCGGAAGATAACATTATATGTTCTTCATTCACACTTATTGCACTTAATTATTAGGTTTATTCTTTAATTTCCGCACTATTACTATTTATTTACAATTTTTAAATACGGACTCGATGTGAACTGTGCCACTAGCGACATCTATGTACTATATTACTCGTAAACTTGTAAAGCCTGCTTAGCTGCGATAGTTTTCCTTTTAATTTCGTTATATTATTATATAGGGTGTAAGGGACAGCCCCCCCACAAACTGACAGGGTGCATTCAGCTCCTTATTTTGAATCATATTCCACCGGAATTTTTCTCCGGAAATTTTTTATTTTTAACAGTTACTATACCTTTATTTCAACGTCAAATAACATTCTATGTACGCAGCACTCCATTTATGTAAATAATATGCGTGAAATAAGCTGTTCACTTCGAATAAAAATTAAAGTGATAATTAAAAAAAATCGTGATTATTTTTACAGACAAGCCGCTAAAATGTCGAAATTATTTTTGGTATTTCTCCTGATCACCCTGTTTGCAGTCTACGCTGACGCTCGCCTTGCAAATGCTTTAGAAAGTGTAAATAGTATAAATTACCTTTATTAACAAATAATGTTTTATACAATGATGGTTAAAATAATTTATTTATTTATTTGCAGCTCCTTATTTTGAATCATATTCCACCGGAATTTTTCTCCGGAAATTTTTTATTTTTAACAGTTACTATACCTTTATTTCAACGTCAAATAACATTCTATGTACGCAGCACTCCATTTATGTAAATAATATGCGTGAAATAAGCTGTTCACTTCCTGCCTAGCTATAGAGTTCATCGAACTAGTCGTCGCGCTTGCCGTTCGCTACATGCGTTTTACTACGGTAAAGATACATTGCGTATGAGGAAATAAAACAAATCAAATTTACTGGATTCCCACAACATTCCTGAAATAATTTATTGTATCGGTCGTCTTAGTATGATATACTGAATTCACCCCAACAGTTTGTAGAGGGCTGTCCCTTCTCCCTCCTTCTCCTTCTTCCTTACACCCTGTATTCTAGCGAATCAGGGAATGCTGCGTAAATATAGTAGAGTTGTGAAACAAAAATACCTCTAAACTCTTATCGGCAGTCAAAGGCGCCTCGGCATACAAAAGTGTATACAAGGTCATTATTTGCGTCATAGTCAAGTCAAACAAAATTCCTCAGCCTCGATAATAACATAAATTAGATTAAGTTATAATATACACTGGTGGACAAAAAAATTAAGCCACCTATTAAATCGGCTGTGTTCGAAGATAATGTCTTTTGCAATACGTTTTTTATTACTTGTTTGTTGATTATTAATTGAAATAATTTACTTTTAAATTGAACAAATTAATTTAATTTAAGCGATACGTGAGAAATTTAAAATAAAGAAGAAAAATTACAACGAGATCTCACTGATAAAAAACGGTTTCGCCGAAATCAAGCTTTCTTTAATAAGAGGTGTAGTGACATTTATTTATGTATACTATCATGTTACTTAGTCTAATTACTATTTATATTTTTTTTTATAAACAGTAACATTATATAGAATCAAACTAAACTCACATGTACAAACGTGGACAAAATTTTTTCATATTTTTAAATAGTATATAAATCCTCCACGCTTGTTTGTTTTCGTTCTGTTCTCTATTCCATCTATCTGACGTTCTTGCTGTCACTCCTTCTGTCTTGAGGAACTCTCTTTCTTTCTTTCTGCCTTCCAGTGTTATTGGGACCACTTATTTTAACCTCACACGTCACCCACTACAATCTAAATAGGCATTATCACCTCTGGCTTTGATAGCACACACCATCCTTTTATTCATTGATTTTATCAACTTTTTATTGGTCAATTTTTTTCTTATTCTAATTTTTTTCTTAAAAAAAAAAATGTTACCTCATACTAGGAATTTCTCCTGTATCGTGGGTGCGTTTACAAACATTTAAATTGACATATACAAATAGCCAGACCCGGAACAACTACCTGTAAGCCATACAAATATTTGTTCCGTGCGGGAATTGAACCCGCGACACGAAGCGCAGCAGTCAATCGCGCAGCCACTGCGCCAACCGTGCCGCCTAATTGGGGTATGTTTTCCGTTTTCTTTCCGTTTTCAGATGTTTCAAGTTCTCTGGAGCTGGTTCTCACTGTCTTACTCACCGTTTTAGCTCGTCTCATAAATGTTTTATCGGAATAACATCTGGACTTCAAGCTGGCGAGTCCAGAACCTGAATCCCCACTACGAGTAAGTAATCTCTAACGCACATCGCAGTGTGGGGTCGCGCATTTTCGTGCATTAATTTAAATCCATGGCCGATAAATTCCGAATAAGGCACTACATGCTCTTCAAGAATGTCAGTGATATACGATGCAGCAGTCACAATTCTTCTATCTAGAATTTCCAGCTCTGTGCGGGAATCTTAGCTTAACTGACACATTTCAAAAGGTATTATTAAAAAAAAATTAAAACAAAATGTTATTATCGAATAAAACGTAAAATACGGGTGGCCTAATTTTTTTGTCCTCCACCATTTGCAATTAATAAAAGGTGGGGGGATTTTTCTACTTAAAATTTGGTATAAAATGTCGCGAGTTCTCCTCAGCCGTCTCTTTGTGTTTGCCCAAGTGTGACCCGGTAAGTACTTCCAAATTTATTTCTCTTACAATTTTGTTTAAAAAATGTGACATAATTTTAAAATATTAAATTTTAAAATTATGTCACATTTTTTTATTTTTTTTTTTTTTTCACACCCTAAGGATGTACATATTTATTATGACTTAAATTTTTATGTTTACCTAGTCGGTTACTCTACTCTGTTGTTCAAGTATAGCGAATGAAATTATTTTTACTCATTTTTACTATTTATTTCGAGAGAGATTTAAGTGGACTGTAAACTTTCAAAATGAAAACGAGAAATCCCGAACGAGAAAATCAACAGCTTACGTCACGACAAAGAGGGTGTGCTATGAATGGGCACTCACCTGATCGCTCCCTGAACGACGTATTCCAAGCCAGAACCCTCATGAAGGAAACCTTCAGCTACCCAGTACTAACGATAGACTTACCGACCTCGCTTACAGTTACCTTCCAATTCGGTTCGGCTGGGATCTAAGAATTACGCGACAAGCACCGATCCACAAGCACACTCACTTAGTCGGGAAACTAATGTTTTTGACACAACACACAACTTTTAGGGGTTTCGAAAGTATCACAACGGTTTTGCTGATTTAACGAAAAGTTTTGATGCGACCCACGCGACTACGCAAAATGAGAAGAAAAAAATAAAGTATGAAAAAAGTATTGCCATACCCAAAAATAGGCTCCAGGGTTGTCATTACAAGGCTCTTAAAAAAATATTAATTACCAAAGTGAACAACTATTTAATTAAGAATTTCTTCTCTGCGTAATTATATCGCATGGATCTAACTTCACTTTAGAAACCGACTAGGTAAGAATAAAAATTAAAGTGATAATTAAAAAAAATCGTGATTATTTTTACAGACAAGCCGCTAAAATGTCGAAATTATTTTTGGTATTTCTCCTGATCACCCTGTTTGCAGTCTACGCTGACGCTCGCCTTGCAAATGCTTTAGAAATTGTAAATAGTATAAATTACCTTTATTAACAAATAATGTTTTATACAATGATGGTTAAAATAATTTATTTATTTATTTGCAGTGTGATCTAACGGAAAATAATTGTGCAATTGGATTTTTTTGCGGGATATATTTTAATTCTGTCGCCCAAGATGGCAAAGGTATGGAACAGACCGTATGCCTGCCGACATCAAAGCGTTAGAGTTTGCAGTACCTATTTGGAACCCTTTACGTAAAACATAGTGAAACATTTGAACTAGTACAACATAAATACCTTCGTGCTATGAATTTTAGATGTGAACGGAAAAAAATGTCATACCACTTCTTAATTTTTTTTTATTTTTTCTTGACTTTAAAGTCAAGACGGAAACTTCTGGAAGTTTTGACTATGTACAATGTGTCCGAGTCTGTGTTACCTGGTTCCTCGAACAGTTCATGTACGTGTGATACGCACTCGATTTCTATTTGCTACTAGCCTCTGTAAAACGTCCAACGTTGACTCGCATTCACCACCTTATAGTTTGGTTGAGACATACAATACTGAGTCCATTCAATCGACATTATTTTTCAAAGGAAATATACATTTAGGAAGCAACCTTATACCAACAAATTATTGTATTATTACTATATTATAATAACGTAATGTATGGACACAAATTTGCTTTTTCTTTTGTAATATTTGTGTATATATTTGAAAAACTAGTACTTACTAGTTAGTATTAAATACTTTAAATTGTAATCTGTGGAGAACGAAGTGGGTAGCATAATTGTTTTAAAATGTAATATTTAAGAAATTATGATTAATTCTTATTGTGCTACTGTTTGTTTTTCCTTAAATAAATAAATAAACGGAGGCTCAGACGATGATTTCTCATAAACGAGGATTAATATATGGAAGTGTAAATAAGCTCCTTTAGATTAACATCTCATGTGATTTTTACGTAGCGCTATGTATTACTTGTGTGTACTAATGTGTAATTTTGATTCATTATACTTTTACTATGGGAACTAAGCAGTAGCTTTCTTATTTTATACCCAAACCTGTTAACATACATCTCATGGCGACCCTGCCAGGATGAGGATTTGTTAATAAAATTTGTTTTAGAAAATAGGATCACAGAAAACGCGATATTACGATTAGCTGTGACTTACGCATCTATTTTAGAAGTTGACAAGGACACGCGTACTCATATTATTAAGCTTAATATTTCACAAACGCATCCCTTAATCGATTTTTTTTAACAAACTCGCAATATTTTTTTAAGGACCTATTCAACGTCATCTCACGCTATGGAGTACGCGAGAAAAAAAATCCCCGCTTTACGTATACAGGGTTTTATTTTACCACTTTGTCGACGTAACTAATCTGTATATTCATGCCAAATTACAGCTTTCTAGTAGGTACTAGAGTCTTTGACTAAGCTGCGGACAGACGGACGGACGGACATGGCGAAACTATAAGGGTTCCTTGTTGACTACGGAACCCTATAAAGTGTGTTATGCAATTACGTTGCTGAAAGAACTTTCTAAAGGCTAAGACGAAACATCAAAAACTTACTAACATTAGTTATTGATGGATTTTACTACTGTCCATCATCTGCTAGCCTTTTCCCAACAATGTTGCGATCGGTTTCCAGTCTAACCGGATGCAGCTAATACCAATCATTTACTTGGAGTGGTTTTGTTAAGGTGGGAGCGTCAGGGTAGCCTGCGAAATTAAAATGTTCTTAGGTTTTTTAAAATTTGCAGGTCAGTTTCAGGCTATATGCGAATCAAAATATGATTCGCGGCCGCAACACGAATGTAGTTACAGAATTATAATCATTAAAACCATCAATACAACCCTCTAAGTTCATTTAATCCCATTTAATGACTATTTCATGAAAAAGTCATTCAATGGGATTCTATGAACTTAGAGAGTTATATTGATGAGTTTAATAACTATAACTCTGTAAAGCCAGTCTATAACTTTGTTACGGTCGCGAATCATATCTTAATCAACATACAACCTTACACTGACCTGTAAATTGCAAAAAACGTAATGAAATATAAATTTCGTGGGCTACCTTGGCGCTCCCACCTTAATTTGTCTCTGTTAATAGTCAAAACCTATTTTGTAAAGATTAAACAGTACATTAACATGACTTGTAAAAGTAATTGTAATTTAACACGCAAGTTTCAAATTTAAACCAACCATCCATCTTCATCGCATGTTCCTACACTGTGGACCCTTTCTCCGGTACACATAATCTGCTTAGTTATGGAATATTAAGTTTGTGCTCACTTGAGACGGCCTATCGTGAAGCTTAGCAGGCGCTGACAGATGACGTAATCTCATCTAATTAGAATTATTAAGTTTCTGCTGAAGTCTGATAAACAAGACTGGTCTTAGATTTGATGAGGATCATCATCATCATCATCATTTCAGCCGAAAGACGTCCACTGCTGGACATAGGCCTCCCCCAAGTGTCGCCACATTGACCGGTCCCGTGCGTCTCGCATCCAGCGGATCCCTGCAACCTTTACAAGGTCATCGGTCCACCTAGTGGGAGGCCTTCCAACGCAGCGTCTTCCGGTTCGCGGTCGCCACTCCAGAACTTTTCGGCCCCATCGGCCATCCGTTCTACGAGCAATGTGCCCTGCCCACTGCCACTTAAGTTTGGCTATTCTTCGGGCTACGTCGGTAACCTTGGTTCTCTTGCGGATCTCCTCATTTCTGATTTGATCTCGCAAGGAAACTCCGAGCATAGCCCTCTCCATTGCCCTTTGGGTGACTTTCAGCCTTCTGATGAGCCCATTGTGAGCGACCACGTTTCGGTCCCGTATGTAATCACTGATGAGGATGGCTGTAGGAATCATGTTTAGAGTTTGAGTTAAGGCAGGTTTTGTTACAATGTAAACGAAGTTAGCAATTTGAAGTCAAGCTCATAATTTTTTAAAGTTTTTTGCATTAGTGATAAAAACCATTTTTTACTTGTGAAAATGATCGTGGAGGCCATTCATTGGGTGGGCAGAGAGGTCAAAAATGAATAATTATTTGAATATCGAATTTGCGAACCGTTGGGCTGTTTATTTCGCTAGTGAGTTAAATCCTGTTCTAACAGTTGAGAAACCTCCCTGATTACACACCAAACAGACCGCCAAGTTTGCAGATTAAATAAAATCATATACATTACATTATTCGATAATCAGGTTTTATCATCGGTTTTATCTTGATCAAAATATGTATGTAAAATATGCAAAATATGTGTGATCCGGAGCAAATCTTCGCCATACTATGATCTATGTCCTGCAAAAACGCAATATTGCGAACCGATAGGCTGTTTACTGCACTAGTGAGTTAAAAGAATCCTGTTCTAAGAATTAAGAAACCAGAGGCAATCGATTGAGTGTTTTGATTTCTGCAACGATTTTCAACGAGATCATTGTATTGATTTATTATCCTAGCTGTTGCCCACGACCTTGGTCCACGTGAAATTATTGTAAAAATATTACTTCCCGTTTTGAATCGGATTTTGTCTATATCTTCATGGGTTTTTAATTATTATGCACGGAACCCTAATTCTTAAGGAAAATCACACACATAGCACACTACATCAGCTGTCTGCCAGTAAAAGTCCCGTCAAAATCGGTTCAGCTATTTCGGAGATAAGTTGCAACAAACATACAGACAGACAGTCATCATCATCATAATCATTTTAGCCGAAAGACATCCACTGCTGGAAATAGGCCTCCCCCAAGTGTTGCCATATTGACCGGCCCCCTCGACTCGCATCCAGCACATCCCTGCAACCTTCGCCAGGACGTAGCCCGAAGAATTGCCAAACTTAATTGGCAGTGGGCAGGGCACATTGCTCGCAGAACGGATGTCCGATGGGGCCGAAAAGTTCTGGAGTGGAAGGCGTTGCGTTGCAAGGCGTTCCAATAGGTGGACAGAGACTTTTTTATATAAAAAGAAATTCTATTATTTGTATGGATGACTTTATACTTTTTGATACCTTATTTCAACCGAATACATAATTTGACTTGTCCACATCATTACCGTAGATAAAACGTCACTTTATCTCGTGTCTTTATCTATAGCTTATTTCGTCATTCTCACTTGTTTCATTTTTTGCCTAACAGTTACACAAAACAAATGACCCAACGAACTCGTAAAGCCTCTTTTAGACAGCATTCTCTCAGCTGTCAATTTCGTTTAAAATACAGAGTTGAAGTCCATTTCCCGTGATGGTCATCGGCCGTGTCAATCAAGGTTTTCAATGCGTCAATAGTTTTCATCGAAGTGACGTGTAAAAAAGCTCTTTCGGTTTTTTATGTAGGAACTGCCAATGGTGGAATTGATAGGTGAATTATTGAGCTCCGTGACTGGAGAATTAGAGGGTTACGTCCTGAAGTGAGTACAGACTTCTGTCTAGGATGAAGAAGAAAGATGAGTTAATCCCAAAATTAAATATTTTTAGCAACATATCTGTGAGATGGTAGAGCAAATGTAAATCGATATGAAGTATAAATTATTCTAAAAATAAATCAGCTGATAAAACACCACCATGTTGGTATCATCGTCCTTAAATAAAAATTATGACGTTACGCCTGTAATCCCCAAAGGGGTAGGATGAGGTGTACTTAATAGTACACCCACATAATAGGAGGCGAGTCTATTGCCATCAACCGGGCACAAATCCAGACTCCGTGGCTGGTACTGAGAAATTTCTGATGAAAAAACCCAATAACACTTTGACCGACCCAGGAATTCAACCCAGGACCTCATGCTCAACAGTCGCGGTTGCGGTCACTAGACCAACGGGACAGTAAATAAAAATCGATTTGAAAAATTACAAATCAAAATTTTTCTACTCACTCAAGTGTAGATACAGTAATCAAAGAAATATAAAGTTGCCCGCTCCATTAATTTATTTATCCAAACACCAGAGTGTTTGATAAGAAATTAATTATAACAACTATTAGCTAATGATAATCATTCACAATTTTCCTCTTATTTGCCATTTAATTAATCTAAAACATAAAACAAATACTAATGAATAAGAGTATCTACTTAACTTACATCTTAAGTAAGTCTTTCAACGTTCACAATATTTCGTTTCTCAGAAAAAAAGTCTAATTTGAAGAAAACTTTAGATACACGTGCCAACATTCTGAGAAACATTCGTGTAACATGAAAATCTTAAGAACTGTGTAGCCCTAAATAGAATTCAGAAGATCAACAAACTAAATGTAACCAAGACTTTATAACAATATTTTGATTTGAAAGAGTGTCCATGGAGTTTCTTACCCATTCTTCTCCATTGAGATCTACGCTTTGGAATGGGCGACTACAGTACTTTCACAAGTATTATGCCTGCAGAGCTATTCTGAAAGCTTCGTTTGCGAAATCACTTCTGAATCCGGGGTGAAATCTTGGGACATAAACATTTCGTATTCTCAAATTGAGTGAATTCGACACTAGCGCCAGCAAGTGATGACGGAAGTGAGAGGAATTACAACGGGTGAGTATTTTGACGTTTGTCCATAGTATTTCGTATTCTCAAACACAATTCGCTCACCGTATCGAAAGTCATCTCGCATCTCACACACGAATTCATCTGTCAAATGAAAAGTTACTATTTCTTGAGTGAAATTACTTTCACTCAAGAAATAGTAACTTTTCAGTGTTTTTTAAATATATATGTGATATAAATGCAAAACAAAAAGAACAATTATCTATAATCTATATATTTGTGGTTTTCTTACAGAAAAATAGTGAAACAGTTAGGATGAACTTATATAACATTATTATGTTAAATAAAGAATATATAGAATATTTCATACAATAACTTGTTCAACGGTTACTGATGTGCCTGGTACCTCCAATACATAGTCATCAATAACCTGAAACAATACATTTTTCATGTCAAAACTTAGTAATAAAAAAAATAAGAGTCAGATGTTGTTGCAGTTAATTTTCTCCTTCTCTCTTCTCCTTTGTGCGTGGGAGTGTATGTACATATATTGATCTCAGCTGTTGTTATAAAATTACAGTAATGAACAAAAGTTAGGCTCTAGCCGGTTTGAAAACACTGGCCTTTGCGTAGCCACAGTGAAGCAGCATGATGAAGTAAGCTCAAAGACATTTTCATTGAACGGACATCAGATCTTGACAGTGAAATGAAGAAGTATATTTTTATATTACTAATATACAAATCACTCACTGGCATGTTTGTGTAAGTGCCACTAGCCTGTGCCACTGGTGCCAAGATAGAGGGACTTTCATTTTCCTGTGAAGGTTCCTGTAAAATATTTTTTTTATATTAGGTGTAGAGTCCATAAGTTGTTAGTGAGTTAGTAGCAGAATGAATGAATAACATACATTAATTAAATGGTTCTATTCGTAAGTATGTGTCGCCAGTAGCAAAAACCTTCACCAGCCTTTAACAGTAGTATGCGCTCTTCTATATTTGAAAGCTCTGGAATGCCACCTTCCACCATTCCCAAGCCTGTGGTGCTTCGAAAAGCGGCGCGTGTAGCGGCTTTCTTTTTTACTGCACTTTTTTTGTCAGACCAATACTACAATGTGAAATACAGAAATAATGATTATTTCACACTGCATGATGGGCAGACGCACAAATAACATTCGCACAGTGAAATAATTAAGTATAGTTTAGACGTTAACTGAAATGACCAACTCACCTTTATTCATTTTTTTGCCGTCTTTATCGTACCTCCACCCATAACGATACCGGCCGCGGCAGTAACTTACTTACTTCATCAGAAATCGTACTTACTTCATTTTGTTAAACACTTCACAGTGAAATTTCGGGGAAATAAAAATAACAAAGCTTGTTTGTCAACAAAAAAATAATTGAGTGATTGCTTTTTTTTATACGCGGGCTCCCCTAACTCCTTGAGGCAAAGGCGACACTGCGTTCAGTCTAGTTTTTCATTCTCTATCTCAAATAAAACTTCTTAATATTAAAACGTACAAAATAATGCATTTACATTACATTTATGGCTGAAATAAACTATAAACTATTATTTTAGAGCGTTAATTCGGCTAAATTATGTGAGTCGATATAAATCATAACAAGGCACAATTCAGTGCCACCGCCCTACTACCATAGAGCAATGTCACCTGAGTTCTCGAAAGTCACTTCACTTCACTTGGCCTTGATTGTGACATGAGAATACCAAAACTTGTACAGGCGAGATGAGAAGTGAAGTGAGTGTGACTTTCGAGATGATTTGCGAGATGACTTTCGAAGTGAGTCACCGTTTACAGAATAGCACTGCTGGTGACTGTTGCTTCATTTTCTTTGTTTTTCTGAAATCCAAAAGTGCCTGTAATGGTGTAATTAAAATAAATGCTTTGAGTTTGAGTTTAATTTTGTAAACAATGACAATGCCTTTAATTTCGATAAGTTGACAAAATTCATTACGATAACGTAATGAATTTTGTCAACTTAGTGGGTGCCGTGGGTGGCCATTAATCACATACCGAATTCCCTTCGTGTCTCAATTCTATAATTACTGCCTTAGAACACCCAACCTGACCTGTTTTAATGACCTTGAATTTTGTTCGACATTATCATTATTAATTATGACATGTAACTTTATGACATGTAACTTTATGACATGTAACTTTATGACATGTAACTTTATGACATGTAACTTAACCATTTGACATTTATTGAGAAATTTATTGTATATTTATTTTTTATTTTTTCTTCTTTTGATATGCTATGCCTATTTATACTGTTTTTATTACTGACGTGAAAGTTGACATAATTTCACCAATTTGTTATTTTAAACCTTAACAATTATATTTGTACGCCTTTGGGCAAAACATGGAGGATCTACCTATTTATAAGACCTCACACTATGTGTAACTTGACCTATGTTCACAAATAAAGCTTTCTGATTCTGATTCTGATTCTCGGAAAGCAAGCCGTTGCTACCGGCGGTCATTTGTAGTGTGTTTTCTGGTTCTCGAAAGTCTAAGAACCAGTCTTACCAAGAAGTACCCAGTAACTGGTTTGTGGATATCAGAAAGGCAGTCGCTCCATCTAAAATACTGATTTTCTGCTGCATCTAGTTTGACTGGAAGCCGACCCCAGAATTGTTGGGTAAAAGATAGGCAGATGATATTTACGCTGTCGATCAGACAAATTTCTCAAACAATATGAAGCAATGAATTATGAATTTCTTTTAAAATCTTTTGTATTGTGATTGTAAAGATGCAACTTTACACACCGAGCGAAAACAGGCGCAATCACACAAACAAGAAAAAACCAAAACAAAGATAGTTAAAAAAGTGCATAAGTAGAAGTAGCCCTGGGCCCCAAACTAGGCACAGCCAACCACAGTAGAATAAGTAGCTGGCCTTCTGTATTTATATATTCCAAGTGTGTAGTGTGTCGCCAAATTGAATTGTAACAGACGTTAAGACGAGAAAGGGAATCCTGAATCGCTCATTATCCTTCTCGTATGTAAAATGACAACATTTCGGAGTAGGTTCCTTTTCGGTTCGCGGGCGGTAAAGTGCTTATATTATTTCTAGAAATAGAATACTTGGTACGCATTATTCGATTGTTTTTCAATACCTGTAGCATATTTTTCTTTTTCGATAAGGGCTTACATGTGTGTGTCGTAAAATATCAATCGGATTGTATTTGAATATCATTAACTTACGAAAATAGAAGAATCTTTCTGGATATTAATATTGAAATGTATGCTAGGCCTGACGAATTTAGAAATTCCAGCTTGTTTTATTATTCTACTTTAAAATTCGGGATTTCTTTATTATATTCTTTATCCAGAACTTGAAAGGTACAAGCACTTAAGTCTTTGACAGTGCCACCTGAATTAAAAATGGTAAAATGGTTCCGCATATATTTTTCCTTAAGACATTTTTCCGCTTGCTCCTAATTCGTTAAAATTCACTTTGATGTCATGTCTACGCTGAAATACACTCAATTGCTCATTCCGTGACATTTTTACATCAACTAATTGGACTGTTATTTAGAGGGATCAAGTAAATTAGAGAGTATTGTTGTTTGAATGTGACTGTACTTTGATTTGTGAAATGTAGGAACTTTTATATTTATTTCAAGCTCATTTAATAACTGAAGGCTATATTTACCTTACATAAGCGTTTCTTGGGCGCTAGGTGTCCAATGTCGCCATTGAGACGTCGTCAAAATAGTTTTGAAGACTCCTCATAATAACCTCGTAGACCGCATTTTGAAACCTCATCTACTCCGAAAGCCACCTGCTTAGAAGCCTCACCAAACATAAATAGGTGCCTCAAAAATTTTAAGAATATTTATAGGATACTAGCTTTTGCCCGCGGCTTCGCCCACGTGGATATCGAAAAATATCCGATTACTTACCTTCATCCCCCTTTTTAGCCCTTCGGGGGTACAATTATCAAAAACGCTGAGATACGTATAAATTAATTTTCAATCGTCAGCCTATACACTAAATTTGAAGATCCTTATTTCAAAACTGACGGACTTTCATATAAACTTCCATCCCCTATTTTATCCCTTTAGGGGTTGGAATTCCCAAAAATCCTTTCTTAGAGGATACTTACTCTTCACAAAGAACACACCTCCAAGTTTCGTATCTCTAGGACCAGCGGTTTGGGCTATGTGTCAGTCAGTCAGTTTATCATTTTATATATATAATAACAAAGATTAAATTGTGGAATTTGTTTAAAACGAACTACAAGTTTAATGCTCACATCTGCCTCGCCATTTCCTATGTTTAGATCAGATTCCAGTTTTACTGAACGCAGGAGAATACCGGTTTTGAACATGGAGCAACTGCCTATCTGCCCCTCACACTAACAACAGTAACTGTTTTGGTCTAAATAAGCATAAACATAACCAGCCTAGAATGTTCCCACTGCTGGGACACAGGCGTCCTCTTCCCAGGGACTATAATCAAACCCAAACTCAAAGCATTTATTTCAATTAGACCATTACAGGCACTTTTGAATGTCAAAAAAAAAAGAAAAAAAAGGAAGAACTTGAGAAAGTACTGTAGTTGCACATTCCAAAGAGTAGATCTCTATGGAGAAGAATGGGCAAGAAACTCCAGTGACACTCTTTTAAATCAAAATATTGTTACAAAATCTTGGTTACATCATTCATGTTGAGATTATATATGTATGTCGCAGATTCAATTGGATTAGCGTCCACATGCTCGATGTTGGTGTCCGTCATGTTGTTATTTTATCAATCAGTGCGCACGACCGGCACAGGCGCTGTCTCAGGAGCAAGCGAAGCCCTACTTATAGACAAACGCACTACTGACAGATACAACTGACATTGACTGCTACGACATTGACAAGCTCGAAGTCGTCTATGCTTTTTTTCTTTCTCTAACACGGCCATTCTGCTAGTCAACGCGCTAAACGGCACCATTGTAGGCAAAGCGTTTCAAACGGCTTTCAACCTTCTCATAAGTCAATGGAACTCAAAGCAAAGCGTGAAAGCTTTCAGAATTAGTTAGAAGGCAGCGCTTTCATTAAATCGTAAAGCGTCGAAGCTTTCAACAATACTCATTGATCAATACATGATCCAGCTCAACCTCACCGCAAAGCGTAGCGACTTTCAACAGTTCATCAGGACAAAGCGATAAAACTTTCAGTCTATTTCTCTGACGAAGCGTAATAGCTTCCAGCGTATTCATAAAACGTTTTATAAATCAGCAATAGTCGCATGTTCATTGCTCCAAATTCGTAATCAACAAAACGATAAACATAGGAGTTCTCCATTTCAACAAAACTTAAAACATTTCAACAATTCTGCAAACAATGTAGCACAAATTTACAATTCAATAATTCGTTACTAATTATCATACCAGGCTGTGGCAACAGTACTTAACAATTTGTTCAAATAAAAGTTAATCATCATTGGATTCTACAGGGTCAAGACATTCGGACAATTCTGGTAGGCCACCTGGATATTTGCGTAAAATTTCAGGACACACATATTGATCCCGTCCCCCAGATAATGTAACTCAACCATGTAACGTTCATTCGGACAAACTTTCGTGATTTTACAAGGACCACTAAACTTTTCGCTTAATTTATTAATTATGCGGGGATTTTTTTGAACTAACACTAGATCGCCTTCTACAAAAGGACGAATCGCGGCTTTATTAGCGTCATAGCGTATTTTATCTTTTTTTTTTTTTTTTTCGCGTGCTCGTCCATCCTATTCTTAGCTGCTTTTCTTGTTTCTATCAAGTCTTCTTCATTGTGAATATCGAGATCCACCGCGAGATAGTTTAACCTGGGTGGGGTTTTGTTATAACCAAATAATAACTGGAATGGACTTTTGCCCGTACTTTTGGACACTGTGCAATTCAAAACGAGTTGAACCTCACCGATAACAGACTTCCAAGATTTGTTTTCGTGATTTTCGGCGACTGTGATACAATTAGTCAGTACGGACATTATCCGTTCTACCTGTCCATTGGCACGGCAAATTCCACTGGCGATTTCATGGAACTCATGTCTAAACTTGAAAAATAAGTCGCCTGACTGAGGGCATCAATCTGTTCTGATATCAACGGCAAAGGATAACTATCACGCACAGTGTTAGAGTTAAGCTCCCTATAATCTACACAAAGACGGTCAGATCCGTCTTTCATCTCAACAAGTAGAGCAGGACTTGAAAAAGGCGAAGAACTCTCACGCACAATGCCTTTGCTCTTCAAGTCTGTTATTATTTCACGCATTATGGCTCGCTCAGAAGGAGCCAACCGGTACGCATGTCGTTGTACGATTTTATCAGGATTTTTAAGTTTGATCTGCATCTTTCCTGTACTGACGGTGGACCTAGAATTGCCGCTGACAAAATTAATTTCGTAGTTTTTTAGTATAGATCTCAACCTATCAATATCACACTGTTCAGTCAGATCTGTGTTAATGTGGTGGAAGTCCACGTTCGTGTTTTGGATATGACACATATTGACATTGATGTCACGTACTATTTTAGCACCGTCACTATTAAGGGTGAAAATTAAACCGGAGGTCTTAAATATGTCCTTACCTAAGATTACGTCATGCGGTAACAAATGTGAATCAACAATGACGAACGTTATCTCAGTATGGAGCCCATCAAACTCAGCATAAGTTGTCATTTTCCGAAATGAAAAACATGGTTCCGAGCCAATGCCTGTAAAGCAGCTAAACGAGATTTCTGTCTTTTCGGGTAAACAGTCTGAATATCCGTGATGCCGTAGATCACCACCTCGATTTTGTTTGACTCACCCCAGCCTGTATCCAGTCGATCTATCAGCGCTAACTTGTTGGTAGAATACTCGATGTACGTAGCCACCTGGTCGCTCTTGTACTCCACCATATCGCGAAACAAATCGTAGAACCTCCTAGTTGCAACAAATTGTCGAGTAAGTCGCTTTAGCTCTTCCCAGGTCTTGCACAATGGATACGAACGCGCAGCCCACTTTTTGGCGCGTCCTTGTAGGTGAGTGAATACAACGTTCCTAGTTTCATAATCCGTCCACGAGTTGTTTTTCTTATGATGTTCAATCTCTTCGCACCACTGAGCCGCGGTAAAGTGACAGTCGTCCGGATCAAATGGCGATAGATAAATCTCACTTGCCTTCAACTTTCTTGATTCCACGGTGTTCGTAGAGGTTTTCTGGTTACAGTTCTGGAAGCCAGTCATCATATTATCTTGAAAAAATATCGCCCATGTTTCAGGTGTAGGCGCGCCAGATATGTCATTTCTTGATGTTGACGGCCCAGCCGCCATATTTTCTTGAGTTTTTTCATACCCCGGCGTAAAATATTCTTGATTTTGAGTAGCTGGCATCGCGGTCGACTCGTAAGGTGATTTCGGAAGTGATCCCACCGCTGCTGTCGCAGATTGTTGTACATAAGCTATATTATTGCAATTTATATGTATATTTTGTTTTTGTGTGCAATAAAGAATATATATATATATATATATTCAATTGGATAAGCGTCCACATGCTCGATGTTGGTGTCCGTCATGTTGTTATTTTATCAATCAGTGCGCACGACCGGCACAGGCGCTGTCTCAGGAGCAAGCAAAGCCCTACGAATAGACAAACGCACTACTGACAGATACAACTGACATTGACTGCTACGACATTGACAAGCTCGAAGTCGTCTATGCTTTTTTTCTTTCTCTAACATATATTATGTATGTGAGAACGATGTAGAAAGACGTCCACATAAAGCGTCCAGAGTAAAAGATTAAATCAACGATGAAAAAATAAAGTAATTAAATAAACCGAGCTAAGAGATGACCAGTCCCAACTGACAGCGCCCGTTCACGAACATGACGCATGGATCAGCGCCATTCAACTCAACCATATTGAAGGGAAAAAAATGACCCGACACACCCGCCACCATCAGCGAGACATTTGAGTAAGCATGACATTCTCTCAGCCTCCAGGGCACTGCACGGTTATTAGATGACACATGTCTTAACGTTTTTGATTCCAGGACTTAACGAGATCCTTTACAAGAGAGCAATGGTGATGAAATAAATTACTCAAACGAAAGTTCTTGTCGAATCTAGGACATACAAGTCGTACGTCGAGACTGGGCCATCTCTGCTGGATGCAGTAGCAAACAAGTGAAAAAAAAAACGGAGGAGTCACACGAAAACATAGTCCTTGTTTAAAGATAGTAATTAAGTACTTAGTGACGGGTCGTTAGCTGCAGTTGTAAGCCCCATTTAACCCTTTCCTGACAGTTGAGTCTTATTTGCGAGAAGCAACGAGGTATCTAAAATAATTGTATTTTTTTCTGTTATCAAAAAGTAAACGGAATAAAAATTTGGTTTTGTAATAAGTATGTACTTATTACAAAACCAAATTTTTTTGGAGGAATAGAATATTATGTGTTCCCTGTCAAGTACCTACATTACGTGTGTTCTCATTTTATAGTGTTAATTTTCACTTTAAAATAAAAGCCTTGGGGTCTGCCATAGGCCAATGTAACGCAGCATTCTGGAAGATAAGAAACAAGACTGCGCTGTGAGTTCTTAACACCGCGCTGCGTTCCAAAATGAGCATAATTTACGTCGGCAAGAAGGCTGAAATGGGATTGGGCGGGTAACGTCAACCGCATGCACGATGACCTCAGGGCAAAGTCTCCACACAATGAGCAACTACAGATGAACGATGCCACCGAGGCCGACCTAGAAAGAGGTGGCGTGTCTCAAGAGCTCTTGGAACCTTAGCCCAGCAGTGGTGTACGGGCTAGACATAAAAAAAATCCTCTGAGTTTTTAAACTTCCACAGCTTTTGAAAATTTCATACATTTCATTAAAACTATGACTATCCTTTACTTGATGTCCTATAAAAATATTCAAAATAAAACACGACCCAATTTATGCTACATAATAATATAATAAATTCGAAATTTGGCCCTTCTTTCCAAAAGTCTACACAGAACCCAATTAGTATCTTTTCTAAAAGAAATCTCAAGCGAAACGGATCACCATTAACACGTCAAAAAAAATCTGAGCTAGTGATGCCATTAACAATAGTAGAAAAAAAGAAAAAAGTTCACTCACGCAAACCGATCGCAAATTGGAAACTCACTTTGTAGGGAGCTATTTTTTGTTGGCTCTCGAACGCGACGTCTCGGCATTGAGTTGGTTAATTGAATAGATGTGACAGGACGGATTAAGAAAATGTGTTGAAAGCTTTTTAATCGGACGAGCGATTGATCGAGCATCTGTGGAGCCTCTTAAGTATGAAATGGCGTTATTATAAAAAAATCTTAAATATTACTATTAATACTAATAACGGGATATTTACCATGTTTACTGTTTTCTATGAGTATAGTTTAAAATCTTAAATCTTAAATAATAAATCATTCATTAATTGCTGTGACAAACCAAAGAACAATACGCAGAAGGATCTGGTATCGCAAAATACGACTCGTCTGTGGACACAATAAATATTTAGGTCATTAGTAACGTAATATAATTCAACTTTGTACAAAAACTCTTTCTCAAATCACCCTATTCGTCTCTAATATAATGATAACAAACATTACTTTTTATCCTCTGATAAAAATGTGAATGATCTATAATAAAATAACGCAAAATTTTCGCTATGATGAAAATAACTATTCTTCATAACGTTTCGATTTCGAAATTTATTAAATTTTAGCACTCGTTACGAACGTATTCAGGTTTACAATGTATCCATCTGAATGATTTCAATTATTTAATCTATGCCCTATTTTTTCTTTTTCCAGTGTGCCAAAGCAAAATTCTGAAGGCCCGAACGCTTTTCATATCACGCCCTTTTTATCTTTTATACTCATTCTTTCTTTTATGAGCGAATTTTATTTGATGCTTCTCTGTACGATTTGTACGTAATGGTTCGCCGTATGAGAGATATTGTATCGCTGCCTCATATTTGTAAGACTTTAGGGTAAATAAAGCATTTGCAATGCTCATTTTTATTGTGGATTTTGGTAAAAATAAACCTAATCCACCAGGAGGGTATCACGCAGATTGACAGTGCGTATTATCATTACGCTAGTTTGAATATTCCGAAAAGTAAACAGAAGATTGTTTCTTTTACTTTTACTATACGGGATCTCTTGAAATCCCAGCCAGTCGTAAATATTAACAGCGAAGGTGGATAACCCAGAGAACATCAGACCGAAACATAATCAGTTATGGCAATCAACTCATTTTACCATCAGGCCAGACAATCAACTCATTTTACCTCAGTTCACCGCTTGACTGTAGACCTCTCCCAAGCCTAGGGTCATACTACACGGGCGGTTCTCCCGCTGCGGGAATCCGCTCGACAAAGCTGCCGCAGACCATCAAACTACACGGGACGCGGTTTATCGCTGTCTTTTGTTCATTTAAACATGGATCCGCCAATGATAACTGCGTTTGCAGCTCTTATATTAATAGAATTATTAAAAAATAATGTAAAGCGCAATGTGTGGGTGGAACCAGTGTTAAGTAATCGTTTAACTTCGTGAATATTCCATTTAATGTTTAGTGCACACCGAAACGAACAAACGACGAGCGAGCGCCAAGGTCCCGCGCAGAATGACGTAATAGCGGGAAACCGCCCGTGTAGTTTAAAGCGCCGGTTATCAGCGGCGGTTTGACGCTGCATGCGGCGGTCGTATTTCTCCCGCCTGTGAACCGCGACGGGAAACCGCGCAGTGTAGTATGCAGCATACAACTTTCATATTAAATTGTGACTAGTGCGGTTCAGAAGCGGATTCCGTTCCGTTTTATGTTAGTGATCATGTCAGTTTAACCTTTTGAACGCCATTGTAACGTATACGTGACAAGCAAGCGCGTGCCCTGCACGCGTAGCATGACCACCCTTGAAACGGGTTTTGTCTACGGAAGAATCGACAAAATGACAGATCAATAAAAGAAATCTGTCATTTTGTCGATTCTTCCATCGACAAAACCCGTTTCAAGGGTGGTCATGCTACGCGTACTGTTCACCAAACGACAGAAATATGTGACAAAATGGTAGGTGAAATTGTGGCTTGCTATGGAGGGCACGCCGCGTGCGTTTATGCTCTGGCGTTCAAAAGGTTAAGAATTTTAGTGAATAATTTTCTCCATGATTAACTATGAAAATCGGGCACAAAATAATGAAGATATCAACCAACTCTCCACACAATTATGTAACAAACATCAAAATATTTCATGTTTACTTTAGGCCCTTCATAACTTACACCTCTGGTACCTAAAATGGGATAGCCAAACTAAGTACGATTATAAATCTTAGAGCCACAGGTAGTTAACGTGTTGAATTGGGTTTCCAGATTAGGTCTGCTATACATCATTGAGGGTCTGGAAACCAATTGGATTTGACACGTAGGCACTAGGGGTAGACTGAAAATCTATGGCTTGGCTAAGATGGATTGGTTTTTATCGATAGTTTGGCAGGCTGATTAATTGAATTTCAGTTTAAGAAAGAAATAATTCTGTAAGTTAAGTTTATTCCGTTGGAAAAAGATTAATCAGTTTTTAAGGTAACGACACGAGGTATAATAATAACAGCCACTCGGATCGATCTTTAGGTTAAGCGGTGCTTGCCTAGGTTGGTCTGTGGATGGGTGACCGCCCATTACATCCCGAGTTTCCTCCGTACCTCCGAAAGCACGTTAAGCCGTTGGTCCTGACTGTCATCTGTAGATCTTTAACAGTCGTTACAGGTAGTCAGTGACCCTAAAAGTCAGACAACCAGTCTTACCAAGGGGTATTGCATTACCCAGTACTAACTGGGTTGTGGAGGTCAGATAGGCAGTCGTTCCATGTAAAATACTGGTATTCAGCTGCATCCGGTTAGACTGGAAGCCGACCCCAACATAGTTGGGAAAAGACTAGGCAGATGATGATGACACGAGGCGACACCTAGATGAGGTGCCTGAAATAAAGCACACACAGAGCACAGTTAGTGAAACGGCCATTAGTTTTCCGGACATTTTCTGGATTTTGAACTCGGGGCGCTGAAAATATAACAGTTAGTGCACTTTATTTAAGGAATTACATCTAAATGCTGCGGGACTGTTCGAAAGAGATACCGTGGCCCTGGAACACAAAGGGCAAAGAAGGAACATGGATGGGTTTTAGTCAGTACAAGTCTGACACTCCCTTCCGCTCCGCCCAGAGTGGGGGGGGTCATTTGAGGATTTCCCATCCGAAAAAAAAAGGGCTACGGTGATGCGACTAGGGGCGCAAAACACGGTCGTGTCTCCAGTTTCCGGCGGTATATCGGCGCCCCGCTGATAATGATAACCGTGGCATGCTTTAAAAATCTTCTTCCATTTGTTTTCAACGCAGTGGCTGTAGCTGTGTAGCAAGATTCGTGTCGTTTCAGCCGGAATCTTGTGGCCAAGACATTACAAAACGACAAACAAATCAACATGAAAAATGTGGCCAAGTGCGAGCTGGATTCGCGCACCGAGGGTTCCGTTAAAACTTGTAGGTATGTTGTTATTGAACTAAATATTTACGGTTTTCAGATTTTTTCCGTTACATGTGCTGTAAGACATTGCTTCTTGCCAAATTTCATGATTCTAGTTAAACGGGAAGTACCCTATTGGTTTTGATTCCCTTAAACATCAAAATATGCGATATAAACGGTCATAATTATCTTTTGATCGCTTTGACTTACAAGTTTGATTTTTTCACTGCTGCAATGGGTAGCAGACTTGCGTATTTGATATTAATTTAAGCTTTATACCTCCACGCGTTCCTGAGAAAAGGGTGTTGACAGACGGTCAGACTGACAGACAGACGGACAACAAAGTGATCAGGGTTCCATTTTTGCCGAGGTACGGAACCCTAAAAACCTGTCATAATAAAATTGTAAATAAAACAATTCGTCTAAATATAAAACAGCAGGGATTAATTATATTACCCAAAATTGAAAACAAAACGCCATATTTCTTTTCATATCGCATTTTATGACTAATTCACCTTCACGTTTTCACTCGGCGGCGTTTAGATAGTGGAGTGTTTATATTTCCTGTTACAATTCGTTTACGGAAATATTAAAGTAAAATGTTACCTTGGTTTCCGTTTTATTCTTATCTTAGTAATATAACAATGATGTGGAGGTTTGTTTGCAATGTGTGTTAAACTAAATTGGGGCACTATCATTTTTTAGGTTTTTTACTATTTTAAAGGTAAGAAAGGATTTTTTTAGTTCTTGTTATAAAGTCAATCGAACACGATTGTTGTATTCAGTATCAGCAAAAAAATGGAAACAATTCAGCAAGACAAATGCCTCACATAAAAGGTGAAAGTAGCAAATCCAAATTACACCACTGATTTGTGGATCGACCGTTACATTTGGTAAAAAAATGAAGAAAAATCGAAACACTGACCAGCGTATTGTAATGCATAATTGTAGGATCTACCTACATTTCAAACTCAATCAATTAGACCATAACAGGCACTTTTGAATGTCAGAAAAACAAAGAAGGCGAAGCTACAGTCCCAGTCAAGGCATAATAACTTGTGAAAGTACTGTAGTTGCCCATTTCAAAGCGTAGATCTCCATGGAGAAGAATGGGCAAGAAACTCCATGGCACTTCATTTTTACAAGATCTTGGTTACATCATTCATGTTGAGATTCAATAATACTACAGCCTATTAATGTATCATAGCTGGGCAAAGGCACGAGCATTGATCACCACGCTTGCTCAAGGCTGTTTGATGGCACGGTTGGCGCAGTGGCTGAGCGATTGGCTGCTGTGCTGCGTGTAAAAAAGTCGCGGGCAACAGCTAGTCTAATCTTTAAATAGTATAAAACAAAGTCGCTCCCGCTATTTGTACGCTTAGATCATTTAAACTGCGCAACCGATTTAAATGCACTTTACAGCAATATATAGATAGAGTGATTCAAGAGGAAGGTTTTGTATATTGCACCCGTGCAAAGCTGGGGCGGTTCGCTAGTATAATATAGGTAAAATAATATAGTAAAATAATATAGGTAAAACAATATTAACATTAAGCTAAGGAGAAATTGGTAATCATCATCATCATCATCATCATTTCAGCCAAAAGACGTCCACTGCTGGACATAGGCCTCCCCCAAGTGTTGCCATATTGACCGGCCCCCTCGACTCGCATCCAGCACATCCCTGCAACCTTCGCCAGGACGTAGCCCGAAGAATTGCCAAACTTAAGTGGCAGTGGGTAGGGCACATTGCTCGCAGAACGGAAGTCACGCCACGTTGACCGGTCCCGTGGTAACTGGTAATCACAGTATTACATTAGTTGGTATTAAAACTTTCTTTAAAAAACTTTTTAAAACTACCAATGGTTTACTCGCCTCGTTCCCAAAGTCACAGAGCATGAAAACACCCCTAGCTCCGTTCGTACGTAACAAAGTAATAGTATTTCGACGTCTCCTTAATCATCCGGTCTTTGGGCCCCTGGACGCTTTCCTTTGTGTAAATTCTAACAAAGATGGTCCCTAATTGAAATCTATTTGTTGGTACGGACGGGGTGCTGAAATGGTTCTTGTTTTATGGGATGTATGTTTGTTTGTAGCATGCGGTTATACACCGTGTCTTTTTAGGCCTCTTACAAAGGTGGTCCACTCAATGTACCCTACATAAAATAGCTCAAGGCGCGTTTTTTTTACGTACCATACTGGGTTACCTACCCAGTACAAAGAAATATAAATAATACATTAGATTAAAATTATGAAACATCCTGTTTATGATGTTTACGTGTCAAACGTACGGTGAACATACTCGTAGCTACCTAGCGCTCGAGTCGAGTAGATCATCGCTCGCAACATTGTGTTTTAACTACGTCATAATACTGAATAATATATTTATTTTTAAATTATTAAAATCTCATAAATACCTATTTTTTAATGAATGTTTAGTAGTCATTGGATACATGAAGTGGGGATATCTACTTCGTAGGGGAATATAATAATTTGAAAAATTGTTAGAACTAGACGGCATGTATCAATAAGGTGTGGTCATATTTTTTAGGTTGTAGAACAGACCGTCGAACTAAATAATTTTATCTCATCATTCTTCTGACCATATCTCAATTTATTTGGGGTCGGCGCAGCATTGTCTCCTTCTTCCATACTTCTCTATTACTCGTCATCTCATCGGACACCTCCTTTTTTGTCAGGTCATCCTTTACACAGTTCATCCATCTGTTCTTTGGTCTACGTCTGCTCTTAGACCACATTCATACTCAAAACTTTCTTCACGACATTTTGCTCATTCCTCCGCCTCACATGCACATACCAAGCCACACAACTGCACAATTTTGCCTATAAATAAATACATTTCATTTATTTAATCTCCGAGACCCATTTAACACAAAAATAGATAAAAATACAAATACAGACACATAAATTATTGCTCAAAGCAGCAATGGCAGAATGACATTAGAAACATTATTGAATTAAATTAACAAGTAAAATTAGGACACACAATCGATTTAGAATAAATTAATAAATGTCAAAATTAATTATTAATACATTCAGTACAAAATGTAAAATTACAAGAACGAAATGTCAAATTAAAAGGATAACAGCTATTAGACCTTAACAACATACCGTGCTATGGGACCAATATCTGCAGCTGATTTCTTTTGCGATTACTATTTTGACCCCATTGAGGAAGTTTTTCAATTTGATGATCTCTGTCACACCCTTATATGATAACATCTTTCTGATACCCTCTAGAAAGAAAGAAATGTAGGAAGGAAGCAGCTCAGTAGCGTCAGGATTTATGCCCGGTTCATGGCAATGAAAAACCAAAAATTTAACCTCATTAATACAAAGGCTACCAATATTTTTGTAGTTGGTTATACGAGTATATCTTTTTGTGGAGCACCTTGTCTAAATACAAAATAAATATCAAGTAAAAGCATCAGAACTTCGCCTGGCTCGGTATTGCAAATGGTTATAAATATAGACATCATCATCTGCTTAGCCTTTTCCCAACTGTGTTGGGGTTGGCTTCCAGTCTAACTGGATACATCTGAATACCAGTATTTTACATGGCACGACTGCTTATCTGACCCCCACAACCCAGTAACTGAGTAACACGATACCCCTTGGTAAGACTGGTTGTCAGACTTTCGGGCTACTGACTACGTGTAACGACTGTCAAAGTCAAACCTTGGTATGTGATGGATGGCCACCCATCGATAAACCGACCTAAGCAAGCGTGGTTTAACTTTGAAGATCGCCTCGCTCGTGGCTAAATAATAGCCACCCGGCTTTTATTATTTAGCCACGAGCTCCGCAATAAATTATAAATAAAATAGCTTTTATTTCGAACAAGTAACATTCATAGAGGGTTAGTAAAATAAAATTTATAAACTATGTTAATTAATTAAAACTTATTTTGAAACAAGCTTGTTGTTCGAGAGGCATTTACGAACAATTGCCCCAAAAATCGGGGAGTCGAACCTCCCTGCTATAGTCTTCAGGATGGATATAGACAGTGGCGATGTTATACAGTTCATGTTTCCCACAATAAAGATAAAGATAATGATATTTTATTTGTAAATTTGTTAAAAACACACAAATTACATATTAACACACAAATTGAGCGTGCAAGATCTTAGTGACGTAGGGTAGGGCAGCTCCGCACACGTTCTACCTAGTGAGGTTGTACAAATTTGTTTTTTTTTAATTATACAAATTAGAACATTTCTATTTTAGCCATTGTTTTTCTGGGTACATGCATAATAACTAATGTCGGCATATTATTTTCTTGAATAACATAATACAAACACAAATAAAAAAATACCAATTGGACGTAGTTATGCAAAAACGTCCCAATCCACAGGTCACCGAAAACTGAGATAAAGTGACCAGCCTACTTTTTTTGACACTTTACATCTTTACAGCAAAAATATTTCATACTCCAAGTCTTGTATCCGGATTATTTTTTGTAATTATATTTATATATTCTTCTGCTGTATACAGACGTTGGTGATGTTTGAGAGCCGTTTAAATTTTTGAAAAAGTCCGTTTTGTTTGGTAAAAACGTATGTGCAGACTCAAGAAACCGAAATTGTATGGTTCTTAAACTTTGGTGGGAGCTTAAGATTGCTTTCAACATAAGTACTATTTTAATATTTTTGTTTAGCCCGCCGCAGCAATCGCTCCACAGAATAAGATGTTCAACAGTGGGACTTAGTTTCGTTTCTATATATTTAACTAGCTTATGTCCGCGGCTTCGCCCGTGTGGAATTAGGGAATTGCCCACGGGATCTTACTTCTGGGATAATAAGTAATTTATGCATATACTATACCAGACTATAATCTATCTCTGTGTAAAGTAATCAATCGACCCAGAGAATATTAAGTTTCACAGAAAATTCAACACCCCATTTCAATATCTTAGGGGTGGAATTTCGAAAAACCCTTTCTTAGTGGATACTTACTGCTGCCCTACCCTACGTCACTAAGATCTTGCACGCTCAATTTGTGTGTTAATATGTAATTTGTGTGTTTTTAACAAATTTACAAATAAAATATCATTATCTTTATCTTTATTGTCTCTTGCATGGCCTTGAGTGAAGCCAATTGTGACAAGAGATGCGCTCGCGTCACTTGTTGTTTCCTTCGCGTGAGTACTGTCACTACGCAATTTTTGATGCGGTTAGTCATAGCGGGCCCTTAACAACTTCTTTTATTTATTCTTAAGAGTCACAGTCGCAAAACGCGTGACACTTAAGCGCGCAGCTCGTGGCCAAGGTGTTAAAGTTACAGTTTTTAAATGATTTCATAACATAACATCACGCCTGTAATTAACCAAGGGTGAAGCATAGGATAGGTGTACCTAATAGTACACCCACATTTCGCTAGTGATATTTGAGTCCCATGTAACAGGTTCTAGCCTATTGCAGTCAACTGGGCACAAATCCAAGCTCCGTGTCTGCTACTGAGAAATGTCTAATGGAAAAACCCAATAACACTTTGCCCGACCCGGGATTCGAACCCACTCGACCAACGAGGCAGATTATTATTAACTTTTATCGATTGTCCACACCGCTTAGCCGCTGAAACCTAATCATAACAATAAGATTACACTGTTAACAATTAGCAGATAATAATTTAATTTAAAACAATCACATTTCAAAATCAACTAGGTACGAACTAATTGTTTCCAATTCACTACCCCAGCTTCCATCAAGCAGTTACTAACTAATTCATATTCTGTACCATCTTGAAACAGTTTCATCTCGTCAATAAAGTCAATGCATTCCTGTTTAAGGCGCTATCTCGAAAATAAATCGTAGCTCGATGGGCGTGGCTTAACCCCCCGCGCGGGGAGCGGCGAATGCAGTGTACGCGGTGGCATCTGGAAAACCGAGTACGCACTTCTTGGATTTTTTGAAATATTAGCACATAGGAGGTATGGAGTAGACAAATAATACAAATATTTAATTGTCAACCATTTTTTTTTATTAAGTACACCATGTAATAAAAATTAATTAGGTAATGAAGGCATATAACAAATGTTTATTTACTAAGAATATTTTTTATTAAATAATTAATATATTGTTTTAATTTTTCTATATTTAACCTACTTTAAAAACTCGTCTATTTATATTATGTATTATAAAATATGTTCGCAATTTTCTCGTAAACTACTGAACCGATTTTGATGATTCTTTCACTGGTATAATCCCCAAGTATGGTTTTATGTACAACATATAAACAAAGTTACACGTCTCTGGCATCAGATGAAATATTTAATCTGCAATGTTGCATCACATTCACGGAGTTTAATTGAAAATGTAGACAGCAACATTGTAGAGAGTTTTAATGGAGTAGTTGCCAAATTAGTTGGTGGCAAAAGAGTCAACTACGCTCTTAAACGGTCTTATATTTAAACGGTCTTATACTTATATTTTGCATGCCAAAACTCAGGCAGAATGTACCCGGCTCACAATATTTACTAACAACTTTATTATACATGACCTACATTCTATGCGAATAAATGATTTGATTTGATTTGATTTTGATTTGACTTATCAAGCAAGATGCACAGGGGCAGTAGTATCATTTAACTCCGGGAAAATATTGACTACCGTCCACAAAACTATTCACAATACGAGCCCTTTAGCAAAAGTCAAGAAATATGAAGAACAAGTAGAAAATACAAGAACGTACAACCAAACGTTAAAAAGAAAAAAAAAACATAAATTGGTTTCTAAGAAAATAGATTTTAATTATGGCGACCGACCCGATGTGGATTCTGATACATACAACCTCACAAAATTAACGTTTTTGAAAAATTTAGAAAAATTCGATGAAGAACGCTAAGAGATACAGGAGAGGACAATACTACAGAGTGAAAGTGGAGAGTGGCTAGAATTTTTTTGCCGCCAACTAATTTGGCACACACACGTATTTCCTGGAACAAGTTTATGAAATTTTCGTTCAATGTTATCGCGTTAGGCGGTATGAGGTGCGCGGGAGACGATTCGTACGGGGTCGGGGCCCCCTGAGACGGGAGAATTGAAAAAAATTGCCACTGTGACTCTGGATGAAACAACAAGCTTTTCGACCATGCTTGCGTTGACGATAGATGGACCGGGAAGAGCCCTCTTAAGCTCTTTGAATGTGATGCAACATTGCAGATTAAATATTTCATCTGATGCTAGAGACGTGTGTTACAAATATTCTTTGATTCGCCATTTGAATTTTCACTACATAAATTTTTATTACAAGAATCATGGTGCTCAAATGCATGATAAATGCATTCGTAATATCTTGGTGCAGATTTTTTATGTTGTCTGATTGCTGCAGATTTTGTAAGCCATGATATTTTATGGCGTTACATAATATGTATTTTCGTATCTTTAAAATCTTATTTGTACTTAATATATTCCTTTTTGTTATAGCATATTTTTTATCCGTTTTTAAGTTTAGCAATTTGTTACAAAAAGGATGTCAGCAAAAGCCCATACAACTTTGCCCAAACATATACCTCGAGGTACACGTGCACCAAATCGTAGAGAAAAAATAGAGGAATACGAAAATAATTGTGTTTTTATCCATAAATAATTGAAAACTACATAATAAATTATTTAAAGTTTTAATAACCTGTAACACAATTAAATCATGTGGCAACTTTGCATGTACGGGTTGACATTAGTAGTATATGTGTTCTGTGGACATTTTTTCGTGGAATGTCATTCACATGTCATTCCGTTCGTTTCTGCGTTTCGGGGTACTCTGTTGTTCGTTTGTGTTGTGTATTTTGTTTAATAACTTGGCTATTCTTTCTGGTATTCCGTTTGTCACCTCACGATTCGGTTCTTGTCGATACAGTGATTCCGAAATCTTGGCTATTCTTTCTGGACTTTTGTTACCTCACGATTTGGTTCCTGTACTCCTGACGGATTGGCTATTCATAATCGACATTACGATTTGGATACTCAGACTTGAGTATCCAAATAGGCTATCATAAAATATATTTAAAATATATCAGGCTTTGGGTTGGGCTCGGCATCAAGAATAAATAGCAGCGCCTGCCACTTTCCTTGATAATATTTTAATTAGAGATGTTATTGAAAATGAAGAACGCTAATAAAAAAAAAAAAAAAATGTTGTTTTATTCCATACAACTAAATCGATAAGTCTATTTATTCCATTGTTATTGGTTTTAGTACTGGAAAGATGACTTCCAGGCTTTAATTCATTGAGTGCCACTCGGGCTCCAGGGCCCGATAACAGTAGGAAATGCTTGAAAGGTTAATTGAATTTCATGAAGTGGGCTACTCAGTATCTAATCTCAAATTCAACTTCCACCCCTTATGCACATCACAATAGAGGCCGAGTAAGCATAAAAAAGTGTATTTTATATAAGAATTCGATGTTTCTTGGCTTAATGTTCTATTTATTTCAAGAAATCAAGATACAAGTCAATAAAAGGCTTCATTTAAATGCGACTTCTATTCACTGAAACCTGGATGATCTGGCTTGATTTATGTTAAGCTGGGATATCCTGGATCCTGGAGGATCCAGGTCCCATCAAGTTGGAACCCTTGGATGTCGGCGCTAAGGAACTCATTTATTTATCGAGTTTGTTATTCGCTCTGATAGACTTCTAACACTGCTTCCTATATTAAGTACTGTTCATCAATATTCACAGCTTGTATTCAGCTACTTTGGGTATAAGCATCCTTTCTTATGTTAGGTAGGTACATAACTTTGCCTAACGAAAATCGATCAATGAGAGTTATTATTGAATTCAGATTGAATTAAACTATAAAAATATTTGAAACGAAACCAAAACAACAGCAGCTGAAGCCGACAGACAACTGTCAACATGACAGTTTTTTTTTAATAGGTAAGGTAATAGACCAAGGTAGTATAATTGTGCCCAAAATGGCGAGCTTTTTATTACGTTAAAAGTTATTTTATTCTCGTCCACGGGTAACGATAAGAAAAATATATAAATACAATATTATTCAGAGTAATCTAGTGTATTTTATGCCACTAAGTGTACCTCGGTACTTCGTTTGGGCAGATTTTGGTGACATCCTTTGTTAATTATTTGTGATTTTTGCAACCAATATTTTCGACCGTGATTAAGGGATATGGTCGAGTGTCAAGTATTTTTGCATAAGAGATACTGTCTCCATCAGCTATGTATCTTCCATAGATAACGCCAATAGTGGATTCCATAGCTGTTGAAGATCCACTATAATTTTTAAAACACTCATGGTGTTTTACTACCTCATTTCGTTTTACCGCTCTAGCACAAATACACTAGTATTTATTTTTGACTGCCATGAAAAGAACTTGACGAAATCGACTACCTATAATATTCGCAGCGCCAGATAGTGCAGAATAATTAGTTCTGTATGAACGTTTAGCCCAGCAATCATCTAAGATTACATCTATTATTGGTATGTCATCTTTAGTAGATTTTCCTTCTTTCACTGCCGCTTCTTTCCCCCGTTCCCCCGCTTTCCTCATTTCTTCCCATGCCGTCACTTCCCATTCGTCACATATTTCATCTTGCAAGATTTGGATTTGTATTCCGACATGGATGGTAAATCGACAGCAGCCGAAAACTGTTTCAGTTAAGCGTTACCACAACCAGCTGTCACCATCCCGGCCACCACCATTTTATTTTGAGTTCTGTACTTTAAAATTTGTTTTGCATAATGTACAAGAAAATGTGTGTAAGGCCAGAATCTTTTTCTGATTCTAATTTAATGGTTGTAAGGCCGCATTGAAACATTGATTGGTGACTCGATATTTTAAGCAATTTGTGCAGGAACGTGAGGCAGTTGCTTTTCAATAATCGTTTTATTGAATTTTTGTTACAATATTTTAATTCGTCTTTTTACAAGCAGGGTGCATCAGGTAATAATTTTTAAACAGATTGAACCTTTACAAAGAATTGAATGAGAACAAACGCGTGCTGTGATTGGTCACCGACGTTTGCGTGCCCTCATTCGTAGATAAAAAATATGATGTCCCGGTGCGTCGATAGATGGCATTAAAAAAGTAATTTACATCAACAACTCTGTGGCCACTAATGTCGGCAGTTTTGGACTCCTGAAACAAAAAGTATAAGTCAACTTGGAAAAATACTATTTATGCCAAGCTCTATACTGGAAAATTCATAGTACACAGTTAATAAAATAAGAGAACTCACATTTCCTTCAAGTTTATACCTCAATAAAGATCAAAAAAAAAATCGATTAAAAACTCACCTCTTTTTGCAATTCAAATGCGACTCCATTCCTTTTTGTGCTCTAAGTCTGTCACACGCGGTAACAGTACTTGACGTATACATCAATGTATTGTTGACATATTTCTAACCTAAAATGAAATATAAGTACATTTTAGCCTTTTTCATAATATAAACAATTTTATAAATAGAAACTAATAATTATTGTACATAACTATATACTTACTTTTTACTCTTTCTCATTTTCTGAGCCCTCACCCTCAGTCGCTCTGTGCTCTAAACGTTGTACTTTATTTAGTTTTGGTTTCATATTTTTTCCATTAAAAACTAGTCACAAATAGAAAAACGATACGTTATAGGTACTGTTCAATCACAAGAATAGTCTTTATATACCTATTTAACACTAATTAACACAATGTACTAACTTTTACTATATAAACAATTATTAAAATCACGAAAATCCGATAGCACCGATCTGCAAAAAAATGTCATAGGTTTGACGTCAATGAAGCCCACCGGGCGACTGATCTTGTAAGCGAGCGAAAGTGATGCAATTACTTTTGAAACGCAAAAAAAGAGATGGCTATATTGTGCGTGCGCTCGGAATAAAACGACGTACGTGCCAAAACGAATTTACTCCTTTTTTAACATAAAAAATGAATTAAATTTAAAACTACAATGAGTAAACTTTGAAATAATAATTCTCTATGTTTTAAAGTAAATCCCATTGAATAATTCTTAAGCTTTACGCAGTGATGTCGAAAAAAGTAAAAAAATAGATATAACTTTGCATTTTTTTTGTATCGAGAAAAGTTCATTGAATCGTGTATTCCTTATTTAAGTATACTAGACCAAAGAGTCAAAAAACATATACCAAAATGTTGAATCCCTATTCCACATACTTAACAAGTTATACGAAATAGAAAAACCACATTTTTTTCAATATATCACCTTAATATTCAAAAGATGCGCATATAGATGAAGTATTATTATCTAACTTTAGCTATAAAAGGGTTGGTGCGCTTAGGGAGTTGACTTGAGAAACTTACTTGTTAGTTTCTACTGTAGTTTATAAATACGCGCTCTGGATTTTGTGTGGGATGGTGTCACTTTGGATAAGTTTTATAATGTTTATGATAAGGTAGGACTGGATGCAGGTGTCGACACTAATATAGCTAAAGTATTGTATTTTTACCTTGGGATACATTTTTACCTATTGACATATTTTACTTTTTGATGTATTTTTTACCTTTGGCTTATTTTACCTTAAATAAATTTCTATTTTCATGACAATTGTAAAATTGGACGTAGTTATGCAAAAATGATCCAGTCCACAGTGATGTCAATTTGAGATAAACGCAATTTAGTGTTTCAGTGGTACACTTTTTTTCCTTGACTAATATAGACTAATATTTTTGGTTATATTGAAGAAAAATATAATCATTATATAATCATCTATCCTTTTTTTGGATATTTACATTAAAACGGCAGTAATTATAAAAAATGCAATTGGAACGTTTTGAAATTATTTTGCGAAAACGTTCCACTAAATATTTTAATGCAGATTTGTGACTTTATCATGATAATAAATAAAAAAAGTTGTTTGAAATAAAATAAAAAATACTACGAAAAAGATATTATTTTATTAAAAACGGTAATTAACAAACATTTAATAATAATATGTGCATCATTATTCGTCATTATCATCTTGTGTTTCAAAGTCTGGCTCTCCACCGAACCCATTAATATCATCAATGACCTCCTCTGAACTCTTTAAAGTTTTATAAAATTGGAGACAATCCTCTGGAATGTATTGGTACATTGACTGCAAATCGGCTAAATTTGCTGGAGCTATTGTTTTCCCATCAGGCCACAACAGGCATAAATCCGATTTATTTATATCCCGTATTTGTCCTTTGATTTTTTTTTTTAAATTATCTCTTTATGTTCTTCTTCAAAGGAAGTCCTCATAAAAACAGAAAACTTTTTATCTCTTTTTTATTTTGATTTCTTTGGTAAATAACCAATTTACATTAGTTTTACCAGTATTTTTTTTTCTCTATGAACTATGTTTTTTTCTAATTTATCTGTACTGTAAAAGTCAGTTTTCTGCATTTTGTAAACATTAAAAGTTTTCTTTTTTTACTGTTTTTAATAATATTTATATATTATATTTTTGTTTTCTTCTCCTGTACCTATACAGACGTTGGTGATGTTTGAGAGCCGTTTAAATTTTTGAAAAAGTCCGTTTCGTTTGGTAAAAACGTATGTGCAGACTCAAGAAACCGAAATTGTATGGTTCTTAAACTTTGGTGGGAGCTTAAGATTGCTTTCAACATAAGTACTATTTTAATATTTTTGTTTAGCCCGCCGCAGCAATCGCTCCACAGAATAAGATGTTCAACAGTGGGACTTAGTTTCGTTTCTATATATTTAACTAGCTTATGCCCGCGGCTTCGCCCGTGTGGAATTAGGGAATTGCCCACGGGATCTTACTTCTGGGATAATAAGTAATTTATGCATATACTATACCAGACTATAATCTATCTCTGTGTAAAGTAATCAATCGACCCAGAGAATATTAAGTTTCACAGAAAATTCAACACCCCATTTCAATATCTTAGGGGTGGAATTTCGAAAAACCCTTTCTTAGTGGATACTTACTCTTCACAAAGGCACACCCTCCAAATTTCATGTCTCTAGGACCAGCGGTTTGGGCTGTGCGTTGATATATCAGTCAGCCAGACCGGAAATTAAATTTTAAATTGGGGGATGATTTTGAAAAACTGTGATACACGTATCTCATAATTTTAACCGAAGAGTATGTACACAAATTTTCAAATCAATCGACTCCAAGAATAAAAAGTTTCACAGAAAAATCAACACCCCGTTTCACCCTCTTAGGGGTGGAATTTCAAAAAACCCTTTCTTAGTGGATACCTACTCTTCACAAAGAATATACCCTCCAAATTTCATGTCTCTAGGACCAGCGGTTTGGGCTGTGCGTTGATGTATCAGTCAGTCAGTCAGTCAGGACCTTGAATTTTATATGTATAGATAAGGCACGAACCTACCTCCTGCGCACCTCTTTCTGCTTCCTCTTCTACCCATACGTAACAATGCCCAATATCATTCGATGCACTATGAATTCCACTGTTTTAGAGCCACAATTTGCCTTTTATAAAAGGCAACATTCGTCGGTATGCGAGGTAATGGTCTTTTCCAAATCAAATGTTAAACATTCAACAGTCGGTAAGTTTCGTGCCTCCTCAAAATCGGAGTTCATTTGGTTTCTCATGTTTTCAGGTAAAGGTACCACATATTTCGGATCGTTTACACTACGCGTTAACGCACTTTAGTTAATGTGTAAAAACGTTCCAAACATAATGGAACATTTTGTTCAAGAAAAATGGATTACTTGGGTTAACTTAATACGTCCCAAGATTATAGAGTCATTATATCAAATATTTTTTTATGAATCGCATTAATTAAAAATGTTTCAGTTTACCTGAAACATTTTATTTTTAATGCAAGCCCTTCGTGTGGTAAAAGTGTGGGTTGAAACATTTATTATTAAAAACAGTAAAAAAGAAAACTTTTAATGTTTACAAAATGCAGAAAACTGACTTTTACAGTACAGATAAATTAGAAAAAAACATAGTTCATAGAGAAAAAAAAATACTGGTAAAACTAATGTAAATTGGTTATTTACCAAAGAAATCAAAATAAAAAAGAGATAAAAAGTTTTCTGTTTTTATGAGGACTTCCTTTGAAGAAGAACATAAGGAGATAATTTAAAAAAAAAATCAAAGGACAAATACGGGATATAAATAAATCGGATTTATGCCTGTTGTGGCCTGATGGGAAAACAATAGCTCCAGCAAATTTAGCCGATTTGCAGTCAATGTACCAATACATTCCAGAGGATTGTCTCCAATTTTATAAAACTTTAAAGAGTTCAGAGGAGGTCATTGATGATATTAATGGGTTCGGTGGAGAGCCAGACTTTGAAACACAAGATGATAATGACGAATAATGATGCACATATTATTATTAAATGATTGTTAATTACCGTTTTTAATAAAATAATATCTTTTTCGTAGTATTTTTTATTTTATTTCAAACAACTTTTTTTATTTATTATCATGATAAAGTCACAAATCTGCATTAAAATATTTAGTGAAACGTTTTCGCAAAATAATTTCAAAACGTTCCAATTGCATTTTTTATAATTACTGCCGTTTTAATGTAAATATCCAAAAAAAGGATAGATGATTATATAATGATTATATTTTTCTTCAATATAACCAAAAATATTAGTCTATATTAGTCAAGGAAAAAAAGTGTACCACTGAAACACTAAATTGCGTTTATCTCAAATTGACATCACTGTGGACTGGATCATTTTTACATAACTACGTCCAATTTTACAATTGTCATGAAAATAGAAATTTATTTAAGGTAAAATAAGCCAAAGGTAAAAAATACATCAAAAGGTAAAATATGTCAATAGGTAAAAATGTATCCCAAGGTAAAAATACAATACTTTAGCTATATTAGTGTCGACACCTGCATCCAGTCCTACCTTATCATAAACATTATAAAACTTATCCAAAGTGACACCATCCCACACAAAATCCAGAGCGCGTATTTATAAACTACAGTAGAAACTAACAAGTAAGTTTCTCAAGTCAACTCCCTAAGCACACCAACCCTTTTATAGCTAAAGTTAGATAATAATACTTCATCTATATGCGCATCTTTTGAATATTAAACAGGAATGCATTGACTTTATTGACGAGATGAAACTGTTTCAAGATGGTACAGAATATGAATTAGTTAGTAACTGCTTGATGGAAGCTGGGGTAGTGAATTGGAAACAATTAGTTCGTACCTAGTTGATTTTGAAATGTGATTGTTTTAAATTAAATTATTATCTGCTAATTGTTAACAGTGTAATCTTATTGTTATGATTAGGTTTCAGCGGCTAAGCGGTGTGGACAATCGATAAAAGTTAATAATAATCTGCCTCGTTGGTCGAGTGGGTTCGAATCCCGGGTCGGGCAAAGTGTTATTGGGTTTTTCCATTAGAAATTTCTCAGTAGCAGACACGGAGCTTGGATTTGTGCCCAGTTGACTGCAATAGGCTAGAACCTGTTACATGGGACTCAAATATCACTAGCGAAATGTGGGTGTACTATTAGGTACACCTATCCTATGCTTCACCCTTGGTTAATTACAGGCGTGATGTTATGTTACGAAATCAGTTAAAAACTGTAACTTTAACACCTTGGCCACGAGCTGCGCGCTTAAGTGTAAGTGTTTTGCGACTGAGACTCTTAAGAAATAAATAAAATAAGTTGTTAAGGGCCCGCCATGACTAACCGCATCAAAAATTGCGTAGTGACAGTATTCACGCGAAGGAAACAACAAGTGACGCGCGCGCATCTCTTGACACAGTTGACTTCACCCAAGGCCATGCAAGAGGCCGGAGAAATACAAAAAAACAGCATGATTCGTGTACAATGTATCTTATCGCTTATACAACAAAATAAATCTTCGAAATATCATGGCAAGATTAAAATCTCTTCCTATAAAATATTTAATTTCCTATCACCATGAACAAACCTCGTAATATTCTAATCTTCTAATAGTATTTCACAAACTTACTTTCACGAAGTCATAAAATATAAATTGTTGGCACGCATCGGCTATTGTAATCTCACAGGTGAACAGTTATGTAGAGGGAGACAACAGGATAAGACCACAGAGTAATTTAAAACAGAAGCACAAAGGCAAAAAAAATTGAAAAATCTTTATATATATCTTTATAGATAGAGGGAGGCTTAAAAAACGCCGGTGTGACGAACTAGAGGCGCTTCTGGGAGATTGGCCGGAGAAAACCACACGGAGAGCAGAGTAATGGTATAGGGGAGGCTTTGGCCCAGCAGTGGGACAATAGAGGCTAAAAACAAAAAAAAACGATAGAGGGCTGTTAAAACTAAATAACTGGTGTAAAAACACGGATATGACAGTCACATCGAAGCTTTTAATCGCCATCAAAATAAAAAAAGTAAATGAAGTGGCAATTTATACCTACTCGTACATAGGTTTTTAGTTTCTAGACAGACCGATTAGAAGTCGATATAAAATAGAGAAACAGAGAGAATTACTATCACGCGGTTTAACACGGATCAGTGTAGTTATCATGGTTTCTAGATAATGAAATAGGTTTTCAATGACATCTGTAATTCCTGTGTCAGCACCGTTTCTCTATTCCGTCTTTAAATTTTCCTGCATACCATTACCCTTGTCTGGCTCAAAATCCACAGCTAAGTAATCAAACTAACAGGCTTATTATATCCCTTGTTGCAGTCTTTCTGAATTACCTATTAACTTCGAAAATTCACCTCAGAAGCTGGCATTAAAAAGACGTATCATACTTACTCCGCTGTATATATTTGTACCACCAACTACCTCATAATTCAACCCAAGTGAACCGACATACAGAACGATAAAACTATAATATGCTGTAAGGCGCGGTCCAAAAAATCACAAAACTACATGCCACGGTGGCTCCTTACACGTTCCCCTAAAGACGTTTCTGACATATCATGGTAATACGAAAGCAATGTTAAACATCTGCGAGATTGTGGTTTTCCTCAATGCGCAAATATTTTAAGCGCAACCAACTAAGTGCAACTAAATTATTCCTCAAAAAGCAACCATTAGTTGGGCTCACAAATTCAAATTAAAAATATTATATTTATGTTTATTCCTCAGAGCGCAAACATGATGAAAAAATAGAGAGGGGTATAAATCTCTTTGAGGAATAATTTAGTTGCGCTTAAAAATAGTTGCGCTTTGAGGAATACCCCGCGAGATTAATCTGCACTTGAGACAGTTTTTTACTGGATCTAAAAATGTTCTAAAAGGCACGTTTTATGCATAAAATACTAAAAAAAAAAATTGTTATGAACCAAAAATTGCAAGAGGAAACACAATTAAATATTTAATTCAATTTGTATATTTTTTGTGATGATTAAGTTGAAAATGCTGAACAAAACAAACTTTGCTTATCACATTTCCAAAAACTTCATCACTCTCCATTCATTCAATATCATCCAAAAAATCATTCATTCGTACACTGCATTCATAATCCATCTTTCTTTCCATTTTAACTTCTTATCAATCAAAAACTACTATACGAGTAATAATGACAGATGTGTAAAAAATAAGCTACAACTACACTTCGGTGCAATATTAGAGACCTAGATATCGTACTCGTTTGTCTTCGTCAAATCCTTCGGGATTGGTCGTTCTACTTAGACAGACACCTTCAGAGACACTTTTTGTGTAGCTTAATCTTTTAAAGCCTGGATAACCAGCTTTTTTGTTCGACGGGATACCTTAAAGCGGTGTTAATCTTTTTATAAGAAGGTGATTGGTTTACTGAAGCTGATTGAGTGTTCTTTTTTTGTTTTTTATCGGACCAGGATACTTATTTAAAATACTAAATTATAGGTAGGTAATTATATTCGGGTATCATTTAAGCTATCGCCAATTTAATTAGTTTTGTGTTTCTTAAATAATAGGGTTTGCCCGCAAAATAGCAGATTTGTCACCAAAATTTAGTCCCCAAACAATATAAAATCAATTCCACAATAAATCACCTAAAATCATGGAGATATAGGATCCAGTACCAAATAAATGTTTTTGTATGTATTATAATAGGTTTGTCCTAATAGATATTTAAGCAAACTAATAAATTTTCTAGGAAATTTATAAACTTTCGTAGGATTCTAAACAAGAGATAAACTGTATTATTTTACGGCCACATTTTCGCACGGGGCTCCTATTTCTGTTTGCAGGGTTTAAAGTAACCTAACCTAACCTAAAGTCGGGGTGCCCCAAGTCCCGAGATTTGCGATAATCGATTTATTTGGTGACAGATCTACCATTCTGAGCACAAAGCTATTATTTAAGTAATGAAACTACTATTATAACAACGAAGTTTATATTCATCTAATGCACTACAATTTTATTGGTAATCCATCTCTTATTGTACACATATATTAACATTAATTTGATAATTCATACCTGGGAACACTTTTTGTTTATTTGAGAACGAAAATATTTCGTGGCGATAGATCTATTTATTAGATGATACAACTTGATGACAAATATAAATTTTAGTGACAAGAAATATAGTCCCCATTATATTCTGTTTAAATAAATGCAGCGAAAGAAATATTTTCATTATAATGGGTGTAAAAGTACCCTTAACTGTTCTTCTCGTCATTGCGATCTTTTTTTTTTGTATTAGACCATACCTTGGAAACTGCTAGTTACGGAGATATTGGGTGTCAAACTTCCAACTGTTTCACATTTTTTTTTAAACAAATTATTAATGTTATAAATTTACTTTAAATACGTCCACGACCCCCGTACTATTCAATGCATCCATCAGCACAATGTTTTGTGTATGTTCGTTACATTGAGGCCTACCGTAAAACTTGATTTGCCACCCAAAAGAAAGTAGTTTCCCAGCAATAACTTTTGCGTAGAGAAACTTAGTTTGATGTACAGAATGCTTGGTTGACGGCTTCGTGAAGGGTCCATTCACTCTGTATAACGATCGCGTTTCTGTGTATAACATATCGAGCCTTCTTTCTGAGTTTCAGAAATCACTTAAAGCAGTTGGTTTTCGACTGCCCTTCATAGATCTTTGACAAAATATTAAATTGTGAAAAGAAAGAAAGGAAGAATAGAGTTTATTTAACGTGAGTTCATTAAGCACACAGAATAAAAAAAGATACAAAATAAAATAAAAATGACGAATAAAAAAATAAAAAAGAGACAATGCATAGTGCGTGCTGTGTGCCTCACGGGCGCGCCAACGAGGTCCATTGTGGGTAGTCAAATACCTGAAAATCTGACAAACTTTTCTTTCCAAGGGGTACTATGTCACCCAGTTACTGAGTTGTTCAGATCAGATAGGCAGGGGTCGGCTTCCAGATCAGTATTTTACATGGAGGGATCAAATACTGATCTGGAAGCCGACCCCGACATTTTTGGCAAGACAGATGAGTGATCTCAGTGAAAAATATAAAGATTGAACACCAGAACAAAATTTATTCAAGCTCATAAGTATTACTAGCCAATCACGTGAGCCTAGGGGCTATTTTCCCTTAGCAAGAAGCTCTTCCACTTATAGAGGATAATATTTGTTATTTCCTGTAACTCCTAAATCAACATCGAAGGCTAAATAAAAAATATTTGGCGCCGTATCTCACGGTGTTTGTCTTGAGAAAATATTGTTGCACTCATTTACCAATTTTCCTTGATCCCATTTTTATATAAATAGTGCGAAACATTTTTCGATGTATTACAGTGCAAACACTATAGTACAGTTTTCTATCTATTAGGTCTTATAAGATTTTTTTAAAAACTATCATGGCATTAGGTCTTTCTCACACTTACAAAATAACAATGTTAGGGGAAATTCCCATGCGGTGCTAAAATATTACATACATAACCAGCTCTACGCCTGCGGCCTCTTCCGTGTGGATTTCGTATGTGGACAACAGCGCCACCTACCAGGTCCAATTATACCCAAAAAAAAAACTCCAAAACCGGGCAAGCCGTCTAGGAGGAGAATTAATACATGCAAAAAGAAAAATAAAGATACTATGAATTTTATTTTTAATCTCGCATGAGATTTTCGCGATTCACGCGAAGAAATATGAAAAAATCCTTTCATGTACTATCAGAAACCAAGGAAATAGTAATTTTTGCGATGGAAATTTTAAATTTTCAGAAATCGTTTAGCTTTTATCTGTAGATTTTTTTTCAGATTACCTTCAAAATTAATTAAACGTTGTATTTGTAAACAATTTTTTGGCTATCCTGGTTTACATAATAAATTACGAATCAGGTACTTGTTAGCAGAGTTTTTCACAGATTCTAAAAATTGTGTTCAATTACATTTCAGTTACTAAAAATTTAACATGACCTATGGGTACGCAGATCAAAGGAAGGACCAATAAACCTGAAAAATCTAAATATAGTTAATAACTAGACTAGCTTTTGTACGGAATACCAAGATAAAAAGCGTTCTAATATGGCCAAGCGTTCGAATTTGGCTCATAGGTAGACCTAGGTCTACCTGTGAGCCAAATTCGTTCAGCCATCATGTGAAAGGTAAAAGACATTCAGAATATCTTTCACATCAAAAATATTAGTATGGATAACTGCTACTGTTAATGCTGAGTTTCCTCCGTGCCTCGGACAGCACGTTAAGGTGTTGGTCCCGGCTGTCATTTGTAGATCCTTGACAGTCGTTACGAGTAGTCAGAAACCGAAAGTCTGCCATCCATCATACCAAGGGATATCGTATTACCCACTTACTTGGTTGTGGTGGTTAGATAGGCAGTGGCTTCAGCTGAATTCGGTTAGACTGGAAGCCGGCTCCAACATAGTTTGGGAAAAAGGCCAGGCAGATGAACTGCTACCTTTACTATTTAATCTTTGTAACACTTCATGTATTTAAAAAGTAAATTTTAACTCACACCGCGCGGCTGTTTTGTGTTTGTTTACTCGCGATCACGCTTCAAAATCCAGCGCAGTAAAATTCAAACATACACTGAGCAATTTTTAAAGCTTTAATGGCCGCAGGCTTTAAACGCGTCAAATGAATACGTCATAAACCTTCCCCAAAAATAGGGGAGAGTTTGGAAAAATATATGGAACAATAAATGTACGAGAATTTGTGACAATTATGTGAGGTCATAATTGTCAGAACTTTAGACATTTTTGTCTCTTGTTGTTTTCCGTATTTTGTTTTGATAGTCCGATGAAATAAAAATGACTACATCACAGTCACACTAAAGGCGCAAACCCACCACGGTGCACGCTGTGCACGGGCACGCGGCGCATTTCAGCTGCGTGGAGTCATTTGTTTGACAACGTGGGTCTACGTTTCCACAGCAGTACACGCTACTCACCCACAACTAAGTACAACTGTAGCGTGCGTGGCCCACCGCGGCATAGTCGTGAGTTAATATTCGTGTATAGCGTGTACCGCGTGCACAGCGTGCATGGCGTTGATAGCGTTGAGCTATGTGAGCGCCTTATTAGAGCAAGCCACGCATGTACTAGTGACGTCATTTGATGCACAGCGTATCCGAGGCTTGCAGTGGACACAATCACATACATTTTCTTGCAAAGCGAAGCTTAACACACGTGCGTAGCCTATCCGTGCGCCGCAGTGGGTTTGCGCCTTAATTGTGTTTCCGAAGAGGTAAATAGAGGTATAAAGGTACAGTTCACCAACACGTTCTGAGTTGTGCACTGTAAACTGAGTGAGGCTCACTGTTGTGCTGGCAACCCAATGCTAAAACAAAAACTCATACTGTTGTTAACTGACGTAATAATCGTGTATAATATACAACCATTCCCATTCACAATTCAGAAACCTCAAAAACACATTAAAATCAACTAAAAACCCCAAACCCCACAGAAGCGTTTCATTTTAAAGTGCAATCTGAATAAAACCTAAAAAAAAATACGAAAAAATTATGAAAAACAAACATTCATTTGCTTTTAAATAGTAAAACAAAGAAAGATACCAATTCTCCGTGTTTGAGTAAGCGTGAAAGTCGAAAAAAAGGCAGGTAGTTTTGCAGGCAAAGCAGGGAGGCCCAGAGACAGGCTTGCTACAAAAGCAACTAAAAATACTAGTTAAAAAGCGTAGTTTTAGCTGGGAATGTTTGCCCGACCCACTTTATTAGGCCCCGTGCGGTGTGGGGCCAGAAAAGATGATGTATGTACCGTGATTTTTGTATCAGTGATTTTTTTAGAAAGTGGTTGTTTGTTTGTGTAAAAGTTGACGGCGATAGAATATTCCCCTATCGCATAGGACTTAACGTCACTAGTGAATTTTGGGTGTAAGGTACCACCCTGCCGTACTCTTCGAGGATTAAAGATTTCAAGGTATGTTATACAGGATGGAAGGGACACCGACGTAAAACCGGTTACCGCTTATTCAGTACATCATTCCAGCCCCCACATCGAATTTTTTTATCGATTTTTTTTTTAAATCTCTTCTGTTCCATACAATTTGACCGTATAGATCTTGAACTTTTGTAGCATAAACTTAATCAGCCTATAATGTTCCCACTGCTGGGACACAGGCCTCCATTCTATGAGAGGGAATGGGCTATAATCCACCACGCGGGCCCAGTGCAGGTTGGTAGAGGTCACAAATGTCTTCGAATTTTGGTTCCAGGCCATACCGGTTTCCTCACGATGTTTTCTTTCACCGTTTTGAGTGCAGTGGTGATGAAATAAATAATGCAGTCCTGGGTTCGAACCTACAACTTACTGCTCGTAAGTAGGGCCACCGCTGCTCTCTTTTAACTTTTGTCAGGAAATGGCAGATTATTTTTTTAATTACGAACGAAAAAATTCTTTGTAGGTATGTATGTTTCTACGAAAAAATAAATTCCCTTCCCGCTGTTTCAATGGCCATCAAACTGTTCACAGAGTAGTTTCCGCAAACCCGCGGTTTGTTTATTTAAAACTTTTTCTCCATGAGGTGTGGTCCCCTGTACTGCAATTTGATGACGCTAGTAGACGCGATATGATGTACGCATTCGTAATTCAACGCCATCGCCATGGGCAAAGGATTTTGGACAGTTTTATTGGGGCAAAAATGTAAAATAAAGTGCCAGTTTTATATTTTAGCTGTTGTGAAATTGTAAAGCTGACTTTAAATATGCAGTTAAGCAAACACATTGTAATATAAAGTATGTCGGATCCTGATGAGTATGTACTTAAAATTAAACACAAACGCCTTTGTTAGGCGTTGTGCTGAATCTAGAGGTATGGTGGCCGATACGAACCATAGTCCCATGGAACGACAGTAATCGTTCGGGCGTGGTCGCGACACATACTGGTCTAGAAACTGCTCCGTGTTTCATTTTAAGTTCAGAGTATTTTAGTTAGTACAGTAGTGTTAGTAATTGACTCTGTAACTATGAACCGTTTACAAGTTAAAGGAGCTAATTCTCTAGTTCACCCGTCGTCGTATCCTACGAATAGTGCCCTAACGAACATAGGGGCTTTCTTTTTTTATTGCATAATTCAATTCTGCTCATCATACCACATATAAACAGTTTAACAAAACAATTAAAAACAGTACAGGTTATCAATTAATTAGGTTTTCTAAAAAGCCACAATTTTAAGCACTACGTTTTCAACGAAGAATAAAGCCACAACCGCCGTCGCGCCTTCGTTCTTCGCGAGTAGTGGGGGTGCGCGGGCGCGGGGAGTGCGTGCTAGCGCCGTTGTGCTACTCTTCGGCGGAACGCGGACATTTTTGCTTATACTACTACAGTTTAGTCATAATTATTAAATTTAGTAGTTTAACGTAGTATTTGATAATAAATAATGAAACGCCGAGGACGAAAGTTGGTGGAATTAGTTGGAAAGGAAGATTGTGGAAATGAAAGGAAACATACGAAGATTATAGCAAGTAAGTAAATTAAAATATTTTATACGTCAAGGGATTTTAAGGTAAAAATTATGTTTTCTTAATTTGTACTGTTTTGATTAAGTTCAAATTACATAATATCAACGAGTTTGTACTTAATTAAGTCATTTTAATTACTTATTCATTTTCAATATAGGGTACATAGGAAAAAACCCTCATGGTGATTGTGGCCGTTTTCTATGGAATGGCTAAATTGCGTATGTATAGAAGAGACGAAGCCCTAATTACGTTTATGTCTTTCTTCTAGGTTCAAATTATGTTTTTGTCTTTTATTATTTCTTTGGTGCATTTGAAATATTCACATTGCTATTTTAAGTACAATATTTTTTACGCTCACATGATCTTAACCCTTTTTTACAAATTTAAACACTGAGTACACAATTACATGCTCTTCTGGTTTGGGGCTTAAATACACTTAGGTCTTTTTTCTATTGCTTGAAAATTGATATAAAAGCATTTGTGGCCGCATTCCGCACAAAAATTACAATTACGCTTATTTCATTATTTTACTTAATTCTCAAAGTTTTAGAAAAAAACTATTTTATATGTTACGGTTATTAATGTTAGTAAGAATACATGCAAATTTGTTCGATCTAATTCATATTATAGGTGCTTACCGGATTCCGGCAGTTTTCTTTGACAACAATTTTAAATTTTATTTTGTTTTCAGCCAACACTTTTGAAAGTTGCTTTGATGAAAGGGATCGCATCGGGTCTCCGGTGCCGTGAGGTTGTGAAAAAGAGATAGAATATTTAATCCAAGAAAATATTAACTCTGAGCTTAACAGCATAAGTGGTTTTATAATAATTTTATTCATTTGATGCCCTTTCCCGACATTGTTTTCCATTCAAAGTTTAGTTCATAATTTTAGTTGAAATATCAATGATATGAATTCATTTTGATCTACAATACTGCGAAACTAGTTTAGTATGATAATTTTATGATTTAAAGTCTCCTTTCCTACTTTCAGGATGTTGAAAACAACAAGAACAAGCGTAACCAAAATGATAGTGCAAGTGAGATTGTAATCTTGTCCAAAATACAAAATCTACAAAAGCTGTTACAAGAGAAAACTTAATATTTATGATTTTACTGTGACGTAGCCCGAAAAAGTGAATTTTGTTACATGTGGACAGAGGTGATCGGTAAAAAGGGAGCCAATGAGATCGTCGAGAGTAGCGGTTTAAACTTGTTTATTAAATCAAAGATTGACGAAGGTGCAAAAACATTTAACTTTTAGTCCGATAACTGTTCCGGGCAGAACCTTAACCGTATAGTTTTCGCTTTTTATCAACACATCGCAGAAAAAATTGACATTGAATCTATTACCCATAGGTTTCTCGAAGTCCGCCATACGCAGATTGAAGGAGACAGTGTCCATTTTGTTATAGAAGGAGCTTCCAGCAAAAAAACTATTTATACTCCAGATCAATAGATCAACCTAATCAGATGGGCAAAAACAACAGGAGAAACTTATAGGGTAAAAGAAATGAGCTTGACTGATATTTATAATTATCGTAAATTGCTCGATGGCAAGAATTAGTTAAAGAATGATGATGGTGAAAAAGTTGTATGGAACAAAATCAAAGAAGTGCAAGTTAGCAAGGACAACATAAACGTTCTTAAATATAAATATGAACTGGATGAGGATTACAAAAAAATCACTACTAGAGGCAAAAAAATGTAGTTTCGGAAGTCATACCAGTAAATGTATTACCATTAAAAGTAAATTATGATGAATATAAAGACCTTATGTCAATGTGTGAGGCTTACATTATTCCAGAGGAATAACACACATTCTTTAGAACATTGCCTCATGAGCAAGCTGGTAATGCCAATAATTCTGCAGTTCTGACGGAGAAGATGACTGAATTTGAATTTCACTGATTTCGGTTACGTTTTATTTGATTTAGTTATCATTTTGATAACGTGCAATTTGATTTTAAGAACTGATTTTGATTATTTGCAATATTATTTTAAGGAGGGACCGATTGTGATTCTGTGCAATTTTATTTTAAAGACTGATTTTGATTATGTGTAATTTGATTTTAAGGACTGATTGTGATTATGATTACGTGTATTTTAATATTAAGCTCTGATTATTTAAAGATAAAGGTTTGTTTCCAAAATTTTTTTTTTTTTAAATGATTATTATTTTAATGTTTACCAAAGCAAATAATAACAAAATTCAAATTTTGTTTCGAATTCATTATTGTGATTCTATAATTATTTTCTTATATTACATTCACATTTTCCTAGTAATGGCAAAATAGTTATTATACACAAATTCCTATGACATACAAATGAAAACCCGTATCAGAAAAATATAAACAGGGCATTAAGGCGATTGTGGCCTCAACATTTCCGCAGATAAAAGGCATAATGTAACTTATTGCTCAAGTCCAGTCCTAATAAGCTTTAACACAACGGAGAATAAGGATTTAAGGGACAAAATGCGTATAAAATGTAAAGATAATTTATTGAAAATAATGCTAACCAAACCATAAAATACCAATACACATTATATTAAACCACTAATACATATTTGTTCACATTTAATTTAATTAAACACAAAAAAGTGTCTCCTGAAAAGTAGCTGTTTTGCAGTTACGCCCCTATTCGTAGGATACGACGCCGTATCCCATTCTGCTCCCACAACTGTTTGACACTATGCATGTCACTTAATATGTCCTGGCCGGGGTCCTATATACCAGGATGCGACAAGTATAATAATAATAGTCTGGGTGATTTGTGTGAGATAAGCACATAGTTTAATGCTAAATTACTGTTATAGGCTGGTTATTAAGATTTTAATTAATTTATTAAAACTTTATGCACATAATGTACAAAGGCGGACTTTATGCCTAGGGCATTTTCTACCAGTCTACCTTAAGGTGATGTAGAGACAAAACAGTAGGAGCAATAGTACAGAAAATTTCCAAGAATAAAATATATATAATAATAAATATATATACAGGGTGTAAAAGAAAGGGTATAGTCACATGAAAGGATATGCTGCAGACCATCAAACTGAACAAGTTTCTCCTTGGGTCCAATATCGTAAATGCGAAAAAATTATCAGCTGTCCCATACAAAATTTCAACACCTACTCAACCCAAATGTATGGGACAGCTGATAATTTAATTTTGCTCTAAAATACAGCCTTGTGGAATCCGAAGTACTCTAGGTATCTGCCCGACCCAGCTCTCGAAAACTGCAATATCACATTGCACAGGGATCAATCCATCATCACTGACAGGACTATTGCAGCCAATAAGCCTGATATAGTGGTGGTGGATCGATCAAAGCAATGATTGTTGACATATCCCGCATGACGAGAACCTCGCGAAAGCCGTGATAGATAAGCAAATCATGTATCTTGACTTGGCTCACGAGGTTGTCCAGATGTGGGATGTGAACTCAGCGATCATTGTGCCGATAGTCGTTTCAGCTAATGGTTTAATTGCCAAGAGACTCGACCAATTATACCTGAGGAGGCTCTTGCTAGGCAGTTAGATCAAGGGTTAGTTTCACTGCGGTACTCCAGGGCACAGCTCGAATTGTTAGGAGGTTCCTCTCACTGGAGCCCTGACCCGGTAGCTGGGAACCTGTTCCCGATACCGGTGGGCTACTTTTCTTTATTTTGAAATGCAGTTTTTTCATATTTTTTTAATAAATATTCAAAACTGTATAATTAGACGTAAGAAGAATAAATAAAGAACACAAAGTAATAAATTTAAAAAAAGAAACTTCAATTTATAATTCTGTTCCATTTTTCGTAATGAAACAAACTCTTAAAACTATTCAATTTTTCATTTCTGCGTGACACGGTCTCTTGAGGTACAGTCTCCAATATTGTTTGACAAGGTCAAAAACCGGCCACGTGCGAGACGGATACGCGCACAAAAAGGTTCCGTAGCACCAAACAATATAACAACAAAAAACATACATAAATCTTCAAACCCCTTTAGGTTGGGAGATTTTTGTATGAAGACCATGCCTAATTTCCGCCATTTTATTTTATTTTTAAAATAGTGGCCACTCATAAAACAAACATTAATTGATAGCTGGCATCAATACAAACGAGTTTTGTATGACACAAAATGTTCTACAGTGTCGCTTTTCCGAGATATGAGAGTTATATCAAAGTTAAAGTCCATTCACTAATGGCATCTTCAGCGCCACTTTGATTTGATTAGCCACGCATAAAACCTGTATCAATCGGCTGGTATCAATACAAACAAATTTGTATGAAACAAAATATTCTAAAGTGTCACGTTCCCGAGATATAAGCTGGTTAGTGAATGGACTATAACTTTGGTAGCTCATATCTCGGAAACGTGACACTTTAGAACATTTTGTACCACCTCTTATTTCATTTTTTTCATAATTTCACATCATATTTTGTGTAGCGGTTTATAGAAGGCAGAGTAAAAGGATTGTGACATACGCACGTACAGATACACAGACAGACGGACAGGACGAATCTATAAGGGTTCCGATTTGGTCATGTGGCAACGGAACCCCGCAAAGTTTCATGTTACACAATAATATTTCACAATGCAAAAAATACTTGAAAACCAAGACTAAAAATATAAAACAACATTTGTTTGAAACAATTTTAGAATTTATTTATTTTTGATACTGAATTTCAAACCCGTATTGATCGGTCCCTCAGCGTATTCAATATTCGTAAAAGCAAGGATGAAATAATATACTGAGGGCGAATTTTAACAATTGAAACTGATCGCGATCAGCACATCTGAAGGGAGCATTCACATGTAATGTAACACTTCAGATTCACTTGTTTCTGTACAAAATCGAATCTTGGATAGTTACGTTACAGGCGAATGCTCGCGGTGAAGGAGCTCGTTAAGACAATTTTCACATGACATTGCAAGTTCGAGCAGTCCGGTGGTGGAGCGGATCTCACATCGCATTGGTTTGTATGAAATCAGTTAATGCCTAATACACGTACACCACCCGACCGCGCGGACGAGTGGCGGCGCTCACCGTCTCTCCGCGAGGCGCGTCACCCATAGATTTGCTTCGCCATCTGCGTGCTCCTCCACGTAGTCGGCCGACTACGTGGAGGAGCACGAGTGTCGCGTGAGAATCACCTTAACCGCGAAGCTGTCCGTGTCAATGTTCCATAACCTACATGACACTGACAGTTCAGTGGTAAAATTCGCTTTAAAATCTATTATCCTTCTTTATAATACATATCACGCCTGTAGTCCCAGAAGGGTTAGGCAGAGGCATACCTAATAGTACACCCACATTACGCCAGTTATGTTTAAGTCTTATGCAATAGGGGACGAGTCTATTGCCATCAACTGGGCATAAATCCAGACTCTGCGACTGCTACTGTGAAATTCCTGATGGAAAAATACTTTGCCCGACCCAGGAATCGAACCCAGGACCATGTTCAGCAGTCGCGCTTGCGGTACGACGGTAATTTATAGAGAAAAACATAAACACATCGAAATGTTTTCATGCAAAACTCCACCGATTTTCACCTAAATCAAGCATTTTCCCCGCATAGTCCAAGTAATATTTTCTTCGCAATAAAATACTGTCAACTTGATTTATACGCCGGTGTACTTTACGTGAAAAATACTTCAGCATCCAACCGGTCATTGACCCCGTGATCCATCTTCGTCATTCGCGTTTTGAGTCTCTAATTGATTTTTTTTATTGCTAAGATTAATGTGATTTTAGAAACTGGGACAAGATTTGGGAACTAAATAATCTGTGTTTTGGAGAAAAAAAGGTTTTCATATTCATTCTTACAGTACATTTTAAGTGGAAGAAGGACTTAAGCCTAAATTTTTCCATATCGAGTTCCATCCGTGCCTCAGAAAGCACATTAACCTATTGGCACGGCTGACTTTTGTAGATATTTGGCAAACGGTAAATGTAGACAGTGGCCTGAAACTCTGACAACCAATCTTACCAAGGGGACTGTGTTACCCAATACTAATTGTGGATGTCAGATAGGCAGTCACTCCAAAGAAAATATTGATACTCAGCTGCCGGTTAGACTGGAAGTCGACCCGACCGACAGTCATGGAAAACTAATCATCATCATCATCATTTCAGCCGAAAGACGTCCACTGCTGGACATAGGCCTCCCCCAAGTGTCGCCACAATGACCGGTCCCGTGCGTCTCGCATCCAGCGGATCCCTGCAACCTTCACCAGGTCATCGGTCGACGGTCCAACTAGTGGGAGGCCTTCCAACGCAGCGTCTTCCGGTTCGCGGTCGCCACTGAACTAATAATAATATTTTTTTATTAAATTTCTCTCACAATGGTTTTGTAACACTTAACAGTTCTGAACTATATAAATTCACATTGTGAGAGCTGGTGCCTGAAGTAGGTTTTAGAAAAAACCTGTATTACAGTTCACCAGGCCACATTTAGTGGCATCATGAATAAATAGGCAGGTAACATGTTTTTCTACCAAACAATTATAAGCAAAAATACATAAATGAAAAAAAAAAAAAAATAATAACATAACAAAAAACTGTTGTCCTTTAGATTATAATAGGAAACTTCATCAAAGATAGTAGTAGCAGGAACTGCCAAACCAAACATAAAGACAGAATGCAAACTGCAATAAACAACAGCTATATTTGTGTCGCTTGAACCGGTATTGCCTAATGCTATAATGGATCATCGTCCTCGTAAATACAGTTGTGAAATACTGCACCCTTTTGTTTTAGACTCCTGAATGGCGATTCGGTTCAAGGCTTGGGCACGAATTGCAGGGGAAAATGGATAGAAGGCTGGACCTGTGGTTAGATTTAGATTGTTGCTTTATTTGATCAGTCATGGCTTTCCGGCTGCAAGAATATTATTATAATAAAAACTATTTTGAAAAAAAAAAAACCCGAGTCCCAAAAAAATTTATGTCATTAAAATTATAATTTAAAGTTCAGAACTGTATTTATCTTTCTTTAAATGGTTTAAATTTATTAGGAAAAACACCTTTAATACCTATTTGTTGACAAATGACAAGGTCGAACGGGGTACCTAAAAACCGGACATGTCCGAACCAATTTAGACGGGTGCTAACCCTAATCTAATAGTAACCTATTCAACCAAAAACAGAGACGCACGAGGTATCTCATACGAAATAGAAACGAGATATTACATTTCCAACGCGAAAGGAAATCACGAGGAAATTCACTTGTTTATAAAGAAAAACCTGTCTTGAGCATCGGAAGACAATAATGTCGGAATCTAGAATATCGTTGTCTCGTTGGTCGAGTAGTCGCAAGCGCGACTGCTGAGCATGAAGTCCTGGGTTCGATTCCCGGGTCGGGATAATGCAATTGGTTTTTTCCATCAGGAATTTCTCAGTAGCAGTCACGGAGTCTGTATTTGTGCACGGTTGATGGCAATAGGCTCAACTCCTATTTCATGAAGCTTAAACATAACTGGCGAAATGTGGGTGCACTATCAGGTACACCTCTTGCCAACCCTTTGGGGATTACAGGCGTGATGTTATGTATATTTTTTTTAACCGGCCACACAAATGTAATGATGTAGTTAGATGATGAGCCTGGCACCCTAAACACAAGTTAAATCTTAGATTGGGTGCCAGAGCCCATCGAAAACACTCTGTTCCCTAGTTGTAACGCTGCATAGTGCTTAGATAAGTGTTTCTTGTACAATTATTTCAGGTAATAAAATATTCTTTTTGGAGGAGCTCGTGGCTAAATAATAACAGCCGCTCGGGTCGATCTTTAGGTTAAGCCGTGCTTGCCTAGGTTGATCCGTGGATGGGTGACCACCCATTACATACCGAGTTTCCTCCGTGCTTCGGAAAGCACGTTAAGCCGTTGGTCCCGGCTGTCATTTGAAGATCTTTGACAGTCGTTAGGTAGTCAGTGGCCCAAAAAGTCTGACAACCAGTCTTACCAAGGGGTATCGTACTACCCAGTACTAACTGGGTGGTGGAGGTCAGATAGGCAGTCGCTTCATGTAAAATACTGGTATTCAGCTGCATCCGGTTAGACTGGAAGCCGACCCCAATATAGTTATATAGTTGGGAAAAGGCTAGGCAGATGATGAAAATATTCTTTTTCAGAATGATGTCCTGATTACGTGGCAACCTTCCACCCTGTATAGTTCTAAAACAAAATAGTTTTAATCCAATTTCTACTACATTGTATGTCGTCAACAAAAATTAAACGTTCTCTTTTATTTTAGCTTTTATCGGCCTATCGCTTGATCAGCCTATTAGGCCTTTTCCCGTCCATTATATGATGTTAATGGGCAAGATTGGGCACACAGTGAGTTACGTTCAATAAAGACACAATAAGATTGTAAAAACGATATGTATCTTCTCACCAAATAATAAATTTCCGTTGTATCTAAAAGAGATAAACGGTGTTTTGTTTGGCTCATTATTATAGCTTCTGGTAATTGACAAAATGAAGAGGTTTCGACTTTAAAAGATTATACTTCCGTTTAATCTACCATCATCATCATCCAGAGCCTCAATTCACCCACTGCTTATTATAGGCCTCTCTTTTCTTGTGCCAATCTCCACGGTCCCGTGCCAGCCTCTTCAAGGTTTTCTCCCCGATTGCAACTATGTCGTCTGCCCTTCTCGCCGCCGGACGATTCACATTTTTTTCAATTCTTGGACGCCATTCGGTGACAGCCTTAGTCCACTTTTCATCACTGCGCCTTGGGTCCTTTTGACCGATTCGGTTGCAGCCCATATTCAAAATCAAAATCAAAATATTTTATTTCACATAGGCCTCGATGGGCACTTATAAAACGTAGGCCCGACAATAAGTCGTTGCTTACTACACAAAAAATGTAGAACAAAATAAAAAGTTAACAAGCAGCTGGGAACCTACAAAGCCTTTTCTCTCTATTCGGTCACCGACTAGTGTAAACGGATTATCAAACAGTGATGAATCAATTCGGTTAAACCGAATACGGTTACTACTTCTGTGACCAATTTAATGTAAATGCGCCATTATAGTCCGCCTGACCGTTTTCGATCACGGCAGCCAATCTCAGTTGAGAATATAGTGCACAAGTGTGTGCGCAGGCGCAGGTGCACTCTCTCTTCTCCAACTCTCATGGTCTGAGGGGCAGCAATTCGACACAACCGGAGAATGATCAGGTATAGGACCAACGGCTAAACGTGCTATCCGAGGCATGGGGGTATCATATACCATCAACTACTGAACTCCGGGCTACAACTGAGAAATCCTTAATGGAAAAACCCAATAACACTTTTTGCCCAACCCGGGGTTCACGTTCAGCAGCTTACGACCGCGAGACCCACAAATCAGTTAAATTTTAAGTAATGACGTGCTATAATATTGATTTGAAATAATATTTACACAAGTTTAGACGCTTAAAGTTTACCTATTGTAATTTTTGTGGCAAAATTATATGGTTACTCAGTTTCTTATTCATTTAGTTCCGCACTGTATATTGTACATTCATATGTAATTAAGTAAGTAAATGACAAATGACACGACAACAAGGCAATTTCCTCGTGCTAGATTAAGCTAACTAAATGTCATTCAACTATATGGTTATCACGTTTTAAACCGTCTACCGCTATGGCCAACTAACATCAAGTCTACAGGCTAGTACTTGCGTCATCCTACCAGTTTATGGGCCATTTTGCAAATAAATTAAAAACCGGCCAAGTGCATGTCGTACTCCCACGCACACAAGGTTCCGCAGCACCAAACAATTTAATAAAAATATTTTGAAGGCTCATTCTTACGTTGTCTTGTATTACATTCAACACCAAAACTGAATTTGTTTATAACTACTTTGTTACTACTGCAATTTAATAAAAAAGTCCCATATTATCTCAAAAACTATACAGCAAAGCTTATTCAAACCAATTTTCGTTAATATTTTTTTACGGTCTACAATACTACATTTTTTTCAGAATTTTCCTTCTCCTACTTTAGAGGGGGGGGACACACAGTTTACCACTTTGGACGTATCTATCTTTGAAACGATTGTCTTTGAGTAAAAATGGTAATAGGAACCTCAATGCCATTTTTAAAACCCTATCTTTAAATACCCCGCACGCATAGGTTCAATGACTATTTTTTGTTTCAGTTCCATGTATGGGGATCTCCCCCTTTATCTTTTATTTTTTTTTATTTTTGTATGAAAATCGTAAAACGGTAGCTACCTACCAAGTTTCAACTGTGTAGTCCTAAAAGTTTCGGAATGATAATGAAGTGGCTGTGACATACAGACAGACAGACATGACGAATCTATAAAATGGGTCCTCGCGAGTCCCTCAGAGAAAAATTTAAAGAGATTGATATACTGACCCTGCCTTCACTTTATATTTTAGAATGTATTTTATATGTCCGCAAAAATCTAGGGCTTTTCAAAACTAAAAGCGATTTTCGTAAGATAAATACACGCGGTAAACACGAAATTGTAATACCTAAATTCAAATTAACAAAAACTAGCAAGTCTTTTCTTATAAACAGCTTTTATAACAAGTTGCCCAAGTCAGTTATAGAACTGACCGATGGAAAGTTCAAAAACCACATCAAACGTGTCCTTATTAAAAAAGCATATTACAAAATCAAATACTACGTTGAAGATAAAGAAGTTTGGCCTTAGTAACTTCTGCGCTTGCGGCTTCCCTGGTAGCTCATAAACCGTACAAATATGTGGATGTCTTTTATCTAACTATTCTCAATTTTTTTATCTTCTTTCGAATCAGATTTTACAGTAATTTTCAAATCATTTATATCTTTTGCTCAAAATAGTTGCAGCACTGATTGAACAGTATTTGTGTCACTTGTTTAATTTAGTATTTTACAATATTTTCTTACCTTTGTATAGATTCTTTTTATCGATTTTTTTGTGAATGTGTGGACATTGTAGGCTTTGTAGATTCCCAGCTGCTTGTTAACTTTTGTTAACTTTTTATTTTGTTCTACATTTTTTGTGTAGTAAGCAACGACTTATTGTCGGGCCTACGCTGTCCCCCCATTCTGAAGTACAAATGCTGTATCCATAATAATACTATAACACCAAATGATTTGAAAAGAGTAACCGTGGAGTTTCTTGCCGGTTCTTCTCCATAGGAAACGACCAACCCGAACCGTGCACCTTTTTGTCGACGTTTTATAAGTGCCCATCGAGGCCTATGTGAAATAAAATATTTTGATTTTGATTTTGGTTGCAGTTTTCGCCATTTGACGACGAAACCCTAAAAACAGATTTTATCATCCAAAACTTTATTTAATTTAGTTATTAACTGACGAAATGTGAGTGTGCTAATAGGCCACCCCTGCTTAACCTTTTGGGGAAAAACAGGCGTAAAATAACATCAGCCACATAAGGTGATTTTCAAGGTTAAGCCGCGCTTGCCCAGGTCGGTCGGTGGATGGGTGTCCACCATAACATACCGGGTTTCCCCCGTGCATCGGAAAGCACTTTAAGCCGATCTTTGACAGTCGTTACAGGTATTCAGTGGCCTGAAAGTCTGACAGTCAGTCTTTCCAAGACAGACAGTCGCTCAATGTAAAATACTGTTATTCAGCTGCATCCGGTTAGACTGGAAGACGACCCCAACATAATTGAGGAAAAGGCTACGCAGATGATGACTACATCCAGCAGTAGATGTATTTTTACAGAAATAATAATTTAGTATCAAAATGATTCTCAATAGAAATAAAATATGGTAAATGAAAAAACATGAAGAGATTAAGGAAGGCCTCAAAAACTAATTAAACTTAAAGATAAAAAGTAATTAAGGAAACTAAAACGAACATAAACGAGTACAGTGCGAATGTTATTTAAAACACACATGGTCGGAATACCGGCTCATTCTGTGTTGGTATTAGCGGGAGTACGGTCGTGCGCATAGATCTAAGTGTTATCATGTATAGCCACAAGCTTGTCATTGTCCTGTGTGTTGTAGGAGCTGTGAAGGCTTATCATAGCAATGACTGTGAGTAATGCGTACTTCTTGTTTGTTTTTTTTTTACTGTTTTGTATTACTATATTATCTGTTTTTATCACTTTTTTTGAGGTCATATTGTGAGATAGTGCTTATTTTTCTGTTCTTTAAAAGTTACTATGGCAATTTGATTTACCAACATAGTTTCTTGGCATGTAGGGAAGTTTGTTTCCGACAGTAAAGCACTAAATTGGATCGAACTCGAGACCTTTTGTTCGCTCCCATGCTCGACGGAAAAAATACTCTCCAACTTATTTTAAAAAAACCAGCCAAGTGCGAGTCGTACTCACACGTACACATGGTTCCGTAGCACCAAACAAAACAGCAAAACTAAAATTTTTTTTCATAGTTTTTTAATTAAAAACAAAGTTATTACTGCAGTTTGATGAAAAAGTCTCATAACTCAAAAACTAAACATCAAATCATTTTCAAATCAAGTTTTGTTGAAAGTTTTTTTACGTTTTATAATCCTACATTTTTTCAGAATTTTCCTTCTCTTACTTTAGAAGTTAGAGGGGACACACACACACACACATTTTACCACTTTGTAAGTGTCTATCTTTCAAACGATTGACTTTGAGAAAAAATAGTTTTAGAAACCTCAATGTTATTTTTTTGCCATTCGGCTGCGGAACCCTAAAAATTACAGCTTCATAAATAACATTTTCAAATTGTTGGTCTGTTGATTTTTTGCATTAGTGTATATCACAATACGCCGTATTTAATTAATAGGAGAAAATTGAAACTACATAATTACTCGCCTATTCTTTAAAAATCAAGATTAGTTTTATTAAATTATGCTGACATAATAATTAAGCATTCAAAATGATATGAGACAGTCCCTCAGAACGCCCAACGCCTTTTACTCAGAAAACAAAGACTAACAAAAGGTAATTCTGCCTCTTTACAGTAAGAATCATAGACTCCGTTCATAATGAACACCAGTGCATATCGCAAGGAGGCGTATGCGTCATAGCAGCTGACTGTCCATTAGGAGCTTTGACAGAACAACAAGGATTATGTCCTGAACAGCAAAGCAAAGGAGTTGAGTGCTGTTATGGAGGTGATTATAGACCAGTGACCTTCCTTAACCTTTTATAGCAGAACAATTTTGATAAATCTATGATATAATGTGTTTATTTTGCAAATAGGTTTTTACAAAAACTTCTATTCTATTATAAGAGGCCGGTGTTTTGTACCTGACTATTCTGAAGAGCCGAAACAAACTCAGAGGTCAGAGTCTCTTTTAAGGTCCGGACATAATCTTGGTCAACTCACATGAGGACTATGCATATAATTGTCTGAGATGGTCTTTTGAAAGAAGCAAGCATTTGTCAGCTATGATCAGTGATCGGATAATCGGACGCATATTTGCCTAAAATTCATTTTTGGTTAGGAAATTATGGAAGCGGCTTCTTAAAACATATTTTTTTAAATATAAATCCCGGGATTCCAGAAAATTCGGGAATTCGAAACTAGTCTGTAACATGCTGAGGAAACGTCGTCTTTAGCATGTGGTATTTATTTAAAAAAAAACAGGGGGATTACATAATTATTATTGTGTATTTACTTGAAGTTAATTTTAAAATGAACAATAGGAACTTCCTTCGGGTACCTGCACACAAGCAGCAATATAATTTGATTTTATTACCCGATTTGATTCTTTAATAAAAACAGTAAATTCGTTGATTCCGAAATCGCGGGATTTTTTTCGATACAAAAGTGCATTCCATAATATTAGCCAACACCTTAAACTAAGTAAATATTCCTACACCCGATTTGATTCTATAGTAAGAAAAACTAAATTTGTCGATTCCGAATTCCCGGTTTTTTTTATACAAAAGTGCATTCCATAATAGCCAACACCTGCACTTTAGGTAAATATGCATCCGATTATCCGATCACTGGTTATGATGATTCACTTTGGTGTGGAAAAAAGATACACATGATGTCTAAGTATAACTGTCATTCTGTTTGTACAAACACAATAGCCGTCCCAAGTGACACGACTTGTTTATCAAACGTTATGAAAATAACATGCGGCAATGTCGTCGTGTCTACGGAAGCGATTTGGATTGCGATTGGCTGGATTTCACGTTGCAGTTTGTGGTTGTGGTCGTCTTCAGAATTGTACCTCAATATCATATGATAGTTATTGTCTTTATTTCATTTCGGACGTTTCTTCTTCTCAGAGTAGTTGGAGAGGAAACAACGACCCCATCTCGTTTTAAATCATAAGGTTTTTTTAACGTGCTAAAGTTGTGTTTACAAAAATAATTATTATTTTATTTTAATTTTTTTATTTATTTTTTTTCTTAATTTTTTATTATTATTCCTTAATTCATTTTATATACACATTATAAATATTTCTAAAATAAAACCATATAAAAAATAGTGGTCCGTTGTCGGGAGCAGGGTCCAAGCTACCGGTGGTTAGGGCTCCAGAGACAGGAACCTCCTCACAATGCGAGCCGTATCGAGGAGTACTGCCTTCTGAGTTAAGCCCTTGATCCAACCGCCTAAGGAGAGCCTCGAAAGATGGTCGTCGAGGCTCTTAGGCCATTGGCCGTTACGACAATCGGCACAATGATAGCCGAGTTCACATTCCACATGTCGACAACCTCGTGTGCCAAGTCGATATATTTTATTTGTTTCTCTTTCTCAGCTTTCACGATGTTCTCTTCACGCGGGATGGTAACATCGACCATCATTACGCGGCGCGCTGATCGGTCTATCACCACTATGTCAAGCTTATTGGCGACAATAGTCCTGTCAGTAATGATAGGCTGATCCCAGTACAGCGTGACATGGTGTTTCTCGAGAACTGGGTCGGGCATATACTTGTAGTACGGTACCTCAGATTCCACAAGTTTATATTCCAGGCAAGTTGCTGGTGAATAATTCTGGCTACTTGGTTGTGCCTGTGCAAGTACTCGCCGTTAGCCAGACGAGAACAACCAGAAATAATATGTCTGATGGACTCACCCGGACTGTGGCATGCCCGACATACGTCAACCATCCCGTCCTTCGTTTTCATTATTATTTTTTTAATTCTTCTGGGGAAGAAGGGTAAGAGTGAATCAATCACACTCAGAAGCGTCAAAAATGAATTATCTGGTCGCGGGACTCATAGAATTACCGTGACCCTGGAACATAAAGGGCTACTGAAGGACACCGTGGATTTTAGTCAGTACAAGTCTGACAGTCCCTCCCGCTCTGCCTTGGGTGGGAGGACTCATTTGATGATATTACCAAGTTAAAAAAAAAAAAAAAAGAGTTATCTGAATCATAGTGAAAACCGTATCAAAATCCTTAGGTACTCTAGTGATTTCATCTAAAATGGTTGCTTTTATTTTTCAGTGTCGGTGAAAGAGACGAGGTGCCAAAGACGTGGTGGAGAATGTATGTCTGGATGTAACGAGCGCTTTATCCAGAAGCTTCCCACTGACTGTACGAATGAGACTGTTTGCTGTGTTTTGGTTTAATTAGAAATGTAACTATCATACATATATTTTGCTATTATATTTTTGGGTTTAAACTCTGTTTTTCTTCTGAACGTATCGATGGTGAAATATGTTTGGCAAAATCTAAGTAAGTACTATCCTAGCGAAACTAATAGATCGCCAATGTGTGCTGAGGTACTAGTGCCATTTTGTAAAAATATTGGACCATATAATTGGGTCGGTAGTCAAAATATACAGTGGTCGTTTTTCTTTAATATCATTTTAATATTTTTAATTATATTAACAAACCATAATAATTGACTCGCCTGTTATTCCCGAAGGGTTAGGCAAACGTGTACGTAATAGCACACCCACATTTCACCAGTTATGTTTGAGTCGGCGGGGCGGGTCGGAGGGGCGAACCTATTGCCATCAACCGGGCACAGACTCCGTGGCTGCTACTGAGAAAATCCTGATGTAAAAACTCAATAACACTGCTTGACCTGGGAACCGAACCCAGGGCCATCCTCAGTAGTCGCTCTTGCGACCAATAGACCATCTAGGCAATAATACTATATTGATTTACTAAATTGATTACTTTGTTCATTATGGCAAACAATATGCCATGTTGTCATAAATTTGTATTTATTTCTTTGTTTTATTTATTTATATACACTGAATCTGAACCAGCAATAGCAAATTCGCATATACAGGAGGTCATTTACTAATTATTGAACCCTTTCCCTAACTAAAGTTTTATACTTCGGGAGATATATCAATTTTTATACATCATTGAGATTTTTCCAAAAAAAAATTTTTAGCCCTATTTTGAGGAAAGTTCCGACGTATTTTAATTACAAAGGCTACCAACAAATAATAAAAAAATACTAAAATAATGAAAAAAACTGAAGACGTCAAAGGAGATTGGCATGAACCCATGTATTTTCAGTATCACATACGGGCTTACCGTTTCATAGAATGATTATATGGATTTGAATGCTACAATAGATTATAACAAAATATGTAATGGTAAGATATACATTAGAGTTGGGGATATTAAATTGATTTATACATAACCTCAAAATAGACCACCAAAAATAATACTTAGAAGTACATACCTACTTAATGTAAACCAAGGCAGACCCTTTTAGATCATACATTTCAATCAGATAAAGTGGATAGATTGTACTTTATTAACTATGGAAGGATTTTTGTGTTAAGCACTAGTAAGATTTTAAAGTAGGGTGTTCTAAGTTGAGATAAGAAAACGGCAATTATAGATAAGAAGATTTTGAATTATTTTAGGCCATCCAATTGCTATGACGTCACTTACAATAGTAATAACGTACCGTTTGCGGGATTCGAATCCGCATCCTAGATGGTCCATGATCCATCCACAAGATGGTTGTCAATAGGATAAAAGATAATGAATAATTTAAAATAGAATAGGTAAAAAAATAAAACCATAGTATTTATAATTACTTTTTATTCTAATGATAACAATATTAAAAAGTTATTTTCAATCACCATGTGTCGACGTATGTTGTCAGGGACATGAAAATGCTTCTGGTACTCTTCTTAAGTTGGGCAGAGTGATTGTCTGAGCTCGAAGTTGGTTTTCGTGTCTTCACAGAAGTTCTTGTTGTGGTTGTTCCCAACAAGTTACGTAAATTGGTTCATTTAATGTAACCTGTTAAAATAATTCAATACTTTATTTTGACGCATATGATGATTGCCTTGAAATCGGATTCCACTATAACCCTGCTAATATACTTCTAATTATGGCCCGCCCCAGTAAGTATAGACTCTTTTCCGACTATCACCATTAATAACAATAATAAAAAATAGACAGGTCCATCTAGGTGAAGTTATTCAACACCAGCAATCAGCATCCTCCCTATCTTAACGTCTCTTTTTCTTTGAGTGTGTCATTCTTCCAAAAAATAATAGAGAAAAAAACATAGAATGACGTGGCTGTATCCTCTGGTCAATTATTGCAACTATTTGGGTTTCCTCCTCTGATGCATGATTGATATGACTCTCAGTCTCAATCACTGAAGTACCACAAACAATACAGGTATGTTGCAGCTGATGCATTCCTATCGCCCAGCAAGAATTGCATACATAATCAGAAGGGTTGATCTAAAAACAATGTTTGTTCAGAAAATAGTAGTCATAAAAACTGTGTCCAATATTATAGTTGTCTTTTTTTAATGTTATAGCAACGTGGTGGCTCAAAATAAAAGTTCACACTTCATTTATAGATGCAGAAAACATTACACATATCACAAAGAACGAATTATGCAGAGTTTAAACGTAAAACACAAAAAAAAATTCTGACGTAAATATATTTTTTTGTATTTGACATAAGTGACAGCTGTGTTGCCAAATATTGATTAACAATCGATTCGAATCGATTAAAATCATCGAATCAATACGAAATTAATTTAGTGAAAGCAATGCTATTTAAATTATAATTATGTTGTTCAAAGTGAGCATATATTCTCGAATCAAATCGATCTACTTTATTTTTATTTAATGAACAATATTTGGACGAAAGATACTTTCCAAAACATACATAATACTTGTGGAATTGCTTTGGCCGTCTATTCGTCTATTTAAATCATTTTTTTTGAATAAACGATATTTTTCTACTTCACTAAAGTGATCATCGATTTAGGTTTATTATATGGCAACACTGACGACGTCATACATTTAATTGGTTCTATTTTATGCGTTTTGTTTTGCATTAATGCGTTTTGTTTTTGCACCCTAAAATCATGGTTTTCTTATTACTCCCAACAACTAAAAAAACATTTTAGCTTGAAAAATAACTACAGCTATAAGACCTTTAATTTGCATATAACTAGATTTTGAAACGTTTGAATTTGATGAGATACCCAACTAACCAATCTCCTTTAAAAAAAAATCTCAATAAAATATAAAAATTGACATATTATCTCCAAAACTATAAAAACTTTAGCTAGGGAAAGTTAGGTCTAATAATTAGTAAATGACTCCCTCTGTATGCGAATTTGCTATGGCAGGTCCAGATCCAGTCACCCTATACAACGTGTAACAGAATAAACGCAAGACCACTCGTGTGGTGTCTCAGACCATGAAACTGAACAACTTTTGATATGACTTTTGGAAATTCATAACTTTTTTTTTTGTATTACCTACCATACATGTGGATCAGCTGATTGCGTCCGTTCTTATAGAAAATATATTTTTTTTTTTTGCGAATTTCAAGAACTCGTAGAACAAAAGATGTTTAGTTTCATGGTGCGAGAGACCACACGGGAGGTCTTGCGCTTATTACGTTACACCTTGTATAAGCCCTGTTGTCATAAAGCTTTGATATACTACTGTTTGTTCCGATCCCTCAGACAAACCGTGAAAACGGTTTTATGAGGCATGGTTCCTAAGTTAAGATTTCTGTAAATCTTGTCTTTATAAATAAATATTAAAAAAAAAAATGACATAATGTACTTCCTTCCGTATGATGACAACTCAAATATAAAAAAAAAAACAAATAGGAAAAGTCAAGCTGCAAACCTTGTTAGCATTAAAACCAAATATTAATTATCATAATTTAATTAAATTTTCGGTATTGAGAGGATATTTAATTAGGACGCTCGTTGAAGCTTTAATCGGGATCTTATTCATCGCGTATCTCTTGCGGGACATCATTAGGGCTATCAAAGGAGGAGTGATTAAATTTAACTTTGGTCCAAAATGAAGATGTATAAAATTATTTTTTAAAGTAGGGTAATGTTATGATTAACGAATTTTTAGGAATGTAGTTTTAAGTTAGGTTTTTGTTTTAAGCAAAGCGTTGCCCCACATAGCCGAGCATGACGTCCTTGGTTCGATTTTTCCATGGGAATTTCTCAGTAGCAGCCACGGAGTCTGGATTTGTGACCGGTTGATGGCAATAGGGTCGCCTCTATAACATGGGACTTAAACATAACTGGCGAAATGTGGGTGAACTATTAGGTACACCTCTGCCTAACCCTTCGGGGATTGCAGGCCTGATGTTATGTTATGTTAGTAAAGAGTGCGACAAAAATGATTCAGAATCAGCCATCATTACGTAATTTAATATAACCGAAGTTCCTCAACATAACACCATTACAAAATCACCGGATTAACCTCAAATATAAAAACATAATACAAAGAAAACACTGATAATCCCAACATGTTGGTAACAGCCGAGCGGTCACAGAAACCCACAGTAATTGGTTTGTTAAGCTTAACCGCTTGCTGAGCGAGCGTTACGTGAAATATCCCATCGTTTTTGTAAGAATATTATGTAAGGTCACGGATATGAGTGTTGGAGTTGTTTTAGAAATTTGTTTGTCATGGTTGATGTGGTTTTTGACGGATTGTCGAAAAGGACACCTTTTAACGCTTTTTTTTAGGTTATTGCTTAACCTGGTGTCAGAGTTTTGATGTCACCCATGGACTTCTGACTTGGCTGTACGTGTACATGCCGTCGAGAAATATGACTGTCCCAGGCATGTTGGTTTCCTCACAATGAAAACATCGCATCGCATTGTTGTGGAACATTGGATTCGAACTCGAGAGCTATGACTCGGCAGTCCCACGGTCACACCACTAGGCTATCACTCATCTGCCTAGCCTTTTCCCAAATATATTGGGGTCGGCTTCCAGTCTAACCGGATGCAGCTGAATACCAGTATTTTACATGGAGCGACTGCCTATCGGACCTCCACAACCCAGTTAGTACGGTAATACGATACCCCTTGGTAAGACTGGTTGTCAGACTTTTAGGGTCACTGACTATCTGTAACGACTGTCAAAGATCTACAGATGACAGTCAGAACCAACGGCTTAACGTGCTTTCGGAGGTACGGAGGAAACTCGGTATGTAATGGGCGGTCACCCATCCACAGACCAACCTAGGCAAGCACGGCGTAACCTAAAGATCGACCCGAGCGGCTGTTATTATTTAGCCACAAGCTCCTCTCATTAGACTATCACTATTAATTACATTATTATGTGCCTGAGGCAAGACACTCATTTTCTTATGCTGAATGAGATTCATAGCGGGCAAGTAATCTCAAGTACAGTTTCAGAACCAGTTGAAAGTATAATCGATTATCCCCAGCCCCATCATTTACCGAAACAATTTCAGTACCTACAGCAACATCGGGTTTATTCGATGAAAAAATCCCGATTACACACTCCAATCCCTCTAGTACAAAGCCTCTCTCTACGGGGATGAGAATCGCCCGTGTATCGCAATCAATCATTTTGCCACGTAACGGAGACGTCTGAGGTTTTTTTTTTCTTTTTTAATATGAAACATGACAACGTATTTTGTCAGCGATATAATGAACTAGCAGACCCGCGCAACTTCGTCTGCGTCACATAAGAGAGAGAGAGAGGGGGTTAGAGAGAGTGGGTCGTAGGCACCTATAGTACAATTCTAGCACATCACACCCATCATTCCACATTATGAAAATGCGCGCGCGGTACCTGATAATTAATTCGCTGCGGAGTTATTTTAAAACTGTGATATCTCCTAAGATATTTAATCATTGAAATCAAATGATGTAAGAGCAATTTCGTTCAAAATTAAATACTTGAGATGAATAACGTATTTATTTGGATAAGGATAAATACCATGTACACAAAAACACCTTCGCAAATAATGCGAGTCAACCTTAAAATATAAAAACGTACGTCACGTATACTTTTAGAACTTTTAAGAGGAACATTTCCGTCATACATGATTGTTGCGTAACTTAAACCGTTTACGCAGCGCACGCAACAGTAGCTTTCAAAAAGAATATATTTTCCCCGTTTGTGCAACATTTTTCATTGATGCTCCGCTCCTATTAGTTATAGCGTGATGTTATATAACCTATAGCCTTCCTCGATAAATAGGTAACTATCCTAGGTAACTATTTAACTTCTCGGAAATAATTTAATTAATCACTAAAACATTCTACTATGTTATACTACTTATGTTTTTCTCAAATAAGGGCTTCCCTCGCGGACAGCCTCACGTTTTCATCGTTAGACTGTCGATGACAGTCATACTCCAGACAGGTCTAAAGTTCTCACCAAGGTGCATGAAATGAGCCCAATAACAATATAGCTGCTGTGTAATGTTGAGGACCTCTTGCGACTGTCTTTCGTCTCCATTGACAGACCTTCTATGACAGTCATACTCCACAGCTAGGTCTAAAATTCTCATCGAGGTGTTTGAAATGAGCCCAATAACAATATAGCTGCTGTAAACTGTTGAGGACCTCTTGCAACTGCCGTCCGTCTCCATCGTTAGACCGTCGATGACAGTCTTACTCCAGCTAGGTCTAAAATTTTCATCAAGGTGCATGAAATCAGCCCAATAACAATATAGCTGCTGGAATCCGTTGAGGACCTCTTAGAACTGCCTTGCGTCTCCATCGTTAGACCATCGATAACAGTCATAGTCCAGCTAGGTCTAAAGTTCTCATCAATATGCATGAAATGACCCCAAACACGATATAGATGCTGTAAACTGTTGAGGACCTCTTGCGACTGCCTTCCGTCTCCATCGTCAGACCTTCTATGACAGTCAAACTCCACAGCTAGGTCTAAAGCTCTCATCAAGGTGTTTGAAATGAGCCCAATAACAATGTAGCTGCTGTAAACTGTTGAGGACCTTACTATTAATACTAACGGGATATTTACCATGTTTACTGTTTAACTTCAGTTTATCCGTGATCATGGTGCTTGCAACAGCGCCGAAATATTGGGAACTCATAACAAACAGTAAACATGGTAAATATCCCGTTAGTATTAATAGTAATGATAGTGACCATGATAGTTTAAAATCTTATATGTTGAGGACCTCTTTCATCTGCCGTCCGTCTCCATCGTTAGACTGTCGATGACAGTCATACTCCAGCTAGGTCTAAAATTCTTACCCAGGTGCATGAAATGAGCCCAATAACAATATAGCTGCAGTAAACTGTTGAGGGCCTATTGCAACTGCCTTGTGACTCCTTTGTTAGACCATCGATGACAGTCGTAGTCCAGCTAGGTCTAAAGTTCTCATCAAAATGCATGAAATGAGCCCAAACACGATATAGATGCTGTTAACTGTTGAGGACCTCTTGCGACTGCCTTCCATCTCCATCGTCAAACCTTCTATGACAGTCATACTCTACAGCTAGGTCTAAAGTACTCATCAATATGCATGAAATGAGCCCAAACGCGATATAGATGCTGTAAACTGTTGAGGACCTCTTGCAACTGCCTTCTGTCTCCATCGTTAGACCGTCGATGACAGCCATACTCCAGCTAGGTCTAAAGTTTTCATCAAGATGCATAAAGTGAGCCCAAACACGATATAGATGCTGTAAACTCTTGAGGACCACTTGCAATTGCCTTTTGTCTCCTTCGTCAGACATTCGATAGAAGTCATACTCTAGTTAAGTTTAATCTGGAGTACCTTTTGCTATCGTAACTTTAAAAAAAACTGGCCAGTCGATTTAAAAGTTATCTTGTGAGCACATTTTACATTTTACACAATTACGATAAGTTCTTCTTGAACACTTTAAATTCGTACATCTTTTGATAGAAAGCACCGTGAGAGCACCGATTACAATGAAACGATACCTTAAACCTTCTCTAAGTTATGCACAATATGTGTGCATTGAATCTAACCACATGGGTTTTATAATTTACACACGCATGATGTTTTACCACAAAAAATTCTCGGAGACACTCAGACTATCTTTTGATAGAGAGCACCGATTACAATGAAACATCGTTTGAATGGTTAAAAAAACTAAAAGTATGTATAACACTATTTGGTAATGATTTGGAAATCTTAAAGGTTTATAAAAAATCAACATACTTATTTACAAAAAGTGAAAGTGAGTGCGGCTGGGGATCGAACTTGCTCCATGCTTACAGCATTAAAAAAATCGAAATAAATACAAAAACAAAATAAATTAGCTGAGGCTCGAACTTGCAAACCACTGTTCACAGGGCGGCCGCTGACGCCTTCGGGCTACTTACTTCGGTGACAAATGGTCTAAAATAGCAGTTCTTTTCTAATGCATGCCATGACAGTTGTCAGTTGTCAAACCGTTGTCAAAGAGCTGAAGAATATGGACATAATGCAATATTGCTCATCCACCTAAGTTATTAGCGTGATAATATAGCCTATAGCCTTCCTCGATAAATGGGCTATCTAGCATTAAAAGAATTTTTCAATTTGAAGCAGTTGTTCCTGAGTTTAGCGCGTTCAACCAAACAAACAAACAAACAAACTCTTCAGCTTTATAATATTAGTATAGATTAATAGGGACATGAATTTGAATATTTTTTATGGGATATTCGATATTTTTTGTTGGAAAAGTGCTTTGAGGTTTTTGTAGCTTATTTTTATGAAAACAAATATCGAATGTAACTGCCCCAATTATTTGCATATTATTACCACAGTGTGATGGCGCTAGCATAGAGTTCAATGCGTCATTTGCACAGCGTCTACGCGGCATCTACTCAGCGTGAACGTGGCGCCTACGCGGTCGCTATGCAGTAGAAATGTTAATTTGTAGTTTAATAAAGGCACTAAAATTATCTGCATGTCTCGTTTGGTACCTGAGAAATATGCATAAACCAATACGTGGACCAAACTGTGTTTGACAGCTACCTGTGCACGGAGTCACTGACGCTAGCGCACAGCGTTGGCATTTATGCAGCGTCAATGCGGTAACTACGTGGCGGCTATGCGGTGTCTTACGGCCGTATACGCAGAGACTACGCCTCGTCACCGTGACTTCAGTGTAAAGGACTGCAAACAAAATCATAATCTCAAGTTTCAGAATCCTAATCTAGCAACCAATAAAGTTAAACTGAAAAGTCTACCAGTTAATTTGTTATTTAATAAAGGCAAAGTAGCAGTAACAGTATCTTCATGCCTCGTTTGGTACCTGAGCAATAAGCATAAACTGCTCGCCCATTACGTGGGCGAACTGCCTTGTTGTTCTAAAATATGAGTGCGTCGGAATATTATTGCGGTGTTGTATTGTAATTTTATTTAAAATTTCTAGTTTTCTAGTTTTAATAAAATTGTGTGCTTATTTTAAATGTTGCGGTAAGTAACAGATATTTCTATAAGAGCAACACTATGATTTTATACCTCATTCTTGAAATATTTATATCGAGAACAGACATTTATTATTCTGCTGATTTTTTGCTCAGCATATAACAGCATTTAATAAGTGGTCGTGGCTAAATAATAACAGCCGCTCGGGTTAATATTTAAGTTAAACCGTGCTTACCTAGTTTTGTCATGGATGGGTGACCACCCACTACATACAGAGCTCCCTCAGTGCCTCGGAAAGTATGTTAAGTTGTTGGTCTCGGCTGTCATTTGTAGATCTTTGACAGTCGTTGCACGTAGTCAGAGGCCCGAAAGTCTTACAACCAATGGGTATCGTTTTACCCAGTACTAACTGGGTTGTGGAGGTCAGATAGGCAGTCACTCCATTTACTGGTATTTAGCTGTAGACTGGAAGCCGACCCCAGCAAAGTTGGGAAAAGGCTAGGCAGCTGATGCCGATAACAGATTTTCAGAATGTTAGATAATTTTAATTCAATATTATATTTTTGTGTGATTTTTGTGAAACGGCGTCTTTATCTGTCGTGATACATAATAATTTATAATATGAAGTAATATGCTAAGTAAACATGATGATAAAAACAAAAGTTCAAGATCAAATTTATGACAGTAACCTCTTAACATTCGACCTTACGTAGAACGTAGATTAGATAGACTAAACAATCGTGTTTTGTCTAGTATTATCAAATTCAATGATAGAGATAAGTCGGATATGTAAGGATTTACTCCGTAAGGCACTGTCTGCCCACGTGATGTGGGCAGACAGTGGGTTTCGTGCAATGAAAACACACTGGGTGCGATACACTGTTTCTAGCAAAACTAACGAATTACTTGAGATTACAACTTAACACAGGGCACAATGAATCGGGTACAGTTCCAAGACGTCTCAATTCCGCCGCGATCAGACATTGACTGTCGCCCCCGCCTCGAGCTGAACATCGGGGCTCTGTAGAAGCACGGTGTGGTGTAGGTAGACTTGTAAGTAGGTCGCGTGATGTCACCACCGGCGCATTTCCGATTCAGTGTCTATACTAATGACCGGATCCGACACATAGATATTAAAATCAAATAAAACTGCAATGTTAACAAGGTAAGTAGTAATTTTGTAGGTATGTTGGAAATAGTAGGTATGTTTGTGCTAGATATACTATTTTACATCTAAAATCATTGCTTTTCCCAATTTCATTTGCCGCGCTGGTTAATTATTTAATGAAACCTGTTTGGACTGCCTTGTCGGTCTTGTAGTCACAAGCGCGACTGCTGAAAATGAGGTCCTGTGTTCAATTCCCGTGTCGGGCAATGAGTTATTGGATTTTTCTATCAGAAAATTTCTCAGTTGCAGCCTGGATTTATGCTCGGCTAATGGCAATAGGCTCGCCTCCTATTACCTAAACATAACTTAAACACAACTAGCGAAATGTTGGTGTACTCTTAGGTACAGGCACGAGCACAAATATGTTTATACTTTCCTAAATTTAAAAGCATTTTTCGCGAGTAATAACGATTGAAACTTGGAGATATCAACTTTTTCATAAAAATATGGGTTCCAGAATACTACTCGTATGTGCGTAACAAAATGAAATTTTCATCAAAACCGTAGGAGAAAAACACTTTTAAAGTTGATAAGTGTTTACACATTGGTACTCGTGACTGTACACCTCTGCCAAACCCTTCGGGAATTACAAGGCGTGATGTAATGTCATGTTTGATAGATGTTTATAATGATAAATACAATGATCCTATAATAGGTTATGGTTAAACTAAAAATAATGTTCGTTAGGCTATAATATTTTATTCCCCTCCCTAGCTAGCTCATCGTCATACAATAGCTACTTGGATCCACAAATATTGTTGCCAACTTTACCGAAAATACCCTAAACATTGTCCAAAAACACAGAGTCGTTGACGCAGCATGAGGTTGTAGCAATAAATTGTACTTGCAGGACCCGTACAGTTGTTACATCGCTTAATGGTTGTAAACGTATTATTTAGTGGGTGGTTGCCTTTTAAGGTGGTATGCAGACGGGCGGTTATCTGTTGCGGATTTTGTACGAATATGATAACTTTTAGAGCTACTGAATAGTGGATGAAATGCAGCGCGGTTACTGCGTAACATAATATTTTATTATGGTTCACAACGACAGTATATTTTGATAATTCAGAAACATACTTTGCGGTGTTTCGTTGTCAATCAAACAATTTTCAAACAAAGCACTGGATGAGGAATTTTCTAAATTCCTTCGTATACTGATTGGAAGTTTGTAAATCAATTGGTGGAAAAGAAACTTGCAGTACGGAATGAAGGGTATGAAGACCTTACAAAAAAAACTGTTAATCATTAGGGACTAACCACACTTATTCAACTCTGTTCAGCTTTGGTCCATAAAAAACAACGATTTTGTTGAATAGACGCGGAAAGCTGAACGGACGCGTACGCATCTCCATACAAAATCGTTGTATTCTATGGACAAAAGCTGAACAGAGCTGAATAAGTGTGGTTGGTCCCTTATTCTCCTGCCCTTATTCCAATCTATTTGGGGTCGGCACAGCATAATATATCTTCTTCTTCCATACTTCTCCATTACTCGTCATCTCAGCAGTCACCTCCTTTCTAGCCATATCATCCTTCACACAGTCCAACCATCGTTTCTTTTGTCTTCCTCTACTCTTATAGCCATCTTATGTTGCATCACAAAAAAATGTTGATGTAACAGAATGTCTTCTTCTTACTATTAATACTAACGGGATATTTACTATTTTTACTGTTTTTTATGAGTTCCCGGTATCCCGTTAGTATTAATAGTAATGTTAGTGAACATGATAGTTTAAAATCTTATGTCTTCTTTTTATTGTATCGATGTTACTTCCATTTTACATAGTTTGGGTCCAGTTGGTGGCCACGATTAGTAAAACAAAATATTATGGTATTGAAGGTGATTGTCAATGCTAAGACGAGCGTAACACTGAAAACTGTCCAAATTATATTTTAGAAGGTAAAGACCAACTAACCATTTGTCCGTTATTAGCAAATTGACTGCTAGGCACACAATCACAAGATTTTTCCAGAACTTTGGTGGCTTACGAACTTAATATACCTAAAAGTCGAATTAACATAGGTAACCGATTTTCCCCCAAAAAATTGCCATAGTAATCGGTTATCTGTGCCCAACCTAATGGGTTTAAATGTATGATTTAGTAGCCAGTTGCCTTTTAAACGTTCCGTGGTTCATGAAATGTCTACTTCGTAATGGTCTGTGTTTTATAATTATTGTAGCTTTGGGTGAACCCCAATGGGAGGGATGTTTTGAAGACAAAATCTTAATTTTTGAGTTCAATGGTCGTTACAGCAAGATCTTTTTTGTTTTATGGCGAGAATAAAGCGTAGGCCACACGGGCAGCTAGCGAGCGAGCGAGTGAGCCGAGCGAGCATCATCACACCGCGAATTGAAGTATGAAAAGAGGTGAAAAGATGCTCGCCCGGCTTGGTCGCTCGCTAGCTGGCGGTGTGGCCTGCGCTTTACGAAGGTGTTGTTGTAAACAAAATGAGGGAGAAATTTATCTCTTCTAGTAAAAATGATGTGAGCGAGGACAGCCCAGAAAGAGAATGATGGTGATCATTTTAGATGCATACCGTAAATCTGGTTCGAGATGTAGAATAATTATAGCTGAAAGGACTTTCGGGTGACCTTTGTTCAGCATCGTCAGTGGCACAAAAATGACTAGATTTATTCTATGATGGACTTTGATTTTGGTCTCCAGTTAAAACTTCATCACGTAACTATCATCAGACTGAAAAAGTCACAATATTTTATTGATAAGTCTTCTTTTGCCAACATATTCTTCTAAATCCTGAAAAACTTAAGATTTTCAAACTAAAACATTTTTTGCCAGAAATAACTTCAGAACGTCCAAGAATAAGTCCAAATTTTTCTAGAAAATTCTCGCCAAAACTATCAAAAAGGCTACTAGGCGACAAACTTTAATATCACATTAACATTACTCCCAAAAGCGGCTTAAGTTATAATCTAGTGACTTGAGAGCCCACATGAGCCATTATTGAATTTGGAGGGGATCCAAACTTGAGATTTGTGTCAGCCAAGTGCTAGTGCCAGATTTACGCTCGCAATCGTGTTATACACCATTAATTCCCTTATAATTGTTGGTATGTGTCTTCACGCTAGGCCCCTTGAGAGCTAGACAGGGATAGTGGCGAGAGAGATGTACCTACTTGGTTCACTTTACTTTGAGATAAGACGTTACATTTTTTTGTCCCACACTAGGATTTTTTCCCGGTATCGTTTTTGAACGTATGCGAAACTGCCTTTATTTACACAAGGTTTTTGGTTTATGAAATTGAATTTGAAAAATTGCCAATATCTAGAATTATTTAAGATTCAATTTCACTAACATACTCATTGATGTGGGCAAGAATTTTGAGGAATGAACCTTACGCATTAATAAATAGAGTTTATCAAAAACTACACTTATTTGTATGATTTAATTTTTACACGTTTTCTTAACGCTGCTCTAGAAAACATGACATCGGTTCTTGTATCCGTGTCAAATATCAATACTTCGGTTTTTGTCGAAAAAAATGATTAAAAGGGATATAAATTCTAATATAATAAAATAAATATTGTGTCATCATCATCATCATCATTGCAGCCGAAAGACGTCCACTGCTGGACATAGGCCTCCCCCAAGTGTGCCACATTGACCTGTCCCGTGCGACTCGCATTCAGCGGATCCCTGCAACCTTCACCAGGCCATCGGTGAAGGTTGTGTTATTTATCAATCACTGTGTATTGACTTCAAATTCTATACATTTTTCGAAATTTGTTGTAACACAAACATAAAACAGTTTTTTATAAGTTTAGGTTATCCTTAAAGTTCACTTTTAAAGAGTAAAAGAAAATAAAACATAAATACCATAACACAATACCACGAAGTAGTTTACTTCGTACTCAAGACACATTTCCCCAGCAACACAATAATAGGAATTGCACCACAGTACTAGTTATTTATGCCACTGCTACTAAGAAGTTCTATTGCAGTCTTTTAAACGAAAATATAAAGAAACTCCACACGCTGAAATAATCCTTTTGTATCTCTATGAAGAAGAGTCTTACTAGGTACAATTTACTGACTTCACCGCTGGTATGAACTTAGCGGGGACGTTGATTGAATTATTAAAAAGTCACGGTTGTATTATCTAGGGTCTAACTATTCATACACGAAATATTTTCAGGGAATCATCTAACGGCTATAACGAAGCCATTTCAAGGGATTATTTTTTTTATCTGAGTATATTTTTATAAAAATAAATAATTTAAAATTACTTGACCCACAAAATAAATACTAGCTCCTTATTTTTTAACATCCATACGCTAGTTTACTACGTCGTATTTACCTACTGTCATTGTTAGAATATGGGAGTAAAGGTTTTATGCAAAAAGTCTCAAAAAATTTTAGAATTACAATAATTTCGTAATTTTTTTTTTTTCGTTGCTGTGGCCTCTTTACTACTTATAGAAGTTAATCTTAAAATATTTCGTGTATGAAAAGATAGACCATATATAAATTGAAGCCGCAAAATCTCCGACTCCTAAGATCTGCGTACCTAGTTTAGGAGCTCGGAATCCTGACAATGACTTTAAACTTGGTAGTACAAACCACTGTTTCCAAATGCTATGTACTTTGTTGTTGTTTTTTTATGTACTAATAAACTTATATTATTATAATTAACTTGAACTTTCATATTGTACTGTATTGTTTTTTTATTATATGAGTTTGTGGTTAAATAATAACAGCAGCAGTGTAATACGTTGCATGTGATTGGAGACCATCGTATTTAACTATTGTAGTATGTAAACGAGCGAAAATAAATTCAATTTAAAGTTGTCAAAAATACTGGATATGGGCTACTAAAATACTAAGTGGGCGACAAACAGTGGGCGAATGCAAATTTTAATGTTTAAAATGGCGACTTGAAAATACAAATTTTAGTTACTACACAGTTGTTCAATACGATCAGTGTGATAATTCAAGGACTCAGAAAAAAAATTAAAACAAGCTTATTAACCACTACATTGTAGATAACGCGTAGTCAACGTAGCTCCGCTGCGCTGGGTTCCTTTTTCTATATGCAGGGTTTAAAGTAACCTAACGTAATCTTCGAACCTTACCTATCCGAGTCCGGGTGCCACAAGTCCCGAGCTTGCTTCGCTCGCTCTTGCTTCCAATGTTATTCTTACCGCAGTGACCGGATACATAGTTACCTATTCGATATAATAGTCGCTGACTCAGTATTTAGTCGCCAATTAAATTTTTATTCGCCCGATAAATTATTTGCCATTTAATTATAAACTTGACATTTTAAAAGACCATGTTTTGCTATCACAAGTTACAGTTGACCACGTCACACTCACATCTCATCCTTGTGTGAATTCCCTTAAGACTCTCAAGAAACCACTTCAGACCTAATGTACCAAGAAAATGCTTTGTAAAATATTATTGAGTCAAATAACATTTCAGAGAGCCACTATTGCAGTTCATATACTAGCATTAACTTTTATTACTATTGTCGTCGAATATATACATAGGGTATGAAAAAAATGGAATGTTGATAATATTCAAAATGCGACTCTGAATTGCTAGTTTTGTTTCAAATACGAATTCAAATTGTTTCTTTTAGGAACGCAGCAGATTCATTTTGGGTCCAAAATAAATTGTACCAAAAGCTCTTTTTTTCTACTGATTTATCAGAAATAAAAAATATAATAAAACAGAAATAAGTAACGAGAACAGGTCATGGCGTTATAAAAATATGAGCCATTCAGTAAGGTGATGGTTGATTTCTAAAGTACACTGGGCCCAAGTATTTGGTTTACAGTTTATATGTGTGGGTGAAGTCATAGTTATGCACACAAACACAAAATAAAACGAGCGAGCTCAGTTTTTATTAGTGTGCGTGTGGCACATCAATTACCATATACCAATAAATAGTCATCATACACTTATGATGCTGAAGGAGATATAATATTTTGCATGATGTTAATATAGCAATCCTGGCACAATGGCTATCGTCTTTGGTCACTGAACGAGAAGTCGTAAGTTCAAATCATGCATGCAATAGTATATTATTTTTCTTTTTGTATTCATTATTTTGTTAAAACATTACTTAAAGTAGAATTTATAACGATTCCAACGTTTGAGACAAACATTGAACTCTCAGGCTATTTGATTTTGACTGTTTAGACAACAACTACCGACAATTTAAAAATATTGTTTTCAAACACCTTCATTTATAAAAAAATGAGCATTCTTAGTTGTCAATCTACGAGTATTTGCATTACTGAGTTTATTGATTTCTACTCTTGAGCATGTGTGTGGTTTTATTTCTGTGGATCCAACCATGCAACATTTATCAATGTTCAAAGAGGTGGAAATCGTTGTTTTGGATGAGCAAAACGTATATATATTATGTGAAATTGTGAGTGTAAATGTGGTGCTGCCTAACAAACGATGGGACACTTTATATCGTGTCCTGCCTGTTCTGTTGTTTGCTTGAGCCAAACTCGTCGCCAAATTTTGGACTGACTCAATTTGAATTGTTATCGATTAGCGTATCGATGAGAAGAAGTGAAATTACAAGGCGCTTAATGATATCGGTGAGTAACAGTTAGATATTACGTTGATATTATACCTAATTCACTTTAACTAACTCCTCTATTCTCTTTATTCCTAGTAAACATTGAAAGGGATGTTTACTAGGAATAAATAATTAATGTAACTTAAGTGCAATACCTACCATAGTTATTTATTATCATAACTGAATTATTATAGTTCCTTTTTTTAACTTTGTAATCGTATGATGATTATGATAAAATTAGCTTGGTGTAAAACTAGCTTGATCTAGCCTTTAGACAGATTAAAGAAAAGCCTTTGAATAACGTAAATAAAAATAGATTATAATGTTTGCTAATGTCAGTGTATATCTTATATTTATGTATTGTATTATTATAAGTAATATTAAGTAGGTATATAAAAGTATATTGAATAAACATAGTGTATATATAGTATCAAAATATAGTGTTTATTTATTATAATATTAGCTATTATTATAAGTATTATAAATACTGTTTTTATCCACAGGGGAGAACCGTGCAGTTATGGGTCCGCCGATATGCGTATTTTGGAGACGTAGAACATCTTAGGCCAAAACCAAAGGCAAATTCATCGACTCGACACTACGACATCGTGGCAAGGCACAAGGCTGATCCCTTCTTGTCCACCCGCATAAAAGTGTGCTTACAAACTGTGAGATCTCATGAGCAGAAGGTTACAAGGAGTAATACAAAACGAAGGATTGCCGACTCATTATTAGTCGAATTTATTTTAATTAGTAGACGAATATGAATCTTATTTTTATGCAAATAATGTTCATATTTGTTAAGCAAATTAGAACAAATACAAAACTTAGTAATAAGTAGGTAGGTATAAAACTTTTTTTTAAAACCACAACTCGTAAATTATTGAAAGTATGGTGAAGTGATGTTATTGTTATGCGATTAGAAGTTGTCATAATTTCTTACTATCTAACATGTTGATTCACTTCACCTCTAATTTTACTTTGATTCAATTTATATACCTACCTACTTTGACAAATTATTTACGTCAATCCTTACCAATAAAAAACTTTGTCTTTGTCAAAAAACAGGTGAACAACAGTGTATTAAATCATTGTATTGGCCACACAAGTTTTTTTTTCTAACATACAGCCCCCACCAAATTGAGCCTTAAAACAACCAATATAAGGAAGGAACATTGGAAGAAACGAAACGGATAATTTGCTAATGACCCAAGCGATAAGCTAAGCAAACAATACCAATGTTTATCTAATAAAAAAATCAAATTATTTCATTGGTTATATTTAATTACTTTTTACTTTTTGCTTGAGTAATTTTATTGGCCACAAAATAAATTTATTAAAAAACAAAAAGTAAAAAGTAGCAAAAATAATTCCTCAGTTGGGTTCGAACTCGTGTCGTCGAGGTTAGATCACTAGCTAACGCAAGCGCTTACACCAATCGGCTATGGTTACCATGTTAAGTTAGTATAAAATGTTGGACTTTATTGTAAACTCGTTTATATTACTTTTACCAGTTTACCCGACAAGCGCAAAGATAAAAAAAATAAACCCCGTGTAGGGTACAATATGTTTACTCACACAATAATAATGAGCGGCTGTATGAATATTACCGGCTCGTACAGCAAGTCAAGTTAATTTAATTTTGTGTTTGTGTGCATAACTATGACTTCACTCGCACATATAAACTGTAAACCAAATACTTGGGCCCAGTGTACATAGAGCGCACATTTAAGTATCATTGTCCACATCCCGACTTCACTCACAGCTGGTATATAAGAGTCTCTTTGATATCGTTTTACACGCTTCTGTACCAACCCCATCCATCATCCCTTGCGGCTGGCGAAACCTACAGAAACGATCCTTACGACAAATCTAAGCAATGCTTAGCTGCTATGTTTTATTCTCATCTACCTAGCCTTTTCCCAAGTATATTGGGGTCGGCTTCCAGTCTAACCGGATGCAGCTGAATACCGGTATTTTACATGGAGCAACTGCCTATCTGACCTCCACAACCCGGCTAGTACTGGATAATACGATACTCCTTGGTAATACTGGTTGCCAGTCTTTCGGGCCATTGATTACCGTAACGACTGTCAAAGATCTATAAATGACAGCCGGGCCCAACGCCACGCACGGGCAACGTCATCGACGTACCAACCTAGGTAAGCGCGGCTTACCCTAAAATTCGACCCGAGCAGCTGTTATTTTTTGAGCTCCTCTGCTATGTTATTTTAATGATCACAAAATACTAAACCATACAGCCATTAGGTAACCTCAAAATCATACTCAAAATGTTCAAATTAGGTTTCCGTACAATAGATTGGCCAGCTTCAGTTAACTCAATACCGTTCGGGAAGTTCGCCCGTCGGGAATCGAACTGGCAACCATTGCTCTCGCAGAATCCAATTTGTTAACTATTTGACAGGTGAGTGAAGTCTACGAGGGTAGCTCGAGGGTTTAATTTCGAAAATTAGAAAAATATTTAACCCAGATGAGGCTATTTAATTTTGGATTTATTTATGGTTTCAATTATGAAAATGTCTTAGGTGCCAATCCTCTGTTTCCTTTAATTAAATTAGGAATTAATCATAATAATTGAATCAGTAGAATTTCTGAGATACGATCTTCGGTGGATATCACGTAGTAGCTTCCACAAACAATGGAACAGATTATATCGTGTCCTGCAAGCCCCTACACATTACAGGAATTGATAGACGCTGGTGATAGCGCTTAATCCATTGCCATGTTCGAGGCCAATTCATCATAGAACGCCATTGTCATGATCAGAGAACGAAGTAACAGCTAGATGAGAGTAATCGAAATCAACTGAATTACTTTTATGTAGGTAGTTTTCATTAGCTGTCAAATGCTATAGAATGTCGATGTTTGATGATCACTTATGGTGCCACAGACAGAAAAAAAGTAGATTAAGCTCAGTTTAATTAGCGTAGCAGTATTGTGGATGTATGTAAGGTCCCATTAAAAAAGATAGACACACTTTTAGAAATCATTCAGACCACCAAAATAATGAACGGTAAAAAAAATAAAGAAAAACGCATTAGATACTTACAAGAAAAAAAATCAGCTAACGAAAATACACTAAAAATGTTGGTTACCCCAATGATTTTAGGTCAAAATAAAATTACTTTAATCAGTGTTTTTTTGCTTGGATATCTTTGGTTAGACGTACTGAACGCTGTGTTAAACTTTGTTTATCTATTTTAATGGGACCTTATGCAGTTACACCTCTGCCGAACCATTAGGGAACTATAGGCGTGAAGTACTCTCAAAAATATTTTTCTTCCATGTAATGCCTTTTGATTTTCATTTTCATCTGTAAAGACGCACCTTCGCAATGCAAGAAAATACCAAACCCTACAATGTAGGTCTGGGATATAATCGACCCAGTTATGAACGTTTGAATTACGCTCAGCAAGAGTATTAAGGTCAGGCAAGTTCAGACGGGTTAAGAAAAGTTCAGACGGCACAAGAGCCAACAGCCATAGGTGCATAAGGCTGGTATGAAACGGGTTAAATGCCGTATTTTAGTGGTATTACTGTTACATAGAAAATGGAGTTTTTGGAGGATTATGCTAAGAGTAAATAAAGTCTATGAAATAGGATAGAGATTGGTCCATTATTACAATACTACATAACATCACGCCTGTAATCCCCAAAGGGTTAGGCAGAGGTCCCCTTCTGCGAAGCAGTCATGCTCGCGAAGGAGGACGCAGGCCGCGTGAGGGAGAGGACAGCGTCCTCCCTCTACCCCAGCCGCAGTGGTAGACACCCACGGCGCCGGACGTCGGCAGACGATCTCCGGCCACCGTAGGCGCGGGCATGCGGGCGGCGAGTAATGGGCGACTCGCTGTCCGACCATGGACCATGCCCGGGTCGACGGCGCGTTTTGTTCCACGCGCGCCTCAAAGAGTGTCAGCATAATGACGGGGCCCCCCTCTAGAGGGCCAAAGCCTGCCGGGGTCGCGGGACTTATAGAATTACCGTGACCCTGGAACATAAAGGGCTACTGAAGGACACCGTGGATTTTAGTCAGTACAAGTCTGACAGTCCCTCCCGCTCTGCCCTGGGTCCCACTCATTTGATGATTTTACTACGCTAAAAAAAAAAGAAGGGTTAGGTAGAGGTGCACGTAATAGGGGTAGTGCCAGACTCCGTGGCTGCTACTGAGAAATTCCTGATGGATAAACTCAATAACACTTTGCCGGACCCGGGCCTCGAACTCAGGACCTTGTGCTCACCAGTCGCGCTTGCTATCACTAGGCCAACGAGACAGTCCCTATTACAATATTTTTTTTTTCAATCATTTTGTTGTTTTTAACTTTAGCCTGTGTATACCATAGCCTAGCAACGGCTCTGCAATACCTCTCCAATTTTATCTTCTGTTTAACACAGTGTTTGTAATTTGCTATTGCTAATTAATTTTTGTGACCTGCTTGTAAACTGTAATCTCCGAAGGGTTAGGCAGAGGTGTAGCTATCTAATAGATATAGGTATTCCCAATTTATAACTTTTATTTTCTTTTTCTGTAAGATCCGGTCTGATCACAGGTATAAATATTGTTTATTTCAGTGTCATTTTTTATTTTTTTTCTTTATTTTGTATTGTAAAATGACACCATAATTCAAGTTAATCAATATTGACATGACTTGGCTGTAATTATTACTTATTTCTTATTACTGTTATTAATTTATTCTACTTTTTACGACCTACCCACAATCTGACTTAAATATGATTTATGTATGTTTGTTATTATATAGTGTATAATAATTAATTTAATACTGTTAACTGGACATCTGTATCATAAACTCAACAGCGAACCAGCATTGTGCTTTGCAGTGCCCTGACATTGTTCATGTACAAAACCGACAGTAATATGTAAAACGTGTAATGTGCATGAGAGCAAATAAATAAATAATAATAGTACACTCACATTTTGTCCTGTTAAAATTTATAATACAACTTGTTAATTTTGCTTGGCTTGGCAACTGTTCTAGCAAATATATATATTATACATACTTATATTATCTTGTTTTATTATTTAATACATTAATCATATTGTAGAACATAAATAATATTCTCTATTCTACTTTAATTACAATGTCAACCAAAATATACGTTTTCAAATACAGTCAAATAAATATGCTGTCACAATGAGAGAATCGTATTTTCAGTACATAGATAAAATAAACATGTTTAGGACAAAATTCGAAAATTTGACTTTTGGGAATTAAACCGATTTTGGCCTATTTAGAGGTAGAATAGGTAAATTGCCTGCTGATAGTTTGAACACGGGATAATCATAGACTTTAAATTTATGGTCACTTAGGTAGCTGTATTTCGTTGTCGGTATATCTATGGCACTACCTATCTATGAGATAAATTACTTTCTGTGGTCTAAAAAAGGTCTCTATATTTGGCTTAAAATTCGCTTTTGTGTCTTAGTCAAATTATGAAAAGGACGTAAAATGTTCTATTTGTAATGAATATACGAGTATATGTAGTTTATAGCCTCGTTGCTCTAGTGGTCGCAAACGCGACTGTTTAGCCTGAGGTCCCGGGTTTGATTCCCAGGTCAGGGAAAGCCTTGTTGGGTTTTTCCATCAGGAAATTTTGAGTAACAGCCACGAGGTCTGGATTTGTGCCCGATTGATGGCATTAGACTCGCCTAATGGAACTTAAACAAAACTGGTGAAATGTGGGTGTACCAGTACACTTCTGCCTAACTCTTTGAAGACTGATTTTGATAAATATAGTATTCTTAGGAAAAAATGAGATTTTACTTAGTATTAGGAAGAAATTAGGTTTTACGTAGCACATGTTAGTTCTATGGCAAGGAGTGACAACTTAAAAAATAGTCTCTGGTCGCGAGGGACGCTTGTTGGGAATATCGCTCAAAGGGCGGGAAGATTTATATTTTCCTATTTTGTGAACTAAATCACTATTTTGAAAATAATTACGTGTTAATTAAATTCGTTATGATTTGTTACGGTTTAGGTTAGTTTCAGTGATTGATATTCTGTTCCAAGTTAGAATAAACGGTTGTATTCATTATTCTGTGAACCTCGTTGTCTTTTTTAAACATCTTCGCTTCTGTTTGCTAAATGTATCTTATTAAGAAGAAAGTGCCCGAATCTTTATGGCAAAAATCAAAATAAATAATATTACTAAATGCAATTATGACTACAACGCCATGAATTAAACACCTGAAGAAAAATAATTTTACTTTACACAATACGCAATCCGAAATTCTAGTAAAACATACTTGCCAATTAATGTTTTCAAACCAAAATCCTATTAAATCAAACATCCACATTACCTTCGATAGATTACTTTTTTATTAAAAAATCACACGTATGTTATTTCACACATCATTGGTACGCGAAATCACGCGTGTCAAACACTGCAGAGTAAATTTACTTTAATCAATCAATCAATCAATTATTTTATTGTCAGGCAACTGAGGCCCATAGATAAAAATACACAAAATAATCTTGTAAAATAATAAACTAATACGTATGAAAAATCCAGCAGCAGCAAAATAATAATAATAGCAGTAATAGCCTAGTGGCGTTACCGCCACACTGCCAAGTCATAGGTCTCGAGTTCGAACCCAAGACACGCACTTCTGATTTTTCGGATTCATGTGCGTATTGTATGACTGATAGATTTTCTTGACGGCATGTCAAACCACAAACAAATCCAATCCAAGCCAGAGGCCCACGAGCTGCTTGCTCAAGCGACATGCGACAGTGACTGTACTGGAGAAAACGTGTGTCGCTGACGCAAGTAGAATGGCCTAAGGTCGTGAACAGAGCTCAGAGATTTAGAATAGAGTGACCGAATTAAATTGAACACACAATCACACATACTCGTACATATACTTTCAGTTAATTCATTGGTAATCAAAATGAATTGAAAAATATCTCAATGAATTTCGTATTAACTGAAGTGTGGTACGAAAAAAATAGTTTCTAGATTACTCAATAAAGATTGACTTTTTACTTTAATTCGGTTTTTTTAGATTTTTGGCAGTTGAATTACGAAGCATTGCCCATCCATATCAAAAGATAGTCTTTAATTTCCAATCTGATTTAGTGTGAGTGTATAATATTTTTACCAGAATTTTCTAATCGGTGTACAGTGAAAGGAAAGGTCAGGTTGTATTTTTTTGGCCTTTGCCAAGTATTCGTTACAACTGACATACCTAGGTGTTTAGGTGTAATTAAAACACTTAATTTGCTTAAGCAACATTTTTAATTAATAACACAAATTATACAGGGTGTAAACAGACCCTTCACATAGCCGTCAACCAAGCATTCTGTACATCAAACTAAGTAACTTTACGCAAAAATTATTTATGGGAATCGACTTTTTTTTTTTGGGGTGAAAGATCACGTTTTATGGTAGGACTCGATGGAAAGCACTCAAAGCATTGTGCTGATGGTACTAAAGTAAAAATCTTACGTTAAAAACATGTATTTAAAAAAAAAACTCGTGAAAAAGTTGTAACTTTGACCCCCAATATCTCCGACACTAGAAGGTTCCCAGGTATGGTCTCATCATCATCATCATCATTTCAGCCAAAAGACGTCCACTGCTGGACATAGGCCTCCCCCAAGTGTCGCCACATTGACCGGTCCCGTGCGTCTCGCATCCAGCGGATCCCTGCAACCTTTACAAGGTCATCGGTCCACCTAGTGGGAGGCCTTCCAACGCAGCGTCTTCCGGTTCGCGGTCGCCACTCCAGAACTTTTCGGCCCCATCGGCCATCCGTTCTGCGAGCAATGTGCCCTGCCCACTGTCACTTAAGTTTGGCTATTCTTCGGGCAACGTCGGTAACCTTGGTTCTCTTGCGGATCTCCTCATTTCTGATTTGATCACGCAACGAAACACCGAGCATAGCCCTCTCCATTGCCCTTTGGGTGACTTTAAGCCTTCTGATGAGGCCCATTGTGAGCGACCACGTTTCGGTCCCGTATGTAATCACTGGCAACACACACTGGTCATAGACTTTCGTCTTGAGACACTGCGGTAAGTTGGACGAGAAGATACCACGCAACTTCCCGAACGCTGCCCAGCCGAGTCGGATTCGACGATTGACCTCTTTCTCGAAGTTGGACCTACCTAACTGGACCGTTTGTCCCAGGTAGACATAATCGTCTACAACTTCGAGTGTAGAGTCTCCGATCTTGATAGGAGTGGGTGTTACATGGGCATTGAACATGACTTTGGTTTTGTCCATGTTCATTTTAAGACCTACTCTTTCGGAAGCTCTACTGAGGTCATCGAGCATTGTACTGAGGTCCTCCATGGTCTCAGCCATGACCACTATATCGTCGGCAAACCGAAGGCGAGAGATGTACTCGCCATTGACGTTGATGCCTAGCCCTCTCCAGTCCAGAACCTTGAAGACATCCTCCAGTGCAGCGGTGAACAGTTTCGGAGATATGACGTCTCCCTGTCTCACACCTCGCTGCAGAAGGATAGGTTCCGAGGTCTGGTCCTGAAGTCCTGAGTGTACCGATAGTCGATTTGGCACCGTTGGAGAGACTGCAGTACAGCCCAAGTCTCGATCGAATCGAAGGCTTTCTCGTAGTCCACAAACGCCAAGCAGAGAGGCAGGTTATACTCTTCGGTCTTCTGTATAACCTGGCGCAGCGTATGTATGTGGTCTACGGTGCTAAAGCCTTTTCGGAATCCGGCTTGTTCGGGAGGCTGAAAATCGTCAAACCTGCGCGCGAGACGATTCGTGATGACTCTTGAAAACAGCTTGTAGACATGGCTTAGAAGTGAGATGGGCCTATAGTTCTTCAGCCGGGCATTGTCGCCCTTTTTGAAGAAGAGTACCACCACACCCCTGCACCATGCCTGCGGCGTTTTCCCCTCGAGTATGACGGAATTAAACAGCTTCTGAAGGGCCTTAAGTACCGGTTTTCCACCTGCCTTCAGGAGTTCGGCCGTAATTCCGTCATCACCCGGTGCCTTGTTGTTTTTAAGCTGTTTCAGAGCCATCCTAATCTCGTACAGGCTGACATCCGGAATGTCTTCGGTATAGTGTCGGGTCAGTCTAGCTCTTGGGTCGTTAGCTAGATTTGCAACGGGTTTGCTAGTTGAAGTGTACAACTGCCCATAAAAACTCTCGATCTCCCTCAGCAGCTCCGGTTTGGCGGATACGATCCTGCCATCGTCGGTCTTCAGTTTCGTGAGCTGGCTCTGCCCAATAGCCAGATCTCTTGAAAATACCTTGGAGCCTTTGTTCCGCTCAATAGCGTCTTTAATACGCTCGGTATTAAAGCGGCGGAGGTCGCGTTTCAAGGATTTAGAGATCCGTCTATTGAGCTGCCGGTATTTCCACGCCTCGTCTGAAGACTGCAGGATCATCTCGCGCCGCTCCTTCATGAGCTCGAGAGTATGATCAGAGAGTTTTAACTTAGACCCAGTCGTATGGACAGTTTCCGCGAACCCATCGTTGCATTCGTCCACTGAGCTTCCTAGGCACTCGAAACGATTCTGGAGTTCAAGCTGAAAGCTCTCGGGGTTTTGGATCTGGATTTGTGCTGGACGGAGCGTAGACTTCATCAGTCGAGACCTTTCAAGGTATGGTCTAGAACAAAACAATTATCGCAAAGACGGGGAGAACAAGTGCCTTTCGGTTATGTTAAGGGTCTATTTACACCCTTTATACAGGTAACATTTACTAAAAAATATTATACATGCTTCTTACATAAATACTACTGCAACCGATCCATTTAAGTCTGTCTAACCTAACCTAATCTATTTAAGTCGCGAGTTAATAGGCTTCTTTTGGGTTAGCTCGTTCCATCGTCGACCTCATCTCTGTCCCGGACTAGATTGAGGTCAAGAGTAAATTCATTTAGTATAAAAAAAAAAAACAATAGTTGCTCTCGCAAGAAAAACCCCTTCCAAAACCTTTATTTGATCTTTCGCAACATTGTTTTCTAAAGATATCATTTTCTTATAACCTTTACTTCAATGAAGACTTCTTCCCCGATAATAACGTTTTAAAAATAGCTTCACCAGGAATTTTCCACGTCTATAACTTTGCTGAAATTGCTTTAGACGCGTGTCGAGTTCTCGCCATGTAAACTTTAGTAATTAAGGGCGCTTTCTGCTGTTAGGTGATCGATGCGCTGCCCTTATTATTTTGTATATTACGCTGGTTGAAGCGAAACTGACAGAAGCTTTAAAGCGATTTATTGGCTGAAAGGTAATGATGGTTTGGTTACGTTCAAGTTTGCTGTTCTCGAGTTGTCTGAAATCAGTAAGTCATCCACTTTTCCAGAGAGCTTTGGTAAATCATTCCAAAACTGCCTCAACCTATGCATTGCTGGTATTTTTAGGTGATATTCCTGAAGGATTATATTCAGCAGTGAAATGATCTTACAATTCATCAAAATATTTTAAAATAATAAAGATACGTTTTGCCAGCCATACTATGAAGAAGAAGAACGCTACTATGGCTTTAAGTTAAGATTAGCAACACAGTTATGTACAAACCCCTGCGGCAATTTGCTAGACAACACAGACGGATGTGGAGATCCGTGTGTTGGTGGCTTGTTATTCCCCGGTCATTACAATATTTGATATCTTCAAAGGTCGAGTGAATTATCAAATCTTCTAGGCAAGCGCGTTCCACCCTAGGCCGCATCATCGCTTCATATCAGTCGAGTTGCAGCCAAACGCAATCATATATTTCGCGTAAAAAAAGACATAGATGAGTTATGTTAAGAAACAGGTTGATATCATTATTTTCTCATTCATTGTAATCTTTGGGACTTTGGTTTCTACACCGTAAACAATGATGAACTCCTTTGTCGACTACACGTACCTATAAACACTATATCCCTAGTATTTTGTCGACTATAAACACCAAATCCCCAACACGCTTGTATTCTATTCCCCTCAATTTAACTTAGCACCGATTGTTTAGCTGTTTTAACCAACCCTTCCCCCGGTACCCGCAGCCAGGTCCATTAATGCTGTACCAGTTAGACTGCGTAATTGCAAAACTTGGACTCCGTCCGACAACTTGAACAGGTGGAGTAATTTGTACGAGTTAGAACTGAATTATTATGGACTCGTTTTCTGAGAAGGCTTTTACTGGTGTTTGGGATGTGGTTGGAAGTTTTTGAGGGTTAGGATTTTAGATGGATATTGTATGGGAGTTACCAGCTAATGGATTTCGTGTTACCCTGTATGTTACTGTTGTGGCCCAATCAATGTATGAAAATTAAAATAGTTACGAAAGGGGACTTTTTTCACTTGTTTTGCATGTCTTTTGTTTAGTTGGCGAAACGGGAAAGTTACCAAACGCAACGTACCCGAATTAAGATAGAGTATTTTCAAATTAAATTCTACTAATTCTATTCTAATTTGACGACGAAGTATGAAAGTGACTGAAAAGTTGTGTGGTAATAGGGTATAGACATGTGATGCTGAGGGAAATTTCGAGTGTTCGTTTCTAATGATGTAGAGCTCTCGAGTATGACGGAATCAAACAGCTTCTAAAGGGCATTAAGAACCGCTTTTCCACCCGCCTTCAGGAGTTCGGCCGTAATTCCGTCATCATCCGGTGCCTTGTTGTTTTTAAGCTGTTTCAGAGCCATCCTAATCTCGTACAGGCTGACATCCGGATTATCTTCGGTATAGTGTCGGGTCAGTCTAGCTCTTGGCTCGTTAGCTAGATTTGCAACGGGTTTACTGGTTGAAGTGTACAACTGCCCATAAAAACTCTCGATCTCTCTCAGCAGCTCCGGTTTGGCGGATACGATCCTGCCATCGTTGGTCTTCAGTTTTGTGAGCTGGCTCTGCCCAATAGCCAGATCTCTTGAAAATACCTTGGAGCCTTTACTCGCTCAATAGCGTCTTCTAGCGTCTATGAGATAGCTATGAGTAAGTATATTAAATAGTGTTCAGTGTTCAGTGAAGAAGAGCAGCAGTTTTTTACTGAACGGAAACTTCATATATAAACTCGATTGACCATTTGAGTACCACTAAAAGCGTTTGCAACTTTTAGTACAAAAAAAAACAAATGTTTCATCTCTTCCTTCCATTTCCACGACTAAGGGATAATCCAGGTTTCAATCAGTTCTATCTTTGATAGTGCTACTAAGACCTACCTCGGATAGTGCTGAGACACGGTGAGAACATCGCAGTTTCAATTCAATTCAAACTGCTATATAAACTAAATTATATTGGTTCTTCGGCAACCTATTTGTACAGTAAAGTGTTTTGTTGATAGCTTTAGAATTAATTGAAATTGTACTTATTCTCGTTGGTGTCTAGGTAGCAATTGCGATTGCTGAGCAGGGCCTAGGTTCGATTCCCAGGTCGGGCAAAATGTTTTTGGGTTTTACCATCAGGAATTTCTCAGCAACGGAGTCTTTATTCATGCCCGGTTAGCAATAGGCTCCCCCCTATTACATGGGGCTTAAACATAACTGGCGAAATGTGTAGGTGCTAATAGGTACAGCTCTATCTAACCCTTCGGGGATGGCTGGCGTGGTTTAACGTACTTATATCTTTAGCAACTGAGTCTATTCACAGACATAATCAGCCCATTAATGACATTATTTGTCAAATCAGTTAACTGCTACTTAGCAAGAAGCATTAAAACAAAACAATTATTAATCTGATATTATCACAATGAAAACGCTTACTAAAATCCTGCTCATTTTTTCGCAAAATTGCAAATATTGAACCCAATTTATTTCTCTCGCAAAATAATAATAAACATAGAAACGTCGCCTAAGCAATATTATAAATCATTATCCGAACAATGGTTCCCATAATAAATGGTGTTATTTGACGTCGTGTAACTTTTGCAGAGTTTATTAAATGTAATTGTTTCTCAGGCATGACTAATGATACACACTGCTTTGAAGATCAATTTGTTGGTTAAAAAATAATTATGTTTCTACTCGACTTTAGAAGTATAAGGAGTAGGGTGTAATTTTCCTCATCTTCCATAGAAAAGGAGAGAGGGAGTGGAGCTCGTAGCTAAATAGTAACAGCCGCACGGTTCGATCTTCATGGTTAAGCCGCGCTTGCCAAGGTCGGTCTGTGGATGGGTGGCCATCATTATATACCGAGTTTACAGCATGTCTCGGAAAGCACGCTAAGTCGTTGATCCCAGCTGTCATTTCTATATGTTTGACAGTCGTTACTGGTAGTCAGTGGCCTGAATGTCTGACAACCAGTCTTACCAAGGGGTTTCGTATTACCCAGTACTAATTGGGTTGTGGAGGTCAGATAAGCAGTCGCTCTATTAAAATACTTGTATTCAGCTCTTTCCGGTAAGACTGTAAGCCGAACCCAATCAATTTGGGAAAAAGCAAAGCAAATGACGATCCTCCATAGAAAAGGAATAACTAACTGTGTGACTCGCCGCTGAAGAGCTCAAGGCAGTTGGGATGATAGTGCGAAACTTGATGCACGAAGGCTGCCGATGACGATTGTGTCCAGGGTCACCATTTTATAGGAACATTATGTAGTATCTGCCTCAGTGTGTCGATGTGTAATGGTCTTAAGACGCTTTGGTATATTTATTAATGTCATTTCATCATATTCAAGCACTGATGTAATTGTAGATCAACGTTTAGCAACGGAATTTGCAACTTTATTTTAATGTTTTTTACACAGAACCGAGGGAGGCCTATGTCCAGCAGTGAACGGCATTCGGCTGAAATGATGATGATGATGATGACACAGAACCGTCAGCCAAGGCAACTTTCCTAATCTCATGAACTGTTTTCACATCGAATCAAATGAAAATTTCTACATCTTCGTGTACAAACGTGTCCTCGGATACGCCTGTAGTGGTGGGACGATCACTCGTCCGTGTCCAATGCGCCCAAATCCCAATTTCAGTCGATATTCGAACTTGACGGGCAGCTGAAACACAATTTATTAACGTATCGGGTTTTAAATTCGTAAAACGTGACGGATTGTGTGGCATCACATGCGACAACAATGGAGTAATTTGAGGCCGTGACAAAAATACTCGAATATTTGCGAAGGTTTTTTTTGGCCTTTTAAAATCGGTTATTTTTAAGCTAAAGTCGTTGACTGTGATTGAGCTTTGCGGAGCTTGAAATATCAGCAGATATACAATACAAGTTGGTCTGTGGCCATTACATACCGAGTTTGCTCCATGCCTCGGAAAGCACGTAAAGCCGTTGGTCCCGGCTGTCATTTGTAGATCTTTGACAATCGTTATTGGTAGTCAGTGGCCCAAAAAGTCTGACAAACAGTCTTACCAAGGGGTATCTTATTAGCTAGTACTAACTGGGTTGTGGAGGTCGGATAGGCAGTCGCTCCATGTAAAATAGTGGTATTCAGCTGCATTCAGTTAGACTGGAAGCCGACCCTAACATAGTTGGGAAAAGGCTAGGCAGATGATAATAATTGCCCCACATTGCAGGCATCCTCTCAGGCAGACAAAATCTCATCAGCGATTACCACGCTTTCTCAATTCTTGTTGTCGATTCCATACAAATATTGTACACGTCCAAGTTAACAATAGCACAAAGTTGCCTGTAGCAGTAATGATGTCTCATCATCACTGTTCTTAAAATGATGAACAAAAATTCGACGATATGGGACATCTGCCAATCCACACTGGGCCCATTCTAGTGGATTATGTCCCACTTCCTCTGACAGAGATTAATTCTGCGTCCCAGCTGTGGGAACAATATAGGCTGATCAGCCTTATATGATGACGAACGTTTTAACTTGGAATTTAATTAATTAACTAAATATGCAAGCGCCACTGCTGATCATGAGGTCCCGGGTTCGATTCTTCGGTCGGGTAAAGTGTTATTGGGATTTTCCATCAGGATTTTTCTCATTAGCAGCCTTGGAGTCTGGATTTGTGCCCGGTTGATGGCATGGGACTTAAATATAACTGGCGACATGTAAGTGTACTATTTATTATAATATACAGGGAGTAAACAGACCCTTCACATGACCGTCAACCAAGCATTCTGTACATCAAACTAACTAACTTTACGCAAAAATTATTGCTGGGAATTGACTTTTTTTTGGGGTGAAAAATAACGTTTTACGGTAGGACTCGATGGAAAGCACTCAAAGCATTTTGTTGATGGATGATTTGAATAGTACGGGAGTCGTATAGATGTGTAAAGTAAAAATCTAAAATTAAAAACGTAATTTAAAAAAAACTTGTGAAAAAGTTGGAACTCTTACCCCCAATATGTCCGTAACTAGAAGGTTCCCAGGTGTGGTCTAGAACAAAAAATTATCGCAAAGACGGAGACAATAAGTGCCTTTCGAATATGTTAAGGGTCTATTTACACCCTTTTTTTTTTTTTTTTTTTTTCGGATGGGAAATCATCAAATGACCCCCCCCACTCTGGGCGGAGCGGAAGGGAGTGTCAGACTTGTACTGACTAAAACCCATCCATGTTCCTTCTTTGCCCTTTGTGTTCCAGGACCACGGTATCTCTTTCGAACAGTCCCGCAGCCCTGGCAGGCATCGGTCCTTGCAGACCCCTACATCGTTGCTGACATCTCTTTGAGGCGCGCGTGGAACACGAACGCGCCATCGACACGGCCTGTCGTCAGAAGACGGCCGGACGGCGAGCTAGCCCATAGCTCGCCGTCCACAGGCCCGCGCCTACGGTGGCCGGGAGCCACCACGTGACCCCCGACGCCCAGGGCGTCTCCCGCGGCGGCTGGGACGTGAGGTTCTTTCCCTCTCACGTCCCGCCACCTCCTTCACTAGCATGATTGCTTCGCAGAAGGAGGTGACGGCTTCCCATTCCCTCTCGCTCCGGACCATGGCTTGAACCAGGGCCGGACGCGAGAGATCGCCGCCGCCGATCGCCGCAACGAGGACACGACGGTGCACCGCCCAAGCGGGGCAGACCTCCACGGTATGTTCCACCGTGTCCTCCGGACGATCCTCACAATGGAAACACCCGGGCGTTTCCTCCCGCCCGATCCGGTGCAGGAACCTCCCGAAACAACCGTGTCCGGTGAGGACCTGCGTCAGGCGGTAGGTGAGGGCGCCGTGGCGCCTCTCTAGCCACTCCTCAAAGAGGGGACTTATCGCCACTATGGTGGCGTGCCCTGCACGGGGTTGCGACAGTCGCTCTCTCCATGTCGCCATGAGATCACGCCGGAGGTCTGTCCGCTGAGCGGCAATTTGCCGCGGCAGCGGAGTTTCCAACCGACTTAGTGCCTCCGCGCGCCATTCGTGCAGGCGCGCGAGGACTATCGCCTCCAGATCCCATGGCGGCAATCCGGCAAGGAGGCTAGCCGCCTCACCGGAGATCGTGCGGTACCCGCGGATTAGCCTTATGGCTATCACCTTTTGGGGCGCGTTCAGGTAGTGGGCGGCTCGCCGCCTCAAAGAACGCGCCCACACCGGGGCCCCATAAAGGGCCATGGACCGGACGACCCCCGCGTAGAGCCTCCGGCAGGAGGCGTTCGGACCCCTCAGGTTGGGCAAGAGCCGCTTAAAGGCAGCCCCTGTCCGTTCCAGTTTGGGAGCCAAACGTCGGAAATGCTCCACGAAGTTCCACCGGCTGTCGAGGACGAGTCCTAGGTACTTCAACGTCGACCCGACGCCGATGGAGACCCCTCCTGCCGTCAGTAGGGATCCCGACGGTGGCGCATTCCGAGGCCCATGAAAACACATGGCCTCGGACTTGTGCAATGCCACCTCGAGACCCAATTGCCGGATCCTCTCCACGACTATCGCAACCCCGCGTGTCATGTTTTCGGCCGCCGCCTCGTGCGACCTCCCTTGTGCCAGTACCAGCGTGTCGTCAGCGTAGCAAACTACGCTGACGCCGCTAGGGAGGTCGGCGCGCAGCACCCAGTCGTAACCGATGTTCCACAAGGCCGGTCCCAGAACCGATCCCTGTGGAACACCGCACGACATCTCTCGCCGGTTCCATTCTCCGCTCCGACCGGGGTAGATGACGGCCCTATCCGTCAGGTAGTCCCCGACCACACGACGAAGGTAGGTCGGCACCCGGTGATACCGGAGTGCCTCCCTAATGCAGCTCCAGGGCATGGAGTTGAAGGCGTTGGCGATGTCAAGAGACACCGCCAAGACGACCCCGCCCCGGGACACCGCGTCCCCCGTCGTGAGGGCTCTCACGCGCATGATGGCATCCACCGTTGAGCGCCCCTTGCGGAAACCAAACTGGTGTTCCGCAAGATCCGGCCCCATCCCCACAAGGTGCCCGGCGAGGCGGTTGGCAATGACTCTTTCAAAGAGCTTGCCCACCTCGTCGAGCAATACGATGGGCCGGTATGCGGACGGAGAGTCCGCAGGGCGCCCTGGCTTTCGGATGAGGACCAGCTTCCCCGTCTTCCAACGAAGCGGGAACTGGCCTCTCTCCAAGCATGCGCTTAGGAGCCCTTCCAGTCGGGGCCCGAGAGCCTCAGAGGCCAGGACCCAGGCTTTGCCAGGCAAGCCATCGGGTCCCGGGGCGGTATTTCTGGCTTTCAGCCTGCGTACCGCCACTCTCAGGTCTACCCCAGTCACCTCCGGAATGTCGTCATCGTCATCGGTGTGGTCCGCTCCCGGCACCGCACGCGGCGGCGGAGCCATAGGCGGGGGAGGATGCTCCCCTCGCGAAGGGAACAGAGCGCTCACCACGTCCTCCACGAGCTCAGGCCGGAGACTCTGCGTCAGCGGGGGGGCCCGGGTGCGGAGTTTGTCCCGCACCATCTTGTAAGGGCGCCCCCACGGATCTCCATTCAGAGACTCCAGCATCTCCTCGCGGGCCAGATTCTTGGCCCGCCGAACAGCCTCTTGGAGGGCGGTCTTCGCCGCTCTGTATCCCTCGTACAGCTCCACCTCAATGGCTGCCGCATCCGGAGGGCGGATGCGTAGCCTGCGATGCCTGGCGTACAGGTGCCGCGCGGCAACGCACGCCTCGCGCAGAGACGTCAGCTCTCGCGACCACCAATACACCTGACGCCGGGCGCTTCCTGGCCGAACACGGGGCATTGCCACGTCGCAAATCCCGGACATGGCCTCCTGGAACCAACCCGCCTCGTTATTGATGTCGGCAGGCCTGACCGGTGATGACACCCAGGCCTGCACGATCGAGGCTTCCAGGAGGAGCTCCCGGTCCAGCTGCCTCAGCGCCCATCGCGGACCACTCGGGGTCTGTAGGACCGGCGCGCTTGAGGTCTGGGTGGAGACGTCGAACCGGATGTACCGGTGGTCGGAGTAGGTCTCCACCCCCTCCATGACGCGCCAGTCAACGACACGCGGTGACAGAGCGGGGCTAGCGAACGAGATGTCCACCACCGACTCGCCCCGCATCCGCACGCACGTGGGGACAGAACCCCGATTTAGGACGACCAGGCCTGTCTCCAGAGCCCAGTCCTCCACCATCCTACCCCGCGCGTCCGTGTAACGAGAACCCCAAGCCAAGTTCTTGGCATTGAAGTCCCCGAGCACAAGCACGGGGAGGGAATGGCTTCCGATGACGACACTCAACTCCGTGAGGGAGTTGTGGAACTCGGCGAGGGTTCGGCTCGGGGAGAAGTAGACTCCCACTACTACGATCTCCCCGAACCGTGCTGCTACGCACCCCTGACCCTTCCTGACACTCTCAAGGGTCGGGGTACCGGCGGCGGCCGACGCAATTATGGTCACTGAGCCGCTAAGGTCCTCCACCCAGTCATCCCTGGGCGGGACAAAGTACGGCTCAGCGACCACGGCGATGTTAATCGACCACTGCGCCATGCTCTGGAGCAACAGATCCTGAGCGCAGGCGCAGTGGTTGATGTTCGCCTGGAGAAAGCGTAATGGGGCCGTTACTGGCACTCCATTTCAGCCCCCTCCCGGACCCCCTGCGAGGGCCCCGCTGCGGAAGTTGCAGCAGTGGCGGCAGCGGCGGCGACAGTGGCGGCGGCTGCGGTGGTGGCGACGGTGGGGGTTTTGGCGGTGGTGGTGGTGGAGGGCCTTCCCTTGCCCCTGGCCTTGGCAGATGTACCGCAGGCCTTGCTCCCTGCCCGGTGATCGACCGGCTTGCCAGCCGCCGCACATGCGGCGCAGTGCGGTTCGGCGGAGCAAGCCGCGGCCTTGTGACCGGGCTGGCTGCAGCGGAAGCACTGGTCACTGCGGTCTACCTCCGAGGTGCACCGGACCGACACGTGGTGCCCCACATGGCAGCGGAAGCACCTCAAAGGTCTGGGTTCCAGCAGCTTCACCTGCGCCGACACCCAGCCCACCAAGAGCCTTCGGCCCTCCACAATGGCTTTCGCCGCCGTCACAGGGCAGCTTACCGTTACGGTTCGCGTGCCCGACAGGCCCGAACGTAAGGTGCCTGCCTTGACCTGCTCGGCAGGGCACCCACCGGTCCTGGTGACGGCGGCCACCACCTCCTCCTCGGTCACCGAGTCGTCCAGACCCAGGATGCGCAGGTCTGCGCATTTGACGGGCCTGGACACTCGGGCCTCGTCCGCATTTAGGGACGCTCTAAGCTTTTCAGCCAGAGCGTCAGCGGACGAGCCACGGGTTTCGCCGGGGATCTCTAGCACTCGAGCCCCTGTTGCGGTGACCCTAAGCCTGAGGCCCCCGGCGATCCCGAGCTCCCCGAGATCCACCGTCGCCTTCGCCTTAGCGAGCACGTCGCGATAGGTCACGCCCCTCTTTTCCGCGTCCGGCTGTAGTGTGATCACTACAGCCGCGGTCTTTGGGGCGCTGAGCCTAGCCGCGATGCCATGCTCCTTCTGTCGGCGCTTCCGCTCCCGCTTCCTGGCCTTTTTGGCCGCCCTTTGCTCCCTCGCTTTCTCTCCGGCCACCTGCCACCCAGTCTCGGCCGCGGAAGGCTTAGGGGGCGGGGGGGGCGGCGGTGGTGGCTGTCTCGGCGGCTGTCTCGCGGCTGGCGCTGACACATTCGCCGCCTTGCCCTTCTTTTGGGCCGCCGCCTTGCCCTGCTTCAGGGCCGCCGCCTTCCTAACCGGAGCCGGTTTTTCGGGGGCCGACGTAACCCTGCCGGAGGGCTGGCTGGACGGCCCCGGTGCGGAGGCCGCAGCAGCCGCATATGTGGCCGCCCTCGGGCCCGGGGGCGCCTTATTTGCCGCCAGGGGGGGGCGCAGGACAATGCCCTCCAGGACGGAGAACCGCGCCTGGAAGGCAGCCAGCTCCTGCCGAACCAGGTTCAGGACCTGGTTCTCCACCGGCACGGGCTGGCTTGGTCGCTGCTGGCCCCCATTTTGGGGCACCTCGCGAGAGCCGGACTCGCGCAGACCGGCCAGGTCTGCTCGGAGCTTCTTATTCTCCTCTTGGAGAAGCTCCGTGGCGGCCGTCAGTCGAGCGACCTCCGCCCGCAGTTTGGCCACGTCGTCTGGCGGGGGCCCCGCATATCTGGCCTCCGCTGCCGCCATGATGGAGGCGATCGCTGCAGGTATAGCCTTGTGCCTGGTGGAGGGCTTTTGTTTGCAAGAAACAGCCCTCAGCGCCGCCTCCACCTCTTTCGCAAGCCCGCCTCGTCTCTGCGCCCGCCTCGTCTCTGCGCCCGCCTCGTCTCTGCGCCCGCCTCGTCTCTATTTACACCCTTTAGCTCTGTCTGTGATTTTTATGTTTTGTAACTAAATATTTGTAAAATGCAGTCTTCGTACCCTGAAACTACTACAATGGTAGTTCTTATCGGACTAAAGTACCGTATGAATATAAAATACAATTCTTTTCTAAAGTAATACATGAATGAATCACATTTGTGACTTTAAACGTTTTCTACGGCACTCTTTTATTCAGTAACTGCTATTCATTGTCAGTTACCACCATTTTGAATTTGCTCACAGTAATAGGGTCTGTGGAAGTTTTGAATAGATTTAGGTATTCTGAACCTTACTTAATATTTATTTTTTTGTTAGCCTGTTTGAGAGTCCCACTGCTGGGCAAAGGCCTCCCCTTTCTCCTTCCAAACCTCTCGGACCTGTGCGACATCTGGCCATGTTCGGCCCGCAAACGAGATCAGATAGCTGCTACTGAGAAATTCCTGATGGAAAAATCCAATAACGATTTGCCCGAAGCAAGAATCGAACCCAGGACCATTAGTAAGTAGATAGGAGTAAATAAATCCTAAGCAGATCAAGAGCGCTAAGTACGAGTACTTTCCTTGTAAAAAGAGTAACTCTGTTAGAAAATTAAGACTGGCTAAGCAAAAGAAAAACTGGCGTTTGTTTTCCAAAACAGCAAAAACAAGCAATAAATCCTAACTCCTTAATAAACATACCTCAAAAACACAAACAAAGAATAAATTATCAACCTCTCCAAACAGAATATTGGCTTCCATAGTTTTCAATGTTGATCTTTCTGATCAGTATGTCCCACATAATTTTATAGCCAACTTACCGCATAAATTTAACTTTTCCACAACAATTTGGAAGTTGCCAGTTTTGTTGCTGTCACCCTTTTCTGTATTCTATTTAATAAATCTTTATTTATCCCTTATTTCTATCGTTATAAGGGTGGGTATCGCGTGGCCGGTCATGATAGTATTAAGCTTCACTAATTGATTGCTTGAAACTGAAATGCTGACGGGTTTACAGAGGTGTGGAAGACAATCGCAATTAATTTCGTGGTTTCGATGACAAGTGAAAGTGATAACGTAAAATGTTGTAAAGCTTAGTAGGTACAATGTTATTTTAATCATTTGTTTGACTGTAAAAGTTCGTTTATTCCTGGCTTTTCAGCTTCTTTCGAGGAGACGGCTAAGAAGGGGAATAACGACTTTCGATTTTATGTTTCACTAGAAAATCACATGTAATAGTCTTCTTCTCGTGTCGATGGCAATCTAAATTATGTCAGCCCAGAACTGAGCTACTAGTTTGGCGCTTTCGGTAGAGTCCATCAGTTCCTGTAGTGAACAAACAACTGGACACGCAGGACACGATATTAAGTGCCCCATCGTTTGTAGAACAGAACCACATTTACACTCCAGGGCAGAGTCATTAATGAATTTCCACCTGAGCAGGTTTTCCTTGCTGCGAAATTCCAAACTTTATAAACAAAGCCAATTTCGATAAAAAACTAAAACTAAAATCTTTTAATCTTTGAACCAAACCAGACATCATCATTATCATCATTCTCCTGCCCTTATCCCAAATTATTCGGGGTCGGCGCAACATGTCTTCTTCTTCCATACTTCTCTATTACTCGTCATCTCGTCAGACACCTCTTCTGTAGCCATAACCATCCGTCATACAGTCCATCCATCGTTTCTTTGGTCTTCCTCTACTCTTAAAGCCATTAACATTCATACTCACAAACACTGTTTTAAGCTTTCAAGGTTTACAACTAAACTTATACTATCAATCCGCGATGATGGCGCTTTCAATAGCGTCGAAATATCGGTAGCTCAAAATAATGAACAATCACGGAAGATATCTCGTTAGTGACAGTATAAGTTTATTCATACTCACAACTTCCTCAACCACATTTCCTCCAGACCACACCAACCAAACCATACATAATATTCTAATTCCTGTTTTTTTCTTTCCAAACTTCTTACCTATCAGATAGACAACGCAGTTACTCTAGCTATGGTATATGGACGTGTACACTGGGCCCAAGTATTTGGTTTACAGTTTATATGTGTGGGTGAAGTCATAGTTATGCACACAAACACAAAATAAAACGAGCGAGCTCAGTTTTTATTAGTGTGCGTGTGGCACATCAATTACCATATACCAATATATAGTCATCATTCACTTATGATGCTGAAGGAGATATAATATTTTGCATGATATTAATATAGCAATCCTGGCACAATGGCTATGGTCTTTGGTCACTGAACGAGAAGTCGTAAGTTCAAATCATGCATGCAATAGTATATTTTTTCCTTTTTGTATTCATTATTTTGTTAAAACATTACTTAAAGTAGAATTTATAACGATTCCAACGTTTGAGACAAACATTGAACTCTCAGGCTATTTGATTTTGACTGTTTAGACAACAACTACCGACAATTTAAAAATGTTGTTTTCAAACACCTTCATTTATAAAAAATGAGCATTCTTACTTGTCAATCTACGAGTATTTGCATTACTGAGTTTATTGATTACTACTCTTGAGCATGTGTGTGGTTTTATTTCTGTGGATCCAACCATGCAACATTTATCAATGTTCAAAGAGGTGGAAATCGTTGTTTTGGATGAGCAAAACGTATCTATATTATGTGAAATTGTGAGTGTAAATATGGTGCTGCCTAACAAACGATGGGACACTTTATATCGTGTCCTGCCTGTTCTGTTGTTTGCTCCTGTGAAATGCATCACAGGACGCTACTGAAAGAGCCAAACTCGTCGCCAAATTTTGGGCTGACTCAATTTGAATTGTTATCGATTAGCGTATCGATGAGATGAAGTGAAATTACAAGGCGCTTAATGATATCGGTGAGTAACAGTTAGATATTACGTTGATATTATACCTACTTCACTTTAACTAACTCCTCTATTCTCTTTATTCCTAGTAAACATTGAAAAGGATGTTTACTAGGAATAAATAATTAATGTAACTTAAGTGCAATACCTACCATAGTTATAATAATATATTATCATAACTGAATTATTATAGTTTCTTTTTTTAATTTGTAATCGTATGATGCTTATGATAAAATTAGCTTGATCTAGCCTTTAGACAGATTAAAGAAAAGCCTTTGAATAACGTAAATAAAAATAGATTATAATGTTTGCTAATGTCAGTGTATATCTTATATTTATGTATTGTATTATTATAAGTAATATTAATTAGGTATATATAAGTATATTGAATAAACATAGTGTATGTATAGTATAAAAATATAGTGTTTATTTATTATAATATTAGCTATTATTATAAGTATTATAAATACTGTTTTTATCCACAGGGGAGAACCGTGCAGTTATGGGTCCGCCGATATGCGTATTTTGGAGACGTAGAACATCTTAGGCCAAAACCAAAGGCAAATTCATCGACTCGACACTACGACATCGTGGCAAGGCACAAAGCTGATCCCTTCTTGTCCACCCGCATAAAAGTGTGCTTACAAACTGTGAGATCTCATGAGCAGAAGGTTACAAGGAGTAATAGAAAACGAAGGATTGCCGACCCATTATTAGTCGAATTTATTTTAATTAGTAGACGAATATGAATCTTATTTTTATGCAAATAATGTTCATATTTGTTAAGCAAATTAGAACAAATACAAAACTTAGTAATAAGTAGGTAGGTATAAAACATTTTTTTTAAATCACAACTCGTAAATTATTGAAAGTATGGTGAAGTGATGTTATTGTTATGCGATTAGAAGTTGTCATAATTTCTTACTATCTAACATGTTGATTCACTTCACCTCTAATTTTACTTTGATTCAATTTATATACCTACCTACTTTCACAAATTATTTACGTCAATCCTTACCAATAAAAAACTTTGTCTTTGTCAAAAAAACAGGTAAACAACAGTGTATTAAATGATTGTATCGGCCACACAAGTTTTTTTTTCTAACATACAGCCCCCACCAAATTGAACCTTAAAACAACCAACATAACTAACATATTGGAAGAAACGAGACGGATAATTTGCTAATGACCCAAGCGATAAGCTAAGCAAACAATACCAAAGTTTATCTAATAAAAAAATCAAATTATTTCATTGGTTATATTTAGTTACTTTTTACTTTTTGCTTGAGTAATTTTATTGGCCACAAAATAAATTTATTAAAAAACAAAAAGTAAAAAGTAGCAAAAATAATTCCTCAGTTGGGTTCGCACTCGCGTCGTCGAGGTTAGATCACTAGCTAACGCAAGCGCTTACACCAATCGGCTATGGTTACCATGTTAAGTTAGTATAAAATGTTGGGCTTTATTGTAAACTCGTTTATATTTTTTTTACCAGTTTACCCGACAAGCGTAAAGATTAAAAAAATAAACCCCGTGTAGGGTACAATATGTTTACTCACACAATAATAATGAGCGGCTGTATGAATATTACCGGCTCGTACAGCAAGTCAAGTTAATTTAATTTTGTGTTTGTGTGCATAACTATGACTTCACTCACACATATAAACTGTAAACCAAATACTTGGGCCCAGTGTACATGGATTAATCTTGCAAGTTCCCTTTCCTATTATCGTAGACAAGGAGCTTTGCAGTTTACCGTAATAGTATGCTAGTTCCTGCTTATAACATAGTTGCTAGAAGGATTCCATTACCGAAATCCTGCATAGACTGAGGCGATATTAATCAAGGATGCTTAGAGTATGAATAAGACAAGCTTAGAAACGCCAATAAATGAACTAAATTCAATAACGACTTGGATTTTTCTAATCTTTAACATTTTATAATTTATTGTTATGTGCATAAACCCGAGGTTGATCAGTTGTCAGAGAAGAGGCATATGCCCCAGTGTGGGAACATCAAGATGTAGTTCTAAGCGAGGCAACTATTTCTTCTCATCTCATCTGCATATGAAAAAGAATTTTGTATTTTTGACAAAAGTAAGGTTGGTTCATTTTTAAAATTTACGTTGACATTGGTTATTTATTTAATTATTGTCAGGTTGTTATTTTGTGTGTTATGTTGTGTGTCATTGTTTTTTTATTGGTTTTATATACAACCAATTACTGTACTTAAAATTTAAAAAAATAAAAGAAGTAATTATAACACATTAAATAAAATACACAAAATAACTGCCAATACAACTTGTAACCTGTGAATTAAGCACGAACCCTCAGAGTTAACTTAACATGGTTTGCCTAGCCTTTTCTCAACTATATTGAGGTGGGCTTTCAGTCTATCCGGATGCAGCTGAATACCAGTATTTTACATGGAGTAACTGCCTATCCATTTGACCTCCACAACCCGAGTATAAAGTAAGACTGGGTGATACGATACCCCTTAGTAAGACTGGTTGGCAAACTTTTTGGGCCACTGACTACCTGTAACGACTGTCAAAGATCTATAGATGACTGCCGGGACCAACGGCTTAACGTGCTTTCGAGGCACGGAGGAAACTCGGTATGTAATGGGCGGTCACTCATCCACAGACCAACCTAGGCAAACACGGCTTAACCTAAAGATTTACCCGAGCGGCTGCTATTATTTAGCCACGAGCTCTATTACTATTTCTTCCATAGTACTTGTATTCACAAAATCCTAAGTTTACATGCACAAGAACGGTACGAGGGCCTGTAAAATCAGTTGGCCGTGAGCTCCATTTTCTATAGCTTATCTCATTCATACTCAAGGGCAGGTCAATCTTCCACTGCATTATGTTATTCTACTATATATAATTGGATCAAATGCTCAGCTTATGTCTGTCTTGCAATTGAGTGATATGTGATAATCGGATAAGACGTGATAATGAGAAATGATTAACAAATAATAATATATTCATGCATGTGTCTATTACTGTGAAATTTTGAAGATAACATCACGCCCGAAATCCCCGAAGTGATAGGCAGAAGTTCACTAGTACACCCACATTCCGTCAGTTGTGTTTACGTCCTGTTTAGTAGACACAAACCCAGATTTCCTAGCTGCTAATGAGAATTTTCTAATGGAAAAAGTTTAAATTCTAACTCGACTCTTTTGTCAAAGATTGGTCAATAACAGTTGTAGATGGTGTCAAGTGGAAGGAGGGAATGGAAGGCCTTGGCCCCGCAGTGGGACACAAATGGCTGATAGTAAATATACTCTAAACCAAATGCATGTTGTAGCTAAGTAAAACGAAAGCAGCGATAGCCTAGTGGTGTGACCGTCGCCGCGTCGGACTGCCAAGTCATAGATCTCGAGTTCCAACCCAAGGCACGCCTCTGATTTTTCGGATTCATGTGCGTATTGTATAATTATCATTTGCTTCGATGAAGGCAAACATCGTAAGGAAACCAGCATGCCTGAGAGACATTTCTTGACGGCATGTAAAGTCAAGTCAGAGGCCCATGGGCGGCCTAAAAACTCTGACACCAGGTTAGGCACTAACCACGCGATAAAGAAAGAAGATGTAAAACAAAAGATAGTTTCAATTCAGAAATCTTCGTCTTGATTTTGTGAAAACCTAAAAAGAAACTAAGCCTGTATTTGCGTAGATCATTCAATAAATCCATTACAAAAGGGTATGGGGATAAACCCACATAGATTTTTATTTCCCTTCCAAGATAATGTATGCCGACGGTCGGATAATTTGCCAACGCTTACGGGAAAATTGCTATTTTATGTGCATCACCTGTTTTATAGGTCTCCCCACCTTCGTATCTCATTATTTTTTACGATATTCATGCTTCATTGGTGCTGATGAAGGAAAACATCGTGAAGAAACCTTGGTCTTAGATAACATGTGACATCTATTAATTCACACTGGGCCCACTTTGTGGATTACAACTACCTCTGACATTATAGAACGATAATGATATGACTAGCTTTTGCCCGCGGCTTCGCCCGCGTGGATGTCGTAAATATCCGATTACTTACCTTCACCCTCCTTTTTAACCCTTCGGGGGTAGAATTATCAAAAATGCCGAGACACATGTAAATTAATTTTCAATCGTCAGCCTAAACACAAAATTTGAAGATCCTAACTTCAAAACTGACAGACTTTCATACATCTTCGAATCTTCGATCTTCGTCTTATTTTTATTATTAGTTTAGTTCTATTTGTAGTCTGAATATAATGTAAAACATTACTACACAGTTACACCTCTGCCTAAACCCTTCATGATTTCTCATAAGAAATTATGTCAGACGAAGTTCGACTCGGTCTGAAACCAAAAGTTTGGCTCATAATTTATAAGAATATAAGTACCTATTTTGGTTGGACTTCAAAGAATAATTTGAAGTAAGTGAAGTTCAAACTTCTTCTACAGAGAGTTTTCCTATGGTTGGCTAGAACCTAGGTACCTATTTTCTCTACAAATATGTTGAAAGTTTACTCTGTCCTCAAGTTTCCTTTTTTTTGAATCCCTGAATATCTTCACTGCTTTAGTCAGAATAGAGAAAATTAAGGTCGTAATAAATTCTGGAGAAGACTATTGTCAACCTTTTAACGCATCGAATATAGTCGTTGTGGTCTCAAGCGCGATTTTCTGGGTTCAAATCTTTGCAAGTAATGATGTGTCTTTTTTAACTCATCGTGAAGAAACCTGGACTATAAACCGAATTAATTTAGGTCGAGAATCACCAACATGGTGATGCTCATACCTTCTCTGCAAGAGAAGGGAACTTTGGCAAGTACACGGATAATATATTTTATTGGCAGACATCTTTTGCTTTAAATGCCTGAGTTGACGAGAAATAGAGATGAGTGATGAGTATGGAAAAAACACGCTGCACCGACCCCAAATTAATCGAGATAAGGGCAGGCGAAAGATGATGATCTTTTGTTTTAACCTTTTCACCGCCCACGTACACATAACGCGATGCCTCGCCAGCGCCAAGCTATAAATGTTTTTGCCGATTTTAAGACAAATAAGGGCTACTTTTGTGTGGAAAAGTAAAAAACAGGGTATTGGACCGTGTTATATTAAATAATAAAATGAAACGAAGCTTTTAAATACAGTACTTTTATGTTTTTTTATAGGTAGTTAAAAATTAGGAGCTTCTAATGAAGTCGTGGGCGCTGGTGGCACGGAAATCTGGAACTTCTATTGAAGTCCGTGGCGGTGAAAAGGTTAATCATGTTGTATGAAAAACTAAAAACATTATTGCCCGACCTCTAAATCCTCGATCTCAACAAATACCTATGTGTTTGTAAAAGTTTGTGATTAGTCTTGGTTATTTTTTTATTTAAGGAAACAAGAAAATGAAATAAATGAAAGATTATTCTAACAAGGAAACAAAACCAACTACAAGAATCAACACAAGATCCCATATTTCCTGATCAACAAGAAAATAACATTACTCGTAGATGCTCCACATTTCCGCTATGAGCCCCTTAATCCGCAGTAAAACCATTCGCTCATTTTCTCAAGGTAATCGTAATTGTGTTAGGATACACTCTGCGTTTACATTGGTACCTATTTTATGGCGTTTTTACGACATATATAACCATGGATTAAGTTGAAAGTATAATAAAATATCAGCTCCAAGACATTTTAACGTATTGTCGTTTTATACATTGTTCGGGGAGTTAATTTGATGTGTTACTGGGGTTTTTACTTTATTTTAATAAGATTTAATTAGCGAACAAACATTTACGAAATTTAATGCTCTTTAACTTTGTTGTCCAATGTGGCATCGAAAATATGCTTAGTTTAAGAAATATTGACAAAAAACTAAAAAAGTCAAAAAAAAACGTGGTTTTTGTCGATGGTACTAGTTGAAATACTGTATACATGTCTACTGTGACGTAGAGTAATGTTAGAACATTGATTAGTTCAGTTCAATGTGTGTAATTAAGTAATCAACTTTACAAGTGTGAGGGCCGATGAAAGACCGATTGATTTAATGACAGAGTGACGTAGTTATTTGTGTGAATGGGGAAATTGTAGTTTATGTTTTGGTGTATGTATAAGTCAAAGCTTACAGGGTTCTATACTTCAAATCAACCTTAAGTTATGGAATCAGACATTAAAATGATTTTTTTTCCGCCGAAATCTTGATCCGGGTTTACAGGATGAATGAGAATGCAGCCGCGGGGCTGCCATTCTACTCGCAAAAATATTTACTTGTAGAAGGTGTTATAATTATAATACTACATGCAACCCATACCTATGGTCGACAAACGATACACTCTTCCACGGGGATCCTCAGAAGATGTTAAAGCGTCAACAAGTTAAAATTTGTTGGCTTGGATTTTTTATATAATTATAATTATGTATCATCGTAATTTCTATGGTATCCTTTGTCGCAAATCTCAAATAAAGACAATTAAATAATTACCGCTCCGTCCGCAGGTGCGTTTTTTACAAACCAGGATGCAAAAACGCAATAAGGATGCCGTAAGAATAGAAATGCAAAAAAACATTTTTTTTTTTAGTCTCATTAATGATGTTCGTGTTTATATGCATAGAAATGCAAAACACAACAAAGATGTTAGTACGCATAGAAATGCAAAACACAACAAAGATGTTAGTACGCATAGAAATGCAAAACGCAATAAAGATGTTGGCATGCATAGACATGCAAAACGTAATAAAGATGTTGGCATGCATAGACAAGTAAAACTCAATAAAGATATTGGCATGCATAGAAATTCAAAACGCAATACAGCTATTTGGTATGCATAGAAATACAAAAAAAATACACGCAAAGAGTGGAACACACTTTCCAGTTCTCATGAACCGACCAACACAAAAATCAGTTATCCATTTCTCCCAATTCATTACTCAATGTTACAGCTCCAGATTTAGCTCACAATCGGTACAAGTTAAATCGTAAAACCCCTAAAGCAGTAACGAGCGATCGGAGTACGCACCGAATGGTATGTCGTTTGTACCCGAGTGACATATTGTGGTAACTCCCGTGGAATAAATCACGCAGTGTACCTGAATGGACACGGAGTAGTTTGAGGTAGAGTGGCTGGATATGGCCTTGAAGTAGATTGGTTTTTGGGCGGACTGGTTAGAGGGATTCATGAATTTCAAAATAAAAAAAAAATCAAAATCAAAATATTTTATTTCACATAGGCCTCGATGGGCACTTACAAAACGTCGACAAAAAGGTGCACGGTTCGGGTTGGTCGTTTCCTATGGAGAAGAACCGGCAAGAAACTCCATGGTTACTCTTCTGGATCTCTAACTATTACTGTAACTTTTGGGTTTATCTAGGAATCTTCATAAAGGCTGTGCAGAATACAGAGGAACAGCAAACAGGAACTCAGAGTCGACGTTTGTGCCCGTTCACGACAATAGGTTCGTCCCCTATTACATGGGACATAAGCAAAACTGCGAAAAATTTGGTTGTATGGCCTTGTGGCAAAATAAACGTGATGTTATGGCCATTCGATGTCCACGCGATTTATGAAGAAATTTTTCTTTGGTTGAAATTGTTGACCATAAAATCAGGACAAGCTCAAGAGTGAAGACATCAACGAATTTGACCGTCGTACTCAAGGAACTATCACGAATAACCTTCGATAATCAAAGCATTACTCCACTATTTTATGGAAGGACCCGTTTACAGCTACCGAGCATATAAAGTTTATGATAGCCATCTCTTCCAGCATATTGCTATCACGGTCGCTAATAGAAACACAGCCTACGCTATATCCTGGGTACGTCGTACGGCTGATCCATTTTTTCCATGAATTATGGCACTCCGGGGAAAATATGAAAAAATACGACTGCGCAGTGTGACGTCACGGTAACGAGCGCCTTGTTTAGATGTTGTCGTATGTGTAATCAAATCTGTATGGCTTGGATTAGACTTAGCCTTTCTCTCTTGCTGTGACCTGTGGCAGATTACTGCTGTACTTAAAAATGGTGGTGTTAATCATCCCTGATTTGTGCAATGGTAAACAGACTTGACCTGGTGAAGGCCATGGGAATTCGCTGGATGTGAGAAGCGGAGGATCGGACAATATGGCGGCGCTTGTGGATCGTTCATGTCCCGTAATAATGAAATAGACCTGACATTTTTAGTTAAGCGAAATATAAATAGAACGTGATCAGCACATTTAAATCGCGTTCAACGAGCTGCCAGTGCCATAATTACTAATGAATATTGATATTTAAAGCTCTATGGACCTATTTCTCGATGTCCGAATAGCCACTATAGTTCCCGATTAAATAAAAAAATGGAATAGAATTTGTATGAATAATCTGCCAAGTTAGTAAGCGGGTGGTGCAAAAGGCAAAGGTGGTGAAATCAGCCCTTAGTTAGATATACCAGTTTCACTGATGAAATCAGGCCTCAGCTAGCCATGAAACTCGGCTCTCCGCCTTCGCTATCTTAATCTGTTTGCATTGCTTCTTGGGGTCGTCGGTTCATCTAGCCTGGGGGCATCCTGCGCCGTACACCGCAATTCACCCCGATGAGTCCGGTATCTTAGAACCGGAAAGGACTCGTCCCGGTAATAGTATTTCGGTAGTGTTATTGCCGAAGTTTCCAAATAAAAAAGTCACCATTTAAATGTTATATAAATAAAACTCGCTTGACTTGACTGCCTCATTGGTCTAGTGGACGCAAGCGCGACTGCTGAGCATGAGGTCCTGGGTTCGATTCCCAGGAAAAGTGTTATTGGGTTTTTCCATCAGGAATTTCTCAGTAGCAGCCACGGAGTATTGATTTGTGCCCGGCTGATGGCAATAGGCTCGCCCCTTCCCCTTTTACATGAGACTTTAACGTAACTGGCGAAATGTGGGTGTACTGTTAGGTACACCTTTGCCTAACCCTTTGGAAATTATAATGGTTATGTTATGTAAAAATAAAACCTTGCTAATAACTACAATACGGCCAAGACAAGGCGATAATCACCTCGTGTATTTAGACATATCCAACCATAAGGATGCTTATAAAATGTTATAAATAATACCAAATATAAAAATAGGTAAATAGATATGCAAGGAATACCTAACTCTGTCTTTGCAGTCGTGCAGTGAGGTAGAATTGATTCATATTCATAGATTTTCTTCATCATAGATGTCAGAAAATGTTCTGTGTTTTTAAGTATTATTTAGAAATGACGTCATCAGTCTACCTTCTAAGAGTGATAATTGAGACCTAGCCACAAAAATAACCCACAGCATAGTTATTTACTTAATTATAATTGCCTACTATTATTGTAATCAAATTGTATTGTCATGTTATAGTGAGGTTTGATTAGATGGCTGCTCAAAAATACAGTAATGATGGTTATCATTCATCAAAAGCCGTTGATAAGTTCTATTCAGTTTGCTTGACAACAAAAATGGCTAAGTTAATTTAGCTTTTGACCACTCTTGATAAGGTTGTCTTTCAGTCTGACGGTCGCAGTTGAATACCAGTTACCACTTCACATGGGGCAACTTCTTTTCTGGTTTGGGTTGTAATAGTAAGGGCCGGACTCCACCGAAGCGGAGACAAGATGAGAGGATAGGAGATGTGTTGTAATCCACTTATAGAATTTCGTTATTTATAGTTCTCGTCGCTTAGCTTTAGATTTCTAACATTCAAAAGTGCCTGTAATGGTCTAAATGAAATAAATGCTTTGAGTTTTTTTTCTTTTGAGTTGAAACGTTTGAGTAGAAAGGAGAGGAGGCCAGCCTTCGCACTCGGTGCACAAAAGAGACGAGAAGAGGCGTGAGCGGCGTGCTACGAGCGGTGTGCTGTGAGCGGCGTGCGGTGAGCGTTGAGCTTCGGTCGGCGTGCGGTGAGCGGTGTACTGCGTGCGGTGTGCGGTGCACGTATCCTCTCCTCTCCACATTGCACACCTCCGCACAGCTTCGGTGGATCTACTCTAGACTCTAGCTCTTACGCATCTCCTCTCCTCTCCACTTCGCATATCTCAGTTCATCTCCGCTTTGGTGAAGTCTGGACCTGAGACTGATTGTTTGACTCTTGGGACTACTATCGTCTAACTACCTAAAACATCTGACCGACTAAGATCTACAACGGCCAGCGTACATTAACCTTCGATCGATTCATGCGGCTCCAAAATGCAGAAGTTCTAAGACAATATTCACTTATGTAACCTGCTCAAGTCTAGCGCAACTCCTAACACACTAACTTTAAGTGCACCATAATCTACCCAACGTAGAAGTTGTCCAGTTAGTTTCAAAACTACAAAAAACTTCAGAAACCCGGTTTATACAAAGAAGACCGTCCCTGAAGAAACAGATAGTTTCCATCCATTGAGAACACTCACATACAACCCCAAATAATTTTGTATTTCTGTGGAAACGTAAACGAGTTTTTCTGCTCTTTGATACTGGTTTAATGTCTATAAAAGTGATTTTTGATAACAAAGGGTCCTCTTGCAAAAAAAATTTCGGGTAAAAAGTAGGACTAAATAAAATAAGGCAACTTCTGTTGCCTGTGTTGGTAAAAAAGAAACCCAATTTCGATACTCTTTTGTGAATAAAAATGTGTTTATTAATAGTACCTCGGTTTTGGTGTTTGGACGCCTATGGCCCTTGGGAGTTGAATTAAAAATACGTTTCAAAGAAATCGTTATTTATTAATGAGCTGTACTGTGACTCTTTCATGTTTGTTTAATGATAGAGGTCTTCTTTGGACAATAAAATATTTCAACCGAAATAACCTACCACTGCACTGTTTGTCTCTGCATCACCCAAAGGTTGACTGGTAGAAAATGCCTATGGCATTAAGTCTGCCAATGTACTTTTGTGCTTGAAGTGTTAAATAAATAAATAAATTTACTAAAGTATCGGTCGTGTTTGTCAGTCAATGTCTGCAGTCGTTCCGCTACTTGAAAAAATTACAACAAAAATTAACCCAGCCTATCACAGTCAGTCAACTAGACATAGGCTTCTCCTATGCTGCGCCACAACATTTTGCTCTAGGCCCCAGGCTAGTTATTCGGTTCTAGGAAGTGAACATACTACACTAAAACAACAAATCACGCTTTCATCATTTCAGCCGAAAGACGTCGACTGCTGGACATAGGCTTCCCCCAAGTGTCGCCACATTGACCAGTCCCGTGCGATTCGCATCTAGCGGATCCCTGCAACCTTCACCAGGTCATCGGTCCACCTAGTGAGAGGCCTTCCAACGCAATGTCTTCCGGTTCACGGTCGCCACTCCAGAACTTTTCGGCCCCATCGGCCAACCGTTCTGCGAGCAATGTGTCCTGTCCACGCTTTACCTAAATCTTCTTAAAATTCTACCCAAACCAGAGAATCTTTCAGAGAGGCAAGATAAATGACACTACCCACATTCACCAACCCTAACAACCAAATATTATCATTCCTAATTGAACCTTATTTATAAAAAGACCTAAGATTCCGTTTTCTTTTCATTCTTCAATAAAGACAGAACTACTTCTGGGCGTAATAATTTCAACTTATCTAAAGAGGCCAGGAGCCAAGGTCAGCATCCCAAGCCAGGCCCTAGAGGGACTCCTAGCGTTTTATATTATAGGTCCTTTAGAAATCTGGGGTAAACATAATGAGGGTAACATAATGTGAGATAGTTACGGAGTCGAAATATGTACAGACTTCTGTAATGTTGTTTTGTGAAGATGTTGTCGGAGTTACATGAAAGTTTTATAATACTTTTGTGATTAAAATCACTTGGAAGCAAGTTTTGACGAGACGGCAACTCCGAAGCCAAAAAAAGAAACATAATTTTGTTACACTGCAAAAAATTAAGTTCTGGCCAATATTTAGCAAGAGGTTCTTGTGCTTTTTTTTTTTTTCTTCTTCTTCTTCTTCGTGTTCTTCTCGTCGTCGTTGCGATATTTTTTTTGCTCTAGTTTTCCACACGTTTTATTAAAATAGTTATTCAAAAAGCTGAAAACCAACCAACCAACCAACCACCAACCTCCTCCTCCTTGTAGCTAATCTTAGTATTAATTAAAATTATTTTCAGATATACACCTACCACTGCTTGTCTCTGCATCACCCAAAGGTTGACTGGTAGAAAATGCCTATGGCATTAAGTCCGCCTCTGTACTTTTGTGCTTGAAGTGTTAAAGAAATAAATAGAAGCTGATATAAAATCGATCTTCACAATACAGTGCTCAAAATCCGCCTTAAATGGAGATCCCTCAAACAAAATTGTTTATCATTTCCTTGTCAAACAGGCCATTGCCCTTTTGTCTTCACGTATAGAATTCCTAATAGACTGTTATTGTGAATATATCAATGACGTTAATATAGTGCCGAAGTTGAGAACTAGAACTATGCGGGACTGTACTCGAGTTTGGCAATAAATCATAGTCACCAACTAAGGCAGGCTTAGTGTGGATGACAGTCACACCGTGCTGTAACGGGACCATTGTTAGACTTATCTGTGTCACTTAATCTGAGAACGAACCAATGAACTCAAGTCAGTTCAGTTAAAATTCTATTGATTTGTTTTACTGGCTATCGCTAATATTAATACAATTATCATCATCAGTCAATCCTTTCATTCGTACAAATTCTTTGTTGAAGAAAAGCCTTTTCGCACAGTCAGTATATGAAAAAAAAGGGTTATCTGACCCACTCCGATTTTGAATAATATTACATACATAACATGACGCCTGTAATCCCCGCAGGGTTAGGCAGGGATGTACGTAATAAATAATACACCCACATTTCGCCAGTTATGTTTAAGTCCTATTTAATAGGAGGCAAGCATATTGCCACCAACCAGGCACAAATCCAGGCTCCGTGACTGCTACCGATAAAGTTTTAATGTTAAAACCCAATAACACTTTTCCCAATCTGGGAATCGAACCCAGGACCTCATGCTCAGCTGTTGTGTTTCTTTAATATTATTTTGCACAAATTATTGTAAGACGTGTCATACATTACATGACAATTAAGATATAGCATAGCAGGTTTCTACTCGATATTTTAAATGAAAACCGGCTCTACAGTGCCAATGTTTTTCGCAAACAAACAAAAGCGATAAAATTTAATATTGACAACGTTTAAAACATAAAAGCTTGTGCGTTATTTTATTAACTCAATAAATAAACATGCAGGCAAATGAAATATTTTATTCAATATGAATTGTGTGCAATTAAAGTATTAACACGGAAGAATATAATATTTCGTTTCGGTGTGATAGGTGGTGTATTTTAGACTGTGATCCTATTGAATCCTTATATCAGAAGGCCGAGGTCGGAGTGTGGAATATTCATGACTTTTTTATGATAAACATTATACAAAAATTACAAGCCACATTTTTGGAGCGAAGATGTTTTCGGAACTACGCATATTTTTTTTCTAATCTTCAATATTTCATGCTCCGCATTTATAAGTATGTCGTACTGTATGGATAGGTATGCTGGATAGTGAAGAGGAGGAACGAAAAAAGATTGCATGCGAGATGGATGTGTGGAGTGACTAAAATGGATAAAGTAAGAAATGATGACAAATAAGAGAAATTTTGAAAGTGGCGCCTTTTACTGAAAAGATGAAAGGGAGTCGTCTGTCTTGGTATAGACATGTGCTGAGGTGGGATGGAATACATGTGACTGTGAAAAGAGTGATGAATATGAATGTTGATGGAGTGGGAGATGAAGATCAAAGAAAACATGGATGGATTGTGTGAGGAATGATATAAAGGAAAAAGGGGTTAATGATAACGTGAGTATTTTACATGGAGCGACTGCCTATCTGACCTCCACAACCCAGTTAGTACTGGGTAATACGATACCCCTTGGTAAGACTGGTTGTCAGACTTTTTGGGCCACTGACTAAATAACGACTGTCAAAGATCTACAAAAGACAGCCGGGACCAACGGCTTAACGTGCTTTCCGAGGCACAGAGGAAACTCGGTATGTAATGGGCGGTCACCCATCCACAGACCAACCTAGGCAAGCACGGCTTAACCTAAAGATCGACCTGAGCGGCTGTTATTGTTTAGCCACGAGCTCCTCTACGATTGACACGGGAGAATGGAAGAAAAAAACGTGTTGGGCCGATCCCAAATAACATGGGACAAAGACAGGAAGATGATACATGAATCCGCCATGCTGTTAAATCCCTTTCAGTTATTTCCGTGGGGTCAATCTACACAAAAGCGACTAAAAGATCTCGCCTGCGTTATTTCGTCCTCCTTCGACGATGCATTCCAGCGTCGGGCAAGCCATTCCAGAACACGTTACTCACCTTTTTGAGTGCATTCTGCAGATATGGCGCGCCGGCTTCCATTTTACCTGGCATATTTATTGCTTACCCCGACAATACCTGTCTAGGAACGTACTGTGTTACGAATCCGATACGTTAGTCAATGAAATAAAAATTCAAATTTATGATTTTCCAAAGAGGGATCTCTAACAAATCTTAATCTTAGAATTTCAAGAAAGTAATGTCAAGACTAGGATACACTATAATGCGTATAAATATACAGACTAAGTGAATGTTTAAGTAAATACTCTCAATATTTGCAAACACTCCCCATAAGTAGACCTTTAGTCATATTCAGAAATAAGATATTACGTGGGTTTTCTCAATTTGTAAATATATTATAGTTGTTTACAATACAATCAGCCAAGAATATGACACAATGGTGGACACGTGGTATGGATGAAAGAGGAAACATCGAAGAATAGGTAGACTCCTAGAAGCGTCTACATAATATAATATGTAAATGGTATCGAAAATCAGATAAAAAAAAAATACCTATCTCCTGTTTAGTTTCGCCAGTCAATATTATTATTTGCCGAGGCTTTTCTAAGGTGCTAACAACAACGCCAAAATATCGGGAACTCAAAACAAATAGTAAACATGGTAAATATCCCGTTTTTAGTATTAATCATAAGTTTCTGATTATGTCGGGGTTGGCTTTTAGTCTAACCGAATGTTTGTTGAATTTGAAAATTGACACGCCCCATGAATACCAGTTATATTCATGGGGCGAAGTCCCATCTGATCTTCATAAATCACTATATAGTTGGCTTAGTTATTCGTTAATGAATTTTGACCGGTTGATGGCAATAGGCTCGCCCCCTATAACCGAAATGGGATTTAAACATAACTCGCGAAATGTGGCTGTTTTATTAGGTACACTTCTGCGTAACCCTTCCGGTATTATAGGCATGATGTCATTGTTATGTATGGATGTTATAGGATAAATCTACATTCCACAAGCTTGCTACACGACACAACTGACTAACACGATACCACTGTTTCAAGCTATCACGGTTTACAACTATACTGTCACTTACGGGATATCTTCCGTGATTGTTCATTATTTTGAGCTCCCGATTTGCCGTGACTTAGTGTTGAGTTCCAATAGTGCGCGTAGCAAAAGACAAAGAAAGAGGGTAGATAGATTTGTCTGCTCTTAACAATTTATTTTTCCATCCACCCGCATTCTCCAGTCAACCCGCGATCATGGCGCTTGCAACAGCGCTGAAATATCGGGAGCTCAAAATAATGAACAATCACGGAAGATATCCCGTAAGTGACAGTATAACACGATACCACTTGGAAATATTACACAATAATAATGATATTATTGTATCTTTCTTAAAAATACCACATTTGACTAAAATTCGCCTTTTTCACTCCCAACCGTATTCTTGATTAGCTTCAAAACTTCCATTACTCCTCAACAATTGGTCGCGGGACTTATAGAACTACCGTGACCCTGGAACATAAAGGGCTATTGAAGGACACCATGGATTTTAGTCAGTACAAGTCTGACAGTCCCTCCCGCTCTGCCCTGGGTGGGAGGACTCATTTGATGATTTTACCACGATAAAAAAAAAAAACTCAACAGTATCTCATTCTTCATAAATAAAATTCTATTGTGCATTAAAAACAGCTAAGGAGCTCGTGGCTAAATAATAACAGCCGCTCGGGTCGATCTTTAGGTTAAGCCGTGCTTGCCTAGGTTGGTCTGTGGATGGGTGACCGCCCATTACATACCGAGTTTCCTCCGTGCCTCGGAAAGCACGTTAAGCCGTTGGTCTCGACTGTCATTTGTAGATCGTTGACAGTCGTTACAGGTAGTCAGTGGCCCAAAAAGTCTGACAACCAGTCTTACCAAGGGGTATCGTATTACCTAGTACTAACTGGGTTGTGGAGGTGAGATAGGCAGTCGCTCCATGTAAAATACTGGTATTCAGCTGCATCCGGTTAGACTGGAAGCCGACCCCAATATAGTTTGGAAAAGGCTAGGCAGATGATGATGTGCATTAAAAACAGTACCGTTAACAGTTTTCCGCCTATTATTGAAACCCTAAAACCGAGCATCTGCGAGGCTTTAATATATTCAATGTGCACCAAGCTTAATAGCTTCTAAAGGAGCGACAGTAATAAATCGTGTTATTCAAGCAATTTGAGTGAATAAATGGAATTGTAAAATATGGCTCTAGGTTAACCATTAGCGTGAATAGTATTTCTAGAATTTAGGGCATGTGCGCATGATTGATTAAGACGTGGTGCTATTGAGGTCGACATTATTGTTGCGTAGTGAAATTACTAAAACTTCAGGTGAAAAATAGCGTCAAAGATCCTGGAATTAACTGAAAAGGGATATTGACTTTTGATTGTAGTTCACGTAAGCTACAGCACATCAAACTATCAAATTTCTCCAAATGGTTTTAAACCATAAAATGTTGATGGTTAAGTTCAAATTCGAATGAGATAATTTGACAGTTTTTGGTAACTTGATACGCTGGGAACTGTACACCTTAAACAAGATTCCAAAGAAATGGTAAGCAAAGAAAGAAGATTGTTTATTTAGATTCTAGGGACATAATATTCGCGCACTTACCACGGAATACGTGTAAGTGCGCGAATCCTTTCTTCTGAAACGCAAAGAGGACGTAAAAATACCCATTATAGTAGCGTCGAATATGCAGCGTAACACAAACAAGAATTTCATTATTGACAATAAATTAACCTCTGAACGAAGGGTTCATTGAATTTTTAATAATTTCGTTGACTGATTGTTAAAAATGAATTTTATTTGGCATATCGGATTGGAACGTAATGAGATTGTCGAATTCATTTTAATATTATTATGATTTATTCTTTAATTATGTATTGTAAAGTGTTTTTAAAATAATCAATGAATGTACACACTCTTTAATGGACACTATTTCTTGTAACAAATATGCTGGAAATCGAAACTGCGAGGATGTTTTTGGTACTCGGATGACGTTGAGAGGGGGGGGAATTGTTGGTAAACATTGTGAAGCTGTATTAAAAAAAAACAAAATGGCGGCATCAGTTTCTACTTTGGCCTCGCGCCAAAAGATACAGTACAGCTATTGTACCTTTGTTAGTAAACATGTTGTTTTTTATTAAAACAAAAGGCAGTAGCGGTAGGTAAGAGAGACAAGATGAAGAGATCCGAAAACCCTGAAAAAATATTGATTCAGGAAGACCTAACATAATCATGAATTATTTGGAGCCTCCTGTAAAACACTACATTTTCACACAGCATTTAACAACTTCAACCATTCATTATCATTACAATATTCAAAATCATAACCCAGAAACAAACCATTTCGACTAAATCAACCGAGAATCAACCAATTTCAGTTGAAACTTGGTACCAACGTACTACGGTACTAAGCCTCAAGATTGAGTTCAATTTGAATAGTCATAAGGAGTGGTGATTAATATCGTTCGTAACAGACGTTTGGGGCCTACTCATTTGCATGGTACCGAGATTTAAGTGCCGCGTTATTCTGTAGTATCTATGTACAATTCTGAAGAGGCTACTTGGGAAACTGTCGTCTTTGGATGATAGCCTTCAACGTTCTGACTGAACGGGTCTTGACAGTTCAAAAGTGCCTGTAAATGGTTTCTTTGAAATAAATGTGAGTGGCAACGCTGGGACGAAACGAGCGTCTCGTCCCAGCATAAAAGTCCTTTTATGCTGGGACGAGACCATCACTGACCTTGTGGGTGAGGGTCTTTAGAAAGGAAAGGTGCGTAGTACTCGCAACCGGCGGGCATGTATGACCAGATGTATGAACGTGGATGAGGCAAAAGAAGTATTTAGCAGGTGGCTTACTACGATTTCTGTCTACCCCCTTGGCAAAAAGGCGTGATTTAAAACTCAAACTAAAAGCATTTATTTCAATTAGGCCATCACAGGCACTTTTGAATGTCAAAAAAAAACAAAAAAGCATTGCCATTCAGCGTGGCAATGCTGCCAGTCTTCTGGGCACGTTTCCAGATGACAGCGATGCGGAGGAGTACTTTGACGCCTAAGTGTCCTATTGTCGTCGTTTTTTAGTTGTTTAGTTTAGTTCTAAAAAGAAGCGAAGCTACAGTCACAGTCACAAGGCATAATAACTTGAGAAAGTACTGTAGTTGCACATTCCAAAGCGTCTCTATGGAGAAGAATGGGTAAGAAACTCCACTCTTTTAAACCAAAATATTGTAACAAAATCTTGGTTACATCATTCATTATGAGATTATACATATATGTGAGAACGATGTAGAAAGACGTGCACATTAATAGCGTCCAGAGTAAAAGATTACATTTATGTATGATGTATCTATGTATGAAACAAATGTTTTAAATTTTTGCTGTTCAAGTGCACTGAGAGGGCCGTTACACATGGCGGCAGCCTCTACAGCCGCTGTATTAGTCCTTTTATTCCTCTCCTACCTATATACAACGTGTAACATAATAAACGCAAGAACTCCCGTGTGGTCTCTCGCACCATGTACATAAACATCTTTTGTTCTAAGAGTTCTTAAAATTTGCAAAAAAAAAAATCTTTCTATAGGAATTGACGCAATTAGCTGATCCACATGTATGGTAAAACTAAAAAAAAAGTTATGAATTTCCAAAAGTCATAGAACAAAAGTTGTTCAGTTTCATGGTCTGAGACACCACACGAGAGGTCTTGCGTTTATTATGTTACACCTTGTATAATCGATTGATTTGCACATGATGCGCATTACAGGAACTAGGTTCAGTAGGCTGTAAATCTCTGGTAATAAAAGAAGTTTGAGTTAGCTTCTTGTTTTATGGAAGTTCGAACTATGCCAGACGATCTCAAGGGGTCAAGACCGACGTTCGATGGACTGTCCCAGTTTTTGTTCAACACAAGGTAAGTTCCTTACATACTTAATTATTCTGCCTCTATCATTTAAGTTGGCTTACCTGAAGTTTTTCAATAAAAATATGTTCTACAATAGAATAATTCAAACCTCAACCGACAATGGTCCACCCTTCATTTTCCACTGCATGCCCCGATACCTGCACCTGACAATCTTATGACTTATTAATAATACTAGAAACGGGATATTTACCATGTTTACTGTTTTCTATGAGTTCCCGATATTTCGGCGCTGTTGCAAGCACCATGATCACGGATAAACACACTCAACTCATAGCTTTACTCATAGAAAACAGTAAACATGGTAAATATCCCGTTTCTAGTATTAATAGTAATGTTAGTGACCATGATAGTTTAAAATCTTAAATCTTATGACTGCATCAGCGAGCGGAGTTCACTTATCTGAATTTTGGGCCTAACATATTTATTGACTGCCTGCTCCGTCTGCTCCGCCTGCTGTTGAGAATGAGGTCCTGGGTTCGATTCCTGGGTCGGGCATAGTGTTATTGGGTTTTTCTATCAGGAACTTCTCAGTAGCAATCACAGAGTCTGGATTCGTACCCGGTTGATGGTAATAAGCTCGCCATCTATTACATGGGATTTAATCATAACTGGCGAAATGTGGGTATACTTGTTTGGTACACCGCTGCTAAGGCAGCTTTTCGGGGATTACAAGGCGTTATGTTATGTTATATATTTAATGAAAATTTTCCATCGACAGACTAAGAAGAAGAAGGCATAGCCTGCTACACAAGTTCAGCATTACCGCCACCCAATGTAAATTTTATTATCTCCGCTATACCTCAGAATGTTAATTAATATATTAAGTCATCCCTTAATTAAAAATAGCTTACATTACATCTCACCTTCCATATTGAGCCATCTCCACTCTTGCACATGTCATTAAAATCCATTTTACTATCATCTTAGCGGTTTTATTGGTCGCTCGTAAATCGCGCACGAAGTTACCCGAAGTTAGACGATTGAATTGATCGTAAAGTGTCGTGTCTTGTTCGGGTGGCTGTGGTTTGTCGTTGTTTTGAGGAATTCTATTTTTAAAATCATGAAATAATTAAGGCGAGACGGATGAACGCATTCTACTCCTATATAATCTCCTGGTCAAAAGACAGTTGGAGTCGTTGGAGAAGTAAATTCTTAGGTCTCGGGTATATTCGGAACTGCCTCGTTGGTCTGGTAGTTGCAAATGCTAGGAGTTTAGATTTGTGCAATACAAATAAAATGTGCATAGATGAACTATGGTACACCTTTTCATAATTCTTCAGGATAATAGAAGCGTTATGTTTTGTCTAGTGGTCGCAAGTGCGACTGCTGAGCGTGAGATCCTGGGTTCTATTCCCGGGTTAGGCAAATTTTTATTGGATTTTTTCATCAAGAATCTCTCAGTAGCAGCAACGGAGTCTGGATGTATTCCCGGTTGATGGCAATAGGCACCCTATTACATGGGACATAAACATAACTAGCGAAATGTGGGCGTACTAATAGGTACACCTCTGCCCCAACCTTCGGGGATTGCAGGCGTGATGTTATGCGATTCATTGGTTGGCCTATTTCTGTAACAACAGCTTTTTATTCACATTTCCAAGAAACTTGTTCAAGTTAATATTTTGTGTTTCGAGAAAATAAAGCCGAACTCAATAAATACCCGTCAATAAATTAAACTTTTTGTTTACTTCAACAAAATTCCACTTCTCAATATTCTATAGCTTATTTCACACAATTTTGTATTATTTATTGTAAGTCTAAGCGGTTGATAAAGTATTTATTAATGATAACTAATAAATAATTTATTCGAAGGAAATTGCTTACTCGGAACCAATTTGTTTGAAAAAATAAAAGTCATGGTAAACTTCGGTTCGTAATGGAAATAAAACAACAGTTTTTCAAATGTTTTTCATGTCTATTTGTTGTTTGTCATATAATGGTAGTTTCTTCTAATGCAGAGTAGGAGCATTTGCTCATAATGTATCGGCTATTTCAGACTGAGACTGATTTTTACGTCCAGGTTTTCTACAAATAAATTAGCTATTTTACCTTCTCATAATAGAAAAAGAAAACAAAAAAAGTCTGACAACCAGTCTTACCAAGGGATATCGTATTACGCAGTACTAACTGGATTGTGGAGGTCACATAGGCAGACGCTCCAAGTAAAATACTGGTATTCAGCTACATCCGGTCAGACTGGAAGCCGACCCCAATATAGTTGGGAAAAGGCTAGGCAGATGATGATAATATAAAGCACACGTTGAAATTTTTGTTCCAGTTCACTTAGGTTTTGTTTTGAAAGTTTTATACCCCTGCTTGGTATTCAACAAAGTAATTTTTTTTTAATACTAGGTTCTTTTTTATCGTGGGTTACAAACATTTAAACACTCTCACATACAATAACAACCAAACCCGGAACAACTACCTGTAGTCTTGTGTGTAGGTCATACAAATATTTGTTCCGTTTGGAATTGGACCTGCAACACGCAGCATAGCAGCTAATCGTAGGTACTGTAAAAATTTCATAATTTTATCCGATGAATCCTTTCTAAAGTTCGGGTCACCGTGCTCCATAACGACACCACATGTCCCTTCCCACCACAAGGTACAGCCACCCTACTTGTGCCATCCTCATTACATCTCTCAAACTATTTTTATCGATATAATTTATATCCACGATATTAGGATTGGTTACACTATAAACATGTCGTCAGCTTCCTTGACCACATAAGTTTTGATAAAGATTGTGGGACATTTTTATGGCTATTGATCGGTTTACAAGGTGTTTTGGTGATAAGCCCAGCTCAAGCGAACAGTTAGGGGTTTGATTACGGGACGAACTTCTTTTTGTGCTGGTTATAATCATTAATGCATTGAAAGAAAGAAAGAAAGAAGAAAGAATAAAGTTTATTTGACGTCAGTACATCAAGCACACATAATTAAAATAATAAAAAAATACAAAATAAAAAATCACAGTTTTTAGAAAAAATAAAAAAATTGAGAAAATAGGTACATGTGCTGTGTGCCTCACGGCTGCGCATCATTGCATGCATTTATATATATTTTGGTATATATTTATAGTATTTTATATATTACTAGCGACCCGCCCCGGTTTCGCACGGGTCCAATGTAGATAATATACATATATACATATAAACCTTCCCATTGTTTAAAATTGCATTAAAATCCGTTGCGTAGTGTACAGACAGCGGGAGCGCTTTTGTTTTAAACTATGTAAAGATTGTTTTATGCTTGTAATAATTTATCTTAGTTTTAAATTAAAATTGTTTGTCTCGGCATCACCCAAAGGTTGACTGGTAGAAAAAGTCTATCGCATTAAGTCCTTTCTGTACTTTGAGCTTGAAGTGTTAAATAAATAAATAATGCATCGCTACAGTGCCATCATACTTCTATGAAAAGCGAAGAATTAATCCGGATCTATTTTAAAAAAACATGGAGGTTTAAGTAATCGTATTTTTGTTTGTTTTATATAATTAAAAAAAAACATTTCATTGATAAAAAAATATCTTGACAAAATTCTGGCATGTTATCAATATGAATGACACATTTAAATATTCAAAATGAGTCGTTGTCTTATAAACGATTAAAAATGCCATCAGAAATCCCCAGGCATCAATTTCATTTCCTCTGTTGATCCCCTAAGGGAAAATCCGTGAGTATTCTGAACGATACACATACATAATCAATCCCGGATGTCCATTCATCAACTTCCCAAGCTCGGTACCCTAATTTAAATTCATGGGACGAAGTTTAAAAATAAAGGTTTTTCGTGTGAGCAGCGTAATCTGATGAAACAACAGATTTTTTCAATAAACTCAAAGTTGGGATCGATATTGAATGAGTTTGTTACCCCTACTAGGGAAAAAAGCGTCAATTTTGTAAGTTTGAGTCAGATTTTTGCTAGCCCCAGGGCTGCGGGACTGTTCGAAAGAGATACCGTGGCCCTGGAACACAAAGGGCAAAGAAGGAACATGGATGGGTTTTAGTCAGAACAAGTCTGACACTCCCTTCCGCTCCGCCCAGAGTGGGGGGGGTCATTTGATGATTTCCCATCCGAAAAAAAAAAAAAAAAAAAAGATTTTTGCTAGCTTTCTTTTAACATTTTACTTCTTCGAGTTTGTGACGTGTTGTTTCTGAAACAGATAGGACTTAAACCCCTCTTCTTAGTTTTGTTTGTTTATTTATTTTGTATAATTAAATAAGGTATTTTTTGTTTTAATGCCAAATACACACAATTTTCTTTCTTTTCAGTGTTACTACCCTAGCCGAAACTTAGTACAAGGTGTAAAAGGACCTTTCACTAAGTCGTCAACCAAGCATTCTGTACATCAAACTAAGTAACTCCACGTAAAAATTATTGCTGGGAAACAACTTTTTTTTGGGAGAATAACGATTTACAGTAGGACTTAATGTAACGCACTTAAAAAATTGTGTTGTTTGATGCATTGAATAGTATAACTGGGCTCAGTTCAGCTCAGGGAGGTATTTAAAGTAAATTTTATAACATTAAAAACATTAATGAATAAAAACATTGTGAAAAGATGGAGGCTTCCAATATCTCCGTAAAAAAATACTGCAATGACAAGAAGAACAAGTGCTTTTCGGCTTTGTTTACACCCGTAATATTCCGATGAAATCGCACAGCTCATAGTTGAACTTCCAAAAGTGCAATATTATTTAGACATTCTTTTCAGTGTCATTTAGTAATTATGGAAACCTGAACTTTGGTCTACTTGAGTACTACCTACATGTTTGATCGAGCGAGGAAACTTGAACTTTGTTTGCACAATTTGCAGCGCACCAAGCAAGTACTGGTGAGCAAGTGCAATTAGTTGTGACTGTAAAGTGAAGTGATACAGTACATTTTAGTTTAATTAGAGTTGATGCCGTTAATCCGCCAACTCGATGTATGTTGGTAGGTGTGTAAGTCTGGCTGGTTGGGTATATAAAACGTTTTAACAAACATTCAGGGATTTAACTTGCTGTTATTGTTTTTTTTTTAAACGTTGTCCCACACTAGAAATTTCTCCTGTATCGTGTTCCGTGTGGGAATCTAACCCGCGACACGCAGCGCAGCAGCCAATCACTCAACCACTGCGCCGGCCGTGCCGTCAAACTTGATTGTTTGTTGTTTTCTACTGATTCTATATTGCGATTTCTATTCATTTCCATAATGCGTTGGTGAAAAACCAATGCAAGTGCAGACATATTCGTATTTTCCTTGTACAAAATAAGCAATCACTGAAAACACACATTGATTTCTTCCTCTCTTACTGATACCTATTTATTATAGTTATAATATCACGCCTGTTTTTCTAAAGAAATAGGCAGGTTGTAAAACACACTCGGAGAATATGATTATGGTTGCTATGATAATATAAAGTAGATGATAATTGAGTACTCTGTACTTACTCTTGGCTATCTATTAACGACTGAAGATAGAAAAACCCGTTAATAATGTTCCAGTATCAACAAAATCATAACAAAGTATCCGCAACAAAATAGCAACAAATTACTAATCGTATCGAAAACTAAGAGATAATCAAAGTTGTAACATCTTTACCCATTAGTTACGGTCGAGTACTCGCCCTACTATCCGTTCTCGATCGTAAAAAATAACTCGTTAAGACTTTGTTGTAGGAGATGTAATTTTGGTTATAATCTTGGTAGTGTTGTGTAATGAACAATGTAGACTTACGTAGAAAAGTACTACAGAAACATAGTGCAAAATTACTACAGCGCCATCTATGTCACTAATGAAGAACTTACATGAAAAGTTCTCCGTGACTTAACACCATAGAGAAAAACCCGACTACCATTTTCGGGAATTACCTAGCCCATCAGACACAACAGTCGTCTAGTCGGAGGATCCTTCCTTTTCTATGAAGGATGAAGAACTATTCACCCTGTTCATTACCCTTAAAGATTCATTTTAGGTGACGTTACCTATTGGTACTCTTTTTGCATTCTGATATGAATGAGAAGATTAGTCTTCCTTTCAGAGATCTTGATTAATGTGACAAGCAAAATCCCTCTGACCAACTAACTAACCAAGTTCCACTTTTAGCAACCAAGCCACTGTCAAAAGTTAAGTTACCTGAGTTCATGCATACCTCTTTGATGCAGTTACCCATAAAATGTTGCCTGAATGCTGCCATGAAGGTCTTTAGGATAGATTTAGTATTAAAGTTTATTTAGTTCAGATCTTAAAAGTGGACTTCCGCGCTCACTGGTCGATCAGTTTTCACCCTTATGCCCTGAATAATAAGGTTGAAAAGTGGTCGACCGTCAGGGAGCGCGGTACTAACCATATCATACTGATTAAAAACTTTGCTCTAGAAAAAGTATAAAAGTGAACACAAAGCCAGTTTCACTTTATTCTTTATTCCAATGGTAGGGCCACAAAATACTCAAGAATCACCGTCAAATCGTCGAGAGTCGAGCGCAAACTTTTCGAATCAGCCCCACAACGGCACTGCGCCGTCAATCTTTTGATGTATCGGAAAGTATTGCTATTAACTGTTACTGTAGGTATTATTTGAGAGAGTGTTGCAACATTAAACTTATACTGTCACTTACGGGATATCTTCCGTGATTGTACATTATTTTGAGCTCCCGATATTTGACAGTACAAGTTTAGTTGTAAACCGTGAAAGCTTAAAACAGTGTTTGTTGCAACATTGTTGTGATTTTATTAAGTTTTAGGTAAAGAGGTATATTGTAATGATTTCACCTTCCTTTTTCCCATCTGTGTTGGGGTCGGCTTCCAGTCTAAACGGATGCAGTTGAATACCAGTGTTTTGCATGGAGCGACTGCCTATCTGACCTCCATAACTCAGTTAGTACTGGGTAATACGATACCCCTTGGTGAGACTGGTTGTCAGACTTTCGTGGCACTGATTACCTTTAACGACTTTCAGAGATCTACAAATGACAGCCGGGACCAACGGCTTTACGTGCTTTCGAAGGCATGGAGGAAACTCGGTATATAATGGGTGGTCACCCATTCACAGACCAACCGAGGCAAGCGCGGCTTAATCTGAAGATTGATCCAAGCCACTGTTATTATTTAGTTACGAGCTCTTACTACGATGGGTATCAAATCCAGGACCTCACGCTCAGCAGTCGCGATACATACATCACACTTTGCACTATCACAGTACCATAATTTTATCAAAATCAAAATATTTTGTTTCATATAGGCCTCGATGGGCACAAAACGTCGACAAAAAGGTGCACGGTTCGGGTTGGTCGTTTCCTATGGAGAAGAACCGGCAAGAAACTCCATGTTTGCTCTTTTCAAACCATTTAGTATTACAATATTATCATGGATACAGCATTTGTACTTAAGTATGGGGGGACAGCGTAGCCCCGACAATAATTCGTTGCTTACTACACAAAAAATGTAGAACAAAAAATAAAAAGTTAACAAGCAGCTGGGAATCTATACACTAAGCCCTCCATCAACCTCTCAATTCCATCCATCTCGAAAACAGCTCCAAAAATATCTTAAGACGAAGAAGTAACTATGAAAAATCGCAGATATTTTTGAACTTATTGCTAACTTTTGTTTTCCTGAATGACATAGCTAAGAGATAGCAAGATTAATCACTTTGGCGCTGTTCCAAACCTCGGGCGGTAAGGTGTGAAATAAATAGCCCAACGGCGTATAGATGGCCGGGATATAACCCATTAACAAACCACGAAATAAGCTGTTGTCTTTTGGGGTGCCTGTTTTATACTGTCATCTACCTAGCCTTTTCCCAACTATGTTAAGGTCGTCTTCCAGTCTAACCGGATTGATGGAACGACTGCCTATCTGACCTCCACAATCCAGTTAGTACTAGGTAATACGATACGCTATGGTAAGACTAGTTGTCAGACTTTTTGGGCCACTGGCTACCGGTAACGACTGTCAAAGATCTACAAATGACAGCCGGGATCAAACGAGCTTTCCGAGGCATGGAAACGGCACGTTTTTCTTAAATTTTTTGGGTTCCGTACCTCAAAAGGAGAAAACGGAACCCTTATGGGATCACTTTGTTGTCCGTCTGTCCGTCTGACTATCAAGACCCTTTATCTCGGGAACGCGTAGAGGTATTGAATTGAAATTAAAATCATGTGTCTACAGTCCCTTGAAGCTATGAAAAAATCAAACTTCTAAGTGAACGTAAAAAAAAGTAACGGCCGTTTATGCCGCAAAAAAACGTATATTTCTCAATTTATAGGGTGTTTCCTGTTGACCTAGAATGATGAAATTTGGTATGAACAGTAAAGGAAAAAATCTGAAAACTGAAATGTGTAATTTAATAACAAAATCCTTACAAGTTCATACGGAACCCGAGCTTTAAGCCTTTTGTAACATCTTTTTTACAATATGGAATGCAAAATAAATGAATATGAATATGAATATGAACCCTCGGCGCACGACTCCAACTCGCACTTGGCCGGTTTTTTACCAAATATTATCGTCGATCCACCAATCAAACGTACAATTACAATGCACCTTTTATTTAAGGTATTTGTCTTGCTGAATTGTTTTTCATTTATTCGTTGACACCGAATACAACATTCTAGACAAATATCCATAATATTCCGCATCCACACCTACCAGATAAAAACAGCCATTTTTCTCTATTTACACACACTCTCGTCTGTCGACCCATCTAATACGATTACACCGCTACGTTCATTGGGTAATGAAAGAACACCTGCTATGCCGCTGTTTGTACGATGACGGAGTTGTGACGTCACCGCACAGCTTTTATTGCCCGTAATGGAATTCTGTTATGTAATCTTTAGTGGGAGATTTGGTGAGAATATTGTGGGAATAAATAGACGCGAAATTCTGACGTCATCGTTATATACGCATGAGCTTAAATCTTCTATCTAGAACTAAAATCATCAAATGAGTCCTCCCACTCAGGGCAGAGCGGGAGGGACTGTCAGACTTGTACTGACTAAAATCCACGGTTTCCTTCAATAGCCCTTTATGTTCCAGGATCACGGTAATTCTATAAGTCCCGCGACCCCGGCAGGCTTTGCCCCTCTAGAGGGGGGCCCCGTCATTATGCTGACACTCTTTGAGGCACGCGTGGAACACAACGCGACGTCGACCCGGGCATGGTCCATGGCCGCATGCCCGCGCCTACGGTGGCCGGAGGTCGTCTGCCGATGTCCGGCGCCGTGGGCGTCTACCACTGCGGCTGGGGTGTAGGGAGGACGCTGTCCTCTCCCTCACGCGGCCCGCCTCCTCCTTCGCATCTAGAACTATGCTTAAGTAATTTTCCTCAAATCTAGTTTTATTTAAATTATGTTTCAGGGATGCTACACAGTCATGTTCAGTTCAGCAATATTGTATGAATTAATACAATCAGCAGGATATTTAGAATGAGTTTAAACAAGAACGTCTTCCTACATCGTTCTCACGTAATGTACCATCGCAACATGAACGATGTAACCAAGGTTTTGTAAAAGTATTCTGATTTAAAAGAGTGTCCATGGAGTTTCTTGCCCGTTCTTCTCCATAGAGATCTACGTTAGGGAATGGGCAACTACAGTGCTTTCACAGTTTTTATGCCTTGTGACTGGGACCGTAGCTACATTTCATTGTTGTCTTTGTTTCGACAATTCAAAAGTGCCTGTAACTCATCTATTTGAAAGAAATGCTTTAATTTTGATTTTGTTGCCGATTAAAAGAAGATGTAGTGACAAAAATTTAAAAGTGTATGCTTAGATAGGTCATGTGGAGAGGACGAGTGAAGGCGATTAACAAAAGTTATTTACAAGGGAGATTTAAGTGGCAAGTTAGCAACGCCGGGAGGGGACGCCCGAGAAGGACATACACTGACCTTATTAATGAATTTCTTCAGAAAGGTCAGGTGCGTGGTACCCGCAACCAGCCTGCGTGTATGAACAGATGAAAAAGGAGTTTGTAAGGATCGGGTCGGGTCTGTAGACTCTGCTTATCCCCGTGGGAAAACGGCGTGAGTTTATGTATATTCAGTCTGTATGTATATTCAGGAAAATTCGAGTTGGACAGTGAAAATCAACTGCAACATGCCAATTTGGCGAAGGTAGAAGACGGACAGAGTTTTCTGATCGGTACGATCCGAAAACTCACGGGAAAAGTCACGGGATCGTACTACCGGCATAAAAAGTATCCAATGTGTTAATCCAGGTTATAAACTATCTGTGTGGCAAATTTCATCCAAATCCAGTCAGTAGTTTTTGCGTAAAAGAGTAACAAACATCCAGACACCCATACCTCTTTACAAACTTTCGTATTTATAATATTAGTAGGACAAACACTGCCGAATCGAATCTGCCGACCCTGTGTGTAGCGCTCCTCATGCATGAGCACTGTTCCTAAAAACAAATCTTATGAAAACACGTGTAAAGTTTTTTACGTTTCAACTACAAAAGGTAATTTACATGTAGGTGATTAATGAGCCTTCTTGTTTGGCCTAGAACTTCTCAAGCAAGACTTTGAAGGCTTTAAACTAGCAGGTACGTCATAAACTATTCATAATAATAAAGTTTTCTTTCTTAGTAGTAGTCTGTTCGAAAACCGTCAAGCATGGAGAGCGTTGGTGGAAAAAGCAACGACCTCATGTAGTCATGATCCTCAGTCATGAGGAAACGAGGAAGAAGAAGTAGTCTGTTGTGTAATCTTGACATGCAGTGAAATAAAACATCATTATAAACGTATCCTAAATGATCAAAGGTTAGAAAAATATCTTGCTCTCTGTGTGAGAAAACTCCAATTCTCAGCCTTGAATAGGAATATAATTTTCACGAACAGTTTTGTCAAGCTCTTACACACACCTAGCAATGAAGCGTTTACCCCCATATGAGAACAGAATTTACCATAGTCATCGTTCTTTTTACGAAAATAAAAGCCGGAACCCAGCACCAAAAAACTATGAACCAACCCCATTCCCATTTATTGCTAAATCGGTTACGCTCTGTTACTTTACAATGTAGCAAAAAAAAGAAAACGCTACAAGATTGTACCTTGGATCTGAGCCAAATGTCGCCTGACCCAGTACTTTTCTGTGCTAAGTGTGCCGAACGGAGGAATATCAGCAATGTCGATGTGCCGTACCAAGAGAGGAATAATCTTTATGGATTGTCACCAGTTTTACGATAGCGAAATATGAGTTGCAGATATGTCATGCCAGTGTAGTAGCGATAAACTATGGTTTAGTTAGCGTCTTGGGAAGTTGGCAGGGAGCCTAAAACTAGGCTAGAGGTTAGAGGGGGAATGATGACTGGATTGATGTTGGCTGACGTTGTAGCAAGCCTGGAAAGGTTTCGTTTTAAAATACTGTGGTTCATTGTAAATAGTTACTTGTAACCCATTTTTAACCCCCGACGTAAAAAGAGAGGTGTTATAAGTTTGACCGCAATGTGTGTGTGTGTCTGTCTCTGGCACCGTAGCTCTTAAACGAGTGAACCGATTTGGATGCAGTTTTATTTTTATTTAAAAGCTAGTTTCTTGGCGATGGTTCTAAGATACGTTTTATTAAATTCGGGGCAGCCATTTACTAGTTATGGGGAATAAAATTTGTAAGAAAAATCGAATATTTTCATATATCCAATATATACCCAATTGGGGTATCAATTGAAAGTGCAATTAGACATGTTTTTATCATAACCGAAATGTTTGTTCGCTTTTCTGTGTTGCGATGGGTCTTTTTTAAAAACAATTTATTTTTGTTAAATTGTTTGTAACAAGCACAAACATTCATCATCCACAGTTTGAATACATTCTTAAAGTTACGAAAGTATTATATTTGAAACGGATATTTTTAAATTTTTAAATCGACGTATTCTACGTCAAAATAATTCAACAGTTCCAAAATAAAGTACTCAGGGCTGCTGTAAATGCACCCTGGTACATAAGAAACGATGACCTCCACCGTGACCTCGACATGGAATTCGTCACCACCATCACACAAAAATTTGCTGAAGCCCACGAACACAGACTCCATCGACACGTGAATGTTGAGGCAATCCAGCTGTTAGACAACACAGGCATAGTGCGTAGACTAAAGAGAACTAAACCATTTGAATTAGTGTAGTGTAAGTGAATCAATAATAGTAACAATGTTGTGCTATTTATATAACACATGAACAAAGTGTTTTATCAATTTTACCAGACTCTAAGGAAGTGTTACGAACGTGTGTAAAAGTGCATACCTAATTATGGACACTATTCTTAGCATTAACATAATTTATAACGTAGCATAATAAGTTAGATTTAAATTGTTTATTAGTCTTCTTAGGCTAGATTGCAATTAACTAGTAAGAACTTGGTTCTTACTAATAAGGAAAAAAAAAAAAAAAAAAAAAAATCGACGTATTTACTTTACGTTTACACCGCGTGCTCGTGCCAGGGCTTCAAGTCAAGCTATTGTCAAGATCACCATTAAGAACCTTGTGTTTTCTAGTGCATCATATGCGTCTCATTTGACGATCTACAAATTCGTTCGTCCTTTCTATTTCTCATATCAGCCCGCATAATTCACTGTTTCATTGCTTAAAAAGGGTTTAAAAAAAAAAAACAAAATATTTTATTTCACATAGGCCTCGATGGGCACTTATAAAACGTCGACAAAAAGGTGCACGGTTCGGGTTGGTCGTTTCCTATGGAGAAGAACCGGCAAGAAACTCCATGGTTACTCTTTTCAAATCATTTGGTGTTACAATATTATTATGGAATACAGCATTTGTACTTAAGTATGGGGGGACAGCGTAGGCCCAACAATAAGCTTGCTTACTACACAAAAAATGTAGAACAAAATAAAAAGTTAACAAGCAGCTGGGATTCTATAAAGCCTACAATGTCCACACATTCACAAACAATCGATCTTACTTTGATCTAATTTTACCCCTTTTTTTGCAGGTTTTGATATTTCAGGTAGTTCGTTTTTCGCACCATTGCACCATACACAGTCGAGTAATAATAGAATTCAAGACTATAAATCAGAACAAAATAATTCTCCCAAGTAGGTACTCGGCACTTTTATCTTGCAGCATTATCTTGAGTTGAATTTATTAAAATGCACTTGACCGGTTTTTGTCTGAAATGATTTGTAGTGTATTTGGCACCATTATCCTACAGGCGATTTGAATTTTATTTTTTATCCTGATTTCTTGGTTTAAGTTTGAACCAATCTTCGTTTTGAAGGAAGCCAAAAAAACGCAAGGGCAACGATCACCACATTCAATCCAATGATGAGTATATGCAATAATATTGGTAAATTCCAAAGAGATTTAAAATAGTTATACAACATTATTGTTAGTATATTCGAAACCTGAATATAGTTTATTCAGAAAAAGTAACTGAATCGATTCCAATAATTTTTAAACCATGTTTTATTTTGTCCCAAAAATATTTAAAAACGTTACAAGTTGGACACCAAGCGACACTAAGTACCTATCGCAATCATTTCGCCAAATTATTATTATCAATGAGCTCAAGACGATGCTGAAGGCGCGCGCGCGCGGCGTCACCGCGTGGCGACCACGTTTTTGTGCGGACAACCAGGTAACAGAACAAGTTTGTACATAGATTATTTACATAAAAATACTAGACACGTGTTTCAGGTTTCGCATATACCCTACTAAAACTAATGTTGTAAAGGCAGACTTTGAGAATATTTTCATACATAAATTTAGATCCCGAACATGTTCGATGTTGACACACGAATCCTACCTGACAAGCGGGTCACACTACACAGTCCATAACAAGTAGTACTTTACCATTATCTTCGTCTTGTCTCGTCTATCGCTCGTTAACATTTGAATGTCTTTAGTTAACTCAGAACATTTAAATATTTATAATTAATATGTTCAGGAAATAAGAGAGAAGAGAGAGAGAGAGAGAGAGAGAGAGAGAGAGAGAGAGAGAGAGAGAGAGAGAGAGAGAAAGCGAGAATATGAGAGAGAAAGAGAGAGAGAGTGAGAGAGAGAGAGAGTGAGAGAGAGAGAGAGAGAGAGATAATTTTATTTGTTCAAAACATGAGAACACCCACACATAGCATGCAAGATGTTACATCGAATTATAATAATGACAGTCATGTTTCGCCTGGACGGCGTACAAATATTAAGATGTCAGACGCTACACAACATCAAGTGATTTTAAATTCGTTTACACACAGCAAATATAGCTGTTAACAATCCAATGTAGACCATACGTAAACTAAAAGGTACAATTGTAAACAATCAAATAGTGCTATATGCTTCATTTTGGAAGCAGGTTTGCTGCCCTCAGATCATCACGGAAACTTTGCCTAATAACCGCAACATTAAATTGTAGAAAGAAAACCTGTCCAAGTTAATATATATAAATCGTTTATTTCAGGTATCAACCCATAATTATAACTAATTACATAAAATACATTAAAATAATATCACATTGCAATACATTTTTTAAAATCAAAATTAAAATCTTAAAATCAAAATTTCTATAATTAAAATACAACAAAATTAGAATCAGAATTAAAGTCAAAAATTAAAACTAAAATCAGAATTTAAATCAAAATTAAAAATCAATATACAATCACAATTAAAATTAAGCCAGGAGGAATTGATTGATTAAATGAACATACTGCACATTGTTAGTAAATCATACATAAAACTATGTTAGTATATTTAATTTCCTTTATTTATTTACATACAAATTAATTACATTTTTAAACATTGTTTAGAAAAAAAAAATATATAAAAACATTTAAAAATATTAAAAAAAAAAAAATGTAGCCCACCCGTATCGGGAACAGGGTCCAAGCTACCGGCGGTCAGGGCTCCAGAGAGAGGAACCTCCTAACAATACGAGCCGTGTCCAGAAGTACCGCTTTCTGAATCAAGGCCTTGATCCAGCTACCTAACGAGAGCCTCCTCAGGTATTGGTCGAGGCTCTTGGCAATTAAGCCATGGGCTGATACAACTATCGGCACAATGATCGCTTAGTCCACATCCCACATGTCGACAACCTCGTGAGCCAAGTCAAGATATATATAATATTATTATTACATGTCAACAATACTAATTATAAGATATTAATTTCTTAAACATGACCGCTCCAAACCTATCACCTACAGTTACTTTACTCGCTGACCCGAATTGACTTTGGCAAGTTTGGTAACCTGTATACCAAAGTTACCAAAGTTTTGGTATACAAGCAAAGTTGTGTTTTTCTTTCATGTCCAAGCCGCAAGCACCTAATAAATAAATAAATTTGTTAGAGTGATTGGCCTCATTGGTTTTGAAATAACCTGTTTTGAACTTTTTAAATAAATTGGATACGGATTTTTTTCAATCATTTGGGGTTTGTTTGAGCTTGTGACTAAAAATTAACAGCCGCTCGGGTCGATCTTTATGTTAAGTCACGCTTGCCTAGGTTGACCGTGGACGGGTCACCCATTACGTACTGAGTTTCCTCCGTGCCTCGGAAAACACGTTAAGCCGTTAGACCCGGATGTTAATTGTAGATCTTTGACATTCGCCCGAAAGTCTGACAACCAGACTTGCCTAAGGGGTATCGTATTGCCCAGTACTAACAGGGTTGTGGGGACCAGATAGGCAGTCGCTCCATGTAAAAAACTGGTATTCAGCTGCATGCGGTTAGACTGGAAGCCGATCCCAACATAGTTTTGGGAAACGGATGACCATGTTTGACAGAATTATTGTGTAATGGCATTTAAAATTTTAAACGTCTTTTTTTTCGGATGGGTAATCATCAAATGACCCCCCCCCCGCTCTGCGTGGAGCGGAAGGGAGTGTCAGACTTCTACTGACTTAAACCCATCCATGTTCCTTCTTTGCACTTACCTTACAGTAAAACTTAAATCTAGATGCAACCATGTAAACAACCCTTTGTCTTTGATAATATCAAAGCGCACCTAATCATAGCTTTGCATAAAACTCCCCTACGTCCTGAGAAACGTTTCTAGGAAAATTACTCTCAGTATTTTTCAAAAGACTTCATATACGCAATGTAAAAGCACACGTTTTGTTATATTTACGGGAACATAGACCCTGGTAAGAATGTGTTACGTTAACATAATGTAAGTTCGAAGGGTTTTTTTATCAGAAATCATCATCATCATTTCAGCCGAAAGACGTCCACTGCTGGACATAGGTCTCCCCCCAAGTGTCGCCACATTGACCGGTCCCGTGCGACTCGCATCCAGCGTATCCCCTCAACTTTCACCAGGTCATCGGTCCACCTAGTGGGAGGCCTTCCATCGCAACGTCTTCCGGTTAGCGGTCGTCAACTCAGAACTTTTCGGCCCCATCGGCCATCCGTACTGTGAGCAATGTGTCCTGCCCACTGCCACTTAAGTTTGGCAATTCTTCGGACTACGTCGGTACCTTAGTTCTATTGCGGATGTCCTCATTTCTGATTTTATCACGCAAGGAAACTCCGGGCTTAGCCCTCTCCATTGCCCTTTGGGTGACTTTAAGCCTTCTGATGAGGCCCATTGTGAGCGACCACGTTTCGGTCCCGTATGTAACCATTGGCAACCGCACTGGTCATAGACTTTTGTCTTGAGACACTGCGGTAAGTTGGACGAGAAGATACCACACAACTTCCCGAACGCTGCCCAGCTGAGTCGGACTCGACGATTGACCTCTTTCTCGAAGTTCGACCTACCTAACTGAACCGTTTGTTCCAGGTAGACATAATCGTCTTAAACTTTGAGAGTAGAGTCTCCGATCTTGATAGGAGTGGGTATTACATCAGAAATACAACTAACTTATACACGTCTGTTTAGTCTTAAAACCATTATTGAGTCATTTTAATTTTTAAATCTTTTGAATTTATGTTTACTCTGAGGGTTCGTGCTTAATCCACAGGTTACAATATCAACGTATATTTTAAAACTGTACCAACCTTACTTTTGTCAAAAATACAAAATTCTTTTTCATTACAACACAAAGGTTTCATATTTCACTATCTCAGAACACTTCGTCAAATATAAGATACAGTTTCGTATAAAAATGCATAAAACTCAACATGAATTTATGAATTCTTACGATACGAAACGTTTACATGAATGTATTGAGATGTAGATTCTTCCTCTCCCTTTACATTTGCTACGGATATTGTAGTTGGGATTTTATTAGCAGTGAACTAGAAATTATAGTCCCGATATCCCGTAGACTGTGAAAATATTGGGCAAAGATGTAACGACCAATTTAGAGGGAAATGTTGGGTTGTTTTTCTTTTGTGTTCCCTTAGGGGTGCTACGTATTGGTTCTCACTAGCGATGTAAAATACACGACAGATACAATGTATTTTTCATGAAGCAGTTGTATTTTCAAACGCCACATCGAATTAATCTTCCGTGCTAAATATGTTTTAAACATATTGTATTTTTCAATTAAATAAATTGCTGCTGCATTGGATGGTATTTTTTTTGTAATTTCATATGAATGAACACGTAACAATTGTACTTTTTGTTACGTGTTCATTGGAGAAAGTTCTAGGAAGTTTAGTGAAATAATACAAACAAAGTCACAAGTACCTATACAAGTATTTAACATATTATTATTTTTCATCAGACCTCAATTTTGTACTTTTCTAATTATAGTTACTTGATTTTAAGAGAAAAATTGAAAGATTCGAAAAAACAAATCTGTATCTTTCTCAATTTTCATCGCTAGTTCTGACCGGTATATTCGCTTTGGCAGTATTTCTGGGACAATGAAGCCGACCCGAAGCAATCACTTTTTAATTCGGTTTGGTTTAGGTTCGGTTTTCATTCGGCTTGCACCTATGGACACACGACTCCGCTAGATATCTGCCATAGCTGGATCATGTTCGAGCCGCCTCGGGTCAATTCGAACTAATCCGACCAGCTTGGTCCTGAACGTATTTTTATATACAACTTGCTGGAACTTTCACCACGAAACCCCTATTCGATTCGGAAAAAATATATGCAGGTGACTTAATCGTAATCCCATATTACAGACTTTGCCGCCCAATTGTACCAAACCAATGCCGACCCGAACATATTGTGTGTGGCAACCCTAAAGGATGATTTCCACCAAACGGTTCGCATCAAATTGGATCGGAACGAATTTTACAATCTTTAAACGATATTAAATCGTGTACACAGTATTTAAAGTCTATGTTACCAAGCTCCGCACAGCAGATTGACCGCGGGCGTCTAGTGTGACATGCGATCGTACCCGAAGGTATGCTGCGACGCGCGATCGGCTCCGTTCGCTTGTCGTCGTATCCGACACGCTAGGAATAAAATTAATTACCTAGGCGCAGAAACGGATAAGTTCGCAAGCGACGGTATGGAGCCATACGATCGGCTTCATACCGTCACTTGTGAATTCATCTTGCGTCGACATCTTGCCGGACGCGATCGGCTGTCGCCACATCCGTTCGAATCCTTTCCGATTCGATGCGATGCGAGCCGTTTGGTGGAAATCATCCTTAAAGCGCAGGCCACACCGCCAGCTAGCGGGCGGGGCGAGCTAGGCGAACGATGCCTTTTCATACTTTGTTCGTATCTTTCGATAGTTCGCGGTGTGAACCAAAGTATGAAAACAAGTGAAACGATGCGTCGTTCGCCCGCTCCGCCCGCCCGCTAGCTGGCGGTGTGGCCTGCGCTTCACAGTTTTTATTTTGTTTGAAATTGTTGAAGCAGCTTTTCATGGTAACCAGTATCAACAAGACTATAAATACAGTTTCTCTTTGAATAAGAAAAGCTGATTTTTTAAGAAAATATAACGTAAACTCTAGGGAGGTAATGTTAGTCTTCAAACATACCAACGTATGTTTACAGAAGATTTCTGTGGAAATAAAGATTCTATTCTTCTTCTTTTTACTGTACACATTTGTTCAAGTCGGCCTGTGTCGAATTAGGCCATGCCAGGCCACCTAAACATGTGACTTTTTGCAGCATAAAGTATTCGAACATCTACAGGGTGTAAACGGACTCTTCACGAAGCCGTCAACCATGCATTATGTACATCAAACGACGCAAGCCTACGCAAAAATTCTTGCTGGGAACCGACTTTTTTTTTGGAAAAAATCACGTTTCACTGTAAAACTCAATGTAACGCACTCAAAACTTGATGCTGATGGATGCTTTGAATAGTAACGGGTCATTGAGGTAATTAAAGTAAAGTTAAAACCTTAAAAAGTAGTACTTTTTTTAATTGTTAAATAAATTGGAACTTTGAACTCCAATATCTCCGTAACTATGGATCCCAGGTATGGTCCAGACCAAAAAAATATTGTTCAAATTATTTTGCGTTATTTTTGGATGTTTTAAAACACAAAGATACTAATTTATTCAATTGATTGATTTTACTAAAAAATGTTTATAGAGCTCGTAGCTAAATAATAACAAACGCTCGGATCGATCTTTAGGTTAAGCCGTGCTTGCCTAGGTTGGTCCGTGGATCGGTGACCACCCACTACATACCAAGTTTCCTATGTGCCTCGAAAAACACGTTAAGCCGATGGTTCCGGCTGTCATTTGTAAATCTTTGGCAGTCGTTGCTGATAGTCAGTGGACAGTCTGTAAGTCTGACAACCAATCTTACTAAGGGGTAACTTATTATCCAGTGGTAACTGTGTTGTGGAGGTCAGATAGGCAGTCGCTCCATGTTCACCTGCATAGAGGTTGCAAATACCCCACAAGAACGTACTAACACTGTTTCCAGCTTTCACGGTTTACAACTAAACTTATACTGTCACTTACGGGATATCTTCCGTGATTGTTCATTATTTTGAGCTCCCGATATTAACAAAAAACACAAAAACACAAAAATTTTAATCGAGAGGATGGCTTCAAATTGTCAAGTACGTGGAATCCAGTTTTGAGTAAGCTCAAAAGTAGCAGCCGGTTTCGTAATAAGGACTCCACAAAACCTGGTGATATTGTGAGTGTGTTTTGCCGTGACTTAGTGTCGAGTTCCAATAGTGCGCGTAGCAAAAGACAAAGAAAGAGGGTAGATAGATTTGTCTGCTCTTAACAATTTATTTTTCCATCCACCCGCATTCTCCAGTCAACCCGCGATCATGGCGCTTGCAACAGCGCCGAAATATCGGGAGCTCAAAATAATGAACAATCACGGAAGATATCCCGTAAGTGACAGTATAAGTTTAAAGAACGTACTAGTAACGATATAAAAAGTATACTACTAGTATGTGCTGACCCAATCAATCACTCGAAGAAACAAAACAAATAAACTGGGCAATAACATACTCGTAGATAAGACAGACACCTAACCAACTGCATAAAACAATAGATGACACTCATTAAAACCCAACAACACCGATTTAAAACGATAATCTGCAGAATATAGCTCAAGTATCTCGGTTGAGTGCAAAGTTGCATTGAAGCATATAACGCGAACGGAACGGTGTCGCAACGGCTTGCAGTACGAACACGTCCGGAGCGCGTTGACCTGGGTGACGTGTGAGCGTAGGGAAGGGGAGAGGGGCTGTTTAACTAATTATTAGGCATTATTAGGCATTATTCGCATTAGGTTTGTAACCTGTAATGATAGTATAAGAGTTTTAAATAAATAAATAAATAAATAATAAATAAATTATGAGAAGAAGAAGAAGAAGAACGCAGTTATGGGATCAAAAGTAGAGACGTATCAGTATGAATTTTACATAGCATATCATCACGCCTGTAATCCCCGAAGGCTTAGGCAGAGGTGTACCTAAGAGACATTCCGCCAGTTATGTTTAAGTCCCATTTAACAGGGGCGGGCCTATTGCCATCAAACTGTCAAGAATCCAGAGTCTGTGGCTACTAGTAAGATATTCCTGATGAAAAACCCAATACCACTTTGGCCTTACCGAAAAAATAACCAAGGACCTCATGCGACCACTAGGCCAATGAGGAAGTCACTTGTTTTGCACGTCTTTTGATTAGTTGGCGAAACGGGAAAGTTACCAAACGGGATGTACCCAACATTTATAGTATTATGACTTATGCAGTCTATTTGGATTTGGATGCACCTTAGTGAACATGAATTATGGGGATGACTGTCCACGATGCTTAATGCACGAACATTTTAGTAGATTAATTAAATAAATTAGAATGTGATTTAAAACTTTCAAAAATAACGAAAAATCAGTAGTTCATTGATTACATAAAAAATGCATTAACTATTGCGTAGCAAACATTAAATATTTTAAAGTTTCTCGGCAAAATTCCACTACTTGCTAATTTTCTTGGCTCGATATGAAATTTAAATCTTGTTCAGATTTTTTGCTTGAAAACTTTAAATTTTTGCCTCTTTTGTTTGGGCGCTCCAATTTTACTTAACAGCATTTTAAGATGGAATTTAAAACCTATACAAATTGTTTTACAACGCAAGTTTTGTACAGCTATGTAATAAAATAATCAACTATGACCGGATTTCCCAATGAATTGAACGCGATCATCATTTCTAAACCACGTTCAAGAGCTATTTGTATCAAAAATTCTATGGAAATGTTTAAACGAACTGTTTATGGAAATGATAACGAACAAATACTTTTAACAATTTATTTGAACGCGGTGTTGAAGGTGCAGTTTAGAGAAAGCTGCATTTACTAACTACTACCAACTTTTCTGAACTATCGTTGGTCTAGTGGTCGCAAGCTCGACTCGATGCTGAGCTTCGGGTCCTGGGTTCGATACCCGGGTCAGGCAAAGTGTTGCTGCGTTTTTCCATCAGGAAACAGCCGCCATGAAGTCTGGATTTGTACCCGGTTGATGTGGAACATCGGTTACGACTGGGTGCTGCGCGCCGACCTCCCTAGCGGCGTCAGCGTAGTTTGCTACGCTGACGACACGCTGGTACTGGCACAAGGGAGGTCGCACGAGGCGGCGGCCGAAAACATGACACGCGGGGTTGCGATAGTCGTGGAGAGGATCCGGCAATTGGGTCTCGAGGTGGCATTGCACAAGTCCGAGGCCATGTGTTTTCATGGGCCTTGGAACTCGGCCACATTCCACATCCATTACATGGGACTTTGACATAACTGGCAAAATTTGGGTGTACTATTAGGTACACCTACCTCTGTCTAACTCTTCGGAGATTACAGGCGTGATGGTATGTTATGTACATTTTTTTCCAATTACAATGTAAATGGTCGCACATTGCATATTTTTCGGATTCGTCATCTTTAAATACTGGTACATCCTTTCTGCCTCCAAAAATAGTTTCGTTGGCGCCATCGAAGGAGAATACTAATCGTCGCTCACAAAGTCTCGCCATTAATCTTGGTTTATCTTAGACTGTGAATAAAAATATCCTCGTGATTGTCGTCAGATTAATACAAAAACGAAGGTAAAGAAAGACTGTTGATGTTTCGACAAGGCGGTGGAAAAATGAAGAACTGTCTTTGTGTTGTTCAGGCGTTAAGAAATGTCGATTGCTTCGCGGGGAGTGGCCGAGAATCGCTTGGTGGTTTAATGTCTGAGGTAAGCTCTGTATAAGGCTCTTAGAAACTGGGTAAGCCAGGGAACAGTAGTGTACTTTCTTCAACGGAATAGCTATACCACCAATCAGATTACCTGAATCGGACCTTATTAGAAGTTACCTTTCGGGTGTTCGTCAACGTCAATTTAACTTTATGGCTTACTAGTTTTTGGCCGCGGTTCTACCCGTGCGGTGTTCGAAAATCATCTTATACGAACGTACCATCGGAGCAAAAAGTCACCAGGTGTTTGGTCACCCTGTGTGCCAAATTTCATCGTAATTAAATCTTTTGTTAAGGTGTGAAAGGTAACGGACTTTTACTTTAACGTTTTCGGTATCTAGATATTAGCAATAATATGTATGTCGGGTTGTCAGGATTTATTCCGTTAGCCTCGTGCATAATTGTGGGCAGACGATGAGTTTCGTGCAATGAAAATACACTGGGTGCGATAAACTGTTTCTATTAAACTAACAAATTACTTGAAATTACAATTCAATACAATAACATGGGGCACAATGAATCGGGAACAGTTCCAAGACGTCTCAACTCCACTGCGATCAGACCTCCAATGTCGTTCTCTCCTTGAGTTGTAAACATCAGGGCTCTGTAGAAGCACGCTGTGGTGCAGGTAGACTTATAAGTAGGTCGCGTGATGTCACCACTGGCGTACTTGCGATTCATTCCAAGTCCTTACTAATGACCGGATCCGACAAGTGAATAAGTAAAAATAAGAAGAAGGGTAAACCCTTTATGAAATAATCAAAATCATAAAACGATAGTACTTATTTTCATAACTGTCTACTCCATAGACAAATTTTGATTTCGTTATTCAATACCGTCCTCAATTTCCTTCACATCCTAGGAAAATACACTTCACTAGAGAAAAACAAATACCTGAAAGAAACATAAGTCAAAGCCTCTACAGACGGTGTTATCACAAACGTGGCAGCTCCATAGAATAGTGCCATCAATACAACTCTATAGAGAGGCCAGCCGATATGTCTTCCTTTTGTTAGCTAAAGAATATTAATTGATAGACTCTGGACAATGCAGATAACTTTGTGTGTGGGGGAATTTATTTCTGTGTTGATGAATAGATTTATTTTCATGCTAGTGTGCCGAAGAATAATTGCGGTCTCTGATTTCGGTTGGAAGAATTGTCGTGGGGGCTTTGCCAGTCTTTTTAAGTACGACAAAACTCTTGTAGGAACCTTAGAGTGTACTGTTCAAGTATTTAACTTTTTGAACGCCAGAGCATAAACGAACGAGCGTACCCTCCCCGCCAAGCCAAACACACCTACGATTTTGTCACATATTTGTGTCGTTTGGCTTACAGAGAACGCGCTTGCTTGTCACGGATATGTGACGATTGCGTTCAAAAGGTTAAAAGAGCCTGATGAATGACCAAGTCGGGTATGTCTGGTGGACAGCTGTGGGCAATTTAATCATTCTTACAACTGTTTGTGATTGAGAGGCTAGAAACCAAAAATGTATAATATTACTTCTTTTTTCTTTTTTTTTTACTTCTTTTTAATTTTTTTATTATTATTATTGCTAATGGGGTATCAGTTTTTTGCTCATTAAGGCATACCTTTAGAAAGGATTGGAAATCTAATGATCGCCACTGCATGTTTACTTTTAACAAAAAAAAGCAAAATTATTTTTTAAGCAATTTTATGAAAATGACACTTATTTTCTATGCAAAGCTATTTAACTTAAATTTTTTTTACAAAAACGTTCAAGAGTAGTTTTATATTTTGTAATAAAATCACTCTGTGGCCTAATATTTTCACAGACCATTAAGTCCATTACCGTACTCTAAATCTGTGGATAAAAACCTTATTTGTTATAAAAAATCTTAATATTGTTAAAGTTTTCATAAAGCTGAAACTTAATTAACATAAAAAAGCAATTACCTATTATTTGCTGCAAAAAGTTTAAGTAGATATTGTTTAAACAACTATTATGGTCTCGGACCAACTTAAACAGGATAGTAAAGAATACAGTAACTGGTATTGGCGCAAGAAACCAGTAAAATCAACTTTTTTTTCAATAGCCTTGAATGTCCCACTGCTGGGCAAAGGCCTCCCCTATGTCCTTCCAGGTACACTTCTCCTACGCCACTTCGAACCAGCCTTGGTGTTGCGCGTCTAGATCATCTCGCCACCTCTTTCACAGTAAATCGCCTATGTTTACGAATCACCAAAACATTTGGTTTTAAGTTTTGAAACTATCATGGTCACTAACATTATCATAAACACTAGAAACGGGGTATTTTTTTTTTTTTGGATTTTCCTTGATCTATGCTTGCAACAGTGCCGAAATATTGAGAACTCAAAACAATCAGTAAACATGGTAAATATCCCGTTTCTAGTGTTAATTATAATTTGGTTTTAAGTTTGATAGCTATTGGCTAGCTGTTATACATTATACTGTTAAGAGAAATTAATGAAATTGAATAACAATATTTTGATTAACAATTGAAAAACTGGAGGAAAAATTACACACGTGGTATTTAAGTATTTCAAACCATGTTGAAGTCACAATATTTTATGAAAAAAAAAAAAAACAAAAAGCAAAGAAGGAACATGGATGGGTTTTAGTCAGTACAAGTCTCACACTACTTCCACTCCGGCTAGAGCAGGAGGGGGTCATATTTTGATGATTTCCCATCCTAAAAAAAACCTATAAATTTCGTAAATTATATTTTATTCACTTCTTATCCAGCGCAATGATTCCAAGCCACAAACTACCTACAAAGTAAATGCCGCCTGCTCGCCACGATAAAAGTATTACCCTCAAACATACTTTAATGTACCCCGCTCATGTAAGCAAGAAGTTACGCTGCAGTTTTCAACAAATTTCACCGTTTTCAGTTTCTGAGTAATGTGTATGTTAACAGAGAAGAAACAGCAATTTGTATCACTTATAATGAGCAGCTGAAATTGCGGCATATTTCATACGGATAAAAATTAAGGTTTGAGCTATTAACGACGTAAAATAATTCCTGCCATTTTTGACTTCCATAAACGTTATCGTCTGATAAAATGTCACTGTAGGTATCTATATCCTCTGGTTGAACTTAGTTCAATTTATATAACAATAATTAAGGAAATGTAGCTTAAGAATTGACAATGTATGTATGTTTGTTCTTGCTGACCAAAATCTTCGTGCCGAATCGAGCTTATCTAAAAAACATTGATTTATAAAAGACAAATATTTTTTTAAGTACCTAATCAAGACCTCTTGACTCAAAACTCCAAAAACCATTATAATGCCAAATCAAATTAGCATTCATACAACTGATTGTATGAATGTTAATTTTATTTGGACTTGTATTGTTTTAATTTTGTTTTGCTGACAAAACAATCAAAAAAATAAAAAACAAATTCGCAAAGTCCGTCTTACATTCAACTTTATTCAACAAAGCCTCACGATCATTTTAATGCATTTCGTGACCACGTTGCTAATTAATATTTTGCCTTTTTTGCTGGCGCTCCTCAAACTTGCAGTGCTTAGTGGACTAGACCCTCTTTGCGTAGTTCTTAACCGTTTTGTTGAGACACTGAAATTGAAATTTTTCTTTTTAAGTTGCTTTTAAGATCTTTTTAAGTGGTCGGTGTTTTATAATGTCTGCAATGTATCGCGGTTTATGTGTAGTTTGTTTATTTAGAATGAAAATTAGAAAAATGTGGAACGATACATGTTATATGCTCAATATATACGGCACGGATGGCGCAGTGGCTGCTGCGCTTCGTGTCGCGGGTTCGATTCGTGCACAACAACAACAAATATTTGTATGACCTACAGGTAGTTGTTCCGGTGCTGGCTGTTTGTGTATGTGAGCTTAAATGTTTGTAAACGCACCCATGATACAGGAGAAATTCCTAGTGTGGGGCAACGCTTTATTAAATAAATATATATATATATATATTATAAAAAAAAAGATGTTTTTTTATAAAATATATATATGTTCTCTTGAAATGATTGACAAATAAACATGGCAATGGAAACGAGACTTTAAACTATATATTTTAGTGCTAAACACATTTAGTGATTAGTGAACAAATATGATCAATAAATCTCTCGTGTTAAGGGGTCGAATATTAGAGGTCAAGGTCGAGGTTATTTATTATTTTAATAAATTTCATAGAAGGGAACGGTTTTGTATTGCATTTTATACTTTACAAGAGTTAATATTAAATCCTGAGTATCTCTCTGCGAAATCATATACATAGGTATAACATAAGAAGTATCCTCTTAAATAGTGAGATCAACACAAATACATATTATACCAACCTTCTGCCGCCAAAACTAACTTTATCCACTTATTCTAAAGTCTAAAATTCCTTGCAAATTAATTTAAGGACGCCCAACCGGTGTGACTGACTGCACAAAACGTGGAACTCTAAGAAAATTAATCATATAAGCTTCTTATTCGGAATTCCGTGGAGTCTTAAGTCTTCATTTGAGTTGGAGGCATTTATACAGCACTTGCTTTTACCCACAAACTTGGTAGACACTTAAATAATGTTGTTTAATACGATTTGCGAATTGTAATGTTTTGAGAAGACACTTTATGTTTTGAAGTAATTAATATCAGACGTTAATTTGCCTTTAAAGTATTAAATCAAATCAGAATGAATCAACTTTTGATTTTTATTGGGAAGTACCTAATGGTTGTATAGTTAATTTAACAGTAAGCAATTAGTTCCAAGAATTTAGAAAATGTATCCACGTACAAGAATATCTATATTACTTTTATAAAAAAAAAACAAATACCTTGAGCTTTTTTCACCATTGATCGCGATCAGCACGCGTTCAAGGGAGTCAGAGTCAAAACTGTTACGGAAAATTGATACTGACAGCTAACGAACGCGGTTTAAATGTGATCTATCGCCTTCAGTTTCACTGATGAATTTAGCCGTTAAAATTGAAGGTGCTAAATCATCTGATTTTTTAATTAATATTCCGCAATACCAGGATCACTATCCATCATTCAAAATAGATTATTAAGAAACGTAAAAAAAATCTTCAAACGCCGTATGTGTACAAAGAAAAAAAATAAACTCAAGTTAAACTTCAAAGCTTTTCCTTCGAAATTGAGTAAGGATTTTTTTTTGTTACAACAAAGGGATTCGATTATGGGCGGAGAAAGCGGGCTCAACACTTGTGTGCCCGAATGTACCGGGACACGCGGTAGCGAGAAGAGTTTTTTTATTGAATGGCTATTTATTTTTGGTTGGAACGATTTATTTTCTGATTTGAGAGTTTTTGGAAAGTGTCCTTGTGTTTTCCAGTTCTTCAGTCCTTGTTGGTAATATGGTTGTAACCGATACAGATGGGTATGAAGTTTGATTCCCAGGTTTTATTGGGTTTATCCATCAGAAATTTCTCAATAGTAGATTTTTTTTTTCGGATGGGAAATCATCAAATGATCCCTCCCGCTCTGCGCAGAGCGGAAAGGAGTGTCAGACTTGTACTGACTAAAACCCATTCATGTTCCTTCTTAGCCCTTTGTGTTCCAGGGCCGCAGTAACTCTTTCCAACAGTCCCGCAGCCCCGGCAGGCATCGGCCCTTGCGGACCTCTTCCTGTTTGCTGACATCTCTTTGAGGCGCGCGTGGAACACGAATGCGCCGTCGACACAGCCTGTCGACATAATACGGACGGACGGCGAGCTAGCCCACCGCTGACCATCCACAGGCCCGCGCATACGGTGACCGGGAGCCACCACATGGCCCCTGGCGCCTGGGGCGCCTCCCGCGGCGGTCAATAGTAGCCTGGAGTTTAATATAGGTGCTGTGTAACTATTCATGTCAGCTTGGCCTTTCCTGCTCCTAAGCTGTCCTACAGTACACGTGGTTATGGTACGGAACCTGTTCTCTTGTTACTCCTGTAATCAGCCTCCAACATTCCCACTGCTGGGACACAGGTTCTCTCTCTCTGAGGAGAATAGGTCTATAACCCGTCAAGTGGGACCAGTGCAAGTTAGTGGAAGTCACAAACATGTCTCCCAGTTTTTGATTCTAGGACATACTAGTTCATCAAGATGATTCCTTCGCCATTTTGAGAGCATTGGTGATGAAATAAATTAAACAAAGTGAAGTGTTTGGGTGAGTTTGAACCCAAGATCTACACGTCGTAAATTGGAGCCAGCACCAGTGTGCCCCCCTTGATGTCGAATATTCTGCTGCGCAACTTAAAGCCATCTTGACCAGCCCTGATTTTAAACTGCCTTGCAAACGTGTATGGCCCATTGTTGTCCATTGGTTTAGCTAAATAATTGTAATCTTCTCTTCCTTTCGTCCCTGCCAAGTACCAGCAGTCATCTTCTACAGATATTAGAAAAAAACCATAAAAAATACGCACAAAAAGAAACATTCCGTCATAATATGACATTTACATAACAACATTATAAAACAGGTACATGTAACATAGCTAATAAATCCAATAAGTAATCAGGAAATATGCTGAAACAAAATAACTAAATCAACATTATTTACGACAAGGAAGGATGAAGCCTTTGATTTAAGATAAAAGATTGTGAAAAGATCGCTACAAGATGATGAAAATTTTGAAGAATTTCAACGGACTCAAAAAAGAAGGAGTTTACAGTGATGGAAAGGCGACCTAAGATTTTGTACTATGATAAATAAACAATGTACTTTGATGACTTTTTTTAACAGTTTTTTTTATCTGAAGTATGGAAAAGAAGACATATTGTGCCGACCCCAAGTTAATTAAGGACAAGAGATAGGGCAAGAGAATGATGATGATTATTATTTTTATCTAATAAAGATAGGATTATTTATTTAGACCAAGAAAAAACTATTTTATGTACATTATATACAGACTACAAATAGAACTAAAGTAATGATAAAAATAAGACTAAAAGTAAGAAAATATAAACATCTAAACAACGACGACAATAGGACACTTAGGCGTCAAAGTACTCGTCCGCATCGCTGTCATCTGATAACGTGCCCAGAAGACTGGCAGCATTGCCACGATGAATGGCAATGCTAATTCTTTGGCGAAAGAAAGAGCCAGCCCTCTGGTCACGCGAAGTGTCGAAAAAAATAAAATAAAGTAAAGTATTATGGTTATTTTAAATACTATTTTATGTCATTTAACTTACTCTTTAATGAATATGGAATAGACGAGTGACCACCCATTTCCTAGGGTCTACTTCAATTTTTTTTTCGATCTTCGAAATCTTTCTCCAAAATTGTGAACTAGGTGCTACACACGTACCTGGTCTGTGGTTCCTCTCGACACGTATGCTGTTTCCCCCGAGATGCATAACGCGGTTTTCGTGGTCTCAAGCAATTTACATGTTAAATGTCGTGCACGTGAAACATTTTCAAAAGATGTCGTAGTTCTAGAGTTATTTTGCAGTAGGTGAAAAATTCGGGAACTAGAATTTAAAGATGGCGGATCAAGAAGATCTAATGTCGCTGTTTTAAATGGACGTTTATTTCTATTCTATAAAAAGATAAAGGTCTCCTGTCGTGATGGAACGAGCAGTAATTACAATGATATAACATTAGCTCAGTACGCATTGGTTAGTGGAGGTTATCTTCTTAAAATTTATTTAACCTTCACATAGTAGGACATAACTTCACGCCTGTAATCCCCGAAGGGTAAGGCAAAAGTGTACCTAATTACACCGACATTTCACCAGTTATGTTTTAAGCCCATGTAGTAGAGGGCGAGCCTATTGACATCAACCGGGCACAAGTAAGACGCAGTCGTTCTATGTAAAATACTAATATTCAGCTGCATCCTGCGTCAGTGACCAGAAATTCTGACAGCCAGTCTTACCAAGGGGTATAATATTACCCCGTACTAACTAGGTTGTGGAGGTCAGATAGGTTCCATGTAAAATACTGATATTCAGCTGCATCCGGTTAGACTGGAAGTCGATCCCGACATAGTTAGGAAAAGGCTAGGCATTATGATGATTGATTTTGCTAAAAATTCCTAAACTTGACATTATTATTACAGTATGAATTTCATCAGTCAGAAACCTTAACAAAAACAGAACATAGCATCCGTTCCCTTTGTCAACCTACGCGTGTTGTAAGTCTATTGAGGGAAACGGATTTAGGTGCCTCCGAGCCGATCCGTGTGGGCTTATGCCACTACTTATTTAGCTTTTTCGCTTCAAACAAACGATTTTGGCCTCCCTTTGCGTTTGGGACAAGAACAGTTCCGGCTCCGGCGGCGGCTTCCTTTGCCCTTTGTTTTTGAACCAAGAGGTTCTTAAAATACCTCGATGCTACATTGATATTGTTAAACTGGTCATCTGAGATAATAATTTTATTTAAATAGTGTAAACTTATAATGTCACATACGGAATATCTTCCGCGATTATTCATTACTTTGAGCTCCCTATATTTCGACGTTGTTGCAAGCGCCATGATCGCGGGATGGCTGGAGAATGCGAGTAGATGGAAAATAAATTGTTTGGTGCAGACAAATCTGTCTACCCTCTTTCTTAGTGTTTTGCTACGCGCACTACTGGAACTCGACACTAAGTCAAGGCAAATCGTTGTTTCCTTGTGGTTAGTGCCTAACCTGGTGTCAGGGTTTTTATGTCGCCCATGGGCGTCTGACTTGGCTTAACATGCCGTCGAGAAATATCTATTAGGCGTACTGGTTTTCTCACGATGTTTTCCTTCACCGAAGTGATAATTATACAATAAGCACATGAATCCGAAAAATCAGATATGCGTGTCATGGGTTCGAACTCGAAACCTAGGACTTGGCAGTCCGACTGTCGACGGTCACACCACTAAGCTATCACTGCCTTAAGTACACTAAAGAGTTTTCTATCATTACAGGTATAATATATATCTTAAGATACTCTGAAGAATTTTAAATGGCCACCAAAGCGATTATCAATGGTGGTTAGCCAATACAGCGACGGCCCAGTTTTGCAGACATAATTAATTAACAAAAATGTTGGTCCTTTGAGTCGAAAGGATTTAACTATGTATTAATATTCTCTTATGATTTAAGTTGTAAAGTATCAAGTTCATAAAGAGTCAATCTCTTTATCTATGTAGATATGTCTTGGCAAGCCTTTAATCTTGTTTTGCGCAAAACATTCCTACGTCTGACCTCATATCCCGATTATAAATCTAGGGACAAACAACATCTAATAAAGAAAGATTACCCACAAGACTTACTTTTCAGATCTCACAAAAACCTAAATAAAGTAGCACTAAATATTTCATCTGGAACACGAGGCTCAGGATTATGATACGTCATAATACAAGGCAGATCTTCATAAAACATGTCGTTTTAGACATAAACAAAAAAAGCAAAAGTATGTATCGTAATATTTTGTAGATTCCCACGTAAGTTGTTAGAGGGCGAGGTCGTAAACAGCTCGTCACGACGCCGTTAGGTAATAAAGGAACCCAAAATTCCGCCTCAGAGCTCAAAGTGTATGTAGGGGGAAAAATCTCTAGGAATTTTCCGTGGCACATTTCTACCCGGAGGAATTCGATTAATTTGCCAGCACTTTAGATTTAAAACCACTGAAACCTCTATCGGGTCTCATGTTTGTTTTATAGTGGTGTTAGAGTGTTAGAACGTCCTAAGTAAATAATAGAAGGTAGCGGGGAAATAAATAGTAACTAAAGTTTTGTTTCTCTTTTCTTTTTTGAATTAAAGATTAGGAGGAAAATGCTTTAGTGTTTTGTGAAGTTTTCATTTTTTTAGTGTTCTTTTTTCTTGAAGTAAAATTTGTTACCTATAAAAACCTTCATTACAAGCACTAGGAGCAAGCGTATGGACAGCTTCGCAGATACTTTACGCCAAAAAGTCACCTCCTTATCGAGCAGATTTCGTGCTAGCAGTAGTGGCATTCTGGCAGTTATTGCGTACAAATTTGACTGCCCTATTCTAAGTCATCACATAAGGGCGCTGACTACTGCCAGGGCTGCGGGACTGTTCGAAAGAGATACCGTGGCCCTGGAACACAAAGGGCAAAGAAGGAACATGGATGGGTTTTAGTCAGTACAAGTCTGACACTCCCTTCCGCTCCGCCCAGAGTGGAGGGGGTCATTTGATAATTTCCCATCCGAAAAAAAAAAGGGTGCTGACTAAAAAAAAATTAACATAACGTTGATGTAATTATTACTTGAAGAATGAATTTAATTAACGTAACTGAATCAGCAAAATTCTTGCCACTAACATAGTGCCACTACTACGTATTCACTAACCATGTGAATCTTGTTGTTCGAAATAAATACTTATTTGGTTGATTTAATTAGGGATCAACGTAAGCTCATGACAACAACTTTGAATCTTACAAAAAAATCTAAGACGAGGAAAACAAAAAATACAGCTACAGACACGATTTATTTTTCCCCCACACAATTTGTATAATGTATTTGTAAGAAGCACTCCAACATACAAAAAAACTGTCATGCATGCAATTTCCTCGCTAAGAGAGAAAAAACCGAAACATAATCTAAAAACGCTGAAGTAACAACCCTATCGAGATCGCAGAGCGCTGTTAACAACTGCGAACATCAATCAATGTCCGATGTTAGGGTTGCGCGAAATTGTTGTAGTTTCAGAAAAAAAACGTTCGTTGAATCGAGTTTTTATTGGCTCATATTTCGGGATTGATTTGGTGCGGAATGCTCTTTTTGGGTGCTTTCACCGCAAATGATGTTTGGAACAAGATTCATTAAGAGAAGAAGGTTGATTGACTAGGAAGGTCTTGTGGTATTTTTTCCATCTTGTCAGCGGCATTGTATACCGAATCTACTTAAAAAGCTCTAAATCATTTAGGAACAGCATAAGCATAACAGATAACGCACAATTTAAGTTACTGGGTCAATACGCATTCAATTTTTCACAAGACTTTCTTATACAACAAAGGTGAGCCTGGTATCTATGATCATTCATCATTTCATCCGAAAGACATCCACTGCTGGACATAGGCGTCCCCCAAAAACGGGTTTTTGCCATAATCGCCACGCTTGGCAGGCGGGTTGGCGATCGCAGTACGGTTGTTAAAAAAGCACAGAGAACGCTGCTGCCCATTCTCTTGTAAGTCCCTTAGTCGCCTATTACGACACCCACGGGAAGAATTGAGATGGTGCTATTCTTTACGTCCGACACCATACAGTACACGTCCGACACCATACCATGCTATCTATAGTCAAATTAAAGTAATTACTTGAGTTTAAGTTCTTATAAATGCAACTATTTTTATACAATAGACAAGAATTTGAACAAAGTAAGAACCGTCAAAGACAGCAATGCTAAGAATTCTTTTGACAGTTCTTACTTCAAGCAATTACTAAACTACAGAATAAAAATCGTACACTAAGTTTTTAGTTTTACTTATAACTTTGACTATAGACACGTAGTGAGTAATCGTACACTAAGTTTTTAGTTTTACTTAAGTAATAACTTTGACTTATATATACGTAGTGAGTAAGGGATTTTGAGAATTCTTCCATTAAATGAGTTAAAAACGATGAAAGTTTGGCATTTTTACCGATAGACACTCACAAAAATATAACTCTGCTTTTAGGATTGGCAGTAGTCGAGTAATAAAAAGAAAGGGTTTCTCCAAATACTTGAAAAGAAGGATAAACAGGATCTGGATTACAAAGATCCGGTTACTACAGTTGTAAGTTCAGTGTGTGTCATGAAATAAAAGTCTATATCGCTATGATTTCATAACCTTTATTAGTACTATTGAACTTTACCTACTTAGAATTCTGTAGGCGTAAGATGCGATTGAAGAAAATGGATTTTTGTTGTATCCGGAAAGCATTGAACTAGAAATCTGTCGAGACATTGACAGATTTTTATACCTTAAGAGCCACGTACCTACCTTAGCAAACGTCTGTACAAATCTAGGAAATAGGCACACTTGGAGAAATATCCTTCAAAGTCAAAAGAATAAGATTTGAAGAAAGAGGAAATAAAAATACTTATTGTCGCAGGGACATGACCTGCAAACAAAATGACAAAAAAAAAATAAACACACAACGCATGACAAATATTTATAAATACAACAGGACTGAACAAAAAAGTTGACAGCTTGTACGTCTTGACTGCGACAAGCATGTTACCACTCAGCGTGATGCTGTTATCTACTTATAAAATTTTTGTTACAGCGCTGACGTAAGCAAAGGTTTGGTCCTCGAATGATTAAACAACACGGCAGACCTTTGTTTTTTCTGGTGGAATAAGCAACGATTCATTCCGATTTCCTGTTCAAAACTTTTTCAAAGCGCGCCGTTTAAAATTATCTGTGACACTTGACAGGCGCGGTGTGACCAGAGACAATTTTACTTTTTACTTATTTTTAGTTTTTAGCTTTTAACTTTTGACGGTGCGCTTAGAATGGCTTTGTTTTCTATTATGGTCCATTAAAGGAAAAAAAAACAAGAAATAGCTCAAAGTTAAAATATTTTCATTGGCAAATTTTCTAAAGAACAAGTAAAGTGTAAGTGTGTGTATGTGTGTGTAAATGTCGGCAATGTTGTCATTAGCAAATATTGCGCTGTCTTGGTGAATTTATCAATATTTTTAATTAATTAGTTCAGGTAAATATTCTTCTCGCTAAGAAGGTAAATATTTAACAGCTTTTTGCAACGTAGAGCGTGCACTCTGAAAGTTGGCAGCGCCGCGTTGCTTTCAGAGTGCACAACCTTAATTGCCAGAACAAACACAGACTGTGTGTGTGTGCAATAAAAAAAGTATGACAACTCATACTATTTTTATTATTCACAACTCCGCGTCCTAATGTGGCCATTTTTAATTCACGTTTTACGCAAATAGACAACAAGTAACATTTCATTAAAAGTATCAAAAAACCCGACTACAAATTGTATTATGTACCTTTAAAGATAAAATAGGATAGGATAGGATAAGATAGGATAAGAGGGAGGGGGCATAGGAGTAGGATGTTTGTAATCTCTTTTTAAATTCCTTCATTTTGATATTCTACTCGATACGGTTGGTTGAAAAACAAAAATAACGACTTACAATTTAGCGCCAAAAATCCACCATTTTGTTTTAAAACAAAACAACACCGATTATAGGACACTTGAATTTTTAAGACGAATCTAATCATACCTTAATCGTCGAAATCCGTCCAGCCATTCGGAACATATGAGGTAATAAAGAAATTTAAAAAGATAGGCGCGAAAAACATAACCCTTCCTTGGCAGTCGAGTAAAAAAGGCTTAATATTTGATGATGATGGAAATCGGAAGAAGCATAATAATTTCGATCCTATAAAACGCCACTGATGAGGCCATTGACATGGCTACATTACTGGGCGTATCTCATTTTCCATAAAAGTTATTACATTTAACATCAACTCGAAAAAGAGAACAATATCAATATGCAAAACCTTTTTACCATTTTCTAAGCTGAAAAAGCAGCTTAATAATAAAATTTCATAAAAAACAAAAAGTAACTTTCATCCCCGCAAGGAGCATTGGACACCTTAACGAGATTTTGTTTATCCCGCTCTCTTTTCTTTTTCTTTGGATATGAATTGTGCATTTTAATTTACGACTCCTTTTGTAATTTTGCTTTATTTTTATGCATTATTAGAGGGAATGAATGGAGGTGGAATCATTATTTTGTTAATACTAAGGTATGGCAAAAGTTCTTTTGATTTAAGGTTTAAATACATAAACCAACGACAATACAGTAGAATACAATGACAATCAGTTTCTGATTTGAGAATTTGAATAAAGAACTAGATAGTCAAACTTTTATTCGATTGATTCTAAATAATGAAACACTCGAAATTCGAAAATGAAACTTAACAAAAGTTTGACAAGTTCTTAACTTAAATGATTTAATTCCAGATTTCGAATAAGTTTTGTTTAATCATAATGCAATTTACAAAACTCAATTCTGCAGTTTATAAGTATCAGTTTATGAACGAAAATTTTGAAACAGCTTGTTGTGGAACCGCAATCCCAAATGGTAGACTTATTAATTTCAGAAATTACTCACGCTTTTTCTGATGGTGGTAGGTAGAAACCACAGAACACCACCTACTACAATCCTTACATATAGTAGCGGCTCTTCATGATGGGTTTCTGAACAGTCTGTTCCCTATTTGCTCACCATATTGTTGGCCCCTGTGCACGCCACTGCTTACATACTCCTTTTGCCTCGTCCACGTTGATACATCTGGTTATACACGCACGCCGGCTGCGAGTACTACGCACCTGATAGTTCTGAAGAACCTCACCAATAATATCCCAGAAATTATAATAAAAGAAAAATCCATAACACTATCACGTTCACGACAATTATTTCGTCACACCTTCATATTAGTAAATTAGTAAATATTAGTAAATTAAATAAGTTATTAGTAAATTACTAAGTTCTTAAGTTAAGATTTTTATAACCCTTGTCTTGATAAATAAATAATAATAATAATTCAGACACTTCGCCTCGATTCCTGTTAGTACTGGCGTAGTGCATTGTAGACACATCTATCTATACGTCTTTCAGAAAACAGAAAGCATCCAAGAAACAGTAATCTTTGTATAAGCACTGCAGTCTCGCTCTCGAACGCTGTCAATAGTTCCTGCTTAGATGCAATTTGTTTTGTTGCATTATCTTCGTAGAAGCTACCTATTTGCATTTACGAAGTTCTAGTAAATCCATCAACTAAAATGTTGTATCTAGTTTACTGTACTAATTTGTCTTTTAAAACGAATGAATAACGACAGAAAAACCAATACACTTTTTATAACATAACATAACATCACGCCTGTAATCTCCAAAGGGATAGGCTAAGTATCTAATAGTACATTCACTTTTCGCTAGTAATGCTTAAGTCCCTTGTTAGACTATTGCCATCAATAGGGCACTAATCCAGACTGCGTGGCTGCTACTGAGAAATTCCTGATGGAAAAATCCAATAAAACTCCGCCCGACCTGGGAATCAAACTCAAGACTTCATGCTCAGAAGTCGCGCTTGCGACCACTAAAGCAACGAGGCAGTCACTCTACATACTTTTCACAACAATTTTTGGTTTTTCATCTGTCTCATTCAGAAATTGAACTGGGGCTTAGAGGGCATTGGTCTTCGGTCATGAGCCTATTATGTTTGGTCAGTCATTTACCGCTGACAGCGTCAAGATACTCTATTGTTATTGTAACGCGAACAAGGATCACTGTAATTATGAACGAGTTGAGATCGAAAAGCAACCTTATAACAATGAGGACAAAGATTACTATGCCTTTGACAGTGATACAAAGTCAGAGGTGAAAGGTGTGAAAGGACTTTAAGTTTTGTGTAGTTTACAACCAAATCAATAAGATGAAGCAGGAACATGACGACGGATACTAGATGATTTTCCTGTCTTTACATAATTAATTTGGATTTGCCAAAGGAATTTTTAGGGTTCCGTACCCGAAGGGTAACCAACGGGACCCTATTGCTAAGCCTCCGCTGTCCTTCCGTCCGTCTGTCTGTCAGCGGACTGTATCTCATGATCCGTAATTGGTAGACAGATGAAATTTTCACAGAATGTGTATTTCTGTTGCCGCTAACAACAAATAATAAAAATTAAAGGGGGCTCCCCTACTATGATGGTGCGGAAACCTTCATGCGCGACTTCGGCTCGCACTTGGGCGGTTTTTTTTTTAATCCACTTAATAATTTCCAAATAATCTTTTATCCAATTCACAATATAAACAACAACAACAACAACACCCTCCACCCCATCTCATTTCAAACCACTTCCAATTAGTTTTACGCTCTCACCCATCTCGGAATCATAAACCAGGATCGTAGCCATAAAACAAGATAATATCTAATATTATTAAACATCTTAGCCATATAAATATCGTATACACACCAGTATAACACCACATTATGCCACGAGGGCGTAATATCTAGAGTAATTCAAAATAGAGGCTCACGGAAAGGTATAAAGAATTCTATCAACGCGGTATTCGCGCCTGTTCGCATTTGGCTGGGCGGTTTGGGTCAGGTACCTTTGTAAGCGATGATTGTCTTAAGCGGAGCGGAATATTCATTAAAAATAAACGGTTTTACTTTATGGTGTCGGACGTAAAGAATAGCACCTTCCCATATCTTTCTGTGGGTCTCGTGAGAGGCGACTAAGGGACTTACCAGAGAATGGGCAGCAGCATTCTCTATGCTTTTGTAAATCGCCAACCCCGCCTGCCAAGCGTGGCGATTATGGCAAAACCCCCTTTGGGGAGATCAATGTCCAGTAGTGGCCGTCTTCCAGCTGAAATGATGATGATGAAACGGTTTTAACTCGACTTTTGCTAATTACACCTCTTTTAAACATGAGCTAGACATTAAAAAACAAATGTCAAAAACTGTAAAATTCGTAGTTTACCGCAGTACCATTTTAGTTCAGTACCATTTGTTGATATTTGTTTTTTTGAGCACTCTATGCGGGGTGTGTTTTGGATGCAGACAAGCAAACCTTTTTAATTAGTGAGTTAAAGCAATTAATGAGTCAACCAAGCGAAGATAAAGCTACTAGTAACCAAATAAATAAGTCTGGCCACTGCACTGTTCACGAGCCTGACGCGTGATCCATTATTCCATTTAACTACAATGCTACGAATAGCTGAACATGGTGTTATCTTTTTCTTCTCGAATTTTGTTCGACTAGTAGTAAGCTGGACTGCTGTCCCATTGCCTCACTTTAGTTCTGGAGGGTGCAGGTAGTTGTGCACGAATGGCAGTAATTGGGAATGTGTGTCGGTCGCCGGATAGGCCGCACTTACTAATGGGGCCTGCTGGGAATGGCGGGCTGATATCAATCGGGGGTGCGCACGAATGTACTTGTATCTCCCCGACATATGGTAGTAGTAGGAACGCTGGGGTTTTAGTCGGTTGTAGTCCGACATAACCCTCCGCTTGCTCCAGACGGGGGGTATCCATGAGGTATCCATACCCACTGAAAAAAATATGTAAAATAAAAAAAGGACTCCACACTCACACTGTGTTCGGGATATATCGATTACGCTATCTAGCCAGACTGAACTGGACTACTATTATTTGAGAATGACCATTGCTGCTTACATTTTAGCAATTTAGCTCAAAAAACTCATCATTCTCCAGGCCTTATCCCAAATTATTTGGTGTCGGCGCAGCATTGTCTTCCATACTTCTCTATTACTCGTCATCGCAGCAGTCACCTCCTTTTTAGGCATATCATGTTTCACACAGTGCATCCTTTATTTCTTTGGTGTTCCTCTACTCTTATAGCCATCCATATTGGTCCTCAAAACTTACCTCAATACGTTTTCGTCATTCTCTCGCATCTCATGCTCAAAAGACTATATTCGCTAATACCATCACCACACCCCACTTCTCACCTCACACAGGCAAGTGTAAATATGACATGACTTGTCGACTGAGATGAAATAAACTGTGCAATCTAAGGCGTCGTTTGTTGTAGCTCACACACTGATATGAAAATTTGGACTCTAAGAGTGGAGAGGGCTCATTCAACCGTTATAATTAGGAATTATTTTCAGATGTTATCTTCTATGCGAAAAGATCAACGAACGAACGAACGTTCAATATTGTATTCTGAGTCATCGTCGTCTTTCCCCAAGTATGTTGTGGTCGGCTCCCAGTATCACCAGTTGCAGCAAAATACCAGTATTTTATATGGAGAGCCTGCCTATATGACCTCCACAACCCAGTTAGTACTGGGTGATACGATAGCCCTTGGTAAGACTGGTTGTCGGACTTTCGGCCACTGACTACCTGTAACGACTGTCAAAGATCCACAAATGAGACCCGGGACCAGCGGCTTGACATGCTTCCCGAGGCATGGAGAAAAGTAGGTTTGTAATGAATGGTCACCCATCCTGGGACCGACCTAGGCAAGCGCAGCTTAACTTTGAAGCACGACCCTTGGTAAATCAAAATGAATAGCAATGTACCTTCGCCTCTTAAGACGTCATTTCATCAGAGCGCTTCGGTATTGATAAACTACACAAGACCTAGCATTAAGACTCCACTCTTCCCGTGACGTCACAACGGATCAAAAGCAAATTGTACCAACCGGTTTTTAAAAGCAAATTACTATCATTTATTCAAAAGGAACCTTGACTTTCATCTCACAAGAATCAAAACATTTCCCTACCTACGCAAGAAAGATATTTGTCGGAGTAATTACTTCAAGCTTAGCGCTGACAAAACAACATCAAACAGTCACAAATTACATCACAGTTCTTAACAACAGAAATTAATCTTGAACACGCTTAGACGAAAAGTTCCCCAAAAGGCTTGACACAGGACTGTTGTTTTAAATCAGTCACCGACTCAAGTATCATGAGACCAAATTTTTATCGACTGAAACTATGTAGCCCAAGTGACCTCTGCGCTGCCAGCGACGACGCGGTGGAAGTGGCGGAGTTCTGGGCTAACAAAATATAAAATTTGTCGTGCCAGCGATACGAAGAAGAAGATCGACTGAAACCCTTGTTAAAGGCTCAAATTTCTACTGGAACACTATGTGCGGCAGTGGCGAAGGTTCCACACAACTCCATTGCTACCGGATTCCCTTTTAAAAATGGCACAGTCAGTATTCTATAGACAAATAATAATTATAATCGCATTAAAGATATGTACTCCGGCTTACCTCTTTCAAAAATTGGCCCTTCGCTACAGATGTGCGGTGTTGCTCAAGATATGACCCATTCACGTACAGGACTTGTCCATACAACTGCACTATTGAGGAACTTATGAATACCAGGAGTATGTAAGGATCATAGCACGTGGTGTTCTGTGGTTTCTGACTACTTCAATGGGAACATTGCGTGAAATTATGTGTGATTACCACTGACGCTTCTATTAAAGAGACCGTCTACTGATCCCAACTGATCTAAAAAGTATTATCGACGTAAAATGCAGAAGAAACTATAACATCTACAATAATTCCTATATCTACGGCCAAAAGAAAAAAAAAACATCGCCGTGTTCCAATATTATGCATATAATAAATAAGAGATACAGGTAAAATGACAAGCAAATATGACATTTAAAAATTATCTCTCTAAAAGCAAAAATATGGCCTACTTCCACTAATTTATTATCTTCCTATATTGCGTATACCGTCCACGCCTCAGCAAACAGCTTTTTAATATAAACGTCAAACTTAATTTGAGTAGATGTCAATTAATTTCAAGGCTCTCCATTGTTCCAGATCTTTTGTTTGTCTAGACTTAAGTAATGCCTGGAATGAGAGATGTGGATTATGTAAATGAAGCCTATCCGAGTATACTGGTATTCTGCGTATTTGTTCGTCGTTTAAGTTTGAATACGGCGTACATCAAGCCAAGAACTTCAGCAAGACATCTCTTTTGTTTTGGATCTGTGTATGATTCGAAACAAAAGAACAACGAGTCAAGGTGTCCGGCGTCATTCTGACGTATTACTTTATTTTTCTGGCATGCGATTTTCCGTCCAGCAAAATTGTGTACTAAGCAATTGTTGCAAGAACCTAAATCTTCAATTGTTTTTACCAGCTTTGAATTGACTTTTAAGAAGTCTACCCACTACACCGTGCCATACCATAACCGTGCCATGAACGTATTAGGCGCGAAAAGACACGGCGGCGCGGACTACTATACCCACTAGAACGTATCATACCCGTTTAACGGGTTTAGAACGGTCACCAAATGCGGTTAATATTCCATATATTATAAGAACCTCCTGACTAAAAAAGTTATTTTAAGCAAATCGCGAACCCAACGCGTACGAAGTCGCAGGTAACAGCCATTACTCTAAAATTTGTAAACAGACCCTTAACAAATCCGAAAGGCACTTGTTCTCCCCGTCTTTGCGATATTTTTTTTGTTCTAGACCATACCTGGGAACCTTCTAGTTACGGAGATATTGGGGGTCAAAGTACCAACATTTTTACAAGTTTTTTTTTTTAAATACATGTTGTAAGATTTTTACTTTACATACCTCCACGACCCCCGTACTATTCAATCCATCCATCAGCACAATGCTTTGAGTGCTTTCCATCGAGTTCTACCGTAATTTTTCACCTCAAAAAAAAAGAGTCGATTTCCAGCAATAATTTTTGCGTAAAGTTACTTAGTATGATGTACAGAATGCTTGGTTAACGGATACGTGAAGGGTCTGTTCTATTCTTTGTAGTGAAATGTATGAGATTATGCCCACTAGACCATTCTAACACTTTCAGCCGGGACCAACGGCTTAACGTGCTATCAGAGGCACGGAAGAAACTCGATATGTAATGATTGCCACCCATCCACAGACCGACCTTGGCAAGCGCGGCTTAACCTTGAAGATCAATCCGTGCGACTGTTATTTAGCCACGAGCTCCTCAAGAGTGAAAGAAAATCTCAAAAAACAAATCAAAACATTCTTGAGACCCCAAGAACACTCAACTGCTCCACACTCTCGCAGCCTCGGAATTACTTGTAGTACTACTCTCCCGTGGGTAATAGCGTGTGTAATAAAGAGTAGCGAAGCAACATTATTGCGATTCAAACGACTCAATGTTTGCCCTGCAAAGTAATTCGCAAACAAATTATGTTGTTGTTTAACTTTGGTGTTAATGAGTGTATGGAGCTGTCGAGTTTTGAGTTCTGATTTTGTCCCTTTGAGACTGACTTTTTAATGAATTTTAGAAGGCTTTCATCAGTTGATTGACTGAAGGGAAGTATAACATGAAATCACATCACGCCTGTAATCCCCGAAAGGTTACTAACCTTTAAGCAGAGGTGTACTTGGTCGCGGGACTTATAGAATTACCGTGACCCTGGAACATAAAGGGTATTGAAGGACACCGTGGATTTTAGTCAGTACAAGTCTGACAGTCCCTGCCGCTCTGCCCTGGGTGGGAGGACTCATTTGATGATTTTACCACGATAAAAAAAAAGCAGCGGTGTATTTAATACTACAATTTAATAGTAAATGTAGTACGGTAGGGCGCAAGTCTACTTTTTTAACGTTACCCCACCCTAGGAACTTATTCTGTATTGTAGGTGCTTTTACAAACATTTAAACTATTAAACTCACACACACAAATGGCCAGACCTGGAACTAGTACCTGTAGGGCATACAAATATTTGTTCCGTGCGAGGATCGAACCCGCGACACGCCGCGCAGCAGCCTATCGCTTAGCCACTGCGCCAACCGTGCCGTATTGCCATCAATTGGGCACTAATCATCACTCAGTAGCTACTGCTGAGAAATTCCTGATGGATAAACCCAATAACACTTTACCCGACCTGGGAATCGAACCCAAGTACGAGCATGAGGTATGATTTTAAAATAATTATGGGTCGCGAATTCGAGCGCTTCACTTTTACCTTTTACTTTTTTTTACTTTTTTGTGTTATTTATTTCCACACCACTTGCATTCAAAACAGTTAAGAAAAATATCGGGAGGTAACCGGCATGACCTAGAACAAAAAAGTCTAACTGGGTTGGAATACGGTCCAACTCCCTTTGACAGAGAGGAAGCCTGTGTCCTAGCGTTGGTAATGTACTAAACTGATCAATCAACTGGGCAATCTTTGCTATAATTCTTAGCCCTTTCATGAATAAAGGGTGTAACAAGACCCTCAACGAAGCCGAAAGGCAGCACGCTCTCCCCGTCATTGCGATCATGTTTTTTGTTCTATTCCAATCTTTTGAACCTTCTAGTTACGGAGATGTTGGGGGTCAAAGTTCCAACTTTTTCACAAGTTTTTTTTTTAAAAAACCAGGTTTTAATGTAAGATTTTTAAACACCTCCAGGAACACCGTACTATTTAATACATCAATCAGCACAATGTTTTGAGTGCGTTACATTGAGTCCTACCGTAAAACGTAATTTTTCACCCCAAAAAAAAGATAAAGAGTCAGTTACAGGTTGATATCATAACTTTATTTGTACTTCGGTGAGTGTGCCAAGAGCTCCACGAGCTCATTCCACCATCTCCCTTCTTCCATCGGCAGTCCAGACGTACTGCCGGTTATCACCCATACCTTGTCGATGTTCCACACATTCGCACGAAGCGCTTTGCTACATCATTTATTATGAGCACAGCCAAGGAGTGGAATTCCCTGCCTGCGTCGGTGTTCTTCTGCTTCTTTTGGGTTAGCTCGTTCCATTGTCGACCTCATCTCTGTCTTCAGGACTAGATTGAGGTCAAGAGTAAGCCCACTTAGTATAAAAAAAAAAGTTTCCAGGCGTCTTCATAAAATAAATCACCCGAACAAGTTTAGTTCTCGTAATTTTAAATGATTGAGTCACACAGTCTACTAAACATTTTGACCTACATTAGAAATTTTTGGCCCCCTTAGAAAGGACTGAACTCACACTAAACATTTGCAGTGATTTGATTACCTCAGTATTCCGTAGTGTTTGCTTAGGACATCACTGTCCCTTCGATTGGCAAACAGAGTGAAGAGAAATGTGTCTTGGGATCGCATAGGTAGATAGATACTTTTTGGAGTGACAAGTGCTTATATTCTTTTGTTTTGATCTGAATTTGAAGATGGAACATATCCAATGTTCCATCTTCAAATTCTCGTTTGTTTTTTTTTCCTTTATGTAGGTATGCAGGTATTTTTGTGTTTTGTGAATAATCCGTCAAGCGAATGTCTACAATTTCCCCTATCCTCGTAAGAGGTCCATGGTTTCAACGACTCATTTATTCTTGTTTCGAGTACAACATTTTCTATACATCACTGCTTCATAAGACATTTCTCGGGTAAAAATGAGGCCCGTGGGCTATTTGGGCTGTTACGGTACCCTGATTTTAGGGCAATTATTCAATTTTAGAAGTCGTTTTTATTTTGATATTATACCAATCGTTGGTCCTTATAGAGAGGAGGCCTGACTATGCCCCAGTGGGAATATTATAGGCTAATTATGTATTAGTAATGGTTGGTTGCAGCTCTAGTTCCTGTGTAGTTGATTGTGGCCAGTTATTTCAGTAACCAAAAGATACTTAACATATTATTCATATTATTCATGCTTGAGATAGGTCAATTATATTGTAAAACACATTAAATCAAATAAAACGTTTAAATACTCACTTACAATATTAAATATAGTGACTTACTTATGATATTTAAGAAAGATAATAGATTAGAGCATAGAAATAGGTACTAGTGCGCTCACTGATGGTCGATCACTTTTCAACCTTAATGTTAAGGGAATAAGAGCGCAAAGTCACCGATCGTCAGTGAGCGTGGTAGTACATTTTCGCCGATCTCACAGTAGTTACATAATAACAATATTATAACAAGAGGGATAATGATGGTCCACGTATACATTACAGGTATTTTCTGATAAATTTATTATGTAATAAAAAGGAGGAAATCCTTTACAAGGTTCGTCATTAAAACTGTTTTCCCAATAATGATGCACGGAAGTGTACAGCCAAGTTCGGGACTAAAATCGTTCAAAGATAAAAATAATAATAATATAGTCTTTATTTTCGAAATACAAGTTTGACACATATTAAATTACACATAAAATATTATATATTACAAGTATAGAAAAATTATTATTGAATAATTTGGTGTATAGACAAATACTTTTGAGAGTACTTATAAGAGTAGAGGACGAACGAAACGATGGATGGACTGTGTGAAGGATGATATGGCAAGAAAGAAGGTGTCTGAGAAGATGACGAGTAATAAAGAAGTATGGAAGAAGAAGACATGCTGCGCCGACCCCAAATAAATTGGGATAAGGGCAAGAGAATGATGGTGACACATCCTTTTATCGGAATCAAAGACTCCTTTATACCTGTGAATATCATCGTCAGTAAAAATCTGGTAATTTTTATATAAGTCGACTCAAGCCAATTTTGTTTTCAGCGTTACTGTTGTGGTGTCTGTATAATATGTATTTTAATTATATATTCTATGGAAGAGAACTTGGCTTACTCTACACGTAAAAGTTTTTATGTACAGGTTGGCTCAATACACCTACGCCTGTTTTTGTACAATCTTGAGAGGCCAATATTATTCAATTTTTCTTAGAAAAACAATGATGATCGACTACCTACGATATTGTGGAGGATTAGTTCTGTGCGAGAACAAACAGCTGAGGATTAAAATAAATAAAATACCTATGAAAAATTTTGAAATTTTTAGTAAAAATTTTCGTTAAGGTTTTGTTTTCTGAGTAAAGCTAATTGGAATTTAAGCAGTTTAATGAATTCGTCTTCTAGGCTTAAAATATAATTCATTGCTTCGTTAGATCATCATTTGCCTAGCCTTTTCCCAATTATTTTGGTCGGGTGCAGGTCGAACATAGCAGGTATTTACTGGTATTTTACATGAACCGACTGCCTATCTGACCTACACAACCTGGTTACTGGGTTGTACACTTTGGTAAGACTGGTTGTCTGACTTTCGGGCCACTGACTACCCGTAACGACTGTCAAAGATCTATGAAAGACAGCCGAGACTAACGGATTACCGTGCTCTCCGAGGCAGGGAACACCAGAACAGTCCTATTTATGTATTGTTATGTTAACTATCACTTTTTTCAACCCATAAAGTGTTTTATGAACAAAACAACAAACGTTTTCTTTTATAAACTTTTCTAGAAGACTAAATCACTGAAGGTCTGTTATTGTCAGGATTTGAGAATTAGATAACATTTTTATGCTCCCGTTTTCTTAGAAAACTCGCTTTTCTAATCAAAATCATTTCATTCCTCTTTAAAAATATTTTTACTCTAAAAAGGTTTGATAATAGAATTCCTTTTATTTTGATTGTGGAAATAGAATGAAAATCTAGACCTACTTTGTCTGTCCACGTCGCAGATCACAAAACTACCTCGGTGGCGCACAGTGGTCCCGATTTAATAAAACATGGACATTGCTCCTAGAGCGCTGATATTTGACAACTCGCACATAATAAGAAGGTAATCGTCCGCTAGTGTTGGCACTTAATTTTTATTAATTGTGGTTATTTTAGAACTTCTAGGCAAAAAGTGTTTTGTAGAAAGGTCTTAGGTAATCGAGTAACTACATGTTAATTACAATATTAAAAACTAATCTGTTTGTAGACGCAAACGATGCTGTTTAAGCTTCATTTTGTGTCTTCATGTGTCTAAGCTTCATTTTGCTGGCCAGCGGACCTATTGCTCATAAAACAGCATCGTTTGCGTCTACAAACAGATTAGTTTTTAATATTGTAATTATCATGTAGTTACTCGATTAGCTAAGACCTTTCTACAAAACACTTTTTGCCTGGAAATTCTAAAATAACCACAATTAATAAAAATTAAGTGCCAACGCTAGCGGACGAATACCTTCTTATTATGTGCGAGTTGTCATATACGTTTTTAATTATCAACAGTAATCCTATTTTTAATGTTCAACTCGTACCAAACTACAATTTGAGTTGAAAAAATACACTTCTTAAGATGCTCATTATTTCCAAAGTACTCAAAGATAACAAATAATTACTTTGAGCGAATTACTCAGAATTATTAGTTTTCTAACATATATGATTGCTATCTTGACATCGTTTAACGTTTTTGAGAAATTAAATAAAATGTAATAACTCCCATACAAAAAAAAATTAAATATTTTTTTTACTGAACATTATTTGAGGTACGACTATAATATTTTTTTGGCTTATTTGTTATCGCAGCCACAACAATAGAAAAAAATATCAGCGCTCTAGGAGCAATGTCCATGTTTTATTAAATCGGGACCACTGCGTGGCGGTAGACGCGGTATTGTTTCCATACAAACCGGTATTTTAGTTAAAAAGTATGCAACTATATGGCAGATCGACCATGGACCATGCCCGGGTCGACGGCGCGTTGTGTTCCACGCGCGCCTCAAAGAGTGTCAGCATAATGACGGGGCCCTCTAGAGGGCCAAAGCCTGCCGGGATCGCGGGACTCATAGAATTACCGTGACCCTGGAACATAAAGGGCTACTGAAGGACACCGTGGATTTTAGTCAGTACAAGTCTGACAGTCCCTCCCGCTCTGCCCTGGGTGGGAGGACTTATTTGATGATTTTACCACGTTAACTAAAAACTATATGGCAGACTGATGATTTATCATCGTAGGTAACTACCTACGATGATAAATCATCAGTCTGCCAGTACAGTTGTACTTCGGGGGTCGAGAGGAAACTAAAACTTGGCTGGAAAATAAAATCCACTCTTGACCCCCAGTGGTCCAGAAGAAACTATAGTTAGGGGTCGAGTGGACACATTATTTTTTGGGGTCGAGGGGCCGAGAGTGGACTAAACCATTTATCTCTTAGGCATGCTAGCCAGCTACTGCGCATAACACAAATGAAAGATATTGCCGTGTCTCGACTTGCAACACCACGTTACTCTCGCGAAAGTAATATTAAGTGACGCACGCATGTGTCGCTCCACGCAAGTTGCATCGCCACTATGACATAAATGACGTAAGCGCATACATAAGGCAGTCTGTGTTAAAAGTTATTCGTTCAACGAACTTTGAGTATCAGTGAATTTAGACGGTAAAACGGGCTATTCCATGCTCTGTGGTCTACGCATATTTTAGCTGGAGCTACATTTTCTGGGTTTCAGAGATTATTCGTTGTCATTGTTATGTAAAAGTGGTACAGAAATTCTATGGTATTCATTAGCACTGAATTCCGCAAATTCTTGTATTTCTGTGTATAGGTTTTTGCTTTGTTAAATTTTTCTTTGCCATTCTGAGCACTAAAGTTGGAAGGCTAAATTGCAAAATCGCTTGAAGTTCTTACAAAATTGGAAGTCTCGTAGTTAGAACTGCTTGCTGGAAGATGTAGTGTTGGAAGGCATTCCACAAGGAGACAGCGAATTACATAACTACATGAGGTCTTGGGTTCGTCATCAGGAATTTCTCAGCAGCAGGCACGGAGTAAAGGAGGGATTTGTGTCCGATTGATGCTAATAGGTCCGCCCCCTATTACATGGGACCAAAACATAACTGGTTAAATGTGGGGTTGTTGTATCAATTTTACTTAGCACCTATCCCACAGAACCTCATAATAAAAACACATGAAAAGTCAGAGATAATTTTAAAATCCAGTAAATCCAAGCTCTTGAGGATCACGGCTGATTTGTATTCACCGTTCGCAGCGTCGCATCCGTATTTCTGAGGAGCCAATACAGAATTACCGACCATATTATTATTGTTATCTTGATCAACCGATTCAGATATCTTATTCTATAAAAAATAGACTAGCTTTTGTCCGTGGCATCGCCCGCTTGGAGGTCGTAAATTATCCCAACCAAACGTACTACAGGGTAAACAAATAAGATTAATTTATTTGTGAGCCAAATTTCTTCTAAAATAATCCATTCAGGTGTTAAGAAGTAGAAAGATAAAGCACATACAGACCAACTGACAGACAGACAGGCGGGTAGACAGACATACAAGGTTCCTTGCGCATTTATATTATTTTTTATAATTTTCTTCCAAAAACATTCAAATATTTACGAGCGGTGGACGGGACAAGACGAAGAAAATCTTTGTTACTACTCAGGGACTAACCACACTTATTCAGCTCTGTTCAGCTTTTGTCCATAGAAAACAACGATTTTGTATGTATATGCGTACGCGTCTGAATAGACGTGGAAGGCTGAACGAATGAGTGTGGTTAGTCCCTTAGTCGGTATGTCTAATGTCATACGCCCGCTTGTCAGGTAGCATTCGTGTGTCAAAATCAAAAATGTTCGGGATTAAAATTGCATGAAAATATTCCCAATATCCGCTCTATGAGTCGTTTAGATAGATTCATTTGCCTGAAATATGGTATTTTACAGATTTTATAACACAATAGTTCATCATATTCCGCCTACTAAATTCGGCATTCAAATTTTGTGACAAAAACAATGATTCTAATTTAATAAATTTAAATCCTTGGTTGCTTCTATGCTATCTAAGCTTTGAAAATATGCTGTTTAGATGTAGGTTAAGATTTAGCATATAGTATGTAATTTTATAGGATGTAGATAGATTAAGGATGTAGTATGGAAGACCACTCTATCGCATGGTATCGCAGATATATAGATACAGATCGCTGATAGAATAAATAAATAAAACAATTATTAGTATTTCCTTAAAACACAAGAGAGGAATTTTCTCATCAAACGAAACGACGGTTTAAGCATTCAAAATAAAAATATTACCGACTTATCGTCCCTTAACACCCAAGTTTAGACTATAAGAAGCCTATTCTTGGCGGGAACAACGCGGCATAAACCATAAAAATTAAATGTCATTCCAAAAATCTCCGCTCACTTTGAAAGGCCCTTAGGCCCACAACTAACCTTGCATCAAAATCTCCTTACCTTCGGGAAATTACTTCGGACAATTTATTCATGATAATTTTTTCCTTAACCGATCTCACTAACGAATTTCCCTATAGCAGAATAAGGACTGTAATGGGAAATAAGATCAATATGGACCCGATACGGGAATTAGTATGGATAGTGTAGAAGAATAAACAAGAGAAGAGATAATGTGGGGTTTCTTTGAGACAATTATGGAGCTATAATTTTATTTGATTGCCTTGTTGGTCTCGCGGTTGCAAGCGCGACTTCTGAGCGTCTTCTGAGGTGCTGGGTTCGATTCCCATGTCGGGAAAGGTGTTATTGGGTTTTTCCAACAGGAATTTCCACGGAATCTAGATTTGTGCCCGGTTGATAGAATTAGGCTCGCCCCTTACTACATGGAACTTAAGCATAACTGTCAAAATGTGGGTGTACTATTAGGTACACCTCTGCCATACCCTTTTTTTTTTTTTTTTTTAACGTGGTAAAATCATCAAATGAGTCCTCCCACCCAGGGCAGAGCGGGAGGGACTGTCAGACTTGTACTGACTAAAATCCACGGTGTCCTTCAGTAGCCCTTTATGTTCCAGGGTCACGGTAATTCTATGAGTCCCGCGACCCCGGCAGGCTTTGGCCCTCTAGAGGGGGGCCCCGTCATTATGCTGACACTCTTTGAGGCGCGCGTGGAACACAACGCGCCGTCGACCCGGGCATGGTCCATGGTCGGACAGCGAGTCGCCCATTACTCGCCGCCCGCATGCCCGGGCCTACGGTGGCCGGAGATCGTCTGTCGACGTCCGGCGCCGTGGGCGTCTACCACTGCGGCTGGTGTGGAGGGAGGACGCTGTCCTCTCCCTCACGCGGCCCGCCTTCTCCTTCGCGAGCATGACTGCTTCGCAGAAGGAGGCGACCGCTTCACTCCGTCTCGCCCCGCAGCATGGCCTCGACCAATGCCGGGCGCGAGAGGGCTCCGCCTATCGCCGCCGTGAGGACACGGCGGTGCTCTGCCCAAGCGGAGCAGTCCTGCACCGTATGCTCCACCGTGTCCTCCGGGCGGTCCTCGCAGTGGTGACACCCAGGCGTTTCCTCTTTCCCCATATGACACAGGTACCTCCCGAAACTTCCGTGTCCGGTGAGGACCTGCGTCACGCGGTAGGTCAGGACGCCGTGACGCCTATCCAGCCACTCCTCAAAGAGGGGTCTTACCGCCGCGATTGCGGCGTGCCCGCTCTGCCATACCCTTCAGGGAGTACAGGCGTGATGTTATTTTTTTTTTAATTTATCTTCGGTTTTTTGGACATACGACACGCCGATTTCTTCAAGATGTCCACCGTTTAGAAATAAGATTAAATACCACAACGCAGGAAATAAAAATATCGGAAGGTAACAAGAAATAATCAACTTTTTATACGTTCAAGGCTGAATAACTGATTCCTTATTCAAATTGTCTATTCTTTCCGTGGAAATCAGGAAGTCGAGAATTTTGTGGACTTTAAGTAAGAACAACTTTTCACGGTTCTTAATTTGGAAGAAGACTGTTAAAATATACAATATGTGAATCGGTACAAAATCCCATAACTGTAGGCCTAGCAAGAACGGTAAAAGTAATATTAATTGAATTTACAATTTTTGAATCGAAAATACAACTGCCGTAAGCTATTTTATTATACAGTAATTAGTATCACCTATAGATATGAATACAGCCATATAAAACTAAATCAATTTTATATGCGAAACTACCTATCTCCAATAATCCAAAATCGTTCTTTCTTACGTTACGTTTCAGATTTAGTGCTAGATCTTCGGGACTAAAGATGATGACTTGAAAGCCTACAAAGTAAGAGATACAGACCATAAGTAATATCCATATCATCATTATCATACTCCTGTTCTTATCCCAATTTATTTGGGGTCAGCGCAGCATGTCTTATTCTTCCATACTTCTCTATTACTCAGACACCTCTTTTCTTGCCATATCATCGTTCACACAGTCCATCCATCGTGCCTTTAGTTTGCCTCTACTCTTATAGCCACGATTCCACATTCTTACTCAAAACCACATATTCTATATTTATTATATTCTAGAATGTAACATCCCACAACTGCGCAAAGACCCTATTGATTTCAGATGGTCCTGAAATCTTTCAGACTATCTGTAGACTATCTACATTACCAAACACCGATAACAGAGCAAAGTATTTCTAAAGTTTGATCCAGTAGATACAAGTCCGTTTCAGAGACAACATATCGTGTTGAGCTTTGTAACTTGGCTATCCATTCAGTGCTACACTTTGAGTCAGGAGAAGTGGGACAGTTTTGTATGCGTCACAGATGTGAATGACTTTTGTTTTTGCAATTTTTTTTTCTACATTTAGGTGTCAGTAGATTTTTGGGTCAGATTTTATGGTTGTTGTGTATTATGTTTAAGGGACTGGTAGTTGGAATTGAAGTTTGTAAATTAGTGGAAGAACACGAAGATTAATCGTAGGCCCTCTGAAAGATTTATTACACCATGGAAATGCGTACTTTTCAAGTCGATTTTACGAGTTAAACAGTATTATTTGTACTAAACATTGATCTAATCGAATCGAATGAGCAAAATGTCGTGAGGAAAGTTTTGAGTATGAATGTGGATGGGTATATTAGTTAAGAAGACCAAAGAAACGATGGATGGACTGTGTAAAGAATGATTTGGCAAGAAAGGAGGTGTCTGATAAGATGACGACTCCAGAGAAGTATGAAAGAAGACAACGTGCTGCGCCGACCCCAAATGAATGGGATAAGGGCAGGAGAATGATGATCGATTGAAAAATTAATGAAAAATTAAAAATCTTGGTATGGCAACGGTCGCTAAATTGATACCAAAATTAACTTCATTATACCTTAATAAAAATTTCGATAAAGCAGCTAAGATATTCGGGGAACTGATTTCCCAGAAACTGCTTTAAGAACCTTTCTTGTCTAAGTGTTACATCAAAAACAAAATCAACAGCCAGTTTCTTTTCAAAATCTTGGCTGATTTCTTCCTCATCACCTGCCTAGCCTTTTCCCAACTATCTTGGGGTCGGCCTCCAGGCTAACCAGATGCAGCTGAATACCAGTATTTTATACGGAGCGACTGCCTATCTGACCTCCACAAACCAGTTAGTACTGGGTAATACGATACCCCTTATTAAGACCGGTTGTCAGACTTTTTGGCCCACTGATTACCTAACGACTGTCAAAGATCTACAAATGAGACCCGGGACTAACGGCTTAACGTGCTTTCCGAGGCACGGAAGAAACTCGGTATGTAATGGGTGGTCACCCATCCACAGACGAACCCAGGCAAGCACGGCTTAACCTAAAGATCGACCCCGAGCGGCTGTTATTATTTAGCCACAAGCTCACGGCTGTTTTCTGCCTATTAATATAAAATGAACAATTGACAATCACCAACAATACTACTTACAGGACCTAAATAGGACTGTCCCTTGGAATCATGCCCCGGAATAACAAGTAGCATTTAGACGAATTAAAACCAGATTTACAGTATTATTTGTTCAGAGCAATAAAGGTAGGTAAATTGTTAGAGTAATCTTATTGAATTTCATGTAGCTTTTGATATTGTGAACAAAAGTACTGTTAGTTGGTCTGTTAAGGGGTTTATAAATCAGACATTGGAAGGTTTAGGTTCGTTTAGTTCAAGGTTTAGTACTAATGATACAATTAGTAAGCGTTTGTGTTATTTGTGACTAAAATTCCAATGATATTTGAGTTATTTTGGTCTAATATCAAGGTTTAATTTAGCTTGTAGTTATAAGTATTAACAAAAAGGCTTCTACAGATAAGTCTAAACGTTTCAAAATATTTGAGGTCCTTTTTGTCACAGAATGTCAGAAAACACAAGTAATACACTAGATTTGATCAGAGATTAGACATCTGAATTATTATTGTTTCCAAGCAAATAAAATTATGACGCGCATTCGTTCGAAATTCGAAGTTTCATTTTTTCTTATTTCTTCTCGGCCAGTTTTTGTTGTTCTTCCATGCTAAGTTTCATGCTCTTGGGGATTATAATGGTATCTATAGTAAAGTTAGTTTTCAACAGTTTTTGAAAGGACTATGTTTTTAACATTGGTACAGTTCGAAGAATTCCACCAATACTTGTTTTTGCTACCCTACAAAGCAAAAAAACAGCCTCTACTCAACAGAAAATTACGTAGCTCAAAAATTTTAATTACAAACAAGTACTAAAGAGAAGCATCATAACTCTCGTCTTCCTTAACTTACAGCATCAATGTAGCTCGTTTGTACCTGTTTCTCGCAAGAAAATTAGTATTCCACGCCGTTGGCTCCAGAATTAAATCATTTTACGTTTTATTTACCAAATATAATCTTGGCTTTGATAAGAGCTATTTTGCTGGTAGCATCGTAAAGTAAGTCGAGACAAGATGATGCTTAATTTGCAGTATTATTATACGCTATAGCTGAGTATGAGGTCCTGGATTCAACTTCTAGGTCTTAAAAAGTGTTATTGGAACTAACACGCAATTTATTTATTTTTTTATTACGAAATGGGCCCGCTCTTGACCTCGATCACGCCTGATGGAAAGCGATAGATGAGGTCTATGATGGGACGAGCGTGCCCAGAAGATGCCTGTTCACTCTTGATTTGAAGGCTGATGGGTTAAATGTGGGAGGGAACACAGATGCCGGCAGAGAGTTCCACACTTTGGCTGTGCGCATTATAAAAGTAGATGAGAAAAAAATCTTTTTTTTTTTACCCTATATAAGCATGCGTTTAGCCGCAACTCGCCTGATATGAACCTCTCACCCTGGCCTAGGGTGAAACACGCTTGCCTAGAAGAAACCCATTCACTCTAACTTTGAAGAGATCTAGATTATAGTGATCGGGAAATATAGAAGCCGGCAGTTAAAGGCAATCGGCTGTCTTGCATGATACTTAAACATAACTGGTCCAATGTGAGTGTACTTTGGAACACCTCTGTCTAACCCTTCGTGGATTACAATCGTGATATTATACTATCATCTTGGCTTTGAATTTTCAACAATAAGAGCTATTTTGTTGGTAACAGCGTGAAGTAAGCTGAGATAAGATGATGCTTAATTTTCAGTTTTATGGAGACAATGGAATTTGGGTGTTGATGCAGCGTCCACTAATTTATTACTGGATGCATGGAGTGTTCTGGAGATACTATACAGTTTGCATTTTCTTATTTAAGAATGTATTGTAGTAAAGACGAAGTAAGAGAAGTTGTTGTTCGCAGAACGGATGGCCGATGGGGCCGAAAAGTTCTGGAGTGGCGACCGCGAACCGGAAGACGCTGCGTTGGAAGGCCTCCCACTAGGTGGACCGATGACCTCGTAAAGGTTGCAGGGATCCTCTGGATGCGAGACGCACGGGACCGGTCAATGTGGCGACACTTGGGGGAGGCCTATGTCCAGCAGTGGACGTCTTTCGGCTGAAATGATGATGATGATGGTAGTAAAGACTGGCTGGTTTAGTGTTTGCAAGAGCTACTGCTGAACATGATACAACACTTTTATCATTGTCTTTTTTATCAGAAATTTCTTAGTAGCTTCTCAGTTATATGTAAAAAGTAAAAGGTACTTGTTCTTCTCGTCATTGCGATCATATTTTTGTTCTAGACCATACCTGGGAACCTTCTAGTTTCGGAGCAACATTTCTTGCGTAGAGTTACTTAGTTTAATGTTTGTACAGAATGCTTCGTGAAGGGTCCATTTTCAACCTGGTACACCACTGTGCAACCCCTCAGATGAACAGGCATGATGTTCTTTGATAATTTCCGTCAAAAGTAATTAAACTTATGAAACTTTCGCATTAAGCCCAATCATAAGCATTTAACAAGAAACAACAACCATTTTGATATCATTAAGGAAAACATTAGGGACAAGCCTGTAGCATTTCACCTTCATTTCAAAAGATCCCTCTCAAATCAATCTCTCTAATAGACGTGATGCTTATTAAATTAATTTAAATGAGGTAAATAAAATAATATTGCTGTCATCATTCTTTGCCGGGAACAAGACGGATGACGGGTACATTGTTGATCAATCAATGTTTTTTGTTTGCAAATAATTTGGTTATGAAGAAGAAAATTAAGACAAGGACGGAACAAAACAGAAAAAAAAACCGGCCAAGTGCGAGTTTGACTCGCGCACCGAGGGTTCCGTGTATTTGTAGGTATTTTGTTATTAAAATACATATGTACGGTTTTCAGAGGAGCTCGTGGCTAAATAATAACAGCCGCTCGGGTCGATCTTTAGGTTAAGCCGTGCTTGCCTAGGTTGGTCTGTGGATGGGTGACCGCCCATTACATACAGAGTTTCCTCCGTGCCTCGGAAAGCACGTTAAGCCGTTGGTCCCGGCTGTTGGCCGCTGTCCCCCCATACTTAAGTACAAATGCTGTATCCATAATACTGTAACACCAAATGATTTGAAAAGAGTAACCATGGAGTTTCTTGCCGGTTCTTCTCCATAGGAAACGACCAACCCGAACCGTGCACCTTTTTGTCGACGTTTTATAAGTGCCCATCGAGGCCTATGTGAAATAAAATATTTTGATTTGATTTGATTTGTTATTTGTAGATCTTTGACAGTCGTTAGGCAGTCAGTGGCCCAAAAAGTCTGACAACCAGTCTTACCATGGGTTATCGTATTACCCAGTACTAACTGGGTTGTGGAGGGCCGATAGGCAGTCGCTCCATGTAAAATACTGGTATTCAGCTGCATCCGGTTAGACTGGAAGCCGACCCCAATATAGTTGGGAAAAGGCTAGGCAGATGATGATGATATACGGTTTTCAGATTTTTTTCTATACATGTGCCGTAAGACATTGCTTCTTGCCAAAAATGATTCTAGGTCAACGGGAAGTACCCTATAGGTTATGATGCCCTTGTTAAATCACACAATGTGCAACATAAACGGTCGTATATTATCTTTTGATCGCGTTGACTTACAAGATTGATTTTTTCACTGCTCTAAGGGGTAGCAGACCCTGCCAGGGCTGCGGGACTGTTCGAAAGAGATACCAACAACCAAAAACCAACCAACCAATATTTACTAACAACTTTATTATACATGACCTACATTCTATGCGAATAAATGATTTGATTTGATTTTTTTTTTGACCGTGGCCCTGGAACACAAAGGGCAAAGAAGGAGAAGTCAGTACAACTCTGACACTCCCTTCCGCTCCGCCCGGAGTGGGGGGGGTCATTTGATGATTTCCCATCCGAAAAAAAAGGGCTAGCAGACAGTATTTGATATTAATTTCAGTTTGATACCTCCACGCGTTCCTGAGAAAATGGATCTTGACAGACGGACAGACAGTCGGACAACAAAGTGATCCTGTAAGGTTTCCGTTTTTTCCGATTGAGGAACAGAACCCCTCAAAACAACCAGTGAGTACGATTTATTGAATGCTGAACCTCATTAAAACCGCTAACTGATCGGTAAAACTGATGTGTAACTTTCTTAGTTCTCAGTTTGTTTTAGTAAATAACAATACTACATAAACCAAGCAAACCAGTCAACCTTTTGATCACCCATCCAAGTACTGACCGCCGCAAGCGCAGCTTAACCTACGAAAATACTGCAGGAGGTCACAGATCAGTCAAAATTAAAATCAAAGTATTTTATTTCACATAGGCCTCGATGGGCAGTTATAAAACGTCGACAAAAAGGTGTACGGTTCGGGTTGGTCGTTTCCTATGGAGATCTCTTGGTATTGCTTCTACCATAATCAGGCCTGCTACTGATACTACGGAGTTCCAAAATAAGAGGCCAGCTTATACTGGTTTTGTGACAACTGACTTGCGGTTTACCGTACAAACATCAGGAAATTTATTCTGTTGTTAATTAAACACAAGCTTTTTATACCACATTAAAGTTAACCCTTTTCCTGCCAAAGGAAATAACGGGTTTCCTTTCAAAACCTGCCACGTGTACGGCAGGTTTTGAGAGGTTTACCAATTAACCATATATTCCTTATAAAAATAAATAATCAATCGATCGATCGCTTCCCGAACATGATAAGACGGATACAGTGACTGGATGGCGCTCGGTCACCCATCCACTTCCCGACCTCGGCTAGCGTTGCTTAACCTTGAAGATCGACCCATCATCATCTGCCTAGCCTTTTCCCAACTATGTTGGGATCGGCTTCCAGTCTAACCGGATGCAGCTGAATATCAGTATTTTACATGGAGCGACTGCCTATCTGACCTCCACAAACCAGTTAGTACTGGGTAATGCGATACCCCTTGGTAAGACTTTTTGGGCCACTGACTACCTAACGACTGTCAAAGATCTACAAATGACACCCGGAACCAACGGCTCAACGTGCTTTCCGAGGCACGGAGGAAACTCGGTATGTAATGGGTAGTCAACCATTCACAGACCAACCTAGGTAAGCACGGCTTAACCTAAAGGTCGACCCGCTCGGCTTTTATTCTTCAGCCACGAACCAATATTATAATTATAATACTACTAAATAATCAGTCGATCGACTGGATGGCGCTGGGCCACCCATCCATGGTCCAACCTCGGCTAGCGTTGCTTAACCTTGAAGATCATCCCGTACGGCTGTTATTCTTCGAGCCCCACGTGTGTGTAGTATAATAATACTCATAAATAATCAGTCGATCGATCGTTTCCCGAACATGATAGATGACGCGAACAGTGATTGGGCGGCTCTCCGTGTTTTAATTATAGTCGCAAAAATGATTCATTTGCGACGTGATCGATCTCTCGATTAAAATGACGTCTACATGTGTTTGTGTTGAATGGGATTTTTTATTAAATCATTGACGACTTGTACAACTTTAAACGTTATTAGATGGTTATAAGGAAAGACTGTGGCATAATAAGAACAACTGCTTGGGTTAATCTTCAGGTTAAGCCGTGCTTGCCTAGGTTGGTCCGTGGATGGGTGACCACCCATTTCATACCGAGTTTCCTCCGTACCTCGAAAAGCACGTTAATCCCTTGGTCCCAGCCGTCATTTGTAGATCTTTGACAACCGTTACAGTGGCCTGAAAGTCAGACAACCAGTCTTACCAAGGTATATCGGATTAACGACTACTAACTGGCACTCGATCATTGTAAAATACTGGTATTTTCAGCTGCATCCGGTTGGACTGGAAACAGACCCCAATATAGTTGGGAAAAGACTAGGCACATCGTTATAAGGAAAGATTCTAAGATCGACAAAACCATGAATGGGTTGTGTGTCCAGAAAATAGGCTAAATACTGAGATGATGGTTGATAGAGAGGTTTTAAAGATCAAAACCTATTGCCATCAACCGGGCACGAATCCAGTCTCCGTGGCTGCTACTGAGAAATTCCTGAAAGAAAAACCCAATAACACTTTGCCCGACCCGGGAATCAAACCCAGGACCTCATGTTCATCAACCGCGCTTGCGACCATTCGACCAACGAGGCAAGGCTCAAACTCATTCCAAAAGATAATTAAGTTCCATCAGGCGACGCTTCATTACATAATATCCAAGTAATAATATTTAAAAAAACTCTATAAATATTTAAAAAATAGAATATCAAATTCCACGCCAAAACATCCCAAAATCAATAACCCCATTCCAATGATCAAAGGCATCCGCCCCAAATTAATTATTTATAATCAACAAAAAAAACTCCGTCACACTTCAACGTAATTAAAAGGGCCAAAATATTGAAAAAAGTATACTGGCACTCCGCCATCGCTAAAAGATGGTGGAGCAAAAGCAAAATAAACAATAATGAATTAACTTTGTGTAAGAGATCATCCGGCCCAATTTTGTTTTCAATTAGTCTGAAAGGGGCCTGTTTTGGACATTTGAATCTTCGTGACAATGTTTCGATCAAAGATAGAGTACTTATCTACTTACCTCGATCCATTTACCTTTGGAGGGTGAACTACATTCTGTGGAACGTTGTGAGTTCTGACTGACACCTCACGGTATTTAGGTTAGAATAGAAGGAATTTCTTGAGGTGTCTTCGCAAGACACCAGAGGCATCGGTGTAAATGTAACGTAAATACGTCGATTTTTAAATCCGAAATTACAATTATCCTTAAGTTAAATTGTTTGCAGCACACACTCAGTGTCATCCATAGATATGAATAAATTCTTAAAACTATGCACATATTATTATGTAAAACGACGATTCTTACTTATAAAATCGACGTATTTACTTTACGTTTACAACGCGCGCTCGTGCTGGGCCTCAGATACAGAAGTCGTACGTTTCCGTAAACGCCTCTGAAGAAAGGTGAAGAAATATTTCCATCGAACCGGTTTTTATCGTTTTTATTGCCCTGGAAAATCTGGATTGCAAACTTGCGTCTTTTTCAATGTCACAAGAAACAGCCAATAAAGACACTTTAAGGAAACTGGGACTCCCTTTACTGAATTTTTTTACACACTGAGTATATTATATGCAAACGTAAATAAATGTTCTCTGTATCATATTGTAGACTGCTAGATAAAAATTCATTGACCCTGATAGTTCAGTAGTCGCAAGCATAACAGCTATGAGCTTGAAGTTCGATCTCAGTTAGCGAGGAATCGGAAATAGTGGTACAGAGTATTCTATTACAAAATTTTGTCAATAGCAACGCAGTCTGGATATGAAGATTGAATATACTCTGTTAATGACAAAAGGCTCGCTAGACACTTTACAGAAATAATGTAGGTCCACATTACAATCTGCTTACCCCTTGGGAGAAAGCAGTCGTAATGAAAACTAACATTAGATAAAATTTATTGAAAAAATTAAGACCTAAATCGAAGCCCTATAAATAAAAATGTATCAAAGAAACAGTTACAGTTTAGTGTAGGGAATAATTAATTTGCAGGGGTGTGTGACGAACCTTCGAGGCGACGTTTGTGGTGCGCATGCGTGTAGTCGTTGATACCAGCCGGATTGTGTAGGGTGGGCACGTTGAGAGGTGATCGTGGGACTGTGTGTTTGGGTGTTGAGTCTGTGACTGTTGGAGTTTTAGGTAAAGCAGAATTGAGAAAGTGAGAGAACATTATATATTTTTTTTGATAGATCTTATTGATTTTTGCTTCGAGTTATTGAGCCTGTAAAAAATAATAAATCGTTAGTTTTTTTTTTAACACCGCATTATTAGTTGTGTGTTGTATGTTACTCTAGTTGTAGTTTGATAATCTAAAAAATATTAAGACCTATCTTTGAATATGACTTTAATTTTGGTGCAAGACATAGTATAAAATTATTTGTTGCTTTTATTAACCACTATTAAAAACCAATATTAAAAAATCTTAAAGAAATACTTCAAAAATAAAAACAAAATACCATACGGAACTACGAAACACGACCTCTAATCAAATCCCCGAACCTCAACTCCTTCAATGACATAACTTGACATATCCTTCCAAAATTCCTTAACGTATCCACCCTAACTGCAGCTTCCAGCACCCGAGGAGCTTTCATATTGACCTATACGTATTACGAGTACTCTCCGTACACTTTCAGGGCGTGGGAGCGAGAAGGTAGATGAAACTAACCTCCAAACTGACGCGATAGAAAGGGATAGATGTAAGCGAGCGCACGGCCCGGCCCGCACGTTTCAGTGTACCCCGAACGTTTGAAAGCCTCGGTTCGGCGCGATCTCTTACGAAACACGTGCGTAAGGAAAAAATAGCCAAAATATAGACACGGTGATCGTACGTTGACGGGCGGACGGAGTGCAGTCCAGTGCAGTGTTTTCCAATTGATTCAGTGTGTTCATTCTGTAGTGTTGTGTCAAACAGTGTGTTCGTGTGATTTTGTTCGTTCCCGCGAGAGAACGAGACACGGTGAATGTGAGTAATTTCATGATTTTTACCGTTTGATTAAGGTTTTTGAGTGTCTTAGACGGAACTTGATATCTTAATGTTTTCTTACGTAGGTTCGCTGTGTCTGAAATACATTTTAAGCCAAAATTGTAGCTATATTTGCGGGAATGTTGACAGATTTGGTCGTTAATGTCGTAAAATTAAATTTATATTGCCAAATATAAATTATTCAATTAAATCTGCACTTTGCAAGGTTCAAATAACCTATCATCGCTGAATGTAATTTAGATTTTTACCTAACGTAAATCGTTAAGCTAATCAGTAACAGAAAAGAAACCTTATAATATACGTAGGTACCCGATATCGAAATGTCGACGTACCCTAAGCTATTTATAATATTTATAAATTAAGGAAACTTTATAATTTCCCACATTTAAAGGGCAAAAGGCTTTTTTATTAATAGGCGTTTTTACTAATATATTTTGGCTAAAATACTCTTAATGTAAAACGCTCTTTTTCACGATTATAAACTGCATTGAATTAAGCAATTGTGCCCACACATTTTTAGTAAAACTTCGTTTCAAAATCATAATATTTTATTTCACATGGTCACTTATAAACGTTGGTCGTTTTCTATGGAGAAGAATACATTATCCTAAAAGTCTAGTTAGGATTGTTGATAACGCGAAAAACGTAAGATAACTATTATTATCATCACTGTTTTTTTCTTACCCATATTTCTGATTAGATTTTTTTACATAATGAAACCTAAATTTATATTGTAACTATAAGATGAGGGATTATCTGCAATCTGAGGGATTTTTACAAAATAGTTTTTTTTTTGTCCATAGCATCACGCCTGTAATCCCCGAAGGGTTAGGCAGAGGTGTCCCTAATAGTACACCCACATTTCGCCAGTTATGTTTAAGTCAAATGTATTTGGGGGGCGAGCCTATTGCCTCACCTGGCACAAATCTAGGCTCCGTGGCTTCGAGAATCGAGCCCAGGACCTCATGCTCAGCAGCCGTGATTGTGACCACTAGATCAATGAAGTAGTAATTTTTTTAAATACATTTTTCTTAAAAGACTGTACCGACTTGAGGACTCATTTGATGATTTTACGAAGATAAAAAAAAAAAGACTAATAGTCGTTTTTATATTCTTATTTTCAGTAAGCAGGGTGGAAGGCACACCGACGCTAAAACGGTTACCACGTATCCAGTACATCATTCTGAAACGTGGTGGTTTCAGAATGATGTACTGGATATCATCGTATATATATTATGGATATTGTTTAGAATGTTATCGTCAATTATTAAAAAATAAAAACCACCTTTTTCCTACAAAACTGCAATACTTATACGATCAAAGTGTTTGGAACAGCTGTTTTTTTTTTTTTTTTAATTACCGAATAAAAATTTATATGTGGGCTCAGAATGAAGACTGAACTGAATACGTCTCTGTCCTCAGGACTAGATTGAGGTCAAGAGTAAGCCCATTTAGCATAAAAAAAGAACAAATACGGGGTACCCGTTTTAGCGTCGGTGTTTCTCACACCTTGTATAGTTTTATGAATTTTCTCCATGATTGACAGAAACTGCAGATTACGAACTGCTACGGTACTTACATACCTACTCCCCCTATTAATTTTCTGACCAATCTAATATCAATAAAACTATTATTGAATTGGTTCGTGTTGGACTACAGTATAGGGTGTAAACAGACCCTTCACATAGCCGTCAACCAAGCATTCTGTACATCAAACTAAGTAACTTTACGAAAAAATTATTGCTGGGAAACGACTTTTTTTTATTGGGGTGAAAAAGCACGTTTTACGGTAGGACTCGATGGAAAGCACTCAAAGCATTGTGGTGATTGATGGATGGATTGGATAGTACAGGGGTCGTGGAGGTGTGTAAAGTAAAAATCTTACATTAAAAAACATGTATTTATAAAAAAAAACTTGTGAAAAAGTTGGAACTTTGACCCGCAATATCTCCGTAACTAGAAGGTTCCTAGGTATGGTCTAGATCAAAAAAATGATCGCAAAGACGGGGAGAATAAGTGCCTTTCGGAAATGTTAAGGGACTATTTACACCCTTTATAAAGCGATGGTGCGTTACACGTTGGTACACGCTCGCCTAGAGGTAATCTATTTAGTCGTGCCTTGAAGACTCTCTGGTTACAGCTTTCAGGAATATAAACTATGGCAAGGAGTTGTATATCTTTGTGGTACTAACAACGTTATATTTAGTACTACAAACTTAATTGATTAAGGAGCTCGTGGCTAAATAATAACAGCCGCTCGGATCAATCTTCAGGTTAAGCCGCGGTTACCTAGGTTGGTCTGTGGATGGGTGACCACCCATTAGATAACGAGTTTACTCCGTGCCTCGGAGAGTACGTTAAGCCGTTGTTTTCGGCTGTTATTTGTAGATTTTTGGTCTGAAAACCAGTTTTATTAAGGGGTATCGGGGGGGGGACCCAGTATTAACTGGATTGTGGAGCTCAGATAGGCAATCGCTCCATGTAAAATACTGGTACTCAGCTGCATCCAGTTATTATACTGGAAGCCGACCCCAACATACTCGTACTTAGGAATAACGCTAGGCAGATGATGACTACAAACTCACTTGATCCAGTGACTTTAAGTGGAACGAACGAGATCACTATGAAAAGTAATAAGTAAAAGGGCAATCATAATCATCATCATCATCATCATTTCAGCCGAAAGACGTTCACTGCTGGACATAGGCCTCCCCCAAGTGTCGCCACATTGACCGGCCCGTGCGACTCGCATCCAGCGGATACCTGCAACCTTCACCAGGTCATCGGTCCACCTAGTGGAAGACGTTGCGTTGGAAGACCTCCCACTAGGTGGACCGAAATGGCAATCAATTTCAAAGAATTTCATAATCATTCTTACTACGTCTTCCATCGGGATTGGCATAAGATTTTCGGTAGCTGTGGCCTGTCAATCCAATACATAAAGAGAGTAAAATCACCCATAAAGAAGCCGAGAGGCACTTGTTCTTTCCAAAAGAATTTTTTTCTAGACGATACCTGGGTATCTTCTATAAAGGGTGTAAATAGACCCTTAACATAACCGAAAGTCACTTATTCTCCCTGTCTTTGCGTTGTTTTTTTTGTTCTTGACCATACCTGGGAACCTTCTAGTTACGGTGATATTGGGGGTCAAAGTTCCAACTTTTTCACAAGTTTTTTTTTAAATACATGTTGTTAATGTAAGATTTTTACTTTACACACCTCCACGACCCCCGTACTATTCAATCCATCCATCAGCACAATGCTTTGAGTGCTTTCCATCGAGTCCTACCGTAAAACGTGATTTTTCACCCCAAAAAAAAAAGTCGATTCCCAGCAATAATTTTTGCGTAAAGTTACTTAGATTGATGTACAGAATGCTTGGTTGACGGCTATGTGAAGGGTCTGTTTACACCCTGTATACGGAGATATTGAAACGACTTAATCAGGTTTTGAATGTTATAACTTTACTTTAAATACCTCATGAATCATCAGCACATTGTTCTGAGTGTTACCGTAAACCGAGATTTTTCATACCAAAAAAATCCGTTTCCCAGCAATAATTTCTGCGCAGTTTTACTTAGTTTGATGTACATAATGCTTGGTTGGCGGCTTCATGAAGGGTCTGTTTACACCCTCTATTTGGATTTTTCATCATCGCCTTTGGCTATAGAATTTTACTTTGTCTAGGCTCTTTGTTCTGTCATTTTTAGGGTTCCGTATCTGAAGAACCAAGAGGACCCTATTACTAAGCCTCCGCTCTCCGCGTCGGACCCGATGGGTTTGTGATCTCCACCTTTAAAGCAAAACCTTACAGTACACCCTTACGAAATATCATGTTTTGTAAGCGATAGTCTATCATAAGTTACGATTCTAAACTGGTGGTAAAACCATCGATCCATAACTACAGATATAGGCCTTTATATCTGGGTAGCTCGTTCTCTTGGGTTGGTATCGACTTCCAGGCGAGCGAGTAGTAAAAGATAGCCAGTTTCTCTCATAAGTATCAAAGAGTTATAGAACGATTTGGATACTCTTTGTAATAAGAGGAACACTCGATCACGCTAAGCTTGACCATAAAGCTTTCTCAGCAGCTCCAATCGTGCTTACATCACTTTCCAATAAAGCTATGCTAGCTATCAAGTTTAAAAACAAATGAACAGCTTTTATAAAAGTAAATCTAAAACTAGACATGTTTTTATATTCTTAGGCATTTTCTTAGCTCGCTCGTTACATACAAAACCTTTTTAGACATAGGCCTCTCGTTTTAAGTCGAGCAAATCTTGATTGACACATACTAAGCACTTATCTATACATTTTATAAAATTAAGTAACTTTTCGCGTATTTTTGTATGAACATGTTATTCTTATAAAACTAGTCAACCGATTTACATGCGGTTTTTACCATCATTCATTGACATGAAACTTGCACCCATACTTATGTATTTAATATAATGCAAAATTATCTCTGTTTGTTTGTTACCTTTTCACGACTAAGCGGCTGATCGGATCGTAATGAAAGAAGGCTGGCGAGAGTCCATGTATTTTGGGACCTAGTCTTAGAGGTTGCATTCAATATGGCAACTTATACACACTTGTAAAACGACTAAAGACTAACAAAAAAGCAAATGGAAAGTAAGACGAACAAGTTGGGAGAAAAGAGATAAACGTCTTTATACAAGATAACCTAAAAATCTTACGGTTAAGGTTTTTAACTGTGAATGTCTGCTTATTTATTTAAAATGAATAAAAAAATAATAATGTTTAGGATGAATCATAAAGGAAGATTCGAATAAACTACTCTTAGATAATTCCATTTCCAACCTACCCGGTCCGAGTAAAAGGGTATAAAAGGCATGGCGCGTTGTACACGGCCTCTTTGGATGATGCTCTGTGCTTTTTGGTTCTCTTTGGTTTTTGGTAGTAGGCAACTGACAGGTGCCAGGGGAGGTAATAATTTTGGTTCGGGTCATGTTATATTATTCTGATGTACTTATTATTTACTTGTCTTAAGCCAAAACCCGAATTTTTTGGCTGTACCTAATTGATGAATCATAAAACTGCCAGACTGCGTCTAGAGACTATACTGATTACTAACCTAGTAATTAGTTCAATCACTATTAAAACTATGTTGTTACGACTTGGATCTATAAGCGAATTATAGTCAAGTAGAACGATTCTTACTACGCTGAATGAAGATATACTTTTACATAAATTTTAACAGCCAGAGCTCACTAGCTATGTATGTACGAGTACAGCTATTGAAAGGCAGGGTTTGTTGAATAAAAAATGTGCAATGTGACGTAATAAATCTCGTTTATTGGTTTTTTTACATGTTTTTTTTTATATTTTTCAACAGTGTTATAGAAAAAAATATTATCTTATTAAAAGATTATCTAAAAAGGAAGCTGGTGCAGCGATATAGCTCTGGCGTCTGGCAGACCCCATATACCATAATATGCTCATAACATGAGAGCAACAACCCGCTGTCCGTGTCCCAACAGGACAGTGACAACAATAGCCTAATACACCACTTCGCCCCTGTAGCCTTCTATCTACTACGATATACGTTTAATAGGACTTGCTTCCTATGTGCATAGATTTAATTCTGGCACGTAAAATAAATGGGTGGTTGCCATGAAATATAGGATAGGTAATAGGGACAGGATGTATTTCTACTGAACTTGGGGAGTGTGCAAAATCAGCAGAACTTCTGTAAGCACTATCCACCATTTCAATATCCACAATTTGCTCTCTGTTCAGAAGGTACAGGGTCTGTACTTTCCTCTGTACTTGTTGTGGGTACAACATTAGGGGAACTCCTCTGAGCGCGTTGAAAAACACTGGAATAGATCATCACAAATCTTACAGTGACAGTAGTGACGGGACTCAATCAATCACCTTCGATAACGTTCCTTTATAACATATATTACGAAATCACCATAGTTTCATTTTTATAACTTGATTTTGCCTTGTTAATTGGCGTTTTAATATCTAGTTTACATGTTGTTTATAAATATTGTACATTATAGAATGAATAAAAACGAAGAGAAAGTGCCATTTATAGTAAGAAAACCCTTGAGAAAAAACACATGTCATTGGATTGGAACGTAATCGGAAAAGATGTGCGTTTTGTAACTGCACGATTACTTAATTTTGAGTAAATTAAAATATTTATAACTTTTAATTCCCGTGTTCTAAAAATTCAATATTTTTTAAATAAATATCTTATATAATTGTGGTTATAATTATATTATATTTACACTTGCATGGAGCTTCGTTAATTTTTAGATTCCTTGGGTCCATTTTCGCCGCCCTTCTTTGGCAAGGAGATAGATTATATCTTGAAAAAGGACATAGGCATATTTTTTTCTCACTCATACATATCAAAATTTCTACGCGAACAAAATCGCGGGCAACAGCTAGTTTATTTTAAAGTATTCTCGATGTTTTTCAAGTCTTAGTCGAAGCACTGTACTGAAAACGGAATACCTCACTTCACAAACTTAAAAGATTTGAATTCCATCAACACAAAACACTAGCGAAACTTCACTTCATCCTTACCTTACTACAGAATAAGATCGCAAATGAAAACTTTTAGACGCTTTCAAAGATCTATCTTCCTTCACAGACACTATTCTATCCAGACTACTTTTAACAACTTTATGATACTCTCCTGCACTATGAAAGCAAAGAGCCAGATAGATACCCTTTAACACCAATGTAAGAAACAAACCTAATTTAAGATTTTCTTGAAAGACTTCTAGTTTTATTTTCCCTTGAGCCTTTTGCAGTATTGTACCGTTTACAGCCAGTCCGCGACCAGAGAAGTTGGAAAAATAAAGCTGAACTATAAAAGAGCTATAAAAGTTAATGTTAGTTTTTCGGCGCCGTGATAGGTTTAGGTGTATGGTAAACGCGATGTTGTGGCGGCACGCATTCGAAATGTACTGACACATTGCGGTACAGATAATTTACGAATACTTTTACCATAGTTAGAACCTTGTCTTAGAATACGATGCAATTGGCGGCTTCAAAAAGTGACACGTCCAGAAACCAGTTTAATGTGACAAAGTCCAAAAGAGATTAAGATTTTTTAGAAAGAAAGAAAGAATAAAGTTGTTGATTGATAAATTTATAGTAAATATTAACAAAAATTCATGTATACACCGTGTTTCAAGAAACTATGGTCAATTTTAAAGGTTGCGGCACAGACCATTTAAACTCAAGAAACTAAACTGTCCCTGTCTGGGACATTTGGGTCAAGCAGGTATTGAAATATTGTATGGGCACCTTGTTCCGTTTCATGGTGAGAACCACAGTTTATTTTAAATATGACCACGCATTTCCAATACACGTTGTATGGTACCAAAATCCTGTACAGGACCCGAATGTTTTCGAAACATTTTATGACCTACGTAAATAATACCGAAAATAAATAGGTAAGTTCAGTGGCGAAAGGCGTGGGTGTGTCAGGATTTACCTCTATTTTCAGACAAGCTGGCATTTAGGAAGGACGAGGTATGTGTAGGCGTTTCCAATTCCCAGCCAGTGGTATGAGATAGGCTATGTTTCTAAAATTGGAGAACACATTGAGCCTTCTATCGGTTTGAAAGAGGCTTTGGAAAAAGTAGTGCTAAGGTATCGCTGTAGTGGTTATAATTAACGGCATGAACAGCTGGATTCGTGTGTGAACTAATTTACTGACGGAAATTGCAATCTTCGGTCATCAGTTGAACGATCGTTTCGGTGGACCTAGACCAGTGGAATTCAGTTTCAAAACGTTTAGTATTTCTACACAGACTGCCACCGGGATTGACTTTTTAGCTTTTTGTTAGTTTATGTCAGTTCCATCTATTTTCCACTCCTTTAGCATCATTATCGCTAATTGAAAAATGAATGAATATCCCTTTTTCTAGATCTCTGGGCGCCATATTGACTACTAAGTACTTAGGCTCCAGTAGATATTAATAATATGTTTTAGGATAGACGAAAGTATTGCTTGGTAGCACTATTATCCAATATTGTGTTAATATCTTCCACCAATCCGCTTCAAGTAATCCCTAACTTGTTTCTTATGACACCAACGGATAAAGAGGGATATCCCCTGCTAAGCCTGGGTCTACGGCCAGAATTTATTGTTAGAAACAAGCGATTAAGGAAAATTTGTACGTAATACGTTATGCCTCGAAAACCTACCATGCGTTCACGGCTATTAAGACTTCTGTAAATTTCCCTGGAGATGTCTTAAGCTGGGTAAGATATAACGGAACCATTATCAGTAATGTAGACTTATGTTGTGTTTAAAATGTTCTGCTTGAAAAAATCAACACAATTTTTGTTTGTCTGTCTTCATTTTCCATGGTGCTTTTTTCGGTAGCTACTTCACAATTATAACATCACGCCTTTTAATCTCTGAAGAGTTAGTCAGAGGTTTACCTACTATCACACAGTTATGTTTAAGTCCCAATAGGGGGCGAGCCTATTTGCTATCAACCGGGCACAATTCCAGAGTCCGTGGTTGCTACTGAGAAATTCATGACAGAAAAACCCAATGACTCTTTGCCCGACCCGGAACCTTATGCTCAGCAGTCGCGCTTGCGACCACTAGAACAACGAGGCATACCACTTCACAATTGGTTTCGGTTATTCTACAAATATCTACTTCCAAATGGAGTATTATATAGCCGCATAGCCCATATTGTGTGAGTGCTATGTAATAGAAAGCTGTCATTCGCGGGAAACCTACGTCTTTTCTTGACTTGAATGTGCCCTGGCGGTTAGGAGTGTGTCATGCTCGCTCAAATGTCTCGCTGATGGTGGCGCGTGTGTCGGATCATTTAGTTCCCTTCAAAATGGTTGAGTTGAATGGTGCTGATACATGCGTCATGTTCGTGAACGGGCGCTGTCAGTTGTGACTGGTCATCTCTTGGTTGCCACGGCTTATTTGAATTGTTTTTTTTTCTTTTTTGAATTGTTTACTATGGACACTTTTAACGTACACATCTTGCTACATCGTTCTCACATAATGTACCATCTCAACATGAATGATGTAACCAAGAGTTTGTAAAAGTATACTGATTTAAAAGAGTGTCCATGGAGTTTCTTGCCCGTTCTTCTCCATAGAGATCTACGTTAGGGAATGGGCAACTACAGTACTTTCACAGTTTTTATGCCTTGTGACTGGGACTGTAGCTATTGTTGTCTTTGTTTCGACAATTCAAAAGTGCCTGTAACTGGCCTATTTGAAATAAATGCTTTGATTGATTGATTGATTGAGTAAAAGCTATGTTTTTATTTTGCTGCTGTTCGTAGTCGTCATTTTCACATTGACCAAAGTGACTATTAAAAACGTCTTTTATTTCAAAATCTTTTTTGATTCATTAAAACCTTCTCTAACACTTAATTCTTTCACAAAATTCAACGCACTTTTTCCATTAAATAGTCGCATGGAATGTTTGCCGATGATTTCTTCCATCGGAAATTGAAACGTGCGTTCCTCCAATTTCCAATTGGGCGTAATCAAATGAACGTATGTCTTCGGGGATAATAGAATTCCTTGCTTTAGGCCTGACATGATAAATGTCTCGGATTTACGGAGTAAGGGTTTGTGGCTTTATGTTATGTGCTGAAGTATGTCCTTTTGTCTTATTGGTTTTGGAGTTTTAAGTGGTATTGATAGTATTGTGGCGTTTTTGGGAGATGTTCTGTCTACAAAATGATGGACTGTTGATGCAGATGATGTTGCTTGTTATGATGATGTTCCTTCTTCTTTATCCTGTGGTTAGTCCCTAACCTGGTGTCAGAGTTTTTATGCCACCCATAGGCCTCTGACTTCGCTTTACATGCCGTCGAGAAATATATTTATAACAACAACACCACCATCATCATAAATACATCCTGATACTGATTAAATAAAAGTAAGGAACCTAATGCAGCTAAATTTTTACGAAGAATTTTATGGTTTTTGGGTTCAATAGTAAAATAAAGAAAGTTTGTAATTTTGCCATGTCCGTCTTCCTCGTAGTTAGCCGTGTTTGTCTGTTGTTAAGAGAATATTTCGAAAAGAAAGGCATTTGAAAGCCACTGACGAAAAGAAAATCTAGTAGACTTGACCTGATAACCAAAGGATCTAGAAAACTTGTCGAAGAAATCTCACGAATAATTAATGAGTTTTCGTGGAGTAAAAGAACCAATACACAAACTAATGAAATTGTACGCGAGAAAATACCAACAGAGTTTAACGAAACCCATCCGGCACGTGTCATTACAGAAAATATTTTAATTTCGCCCTTAAAACGAAAACTCAAAGTGGCGTAATAAAGAATAAATTAACGCAGGCCCAGAAGCAATCAAAAACCTATATAAAACGGTCATAAAAACTTAGAGGAATGGGACCAAGCAGGAACCTCAAAATAAAGAGGTCTATTAAAAGGAGGACTTAATGTAAACGCAAAATTTGAGTTGAAAAACGTGGCGAATGTTGTTTTGATGTACTTCAAAATTGAAAAAATAAAAGAAAATGTTCGGATAAAAGCTAAATTTTTGGATAAGTTTTTGAAGATAATATCTAAAAGATGAGAACTTCAGAACGCCACCAGCTACGATCCTAACATACTCCTTTAATTATGTTCATGATTATTCATAACATCACGCCTGTAATCCCGAATGGTTAGGCAGAGGTGTATCTAATAGTACACCCACATTTCGCGAGTTATGTGTAAGTCCCGTTGTAATAGGGGGCGATCCTATTGCAATCAAACGGGCGCAAATCCTGACTCCGTGGCTGTTACTGAGAAATTCCTAATGGAAAAACCCAATAACACTTTGTCCGACCAGGGAATCGAACCCAGGACCTCATGCTCAGCAGACCACTAGACCAACGAGGCAGTCATGTTCACGTTCATACACCAGCTATTCATAATTATATACACCTGATCTTTGTAAAGTGAGCATCACCCATAAGGTCAATGTACTATGTCCTTCTAGAGCGTACCCTCCCGCTGTTTTTATGTACAACCGCCTTGAAAAGCAAATACCTCTGTAAATAAAATACCTTTCATTCATTCTTAGATTCCTATTCATACTATTGTTCTGTACATATCTGTGGACGTAAATTGGTGCCTCAACCTTACCGATCCAGGGGGCCTAAACTGGCCGCTCTAACAGAATCATAATAGGATAATAATATGAATTACATTACATTTCGTAAAATGTTCACAACGTGACAATTCATAATACTAACTACGTCTATGACCATAATTACGCACTGGCAGGGATAGAGTGGACCAGAACGGCCCAGGGTAGGTATAGATGGAAACAGATGGAGGAGGCCTTCATCCAGAGGTGGATGACCCCTTAATAGGTCAAGATAAAAAAATACAGAATTGGAAATTATAGGGAGTAAAGGCTATTTTTATTTTATACTTATGACCATAGTTAAGTTTTAGGGTACATTAAATTAGATTAATTTAAATTAAATTAGATTAGATGAAATTGTATTAAATTAAATTATATTGAATTTGATTAATTTCGATTGTGGACTGTTGAATTAGTTTTGCTTTGTTTGATTTTAATAATGACTGTTTTTTTTTTTTCTAAAAGTCGTACTAACATAGTTCTTAAGTGCTCACTACTTTCCCATAATTATGGATTCTTATTCGAAATAAATGTTTTGATTGATAATTAAGAATTTTAACATGCTTCATTTTATTATCTTATTGTGATTCTGCTAAAACGACCATCTTAGGCACCCAGAACTCAAGAGCCATAACTGACTTAAGGGCGAAGTTAGAATACAGAATCGAGTACGTAGTCGGAAGAAGAGATAACTTAATTTTCACCTAAAAATAAGCCGAAGGCCTGAACGAGTCAGTGAAGAAGTATTTTCGTTTCCTTTTATTCTGTGGCTCCTGTTTTTGTACGGCCTATTTTTAGCTTAATTGATGGCACTGAAGACGAAAATAGGAAACCGATTCGGCGATAAAATAAGCCTTATTTTATCTAAAGATAGACTGTCTACGTATATTTTGTTGAAGTCAATTTCAAGTAACCAATTAGGCCAAAGATAACAGTGACGACATTCAATTCGGAAAAGTGATATATTAGATTTTAAACTATCATTGTCACTAACATTACTATTAAACTAATAACGGGATATTTACCATGTTTACTGTTTTCTATGAGTTCCCGATATTTCGGCGCTGTTGCAAGCACCATGATCACGGATAAACTGAAGTTATTGCGGGTGGGTTATATCGGGAACTCATAGAAAACAGTAAACATGGTAAATATCCCGTTAGTATTAATCGTAAAGTGATATATTGTTCTGAGAAATTAAACCATTTGAAAATAAGGGTAGTTATCATGAATTCAGTACAAGATTCTTAACCCCTTATTGGTCGCATGGGATGTTGCACACCCCAGCGTATATTTGAAGGTTTTAACTTTATAAAATCATCATTTTGCGCGTTGAAGTTCCCATTGGCTTCATAAAACACGTCTCCTTTATGATCAAGAATCGAGAAAATCCTTATTTTGCGTGTATTTCGTGTTTTATTTTATATGACAGGGGTGTTACGCACCCCACGCGGTTGCGTGACTATTTACGCGGAACCAATTAAGGGTTAAACCTTTAAAGTAGAAATTGATCATCTGTTCTTAAAAAAAACTGATTTTTCATACAAGATTTCAAGTTATATAATACAAGGTCAAAATGTATGGAACAGCTGACTTTATAATTTTAATCTTAAAATAAGTACCAATTCTTGTAATATTCCACGTGCTCATTCAAGGAAGGAAAATAACTGAAAAACAACCTTAATCTTCAGCAAATTATATCCTTTTTCGAAAAATCATTTGGTTTTATTACAAGATTAATTTTCTGTAAGTACGCCTCAGAAGCCTCAAGTAATATCACTTTAATATATAAATCTTTGAATACAGACGTACAAATATATTTTATTACAGTCATATTAGCCCTTTGAAAGCGTACAAATGATTTTTTCGCAATAAATGTGAGAATTCTTTATCCACATATTATTATTTTTTATTTCGCAACAGATTTGTTAGATGGTAAATACGTATTAATAATACCAAATATGAAAATGCTTGATATAGAATTAAATTCTCTATCAAGCATTTTCATATTTGGTATTATTAATAAATTGTAAAAATCGTAAAGAAGTTATAATAAAAAGATAACACTTTAACTGAAATCATCAGCTGCCTAGCCTTTTCTCAAGTATGTTATGGGTCGGCTCCCAGTCTAACCGGATGCAGCTGAATACCAGTATTTTACATGGAATGACTGCCTCTCTGACCTCCACGACCTAGTAATGGGGGGCATGTTGCCATCTGCTGGTCACAACTCTAGACTCTATGGCTGCTAGTGGGGAATTCCTGATGGAAAAACTCAATATCACTTTGCCCGACCTGGGAATCCAACCCAGGACCTCGTGCTCAGCAGTCGCGCATGCGGCCACTAGACCAACGAGGCGGTCATCTTTCTTGGTAGCCTCTTCTTATATTTATTTTATTTTATTTAATCGGAAGAACCACACACACACACACCTACAAGCACACACACATCTACATGCACACACATTACACATTATATATTACCAAGAAATAGAATATAAGGAGTTATACAAATGTGCCAACAAAGTTCTCCACAGATACACAAAAGACGAAGGCAATAATAAAAGTCGGACAGAGTAGACAATTGCAGGAGATAAAATACACATAAAAATTAAAAATTACTGCCATTAATAATAATAAAAATATTTTTATATTATTGTGACAAAGAACCCGGTTCTCAAGAATATTTCATTCTTGAGAACCGGGTTCTTTGTCACAATAATATAAAAATATTTTGCAACTTTTTTTTTGTTACTGGAACAAAAATTCCTTTGTGACTCTTTACATTATTCATTTACTAATATTATGATCCCCAAATTAATCTTAGACATCATTGATATTAAGAACGTATTTGCCTTACAGTATACAACTTTAAGGTCTACACTGCAGTACTTACTTGCATTTTTATAATTGGATCGGTTAACAGAAAATTCCTTCCTATACGTATTTTATCAAGACTTGCGCCACGTTTGACGTATTTATATTACAGAGTACTACCGATTTCATTGACGGTTGACCAATTTTCAACTTTATTAAGTAGGGGCTAAGGGTGAAAAGTAGCAGACCGTCGGTACTACATAATTATTATACATGGTATTATCCGTGGTATGGTACTTTCCGAAGCCCACAAATTAATTTGTCCGGCCAAAAACGTCGAAACACGTCTCCCATTCAACCCTTCCGTTACCACAGAATATATAGTTAAAGTTGCACAGAAGGCTCGCTTCAAACAAGGAGCGAACAGCACACACATTGATACGCGTTCGCACTTACGTACAGAAAGTGCAAGGTCACTCGACACTGGCTTTCGTTTGAGTTTGTTCGGGATCACCGTTTTTGCTTGCCTATGGTCATAATTCACAGGCTAGCTAAGTCCGAACTTGGTTCATACAAAATATAGCAACATTACTTGAAAACGAATAAGGTTCTTTTTAGCATGAAACTTATTTAAATTCGCTCTATGAGTAAGCATTTTGTTGGTTTGCACTTTGCTTTTTTGTACTTACGACTACTTACGACTATTTATCTTACTGTAAGGCGCGTGCCTTACGTTAATTTTAACAAAGCAAAGTCAAAGTGCGGTCTGTGTTTTTTTTTAATTATTATCATCACGTTGTTTTCCTATGTGTGGCCTTCTGTACTCTATCTATTCTGTGTCTCTGCGATCGTCGTTCCGTAATAGTAGAAGACCCTAATTGGGTCAGATGGACCCTTTGTCGAACCTTCCGTGTACAGCACAAAAACAATAGGTACATTCAATTCAAGAGTGATTTTAATGTTTTTATGTTATCGGATTTCAGTTTTGGTATCGGTAACGTGGTTTTAATTGAAAATTGGTTGGATGAAAATGCTCAAGCTTTGTATGTATTCCGTTGCTAATGATTTTATTTTTAGCTTTTTTAACTTTACTTCTGCCTAACCGTAGGAAACTTGATAGGTTACCAGAATATTGTTATGGCAATATAAAATATTGCCATAACAATATAATATATAATTTATAATATATAATTTTTAGTGAAGTCTCGACTGAGAGTATAATTACTGATTTTGGTCTCAGTAGGCACCTACCCATGAAGTGCTATTATTCAACTTTTTAGACCGGCTAATTTCTTCATTATTTTGAAAAAACCACCGTAGCAACTTATGAAAAGACGACTACGTAACGTCTTCTTTCAATTTTTTTATAAAGGGTGTAACAAGACCCTTAACGAAGCCGAAAGGTACTTGTTCTCCCCGACATTGCGATATTTTTTTTGTTCTCGACCATACCTGGGAACCTTCTAGTTACGGAGATATTAAGGGTCAAAGTTCCTACTTTTTTACAAGTTTTTTTTTGAAATACCTGATTTTAATGTAGGGTATTTACTTTAAACGTCTCCACGACCTCCGTACTATTAATTCATCCATTAGCACAATGTTTTACATTGAGTCCTACCGTAAAACGCGATTCTTCACCCCAAAAAAAAGTCATTTCCCAGCAATAATTTTTGCGTAAAGTTAATTAGTTTGATATACATTATGCTTGGTTGACGGCTTCGTGAAGGGTCTTTTTACACCCTGTATTATGCCAGGAAATTACCATTAATTATATATAATACTAATAACCGTCAGAAATACAGTCACCGTTCATTAACCTTTCAGGGTTCAATATCGGCTTGACTTTGGAATTTTATCATTAAGAACTTCCAAACACCGACTGTCCTAAAGCTACGTTTTCAATGAAACCCACGTCTAATTAACCAAGTAAAGGAAATAAATGAGAATTTAATAATTAACTGTGAGTATTCAAATAACCGGTTGAACTTTTCGTGTTTGCAGTTCTGAAAATTTCAGACCTGAATAAATACAAAAAGTCTTAGAAATGTACCATTTTCCTTTACATTTTTCAAGCATTAATATTTCATTTTGGAATGAATGTAGATGGCTATAAGAGTAGAGGAAGACCAAAGAAACGATGGATGGACTGTGTGAAGGATGATATGGCTAGAAAGGAGGTGTCTGCTGAGATGATGAGTAATAGAGAAGTATGGAAGAAGAAAACATGCTGCGCCGACCACAAATGAATTGGTAGAAGAATGATGATGATGAATATTACATTTTGGAGTGGAATGAAATATTTAAAATTCAACACGATGTAAGAGACATCACACAAACATTTACCATGAAATGACACCTTGATTCTTGATCAGAGTAGAAAATTTTCATCTGTTATTCAAACAAAACAAAAAAAAAAAAAAACAAATCTGATGTTTCATACTAACACACCTACAGGTTCAAAATGTATGAAACAGTTGATGATTTTTTTTATCAGCCTGTGTTGTTTCACTGCTGGTTTTGTTTTAAATAATAATCGATAAAAATTTTGCATGCCGGGGTTTCCATACAAATCTTAATTATAATTCATGGTACCACTTTATTATTAGCTTTTATTCACAATCTTACAAACATGGTTATACAAGTAATTAAACTAAAAAACAAACTTAACAATATAATACAGGGTGTAAACAGACCTTCCACACAGCCGTCAACCAAGCATTATGTACATCAAACTAAGTAACTTGACGCAAAAATTATTGCTGGGAATCGACTTTATTTTTTGGGGTGAAAATCACGTTTTACGGTAGAACTCGCATGAAGCATTGTGCTGATGGGTGGTTTGAATGGTACGGGGGTCGTGGAGGTGTGTAAAGTAAAAACCTTACATTAAAAACATGTATTAACAAAAAAAGTTGGAACTTTGACCCCAAATATCTCCGTAACTAGAAGGTTCCCAGGTATGGTCTAGAACAAAAAAATCATCGTAAAGACGGGGAAAACAAGTGCCTTTCGGCTATGTTAAGGGTCTATTTACACCCTTTAGAAAATACTTAACCCACTTAATTATTTCCTTATCTTTTAACAATTAATTTATTTAACACCAGAATTAAGATTGTTTAGCGGTTCCGCAGGACCCTGAGTTTACCACATTCTCCTGTCCTGAGTCGTCCTCCTCCAAGTTACACCGGCTGTTTGGATATCGTCTTCCCATCGTAGACTGCCTCCCAATATTTATATTTATGTCTGCAGAGTTTTGCTAGCTAATTAAACTTGACCTTGTATTTATTCCAGCAGTTCCAATATTAATCTTTAAAACGACACAACTCAAGTGTTCAAGTACGACAGAATATGCCTAACCCTTTTCGCTCAGTTGACTCCAACAAATTGCGCGAGACGATAAGAGATTGATCCACTGTTTCCCTTTATTCTTGAATCAGTATGCAAAGTTGCCAGCTCTCCTCAAGAGATATCAGCTTCTCAGTACATTTGGAATACTACCGAGATCACTGACGGTCGACCAGTTTTCAACTTTATTACTTAAGGTATAAGGGTGAAAGTGGTAGGCCGTCAGTTAACTCGGCAGTTCCTACTTTGACGAATCGAAATGAACCAGTTTTCTGTCCTTGTGTCTCCAGGTTTCATATCTGGAACAAGACGCAATAGCGCAATATCTTTTAATAATAACTGACCTACTAATTCTAAACCTCAGCCCGGTCCTTCAGGGATTACTGGCGTGATGGTTTGAGATTATTTTATTTCGTTTTATTTGCCATAAAAATACCTGGGAAATTTGCCTCTGATACTCTCGACCGTTTTTTTTAACGTTGTATTGCAGAGTTTGATTAATTAACTTTGCAATCCGACAATTTGATAATATCTTCCTAGTCGGGCTGTCAGAATTTGCTCAACAATCAAGTTCCTTAACTGTACAACGCGAACACACTGTGACCTAACAATATACACCAGTTTTTAGTCTGTACCATTTTTTGATGGATTTACCCATTTGAAGGCTTATTTTTCTAAGCCCATATCCCTAAAATACCACTTTAATATTTAAATCCGTCACTATCACAACCATTTACTACAGTAAACAAGAGAGTATCATCAAATATTATTTTTAGGTCCGGCGCAAAATATAATGGATATTCAGCTGCGTCGGATGCAAAATGATGTTCAATAATTCCATTTTTTTAAGCTGTCATAAAATAAATGTCTGGGTGGGCTCTACGTGACCAGAATTTTATATAACATAATGGAAATATACAACGAGGACTCTAGAGTATGAAATATTTATAGTTTCCTCCTCCTTTTTTAGAAGTCGGTTAAAAATATACATTGTGTGTTTTAATTTTAAAGTAATTATGTATGCCAATTGGGATTTAATGCCTTTATTAATAAACTAGCACTTAACCCGCGACTTCGTCCGCGGACGAAAAATTGTGATAGCTCGGCTAATATGCATGATATCTTTATAATTTATAGCCTATAGCACTCACGAATAATGTAGCTTTCTACCAGTGAAACAATTTTTAAAATTGGTTCATTACTTCCGGAGATTACCCCCTACATACAAACAAATTTTACCACTTTATAATATTAGTATAGATAAATATATAATATACTAGCTGACCCGCGCAACTTCGCCTGCGTTTGGATTTTTCCCCGTTTTTGCAATATTTTTCATGAATGCTCCGCTGCTATTGGTCGTAGCGTAATGTTATATAGCCTATAGCCTTCCTCGATAAATGGGCTATGCAACATTAAAAGAATTTTTCAATTCGAACCAGTAGTTTCTGAGATTACCGCGTTCAACCAAACAAACAAACTCTTCAGCTTTATAATATTAGTATAGATATATTGTGTTAAACTTGTATTGTTCAAACTACATCCATCCGTGCTCATTCCTTGTAGCATTCACAGAAAACCTTAAGTTTGGATAATTTATTATTCTTCATCAAGATTCCCTCCTCCTTTAGATTATTTCTTGTACTGAACCAAGCTTTCTAGAAACTTCGATCCTCAGCCATTTCGTTAGTCATTTGTTCTCATTCGCTGAAATGGAATTGTATCTACCTTTTAAAGCCAGGCACTTTTTCTAGATAGTTCATCAATGGAGGTCCTAATTGACTGGCCTTTCTTTTTACTGCCTGTTCTTAAGACAACTTATTGCCCCTACTTTGTTATTGTTTATTTTTAATTAGACGTCTTCGTTATTTCTTTTTTGTTTACGTCCATTTGCGACTTGAAGTTTTTCTTTTCATTTCTGAGAGGTCTCAATCTTTAGTAACTTTTGCTGTCGTGAATTACCTCAATGTTTCATCAAAATGTATGCAGATTATGGAATTTTAAACTTTCTTTCTTATTAAAAACCACGGAGTAAAATTATGATAAACTTAAACCTCAATAAATAAAAATTGTAAATGATACCTTCCCGAAGCCGACAGCGAAGCATTCTGTACATGAAACTACGTAATTCTACCCAAAATTGATTGCGGGGAAACGCCTTATTTATTGGGTTGAAAAATCACGTTTCACGGTACGACTCAATGTAAAGCACTCAAAACATTATACTAATGTATGCATTGAATACTACAGTCAGTGATGTAGGTACAGTGATGTAGGTTTTAAAGTTATAACAAAAAAAAAATGTATTGAAAAAAAAGAAGAAAGAAAAAAATACGTTTATTTGGCACATGTCACTAGTACACACAATATAAAACAAAAATAATACGAGAAAAAAAACTTAAAACTAAAGAAAAAATGTAGGTAACACAAAACAATGTAGGTAGCTGCGCCAAATAGGACCAGTTCAGCAAAAGTTGGAACTTTGACCTCCAATATCTCCTTAACAAAAAGGTACCCCAGGTGTGATTTAAAAAAAATGATCGCAATGACGGGGAGAACAAGTTCCTTTCAGATTCGTTAAGGGTCTTTTTACACCCATTATGTAAAAGATTAATCCGAGGCTTATATTGCTTGTAATTTAATCCGAATTTATAAAATAAAAGGAGGTTTCTGTGTATCAATATTTTTTATATATAAAAATAGAACCTGAATCGAGAATTATCTCGCTAAGACAATTTTTTTGCTTGAGTGTTATCGTAGCTAAGAAGACATTCTACGCTATATTAATATTTTCCACTTTACTTCATTATCAATATCCGTTTTTCCATAATTATTATCAACGTCAACCATTTTCTTAATAATAATGCTTTACAAAACAAATTGAAATCGACTTCAAATAACAACAATAATTATCCAATTTTAACGCTATTATTAAACAATAAAGCTACTTAGAAGAAATTATACAACATAACCCTTTCCGCGGAGGGTAGTTGTTAGTAGTTAGCGACACGCACGTAATTACAGGCACGCACGGTCTTAAAGACCTAGCCGTTGCAGGGTTGAAATGTACAGTTGTGAGCAAAAGTAACGTGTTCACTGAAGGTTTGGTCAAACAGGTATGGACAGGTTGAAGAACGGTTGTGTATATCGGACAGTGACAAACTCTTTAGTACATTATTCTCCAACAAATTTTGAAGTCCGGAGCCGCATACGCAATTTTGTTCGTACTGTTTTGACAGGTTCTTTAGATTCAGAAGCGATTTTCTTAGAGTTTAGTTTTTTTTTGTTTTAAGTAAAAAAGACTAGTATTGTTTCGTTTTAATATTGTTTTACTACGATAACCATAAAATACCATTATGTGACTGAAAGACCATGTAGAAAAATTGTACAATAGTTTTGACGAACGTCGGTGTTGAATTTCACTGAATGCTGTACGCATTATTCTGTTCGTGACTGTACAATGTACAACGTTTTATGTGCATCCCTCACGCTTGTAATCACATGTTGTGTAGCAATAATGTTGCTATTTGTAACGACATCGGTATGTACAAGCAAGTGCGGTTTTTGAAGGAAATTTTACTTCGTGCAATAGGCGCGCCCCTCCAGGAGGACCTTTAACATATCTGGCGAAATGTGGGTGTACTATAAGGTACAACTTTTTTCCTTTTTCGGGGATTACAGGCGTGATGTTATTTTACGTTTTACTTCGTGCAGTCACCTACTGCCCCCTCCCCCCTCCCTTAAAAATTATTTTTAAAATGTGGGTGTACTATGGATCAACTTCGACTGAAACTGAAAAATAGGTGTGATATTATATCCTTAACATAATGTAATACCCTTTATTTTGTAACGCAGTCCAAAATAGAATTGATGGTTCATAATTATAGTTTCTCCTCCACTATTATTAGAAGACTTATTAAAAACTTAATTGGTGAAATGTGGGTGTACCTTTCTGCCTACATATTATATTTAAGTGACTACCCACTCATTCTGGGATTTTATTTGCTGTCTATTAATGCTCCTCTTAAATGTATTATGACTGAAAGCGAGATAGCGGGAGCTAAAATATAAATGATTTTTTTCAGGCCGATGACAAAAATACCTGATTTTTCCCCAAAGAACTTTGGAAACGTCCCTACTCAAATAACAATTTGGATTGTCAACAATTTCTGAAAATGTCACGATGTTCAATCAATCATGAATATTTGAAAATGTTGTGGGCGTCTATTTTCAAATGTATATTGACTGAAGCCTATAAGGGGCCCTACATACGTGTTCGAGTCGGCATGACCGCCTAAGTCTGGAGTAAAATTGAAAAGGTAAATTTAGGGTACACGTGTGGGAAAAAGGTGAATGGTATTTTTTTTTTCTACTTGGGTCTATGTCCAGCAGTAGACGAGATCGATGACAGATGGAGTTAGCCGATCGGCAAATCGAGCGGAATGATAGCCTATTGTTTAGCATTGTATAACGGGTTGGTGTCCGCAACTTCGTGTCCAAAACGCGTATTTTGCGTACAGGTGGGAGAACTGATCATTCGATCCCTCACAGCTTTCCGAGAAAGGCCACAAAGCCTTGGTGTAACTAACACACACAGTGTCCACAGCCTGCATGAATACCTGATATGTGTAGTAATTGCTTCGAGTCGGCTCTCTTGTTAAACAAATAATGCCGAATTGAATGTGCGGACACGAACAAGTGAGAAGCACACCTTATATACCCATATTAAATTCTTTAACACAAATTTCGAAGAAAAAGGAAATGTATTCGTAAATTATTAAGCGAAGACTAAGTACAATCTTGTGGAAGTTTTCCAAAATTTATACTGTTGTAAAACCTGGCATCGTGAATTATGTCGTGTAAGAAAGTTTCAGGCACACGTACTTGAAGCTAGGAATTAGGTCAGACGTTACTCGCTTCTTTGGAATGATAATCAGTTTGTATGTAGTCGAATTTATTAAATTTTTAACTTTATCATTGTCTTTTTGGACATGCTCCAGTATTACTACGGCGACAGAGCCTTAAAAAAACGCGTTCCCAATTTATTGAACACTGCCTGCTGACATCAGACAAGAAGATAATAAAATAAAATTCGCACGTAAACTTAAAAATTATTTATTAGATTCTATGTAAGTGTAGGTATTAAGTATATATTTTATAGATGTACCTGATATTAAGTTTACTGTATTAGAGACTCAACGATCTCACAGTTAAACTGCGTAAGCAGTTTTGTGGGCAATGTACCTAGCGTTAAGGAATTGTATTTGAATAAATCATTCATTCATTCATTACTAGTTGTTCTATTCTCTAGGGTCTATATTTAATTGTTTTTTAAAACTTTTGTCATTGGCTTTTATCTATGGCTTTTTATTTCACTATTTTTAGAAAACCAGAAAGACGAAAAGAATGATCGATGCATAGACTGTGTCTGATTGAGATGACGCCTTATAGGGACATAAGGAAGAAGGCATGAATCATGTCAAGATCAGAAAATTGCTGTGTTAAACCATTTTTATAGCTTGAGAGGACTACTTTATACATTGCCATGATAGCAGTGTGTTTCCCCAAAGACAAAAAAGTCGCTTAGTGAGTTACACGAAGCAAGCTGACACGGGGTTTTTTTGAACGATAACTAATCAAACTTAATCATTCGAGTACTGGAAACTACTGGAGTGATAATCGTTGATTACCTACAGCAAAGAGACGTTTAGACGTCTAAAATGTACCTTTTATAACGATACTAGCAGACCCGCGCAACTTCGTCTGCGTCACATAAGAGAGAGAGGGTTAGAGAGAGTGGGTCGTAGGCACCTATAGTACAATTCTAGCACATCACACCCATCATTCCACATTATGAAAATGCGCGCGCGGTACCTACCTGATAATTAATTCGCTGCGGAGTTATTTTAAAACTGTGATATCTCCTAAGATATTCATTGAAATCAAATGATGTAAGAGCAATTTCGTTCAAAATTAAATACTTGAGATCAATAACGTATTTATTTGGATAAGGATAAATACTATGTTCACAAAAACACCTTCGCAAATAATGCGAGTCAACCTTAAAATATAGACATATGCTATCACGTATTTTTTTAGAACTTTTAAGAGGAACTTTTCCGTCATACATGATTGTTGCGTAACTTTAACCGTTTACGCAGCGCACGCAACGGTAGCTTTCAAAAAGAATATATTTTCCCCTTTTGTGCAACATTTTTCATTGATGCTCCGCTCCTATTAGTTATAGCGTGATGTTATATAACCTATATCCTTCCTCGATAAATAGGCTATCCAGTAGTTCCTGAAATTAGCGCGTTCAACCAAACCAACAAACAAACTCTTGAGCTTTATATTATTAGTATAGATTCAAGTAGGTAACTATTTAACTTATCGGAAATAATTTAATTAATCGCTAAAACATTCTACTATGTTATACTACTTATGTTTTTCTCAAATAAGGGCTTCCCTGACAGTCATACTCCAGGCAGGTCTAAAGTTCTCACCAAGGTGCATGAAATGAGCCCAATAACAATATAGCTGCTGTATAATGTTGAGGACCTCTTGCGACTGCCTTTCGTCTCCATCGACAGACCTTCTATGACAGTCATACTCCACAGCTAGGTCTAAAGTTCTCATCGAGGTGTTTGAAATGAGCCCAATAACAATATAGCTGCTGTAAACTGTTGAGGACCTCTTGCAACTGCCGTCCGTCTCCATCGTTAGACCGTCGATGACAGTCTTACTCCAGCTAGGTCTAAAATTCACATTAAGGTGCATGAAATGAGCCCAATAACAATATAGTTGCTGTAATCCGTTGAGGAGCTCTTAGAACTGCCTTGCGTCTCCATCATTAGACCATCGATAACAGTCATAGTCCAGCTAGGTCTAAAGTTCTCATCAATATGCATGAAATGACCCCAAACACGATATAGATGCTGTAAACTGTTGAGGACCTCTTGCGACTGCCTTCCGTCTCCATCGTCAGACCTTCTATGACTGTCAAACTCCACAGCTAGGTCTAAAATTCACATCAAGGTGCATGAAATGAGCCCAATAACAATATAGCTGCTGTAATCCGTTGAGGACCTCTTAAAACTGCCTTGCGTCTGCATCATTAGACCATCGATAACAGTCATAGTCCAGCTAGGTCTAAAGTTCTCATCAATATGCATGAAATGAGCCCAAACACGATATAGATGCTGTTAACTGTTGAGGACCTCTTGCGACTGCCTTCCGTCTCCATCGTCAAACCTTCTATGACAGTCATAATCCACAGCTAGGTCTAAAGTTCTCATCAAGGTGTTTGAAATGAGCCCAATAACAATATAGCTGCTGTAAATTGTTGAGGACCTCTTGCAACTGCCTTCTGTCTCCATCGTTAGACCGTCGATGACAGCCATACTCCAGCTAGGTCTAAAGTTCTCATCAAGATGCATAAAGTGAGCCCAAACACGATATAGATGCTGTAAACTCTTGAGGACCACTTGCAATTGCCTTTTGTCTCCTTCGTCAGACCTTCGATAGAAGTCATACTCTAGTTAAGTTTAATCTAGAGTACCTTTTGCTATCGTAACTTAAAAAAAAACTGGCCAGTCGATTTAAAAGTTATCTTGTGAGCACATTTTATTCATTAGTACCATTTTGGTTCAAAAGATGTCGTTGCATGTTACATATATAATTATGATAAGTTCTTCTTGAACACTTTAAATTCATACATCTTTTGATAGAGAGCACCGTGAGAGCACCGATTCCAATGAAACGAAACCTTAAACCTTCTCTAAGTTATGCACAATATGTGTGCATTGAATCTAAACACATGGGTTTTATAATTTACACACGCATGATGTTTTACCAAAAAAATACCCGGAGACACTCAGACTATATTTTGATAGAGAGCACCGATTACAATGAAACATTGTTTGAATGGTTAAAAAAAACTAAAAGTATGTATAACACTATTTGGTAATGATTTGGAAATCTTAAAGGTTTAAAAAAAATCAACATACTTATTTACAAAAAGTGAAAGTGAGTGCGGCTGGGGATCGAACTTGCACCATGCTTACAGCATTAAAAAAATCTAAATAAATACAAAAACAAAATAAATTAGCTGAGGCTCGAACTTGCAAACCACTGTTCACAGGGCGACCGCTGACACCTTCGGGCTACTTACTTCGGTGACAAATGGTCTAAAATAGCTGTTCTTTTCTAATGCATGCCATGACAGTTGTCAGTTGTCAAACCGTTGTCAAAGAGCTGAAGAATATGGACATAATGCAATATTGCTCACCCACCTAAGTTATTAGCGTGATAATAGGCCTATAGCCTTCCTCGATAAATGCGCTATCTAGCACTAAAAGAATTTTTCAATTTGAAGCAGTAGTTCCTGAGTTTAGCGCGTTCAACCAAACAAACAAACAAACAAACTCTTCAGCTTTATAATATTATTATTAGTATAGATACTTTAACTTTAACTTTCACATAATTATTCAAATTCAAAGAAGAGGAGCTAAATAATAACAGCAGCTCGGGTCGGCTTCAGGTTAAGCCGCGCTTACTTAGGCTGGTCCGTGGATGGGTAACCACCGGTGGAGTTTCCTCCGTGCTTCGGAAAGCACGTTAAGCCGTTGGTCTCTGCGGTCATTTGTAGATCATTGACAGTCGTTACAGGTAGTCAGTGGGCCGAAAGTCCGTATTACTAAGGGGTATCGTATTACCCAGTACTACCTGGGTTGTGTAGGTCAGATAAGCAGTCTCTCCATGTAAAATACTGGTATTCAGCTTCATCCGATTAAACTGGAATGAAGCCGACCCCAACAGTTGGGACAAGGCTCAGCAGATGATAATTAAAATATATCTAAGGCTTTGTATCGTAAAAACTCATGAATAGAGCATCGACAATAAAATAAAGAACCGAGCCAATAGCACATCAGTAACTGAATAGGTCGTAAGATAAATAAATTCCCTATATTTTACAACGACTGCCTCGTTGGTCAAGTGGTCGCAAGCACGACTTCTGAGGTCCTAGTTTCGATTCCCAGGTCGGCAAAGTATTATTGGATATTTTCCATTAGAATTTATCAGTAGCAGTCGCGGAGCCTGGATTTGTGCCCGTTTGATGGTAATAGGCTCACCCCTTATTACATGGGACTTAAACTTAACTGGCGGAATGAAGGTGTACTATTAGGTAAAGAAAGAAAGAAAGAAAATACATTTATTTGGCACATGCCACAAGTGCACACAGTATAAGATAATAACAAATAAAAAAACAAAAAATTACAGGCACCACCCACACCCCCTCCCCCCTTACACCTCTGCCTAACCGTTCGGGGATTACAGGCGTGATGCTACGATGTTATATTTTACAAATTAGAGTAAAATTGAATCGTATTACTCAACAAACAAATACATTTTATCATCAATTACGAGCTCCACCTCGGTATCGCAACTCCTCCAAACTTATAATTATTGTGCGGTACGGTGGTGATTCGTTATTTGTTACTACGGTAACTTACTAATTGAATTACAAACTTTATTAATAGCTGATATTGATATTTTATACGTGGGACTTGTATTACACTGGATGGTTATATTGGGCGTTTGATAAACGAATTTCTGATCTTTTTTTTTTTTAAGTTGGAAACGCAAAGGTAGCCCGCAAAATTCTAATTTTCTTACATTTTTTTACAATTTGCAGGTTTTGCAGGGTTGTATTTTGAACAAAATATGGTTCGCGACCGTAACACATTATGTATTTACAGAATTATAATAATTAAAATCATCAATACAACCCTCTAAGTTCATTGAATGCCATTGAAATCAAATAGCAAAAACGTAAAAAAAAAAAAAATTCGCGGGCTACCTTAGCGAATACTCCATAACGTTAATTTGCTACTTCCAGTACAGAGCAGTGCCAGTCAGCTCCGATATACCGATACACTCCGATATAAATATTTGTTTAATTTATTTAATTACAACTGCTCTAAAAACGCAACGAACTACCTACGTGGGCCACGGTGTACACGGTGAGTTATGACCCAGTGCCTTTCACAGAGGCCCTGTGCCCCAGCAGTGGAACGTAATAGGCTGATTAAGTGAAGAAACAAAATCTGCTTTTCAAAGAAAACGGTGTTATTAATTACACATTCAACATTCATCATCTGCCTAGGTTTTCCCAACTATTTTGGGGGGGGGGGACAAACAACATGCAACACACACAACAACACACACAACGCACACACAACAACAATACACACACAACGCACATACAACATTACGGCTGTATTATAAAGTGTATCTAATAGACTCACAATTTTCTTGTCACAAATACCTTATTGGGTCATCCGCTTTTTCATTAATATGTACACCTAAGTAATTCTCATGTATTCTCCACCACAACACAATTGCTCCAAGTGATGAGAAACCTACTCTCATTCGGGTGATAATATTGTAATGTATGTTTATATTTATAACTACGTATTTTATTATGCACATAATAACATTTCACAGCGAAAGCTTGGCCAGTGTCCAAAACGGCCATTTTTGTTATTGTTATCAGTAAGTCGCGTCGTAAAAAAAACAATAACGTTATGAAAACAGCAATATTTCTTAATTATACTGCTCTTTATTTAGCTAACAGTGATGGGCCCAGAGGACTTGGACAAATAATAATAATCCGTCAATATTGTAGAATTGAAAGAAAGATAGATTTATCATCATCTGCCTAGCCTTTTCCTAACTATTTATGTTAATGTCAACTTTTAGTGTAATCGAATGCATCTGAATACCGGTATTTTACATGGAACTACTGCCTATCTGACTTCTACAACCCAGTAAGTATTTGGTGATACGATACCCCTCGGTAAGACTGGTTGTCAGACTTTCGGGCCACTGACTTCCTGTAACGACTGTCAAAGATCTACAAATGACAGCCGGGGACGTCAAAATTTTTATCAGTTATTGATCAATAGGCGAGCCTATTGACCAATTTCAAATTGATCAAATCGATTCCCTATTACATGTATGCATAATTGTAATTTATAATTTATTTTTCTATATACCTAACTATATCTTAATTAATGGTTAAAAAAAGAATCGTGCCTAGAGATATTTTATGTCGGGTACATTGAGTGGACCACCTTTGTAAGAGGACTAAAATGTCACGGTGTATAATAGTAATTGCAAAACAGATTGCAACATGCTCTTGCCCATCCAGTCATAACCTTCTAAGGTCAATAACCTCAAATTCAACCCTCTCTATACAGAGTTCCAGACCAGCCATCCAAAATAAAACCACCAATACACCGCTTCATTAGCGCTATCACGAAAAATGAACCAATCTCGTGATGACGTCACAAAACCCATTAGCAAGCACAAAGCGCGTTAACCAACGATGGTTTTAAAACAATAGATATTTTAATTACTGAGCGCGACGGTCAATGTATATTGTAGTTAACTGAAGCGTCTTTTTTGTGGTGGTAGTTGTTTTTTATTGAGTTAGTTAAAAAAACATGGTTCGTGTCTGGTGATAATCCCTACAGCGAAGGTTTGTCATAGTCAGGTTATTTGCTGGCCCATAAAAAAAAAAAAAAAATAATATATGATAATAATATAATATAATAAATATAATATAATATATATAATATAATATATTATATATATAATATATTATGGGCTGATTTTTAAGAAGGAAAATAACGGGGAAATTAAAATCCATAAGAGATACCGAGAAACGGTCTCCGGAAACTCTAGATTTTTTTTATGAAAAAATTTTGTTAGACAATGAAAATTATGATCCTCACACTAAAAAAATATTGGTTAATATCACTCATTTTTATAGACAACTCACACTTGACCAAAAAATGTTGTCATGCCAAAATTGTTTTCATCAAAAAGAATTAAACTTTCCTAAGACTCCTTTCTCTTTCCAGTATCTTCTATAGAATCGAATTTCCCTATATTGTCCTACTTAAAAAAATCACCCTGTGTATCTTGATATTGCGAGTTAAATAACTTTAGTTCTTCCTTACTTATAAACGAGAGTACACGTGCCTACTATAAAAGACTTAATAACTAAGAAAGGACCTTTACAAAAAATTATTCTTTTGAAACCAGCACACATCTTATATTTGCGAAAATGAAAGAAATAAGGTCAAAATATTCCTGCTGAACGGAGGAATATCTTTGAAATGAAAGAAACAGAACTTCCATTCAGAGACAGACTAAACAATTTCTCCCTCTATTACTTTTACAGAAAAAAATCTTCGCCATCCTCCATTTGCCCAATATCTCCTCCAGTTGAAACAAAAGCGCTGTATTTTCCAAGACAGTAAATTAATTTGTGGCTCCGGGTCAATGTAGCGTAACAGCTGATGACCCTAAATCTCAGGATATCATCAATTTCGCAAGAAAAGTTAATGTTACATTCGGTTCAGTGGAGGCCATTTTGGTTTTTCCTCGTGTCGCTTCACTGACGGAACTGGCGACCATTTAGGATTACTACTTACTCTGGGTTTTTGGATAGATAAAAGTGACCCTGAAACTAAGAGGTTATGTTTTTATAAACACTTATAATGTTCCCACTGCTGGGACACAGGCTTCGTCTCTATGAGAAGGAGCGAGAATTATTGAACACGCGGGTAATAAAAAAAATATTTAGTACAAACATGTCCAATTAATATAAATAATCAATGATAATTTAACTTCAGGGTAGTCTATAAAACGTTGAATAAAGCAAACAGCTTGAAAACGGTCGTATCTTCATCATTTGGAAGCAAGATTGGAAGCATCGGCAGGGCAGTAATTAGAAAAGTTTAAAAAGGGAACAAAATATTTGTGCTATAATTATAGATCAAATAGAACTCTCGACACAACCAATCATACCATAAAAGAGAATTTGTCCTACTTATCAGAAATTAATAGGAAAGTCTCTTTGAATAATTAAAATAAGGGATCCATAAAACTTATTAGTAATTAACAATTAAAAGCTGCAGTTAATTAGAAATGTGTTCAAGAAAAATAAGAACACTTTAGAACTGAATCGAAATCGAATATGATTCCGAGAAATTCTTCAAAGCGAGATCGCTCAAAGTACTGGAGAGAAAGTGTGTTTTATTACGAGACATTTCTTGGACTTCAGTTGAGAACAGTGTGGTAAGTAGTTTGAAAGATAGTTTATTAGTACCTACACATTCACATGCTTTTAATGTTAATCTTCAGATACACACACTTCATTCAGATTTAACAACATTTGTATTGTATTTATACAGGTAAATCTATAACTTTTGTGTGAATAAAATGATTAAATAAAATTGTTGTTGTCAGAAGTGGTTTTAACCGCCTTTTTCTCGTGGTCCTACTATTTTGTCCTACTAGTAGGACCACGAGGGAGACCAGAGTGTTACAACACTATTACCTGGTACCACCAGGTCGTTTAACTTTAAAACACCAACCGTACTACCACGGGTACGGCCAGGGGTACGGTGGGTCTGCAGTGCATTTTTATTATCACTTCGACATTTTTATTAAAGTCACGCCTTTTTCCAACACCACTTGTCCTTTTTTATTCTTGTTTTGGTGGTTAAAATGGCCTTCAATTCGGAATATTCCTTCTTATCATTTGCGAGATGGTGTTGGTCGTAGAAATAAGTCTGGTTATGATTAACTAGCTTATGCCCGCGGCTTTGCCTGCGGTCGAGATCGGCAATGGTCCCGCAGGGTCTTATTCCCGGGATAAAAAGTATCCTATGTATTAAACCGGGTTATAAACTATCCTTGGTGCCAAATTTCACCCAAATCTGTTCAGTATTTTTTGCGTGAAAGAGTAACAATTATTATCCATCTACACATCTTCACAAACTTTCCAATTGATGATAGTCGTAAGAAGTAAAATAAGATTTGCTAATAGATCGGATTACGAGTGCTGCTCAGCTGCTCTTACTTGCAAAAGAAATGGTTGAAACAGACGGATTTATTTATAAGAGTTAGTTAAGTTAGTCATGATTAAAATCTGATTAACCATATAATTTTTGACGTTTAAACGTTTCAACTTAAGGCGCCAGGGTACCGCGAAATTCAAATTTTCTTACTTTTTTTGCAATTAGCAGGTTGTATTTCATGAAAAAAATATTTCAATGGGATTAAATTAACTTATAATTTTGTAAATACACGCGTATTACGGCCGCAAATCATATTTGTTCAACATAGCAAAAAAAACGAAAGAAAATTGTAATTTCGTGGACCCTGGCGCTTAATGCGACGTTTATAAATTAACCCCAGAATATCGGTATCGCTCAATTATTGAGTTGTCGAGGTCAACTGGGGGCTCCATGTTAAAATATTGATATTCAGGCGCATCTGGATACTGAGAGTCGAGTTCTAACTAATTTAGAAACAGCCTGGGTGGATGGAAATGATTTCCAATAGTTTATTGTCGTTTTGGCCGGGCATTCTCACAGATATTAATTTCTTTAGTCGCAGGGCCCGCAGACTATCGTCGACTATGGTCACCATCAAACGTAAAAGTTTGACGACTTTAGAATTAAGTCGCACCTCTGTACTATAATATCATTAAATAAATATATTTAAAAAAAAACCAAAAAACTAGAGGGAATCGTTTTCCAAGTGATTCGTATTTCTAAAACATCTTCTACAGGCTTAACATATTATACGAGTACATTCAGCCATATGTATGTTTATACTGTATTAAGAGATATGGTGTATTTTTAAATGCAAGATTTAGGCCCGCTTGCATCACGAAACGCAAAACGCGTTTAACGCTAAACATATTTAAAACATCATTCTGTCTCTGTCATCTTTAAACGATTGATAGAAACAGAACGATGTTTTAAATGCGTTCCACGTTAAACGCATTTAGTGATTCGTGGTGAAAGCGGCCCTTAAAAGGAAACAAATGTAAACTTAGCCACTGAACTACTTCTAAAGTTTATAAAAAATGTTTTTGATAGAGAATTGGGTTGACATCAAAAAAAAAATGTTGGTATAGTTGAAAGAGCTTATAATATTTTTAACAAGCACAATGTTTTCTAACAAAAAATGTTCGGTTTGAACAAGAAACTGGAACATGTAGCCTATAACGAGATTAATTTAAACGTGTGTTCGGTGTACTCGTACTTAAAGTTAAGAGTATTAGTGCCTTATTATAACAATATTCTGGTTAAACAACGATTCTAGCTGCGAGAAAAGACCTTTTTCTTATTAGAATGGTTTTGAAAATAACATGTTTATAAAACCATAATTCATTTCAATAGATAAGGAGAACGAAGACCTGACCTCATAGAAGATGGTGGGACAAGCTTTTTTATTTTGTTTCTTTTGGCTGCAACTCGCCTAATGTGAAGCGATGACGCGGCCTAGGGTGGAGCACGCCTGCCTAGAAGAAATCGATTCACACGAACTTTGAAAAGATCTGGATTATAATGATGGGGAAACGGAGAAGCTGGCAGTGAATTAAATAAATGGAAGCATAGCGCTAAGCACAGGTTCGTGGTACTTCAACCATGGAACGGTGACGCTTCGCCGAATCTCTGCTCGTCCGATGATAGAAGCTGGACTAAACCAACGACCTGTGGTCCACATTAGCCCTGGATCGATAGAACTAGAAGTCAAGGAGAGAGGTCTTTGCCCAGCTGTAAGGGCATGAGCCTTTACACTTAATGTTGAATGTTAATAAAATAAATGTTAATTTTCAGAAAGGTATTTAACACGAAATTGCATTAAAATAATGTAATAAGAAAATAATAGAAAATGTTACAAAAATTTACAAAATGTTACGCGAGCTCGATATTAAACCGAAGACTGACGAAGACGACGATACTACACATTATAAATTTAAAAAAATTGCAATATTTTAACTAGGACAAAGCACAATGTGTGGTGGCTGACCGTACACCAGCAGTGGGATGACGCATGCTAACAGTAAAAGTATCAGGAGAAAATCCCTTTTGAATCTTGCGTAAGTGTAACGTATTTATCTCTCTGACTATACGTAACAGACTTTACGAGTTTAACACGCGTGTACGTGAGCAGTGTTCTCAATGACGGGTTTTTTATCGGATAAAAAGATTTAACTATGTTTCAGAGTTAGAGGGCTTTCAAGCTTTTCTTTCTTTTGTATTGTCCTTCTTAATCCTCGAGAATGTGATCCCTGTGAACTTGTGAAGGTCAGATGTTATAAGATTTATAAAATAAGTAGCTCATGTTTCGAGTGTTTTTTGAAAGGCATATATTCCCATGGCATACTGGTGTATACCCACAAGCCATGATAAAAGCCCGCGTCGTAAATAAAGCGATTGTCACGCGAACAGGTGACCGTTTCGTTGATTTTACTTGGCGAACCCGAACGAGTGGTAGCATCGAATGGAGCGCTTCGGATTTTCCGAACAAATGAGTGACATTTGAACATGACGATCACGTAATCGCTCGCCTGATTGCTTTGGCTAGGACAAGACGTCACAGTTTTAAACCAGTGTTAAAGTAGAATGGTTGTTTCTTTAACTCATTACGCGCATTATACATATCACATAAATGAAAGACCCATCAATGATCGCTACAATAGACGCTCAATTAAACAATGTTGTAATTACTTTGATGTACAGAAAAATTGGGTCATGAAGTATGACCGAAGGTTGTTGTATATATTATCTATATTACTAATATTACAAAGAGGTTAAATTTATTCGTAAGTTTGTGTGTGTACGGGGTAATCTCCGGAACTAATAATCCAATTCTAAAACATCTTTCACAGGCAGAAAGCTACAGTGCTATAGACTATAAATTATATTTATATCATGCATATTGACCGAGCAATCACAATTTTTGTGGACGAAGCCGCAGGCGAAGTGCTAGTTACTAGTAAAGCGATTAGACCATTAAACGCGTTTTTACTGAAAATCGTCCACAGACATCGTGGAAAGTTTTAATGGCCATCGATGACCAATAAGGATGATAAACTACATACCAAAGAACACAAAAACTATCTCTGACCAAACAATAATCTCAAGAAAAAAACATACACAAATCTTTTACAAGTAACGACGATTCCTTTTTGTCCGTTCCCTTCGAGAAGTTTCGTAACAAAATGGTAACTATGACGTCATATTTGGCATATGTCGTGACCAGGAAAATATGTTGGGCAAGTACAGAAAAAGTTTTCGGTTCGACGTGAAAGCTTAATATAGAGACAGGCGAAACTTTTAACGTATATGATTTAGTTGCCTGATGGCTTATGGCTTTGATGTGGTTTCGTGGAAGTAAAATAGAACGATGTGCAATCATTTTTGATAGGTACGATTCTTGGGTAGATTATCCTGTCACTTTACAAAGTTTACACTGTATACGATGGTTATTCCTCGAATAGTTCAGCAGAGATGAACATTTCTGGGCCATTGTCGTCATGCCATTGGGCGTATTGCTATCATTATTGTTTTGCCTTTATCCCAATTCATTTGGGGTCGGCGCAGCATGTCTATTTATTCCATACCTCTCTATTACTCGTAATCTCATCAGACACCTCCTCTCTTGCCATATAATTCTTTACACAGTCCATCCATCGTTTTGTTGGTCTTTCTCTACTCTTATACCCATTCACATTCATACTCAAAACTTTCCTCACGACATTTTCCTCATTCCTTCGCATCACATGCCCATACCACGACAACCGATTACCATTGGGCGTATTACCACCCGGCAAAAATCCAGACTGTGTCTGCTACCAATGAGAAAACCCTAATGGAAAACATTATAATTTCCCCATTTGGATTATCCCAGTATTCCATCCAAATCCATTCTTATGACGGTTTTGCACTAGTCACTAGAAAAAAAATAAGGTACACACGGCGACAAATCATGCTATATATTTCCAGTATTACATGGCGTCGCTTTGTATGAGAGATCCGTGTAAACTGGTTTTGTATAGCTTGAATGGTCGTCGTGGGTACCTTAATGCGTATCAGTAGTTCACAGCTGTCACGAGCCACGTGTACCAGAAAAAGCCTTTGATAGGTACCTTCTTTAAAAAAATCACATAAATAAAAAGTAGTTCTATTCATGTGTTTGACAAGGGATATGTACCTTTTCTGTCTGAACATAAAGAAATACGTTACCCTTTTTCGTAGTCAGGTAAAAGGAAAGGGGTATTACCCTCCGGTGTGTACCGTCAGGGTAATTAATTGTTAGGCATATTGACACTTCGCAAAGCTGTGTTATAGGCATTTCATACTACTGTCAAAAAATGACAGTAGTGTTTAGAGAACATCATCGTCATCTGCCTATTGGTTGGCTTCCAGTCTAACTGGATGCAGCTGAAGACCAGTATTTTAAATAGATCGACTGTCTATCTATCTATAACTATACTATTCAGTAACTGGGTAAAACGAAACCCCTTGGTAAGACAATTTTTTTTTTAATACACGGAATATTTAAGTTGATTTCTAATTTCTTTAACGGTTAATTTCGCTGACTTTACTTCTAGGGCTTTTTATTTTATAATAGTTTTTTTTTTATCTTATTCTGTCCCACTGCTGGGCAAAGGCCTCCCCCATTCCTTTCCAACTCTCACGGTGTTTTGCTTCTTCCAGTTCGGCCAATCAGTCAGGAACGAGTCCAAATCATCAAGTCAGCGTTTCTTGGGCCTGCCTGGGGAATGACAACCGTCTTCAGGCACCCACTGTGTGACGATTCTGACCCATCTTTTCTGACCCATCCTTGAAATGTGACCCACTCAGTCCCATTTTAAAATTAAATTAACAATTACTTTCTCCAAATTCGTTTATGTTAACATCTTCACTCGAAATACCTAAAGGGTGTTCCTGAGAACGTTAAATGTAAACATCAAAGACTTGAAGTGACGACCTCGAACAAAATTGACCTTTTATAGCAGTTGTCAAAATAGTCCATTATAAAGTTAATTTACTGTGCCAGGATAACGACAGGAGCCAGGGTAATGACGTCAGTCCCCTGTCCTGTTCCCGGGCTTGCGTTTTGTTATTCGTTCTATATGTTATGCGTTTTAATTTCATAGGTGGCTGAGTTTAATTTAAACCGCGCCTTTAAGTGTGTTGTTTTAATTTCGGTGATGATAGCAGAGACGGGCGGTATTTTTAACCGACGAAAAAAAGGAGGAGGTTCTGAATTCGACGCGTATATTTTTTTTATTTATGACCACGCGTAACTTTTTACAGAGAAATCCAGTTTTAGAGATTCTTTTTTTATTGCAGAGCGTATATCTCAAAGTTGGTCCCTTTTCAATATAAATTGAAAAAAAATCCACCCCTACGGGTACAAAAACGGGTTGATTTTTTTTTTCTAATGAATTTTCAATTGTGAACCAAAATAATTATGTAGTTCTGATGATAATACAACATACGGATGGTAGTTAAACCTCAACAGTTTTCCACTTTAATCGTTCGTAATCTTATTCTTTTCTGTTTCGTTTTTCATTTATTGAGTTGTGATGAGTTGGACTTAGTGAACTGTGGGAAAGACCATCAAATGCCCCCCCCCCCCACTCTGGGCGAAGCGGAAGGGAGTGTCAGACTTGTACTGACTAAAACCCATCCATGTTCCTTCTTTGCCCTTTGTGTTCCAGGGCCACGGTATCTCTTTCGAACAGTCCCGCAGCCCTGGCAAGCATCGGCCCTTGCAGACCCCTACATCGTTACTGACATCTCTTTGAGGCGCGCGTGGAACACGAACGCGCCATCGACACGGCCTGTCGTCATAAGACGGCCGGAGTGGGCAAGGCCTTGTGTTTATGTAGGTTCATCTTATTTGATATGAAATTGTTTTACTCAGAAATTCTAGTATTTCTAAGGGTTGATTGAAAATATATTTCCAAAGGATGTCTCCAAAGTCGCCGTTGGCGATATGACCTTATTTTTTCCAATATTCTATTTTAATGCTTTATGTGTCTTCAATTACTTTGGCGAGGAAAGAAATAATATTTTATTTATAGAAGATATGACCAACCGTATTCTATGCTAAAAATAATGCCTCGAATTTAAGAGCAATTATCTAGAATCTTTCTCCAGGTAGAATTATTCCAGGAAACCTTTTAAAATAAAAGAGATGAATGTACAGCTCCTAATTTAGTTTCAAAATGCCTATCATTTTTGTTTGTATGATGTTTTCATCAAGGTGCACTATATCGTTATATAGAATCTGTATATAACATAGCATGACATCATGCCTGTAATCCCCAAAGGGTTCGGCAGAGGTGTACCAACCGTGTGTGTAGCCTATTGCCATCAACCGGGCACGACTCCAGACTCCGTGGCTGCTACTGAGAAATTCCTGAAGGAAAAACTCAATGACACTGCCCGACCCGGAATAGAACCCAGGACCCCATGCTCAGCAGTCGCACTGGACCAACGAATGAAGTGAGTGTATACATGAAGAGAGTGTATACATTAATATATGTTTTAGTTTCGCTTGTGAAAAGGTACTTTACTCATTTGTACATTATCCACAAAATCTCATCATGTAAGTTACATAGAAAAAGACCACAATTATCTTCCACGTCAAAATTTTAACGTCATAAGAAAAGGAGCTAAAGTCTACAAGGCAGAAACCCTTACAGGAAACCTTAAATTTTCCTCATACATACATACTCACACTCTTCACAATCAGCCTTTTGCTTTTTCAATGCTAAGACCTTTCTGAAAGCCTTTCTGTAAAAGGTAACCCATTTTTCCTCAATATCCGAACATTTAAATCGAATTATCAACAACACAATAATTATAATCAAAGCAAGATATGACAGAATATTCTAGAACATGGCTTTGTGTTGAGCGACGAATCTCATCTCGAATTGTCTGTCAGCGCCAAATATTAAACGTTGATTAAATCTCATTGTGCTAAAGATTGAATTATAATGCTATTTTCGTTGCTATACCTTTGTATTATGATTACGTGTTGGTTCTTATATATTTCTCATAAGGTTTCTTTTTCATTGATTGGGCAATGGTCATCTACCTTGGATACAAAATTGATCCACGAGTAGCTACTATACTAAACTTATACTGTCACTTACGGGATATCTTCCGTGATTGTTCATTATTTTGAGCTCCCGATATTTCGACGCTGTTGCCCCGTAAGTGACAGTATAAGTTTAGTTGTAAACCGTGAAAGCTTAAAACAGTGTCTACTATACCTACTGCTATGATTATGGTGATGGCGCAGTATCAGATTAAAGAGGTAGGTAAACTATTCCAGTGTGGTACTGTAGAAGTAACGTTATTAAAGAAGTTATGGGAATATTTATCATAGAGTACAAACCACATCAGCTGCCTACACATAACATAACATCACACCTGTATTCCTTCAAGGATCAGTCAGAGTAGTGCTGTACTGTATAGTAGATCCACATTTCATCAACTATGTTGTATTTCTATGTAATAGGAGCGAGCCCATTGCCACCTACCAGCATACGTATCAGCTATCTTGTCACCTTAGAAAATCGTTCATAAATTTCGCTACTAGATGGCGTGCCCAGCGTCGTTAAAAATAAATAACACAATTCTTTTCTATTTACATCAAATATTACAAACAGTTTATTTATAACATCATAAAATCACGCCTGTAATCCCCGAAGGGTTAGGCAGAGGTGTACCTAATAGTACACCCAATATTTCGCCACTAATGTTATGTTTAAGTCCTATGTAAAAGGGGTCGAGCCTATTGCCATCAACCGGGCACGAATCCAGACTCCGTGGCTGCTACTAAGAAAATCCTGATGGAAAAACCCAATAGCACTTTACCCGACTCGGGAGTTGAACCCAGGACCTCAAGCTCAGCAGTCGCGCTTGTGACCGCTAGACTAACAAGGTTATTATTCCACACAACATAATATCTGTAATTCTAAAAATAACTGGCAGTACCATATACGCTGGTAACACTATATCGACAAAACACTATCGTTTTGAAAATCCTCTCCCTCTCTGATTGCTTAATCCTTAGGTACGATTTCAATCCTCACTACTACTCGCTTTCCAAACCTATCTCAATACATTACACAGTGAATACTACACATGACTCTTTAATGTGTTTACCAAGGCGGATAATTGCTTTGTGCATCAATGATTAACTTGCCTATGTGTGCCTACAGTTGGGTTGGTAACATGCTGGCTACCAATGGCTATAGATGGTTACGGATCTAGTTTATAGTTTGGCTATTATATCGATGGCGATACCATTGGAGTATTTTCACAGATCTAAAAGTATTTTTTCTTGAAACACTGCAGAAGTTCTCGTTTTCTTATTGATGGTCCGCTTTCGAAATCTTATTTATGAAATAAGTGTAGTTTTTCATTAAAATTTGGTAATAACAATGGATAGAAGGCGACCATTACACCTAACAATACTAGTCTTATTTTAAGTACAAAAACTAAAATTGCTTAGAAATAAATAAAGTACACAACACAACAAATATTAGATAAAAAGTAAATGTAAGGGATAAACCGATAAAGTACAAGTCTGACACTGCCTTATCTGGTCGGTATCATTTGATGATTTCTCATACTAAAAAATAGGGTTATGTAAAGCTTAATAAATAAACAACAATGGAGTTGTGAAAATATAGCCGGTCCAGTTTTTCAATCAAATCATTACAATTGTGAAACTCGCTGTGAAATTGTTTCAAATGGCCATGTAGGTTTAATGTTATTTATACCAATCCACAGAACACAGTACACAATTATAAAGCCGTCTCATCGATTTTGACGTGACAACGTCTTATAATTCGATGGAGCCGGCTGCACGCACGAAAAAATGAGGCGTTACCTCGCTCTGAGGCGTTCCATAAAACAATTGCTCAACGCACATTCATTTTTTGAAAAATGCAACCATTCCATCAGTATTTTCTTATGACGTTGTCACGTTCAACTATCGTCAGTAAACCGACTTTACAGGCAACTGATTTTTTTTTTCTGGGGAGAAAAATTGGCCACTTTTTTTTTCTTCAACTCGAAAAAAAGTCTAAAAAAGAAATCGACGCCACCCAACATAAGCCACTTTCGTACAACACAGAACAAGTTAAAACATTGTCCTACAGCAAAAACTACAACATTGCCTAACATGTTTCTGGGACTAGATTCAGCAATAAAATCTTGGGTAACAAACTAAAAACACGACCATTTCCTGACGGAAAACTTCGTGCGAGATAAAACGTAGAAACTATTACATAGGTTTAACTTCGTACGTACTTTAAGTTAGGTGATGCTCTCGGTCCCAGGGCGAATTTCGTTACTAGTTTCAATCCGTGTTCGGTGTGTTAAATGATGATATAATTCATGAGCGGTAGCGGGTGTATTGTTTAATGAAGTTTGGCAACTTGGATTGTGCTGAATGAGAATTTGAAAATGGTAGGTGAAAAGATAAAAAATATAGTTGGTTTGCAAAACACTTGTTTGGTGCATTACAATTTATTGCTTTAATGGTGATTTTACCATCACCGTTATAATATCTGTCTTCCGTCCGAAAAGGTTTTCTTTTTTACTCAATCTTCCTAAAAAACCACTGCTACCTATCAAGACTACAACATAATTATTATTGTTATCTAATGGGTGTAAAAGTACCCTTTACGAAGCCGAAAGGCTTTCTCCCCTTCACTGTGATATTTTATTTGTTCTGGAGCATACCTGGGAACCTTCTAGTTACGAAGATATTTGGGGTCAAAGTTCCAACTTTTTCACAAGTTTGTTTGTGAGTTAGATTTTAAATACCTCTAAGACCCCCGTACTATTCAATCCATCCATCAGCACAATGTTTTGATCGTGTTACATTGAGTCTTATCCTACAGTAAAACGTAATTATTAATCCAAAAAAAAGTCGTTTCCCAGCAATATTTTTTAGGTAGAGTTACTTAGTTTGATGTACAGAATGCTTGGTTGACGGCTTTGTGAAGGGTCCGTTTACACCCTTTATATTGTTTGGATGGTAAAGGAACCCGCTTTCCTACATGCAATTAAGGCACACAAGCACAAGGTACATAAGCTATATTGTTGCAATTTGTATGTATAATTTTTTTTTTTGTGTGCAATAAAGACTAAAGAATAAAGAAGGCTATAATAATCATCAATACCGCTATCGCTTATACATTAAACCAACAATCCAAACCACATTTGCTGGTAATGGATTTCCCCGCCTCACGTGACGACAATACGGTTTCGTGCGTCACGATTTTTAATAAACCCTCAACATGCGGAAAATTGTGGACAAAAAATATTAAAAAATAATTTTGACACGAAATTACACGTAAAACTGGCTCGTACATAATAACGGACGAGGCGTGTTCCTAAGCTTAAGAAGTATATCCTATAATACTAGCGTTTTGCCCCTGCTTCGCATGCTTTTTACGGCTTGATAAAATATCGAAGTTTCTATGTTTTGATTTTAAGCTTGCTAAGAATGTGTTATACGTATAAGCATTTCGGAATTTAAAAAATATGGTGAAAACCACATCAAAATGAAAAACCGACGGTCACAAAAAGCGATTTTATTTAACAGTATTAATTTAGTGACGTGTATTGTACCTTATGGGATTGACATAAGAGTCCCATGTCCTGGGGCAACGTGACATTTCACTGATAACGATGATGAAAAAGTCAAAGTACACAAGCCATAACATAACATCACGCTTGCAATCCCCGAAGGGTTAAGCAGAGGTGTACCTAATATGCACACACACCACCGTGGCCACCGGCGTGGCCACATACTGGTCCCAAGAAATTTAAACAAATCGTGCCATCGACACGAAAGAAGAAGAAGTTATAATCTCTTAAAATCTGACTAGTCTTAATTTTAATATTACTTTCAGCCTTTTATCTTACCTGTCAGACATCTAAAGGTCATCTAAAGGTCGTTCCCTTGTTCGCAAAAAGTTTTGGCTTTGAAATCTAACACCGCTTGAATGTCATGCGCGAAAGACATGAAAGAATCCTTTCTGACATTAACGTCGCTTGTTAGGAGAAGCGTCGTATTTCAAAGTGATAAAAATTGAGGACTATATAATACTTGTGAACTTAGCCTGAAAGTGTATTGCAGCATTGAAAGACCCGTATCTATAGTCAAATCAAAGTAATAACATGAGTTTAAGTAATTACTTATGCCACTATTTTATGCAATAAACAAGAATTTGAACGAAGTAAGAACCGGCACAGATAACAAAGGTAAGAATTCTAACTTTTTACAGTTTTATCTTCAAGCAATTACCTACTGAAATTACAGAATAAAAATCGTATCTTAAATAACTACTTTCAATCAAGTGATCACTCCGACTTGTTTATTGATACGGGTGTTAGAGATCATCACTATTTTAAGGAATCTTGTTAGTATTGGCCGTTTAAGGCAACACAGTGCAATTCTCAAGTACTCACATTACAAATCATGACAAATTAGATCCCTTTGCTTAGGACCAAAGCGATCATCACGAGGTTGCGTTCATCTTTTCGGAGAACCTGAAATTTTCGTCGTCTTGCAGACTGGGGTTACCTTTTGGCTTCCCACACAAATGAGTGACATGATCGGGCCGATGCCGATTCGCGCGGACCATCGCTAAGGATAGGACAATGATGTCACTCATGTCAATGCACGTCCATAGTAGCAGTTTAAGGTTATCAACGCTTATAAGACACAGGAGCTCGTGGCTAAATAATAACAGCCGCTCGGGTCAATCTTCAGGTTAAGCCGCGCTTGCCTAGGTTTATCTGTGGATGGGTGACCCCCTATTAAATACCGAATTTCTAGGTGCCTCAGAAATCACGTTAAATCGTTGGCCCGGCTGCCATTTGTAGATCTTTGACAGACGTTACAGGTAGTCAATGGCACAAAAGTCTGACAACCAGTCTTACCAAAAGGTATCGTATTACCCAGAAGCCGGTTATAACTGGGTTGTGGAGGTTAGCGATACAGTCGCTCCATGTTAAATACTGGTATGCATGACAGCTGTATCCGGTTAGACTGAAAACCGACCCCAACATAGTTGGTAAAAGTCTAGGCAGACGATGAACGCCTTTATAACACAGCAGTAAGAGCGAGTTTTATACATAGCTCAAGAGTTACCAATTGACGTGCGTTCGAACTTACATAACTTGACATTATTTTCTTAAAACCCCCACTTATTGCACAACACGTTTAAAGGCTAAATAAACGAGCTTTTACTTTAATTTAGCCTCAAACAGCTCGACACTGATACAATCACAATTCTCGTTATAACAAAGCTTGTTATATTAAATGTATTACGTTTAGGCTGAGCGCGCACAGCGGGGCGCTTCGAGGTACACCGCGAGTTATCGTGCGGGCCAACCGCAAATGTGTATGCGGCCTTAGTACGTAGTTTGGTGAATTATTGCTAGGATGGATTAACAGAACATTATTATAGCGATTAATAGTCATTGGAGTATTGCTGTTAAGTGGGTAGATTAGTGTTTAATATTTGAGCTCAAAAGTGAAAAATCAGTCATTATGCTGCTTTTATTACAATAGCTTGCTCGTTGGTGTAATACCCATTGAGTGCCGACGCTTTGGATTGAAGTATTAGGTTAGATCTCAGGAATGAAAAAGGTGTAGTTACTACTAGTTCTGTAGTAGGAGCTTCTCAGCAATACTATAATGAATTTAAAAATACCCTTAACGAAACCGAAGGCCATTTAGGCCATACCTGGGAACCGTCTAGTTACGGAGATATTGGGGGTCAAAGTTTCAACTTTTCCCAAGTTTTATTTTTATTTTTAAATACTTGTTTTTAATGATATGACTTTACTTTAAATACCTCCACGACCCCCGTACTACTCAATGCATCCATCAGCAGAATGTTTTGAATGCGTAAAATCGAGTCCTGCCGTAAAACGTTATTTTTCACCCCAAAAAAAAGTCATTTCTCCCAGCAATTATTTTTGCGTAGAGTTAAGTTAAGTGCTTGGTTGACAGCTTCCTGAAGGGTCCATTTACATCTTATATGGAACTATTAACGTAAACGTGACTTCATAAAGTGCCCTGTCTGCTTTCGAGACATACAGACGTGTCTGTCTTTTCCTGTTCATGGTGTCCAGTCGAAGGCAATTCTCGTATTTTCTACCCAATACCGTCTCATCTAATAAAACCAAAAGCGAATGGTCAGGATTACCTTATTCAATATCCCGACAGTAAATGAGAGCAGTATGTAATTACATTCAATCTGTTACGGAATACGTGTTCTATAGTTTCGCAGAATAGGTAGTAACTTCCTTATATTTATGAGGCTTAGCAAGTTTTCGCGTTTCCTTAATGTTATGTTGAATGTTTTACGTGGAAATAAAGAGTTCTTAAATATTTTATACGCGGTCGATAAAATGATAGATTTTTTATAGACCAACTATTTTATTTTTTTTATACTAAATGGGCTTATTCTTGACCTCAATCTAGTCCGGAGGACAGAGATGAGGTCGACGATGGAACAAGCTAACCCAAAAGAAGCCTATTAACTCGCGACTTAAATAGATTAGGGTCATATGAACTTGCCTTGGCTGTGCGCATAATAAATGTAGCAAAGCGGTTCGTGCGAATGTGTGGAATATCGACAAGGTATGGGTGATAACCTGCAGTGCGTCTGGACTCCCGAACTAAACTTTGCCAGTGGCTTTGCCCGCATGGGCGTTGGTTATTTCACGGGAAAGTACTGATCATCACTACCATGTACAGCCTGAATTTCCTCACTGATATGTATAGGCCTCTCTTATCTTGTGCCAGTCTCCACGTTCTTGTACCAGCCTCATCCAGACTTTTCCAGTGATGGCAACTAAGTCGTCTTCCCATCTTGCTGCCTAACGACCCACATTTTTTTCCCAGTCCTTGGAACATAGTTGTGGAGGTCAGATAGGCAGTCGCTCCATGTAAAATACTGGTATTCAGCTGCATCCGGTTAGACTGGAAGCCGACCCCAATATAGTTGGGAAAAGGCTAGGCAGATGATGATGACCTTGGAACGTAGTACCGGCATAATAATGTTTCCTTACCTAAGTTAAGGTCTACCTGTGTGCCAAATTTTAACAAAATCCGTTCAGAAATTGACGGACATAGTTACTTTCGCATTTGTAATACATAAGTATGAACCGTATGGATTTATAATTGAAACTATTGGTTATTAGTGACTGCTGGGATGACGAGTAAAAGAGAAGTATGGAAGAAAAAGACATGCTGCGCCCCAAACAAATTGGTATCAGGGCAGGAGAATGATTATTGGTAACTGTTGAACACGATGTTTTTTGCTTGGATACGAATTTTTCAGAGACAAAAAAGTACAATGACTTTAAAAAATGTTCGCATAGTTACAAATATTCAAAAATAGTTCTATTCCGTTGGTCTAGCGGTCGCAAGCACGACTGCTAAGCATGAGGTCCTGGCTTCGATTCCCGGGTCGGGCAAAGTGTTGTTGGGTTTTGTAATCAGAAATTTCTCAGTAGCAGCCACGTAGTCAGGATTTGCGCCCGGTTGATGGCAATAGGCTCGCTCCCTATTACATGGGACTTAAACATAACAGGCGAAATGTGAGTATAATATTAGGTGCACCTCTGCCTAATCCTTCGGGGATTACAGGCGTGATGTTATGTTATGTTAGTTCAAACCCTTTCTCACAGCACAATCTACAAACACCTTTTTTATAAACTTGTTACCATCCACGTTATCCTAGCACCCATCAGCATCGGATAGACAAAGCCAGGGGTCAAGCCTAAACATCAGGGAAGTAGTTCCAAGGGTTGGTAGCCCCTCTTGGCAGGGGTCCAAATGATGCGATCTACGAGTAGTTGCTTCCAAGGACTCAAGCGTTTGTGACCGCTAACCGAAACTATTTATTACTGGGTAATGTTTTTCTGTTATTTCGTTTTGTTAAACGTTTTACGAAACAAATGAGTTCGTGCGAGCAATTAAGTTTTGAACTTTTTTGAAGACTCTTTTTTGTGTGTTCTTTTTTCAACTCGACCCATGGCTTTAAAAATGCACAACTCTTGCTCAGTGCCGTTGAGAAGTTCAGACTATACAGGTATAAAGGATGAATTTTAAAAGTGAAGAAAAGAAAAAAAAAGAAAGGAGTCTCGGGCCCGGTTTTGATTAAAACTAAAACTCCATCAATGGATTTTTGAAAAAAATATTTTCCTGGCCAGGAATCGAAGAATTTAGCTATTCACGCCCACTTGCAAAATTCACTTGAAAATTGTGCAAAATAAGCGCATATTTGTTCTTAATGAATGAATGAATCTATTTAAAATACAAATACAAAACATTCGCCGCGCCGTTAATCTTCTTTGGCCTCACCCTTAGCTAATCCCCAACATCTTAAAAACATGATTTATGTAATATTTTCATACCATTTTATTTTTAGCTCACAATAAGCATCAAAACAATTACTCATCCAGAAGCCATTAAGCATTCATCCCTCCTCTCCCCTCCCACACCCATTTTGCCTCTTTTTTCTTCAGTTCCGAGTATTCTCTTAAAAATTCACAGTCGATTTTTTTCGTCAAAGTAGGTTTTTTTTCTTCACTTTGTTTTAGAGTCTGAGATTCCACTTTTCTATGTTTTAAATCCTTTAATCTTTGAAATTATGATGGACGCCTTTTGTTCACGTTTCCGTGATAAAACAATATTCTGTGATAATTTTTGGAGAGAGGAAAGCAAAAATTGCTAAAGAATTTCAGGATGTTTATTATTTAGCTAGCGAACTTTTAAGGTCTGCTTTTGAAGTTTTGTAATTTTATGAATCGGGACCCAAATTATATTTATTTATTGAACACTTCAAGCACAAAGTACAGAGGCGGATTTAATGACATAGGCATTTTCTACCAGTCAACCTTTGGGTGATGCAGAGACAAACAGTATTAGGTGTACATATCTGCAAACAATTTAATTTACTACTAAGATAAACTACAAGGATATATAAAATACTATAACTATATATCAAAATACTATAAATACGTACGTGGATGGATCCCTTACATATCGCGACCCCTCCATGCCTCAGAAAGCTCGGTAAGCTTGGGGTCGCAGTTTGCATTTGTATAATATCTTTGACAATCATTAGGGGTAGTCCGAAAGTCTGATCTGCCTTATTACTCACTGATTGGATTGTGGTAGTCACTTCATGTAAAGTACTGATACTCAGCTGAATCTAGACTGGAAGCCGATCCCAACATAATTTGGAAAAGGCTAGGCAGATGATGATGACCTTGGTGAAAATATATTTTTTTCTATCTGAACTACATGAAGCATCATGTAAGTAAGTATACAGAGTGGAAGTGATACCGACGCACAAACGGTTACCATGTCTTCAGTACACCATTCTGAGCGCAGAAATACGAACGAACAAAGAAATTTTTCATGGGTTACAAAAAACAGGGAACAGCTGCTGCTTTTTACAAAAATGCAATTCCTACACGGTCAAAATGTATGGAAAAGGTGATTTAAAAAAAAAAACCGATGAATTCCTATTCTTTTTGCCGTTTGTGTGTCGATGTCCCTTCCACCCTATGTATTTCGCAGGTACTTAACCAAATGAACTCGTTCACAACATAACTCTATATCATTTTCAGGAAAAACCAAAACTGCGACAAAAAAATTCCTCCCCTCGCAACAAAGCCACTTTATCGCCGTTACTAGGAAATAAGGATGTTAACCATCTACCCACATTACTCCTTAAAGACGTAACAGTACACGGGATAAAAGGGAATTTCGTGAAGGATGAACTAGTGATGTGACAGTACAAAGTACAAATTATGTCGAAAGCCGAAACTGTGAGCCCTTTGATAAAATTCTAACTTCCTTATTGTAATAATATTAATGAGATGTTTTTCGTAGAGATGAAACACAATAACTAAAACGGATTTGAGTGTTTGACAAAAGGATAGACGATAATTATCTGGAAATAAGGAAGTCTCGTAGCACATCCACAGCGTTTTCGTAGCAATCCGCTACGAAAATGCTACGAAAGTGCTACGCGACTACGAGTATGTTGATCGTAGTATTTGTAGCACGTTATATTAAATTAAATTGTGTTTTATTTTTTAAATGACTTTTAGTAATATAATGTGAATAAAAAACATTATTATTGATCTTCAGAAAATCGATAGAAATGCGATGATAGTATAAGCATCTCTACTCAATTACCTTCCTCCTATTGCGTATAAAAGTATAAACTAGAACTTATAATAAGGATTTTTTGAAAATGTATTTTCTGCTGTGATACACATAATTGTTCCCCTGAAGCGCTGTACAATACCTACAATATACCACATTACATTCATCATCATCATCATCACCATCATTTCAGCCGAAAGACGTCCACTGCTGGATATAGGCCTCCCCTTCAAGTGTCGCCACATTGACCGGTCCCGTGCGTCTCGCATCCAGCGGATCCCTGCAACCTTTACGAGGTCAAATAACTACATACACATTACATTACGTTCAAATACCTTTTACATTTTTACTGAAAAAAAAATTCTTGTTTAAATATCGGTCCCCACGCAATCTGTCCAAACTCGACAAATGTATGGACTTTTATCAAGACTACTTTCAAAAACCATCGTCAGCCTGTTACAATATCGTCATTTGTCGATGGCGAATCGACCACAATTTATTTTAGAAGTCAAACTCTAGACTCTACCATTAATTTCTTTCTCTACTTTTCTGAACTAAGCACTTAAGTCACATAAAATTACGCCTTTTCCGATGTGGGTAAGCAGAAGTTAAGATACCCTTTTGGCCTTGTACAAGATAATTTCGTTTGTTTTTTTTTCATTATTTTTACTTTTTTCCATAATTTTGTTTTATTGTTAATATTTTAACCATTATTATTTTTTTGTCCCGTGCAAGACTACTTTTTGTTTCTTTCTTTCAGAAGCAACATAATGCCAACTGCTACCATCCTTACTGAATATTTCTTTTGCTTCGACCACGTTCATCCATCCTAAGCCAAATTCCAACAAATAATACTTATATGCACAAAATATACCATACCAATCTTTCCCATACATATTGATTCCCCATAAACCTTCCCCCATTCGTGACACAAAAATGAACACCATAAGAAACAAACATTATTGTCTAGAACCATGTTACACGCAACCTTAAATATGAGGGGGAATAGTTTTAAAAGTATGGGAAAATACCAGTAGTGACCTCAATGTGGAGGCAGTAATAAGCGGCATCGATTTTAGGTAATGTAATGAAAAACTTCAGCAGGAATTTTTAATTTTGCTCATAGCTGCTCTAACAGCTGTAATGGCTTATTTAAATCCAGCAGTGGAAGCTAGTACGTGAATGAATGGACGAAGAAAATTGTTGCACACACCCCAAGTAGAATGGGACTAGAGCAAAAAGGTGATGATGATGAGTGAAAGCCAGCAGCTTGAAACTGATGGCTCCTCTGTTCCTTAACCTGAACCAGAAAAAATCCTAGTCAAACAAGGTCTAAAAAATCAATGAATGTGTGAACGCAGCGTTATTTTTGTGTGCAATTACCAATCTATTTTTCAGTCGATTATGAAAGCAATCAGTCAAATCGGGTTATTGTCGTCGACGCCTATCAATTGGGTTATTGTGATGAGGTCGAATCGATCGAAGCACACATTCATTACCGCGACTGTCAAAACCGTTTTGATTGAGTAGTTAAATCATCATTATCATCATCATAATGCCTTTCCTTTTCCCAACTATGTTGGAATCAGTTTCCAGTCTAACTGAATGTAGCTGAATATCATTTAAAATGGACCGACTAGCTTACCACAATTCTGAATCGCCTGTGACTAAAAGAGTGATGAAAATTTCATGTTGATGGATGGACAGGGTGAGGCAGATCATGGAAAAAATGGATGGATTGTGTGAGGAATGATATGAAAGAAAAGAGTAAATGATAGCGTGACGGTTGACAGGGGAGAATGGAAGAAAAAAAACATGTTTCGCGGACTCCAAGTAACGTAGCACAAAGGCCTGAAGATGATGACTATGATGATGCCTCGATATCCCTTGGTTAGACTGGTAATCAGATTTTTTGTCAATATCTACAAATAACAACCGTGACCAAGACTTAACATCAACTTTTTTGTTTATTTTAGTCCTTAAAACAATTTTTTCTAAATCGTCTGATTAGCAGCATACATAAACTTCAAATTCCTCTGTTTACCCTTAGGTCGTTGTTCTGATAAATTAAGCTATAAATTAAAGTATGTAAAGGCGGTGGCGGTTTTTCATTCAAAATTGCCGCGGTTCGGTTGTGTTGCTTAGAGAAAATGGATCTCTAACGTTTTAGCATTTACTATAGGTACTCGAAGTTACGACGCCATTTTGAATTTTGTGCTGGTTACGTAGGCTTTGCTTTATTTTTACGAGTGGCAATAATTCTGTTATAGGAATGATGCAAATTTTATTTGAGGCTCTGACGAAAAGTTTTAGTAGTAGTAAAGCCTCGGAAAGTCAAGCACTTGAATGAGATATCAACTTTGTCTGTGAGGTTAAAAACATATTGAAGGTTCTTTAGTGGTAGATTTCTTAAGAATTTGACATTTTTGTTTCTCTTATTTGCATGTTTTAAAAATAACGAACTGAACAAGTTTTTAGGGTTCTGTAACTCAAAAGGAAAAACGGAACTTTTATAGGATTAATTTGTTGTCCGTCTGTCTGTCCGTGTGTCAAGACCCTTTATCTCAGGAACGCGTGGAAGTATCGAATTCAAATAAAAACCTTTTAGTCAAGGCTTCAGTGCCTTGAAGATGTGAAAAAATCAAGTTTCTAAATTTACTTAAAAAAAGATACGGCCGTTTATATATATAAGACGTATATTTCGACAGTCTCAAGGGAATCAAAATTTATAGGGTACTTCCCGTTGACCTAGCTTTGTCGTCATTTCGACCACAATGGGCAGTATGGTCACAAAACTGAAATGATCTTTCTTCTTCTACTTCTTCAGTGAAGTGATGTGTGAAGGGGAAGACCGAAATAATGACGAAAATACTAGTTTTTACAGAAAACAAACTTAAGTACTTTTTCCGAACACACGTTCAAGCCATTACAACGTATCGTATTGTAGTATAACATATTCATACCTTTTTGTTTCAGTCCTTTTTGGACATTTAAATTAACTCAGTAATTAAGGTCAAGTCCCGTATAATTAAGCCCAAAATACCTTATCCCAACCCTTCTTACTTACATTTCATTACTTTTAAAGGCAAAAAACGGTTCTTCCTCAAGACTAAATATCCTTTTTGCTGTCATAAAACACAGGCGACAAATTCGTGAGTACATGTCACATAGTAGGGCTCATTTTAAGGGTTGTGCAAAAATATAAATGGGACATTTACTTCGCCGACCTTCGCTGAAGAATGATGTGGAAGATAAGAATTTGTTCTCGCCAAAATTCTTCGTTGGATTCTTTGTTATGTGAAATAATCTACGTGTATTATGGCCCTAGTTTTTACCTCTCGGAGAATTTTTGGGACCAACATTTTAGAGTAATATTTTTCGGGTTGTGTGAAAATTTTAACAGGGTGAAACTCGCTTGGTGAGGCCAAAAGTATTTCATATTTCATCCTTGTATTCACCATCTTTTAGTAAAGTTTTTGATAAAATTTAACGTTATTGGTTTTGGCTGTTTTTCCCTGTATTCCCAAATGTTTTTCTCAGTATTTTCTTATGTACCGCCATGAAATAGCATTTCTAATAAATAATTCTTCCATCAATTACTGTAATAGCTTTGTCAATTGAAGAGGTTTCTGTTTATATCAACTTGATAGGAATAAAATTATTATCTTTTACAAAAATTAGTGAGAGAAAAATCTCTTTGAAATGTAATTTGATACTTTTATATCTTGAGACCGTTGCTCTAATATTTTATTTCCGATATTTTTATACCAAAGATCTGTTAGAACTAGAAGTTTGCTGAGTCATAATTAAAAAATCTGATATATTGTCATGTTCTTTTTTTGCCAGAGGTTGATAAACTAAAAATTGTTTTTTTTTTATTCTGACCTTTTTTGTCCCACTGCTGGGCAAAGGCTGATCCACTCTGTCCACTTCTCATGGACCCTCGCGTCCTCCTTCCAGTTCTGACGGAATTTATCAAACACATCGTTTACTCATTTTTAATACATTAAAAATAAAAACCGAAACAAAACTCAAGCACCAAGGCTACCAAGAAAATGAAGCCATAATGATCAATAATTTACCCAAAAACTTTTTTACCAAACTTGGCAAAACTCCGCCATTAAAGCCTAATAAATTCCTTCTGCTTTTAAAGCCACAAATTTCGCAAAACAACCAAGCTTTATGAGCGGTAGTCTTAGAAACGTTGATTTTAACTCAATCAAGTACAGTCACGATCATAAATATGTTTACTTAATAAATAAACTTTATGTTTGTTAATTTGTTTAATAATATTATGTTTGCTCAGCAAACTTTTAAAAGTGAAATTCTCTTACTATGTTTGTTGTATTTAATTGTATGTTGTTACAATTTTGGAACCCATACTACATAATTTTAAGAAACAGCTCATAGATTTCGTTATTGAATTTATTTAAGAGTTATAAATCGAAGGTTAAAAGGCTCGTGGCTAAATAATAACAGCCGCTCGGGTCGATCTTTAGGTTAAGCCGTGCTTGCCTAGGTTGGTCAGTGAATGGGTGACCGCCCATTACATACCGAGTTTCCTCCGTGCCTCGGAAAGCACGTTAAGCCGTTGGTCCCGGCTGTCATTTGTAGATCTTTTACAGTCGTTACAGGCAGTCAGTGGCCCAAAAAGTCTGACAACCAGTCTTACCGAGGGGTATCGTATTACCCAGTACTAACTGGGTTGTGGAGGTCAGATAGGCAGTCGCTCCATGTAAAATACTGGTATTCAGCTGCATCCGGTTAGACTGGAAGCCGACCCCAATATAGTTGGGAAAAGGCTAGGCAGATGATGAAATCGAAGGTTAAAACCACTTTTGACTGCAAAAGGCATTCAAAACTACTTTTGGCCGGATAAAAAATATACAAACCTAAACCTTTTAAAAACATGTATTTTTTATTTATGACTATTAATTATTTGCATGTTAGGCGTTCCGTGTAAACAAATTTTTAATATTGAAATTTTTTTTTTAGAATTTTTTAATTGGAAATTTAAAAAAAACAGCTGCCTCCTGCAAAAGTGCAACATCTACACGGTAAAAATGTATGGAACACGTATTTTTTTTTTAATTTCCGTTGAAAATGTTAAATGTACTGAACACCCTGGTGTCTCTTCCACCTTGCATACTTATTAGCGCTTGTGACTGTCCCTAAAGAAATTCTGATAAAAGAAAACAACCGATATGGATCTGCAGGGTTTTATGTGCAAAAAGTCTTTTTTTACTGTCAAGATAGAATCGGTGAATGTTCGTCGCGTTTTTTTACGAGTCTCTGTGAAGGCACGCCGAAATTAAAGGTTTTTGTTAGGAAGTATTTGGGGCCGTTCGTGACGAAATGCGTAATGATGATTGATATAAAGAGGTGCTCCGGTTCGCCCGCTTTGTGTCTGGTAATACCTGGCTGATTGAATGTTTTTCGGTGATTGTGTGTCTCTATAAACGGTGTGTTTTATGATTTTTTGAATGTGTGTTTATGCCGTTATTTCTATTCTAGTTGAGCGCAACATAAACTGGTGTGTGAGTTTTGGTAACCTTAAAAGATTATCTTTCTGATTGTTTATTTAGGTTTTTTTTTATTTTTTAAAGGTCAAAACTCGTCGCTGTGTGCAGTTCGATAATTGTCCCATGGAATCGCACTACCGGGATAAAAAGTATTATTTATATTAATCTAACAAATCTTAATCAAATCTAGTAATAGTTAATCTTATAAACGATATGTGTGCCAAATGGTATCCAAGTTCATTCAGTAGTTATTGTGTGTAAGAGTAACAAACATCCATAAATCCATCCTCACAAACTATCGCATTTATAACAGTAGTAAGATGTAAGATTTAATGCAATCAATCTTAAAATGAACCAAGAAAACTACTTAATGACACAAACAAATTTGGAATTTTTTTGACATAAGTTTTCTGCACGCCAGTGTACTTTGTTGCTACTTCGTAGTGTCTTCCGATATTGTCTGATTAAATTGATTTAAAATTTCCCCAATGCTTTTTATTCACTAAACCGCCTATTCAGTATCATGCAATTTGAAGAAATCTCCAAACAACATGTTCCCTACCTGCTTAAAATGTAAAATGTCCATGATATAAACAAGCTATTAATATCTATTATCGTACAATTTAGTTGCTAAGTTCACTGCCTTTACCAGCTCCTTAATACAATGAATTCATCTTAGCCTTTCACAATACCATCTTGTTACACATACACACACAACAAAGCAACACACAACACACACCCATAATTGTTCACACAATATATAATTAAAATGGCTTTTCTGTGAATTATGAGAGACGTTCTTTGTGCTCTAATGGATTCTCAGTAATACGATAGCTGTCTATTTAATGGAACATACTTTACACTGCATAATGCTGGTGTTTGTGTTGCACGTGTCTTGTTACGATTAAGAGACATGGGATATGTGTGTGCGAGAGAGAGAGGGGCTATGTGTGTGTGTTTGATGTCTTAGAACGGATTACAGATATTCTCAAAGTCTTTGTGCGTGGGTGAAGTTATGTTTTGTAGTGGTCGCAATTTACTTGATTAGCTGGACGCGAGAACAGCTTTTTCGGAATGCACATCTTTCTGAATGTATACAGGGTGGAAGGGACACCGACGTGAAAATGATTCCCATGTATAGGGTACTTACAATAAAAAAAACATTTTTTTTTAATTTTTCTCTTTCTGTCCGTCTGTTTGTTCCGGCGAATCACTGCTGCTGGACTGATTTTAACGGGGCTTTTACTGGCAGATAGCTGATGTAATAAGGAGTAACGTTCCTTTTATTTGAGAAAGAATATTACTGTTCCGTGTAAAAAATTAAAACCCTTGAAATGGTTAACGAAATCCGATTCAAATAGGGGAGTAATATTTTTATACGCGGACGAACGAAGGTCGCGGGTATCAGCTAGTATTTTGATAAGTCGCTAACTATCATGTGAACAATATAATTCGAGTTGACAAAACTTACAGGGCACCATTTTCACTTTCACATGTCAACATAATTCGTGACTTGAGAATAAATTCGAAAAAGAAAAATCGAGGCCAAAAGTTAATAATCTGAATCTCGACAACAAGTCTCAACTACGCAACAAGAATTCTAATAATCATAATATTCAGTATGTTTCAAAAGAAACTTTGTCTTATTTCTACAACAGCGTATTAAAATATGTGTGTCATGTTGTTGAATTTCCATTATCTGTACATACATTTGCATTATCATAAAATGGAATTCTTAAGAGGTGAACACAGAAGCCCCACGTATGTGCGATATGCGTTTAAGGCCGTTTGCATCATAAATAGTAAAATTATTTTTATTTTTAAATTTCGAATTGACAGAACAAAAGACGAATTGTCACCTCTGTAAATTGTGTGAAGTTTACAGAAACGAAATGATATTTTAAAATGTTTACCGCAGAAACTGTCAGTCAATGTCAATAGTCGATAGTAATAATGACATTGTCAGCTCTTGAAAGCGTTTTATGTTTTGATTGCGTTCAGTTCCATTAGTGATATTCGCCGTAAGTGATTAGTGGTGCAAGAGAGCCTTGCAATTGTCACACAGAAAAAATATGGCTGCGCTTCGACATCGCAATACAGGTGTGGTTCAGACTAGAAAAAATAGCCCAAAGCCTAAAAGGCCGTCAGCACTAATAGGAATAAGTATGCTGGCTTACAAATCTTTCCTCGCACTAAAATACTGGTGTGCTTCAATTATTTACGACTGGTAACATTGGTTTCATCTTGCATCTCATCAATCATAGTATAAAGCTGTCGGGTTTTTATACTATGATTTGTAGATATCTTGCTGATATCATAGCATTACATCACGCCTGTAATCCCAGAAGGGTTAGGCAGAGGTGTACCTAATAGTACACCCACATTTCGCCGGTCATGTTTGTCTTTAACATTCAGTTTTTATTATCTTGCAATAAAATTATTCTATTATACAGATACTTTTTTGTCAATGTTAACTTCATTTCAATCTGAGGCATTGGTAACAAACATTCTATTTTAAAATGTTTTCTATGTGAAAAATTACATAATTCACTGAAATATTACTGTTGCCGTTCTACTCGGTAACCTACCAATTTCGTTTCATTCCTTCATTCTGAGAACAGAATGCTAGCGAGTATAGTATAAGTTTACTTGGAATGGATATTCTGTGTTCACAACTATAATTATGTTACGGTATTACTTAAACTTGTGTAATTTCGATTCTCACCAGTTGTTTTAGTATTCCGACAACTAGCTGAATGTTTTATTTGTCGGACATTGACTGTCGCCCTCGTTTCCATCTGAACATCAGGGCTCTGTAGAAGCACGCTGTGGAGTGGGTACACTTGTAAGTAGGTCGCGTGACATCACCACCACTGCACTTACGATTCATTTATATCTGTACTAATGACCGGATCCGACATATTAAAGTTCGGAGTTTGTGTTAATTAAATCCTGCTTAAGTAATTGTACGGTGAAGTGGGAGGAGAGATTAGATCAGGTGGATGGATAGCGCTTTCATCTGCTCAAAGGTGTCTAAGGGACTAAGGGAACTTACGACCCAGTGCAGACTAACAAGCACATTGGGTCAACTGAGTGGTGACATTACCATTACTAGAATGCCATTTCCTAATGCAAGGGTCAGCCAGGCCGGTACGGACAAACTGTGACTGAAGACACGGACACAGACAGATACTTCAGTAAACATTTGTACAAAGCTGCACAGTCACATATAAAATGTATACCTACACTTGGAAAAAATAAAAAGCGATTTCCTCGTATAATAACGGTTTCTACATTGGGATAAGACCAATTTTGTACTAGTGTGGCTTCCTAAAATCAGTGGTCATAAGTCTGACAAACAGTCTTACCAAGGGGTATCGTATTACCCAGTGCTAATTGGGTTGTGGAGGTCGGATAGGCAGTCGCTCTATGTAAAATACTGGTGTTCCGGTGAATACGGTTAAACTGGAAGCCTTATCCATAGTTCGGAAAAGGCTAGGGGCTGTATGATACAGTACCCCTTGGTAAGACTGACTTATACATAAATGTACAGGCTGATAATAATGATGGTTATTTACCATCTTATATCTTTTGCTTAAGGTTGCTTTTTAATCGTGTTCCTGGATGTCAGCATTATCACGTAGTAGTACGCTTAGTCGGCTAAAAATTAAGTCTGAGCATTTAATACGTGTCTAGATTATATAGGGTTGTTACAGATCTTTATTCCCATTTTATATTTTAATTTTATTTTAGTTAAAGAAGTGTAATAATATTTTTGTGTTTGTTTGTGGCATAAGTACACTGCAAGTACGACCATAAACTCCTTATGGCTCGAGTGACTCAATAACGTATTACAGCATGGTGATCACTCGTAGTAAGTCACTTTTTCTAGGACCTCAGGTTTTCTTTAAATATAAGGAACAGTTCATACTAGATTGAAGACTCAAAAACTAGGTTCCCTTCAATACTGCAATCACTCGTGTCAACCCTACCAACATCTTGACCTGTTTCTACCCAACAAGGGGAAGGGGGGAGGGGCATTACTTTGCAGATTTCTGCCGCTTGACAACTGCGAGCCAGTTTTTCTCTCCAGATATTAAAGTTGGAACTTTTGTCGAGTCACTGATGAGGTGACAATAGTTTTTCATTTTGCAGGACGTCTTTTGAATACAAATTTTCAAAGAGGGTGAAATTTTAAGATGAAACTATATTGTTTTGTTGCCAACTGTCAAAAAGATCTATTATCTTCAAATTACGTACTTTGGTACTTATCTATCGCTGACATCAGTAATATCAACATTTGTGTTTACACCAAAAATTTACGCAATTCAGACATTTGTTTGTTTGTTTTTTTAAAACGTTACCCCACACTAGGAATTTTTCCTGTATCGTGGGTGCGTTTACAAACATTTAAACTCACATACTCAAACAGCCAGACCCGGAACAACTACCTGCAGATCATACAAATATTTGTTCCGTGCGAGGATCGAACCCACGACACGCAGCGCAGCAGCCAATCGCTCAGCCACTGCGCCAACCGTGCCGTCACGCGTGCCGTTTTGTTAGTTATTTTACACGGTTACGCTAACTTGACACATATTTGCCTCTAAGGCCGAGATACTCGTATGAAAACGTTAGTTCGCTCGCGTTTGGACTTGAACAATGGACATATTCCCCTACTTTTTTTTACATCTTACACTTGTTTCTGAATTCTCAGTGGTGTGAAATAGACAGCTTAACTCCGTGCTGAATAACGTTAATAGATTACGACCTAACATCATCTACTCGGTCGGCTTCCAGCCTGACCGGTCAGTATTTTTTCAAGAAGCGACTGCCTATTTGACCTCCACAACCCAGTTAGTTCTAGGTAGTACGATATCCCTTGGTTAGCATTGTTGTCAGAATTTGGCCTACTGACTACCTGTAACGACTGTCAAAGATCAAAAAATGACAGCCGGTGTCAACGGCTTAACGTGCTTTTCGAGGCACGTAGAAAATTCTGTAATGGGTGGTCACCCATCTATGGACCAACCTAGGCAAGCGCGGCTTAACCTGACCATCGACCCCGAGCGGCTTTTATTTTTAGCCACACGACCTAACAACACTAAACTTAATTAAACTTGTAACCAATTTTTACCTTTCAGCTGAAAGCGCTTTTCAGTATGATTTAGTGTACCTAAACGCTTTAGTTCGTCAGAGAAACCTACTTACGTTTCAGTGGAGGCCTGAAGGTTCCTATCAATCACTGCCTTTGTACCCAGCACTTGACTGATAGGCTGCTTTTGAAAAGCGTGACAGCTATTAAACACGCACAAAGATTGAGTTTCGTGAGTATATCAATAAGGTGAAGTATTTACATGTTCTGAGGGTACCATTAAGTCATCATTGAGTAAAAGGAACGAGTTGTTTTTTTCCGAGGATCGAATACTTGAATAATAATAGCAGTACGGGTTGACTGATATGGAAATCTTTGAACAAACTGCTCAAATTGGCCACTGCCAAACGCTGGCAAACGACAGAGCTGTCCAGGTTGCTACGGTCTGGTCTGACAAAATCTAAGTCATCGATTTGAGAATAAGAAGAAGATGGGTTGATCTTCAATATCAATAAATGCTTGCGGAGACCGGACCAGGAATCGGACCATTTATTACATTCTGAGACTCCTTCGTTCTTTGGAAAGGACGATAAGCAGTTGCCCACGACTGTCCTTTCTAGTTCTATGACGGCTGTTACGGCTCACAGGCCGACTACTAGGGAGCGAGGCAGAAACTCCATGTAAAATACTATTCATAGATAAAATTATCAGCTGTCCCATACAAAATTGCAATACCTACCCGACCCTGTGTATGGGACAGCTGATATTTTTTTCGCATTTACGATATTGGACCCAAGAAGAAAGTTGTTAAGTTTGATGGTCTGCAGCATATCCTTTCATATGACTGTACCCATTCTGTTACACCCTGTATACCAAGCAGTCCTTGTGGATCTACTACCCTAAGTAAACATTAACATCCAAATCACCATCCCAACGTCCTCAAACAATGCCAAAACGGTAACTGCTATCGATTCCCTCACAACAGTCGTGAGTCACACGTGTCCGCCACACAACCCTAGTTTTATGACCGAATAAGGAAACGCGACGTGAAAAACGAACGTTAGACGACACCCTTACGAGTAATGGGACAGAAGTAGTAATAAAACTACCACATGGGGGCGACAATAATGACCCTATTTTCTTTGCAAGGTTACAATCTGTCATCGGGTTGATGTGGCGTAATAGTTTTACTTTCAAATTATGAATATTATCAGCCCGCATTGTCGTACAACAGGACTCCGTGTGGTCCCGGTATGTAAGAATACGGCCTCCCCATCTCATCCCATGGGTGTCGTAAAAGACGACTAAGGGAACTAAAAGTCATATCAACAAGCACATTGGGTCGACCGATTGGTGATGGATAAACCACCAACAAAAGGTCAGGTAAGCGGCTAACTATAAAACCTAAGCCAAACCCTTGTGCAACATGTTGAGAGAAATTGCCCTACAACAGGACAAAAGTCTTTCTTTTGTCACTCAACTCGATTCTGAAGTTCGTCTCGCCATCTAAGCCTAAGTCTTCCATAATGCCATTGGACGTTTTCGGGGACCCATGCACTGTTGTGGTGGTCTTGTTCCTCAACATGAGCTTGTTTCTAACTCATTGAAGTAGTTTTTCATTGTTAAAAATTTTACCCCAAAAACAAATAAATAACAAACACAGAGAATTTATTTTTTTCCATTGTATCCATTCCATCTTAACGCTTTGTCTACATTAATATGTCATGTGTGCACTAAGGCTCAATTTACACCACCGCGGAATGAAATGGAAGCGACTTATTGCACCGAATTGTACATAGCAATATGAACTTTATGTCAATAATTGTATAACACACAAACTAAATACGAGTAAAAAAAGATCACTCGTCTTCTGGGCAGTCCTCGCGCATTCTCGAAAATTCCATGTCGAAATTGACGCTTCCATTCCATTCCATTCCGCGGCGGTGTAAATTGAGCCTAAGACAGCTACTGCTCTTAATATATTAGTATTTTCTGGACGGGCACTTTAAATCAATACTTTTATACCAGTGAGTATAAAGTGCGGATATAGTGTATTTATTTCAGCATCTCAGTTCGATGACCATTTAAAATATATTTTTATGGCATCGCCATTATTTAACCCTTAACCGCTTTCTAAGACTCACAATCGTTCAATTTATTTACCATTTCCTTTTTGGAATTACTTTGCTATAGTGCGTCACTTTTAACACTCAAACAAATAATTAGGGGCAGCAAAAAGCAAATTAAATGCAAAGAAAAATTAACCTGCGTGACTGTACTTTCAATGTTTTTTTGTGAGGGAAATATTTCACTTAATTGCTTAGGTGGCGTACAGGTCAGCGGTTTGTAACAATGTTTCAATGTTAGTCGATTTGTTCGAGAGGAGCCGTGGCCCATTGGTGGCGGCCCCGACTTACGAACAATAAGTCGTGGGTTCAAACCCAGGCAGGCGCCTTACTTTTTGTAATTTATTTCATCACCACTGCTTTGAAAAACGGTGAAGGAAAACATCGTGAGGAAACCGGCATGATCTAGAACCAAAAATTCGAAGACATGTGACAGCTACTAACCCGCAGTGGGCCCGCGTGGAGGATTATAGCTCATTCCCTGTCATAGAGACTAAGAATTTCTCAGTATGTTTAAGTACCGATTTAACTTTTACTGGCGAAATGTGGTCGTACCGTAGGTACATTAAATTGATACCTGTGAAATCAAAATTGACACGTAAGATTCAAGTAAGTTCACTAACAAAGGCACACGTAATATCACCATTATCTGCCTCGCCTTTTCCCAACTATGTTATGGTTGGCTTCCAGTCTAACTGGATTCAACTGAATACCAGTATTTTATATGGAGCGACTGCTAGTCTGACCTCCACAACCCAGTTAGTACTAGGTAATACGATACCCCTTGGCTGGTTGTCAGACTTTTTGGGCCACTATCTACCTGTAACGACTGTCAAAGATCTACAAATGACAGCCGGGACCAACGGCTTAACGTGCTTTCCGAGGCACGGAGGAAACTCGATATGTAATGGGTGGTCACCCATCCACAGATCAACCTAGGCAAGCATGGGTTAACCTAAAGATCGATCCGAGCGGCTGTTATTATTGAGGCACACGTTATAGACGAACATAATATTAATACGAAGATATTACAGGGTAATTTTTATTATGGACGACACCAGCTAACTTTTTAGTGTAATGTACCTCAACAATCAAAAATCAAAACTAACACCAAATACAACACAGTTTCTATGACCTTCTAAAATTCTGATATTGTCCAACCATGTATAATAAATCTGTACAATAATCTTTTGGCACGTAGACAAAATCGGAAGTAACGCCCCTGCCTTCTTATTTTTTAATCCAATTTCTCAAAACATTTTCACAAAATGTTTGCTACAAACACTCTAAAGTAATTTTATTAAGATCCAAAGTTTCTTGCAGCACTATAAAGATTCACTCAGCACACGCCAAAAATAATAATTAAGAAAAAATTATCCTCCGAAATGAATTTCAACTACAGCGCGCAGTCCTCGTCGACCCACAATAACAATTCATAGTTTCCAACGATCATTTAATTTAGACCAACCGCGGAGCTGCAGCCAGCCTAACGCTTCGGTTACGTCCTCAAGTAATGCGACATACAACACATCCCACCCGAGTTTCACGTGTTTCTTTCGCGCGAATATAGTCGCATCGCGGTGGCTCGTGGCTTGCTATAAGCTATTCTCCGCATTCGCTATCGGAACGCACGCATCGCTTAAGGTCGTAGCACACATGTCAAATCGGAAAGGTCACATCGTCACCGTTGTAGTAAGCTTGTGCCGAAGCGAGGCGATTACGTTACGGTTCCGATTAGTGTGCGTTGCAGCAGGGAGTTTCATTCAAAGAAAACTGAATGGCTCGAGTTGATACGGCGACGTTCCCTTTCCGGGTTGATATGTGTGCTATTTCCTTAAAGCGTCAATCTCGTGGCCGCACCGTAATAGTAACACTAATGACCTAGAGACTAATCACTCATTTTCATAGTAATGAAATTTAGATTAACCAAAACATTGTTTAATTTCCATTTGCAATATAAATTTGCATAGAATTATTATTCTAACGATATCCTGTAGGCTTTAGTATTGATACTCGTTGTGAAATTGATAAAGCGGCTTATTGGGCATTTTGTTTAGTACTTTGTATTTAATGGAACTGGTTTATAAATAAAATAGTATTAATTTTAGTATTATTAGGGCTAGATTGAGGTCAAGAGTAAGCCCATATAGTATTAAAAAAAATTAGACTGCCTCATTGGTCTACTGATCTCAAATGCGACTGCTGAGTTTGAAGTCATGGATTCGATTTCCGGGTCGGGCAAAGAGTTATTGGGTTTTTCCATCACGAATTCTCATTAGCAGCCATGGAGTCTGGATTTGTGCCTGGTTCATGGCATGTCCCCTATTACAATGGACTTAAACATAACTGGCGAAATCTGGGTGTACTTACTGTTAGGTACACCTCTGCCTAAGTCTTCTGGAAAACAGGCGTGATGTTTTGTTATGTTATGTAATAATTTTGTTACTAGCTGATTTAGCCACTTTCATGGAAGCCTGGGTCATGGCGCTGTAGTACTTTTTGTACTATGTTGCTATAGCATTTTTATTTTGCCACTACAAGTGGGCCACAATCCTAGTAAGCCCAGTGTGGATTGATGGATTATTCAAGCCAAATAAATGTTTGCTCATAATGATCATTAAAAAACGATTCAAAATCACATACACTAAACATTCACATTCCACCACTCTTCCGTGCCCGCAATAAAAATATCAGCAATTACATTTTAAATGTGCCCTCATAACGACACGCACTTGACCGCTTTTAACACTACACTTCAAACCTCAAATGAAGGACCGTCCCTCGGGGAACATTGCAGTTTAAAATGCTTTGTATGTGTTAGAATATTTTAGTAGCAACTACCTCGTGAGCGGACCAATCAACGAACCCCATTCCATGCGTGTACCCCGCACCGTGAAATATTTTAGTGTGTGCCAATTTTGAAGGTTACGTAAAATTTGAATTTGTTTATCTTACAATGCTGGTTTTGTTTTAGTGTTGCTGTTATGCTAGAATGTTTGTGACGCAATGAATTTTCAAATACGTGATGTTGTGTAATTTCCCCTGGTTATTTACCTGTGTTGTAAGCGTAATTCGCTGTTACGTAAGTTTGTAACGTTTGCTGGTATTTGAGCGCGGTTCGTTTGTTTGCTAATTTCAATATGTGATCAAGGAATGGTTTTGTTAATTAAGTGATAACGTGTTCTGTTGTTATATTTCCATAATTGTGTAGTAACACTATTCGAAAATCAGATATTCGATACTGCTTCAATGTTTAAAGTTCAGTTTTCGATTTGTTTCAAGAAGGCTTATACAAATTTAAACTCACCCACTTCGAAATAGGGTCGTTATACCGTCCTTCATGAAACTGTAAGATGACAAGATACCGGAGATCACTTCAGGGAATCCAAAGGTCTCAGTTAGGTCTTACATCCTCAAACATAAAATATATACGGTCTAGAGTACTCTCATGTCGATCGTATATCTTAAGACAATGTCGTAAGCAATGTCTCCGGCGTCAGATATGATACATGCTTACATACCGCCTTCATCAAAATTGCCAACATCATCTTATATAGGCGTTTCAACACTGACAAATTAAATTTCTATCCCCATCTAAATTCCATAAACATATTATTCGGTAATTTCACAACAATTCTCATATCTTACGTTGCGGAGGCTCACAAAAGGCGTTTAAACAGAATTGCTCCCATACATCATCGAGGTTCGGGTGTGGACACGTCGGTGGCTAAGCGAGAGCGAGGCTGCAGCCAAACGAGGTATAAATTACGGTAGATAAGTAAGATTAATGTCCACTTACGAGAAAATGAACTTTAAGTGGTCGTAGAGTCTGATATTGACATCGTTTTTGGAGCAATTCTTCATTGTAATGTGGTTATTCACTATCTTAGGTCACTTGAATGCATTTCATAATAAAATAGTTGCTTAGCCACATTATTATCTACTATGCATTTAAGAAACAATTTTTCTTCCCAATGCCAATGATTATGTAAAACTTTCTAAGGCTTCAGTACGTCTTCGTCATTATTCTGAAGCATCTCACCTCGCAACCTCATCTTCAAAGCTAACCTCGTTCATTTCTCGCTCATCTTCTTCCATGACACCACCTTTACGGTGGCGTGCATCGATTCAATTACCCATATATCTTAAAGGTACGGAACATGGGTTGGTGCGCGGATATTTTTTGTTCTCTTTGGATATCAAAAATATGGGTTGATAGGTTCTCCCACTGTTCACGTCAGGCCATTGTTTGCTTTCGTTACTGCACATTCATTCAGGTTGTTAGTGAATCTTTGGGAGCTGTATTTTGATCTGCATTGTGTGTTTCTGAATGTGATATTAAAAGTGCAATTAAGATGACACGATAATGAGAAATGTTTACATTGAATGTCTTTTATCTTTTCAAGTTTTAAGTTCATAGAAAGATAGACAATACCAAAGTAAAAGAGATACAGAAAGCACTTTTTGTTTTTTTAGCTTTTTTTTAAAATTTTTAACTTAAAAACGTAACTCGATTTGTTTACCGGATGCTAACATTTAAAGAAGCTTTTTAGTTTGTTATTTTTTGAAGTTTTCAATGAAAACATTATATTATGAAATTATTTTTTCCAGAACCCAGTATCGGCACTTTACAAGAGACCCACCAAAAAAACTCAAGAACCTTAATTAAACACTTATCAGTGTACACTTTTACCTTTTAAAATTTTCTCTGAGTAGATTAAAACGTGACAAACTTAGAAATGCCAGGGAAGGTAGGGTAACGTAAGAAAAGTGTCAAGGAAAAGGAAAAAAACGGGGGGAAATTAAAAACTTCAAAACAATTGATTGCCACAACCTCGTCCTTTTGGTGTTTTTCGCCTCGTAGTAAAAATACCGGAAAAAATATCGTTTCTAATTTATTTTACCTGTTCTTTGGAGTCACGTTGGCTGGTACTTGAATTTTTTTTTCCTTGTAGGTAACTACGTTATTATTTTTGATGATCAGATCATGGGAATCATCAGAAACATGGGGAATTTTTAATGATGTTAGTTAAAAGCTAATGAAGGGTGATCAAATATTTGGTAGGGTAGGTACTCCTAAGTGAGTGACCCATTTTTTAATTAAGTTAAAAGGGAAAGAATGAATATATAATTTAAAGAAGATGTCAAAAAAATCAGTTATCCCGCGATCATGTCGCTTGCAACAGCTTCGAAATATCGGGAGCTCACAATAGTTGAAAATCACGGAAGATATCCCGTAAGTGACAGCGTAAGGTTAGATATGGTCAGAGTGTCGTCTTGGGAGCACTATGAAAAAAATACTTAGAAAAATTTCGCGACCAATTTCGAGGTAGCGCTCTCCGGCCGCTGCCGCGGCACCGCTCGCTACGCTCGCTCGGCTCGCGCGTAGTTGGTCACAGTTCTAACCTAACGTAACCTATGGATCCCTTCCACATCGTTTTTACGACAAACGGCTAGTCGGAGACAAAAATCTTAAAAATACTTAAATACATAGGATATTTTTATCCCGGTGGTTCGATCCCGTGGGACAATTACAGAATCCACCCGGGCGAAGCCGCGCATAAGCTAGTAATTAATAAAATAAATAATTAAATACACTAAATTTACCTGCACTACACTGGAAACTAAGCTAGAAATTATTAACGACCTAGGTGATGATGTAGCCTAGGACTAGAATAGACTAGCGATATTGTGGAGACCCTACATAATGCAATGTGTTCACATCGCTTGCGAGTCTGTTGGCAGGGTAGTAATCACAGAAACCTTAAAAAGGTGGCCAGAGGGATTACTATGACGCCTTAAAGTAAGATAATTACAACGTGGGAAAGAGACAGAGCTATATAGTTCGTCTAGCGCCATCACTTTCCCACACTGAAATTACACTTGCTTTAAGATGTCATGTTAGGCCACCAGGAGGTCCGAAAATAGTTCAGTCAAGCATTGAAACTAATTTGTATAAAAAATCAAAATATCATCATTTTCCTGCCCTTATGCCACTCTACTTGGGGTCGGCGCGACACGGGTATAAACCACTTGCTGAACCGCGCAACTTCGTCTGCGTCACATAAGAGAGAGTGGGCACCTACAATATAATGCTAAAGAAGCACCTCACATACATCATTCCGCATTATGAAATTGCGCGCACGGTATTTGATCATTATTTTGCTGCGGAGTTATTTCAAAACTGTGATACCTCTTAAGATATTCATTGAAATCAATTGATTTAATGACAATTTTGTTCAAAATATAGCAAATTTTAATGAAAGATCAGGATTATGAACTTTTAAAAATTAGTTGCCAGTGCTACTACACCTATTAAATAGTTGCTAGACATGAGATGTACCCAGAAAAAACATTTGAATCCAGTTGTACAGATAAAAATATATACAATTAATAATACACTGCTCTGGCAAAATGGGCTAAAATATTAACGACCTATGTAGTGACCCTAGAGGTGTCCTAGGACTAGAATAGACTGGCTACATGTGGAGACCCTACATTATGCAATGTGTTCACATCGCTTGGGAGTTTGTCGACAGCGAAGTAATTACAGGACAAGCGTCTGAAAATAGTTAAATCTAGAGGGGAAACTAATTTGTATTGAAAAGCTAAATCAATCGAAGAATATTCAGTACTGGTTGGTTTAATGTCGCAAGTGTAATTACTGAACATGAATATGTAAGTAAAAGTAAAAATGTATTTTTTCAGTAAATTTTTACAAGTAAGTTGCCGGGGCTTCCCAGAAAGTAATCCAATGATACTTGTTTTGGGAAATACACGAGATGAGAAACCTAACATGAGATCCTGGGTTTGATTTTATCTGTTTTTTTTTGTAGTAGTAACCATAGTAATCGAGACTCGCCCCATAATACATCGAAAAAAGCTCGGGAACATATACGCAAGAAGTTGGCAGATTCGTCTCAGAACTGAAGTTGTTGTAGTTTTTCTTGTTTATCTCTCTTAAATTTGTATAGTTTATTATATATACGTATTTAAGTATTTAATCTTAAATGTTTTAGTTATAAATATTTTCTAGTCTTTCTTTCTGTTATTGCACCTACTGTATATTATCTCTGCATCACCCTAAGGTAGACTGGTAGAAAATGCCTATGGCATTAAGTCCGCCATTGTGCAGTTCTTGTGCATAAAGTTTTAATATATAAATAAATACATGGGACTTAAACTTAACATCGGGGACATCCACTGTCACATGTGGTGACATGTGACAATCCATCCATCCACTGTCACATGTCACCACATGTGACAGTGGATGTACTGTAGGTAAACCTTTGCCAAACCAGTCAAGGATTACAGGCGTGACATTATGTCATATAACTTTCAAATTCTTGAAAAAACATATAAATTATTTATTATCTTGGATAAATTAGGAAATTATGGACTCAGTTGTCAACTATTCTTTTGTTGTAGGCCTTTAAATATTTGCTTAGCGATTGGAAAAAAATACCGAAATACTGTCTTTGGAAATAGGATTAAGCTCAAGGTTATCTCAAAAGCCAATTTAATTTCAAATTTTTTGATCGTTCCAGTAAAATTTTATGAAAAGCAATCTAGATAAAAGACTTGAGGAAACTTAGAATGGATGCCAAATGGCCCTAAGAGGTCAAGAAACACATATTTCTTCAGCAATTAAGATTCCTCACACTCTTTCTGTCCCAAATAAAAAACGACCCTTATTAAGTTTGGTTCGCACCTGACTTTTTTAGCTTTTCACTACGTTCGCCTTTACCTTCGTCAAGTTTATTAAGAATCTTTATTGGAAAAAGCTTCCATAAAACAGGAATTAATTTTTAATACAGAAATTGGCCGTTTTATTTGTGAATTTTTTTGCTGGTCTAGATTTTTGGTTATGGTACTTGAATCTGCGACGTTATTTTATAAATGAGCCATTACTTTTTAATATTCTGGTTTAAAATTGAACCATAAAGTTATCATTTTTACATGGCATAATATCACACCTGTAATAACAGAAGAGGCAGGTAGTACACCCACATTTCGCCAGTTGTGTTAATGTCCCATGTAATAGGCGGCTAGCCTATTGCCACACTCCGTGGCTGCTACTGAGAAATTCCAGATGGAAAAATCCAATAACACTTTGCCCAGCCTCTAGCAGTCCCGCTTGCGACCTCTGGACCAACCAACCATCCATAGATTCACCATCAACAGATTTTAGCTTAGGTTTGGGCAGCGGACGATAGTCGCATGCACAATGACCGCTGGGCAAAAGTCCCAGTGCCTACAGTTGGGCGTTGCCGCCAAGGCCGGCCCAGAAAGAGGCGGCGTGACGACCTGGACGCATACCGCGAAGGTTGGTTCGAGGTGGGAGCCAGCAGTGGGAGAGAATGGGCTAGAAAGAAAATAGTATTTCTACTTTTTTATTTTTGGCTTTAATAGGGTCATTGAATCTTACTTTTCTGTCCATGAACCTCACATAAGTTACCTCTCAGTTGTGTGTCTCAAAACTTTAATAACCATTGCCAACAAGTCAGCCATTTTATTTCTTTATCATCCATCATCTGCTTAGCCTTTTACCAACTATACTGGAGTCGGCTTGCAGTCTAACCGGATGCAGCTGAATACCAGTATTTTACATGGAGCGACTGCCTATCTGACCTCCACAACCCAGTTAGTACTGGGTAATGCGATACCCCTTGGTAAGGCTGGTTGTCAGACTTTTTGGGCCACTGACTACCTAACGACTGTCAAAGATCTACAAATAACAGCTGGGACCAACGGCTTAACGTGTTTTCTGAGGCGCGGAGAAAACTTGGTATGTAATGGGCGGTCACCCATCCACAGACCAACCTAGGCAAGCAGAGCTTAACCTAAAGATCGACCCGAGCGGCTGCTATTATTTAGCCACGAGCTCCTCTTATTTCTTAATCATCCACGGACTATTAAGTGATAAAGCTACTCAATAAAATTAACAATAATAACTTCAAACTGCCTCTCAACAGTCTTAACTCAGACTAATAACCTTTCTAAACAGAGAACACATTCTCACTCCAACCAATTACAGTTACCATTAATACGAACGTCAGCTGAACATTAGCTAGCAATTCGACAAAGATGTATTACATCGATCCATTAGTTCGTGTTTAGTTAGAATTATTATGAATGAAGGGCGCAAAGGTCACTGTGTCCTACAATGTCGACTATTAAAGGGGCTATGCATACACGAAGACTTTTGTACGTGCCTTTGATATTTGCCCTGCTTAACTTGAAACCGCAGGTAATTTGCTCCTGAAACAACACAAACGCACGTGAGAGTTACCATGACCCGCAGTGGACCTGCGTGGTGGATTAATGCCCACTCCTTCAAAGAGAGGAGGCCTGTGAACTTTGTCTGTAACAGTAAACGCGTTCAGAGGTCTAGCACGAGAACACTGTGTAAACGTAACGTAAATACATCACGTTTTTTGTATGCGCTGACGACGCGAGTAGAACGCAATCAGGACGCTCAGCCAACGCAAGACTGAAATCACGTTGTTACCTTTGTACAAGATCCTTGCGTTTATATCGCTATAAACGCGCTGATACGCTGCGCGCAGAAAGCCGCCGCCATTTAGGACCACTGTATTACGATGGCGTCGCTATCCTATCCACCAAATGGCACAAACGCGCTGTAAGCGCGCGTTTAAATCGATTTAGACGCGCGTTACATTTGCGGTTTTATCGATACAGACGTAAAATCTGTTAAAACGTGTTGATAACGTGCAGAGGACGCGCTAATCAAAAACTCACGTCGTCAGCGCATAAAAAAAACGTGGTGTGTAAAGGCTCGTATAAGCCTCAGTTTGAGTTTGAGTTTGCTTAAATCCAAATTCATTATAGAGTAAAAACTTGTACAGACTAATTTGTTTCACTTTGATATAATTAAGAATAATACTTGGAATATTATCAAACTTTCAAGACTGCGATGTTAGTTTGATTGTGTTAGCGTTTGATATCATTTGTTGCTAATTGATTCTGTAGCTTGGAGTGTAATTACCTAGTGAAAACTAGAACTTAAATTAATGGTAAACAGATTTAAATATTGATGAAAAGGTTCTCTGAATTATTTCTGATTAATAAAATCCAATTTATTCTTAAGCAGGAATTGTAATTGGTTTTTCGTAGTAGTAAGTAGTTTCGTCTCGCTCACATCTCAAATTCTCAGATTTAGCATAGATTTAAGCGTCAGAGTAATGAATATGCGCCATATGAATATAATTTTTAAAAAATCATGTCTGTCCCATACATTTTAACCGTGTACGTATTGTACTTTTATAATAAACAGCTGTTTTTTTTTTTAATAACTGATGAAAAAATTATATGTGGGGGGCTCAGAATGATGTACTGAATACGTGGTAAACGTTTTCGGGTCGGTTTCCCTTCCACCCCGTATAGACCTTTGAACATCCGCTAATTCAAAGTTCTCTAGGAAGCTGAATGCCAGTACAACAGTGGTCAGTATCAGCAACCAAGTAACAACATAATAAGTTTATGTTGTTGTGAATTCACATAAAATATACTGTTGTTATAACATAACATCACGTCTGTAATCCCTGAAGGGATTTGCAGAGATGTACGTATATACCGACATTTCTCTAGTTTTGTGTTAGTCCCTTGTAATAGAGGGCGAGCCTATTGCCACCAACCGTTCACTGATCCAAAATTCGGGTTACTTATTTAGGAAATTCCTCAACAAAAAACCCAACAGCAATGAGCGACCTGGCTATCGAACGCAAGACCTCTCAGCAGTGACTTGCGCCCACTTGACCAACAAGCCAGTCAACAGATTGTTGTCTTGTTGATAAAATGGCCGCCAACATGCCCGCATGTTGTCTGATTTATTTGTGAATCATAGTAATTGATTGTTATATTGACTCTTCAAACTATTGACCATCAAATTGTCGGTAAAGATTGAAGTATACTCATTACGGGTCTGCCTTACCCTTCGGTTTTAACACATAAAATTATTATTAGTGATGTAACAGATAAAATTACTGAGTAATTTCTGAACAGGCATAATATCCACACTTTCTTCAAGATTTATTATCATTTGTGTTTTATTATAAACAGTAAGACTATTAGAGCGAAGCCACACTGCTACGTTACGCTGCGTTGCGTCGTTGCAGCGTTGCAACGCTGCGTCATTTTACATATAAATTTTAAAACATGCCAAACTCCTCCGTTGCGTTGTCGAACGAAAATCTTGCGCTGCGACGTCGCAACGCAAAGCAACGGAGCAGTGTGGCTTCACTCTTACTCTCAATTTGAAGAAGTTATTTTCAAAATAACATTAATTTGGTCCCCCGCAGCAATAAATCGTTCATCTGGAATATTATTTTCTTATTACAAACTTTAATTTAAATTCCAAAGTTCTACAATTTTGCGGCGACTGTACCGCGCAAGTAAGTTATTTTAGTTCCTGAACGTTCTTGCTCATTCTTTAGGAAAGAAAAAAGAGAAACATTATTATTTTTTCTTCAAGAAAAAGCTGTCTTAAGGTAAAGAAGTCGTAGTTTTACCTAACTCCTGTTTATTAAGATTTGGATTTGAACCTATCATCATTCTTAGATATAAATTAATGATGTCGAAACGATTGCTTTTTTTGCCAAGCCTACTCTGTTCCACAACTAGACAAAGTCTTCCCTCCACTCCTTATTAGATATTATGCACAAATAATGAAGGGTGCTGCATTCCCCAGGTCGACGGCGCGTTGTGTTTCACGCGCGCCTCAAAGAGTGTCAGCATAATGACGGGGCCCCCCTCTAGAGGGCCAAAGCCTGCCGGGGTCGCGAGACTTATAGAATTACCGTGACCCTGGAACATAAAGGGCTATTGAAGGACACCGTGGATTTTAGTCAGTACAAGTCTGACAGTCCCTCCCGCTCTGCCCTGGGTGGGAGGACTCATTTGATGATATTACCACGCTAAAAAAAAAAAAAAAAGGGTGCTGCATTCAATACAGAAAAAAATAGGATTTTGGTCTTCTAAAAGACCAACCCCTTCAAAATAGGTATTAACCGGTAGGATCTATTATAATTAACGCTCCAAAAAAGGCAGTAACAACTATTCGTCCACGTCCACCAGTAATCCTCGTCTTACGAATACTTTGAATCATCATCATTTCAGCCGAAAGACGTCCACTGCTGGACATAGACCTCCCCCAAGTGTCGCTACATTGACCGGTCCCGTGCGTCTCGCATCCAGCGGATCCCTGCAACCTTTACCAGGTCATCGGTCCACCTAGTGGGAGGCCTTCCAACGCAACGTCTTCCGGTTCGCAGTCGCCACTTCAGAACTTTTCGTCCCCATCGGCCATTCGTTCTGCGAGCAATGTGCCCTGCTCACTGCCACTTAAGTTTGCCTATTCTTCATATCTCACAAAATACTTTGAATATCTCACAAAAATCGTGAACATTTCAGCCCGTATCTCAATCTCTAGTAAAATTTTCATTAAAATCTTGTTTGGTATTAAAAGTTCTTGTATGCCCTAGATATGTTTTTTCATCCCACTTCTCATTCCTTTCCGCGATAAAAGTTCCATCCTATCTGAGAGGTCGTGTCGTTTTCCCAAAGTGTGTAGGCATCCCAATTTTGTCATATTGGAGCTGGGTATCAGTGGCGAAGGTTCCATACAGCTCGATTCCTACCGGCTTCCCTTTGAAAATGGCAGAGTCTGTATTCTATAGGCAAATAATATAATCTCATTAAAGATATGTACTCCGGCTTACCTCTTACAAAAATTGACCCTTCGCTACTGCTGGGTAAATATACATAAGGTAGTAAAAAAACAAATTAAGTAATTTATAATAAAAGTAATTTTTATTTTGCAACGATGGGTACAGTACATGGTGATAAACAAATAAAAGGTAGGTTCAACCATATTTTACCAATAGGCATGCAAAAGTTATAGTGTGACATTAAAACAATAAATACAATCAACAGACAGACTGCAGAGTTTTAAATCACAACTGCTTTTAAATAATGATAGCGGCAATTCTTTCCATTGCTTAGGTAATTTATTAATGACCGAAGCCGCAGTAGCATGCAGTAGTGCCATTAGTGCCGTTTTGACGGGATGGGAACATACAAAGGGACCACATAATACAAGGTGAAAAGAAAAGCGACGCTAAAACGGTCACCACGTATTCAGTACATCATTCTGAACGCCACACGTCGGTGTCCCTATCACCTTGTATATGTAAACACTTCAATAAAATCTATTTGAATCTACTCTGATTGGCAAAGGATTCTAAGGGTAGGATTTTACTAATTTTAAACCAAACCGGTCAATCCTTAAAGTTACTAATTCGTTGTTCAGTAACTGCCTTCTCCATTTTGTCATGCTTTCCTGCTCTGTGCCAGTCTCATTCAGGTCTTTATCATCATCTACAGCCTGACTTCACTCACTGCTGGATAGAGGCCTCTTTTTGATTGTGCCAAGCATCCAGGTCTTTTTAATACCAAATTTATTTGAAACGACGTCATATTGTAGGTAACTAACAACACACACACAAACGGCACAGGTACGTTATCGAAAACTTTAATAAAGGGGTTACAATTGAATTACCTAAAACTAACGTGGATATTTTCAATAACCAACTCGAACTCAATTATAAAGGGATAACAAATAACCAAGCATTCACATCCCCCACACCTTAAAATCCTCATAGTAACAAAATTACATGAGGGCAAATGAAACCTGACAGTTACAACCGGGCTTAAGCCCACAGATCGATGGACCGAGCTTACCATCTCTGCCAATCTATGAAGGGACTAATTGACCGCAAGTCCCTCGAACCAACCATTCGGATCATACAAATCTAATCCATGACGCAAGCAAACAATCCTAACAAAGGTAAAAGGATGTTTCCTTCTGCCAATCCAAATGATATTAATAATTATTTAAATCGAATAAGCAACACAATAACTACACGTGTGTGTATTGAGATTGTGAAATTCAAGATGAGGTGTATCCTAATACGGTTTGTGCAAAATCAATGGAGAGTGAACTCAATAACTAAATTAACTCACCGCATATATTTGAGCCAATTCCCTAGACTGACTATTCATTCAATCATGGTTTGGTGTTGCGTCTGTACAGATTTCAGTTCGCCAAGCTAAGTGTTGAAAGCTATTTATGTTATGGCACTAAATCTGAGGTTTCTAACTTTATCAATAGTTTCTTGTTAATGGATGGATGGAATAATGCTTTTATTAATATGTAGTATGTGACTAAAAGAGTGGTGGATGTAGAGGGAGAGGAGGCCCAAAGAAAAGATGGATAGATTGTGTGAGGTATGATAAAGAGAAAGAAGCAAATGATGACGTGACCTCTGACAGAGAAATGAAGAAAAAAACGTGTTGCATTGACCCCAAGTAGAATGGGACAAAGGCAATAAGATGATGTATTAACTGAACCTAACCAACATAAAACATCGGTTCGAAATGGACATAGTGCTCATTTTCCACGAAAATTTACTATTCTAGTGTTAGTTAAAACGGTACGTCCAACTTTAGGTTCATCAGCACTTTCGTATAAATTAGTTAGAACTGTAAAATCTAGTTTCAGACAGTTTTTTTAGAATACTACTACTCAAAAAGAAAAGTACGTACGTAAGTTCAGGAAGATTTAACAAGTCAGTTTCAGCTTTTTATATTAAATGTTTCATCTAGGTATGAGCGTGTTCTGCGTCGCATTTGTACATAAAATGTAAAAACTCGTGTCGAATTGAATTTGAAAGCAATTTTACCGTAACGAAGTTTTGTAGTGGACACAAATTGTGGTATTCTTTTATTTTTTGGTCTCTCTACCACATGAGTAAGTAAACGGAAAAGTAACGTTTTCCTACTCATGTGCTCTCTACTAACAAACCGACGGCACGGTTGGCGCAGTGGCTGATCGGCTGCTGCGCTGCGTGTCGCGGGTTCGATCCCCGCACGGAAAAAATATTTGTATGATCTAGAGGTAGTTGTTCCGGATCTGGCTGTTTGTGTATGTGAGTTTAAATGTTTGTAAACGCACCCACGATACAGGTGAAATTCCTTGTGTAGGGCAAAGATTAAAAAAAAAAAATCTATGATTTATGGGTCAAGTAGTCGTATAGTATCATTTGAATTAAAATATAATATTATTTATTCATAATGATTTATGGAATTAACAGTGGCGGCCGGTGCGTGCAATGTTGACGAGGTGTAGGAAGTATGTTGAGATCATTCTGTAGTTTCTGCCTACCCGCATGGGAAAAAAAGCGTGAATTTACGTATGTATGTACCTATGTATCAATTAACATTACCTATCGACACAACTATCACCTATTGGCAACATTGAGATCTTTGTATTATAAAGGGTGTCAATAGACCCTTAACATAGCCGAAAGGCACTTGTTCTCCCCTTCTTTGCGATCTTTTTTTGGTTCTAGACAATACCTAGGAACCTTGTATATAGTTACGGAGATATTGGGGGTCAAACTTCCAACTTTTTCACAAGTTTTTTTTAAATACATGTTTTTAATGTAAGATTTTTACTTTACACACCTCCACGACCCCCGTACTATTCAACCCATCCATCAGAACAATGCGTTGAGTGCTTTCCATCGAGTCCTACCGTATAACATGATTTTTCACCACAAAAAAAAAATGATTCCCAGCAATAATTTTTGCGTAAAGTCACTTAGTTTGATGTACAGAATTCTTGATTGACGGCTATGTGAAGGGTCTGTTTACACCCTGTATGCACATACACAGAGAAGACAATTAGAAGACACCATTACACAAATTCAAATTATCCCACAAAACTTATATGCAATACTTAAATTGAACATAAAGCTACCTCAAAACCATCTTACAACTTGGTACTTTCGAACACACAAACTCGAAAACAGTAAGCAAAGCAACGTGCAAAACTTAGTCACCAATAGTTCGCAAGCTCGATATAACTTGGCTCAATAGATTTATGAGCAGAACGTGATCCATTCTGCATTCACTTCGACGCTTGTGTTTTGTATGCAAAACTTATAGACATGTAAATGCTTCTTTCATATAGTCTGTGGTTATACTCCTGCTAGCCAAAGAGTAAAGACGCCTTTTTAGTTTTTAAAAGGTTGGATGTGCATTCTAGTCCTTTGTCTTCATGTTCCTAGGAACATTAATATTCTTTTTCTGGAGCTGTGATTTTCGCTGTCTAGTCTGTTTGGTTTTCTTTCTTTTTATTTTAGAAACCACTAACTGTTGCCCGCGACTTTCGTTCGCGTGAAATTATTATAAAAAAGATTAATTCTCTTTTTGAATCGGATTTTGTTACCAATTTTAAAGGTTTTAATTGTTTTGCAAGAATCCCTAAGTGTCATTCTCAAATAAAACTAAGTAAGTTACTCCTTATAATATCAGCTATCTGCCAGTAAAAGTCCTTTCAAAATCGGTCTCGACGTTTCGGAGATTAGCCGGAACAAACAAACAGACAAAAATGTGTTTTTGTTATAAGTGCTGTATTCTTATGCATTCAGTAAAAATCTGTTATTTTGATATTACAAAAAGACACTTCAGGTTTATTTATTAGTATAGATTACGTACGTACGATGTTCTTAAAGATTATTTTTCTGTCTATTTTTTTTTATAAAATCTGATTTCTGACCTTGGACCTTAGTAACATGAACTGAACAGATTACACCGTGTCATATTCAAGAGATACGTACGGTACTACAGCAGCAGCAGCAGGATAATCAGCCCATAATGTTCGCACTGCTGAGACACAGGCCTCCTCTCGTAGAGTGTGTGTCTGTGTCGGGTTGGTAGATGTCGCATGTTTTCGAATTTTTGATTCTAAGGCATGCCGGTTTCCTCACGATGTTTTCCTTCACCGTTTTGAGAGCTGTGATGATAAAATAATTTATACAAAGAAATGCGCCTGCCTGGGTTCGAACCCACGACTTACGGCTCGTAAATCGGGACACTAACTAGAAAATAAATTGATCCATCGCTTTTTTTTGCGCCCAAAAATTGAGAATGCATGATCGACGACGGCTGGAAAACCCAAGATCAAATTAAAAAAAAACCTCATATCATATGAGCCTCCCTACTTATCATTCAACAAGCGGAGCAAAGGACCAAAAGGAGTGGGTCATTACATTACCCATAACCGATGCCAGCAACCCAATTCATTATTTATGCACAATTATAATACGGAACCCAACATTTTCTCATACAGCCGTCCTTCAACCCTAAATATACGGAAAATCCGGTTAAATCTTTATCCTCCATAACATGTTTTTCTCAAGACTAAATTACATTCAAAATCTGTACGTGTTACAATTTCAAGATAACTAAAATATGTATGTGATGGATAACGCTACTTTTCATCAGGCCTATACACCCTTGGGTTAATATTTTATGATCCCGACGACGTCACGGACCTTCGAAGACCTCATTTTTCAAATGCTTATATAGATTGTTTGAATAAATAAAATCTTGATGTATGTATCAATATGCGATGTAATTTAGTGGATGTATTTGATTTAAGAGGCGAAGAAAATATGAAACAAAATGAAGACACTAACGTAGAAAGGGTTTACAAATGAATAGACATTAATCAATCGATACAAACATAACATCACGCCTGTTATCCTCGAAGGGTTAGGCAGTCGCGTACCTAATAGTAAACCCACATTTCACCAGTTATGTTTAAGTCCCAAGTAATAGGGCGCGAGCCCATTGCCATCAACAGGGCACAAATCCAGACTCCGTGGCTGCTACTGAGAAATTTCTGATGGAAAAATCCAATAACACTTTGCTCGACACGGGAATCGAACCCAGGACCACTAGACCACTAGACCAACGAGTAAGTTTACAAATAAAATAAATGGATATAAGTTAGCGAAACGGCTATTATTCTACAATATACTCGTAATTGCTACCAATTACGAGTATATTGCGTTATCAGCGTATGGAACTAATCACCGTTATTCAGCTCTGTTCAGCTTTTGTCCATAGAAAACAACGATTTTGTATGGAGATGTGTACGCATCCGTTCAGCTTTCCGCGTCTATTCAGATGCGTACGCATCTCCATACAAAATCGTTGTTTTCTATGGACAAAAGCTGAACAAAGCTGAATAAGTGTGGTTAGTCCCTATAACGTTCCCACAGCTAAGACAGCAGCCACCTTTGGGGAGACAAACTGGGTTATAACCAAGCGAGACCAACGTGGGTTGGTCGACTTCACATGACTTCGAGTTTTTGGTTGTAGAACGTGCCGAATATCTCTTAATATTTTCTTTCTGGTTTTGTTTAGCAGTCCAATTAGGCAATTTATTGGTAGAAATGAAAAGGTTTGCAAACCTAAAGATAAAGCAACCAAGAGATTGATTAATTAACCATTTCGTCTCCATCAACATACTGACAACCAACTAGTTCTACCAACCAAAGGGTCAAAGCAAAGGCTAATCCTCAGATCGCTACAAAGCCCAGACGCAAAGCTAATTGGCTCTTCCTATTCTAGCCTAGAATCCCATAAATCCGTCACAAAAAACGAGGATATGCCCCAGATACGAAGAAAAATCTACATACAAACTGCGGCATGCAATCGATTCGACCTCAAGAGACACTAAAAAAGATGACAAATTACTCGTTTCTATATTCGTTGCGAACGTTGGCCATAAATCAATAAATGTACCATTAAAGGTGCTGAATACAGATGAGAAAATAAAGACGTCTAATCAAGTGCGCGAACATTAAAGCGCTGGATCGCTTTACGGCAGAATGTAGGATATCTGCAGTACTTTGTTATTCAGCTTTGTGGGATCCAGTTTTTAGCGCTTAAGTGCTTTTGATATTGGAACTATCGTTTTTGTCAAACGATGCTTCGATGTTTTTTTATTTTTTGTGGAATTAATCTGAAGTGGGAAGCGTGAAAATTGTTTGTTAACGGCTCAGCGTAACGTGTGTAGTAAATTCTGGAACGATGTAGCTTTCGGTAGGAATATTTATAAAACAAAACTGAAATATATTACAGCAGTGATATCCTAGTGGTGTGACCGTCGCACTTCCAAGTCGAAGGACTCAAGTTCGAACCCAAGATACACACCTCGGATTTTTCTGATTCACGGGCATTGTGTGTTTTGTAAAATTATCACTTGCTTCGGTGAAGGAAAAACATCGTGAGGAAACCAGCATGCCTGAGAGATATTTTTCAACGGCATGTAAAGCCAAGTCAGCCCGTGGCCCATGGCGGCATAATAACTTTAACACCAGGCTAGGCACTAACCACACGAAAAGAAGAAGAAGAACTGGAATATATTGGCCTTGTGGTCTAATGGTTGGAAGAGTTGCTGTTAAGCACGAGGTCCTGGGTTCGATTCGTGAGTGAAAGACAGAGAGAACGTAACTGTAATTGGATTTTCCCATTAGAATTACTACGTAAAAGTAAATCAGGGATATTCGATGTAGTACAAATAACAAACTAAATTGAATTGTGCCTGGCTAGATATTGAACAATGGACCCTTTTCATTTCTATTAGTGCCTATTCGTAGAGTCAATAGAATTCTAAACTTTGAAGTAATTAAAGACTGCTTTTTAGTGTTCTGTAAAATAGGGTATGGCTTTTAAATTTACATAAATAAATGAAGGCATTGTTCTGAAAATTATTTAGTAAAATTATTACCACTCTGACATAAAAGGATACTGCCTCCATGGTCTCGTGGTAGCAAGCACTACTGATGAGCATGTGGTACTGGGTTCTACCTCCAGGATCGGGATAAGTATCACTGGGTTGTCCCATCGAGAGTATTTCAGTAGCAGTAGTGCGGTTGATAGATTTAAACATAACTGGTGAAATATCTTAAACTAATTGATAGCAGAGGTACTGGTTAACCCTTGCAAAACAGGTGTGATGTAAAGGAAACACAAAACTAATTAACATAATCCCACAAACAGCATGTAAATTCATCCACAAAGAAAAATCTAAACGTGTCCCCTGACACACCCACTGATCTACCTACACCCTTTGCTGTCTAACGTCACCTCAATTATACACAAACAAAACAAACTGTATGCCCATTTACACATGAAAGGTACTAAACACATTTTTCACAGTTGAATAATTAATTCCCACCCTGTAAACAACAGACGAAAAAAAACGCTAATGAATTATTTTTTTCAAAACAAATGTACTACAAAATCTTCCGGAAAGAGTAAAGCCACACGGGCGTTGCCGGTGCGTTGCGTCAGAGCAATGCTATAATTTCAACGCAGTCAGTGGACCGAAAGTCTGACAATTAGTGTTACCAAGGGTTATTTTATTACCCAGTTGTAACTGGGTCATGGAGGTCAGATAAGCAGTCGCTCCATGTAAAATTCTGGTATTCGGCTTCGTCAGGTTAGACTGGAAGCCGACCCAAACATGATGATTGCCACAAAAGCAACGCAACGCACGAGCTGTATCGCAACGCACTGTCGATGCTGCTACATCGGAGCACTAACAAAACCTTCGATATTATGAACAAGCGTTTTACTTTGAATAATTTATTCCATCACCATTGCTCTCAAATAAGTGAAGGAATACATCGTGAGGAAACCGGCATGTCCGAGAACCAAAGTTTCGAAGACAATGTGACGTTTACTAACCCACATTGTGCAAGAATGGTGGATTATAGCCCATTCCCTTTCATTGAGAGGAGGCCTGTGTCCCAGCTGTGGGAATATTATAGACAGATGATGCGTATGCTCACGAACAATACTGCTCTGCGTTACGCTGCCGCTATGATGCGCGGCGGGCGTCACAACGTACGGAAATCGCATAGCAGTGACCCGGAAAAAAATCGGACCTCTTTCCGCGTTCCACATCTGTATATATAGTAAGATACGCGTTTACCCGGACGGTATTATTAATTCATATTAACGAGATGTAGGGGCAAAGGTTATCCGATGCTACCCGGATGAAAACGGTCAAATATCATCACCCGGTAACGACAACACGAACTTCGTATTTTTAACTCGTTATGACACACCGTGCCGTGGAATTTAATCAGCCTCTTTTTTGATGTTGGTTTTTTATACCCGGATAAACTAATTACCTTTTTATTTGTATGTTTTTTAAATTAATTGGGACCAGTTTGAACTTATTGTCCATTATTTCCAATATCAAATCAGCCTGATACAGTCCATCATCTGTCTAGCCTCTTCCCAACTATGTTAGGGTCGGCTTCCAGTCTGACCGGATGCAGCTGAATACCAATATTTTACATGGACCGGCTGCCTATCTGACATCCATAACCTAGTTAGTGTTGCTAAGTCTGATTTTCGGAATTTGGGCACCTGTAACGACTATCAAAGATCTACAAATGACAGCCGGAGCCAACAGCTTAATGTGCTTTCCGAGGCACGGAGGAAACTCTGTATGTAATGGGTGGTTACCCATCCACGGACCAACCTAGGCAAGCGCGGCTTAACCGGAACGGTTGTTATTATTCAGCCAGGAGCTCCTACTAGTATATTCCTGAATAAGAAATCTACGGAGATTTTTTAGCGCGATGGAGCGCGGGTACGGGCCCTCCTGTCCTCCATCTTTCGCATGCAGACTGTTCCAGCCATCTTTTTGAAGGCCAACGGCCATGGACCAACGGGTCCATCTAGAGGAGAGAGAGGCGTCCCATGCTACGTTTGCCAAAATGTGGACTCCGCACAAGGTCTCGTTTGCTCTACAGTCCATCAACAAACATTATATTTAAAAACAATTTTTTTTTTGCACATTCCTTTCAGTTTTATCGTAATTTATTCCAAATAATAAAATATATCTGTACCTACAACGATCTCTTAAAAATCTACCTAGTACGTAAACAGTATCACGAAATTTCAGCAGCAAAAAGAAAAAATACTAATGAAAACAAATTAAATTAAACGTAACTAAGTTTTCGCTATAAAAATATTATCTTTGACTAGAAAAACAGAACTTCGTTAAGTACTCCAAGTTTGAATACTTCTGTAAGAATAATCAAGTTATGTGATATTAAGTCTTGAAGAAATACGTCCAAGATTTTCTGCCAAGTCTTTAAGTTAAAGTACAGGCGTCCATTTCATGATCGAAGTTGTTTGTCGTTGGCTAACGCTTTAAGAGTGTCGTGAAAAATTTAACACATAAAAGTTGGGCAAAGTATTCTAAAAGGACGCTAAAGTCTCAACAATATGGGGACATACATTTCGTTTGGTTATTTGTCTGAATATTTGGGGAAGCTCTCAAATAATCGATACGAAAACAAAATACAATCGCTTTTCTGTGATAATGTTTACTTTTAATTTTCGCCTATCAAATTAGTTTTCATCTGAAAATTTGAATATCGCTTTATTCAGAAATCTGTTTTAATTAATTTTCTAAGACCAAATTCATTATTAGAATTAGAAGTGTACTCTTGAATGTGCAGAGTCTTCGTAGAATATAATTATTTTGATGCATTCTGTGAATAACAACTACCTCTTTTGTTTCAGATAGCAAAATGGCTGCGGTAATGCTGTGCTGGCGAAACAAACCCTGACCAAGGATGTCATAACAACAAATCAAATGAATTCCCAACAAAATAAAAAAGAAACATAATAAAGAAATGGGTGTACAAAGGTGATATTCACAGAAAATGGACACCCACAAACTACCACTACACATTTGCAATTCAATAAAACAGTATATGATAAACATAGAAATAGTTTCAAGAATAGTAAAGATACACTACAGGAAGATATCAGAACAGAAAAAGAGATTGGTTTTAAAATTAGGACTACAGGAGAGATTAAAATTAGTGATATTGCTCATCTTATTAATGACAGAAAAATCTGATTGCAACGGTTTTGGTGGCAGAAATTCCATGCTAAGAACAAGGGTGATTGGAACTCGATACGGAAAACTCCAAGGGGTGATATTGCCAATGGATCAACACAAATACTTGAAGCCCGTCGAGGCGTACCTCGGGGTTCCCTATGCTACACCCCCAACGGGGTCAAACAGGTATGTCCTCCATTTTATGGTCGGTCAAATACATCTTATTAAACGCTTGGCTAGGTTCCGACGTGTCGCTAAAGTGGAAATGTCGAATGTACGGATCGTTTTCTAAGAATGAATTTATTTCTGGAGACGGAGGAGTTAAGGTTACCACACACTCGCTTTGTTCGGCACATCAGTATTTATTGATTAACAAAGCCGAACCGAGGAAATCAGTACACATAATAATTATATGGATGACTGCCTCGTAGGTCTAGTGGTCACAAGCGAGACTGCTGAGCATGAGGTACTGGGTTCGATTCCCGGGTCGGGTAAAGTGTTATTGGGTTTTTCCATCAGGAATCTCTCAGAAGCAGCCACGGAGTCTGGATTGTGCCGATCGGTAAACTTTGTTTGGCATCTATCATCGCTGAATTCTGTACGGGTCGAGTCGGCACGATTCGTCCTAAGCCGAAGGGCTTTTTCCGAGCATTTTCTACATTTCGATAGTAGAAATACGAAGTAGCGTAAGGTAAAGTGAGCTAAACGTTGCAAATTCAAAAACGCTTTCAAATTCCTTAAAAATTAAATTTCTGCAGTCGATACAATTGATTTAGCCGGCTGCACCGAAACATGGTCTGTACTACTCCTTAGAACAGTAATAGTTGTTATGTTCAAACGAGACAAGTTTAGAATATTATTTCAGTAGTAGCTAAAGTTAGAATTGTTGAAGTTACAGTGTCGCTTTGTAATCATCACAAGTCGTAGAGAAATGTTATTGCAATTGCGTTGTGTTGTGTGGGGATAACTTTACAATGTATGTCGTGTGTACAATGATGGCGGTTTTAAAGCTGTTTGTGACTGTTTTAGTGTCAGCTATGAATTAATAAGTAAGAGCTATTCATAAAAATATCTCCGAAGCTGTTCAAATGAAGTTCGGAGATATTATTATGAATTGCTAATAATAAAAGATATTACAGATACACCGTGTATGTCTTTACATACATACACCGTGTATGTCTTTACATACACGGTGTATCTGTGTAATATCTTTTCGGATAGCCAGAACTTTTTTAAAGATTCAATACGTGTTTTAAGTCCCACAGCCAAGGAAAAATCAGCGGTTCCAGACATAGATACACCCACATGGTCCGATGTATGGTAAAGCTGATTTTCTTTTAAGAAAGCGACGGAAAATTTGAATGCTCGTAGGTCTAGAATACAAAGGGGCTATAAGAGTAAAGGAACACCAACGAAACGATAGATGGGCTGTGTGAAGGATGATATGGCTAGAAAGGAGGTGACTGTTGAGATGACGAGTAATAGAGAAGTATGGAAGAAGACATGTTGAAATAATCCCCAAAATAAATATATCTATTTTATCCCAAATAAATTGGGATAAGGGCAGGCAAATGATGAGGTCTAGAATAAACAGTAAAAGTTTGAATAAGGTAGTCTTTTGTCTATATCGAAACAAAGCAAAAGATAGAATTTTATAGTACTACTAAAGTAATTACAGTATAAGATACTAACCTAGTTATACAAAACCCGATGCCAAAGGCAAGGTAAAAGCAAATTATCAGTAAAAGCAAACTTTAATGTTTGTAATAAAAATGAACGAACATTTTACCCGAAAAGAATTTTTACGAATCATTAGTGAGCAACAAAAATGTTCCGACGAAATTGACGAAATGCGTGGGTTTTCGGAACATCTCTTGATATAAATTTAGCTGCTTGCTTCATTTTATAACTACCTTTTGCCCGCGGCTTCGCCCGTGTAGCATGTCCAGTCTATTACTTTCTCACTGCTGAGACACATGGCCACGTAGCTCCTACGGGAACGTACTCATCATCTGCCTAGCCTTTTCACAACGATGTTGGTGTCAGCTTCCAGTCTAACCTGATGCATACCAGCATTTTACAGGGAGCGACTGCCTATCTGACTTCCACAACCCAGTTAGTTCTACACCAATTACATTTTCCAGGTATTTCTGTTGCGAGATACACTTTATAACATCACAGCTATTTCAAATTACACTGTGAACGTCCAATTAGTGGATATTAATTTGTGGAAACAGCTCCTTTCTTCAGTTGCAGCTTTCGGGGACGAAGTCAAAACAGAGAACTCATTAACGGACTGAGACTGTGCTCAGACCTTTTAAAAATAACTTTTAAAACAAAAATATGCTGTGGTTTTTTGCTTTGTTATGGTAAAAGTTATGAGCATAGCTTTCTGATGTAAATAAAATAGGTAGAAATTACATTTATGGTAAAACTTCATTAAAATTTGTTCCCATCATTATCATTTTACTACCCTTACCGCAATTTATTTGAGGTCATCGTGTCTTCCACCAGCAGTGACCTAGTAGTATCAATGACCATCGGACCAAGTCATAGGTCCTGAGTTCGACCACAAGACCTCTGATTTCTCGGATTCATGTGCATATTATTGTATAATTATCACTTGCTTCGGTGAAGGAAAACATCGTGAGGAAACCAACTGAACATGCTTGAGAGATACTTCTCGACGGCATGTAAAGCTAAGTCAGAGGCCTGTGGGCTTGCGACACCAGGTTAGGCACTAACCACACAAAAATGAAAGAAAGATGTCTTCCATACTTTTCTACAAAAGTCCAGTCAAGCCGGACGGGAAAGTTGCAGATCGGTTGTGGACACCGTGCTCTGTTGGATATTTGGTTTTTTTTTTGGTTATTTTTTTTTTATTTTGGCATTAAGTCCGCCTCTGTACTTTTGTGCTTGAAGTGTTAAATAAAATTTCTTACAAATTCAGGTGTCCGGAGCCACGTCCACAATTTGTTTGCATACAACCAAACCTTACCAAACCAAACCTTATTAAATCTTCATCTCAGGAGTCACCGTCTTCCGAATTATTCTGGTGTCAAGGACCATCTCTCTTGGTTTTCACCTCATTTATTATCATTATTAATTATTTAACAGCCTCGTTGGTCTAGTGGTCGCAAGCGCGACTACTGAACATGAGGTCCTGGGTTAGAGTCCCAAGTCGGGCTAAGTGTTATTGGGTTTTTCCATCAGGAATGTGCCAGTAGCAGCGACAGTCTGGATTTGTACCAGTCTTATCAAGCGGTATCATAGTACCGGTGCTGGTGCCGGTGCCGGTTGTGAAGGTCAGATGGGCAGTCGCTCCATGTAAAATACTGGTATTCAGCTGCATCCGGTTAGACTGGAAGTCGACCTCAGCATAATTGGGAAAAGGCTAGGCAGTTGATGATACTACAAATTCTTTCTTGTGTTTTTATTAACTCTTCATTTCCTTTACAAATGTCTACAAGCTTTTTTGAGTCACAACTAGAATATTAAAACAATCCACCGTACTACTGTTTCAGTGGACGGTAGACTGACATGAATATTATATGATATCGGTTCTTTGTAATAATGATTGGGAATTCAGTATCGGGTCAATTATTTACAGCGGATTGGAAGTGAGATATTATCATTTTAATGACATTGCATTAATTCATCTTTTATATAAACATTTAATACGAAATTTCACGTAAAAAGTTGACGGTCGTACAGTAGACCACATAAAAACAAGAAGACAACTTATACTGGTTTTTCTACATGCGGAATAGTCCTATACAACATTAGTTTTAGTATATGCGAAACCTGAAACACGTGTCTAGTATTTTTATGTAAAGAATCTATGTACAAAATTTCAAAACTGTATCTTGAAAAATCACAAAGTTATAAGCTTGTTCTGTTACCTGGTTGTCCGCACAAAAACGTGGTCATTAGGCAGCGAGGGCGCGTGCTCGCCTCCAGCGTCGTCTTGCGCTCATTGATAATAATAATTTGGCAGTAGGTACCTAAATGATTGCGATAGGTACTTAGTGTCGCTCTGTGTTCAACTTGTAACCTTTTTAAAATATTTTTGGGACAAAATATAACATGGTTTAAAAATTATTGGAATCGATTCAGTTACTTATTCTGAACAAACTATATTCAGGTTTGGCATATACTAAAAATAATGTTGTATTTATGTTAAAATATTTAATTTTGACAACAACACAGTCTTTATTTCGCTGTTTAAAAGTTTGGGCAGTTCTTGAAGTTCAATGGTCACTCTCCTGGGGATGAATTTACATCTTCGTTTTTTTTGAAATAATCCCATCTAATTACATAATTCTGTTTAACATCCTGATGTTTCCAGTGTAGCCAATGGTTTAGCGGGCAAAAGCGCTGGTGGTGTAAATAAAATATCAACGTGGTACATCAACAGCGCTTACAAAATTATTTTAATCCCAATATAAATGATAAGTTAGTATGACATCAAATAGGTAGCATCCTTTATTATGTGGGAACTTTTTGGAACAAAATAATTTCATGAATTGAGTAATTATAAATCCGGCGTTGTGGCGTATTAATTTATGTACATAATTAACTCAGAACTTTTCATATTTACGATAATTTAACGCTATTGTTGTCTTGAAAATGCTCCAATAAAGTTTTCCTTATTTAAAATAAATAATAAATTCAATAACTTTTAATCAGAAACGTATTTTGAATAAACAACTAAAAACAATATTTAGTATCTGTTAATGATCGGTCCAATGAACCAGTTGCGGATATCAGACACTGACAGATATCTCATAACATTTTTTTTAGACTCCCGTGCCATGAAACCACATCCACAATTCATTCGTACCTTTTAGAAGAAAATATGTGAACCAATCTTTGACCCAATATTTGTCTCTAGGTTTGCACCAACTCGAGCGCCAGCCCCGTGGGATGACGTGAAGACCGTGGACCAGATGGGCCCAGTCTGTCCCCAAAGACTGCCAGACATCTCCAACGAAACCTTGGCTTTGGAGAGGATGCCCAAAGGAAGGTTGGAGTATCTGAGGAGGTTGCTGCCACGGCTCAAGAATCAGAGTGAAGACTGTCTTTATATGAATATCTATACGCCTGTGCAAGGTAAGTCCAACTTAAACTTAGATTTGTACATTATACTGGGTTTTTATGTGCTAGTTATGTGTTAGAAACTTAACCCGATAGTGAAGCAAAATACTGCAATTGAAAATGAGTAAAAAATAGAAAACAAAAAATATAAAACCTTGTAAGAAGTAACAGTAATGCTAGAGCCAAAGTCGTTTATTCTAGTTACGCTGAAAGTCAGGATTCCGTCTCATAGTTTACCTTATTTTTAGTCATCATCTGGATAGCGGCTACTTATTTTGTGGAATTACATGACATGGTGTTGCTTTATTAATCCAAATTAAAAAGAATTTATTCAAATGTGGTTTAAAATTAGCACTTTTTGAACGTCAAAATTTCAGTCCCCCAAAACGCCTACAACATCAAAAACATACTAGTATTACAAAGTAACAATGACATAAAGAACATAATATAACATCACGCCTGTTATCCCTAAAGGGTTAGGCAGAGGTGTACCTAATAGTACACTGACATTACGCCAGTTATGTTTAAGTCCCATGTAATAGGGGGCGAGCCTAATGCTATCAACCCGGCACAAATCCAGGCACCGTGGCTGCTACTGAGAAATTCCTGATGGAAAAACCCAATAAAACTTTGCTCGACCCGGGAATTGAACCCAAGAGGTCATACTCAGCAGCCGCGCTTGCGGCCACTAGACCAACGAGGCAGTCACACATAGAACTGTTGTGAAAATATCTTAATGTTTTAACGGAATATGCATGTATTCCGTTAACAGGATCCGATTTCCATTCAGTACTGAGGAGCTCGTGGCTAAATAATAACAGCCACTCGGGTCGATCTTTAGGTAAAGCCGTGCTTGCCTAGGTTGGTCTGTGGATGGGTGACCACCCATTACATACCGAGTTTCCTCCGTGCCACGGAAAGCACGTTAAGCCGTTGGTCCCGGCTGTCATTTGTTAATCTTTGACAGTCGTTACAGGTAGTCAGTGGCCCGAAAGTCGGACAACCAGTCTCACCAAGGGGTATCGTATTACCTAGTACTAACTGGGTTGTGTAGGTCAGATAGGCAGTCGCTCCATGTAAAGTACTGGTATTCAGCTGCATCCGGTTAGACTGGAAGCCGACCCTAACATAGTTGGGAAAAGGCTAGGCAGATGATGACTGTCAAATAAGCAAAAACATCGTGTGCTCTTTGTTCATAAGTAACAGCTTAAACGATCTAAGCTCTGACACAAAAGGTAGGATAATTGCTTTGAATATAACTCTTGGTTTTTATTGTCCCTTTCCATGCCACCCTGTGAATAAAAGTTAAATTATATCCACGGGTTAAACCTCATGTAAAAAATTAAATGGACTTACCAATGAGCTTTATTTTTTTTTTAATGTATTTATTTAATGATATTATAGTACAGAGGTGTGACTTAATTCTATTTGTTACCTTATTAAAATAGTACTTTTGAAAAAAAAGTTTTTTTTTCTAAAATTTATCAAACATACGTGAAACACAAAATACTAGCCAAAGAAAGACGCCAGCACATTAAGCTAACCGAAACTGTAAAATTTTCCCAATCAACCTTGAACCTAATGCTTTAGCGATAAAGTTGGAAATCTATTAAAGAAATTTGACAGATTGTATAAGCTTGATGTGCGTTACGTGTATCTGTGTGAATTTTTCAAAACGATACATTTTGCTGTGACTTTCACCATCATTTAAGAGCGTTTACGACTTACGGCATTTCATACAAACTTTCAAGTCCTTTTTTTTTCGAAATGTCTGAACCGATTTTAATGAAACTTCATACACATAAGCAGGATACATAGGTCTTAAAAGTTATCAGAGAACATTTTCGAAATGTTTTTTTTTTTTAAAAGATAATTAATAATTTCTGTTTCTATGGAAAATCTAAAATCGTTCTAAATTAGCTGTAACACTATTTTTCGAAAATATCCTCTATGTGTTCAATACGTTACAAATAAACCAAAATATGACATAATTCTCAGCGCGAAGTATCCGGCTTAGGCGGGTTGCCAGATGTATAATATATTTTATAACAATGAAGGTGGGTAATCATTCATCTTTGAAGAAAATACCCATTTATTATTAGAAAGAGAAATAAACACCTCACAAAAGAAAACGTTATAAAAGAAATCATTTGATTTTGTTTTCTTAAGTACATTGTATTTTCCCATTCATGCATAATGAAAACAGCCTTGTAAAGGTTAAGGTGAAACGTCTGTCTTAAAAAAGAAACATAAATTGAATGATTAAATGGGAGGAAAAAGAAAAAAGAAACATCGTTTATTAGCCCGGTTAAAAAATAACACTTTTCAATCATGGATTTGGACAATTACTTGGTAAAAAAATACGAAGTCAGACGCTCCAGCTCCACCTACTATTAGATGGCAGCAATAGTACCAATGAAAATTAAATTCCTAACCCCGCATCCTAACCAAAGCGATCGGTCGTCCGAATAGGCCACTGTCACAGTCATATGTCATTAATTTGTTCGGAAAGAAGGCATCCTGTTAATGCGACTTGGGGGTATAAGGCCCGGCGCCCATTGGCAGCATGGCATGGCAAAGTATTTTTAGGTGACGCATAAAAATATAACTTAATTGTATGGAAATAAAGTTGGAATTTCAATATTAACAGTCGTAAGGACATACAACGGTATTGTTTTTGTACTAACGATCGTTAACATTGAAATTTCAACTTTATTTACATACTTTTAAGTTATATTTTTATTTGCCATGCCGTGCCGGCAATGGGCGCCGGGCCTAAGTCAGTCAATAAGAGACCCTCTTTCAAAAGATGAGTGGATCAATCAACCAGATGATATTGGCGATTGAGGCGAAGATTGTATTCTCAAGAATAAAATTAAACTTATTCTTTCTTCCCATTTGATCACAAAATAAAGCTAATTCTCACTGCCATTGATATCGCACCAACTTGTATTAAAAAACGGTCCACTCTTTTCAATTATAGACATTTTGACATAACCAGTTTATAATGTTCCCACGACTGGGAACACTGGCATCCTCTCTACGAGAGAGTGGGGTGTTACGGTGGTCATGGACCACCGTAGACAAGGATTTCTTTGACGGAAGAATCGACAAAATGACAGATTGTGTCGACACAATGACAGATTTCTAATGGCGGTTATGCTACGGGGCAGGCCAATTGGTAGCTGTCCCTAGTCTTCGAATAATTGGCTTTAGAAAATGCCGCTGATATATGATGTTTTTCTTCATCGTTTTGAGAGCAATGATTATGAAATCCCAAGACACCGCACCTCTGATTTTTCGGATTCATGTATGTATTGTATAATAATCACTTGCTTCGATGAAGGAAACCAGCATGTCTGAGAGATATTTATCGACGGCTTGTCTAAGTCAGAGGCGCCATGGGTGGCATAAAAACTCTGACACCAGGTTAGGCACTAACCACACGATATAGAAAGATATTTCACAAAGAAATACGCCTGCGTGGACGCTACTACTGGCGCTCCGTGCTCAAATATAATTTACTGAATATTAATAACTGATAAAGTTTTGTAGGTTAGATTTATATTACCAAAAAACTTCCATCTTGTGACCTTGAGATCAAAAGCTTATCTCGACCCAAAGGTTAACATTCTGCCAGACAGCCGAACCAGAGGTAATCTACCAACAAGATAGCCATTTTCATTTTGCTTATTTTTCCCAATTTTATCCTGGTTTACGGCATCGCATTACAACATCGGATATCGGATCCCTTGAGGCTAGACACGGAAATATATTTTTTTGGAAAGAATTCATAGAAAATATCTATAGAAGATAACCTCGGAAGGGGTTTGTGGCTACATAAAAATAGCGGCACCGGTCCAAGGTTCATCCGAAGATGGGTTGCCGTCCATTATAAGAAGATCCCTATATGCTTTGGGAAGCGCGTTAAGATGTTCCCGGGTTTTTGTAGGTCTTTGACAGTCGTTACGGGTAGTAAAAAATCTGAAAGATTGACAATCAGTCTTACCAAAAAGGCCTGATCGTGTTACCCAGTTACTGGGTTGTAGAGGTCAGATAGTCAGTCCCTCATGTAACTGGAAGCTGACCCCAACATACTGTATTTGAATTCAACCCCGGCACCGGGTAGAATGCAAAAATAACTTCGTCAGAAAGTCCTTAGGAGGGAAATGTAATATTTTCTTTGTCGGTTGCATTTCTAGCTTCTTACTTGTTGGAAATGGCTTAAACTTGGTCGCTGAAAAGTCTTTATAGATCGGACGTAAATATTGAATTTCTGTCCATGCGATATTCAGTCTGGGACTATTTGCGCAGAAGAAATAATTTGGCTATTTGTACTGATCACAAGTTACAGTAGTTCAAGGTCGATTAACACTTCAGTTTTTACTTAATTATTTACCAAATTAAAATAACACTTTATAGAATCATGCCTGTTCTTCTCGAAGAGTTAGGCAGATGTGGATCTCCAAATAGTACACCCACCAAAATAAAAAAAAACAGCAACAGCAAAACACAGCACAGCAACACAGCATTGACCAAAATATTTAATTTTAAATGAAAAAAAAAAGGTTATTTTTTTGGAATATTAACTACCACATAGAGTTCAAAATTACAAAATGGTCTGCTGACAAAATACTCGTGCATTCCCAAAGAGCACAGAAACTTTACCTCAGTCGACTTGGACAAATTGCTCAAGAAGGTAAGTGGTGGATGTGCTCTGTTTCCTACCATTTCTAGATTAAAGTGGGGCACTTCTTAGAATTTTCACAGAAATAGCACCTTTACGTGGTTCTTGGTGAGGTCTTGAATTCGTCACATCGAAAGTTTTCGTGTTGGATCCTTGTGGGAATTTATTTTTACTTTTCTTTAAATACCTATCACCTTCACTATAAAAAAAAAAAACTATTTTAGCTTGATACAAGTTGTTCACAATATCAATCTTAACATGATCTGCCTAGCCTTTGCCAAATTAATTGGGTTGGCTTCCAGTCTAACCGGATGCAGCTGAACCAGTATTTTACATGGAGCGACTGCCTATCTGACCTCCACAACCCAGTTAGTACTGGGTAATACAATATCCTTTGGTAAGACTGGTAATCTTAACATAGTGTAAGCAAAACTGATAGATTACAATAGTTTTACAGGATTTTTCGGATAGTTATTTTAAGACGAATAAAAAATATAAAGACTATTTTGTGGTGTCAAAAACGAATGCAATTTTATTGCGCAGCGCTGGCGGTAGTGAGACCAGCCAAGGCATCGGATAATTGCTCGTTGCACTTGGACAGTTCCTTTGTGTCTCCTGAATTGGTCTAAAACGACGGCGTAGACACAAGTAAAATAATTTGGTAAACGTATAGTCTTATATCACACAAAGCTCCACTTTCTTTGAAAGGAAGGAAAAAGTCGACATAACCAGGAAATATCACATCAAACTATCTCCTGCGCTATCCTACAGTGAAATATATCTTCTGTAGTCACAATTATGGCCTTTCAAGACCCATTCATAGGTTCTAACTTCCCTTGATTATGATTCAGCTTGCATCCGTGCTAATGCTTTGTCATATGGGTGGGTACACAGAAATGTGACCAAAAGCAGGGTGTTTAGTACTCAAATCACGTTCGTCCCTGTTTTGACCCAATTTCCCCTTTATTGCTTACGTAATCCCTGTTGACAAAAGCCTTTTTCGTATAATGTCTGAGATAATTCAAGATGGGTATTTGATTGTAGAGATCCAAATTGTGTTCGCAGATTTTATTTATTTTTAGAGGTATTTACGTAATTTTTACTTGAAGTTAGTAGTAATAACATAGTATACCTTCTGTTTTTCACTTCTTACAGATTACTAAATCATTCAGCTCGACTCTTATCTAGGCTAGCAATTACGTCGATTTTGCAAACTTGTCTTAAATTATCAATTCAGTTCCAATTTAATTTTTAGAAATAATTAAATGAAAAAAAACGCGTCTAGTTTGGAAATTATTCTATTACATAATCCATACTATTGTTTTTAGTAAAAATATGTTCATTTGGAATGAAAAGACTTCTTTATCTCATCAGGTCTACCTGGGTACCAAATCGTGAAGAGACAGAAGTACAAACAAACGGGCAAATACAGGGTGTAAACGGACCCTTCACGAAACCGTTAACCAAGCATTATATACATCAAACTAAGTAACTTTTTGCAAAATTGATTGCTGGAAAACGAAATTTTTTTTTGGTATTAAAAATCACGTTTTACGTTAGCACTCAATGTAACGCACTCAAAACATTGTGCTAATGGATATATCGAATAGTACGGGTTTTTGGATGTGTTTAAAGTAAAGTTCGTACATTGAAAATATATATTTAAAAAAATGGAACTTGGAAGGTATGGTCTAGAACAAAAAAAAATATCCCAATGACGCGGAGAACATGTGCGTTTCGGCTTCGTTAAGGGTCTTGTTACACCCTTTATATATAGAACAAGTTACTTTTAAACTTATAACACAATAATAAAGTGAATTATTATCTTTTAATTATTTCCATACAAATTAATTACATTTTTAAATATTCCTTAGAAAAAAACAATATAAAAAACATTTAAAAATATAAAAAATTGTAGCCCACCGGTATCGGGAACAGGGTCCAAGCTACCGGCGCTCAGGGCTAAGTGAATTATTTTTAATATTCTAATCATTTTCGTTCCCCGCTCAAAGCACTACTGATATTAATGAAAATCTAACGCAACGCAGATTGAAATAGCGGTATCACTCGCACACATTTGTAATTAATGATCAAACTCATAACTAATCAAAATATTAGCACTAGATGTAAACTTAGGTTACAATTTTATTAATTCATCACTAGCATTGCTGAATTGAATCTATGTGATTCAAAATTTACCTCACCCGTACAAAATTTCATTAAAGTTTTCACAATTTTCGTTTTATTTTTAAATTGTTTCGAGTATTGCCAGTCGTATCAACGCTAAATGCTTTATCGATGATCGAAGTTTCATGCAATAAGGTTCAAAGTTCAACACTACACATCAATAAGTTACGGTTGGTAAACTCTTTTGTGAGCTCAACACTCCACGAAACTACTTTATCTGTTGATATTGCTTTTCGTTTCAAAATATGCTTTCCAGCGTTGTCATCGACTTGATAAATAATGATATATTTTAAGAAAATAGTAATTTTAAGCAATTCGTCAGATTCGACGAATTTGTGCAAAATTGTGCCCGAGAAATGTGTACAGGCTCATTGATAGCCTTTTACATGGGACTTAGACAATCCTGTCGGAGAACATCTCTGCTTACTCCTTAAGCTTGTCTAGCTAGCTAAACGTCACTCTTTCCCAATCATGCCTTTTTTATTTTTAATGACCTAGCGGAGTCTGGATTTGTGCCTTATTGATGGCAAAAGGCTCGCCCCCTATTACATGGGCCTTAAACATAACTGGCGAAAGTGGATGTACTATTATGTACCTACACCTCTGCACAAATTCTTCGGAGATAACAGGCGTGATGATATGTAATGTAGAAGTAGACGATTCCTTTTGTAATTTCTATAATTATCATCTTTTCCTTCTTCCACCATTGACTTTACTCATCATCATGCTCCTGCCCTTATCCTAACTTATTCGGGGTCGGCGCAGCATGTCTTCTTCTTCCATACTTCTCTATTACTCGTCATCTCAGCAGTCACCTCCTTTCTAGCCATATCATCCTTCACTCAGTTCATCCATCGTTTCTATGCCTTCCACTACTCTTATAGCCATCTACGAGTACATCCATACTCAACATTTCCCTATCGGACTTACTCCATTTTCCAAAAATTCCACCCCATGCCAAAAACCTTCAATCTTCTGAAATCTGATCTTCGGGATTACCCAGCGAAACTAATCACGAATTCACGAAGGGTCATAAATCAGTTTCCGCGCGATGCATCTATACTTCGGTTCATCGCACCCAAATGTAAGCTGCCTCGGTCCTTACGCATAGTTGCTCAGATACAAACCTCTATGGGTATGTTCAAGGAGAGGAGCTTATGCAAGGACTTACTTTTTTGTCAACCTGTATAGTTTCAGAGCGATTGTGTCATCTATTAATGTTGCAACATCATGCTGAGATACCTTCCTGGCCTCGAACAGGACCGATTTATTAGTTTATTTATTTTTTTGGTCTCATTTTATATTTTATAAATAATTTTATCTCCTATGTTTTCAATGTGTGAGTCCATTACATACTTTTCTTTTACTATCCCTTCCACTCTTTCTAATGTGAAGTTTTCTCCGACCAATCTCCCACTAACGACACGCTAGCGTCTTCTAGCAGCCACTGCGTGTCGACACTGGCCGTATGTCAAAAATATTTTTGATTACGAAACGGGGCGGCCGCTTGCATCCATAGTGAAAATATGGTAGGTATCTAGCATGACATTACTCTGCGACCTAGAGAGCTAGCAAGCGATCGTTTTTTATTATACCAATGGAAACATTGCCCTTGTAGCCAACTAGCGATGCAGTATTAGTCCTACTTAATCGCGCTCACCATCGCGCCCGCTACCGCCCGAATCATATTCACCCTGGACGAGGCCTATGTATAGTTTCGTATATAGGAAAATGTATTCCGGCTTTGGGAGAACTGTGTCGTAATCGGAAAATTTTCGCCATAAGCCAGAAATGGTTCTGTTATTCTTTTATTGATATTTGATATGAAATGTTTTTGGTATCCTGATGTTTGTTTCTGCTGAAAATTAAATTTAGTTTTATCCTTATCGTCTTTCTTATCTTCTTACCTTTTTATGTGGGATAAATAATGGCGCTTATTACAATATTTGAATTGTTATTTCGAATAAAGAATTTTCGATAGTCCATTTTTAGAAGTACGAGTAGGTAGTAATTTGATTAGACGTACAATCGGTAAGATGTCGGACGTATTGTTATTTCTTCTTTAAACTACACTGCAATGATGCATTGGACAAAATATTATAGCAAAATATTATACCATCCACACGAATCTATGTGCTTCTTTCTTTAAAAGACCATCTCAGTCAATATTCTGCATGGTCCTCATTTGACTTGACCAAGATTATATCTGGACCTTGCGAGAGACAGTGATCCCTGAGTTTGTTTCGGCTGTTTCTACTTTGAGTAGTCAGGTACGGAATATACACAGGAATGTGTTTTTTAAAAATCAACTTACAGAAAAAAAATGATTTATGATTTACATCGTCTGTTTGCTCATCCTGGAATATCTTGTATGAAGGAAAATTTTATTTATGAAAAACCTAACGTTTCATTAGAACAGTATTCCTTCTATTTAGTAAAACAGTTCACGTAGAAAGCATAGTACCAAACCACGGTCTCGATCAAATTAACCAACTCAGACATGAATGATTTAGATTCCCGATACAATCAAACTTGAATAATAGCAAAGACACAAACCACAAATACAATAGAAATTATTAAGCGATAGTGGTAAAATATGCAAATGATTTTCATTTAGTAAAACTCCCTTACTGAATACATATCTTTATTTACAGGCATTCAATTAATGTTTGATTCCACGTTTTGTCTGCATGCCGAAACGAAAATGCAATAACATTGAGTTACCGCTTAAAAAGAAAATGTTTGACTTCATATTTCCATGCAATTTATTCGGAAAGTGCATTCGCGGCATGTTGAAAGAGTTCACGACATTATTGCATTCAATGACTTTGTAATGTGAATCACGAGTTATTTTAAATTGAATTAAAGAGACTATTTTGAAAGAATTTCTGTGCTCGAGCGCTTTTTGGAAATTGTTGGAGCGATGCTTTCGAATTCAAAGTATTCAATTTTAAAGAGGATACATGTAAAATGCACAAATGTTTCACATTAATGTACTGAACCTTGACAAGAGTTCAAAACTGAAATCGATAGTCTACAAAAAGTAGACAAGGTAGGTGTTGACTATAAATCTGGATTAAAAAGACAGCATCAACATTAAACTCCATGCAACCAAAAACAAACCATCCGTTGTTACGAAAAAAGACTATTTTGCATCAAGAAACGAAACAGGAGCTCAAGTTATACTCGAACATTTTAATCACAGTTTGCAATGGTTTGTCCCCCTCTTTCATCTGGATAGTTTTGTTACGATTGTCCTTTGTTCGCAAGTAACAATAGTCACGTGAGACGCCCAAGATTGTGAGAGAATTATTTGTGAAGAAATTATTAACGTTGGACCGGATTGTGCTTTTGTGGATACTGATAAAAGATTCCGAACAAATATGGAGGTTGTGAATGAAGGAATGAAATATATCTAGAATCGTATGGAAGAAGCTTAATTATTGTAATGGAATTTTAATAGATTTGCCATATTTTTTTGGTGAAACGAAGACTGTAACCGCTGGTAAAGTGACTACTTTAAGAATGACGACTTAAAGCAGCAAATATTAAAATGGAGAGAGACGATCTGAACAAGTGAAACTGCCAGACCGTTTTGCCTCATCATCAGCCTATAGCAGTCTACTGCTGGACATAGGCCTCCTCAATCGCACGCCAGTCAACTCGATTCTCAGCAAATCTCATCCAGTTGCTACCAACCACCCCACGAAGATCGTTACTCCACCGAGCCTGAGGGCGTTCCACCTTATGTTTGCCGATTCGCGGCCCCAGACCGTTTTGCCTAGCAACCAGTTATACGAATCGTAGATATTGTTTAGTTGCAACCATTTGCTTCAAGTGTAGAACTGCCCCATTTTCCTCGTGGTCGCAAGCACGACTTCTGGGGCGTGGGGTCCTGAGTGCGATTCCCGGGTCGCACAAAAATGTGCTAATGGGTTATTCCATTAAAAATTTCTCAGTATTAGCCCGGAGTTTGGAAGTCGGTGGTGGTGGTATGATAGCCTCGGAAAGTACGTTAAGCCGTTAGTCTTGCGCCTGATCTCCCTCCGATCGTGTCGGATTGCCGTCCCATCGGACTATGAGAGTAAAGGAACAGAGAGTACACCTGTGTCTGCGCACATACAATTGTGCACTATAATATCTGCAGCGCCGCGCCGATGGCTAATCTCCGCTAAGATTGACCACCGTGACCAAAAACGGTCAGGAGAACTATTATTATAAGTCACAAAAGATACAGATTTTAGTCTGGTCAGATCATATCGAAAGTTATAGACCGACCGCTTTAATGAGTCCTCGCGAAGGTATTAATTTAAATGGAATATTCTGAAGGTTGATCACGTTCAATTGGTATCGTAATACCTACGTGGACTATGGTTATTTTAAAGCATATAACCTGTGGGGTTTTGTTAGGAATTTGTGGACGCTTAATGTGCCTTTAATGGTGCAAGGTGGAGGGCACATGAAAGCGGTCGGTCTATAGACAAGTACCAATGGACGCGTTAAAACACTAAAGTTGAAAAGTATTTCCAAACTACAAAATTAAATGAATTCATAATAATCAATTAAATTATATCGTATGCGGTCATGCGCATTAATTACACCAATATTCTACCAAAATCGCTAATTGCAGTGGTTTATGATTGAGGCCAATGCTCATTGATTCACATTTATGGTCCCATGATATTAATGATTATAATGTTAATGGCAATGTTGTCCATGCGACTGTTGAGGATGATCTAAATTTGTGCCCGGTTGATGGCAATAGGCTCGCCCCCTATTACATGGAACTAAAATATAACTGGCGATATGTGGGTGTACTATTAGGTACACCTTTGCCGAACCCTTTCGGAATTACAAGCGTGATTTTTTATGATCCAAGCATATTATTTGAGTTTGCATTTCGGTTATATAACCTCGCACCTTTTTCTAATGGGGGGAAGGCAAAAACAACAAAACACCACCTACTTATATGCGATCCTTACGTACTCCTTTCGTTTCGTGCACGTTCATACATCAAGTCATATATTTGGGTTTAAAGAATGTATAAATAAAACTGACTCGTTAACTACTAGGTTAAATCTTAATAGATATTCTGCGCAATATTTTAGATTGTGTTGTATACTTATTTGTAGTGAAAGGGTTGCTAACCCATCGTTTACGACCACCACAGGCCGCGTTTCCTCACAGTTAATATTTACAACTTGCGGACTATGATAAAAAGCTGTAAACGGTTCTGGTTTGTACTATCTTTCGTCGTAAAAATATTTAGTGTGTTATTTTAGATTCTATTTTATTTCCTAGACATTAACGTTTCTATTTCTTGGTCAAAAATAGCTTTTTAATCTAAGCTACAGAATGTGGCTTCCTCAACAACAACGGTTTTTGTTTCTATATTTTGTTTATTTTTGGAATATTTCTACCTACTTTAATATTTATTTCGTTATCTGTTTTCTCATTTCTTCAATCACTTTCCTTTGTGTTCATATCATCGTGTTTGGCACGTTTGTTTTCTTTTTATTATATCTCTGTGTTCCGTTTTCCTTATAACACTCAAGAATATACAGAGCCAATAAAATTGAGTATAATTTTATATCCTCCAAATGCGGGAAGCGTATAATCTTGTTAGTGAATTTAATAGAAATTCCGAATTGCCAAAATACGACGCATTTACGATGATGACTTATCAAAAAACAATATCCTAGATAAGTGAGAGTTAACAAGTAATAAGGAAGAAATAGAGAAAAATGAGACACCATAAACACGAGTAAATAACATGCACACTCAATAAGCTGCATAATATGCATTTTCCTCAGTAGACATTTTGCAACTTACATCTGATCCAGCAAATAATACTATGTATAAAACAACAAACATTCAGAGATATGAGATCTCTTAAAGTGTCACTAAACACCCAGATAAAAATTAAAGTTGAAATGTCATACAACACTAGATGGCATAATGTCTCTATTAGTAATGGAGACATTAAAATAAAAATAGTTCTAGTCAAATCCCAATTGAAAATATGACACATCGAATTAAAAGACTAGGGATACCTTTTTGAAAAGTACGTCGACGTGAAAATCCAACGATGAAACATTGTAATCCAAGCAAGCTCACTACAATCGCAAAATGGAAAACCCAAAACAATTACAAAGCGGAGAAGAATTCCTTTTCAAGTGTTAAAATACCGAAGATAGTAACAAAATGAACAATGCGGCTATTCTAACTTTTAGTTTTCAGAAAATAAAGACGATAATACACCTTTTGTGAAGTGTGCCGACGAAACAAGCTATCTTTTATCCACTGGAGTTAAGAACTTCCATCTCTCCATGCACTTTATGAACGTAAAAGTTTTAAACGATACTCTTAATGTTATTGTATTATAAAGTTAAATGTGCACGTCTAAGAAATTAGGTAACGTTCTTTATGGAACTGAATTACGGGAACTAGCTCACCCAAGAAAGAGTTTTCCTGAAGAATGATACAATATTACATTTTGATTCCGCGAAATAGTTGCTTTAGCAGAAATTGTGAAGTTGTCTAGTTTGTTTTTGGAGATCTCGTTAAAATTATTTTCTGCTCTGTGGACAGTTTTATATATAGGATTATCCGAGCACGTTTTAACGTTGAACATTTTTTTAATTTTTTAAGAGTTCTTGAACAAGTTTTCAGGTCAAAGAATTTCACTCACTCAATGCTTTACTGTAATATTCGGAAATCATCATTATCTTCCTACCCTTGTCCCATTCCACTTGGGATCGCCGCAACAAGTTTTCTGCTTCCATTCTCCCCTGTCACACGTCACGGAATCATTTACTCCTTTCTCTTTCATATCATTCCTCACACAATCCATCCATTTTTTCTTTGGCCTTCCTCTCTCCTCCCTCCATCAACATCACTCACCAGAAGATCTTTGGAAAATATTCATATTGAGTCTATTACTTGAAACTGAAGGCAAATGCTCAGCAATTTAATTCCAGACTGTCGCAAACGTCCATTATATTCCGTTATCTGCCAGTTAAATAACAAATTGTTTAACTTTATGCTTATGGAACAGTCGTTGGGCTACCATCAAATACTGGTATTCAAATTAATTTCGAAAACTTATCTCAAATTCCCTTTTGAACTTTGTGAAATATTGCTAGGATATTAAAATGGAGAGTAAGTAATATTTTATGTACAAGAAGTTCATACATTTTAGATATTTTATTAAAAGTTACCACAAGAGTTTATATGGATGACCTCATCACATGCGAACGCGTGCTTCGAGGTCGGTCACCGTTACAGTATGATTTTATTGGTGTTCCGTCCGTATAAATATTTTATTAAGTGTTTCCTTCATTTATAAATACCGAATATTACATTCTAATCTTATTTAATGATATTCACGCTAGCATATCGGTATTTTAAAAATTTCATAATTTCAAATCAAAAGCAAAATAAAATCTAACAACGTACATTCCCATGTACGGCCTACGGTATACGCCATTATTACATTACTCTTTTGCAACGTCCATGATTTACTGCTCTTCTGATATCCAAGATAAAAAGCCCAAACACGACATACCCAGCATGTTTGAAAAATTTATTACACCCTCTTTCAAAAAGTTCCAACGTCACTTCGGTGGATGCAGAACAAATATTTGCACAATATATTTCTTGGGAGACAAGGCGATGCGGATGTACAAGACACGGTGCCAGGCAAATACTTTTCATTGGTTTGTGTCTCCAATGTGGAAGTAGGAATTGCAGATAACAATTTCTGAAAGACGATTTCGACGAAAATTAAGAAATTATAGAAAACTGCAGAGAGGTTTCGCCGATTTTTGCATCATCAAAGTAAGGTCGTTGGTCCCTATTAACATTGTCGGATGTGAAAATCGGCTACTTTACAGGAGAGCGCGGCAAAGTTTGAATTGTTGATATTTTTTTAATTATACGAACTAGGTTAACAGAAACTAACAGAATTATAATACATGTTTAAAAGTTTACTTACGTGGTAATAAAGTACTATTATTGTTTTTCTAAGCATGTTAAAAGTCAGAAATGACTTTTTTAACCGTATCAAATCAAGTGTATTTTGTCGGATCTGCCACATACGACAATGTTAAGTGTACAAACAAATTGACTATTTGTTGGAAGTGCCACATACGACATAGTTACGTGTATAAAGTTATTGATTATTTGTTGGAACTGGCACATACGACACTATTAATAGTAAATCCTAGACCAATGTCTGTCGTATCTAAATCAAAATTATGAATAAAACATTTTTTTAAATATCTTTGTAACTAGACATTTATTGCAAAAATCAATACCAATCAAAACAAAACTCTAAGAGCATAAAAAATAAAACTGCTTCACTTTTATACGACCTTTTAAACAACGAAAAGCTTATCAAATTAATATAAGTAAAAAAACTCCAGAAGTTTAATAAAAAATAAAACAATCTGACTTCACAATACACAGCCTTAAATGAAACGAAAGGTTTTTATAAGTAACTAGCACTTCGCCCGCGACTTCGTCCGCGAAAATTTTGATAGCTCGGCTAATTTGCGTGATATCTTTATAATTTATAGCCTATAGCACTCGCGAATAATGTAGCTTTCTACCAGTGAAACAATTTTTAAAATTGGTTCATTACTTCCGGAGTTTACCCCCTACATACAAACAAATTTTACCTCTTTATAATATTAGTATAGATTAATAAAAACCATCAAAGGGATAAAAATAAAATCGTGTGACTTACACAGCTAAAACAAAAAACTTATCAAATTCAGCCAACCGATTTTCTTTATGTATGTGTCTTTTCTTGTCTTTATCAGTTTTGAAAGTAGACGGGCGACTTTGTTTAGTAGAAGTGGAGTATTATCACTTGAAAAGGAAGTCACAGAAGGTGTTGGTAAGTTTCCATATAAGTCGTCGTTGATCAAGATTGGTGGCGGTGGTGCCACGTTTTCTGAAACTGTGAACTCTGACTTTGAGAATACGTGACACTGAAGGCGTCATTGCTATTTTCATGAGAAGATGGGGACGGTATTGGTGTTTTTGATATTTTTTCGTGGTGAACAGCAACATTACTTTCGGTGTGGCGGTTAACCCAACCAAGTGCCAGGCTATTATTGTAGGGAGCCCCCATAGTTTGAGAAGGCTGAATGGGTTAGCAGTGCCACCGGTGACCTTTGACGACACAGTGATTCCGTTTGGCTCTGACGTCAAGGATCTGGGTTTGCATGTTGACACTTGTCTTGACTGGCGTAAGGAGATCGCGATTGTAAGCAAGAAAGTCACCGGAACGTTGCGGTCGTTTTACCGATTGAAAAATGTTCTTCCATCACACATTAAGGCAGTGCTTGTGCAGTCCCTAATCTTCCCCATAATTGACTATGGTGATACGTGCTACTATGACCTGAATGCAGATCTCCTCAATAAACTTGACCGACTTCTTAATAACTGCATTCGATTCGTCTTCAATCTCCGCAAGTATGATCATGTATCTACACATTGATCACTTTTAAGATGGCTACCCATCCGGCAGCGCATTGAGGGCTTTGACAACCCGGTTATCTCTTCTTCAAAAACCCACTTCTCCTTCTTATCTGACGTCTAATTGTCAATGTTTATGCTCTGCGCACAGCAAGAATCTTCGTTCCCCTAATAATTGTCTTTTACGATGTCCTTCGCACCGCTCTGGTTTTATAAAATCATCTTTATTTGTCCAGGCGGTTTTCCTTTGGAATGCGCTCCCTCAGAGTATCAGGGCGGTGATCAGTCAGTTCACTTTCAAAGTGAAAGCTCGGGAACATTTATACACAAGAAGTTGGCAGATTCGTCTCAGAACTGAGTTGTTGTAGTTTTTCTTGTTTATCTCTCTTAACTTTATAAAGTTTATTATATGTATGTATATAAGTATTTATTCCTATATGTTTTAGTTATAAATATTTTCTAGTCTTTTTTTCTGTTATTGCACCTACTGTTTATTGTCTCTGCATCACCCTAAGGTAGACTGGTAGAAAATGCCTATGGCATTAAGTCCGCCTTTGTGCAGTCGTGTTACTTGTGCATAAAGTTTTAATAAATAAATTACTTTCAGTAGGAATTTCAAAATAACCAGATGTCGAAACAGTGGTTTCATTATTTTCTCTTTCCGGAGTTGCATCTTCATTGAAAACGTCACCAAGCATTTCATTGGGTACTTATTTAGCAATAAATAAAAAAGGGGGTACATTTTTGTGTACCTTGCATTGCAAAAATTATATTTATCAGTAGAACCAAACCAGTTTAAATGACACAAAAGCGATAAAATGCATTTTTATAATGACAATTTAAAAAAACCAAAATTAAAATGCCCACAACTAACATACAAAACATTATAATTAATTGGTGAATAAAGCAATATGTACCACATTCAACAAAATGTTTTAAGATAAATACCGTTAACAAAGTTGGAAGTAACACATCCGACAAATAGAACGTAAATTAAAACGACCGAAAAAGTCGGATCTGGTACTACCGACATACTTTACTTCACAAAAAACGATTAACAATGTTGGATGTGATACTACCGACATATTTTACTTCATAAAAGACAGTTAACAATGTCGGTTATGCCACTACCTACAATTTTAACCGAACTAATTACATACTTACTTTAATAATAAAAGTAAGTATTATTAATTTATTTTTTAATAATTAGTATCACGTTCGAAAAGCTATGTTAGTAATAAAATAATAATTAATTTTTAAGTACTCGTGTCTTCATCTTCACCTGCATTAGTCAAAATATTTAAATCAACACTCTTGTTTTTATCCAGATAATGTTGTTCAGATTGTTTAGTGGCTAGTTTTATTAAGCGGGCGGACCTTGTACACATTATTCTTATTAATAAGAACAAAGGTAAAATAAAAAAATATCTTTAGCAACGCAATGTCACACAACGTGCGCTTGCCCGTGTAACATAGTCCGTACTGGCACAACCGCACGCGCCGCCGCCCCTCGTGTCCCGCAAACGTTGTCGCAAGTTGACATCCGTCATTGTTAACTGGTGGTTGTGACAATATCCGACAATGTTAACGTGGCTATTTTAAAAATTACTGGTAAAACATTTTTTTTTGTGGCAGCTACTAAATGAAGGGACTTTTTAAGAGTGATTAATTAAATAAAAAGAAAATGGCAAAAATGCACATCCGACAATGTTAATAGGGACCAACGGTGTTTGTTAGTCATCCACAATAATGGATACTAAGATTTTTTTTTTGTTATTCTCTTTGAGTGTCCCACTGCTGGGTAAAGGCCTCCCCTTTCTCCTTCCAAACCTCTCTGTCCTGTGCGATATCTAAGAAAATATGAAAAAAAAAATTGTTGTCATCCCATTTTAGTACCTATGACAATGAAGCATCAAGTAAAAAAACAGCACTGTCGAACAGAGTTTTGGCTATAATTGAACTTATAGTTGTAACTGAAGTCATAACATGATTCATTCGTGTCACTTCAACGAAACTCACATAGGAAATATTGCAAAGTATGTAACCTTTGACAAATCATGTTAATGGACTTTAAAGTTCCAACTCAACTGCAAAGCCAACTCAAACAATATTTGTTCAGCACATTTTCATTGAAGCAATGTGACCGACATATTGGGAAGCGAAATGCAAATTCTTTCCATTGAATATGTCGACTGAATACCTTATACTAATGTATTCCAGAATTGAATGCATTCCATAACCTTTGGAGTGGGTGAAACGAGCATAATGTTATTTTAAACTGGAATATTTTTCCCGAGCTCTCTATATTCAAGATTGCCTTTATATACGTAGGTAGGTACACAAGGGTACGCTTTGAATGGGAATCTTGAAATAAATAGCACCATTGGCTTGTTTCCCGGAGAAGTAATATTTTGGATGGAGGTAAAATGTATTTACGCCATTGAGATTGACGTAATGTAAAATAAACTCGTAAGTGTGTGTTTGTACTCATGTTTATATCGCATATTAGGATTTTAGTTAAGAAAGCTGTTATGTTATGTACATCCATATTGCTGAAATGACGAAAGTGAGCCATCCATTGTAGATAAAGCTTTGAATAATATTACTTGGTACTTCAGTTGAAATCTTAAATGTACTAAAATAATTGTTCTATTCCAGTTCAATTAGTTGTAATAATACTGCTCTTTTAGTAAGAAAAGAGCTTGAATTAAGGTTTAAAACTTCTGAAGTATCACTAAATGCCTTTGTCTGGTTACTGACAGTTCGTAGTCCATTGAAGTACTACGAAGAAAATGTTTTATCTATCAGTTCCCATTGGCAAAATTTCAATTAATTATTTTCTATTTAATCAACAACTTTCCGGAGAAACTTTCTCAGAACTACTTTCTATTTTGTCAACCAGTTTGTAATTTGTTTATAGTGGGCCAGGCTGACTAAATTGATCTCCCTTTATTTCAAAAGGCCTGTTTACTTTAATAAAATACGTTGTCCTTAACTACATAAGGAACTTAATTACTAATTTGCCTTCCCAACAAGCGGCCGGCTATTGACGTTGTTTTAAATAAGGCTATAGACTGTTTCTTATCGATTGCCATGTTACTCACTCTCGTCATAACCGTGTCTTAAATTATGACTTCACTCCCGATTTATTTTAGTCCTCTTTTCTTTTCTGTTATTCTCCACGACTCTCTCTGTCGCCGTAATTGCATGTATCTCCCACCATTTTGACGTTAACATTTAGCGTATTTCTAACCTCTCCTTCATCATCCAAAAATTCTTCAATCAAATCCACTATCGATTCCGATTCCACTAACCTCAAATTACCAGCAATCCGCATTTCATTCCTCAATTTTATTAATACTAAACACGGTAAAATAAATTCCGTGCCTTGTAAATCCGTAGCAGTGGCACGACCGTTACATCGAAACGTTATCGATGTTATTACTCCAGTGACTTGTGAATTCGATACGAAAATACTAGTTATTCGAGAATCCAACACGAGATATTTCTGGGAGGAACTCGAATTGATACCGTTCTTCAGTATAATATCACTAGAGTTGAAAATACATTGCGATTTGTGATCTTGTTTAAAGTTAGAGCTTGCAGTTTTATAGAAGCGGAGATTGTGGAAAATTGTGTCTTATTAGTATTTTATCGATATGGGAAATTCTTGGATTATCTCAGGCACTGTAAAACTGATATCTCTTAGGGAAATGGGTGAGTGTTTAGCCTTGATTGTGGATAGAAAGGCGAAGTTATGCAATAATGAATAATGCAACGCGTTTCTATTCATGCTATGATAATTTGTTTCCTCAAGGGGTGGGAGGTTAGATGGTATTCTATTTTTGTTAAACCACTCGGATAGTTATGACACATAAAAGGGATTGTGTTCTTGTTATTTGTAGGAGGATGAAATGTTTGTGAATCACACGGATTCTTTGTGTTGGTCATCATTTTTACCTTTTTTTTAATGGCATCTCGCAGTTCAACCTTCAAGGTTGTCGTCTGCTTAACCGGACTATCTTGTGGGTGTCTTGACTGTAAGACCTCAAGCCAGGGGCATTATTATTATGACGTCACATATTCCTAGTCTTTTTCTAACTATGTTGGAATCGGCCAGACTAACCTGAGGCAGCCGAATAACATTATTTACACGGAGCGACTGCCTATCTGACCTCCACAACTCCTTCACTGGGTAATACTATACCGCTTGGTTAGAATGTTTATAGAAATATTTCTTGACTGCCTGTAAAGCCAAGTCAGGGGCCCATGGGCGGCATAAAAACTCTCACACCAGGTTAGGAACTAACCACACGACAAAGAAGAGGTAAACTATTTCACGTAAAATGTAATAATAAAATTGATATTTAAACTAAGTACGAAATGCAACTACATATTTTACACAACAGTAACTAGCGACTGTCATAAAAATCAGAATCATTTATCCGGAAAACAATGTATGTATTTATTCATTGTTTTGTTATTCAATGATAAAAATATAATTCATATCCGTTGGCACATATCCAATGTTCTGACTTTATCTACCGTGCACAACGGGCCGTCATGCGAAAACTTGATAACATAAACAAAAGTAGCGGAAAAGTCGAACGATCGGCTTTTGAGAAACGATTTGAATTTTGTTGCCTTCCTACCATGGTGGTTGGTGAATGGTGGTTGATTGATTTATTATCGCTTTGTTTGTAACAGTTTTTGATAAATTAGATGTTGTTGATTTATTTTATTTCATAAATAAAAAACTAATTTTGACAGAAAGTGGAGAAGTTATTGTTTCTTTCGAAGAAAAACAGAATGTTTTTTTTTTTGTATTAGTCTTATTAGGATAAGGGTGAGAGAATAATGACGATGATAGTCTTGTAGTAAAAGATATCGGAAAACAAAATAAAACATACTTAATGATATACGATACTACACTACTTAACATAACATACATATATTATTCTAAATGAGAATAAAGAAAATCATAGATAGCTAATGTCAGAAGTGAAAGAAAGAAGGAAAAATAACGGAAACATGGAGTAGTACACTTGTCCTGTTAAGGAAGTTGGAGACAAAATAGTATATTGTGGTATACAAAGGAAATGAGTTCGTGAACTATTATTATTGTACCCAAGAATAGACACGAGTCGCGTTACGGGTCGAAAACCTTGATAATATTATTAGTGACACAAGACCAGGGCAAATGGTATAGGTTCAAGGGAATCTTGCAGTATATACTAAAGATCATGGTGATAATAATGTTGGATATTCTGTAGCGATAGAGACTGACGATGGTGACTGCTGAGATGACGAGTAATAGAGAAGTATGGAAGAAGCAGACATGCTACGGCGACCCCAAATAAATAGGGATAAGAGCAGGAGAATGATGTCGATGATTCTGTAGTGATAGGAGTCTTAAATGTCATTGAAGTAACTGATTTTAAAATGAAATTTTAAACTAGATAATATAAACAACATTAACAGATGGTTTGAAAGACAATATTATAATGTTTAATCAAAGACAGCTTCCTATACTAATCCATAACTTTTGTTACAGTCGGACCCACGCTACAAGCCAAATATCCTGTCGTCATCTTCATCCATGGAGAATCCTTCGAGTGGAACTCGGGGAATGTGTATGACGGCTCTGTCTTGGCCAGCTACGGTGGGATGGTTGTCATCACCATCAACTATAGGCTTGGCATACTAGGTAAGTTATTATGGCTGGAAAGGGGATGGCTCATATGCTGACGAAGAGACAAGTATGAAAGAAGAATCCGATTTAAATAAATAGGAGAGAGAATGATGATGATTCATAATAATTTTGAACCTTTGTTAAATCTCTAACTTCTTCTAGTTCTAGTTTTCATTTTTCAAAGCAATCACATCTGTACTTTTGTATTGTGTAATGGCTACCTAGTTCTGTACCTATTTATTGAATATCATCTACTATTTACAGCTAAAAGGAACTCATCAAAAATATTACTCTTATGTTACGGTGTTTAGTCAAACCTCAGAGTATTTAATTACATTTGTTCATACCAAGCTCTCTTATAAAGCATTCCTCAACTACCGACTCTGTTTTATCTAACATTCCCTATTAACACAGAATTACGTTACTCTCATTTACTGATTCTGTTTCATCGAAAACTAAATATATTTCGCCGAAGTCGTCAACTAGTTTTGTTTTCATACAATCTAATTATATGACTAGCTCCGAACTCTTACTTTAGTCACGTACCACTCTTCCTTATTAAACATGACTCGTGGAAATTACCACACCGATTGCCTCATTGAATTATGAACTTTATTACTGAAATTGTTGGAATGATTTTTGGTTTGTGTGAAAAGAGCGAGCAATTAATTTTTGCTGAGTTCGGTGTTTTAAATGATTTTATGAAATTTACTTTTAAATGTGGCTCTAGGCGTATTGTGTAGTGATTTTGGTGTAGTTTAAATTTTTGGTTTCCTTCATCTAACATGAGTTCTGTACCTAAGAAGGTATTTAAAATTTCAAACCTACTGATATTAAAAATGCAAAAGTTTGTGAGGATGTCTGGATGTGTGGATATTTGTGACTCTTTCACGCAAAAACTACGACTGAATTTGTATGAAATTTGGCACACAGATAGTTTATAACCTAGATTATTACATAGAATACTTTTTTTTATACGGTAGTACGATCCCGTGGGACAATTACCGAACTCCACGCGGGCGAAACCGCGGGCATAAGCTACTATTAAATAATTAGAAATTAACTTTTAGCTTTGTTAGCACTACATTTATGAAAAAAAATAAAAAATATACAGAATTAATACTTAATAGGGACAGTATAAATAAAATCCGATATCGTCTAGATAGTTCACAATTAAAGCTTTCAAGTTATACTCCAAGAGCAAACAATGATTATTTTATTGTTAACGATCCAGCTTCCATCGGCTTACCCTTTATCAAGTTCAGTAAATGAACAAAACCTTGAATTAGGCTTACGAAGAGCAAATCTAACGCAACGGATATTAACTTCTATTTTGTCTGTCTAATACTTTCAGTAACTTGGAATCAAAGATAATTAGGTTCTTATTCGTATCTATAATAAGAACAAGATTAGATTCTATATTAGTAGTAGTATCTTGAGTCCTCTTTATAGGCTTTATCATATTCATTAGTTTCATTGACTTTCGTTTCTCTATCATTGTACTTTGATTTCTATTTATATCTGAAAATCAAATCTTTAGGCATTAGTATCGCAGTAGCTAAGAATTTGATTGCTGAAAGCTTAACATTATTTCGAGTGAACAGTATGATATATCTGATCCTGGTTTAATGAAAGAAAAATTCTTCCTAACGTTCATAAATATACTAGACTTTAAAAATCTTCATTTAAGTTAGAGCCTTTCAGCGTTTTACCAACACGATTTCCAGTATTTGTGTCCTCTATTGCAAGGGATTTTTAGCGAAATATGAGTTCACACAATATCAGGTCACTCCTCGATTCAAGGATTACTGGCCGTGATTTGTATTATTTCCAAAAAATTCTCTCCTAATTCATCCGTTATTTGCTTCATGTTTTTATGTATTCTATTATCTCTTTTTCTTTTACACTCACTGTGTCTACATCTCTTTTTATCTTCTCTAGTATGCTGGAAGAAATTTCTTTACAAATAAGCATTACCTTTGTACCTATTTTTTGTTCCTGAATTCTTTTCTGTATTTAGTACATAAACTGTTAAATAAATAAATATTTTTCCAACAGGTTTCCTAAACGCAAACCCGATACCGCACTTAAAAGCCCGAGTAGCGAACTACGGACTGATGGATCAGATAGCGGCCTTGCATTGGGTGCAGCAAAACATCGGCCTGTTCGGCGGCGATGCTGGTAACGTTACCATGCTGGGTCACGGATCGGGAGCAGCCTGTATTAATTTTCTGATGATTTCGCCTACTGTTATGCCTGGTAAGTTAAACACAAGACATATTTGTTGAAGTTGTAAAACACATACTTTTTAGGGTTCCGTACCCGAAGGATAACCAACGGGACCCTATTACTAAGCCTCCGCTGTCCGTCCGTCTACGCGTCTGTCTGTCAGCGGGCTGTATCTCATGATCCGTAATAGGTAGACAGTTGAAATTTTCACAGAATTTTCATGTATTTCGGTAATCGCTTTAACAATAAATAATAAAAATAAAACAAAATTTAAAGGGGGCTTCCCTACTGCGATGGTACGCAACCCTTCATGCGCGAGTCCGACTCGCGCTTAGCCGGTTTTTTTTTAAATAACTGCTATTGAAAAGACATGGATCTTGACCATGATCATGGTTGACTTTTTCACAATGGCTGTAGACGGCACCCAAGTAAAGCTCTGACCATATGATATTGGTCGAGACGAATCCCGTGCGGTGTACAGGATGTGACGAAGCGCGTCGATTGTTTAAAGTCCATTTGAGTATCTCAAGTTAGCTGACAAAATTGATGCCAGTGAATTTCGTTCCGCATGCAAACATAATGTTACCTAGCTCTGTACTGTGTTTATGTATTCAATATATCTTGCCCCATATTATGTACACGCACCGGTTGTGAGAACGACGTACCCAACCTTTTTGAAGGACATAGGATAAGATCGGCGTTTGCCCATCCAGGGTGTCGTCCCTGAATTTAATGTTTATTCTTCTACCTTGAATCTTTTGTTCACTCACACGTACGAGATTGAAACCGTATTTTATTAAACAATAGCATAATTTAAAAAACTAGTAACTCTTCGCATTGGCCTTTAAAAAAATCGAAAAATAACTGAAAATCGAACCAAAAATAATGAAAACACTACACTATATTCACAACTGTACAGCTGTAGAATTGCAAACACATACCGATATGAAATACATCCAATCGAACGCAATGCAAATAAAAATTCCTGTTTTCCATTTATTTTTCTACGCTCGATGAATAAAAAACTATAAAAATCCAATAGGTACAAAAAATGTAGGAGGCTTCAATAAAAACAGTTTCATTTTTTCGAACTTACCAAGTGCTCTCAATTACTTTCATTGAACAGTTTTTTCATAGTCCTCATAATAAAAAACGTTACATTTATCTAATTTTTCCAGTATGATAAAAATTCGTTTCGAAAAGGCAAAATTATCGTTTCTGATTCCAAATTGGTGCTCGATTCAGTCCACACAAACGTAGTATAAAGTGCGAGTCCCAAAGTAATCATCAGTCGCTTTACCGTGTACAAATTTGGCAAAATTGAACCTGAAATTATACCCTCACTTTCACAATTAGATCTCTTTTGGGATTTCAAAATTTATTCCAACATACAAACTAGAATTTTCAACGAACCTAAATTTGGATCAATGTGCTGTTTTTAGTAGGGAAGCCTTTGAGTGAAATATTTATGGCAGGGATAGAAAAGGGACTGAAAATGTCCCGGGATTAAAAAAGTTTTAATAAAACTTCGAGGATAATAACAATAGACTTTACTTTACCTTCATTTTTGCAATAAAACTGTAGACTGTTACATAAAACGCAGGTAAATGTAAACTAAATGATGTTCTAATTAAATCTTCAGGTAGTTAAAGCGTACCTCTCGCAGCTTTTTTAATATTCTTGAGACTTTATCTTGTAGCTAAAATTATTACGGAACTTGGAGATAAAGATGAGAAAAAATCGGTTGTCTGTAAAGTCGGTTTACTGACGATAGTTGAACGTGACAACGTCATAAGAAAATACTGATGGAATGGTTGCATTTTTCAAAAAATGAATGTGCGTTGAGCAATTGTTTTATGGAACGCCTCAGAGCGAGATAACGCATGTTTTTTCGTGCGTGCAGCGGGCTCCTTCGAATTATAAGACATTGTCACGTCAAAAATAGTTAGTGAATAACTACTTGATAACAGCGTACTTTGATATTGAGTTGCAGATTCCATTTTTTGATTGTCAGGGAAAATTCTTAAGAAAATTGACTTTATTCAATGACAAGCTTGTCACTCACTGTCATTCTTTGACAGTTAACAGTTGTATGTAATGGATGCAACACGGTAAATTAGAGTAGGGTATCCTGTTCATTTGCGTGGTAGTATTATGGCCCGCCTGATTCGTATTATTTTATGAGACACAGTGTTTTAAAAAAGATCCTATATGTGTAGTACGCTCTCAATCAGAAAAAATAATCCATGAATTTGTTTCAGGTCTATTCCATCGCTCGATCCTCTTATCAGGATCAGCTCTAAGCTCTTGGGCACTAGTCGAAGACCCAGTCAGCTTTTCCGTCCAATTAGCAAAACAGGCCAACTGTACGTTGCCAGAAGATATCGTCAAAGACCATGAGCTCATAGTAGACTGTCTCAGAGAGGTCCCACTTGACGAGCTGATGTCTGCAGATATTAGTACTCCAAGTTACTTGACAGCATTTGGGCCATCGGTTGATGGAGTTGTAGTAAAAACTGATTACGCAAAGGAGCTGTTAACTTTCTTCATACCAAATGATCTTCAAGGTTTTTCAAGCGTATCAGGGGTAAACAACCTCAAAGCTGACAAAAGGAGCGGAGAAAGAATGTTCGGGATAAGGGGAGGCCAAAACAAGTATGATCTCCTCTTCGGGGTTGTCACCAGTGAGGCCCTCTGGAAATTCTCGGCTCAGGATATACAAAATGGATTCGAAGGCGAACGAAGGGATAGAATAATAAGGTGAGGTCGATGTTTATTCAGCAAATTGGTGTTTGAACTACGGTCATAGGGCGTATCTTTGAATGGTTGTAATCAGACGTATTGGATATTGAAGGTGAAATATTTTTTTCGTAGAATTGAATAGAGTATATTGCTTATAGGGTGTACTCGTGTCATCGTGCGACTGACATTTTTTTTTTTGGAAATTTTGTTTACAAAAAGGCTATGTTAATAATTCATACAGTGATAAATTAAAAGATCTATGAATTTATATGACAAGCAAAAATAGTAACTTTCAAATTACAAATTAAATTTTCAAAATTAAATAAAATTTGAAAATGTCGAATACTAAAAGCACTTTTCGTAATAAAAAATGCTTAGCCACACTCTATTTAAAATTCTTTACGCTAGTTGAATGAATAGAAAACGTTGTGTTTAGAATATTTGAAATAATAAACTTATTATTCAATTAGACGATGAATAAAACGATACTTACTGCTCAGATGACCGAGTGCTGCACATAAAAAAAAACAACATAGTTAGTTCCCATTTAATCCAATTAAATACTCACAATAATAACTCCTCGTACAAAGCAGCATAGGTATCGGAATCGTATAAATTATTTCCCGAACCATTTGCCGCAGCCCAGTTTTATTTAAAAAAAATATACGAGCATTATAAATCCTCATTTTAATGTGCATGTCACGCTAGGCGAGCGTTCTTTTTGCATTTTATTCACAAACACCCCAATTACAGGCTTATTCGTTGCAAAAGTTAAAAAGAGGTTTTTTTTATTAAAAACAGAAAAAAACAGTCTTTTGAAGTGAACTTATGTGGTGTGTCTGTTTGATGAATTAAATTATTTCGAAAACGTTATGTTTTATATTTCGATGTCATTTTTCTTTGTTTGGTTTTGAGAGGCATAAATAACAATTTGTATTTTTGTAAAATTCGAGAGGAAAGCAAACTAAAGCCGATGGGTCCATCTGTCATTTGTAGTAGTAGATCTATGAAAGTCGTTACAGGCAGGCAGGCAGTCAGTCTGACAACCAGTCTTACCAAAGGGTATCATATTTATTACCCAGTACTTACTAGATTGTGGAGGTCAGATAAGCAGTCACTCCATGTAAAATTCCTTGTATTCAGCCTGCATCCGGTTAGACTAGAAGCCGACCCCAACATAGTTGGGAAAAGCCTAGGCAGATGATAATTTTTGTAAACTTGTTGTCCTTCGTTTTCTATTAGGTTTGAGTTTTATCGAAATCTTTTAATGTAGAATTTGTGCTTAAAATGTTTCTGTTTTAAAGTACATACCGTTGATCGTATTATAAATATTTACGATAAAACGATACGATACGATACGATTTACGATATTTCTGATATTTATTGCCAATATCTATATTTCTAGTCCGAATATCCCAAAAAAGTATTTGTGTAAAGGTCAGTAATAAGAATGAACCATGACAGGTTATTGGTCTATTACGGTGAAGTACCCAGAATTACAACCATATAAGCCGATCACTTCTACGTAATATGTACCTAATAATAACTATTAAGGTTCAGGTATTTTGCTCACTCGATAACAGGTATAGAATCACAAGAACTTGAAATAGACTTTCTTTTTATTTCTCCGATTCTTTATATTTGCAGACCGTTTAGGTTTACATGTCTGGGTTCGTTAGAAATAATGTGGGTGTGTAGTGGGCCCGAAAATTCAGTAGAAGTGGTTACGTACGATCGTTTGAATTCAGTAAACCTGAGCCTTTCTTCAGCTAAATTGCCCTAATATCGTAATTATTTTAAGAGTTGTGTTTCCGTAACTATACAATTTTGTATACAGGGTGTTGTATTAAAAAAAATCGGTAATTTAAAAAAAATCTGCTTTCCTTACATTTTGACAGTGTAGGTGTTGCCCTTTTGCAGGAAACAGCTGTTTTTTTCAATTACCGATGAAAAAATTCTGTCTTGGGGGATTCGAAATGATCCGTGCATCGAAGTCCCTCCCACCCTGTATATGTTGTCGGTCTATGATTTTTCATTATATAAACGACATCTTCTGTTTGCAAATTGTTCGCTGTTTTGTGAATAGCCGTAGACAAATAGTACGGTGCCTCGTCGTAACGTGATTCTCAATGAAAACCAAATTAACTAATGTTAATTTATTTGTATGATGATAAATCATGCAATCTACAGAAGACGTATCAATCGATATAATTCATCGATGGGCCAATCATTATAAAAAAAATCAAAACGGATCAAAATAATTGCTTATTTGTGTTACTTTAGCTATTCTTAACCGACTTCTAAAAAAGGAGGAGGTTTTATTTCATGTATGAATAGACAGACACCGATTACTCCGTATTTACTAGGCCGATTTACGTGATTCTTTTTTCATTTAGTAGAGAGCCCGTGCACTGGTCCCGTATAAATAAAAAAAAACTAGATCACTAAATAGTTTTACAATTTCAGGACCTACGTGAGGAACGCATACACATATCATTTGAGCGAAATATTCTTCACGATCGTGAACGAGTACACGGACTGGGAGCGGACCGTACAGGTAATTATGATTATTTATTGGTTCAATAATTTATTCACCGCCGACTTTATTACTTGTTCATTCTCATTATTGGTCAATTAATTGGGAATGTGCTGTCGGTAGATAGGTGCCGCAATCAGGTACAGCAAAAAGTAGGTATGGTAAATTATAAAATTATGAATAAAGATAGATGATAAGGTTAAAAGGACAGCCTCGTTACCCCAGTGGTCACAAGCGGGACTGCTGAGCGTGAGGTCCTGGGTTCGATTCCCAGGTCGGGCAAAGTGTTATTGGGTTTTTCTATCAGGAATTTCTCAGTAGCAGCCACGGAGTCTGGATTCGTGCCCGATTGATGGCGATAGGCTCGCCCCCTATTACATGGGACTTAAATATAACTGGCAAAATGTGGGTGTACTATTTGAAACACCTTTGCCTAACCCTTGGGATTACAGGAGTAATGTTATGTTATGATAAGGTTCTCCTTAATACTTAAAATCTTAAGTATTAAGGAGAACCTTATCATAACCTTATCAAACATAGTAAAAAGCAGCACCACAAATTCGAACAGCACAGTTGTGAATATCAATCCTAAGGATTTTGAAGGCGACCAGTAATACGATGCACCATAAACTTATACTGTCATTTACGGGATATCTTCCGTGATTGTTCATTATTTTAAGCTCCCGATATTTCGGCGCTGTTGCAAGCGCCATGATTGCGGGTTGATATCGGGAGCTCAAAATAATGAACAATCACGGAAGATATCCCGTAAGTGACAGTATAAGTTTAGTTGTAAACCGTGAAAGCTTAAAACAGTGTTCGATGCTCCATATGTTTGAAAAATATTGCGGAATCGTATGAATGAATAGCATTAGGATTACGAGTGTGTCACGCAATTACTCCGCTGATTTGGCAACACTAGAAATAAATCTAAAATTGTACTATTCAGGTAAAGATCTTCTTCGTCAAGTCGAAGATTCTTTTAGATGAGCTTCAAGTAGAACTGAGCCAAATAAAATCAGAATGAAAAATTCAAAATCAAAACAGAACAAAGTTTAAAACTGATGCTATATTTTCCTTTAAAGCTACCTAAAGTAACATCTAAGTTAATCTGAAAGAGATGGAGAATGAAGAATTCAAGATCAAAATGTTCAAAAACAATTTTCCTCCAAACCTGTCGAACTCCATGAAATATTACCCAAAGTAGCATCAACTCGACCCACATCCACCCACGTTTAGGCGACACACGTATATGATGACTTGGCAATGCCAGTTGCCACCAAAAGGCGCGTTTGGCACTTCCCTCTAAATTCCTACCAGTGCCAAATTCCTACTGTTACCCGGTTCAAGCGGCTTCGTATTGAGTGTCCCGGATATACTTTATAGGATAAGTTTTGAATAGTTTGCTAAATTCCCAAGATTTATGATGTTTCATTTTCATTATGATTTTCGTCTGTTATTGTTTGGAGGAATTCTTGTGTTCGTGTTTCTGTGGTTTAATTTGTAAGTTTCACTTTAATATCCAAATCCTAACTATCAAATTCTAAATCATTTATATCATCTAAATCATTTATATCTTTTGCTCAAAATAGTTACAGCACTGATAACAGTATTTATGTCACTTGTTAAATTTAGTATTTTACAATATTTTCTTACCTTTGTATAGATTCTTTTTATCGATTTTTTGTGAATGTGTGGACATTGTAGGCTTTGTAGATTCCCAGCTGCTTGTTAACTTTTGTTAACTTTTTATTTTGTTCTACATTTTTTTTGTAGTAAGCAACGACTTATTGTCGGGCCTACGCTGTCCCCCATACTTAAGTACAAATACTGTATCCATAATAATACTGTAACACCAAATGATTTGAAAAGAGTAACCATGAAGGTTCTTGCCTGTTCTTCTCCATAGGAAACGACCAACCCGAACCGTGCACCTTTTTGTCGACGTTTTGTAAGTGCCCATCGAGGCCTATGTGAAATAAAATATTTTGATTTTGATTTTTACCTAATATTATAAATGAGAAAGTAATTTTGTTTGTTACCTTTTCACGCCTATACCAGTGAACCGATCATCCTGAAATTTTGCAAATAATATGTTGTCTGGTGTACAGAAACGGACCTTTCATCCCGAAGAAAAGTACTGTTCCCAAGGAAAACAACAAAAAAGTTCTTATGAGAATAGATGGCGCCACGTTTCTTGCGAATTATGATTTAATTATGTTATTACAAACAGAGTACCTACAACCCGAATTGATTGTCAAATTCTAAATTAACGTGAGCGAAGTCGCGGGCAAAAGCTAGACCATAATATTAAAGTGGAATATGCGAATATAAAATCGGTTCCATTTAATTTTATACTCTAAACAGTTTTGTTTATTCCTGTTAAATTTTACTTCAAGACAGTAATTCAATTTTAAATCTTCAAGTAACAATTTTGAATCAACATGAATTCCTATTTTAACTTTATTTATTTCATCTTATTTATTTGTTTGAGTTACAAACTAATTCGTAGTTTTCTCTTTATTGAATTCATAACGCTAAACTTAGTCACAAGTAATCAAAATCCTATAATAGAAGTACTATATTCAGTAGTTTATTTAGGATCTCTATTATTATAGACCGACCGCTTTAATGAGTCCTCCGCCTTGCCAAATCAAAGGCACATTAAGCGGCCACAAAGTCTTAACAATATCCCACAGGTTATTTGCTTTAAAATAACCATAATCCACGTAGGTATTACGATACTCATTGATTCAGAATATTCCATTTAAATTTATACTTTCGCAAGGACTCATTAAAGCGGTCGATCTATAGATCATCTTATGTACAAGCTGTCAACCGGCCATTGTCCCACTCTGTAATAACCATATGACCGGAACATCCAACGTAGGCCCGTTATAACGAGTGAATGAATTATAAATATAGCATAAGCGGTGGGGTGCGCACCGCCAATCGAAAGGTCACCGGTTCAAACTCAACCCTGTTAATCATTAAGATGGACTTACAAACATTTAACTTGAGAATTTCAAAGGAATTTTAATAAAAGGGAACTCGTTTATATCGATTTTGGCTTCGACGAAAGTGGTTAAGAGCGTTAACGTCTTACGGCATTTCATACAAACTTTCAAGTGATGTTTTTTCGAAATGGCTGAACCAATTTTAATGAAACTTCGTACGCATAAGCAGGATACGTAAGTCTAAAAACTTGACAGAGGACTTTTCGAAATGTCTTTTAAAAAAAGATAATTGCAAATTTCTGTTTCAATGGAAAATCTAAAATCGATCTAATTTAGCTGTAACACTATTTTTGGAAAATGTAAACAGTCAAGTTTTTAGACTTATATATCTTGCTTATGCGTACGAAGTTTCATTAAAATCGGTTCTGTCATTTCGAAAAAAATCACTTGAAAGTTTTTATGAAATGCCGTAAGACGTTAACGCTCTATAAAGCGCTTTACACTTTATTCGAAGCTACGAACTACTCCGCTGAATGTAATTTCAGACACACATCACGTTTTTGAGTTGTGTTCTAGTTTCGTTAGCATTTATTCTAGGAAAGCTGGCAAAGCTAATCTTGTTTAAAGGCTTGGATACGTAACCATTTTACTAAAGACGACTTGTTAAAAGTGGACAAACAAAGCGAATTTTATGAAATTACGGTTATATGTTCAGTCGTTCTTTGTGCTGATTTTGTGGCGTAGATTTTTTCTAGCAGTAAATGTCTTTTAGTAGATATGCTTGAAACTAAACATAATATATAACATGACGGCACCCCTGTAATTACCGAAGGGTAAGGCAGAGATGTATTCAACATACACCGAAATTTCGCCCATTATGTAATAGGGGGCGAGCCTATTGCCATCAATCGGGCAGAAATCCAAACCAGAAACACTTACGTTTGTTGATCAAAGGGTCAAAAATATTATTAGTTGTTGCCGCATTGAACAACAGCTGTCGTCTTCAAAGCTTTAATGAATTCTCTGATCTTTTAAAAACATTGTATTTTGTGGTATTTTAAGTAAATCTATTGCATAGCAGGCTGCTGTACAAGAATCTTTCATTTTTATAAATTATCGTCAACAACACCCTTGTCTTAAGGTGGAAGCGCCAGGGTGGCCCGTGAAATTAAAATTTTCTTACGTTTTTTGCAATTAGCAGGTCAGTGTCATGTCGTATGTTGATGAAAAATGAGTCGCGCAAGTAACACGTATGCAGGTACAGAATAGGGATATTTCCTGAAAAAATCTAATTAGTCCGTCAGATAAATTTCCAAAAAATATAGGACACAATCATATTTTTTCTTTTTTCACGAAAACTAAAAATGAAGACGATACCGTGCGTCGACTCGTGTGACGTCATACTTGTAAGTGAAGTGTACTGACTTATTACCGAAAAGTGACGTCACAGGCCCCCACTCATGATCTTTGATGCGTTTTATCTTCGTCAATTTTTGTTGATTTGATAAAACAAAAAATACGTATACCTACAATATTTTTCGATAATCTAACTGACGGACTAAATAGAATCATATTTTTCTACACAGGAAACATCCCTATTGTAATCATTAAAATCACTAATACAACCCTCCAAGTTCATTTAACCCCATTGAATGACTTTTTCATGAATTAGTTATGGAATGGGGTTACATGAACTTGGAGGGTTGAAGAAAATTTTAATTTCGCGGGTTACTCTAACGCTTCCAGCTTAACGAGAGCTAGTGCCGAAAGACCATTATATCACTTTTGAATAAAAACGCATTTCAATTGTTTCTTTTCCTTTCTACCAGCACCCCATAAACACGCGAGACGCAGCAGTACTGGCGCTCTCCGATGCCCAATACGTGGCGCCGCTGGTCCAGACAGGAGACTTCCTCAGTTCCCCTGACACTTCGCCAAGAACCTTCTTCTACGTGTTCGATTACCAGACCAAGGATGGGGATTATCCTCAGGTGAGGGTTAGAATATTTTTATTTATTTATTTTTGATATCTGTTTTGAGTTTGTTATTTTTCATAAACAGTTAAGGGCGAAAATATGTTAATGCTTAGTGATATGCAGTAACCATTTTACTCCTAAGATAAATATTATTGTTGACCATTATGTAACTTTCTATAACTTTTGAGGCTTTTTCCATAACTTTTTGTAATCTATTATTGCCTACTAAGACTGAAACCTTTGCTCCTCAAAAAAAACTTCGGTGTGGAAGTACAGTCAGCATCAAAAGTTGATGACTACATTTAGATTTTTAAAATCGCTGCACACCGTATTATACCTAAATCGCTCATTATGACAAGCGCCAGAAATGAATGATTATCATAAAAGGGCATAAGTAGGTGATCATCACTTTTCATCTCATCAAATCTAAATGTAGTCATCAACTTTTGATGCTGACTGTACCCTTTGTCATACAGTATCTTCGCTCACATACTTTTGTGAATTAAATCACATTTCAACGATTTATCTGATACTATTCCAGAATCTCTATTTTCAACTTGACTAGGTTTATTCATATTTTAGCCCTTTGCAAGTTAATTCATAAGTCAATCTAGTAAAAGATCTACTCAATATTTCAGTTTCATGTACCTGCATGGAGTCATATTAATTGATTTTCAATCATTGCTCGCTGTAGTAAATTAAATCAGTCATATTCCATTGAATGCTCAAAACTCAATTAATGATAGCTTTCAAGTTAAAACAAAGAACGTATTTTTGGGATTTAAATCAAATTTATCTTTTCATATCATGTAGATAATTTTGTGAAATCAGATTTGCAGCGGCTATTGATAAAATGGATCCTGATCTGATAAACGATCTTATCAACATTAAAAAAAATCGTACGTCTCGCTGTAAACGGGAATATTGGACATTATTTCTGTAGTTTCTACCCCCGTGGAAAAAAGGCGTGAGTTTAAGTATTACTTAAACTCTCGCCTTTTTTGCCAGCGCATCAAGTTACCACAAACTGTCAAATTTTCTTATTCGATTTTGAACTTAACCTTCAATATTTTATGGTTTAAAATCATTTGGAGAAATTTCACAATTTGTGGTAACCCGATGATCTGGCGACTGTACTATGTATTTCTGTTGACGGCTGGCAAAAAAAAAAAACTATAAAGTACTCACAACTAATTCCATTTCTTTACTAATGTTATTTCTTTTTTGAACTAACCTCCCTGACTACACCACGTCAATTCGCCACTTTAAAGATATTGAATACAACTTTCAAAGAACAACAGTAATTGAGATTGAAAAAGAGCTTTTTGTGGTAATATTAGTTAACAAACAAATTTCCCTGATTTCACATGTAACTGGTGTAGCAGGGATGGTACTTAAAGTACAGTCCCCGCGCATCAAGTTTTCACACCGTCAAATTTTCTCATTCGATTTTAAACTTAACCAGCAACATTTTATGGTTTAAAATCATTTGTAGAAATTTGACTGGTTGTGGTAACTTGACGTGCTGGCGAAATTCTGTACGCAACACGCAATTTGAACTTTTCGATTATCTATGGCCTCATAGACATACCAACTATTCCAAAGTGCAGATTCTTAAAATATGCAAGTTTTTAAAGAAAATGCCAGTTCATCCAAAAAATTGACAAATAAATTCTCCCCTAAATTTGAGTTTTCACCAATTTTTACTTAATTCCTCATATTTTCAATAAAATTCCCCTTCAACCCCATAAATTGTAATACTAATACCACCTTTCTATTGCAGCGGATGGGGTCAGTCCACGGTGAAGAGCTCCCATACTTGTTCGGAGCCCCATTAGTTGAGGGGCTCGGCCATTTCCCCAGAAACTACACCAAGTCTGAAGTGGCTTTGTCAGAGGCATTCATACTTTACATGGCTAATTTCGCGAGGACTGGGTGAGTTTGTCAAATTGTATGTGAACTTGTTTGTTTGAAGATCGTTTTAGTGTTTTAATGGAGTTTATGTTGTGTCGCATTTATTTTTGACATTAGTAACAATCGATTTAAGGACGATTTCCACCAACCGGCTCTCATCGCATCGGATCGTAAAGGGTACGAACAGATGCGGCGACAGACGATCGCGACCGGCAGGATGTCGACGCATACGATAAGCTCAGTACCGTCGCTTGCGAACGTATCCGTTTCTGCGCCTAGCCAAATAGTTTCGATCCTACATCGTTGACGTGAAAAAGCATCCGAACGGATACGATAACAGGCGAACGGACCCGATCGCGCATCGCAGCATACTTTAGGCTACAATCGCATGTCGCGGAAGACGCCCGCGGTCAATCTGCTGTGCGCGGCTTGGTAATATAGACTTTAAATACTGTGTACACGATTTAATATCTTTTAAAGATTATAAAATCCATTCCGATCAGATGCGATGCGTTTCGTTAGGGTTGGACCTCATCTGGCAGCACGGAATCGCCTTTTTCCGTCGCCCTTTCTCTTTCTGTCGCTTAGAACTGCCATTTGCTAGACCGAGACAGAAAGCATAATGCGATAGGACGCGGCGGAATCCTCGAGGTGATCGGCATCACGGACAAAATGCAATGGTCGGCAGGGAGACTCCGGAACGCTGAAGCGCGCATAGCATGCTATCGCATCCTTTCACCGCCGATCACTTGCTATCGCATGCTGTCTCACTCTATCGTACAATGGCGCACGCGGCCGCTCGTCAGCTCAGTGCAGCCCGTTCATTCATTCCGTACGGATGGAAATAACAATGACTGACGAAGGATGAACCTAGTATCTCCGTTTTATTTTGCGAATGCGTTTCTTTTTATTATTTTGATTTTGCATTTCTTGCAAAATACACGCTAGAATCACTGCTCTCTCTTCCGTGGTCCTATCCATCTCGCGCTTGAAACTAAACTGATCATGAAAGAACGCGGCAGTATGCCACCCATGCTGCAGCATGCTGACGCGTGCGATCGCCTTTTATGTCTGCGGAATGCGACAGCGCGCGTTCGCATGCGGCAGCATACTGCAGCACGTGGTAGCACAGGCGGAACAAATGCGATTCCGTGCTGCCAGATGAGGTCCAACCCTTAGGTGGAATCATCCTTTTGGGTGATTATCACCAATCACTAAACCAAATCTATGCATTTATTTAAACTGCGATCAACAACGGTCTGTGTCATAATTGCTCCTGAACGACGTTTAGATGTGCTGATCGCGTTCAGTTTGTTGCTGGAATTTGCCCTAAATAGTCAATGTGGGTGCAAAAGGAGTATGTTAAGACAATACCAGGAGGGGTTCTGTAGTTCTGGAAACGTCAGGATTTGAAAATAATTAGTAGTATTAGTTAGTTTTTATCCTTTAGGATTGTTTAGACAGATAATAATTTGAAAAATATATATAAGTTAGTACTAGCTGATGCCCGCGACCTTCATTCGCGTGAAATTGTTATAAAACTTTTGCTCGGAACCCTAATTATTTATCTAAAATAAAAACAACCTAAGTTAGAACTTATAATATCAGCTATCTGCCAGTAAAAGTCCCGTCAAAATCGGTCCAGCCGTTTCGGAGATTAACTGGAACAAACAGACAGACAGACAGACGTAACAGAAAAAAATGTTTTTTTTTATTATAACTGCCGTTTATATTATTTTCATATGCATTCAGCAAAAAGCTGTTATTTTGATAGAAAACAGTCACTTCAATTTTATTTATTAGTATACAGGGTGTAAACAGACCCTTCACATCTCCGTCAACCAAGCATTCGGTACATCAAACTAAGTAACTTTACGCAAAAATTGGAATGGGAAATCAACTTTTTTCTTTGGGGTGAAAAATCACGTTAGGTAGGACTCGATGGAAAGCACTCAAAGCATTGTGCTGATGGATGGATGGTGGATCGGGGGTCGTGGAGGTGTGTAAAGTAAAAATCTAACATTAAAAACATGTATTTAAAAAAAAAAACTTGTGAAAAAGTTGGAACTTTGTCCCCCAATATCTCCGTAACTAGAAGGTTCCCAGGTATGGTCTAGAACAAAAAAAATATCGTAAAGACGGGGAAAACAAGTGCCTTTCGTTTATGTTAAGGGTCTATTTACACCCTTTAGATTCACTTAATACAATAGTTCGATAAAACGATAAGTCTATTTAGATACTGTTATGTAAAACGATAACTTTATGTACTAAGAAACTAAACTAATTATCAGATACTTGATCAACATTCAACTTAATTAGCTACATAATAAACTAAGTTGGTATTAAGTAAGTATGCAGTTAATTAAGTGTCAGTTACAGCGAGTACTGCTAAGTAGTCGATGCAAACCACATTGTGTCAGTTTAGGGTTGGTTCAGTGATATTTTGTATTAGGTAATTAATAATCAGCTTGTAAATATATGGGATATGGGTTTTAAAGTATTGGTAGAGTTATTTTAGTGCCTCGAAATTTCATAAAAATCGGTCAAGCCGTTTCGGAGGAGTATGATAGCTAACATTGTGACACGAGAATTTTATATATAAGAAGATAATAAAAAGCAAGTAACAATCTTTGAAACAGTCTAGAATTAAATATGCTTAAATGGGTTGATCATAATCCACTAAACTGTAAGTACCCACTTAAACGAATTTCCACTAAAAGAAAATCAATAAACACCTCTAGCCTACGCCACGTAAATCAGTATTGCGTGAGTAACAAATTCACATCCGTCGCGCCACTTAAGCATGAACATTATTTCTCACGACACCACATAAATTAAGAAAAATAACAAAACACTGTCTCATTATTTAGTGTAGTTTAGTAAATAGGAGACTAACTAACGTTTTCCTGTGACCTAGGTAACCTGGGTGTAAATATGCGTAGCTTGCACGTCACACGTGTGTAAATAAAGTTCCCGGCCGTAAATATCCAGTTTCCATAAAAGTTTTACTTTGTAGCGGCGTCTATGCCACTCCTATAAATAGTGTCGTGCTAGAGCTGGAAAGGTTAATTTTACGCACGAGTACTGTAAGCCTAACATTTTCTGGGACCTAGATGAACTGTGTGTAAATGTGAGTACCTTGCACGTGTATATTTTGAGAACAGTATGCAGCCAAATACGGCACATCGGATCCAAGAAGAACCTCAGCATTGTTGACTGAGAGAGACCACAAGGTCTCTGTCAGTCGGCCCTTTATTAGTCTGTTTGTTAACCTGAATTGGTCAATTTTACGCACGAGGGGCGTACTGTAAATAGAATACTGACTAACGACCAAATAGGTGTAAATATATGCGGCACGTGTAGGCAGTAATAAGGCAGGCAAAGGCATGTTTTTGTAAATCATTAAGGCCCGGGATATTTTTGATTAGGTAGTCATATTTATTTAATCATAATATCTCATCTTTCTTGCTACTATTATAAATCCAAAAGTTTGTGAGGATGCATGCATGGATAGATGTTTCACACTCTTTCACGCAAAAACGACTGCACGTATTTGGATGAAATTTGGCACACAGAAAGTTTATAACCTGGATAAACACACAGAATGCTTTTTATCTCGGTAATACAATCCCACGGGAAAATTATCCCGTTCTCAACGCGAACGAAGCAGAGGGCATAAGCTAGTTGTAGATATGAGGAACGTATGAGTGATTGACTGATTGAGAGAGAGGAAGACGTCGACGTCAGGTTCGTGTTCCACGCGCGCTTCAAAGAGATGTCAGCAACAAGGAAGGGATTCGCAAAGGCCGATGCCTGCCGGGGCTGGGGTACTGTTCGAAAGAGATATCGCGGCCCTGGAACACAAAGGGCAAAGAAGGAACATGGATGGGTTTTAGTCAATACAAGTCTGACACTCCCTTCCGCTCCCAGTGATGATATCCCACCCAAAAACAAAAAAATGGAGAGGAAGACCAAAGAAACGTTGGATGCATTGTGTGAAGAATGATATGAAGGAAAAAAGAGTAAATGATATCGTGATGGTTGACAGAGGAGAATGGATGAAAAAGACGTGTTGCGCCAACCACAAGTAACGTGGGACAAGTGCTGGAAGATGGTGATGTGTGGTTGACTGATTGTAGTTGTGAAAAAAATATTTTTACAAATTGTTGCTAGGAGGTTGTACCGAACTCAGAGTATGATTTGTATCAGGTAACACGTTAATGAGGGTTTTTGTGTATTACACCTTAAATTGAATATTCGGTGTAAAAGTGACGTAAATATACTTCGATTTTAAAATTAAAAATTATCGTTTGGCATATAATGTTTTCGTTATTTAAAAAAAACCATACCTATGGACGATACAGATTGTGCTTGTTGCAAATAACGTTGTAAAAAACCTAAAATGCAATAGAATAATGTATTTTTGATTAAAAAGTCGACGTTAAGTTTACGCTGTTCAAAATTACTTCTAGTTTAGTATCTATGTAGGTTAGCCTTGCTCCTTCCCAGACGTCAATATTCCAATTTCTTGTTTTTTTTTTTTTTCATGTATTTTTTTAAATTCACATTTTTTTAAAGGGTACAAGTAAGTGGTGGGTGGTGGTAGGGTATAAGTTACATTTTGTATTTCAATTCTTACAATCAATCTTTTTCAACAATTAATAACGTAACCTCGTGTTATTTTAAAGAAAAAAGTAAATGCAAACGAAATTGTGAACAAAACCCAACCTAAATTATTAACGGTTTAACGAGAAAACCATTACAAGGCTCGCTGAGTATATTTCGGCGTTTTCCTGTACATTTTCCAACCGAAAGAAAGTTTTCCCAGGACCATTTGTTTGCTTTCAATTTAATTGAAATAATAACTGTTTTATTCCTCAACTATTCATCAACAAAAGTTTGAAACAATTTAATTGTTCACAACTATTTTGAGACAGACGTTCAGTTGTTCCAATTTTAAAACTTATTCGCTTCGTTTAGAGTTGCTTTAAGACCAATAGAATTAATGTAACGTAAATTTGTTAGATTATGATAGCTAGGTTTATCTAGTCATTGTAATATCTTGAAGGTTAATGTTCATTGAACGTCGAATTTTCATTAAAAAGGCTGTTGAGTGAGATAGCTCTGAAAATTCGCTCTCATTTTGATATAGTCTTCAATGGTCTTTATGTTTGCTGTTTCATTAAAATTATCTGTTTTAAAATCTTACGACCTTAATGAAACGAGTTTTATTTTTAGACCCATGTTTTAATCATCAGCTTATGTTTTTAATTATAAACTTTATTCTGACATACTGTTAAATTTCTGAACACCCATACCCGACTTATTTATAATTTAGAACTTTATTTCAGTCGGAATTAATGAGGTTTGAAATACAAAATCTGGCTGAATGCTTGGAACAAAGCTAGAACTCGTGTAGTAATAACTTGCCTTATGATGATAATATTGTGTTAGTCATCTGCCTGGCCTTTTCCCAACTATGTTAGGGTTGGCTTCCAGTCTAACCGGATGCTGCTGAATACCAGTATTTTACATGGAGCGACTGCCTATCTGACCTCCACAACCCAGTTAGTACTAAATAATACGATACCCCTTGGTAAGATTGGTTGTCAGACTTTTTGGGCCACTGACTACCTGTTACGACTGTCAAAGTTCAATAAATGACAGCCGGGATCGCTTAACGTGCTTTCCGAGGCACGGAGGAAACTCGGTATGTAATGCGTGGTCACCCATCCACAGACCAACCTATGCAAGCACGGCTTAACCTAAAGATCGATTTATTTAGCCACGAGCTCCTCAATATGGGTATTAGTAATACGGTTATATTATAACCCGGTTTTTCTTTTGTTTCCTTTAGAAACCCGAATGAAGTTCATCGTCAGGAATCAGTGCTGCCAATATCAAGAGAAAGGAACAAGTACAAGAGTATACTCTGGGACGAGTATGATACGCTGTACCAGAAGTATTTGGAGATTGGTAAGCAGAACCGTACTAAATAACAGTTGTATGTATGACGTCATAGCCGTGGCCTATGAAGAAATTCATCATTAGTTAATACTTACAAAGCTTTGCATATTACCAAAGCAATTTAGATTTCATTCATTCCACAATAACGTAATATCTTTAAACACATTTTTAGTACGCCTAAAATCTAAATTGCGTAGACACTCGAGGAGAGAATTTTCAAACAAGTCAATATCCCAATGAACGTACTTATCTAAAAATCTAATAACAGAACGTTATCCCCACATTAATCTTCAAAAGATAAAATTTAATCTCGCTCACCTCACGACCTCTGGTAATATCAATTCCGAAAGTTAATCACCTCGGCTTTTCATTATTCTCGCCCCAATTTTGTTCCCAGTTCCTTTACGCGTTACACAATGAAATATTCCATTGCAGGCATGAAACCGCGGATGAAAAACCATTATAGGGCACATCAGCTGTCCGTGTGGCTTCGCCTGATCCCGGAAATCCACCGCGCTGGGATGAAAGACGTGGTTGCGAAACACAACCTTTTTAGGAACCACAACGACCCGGAGTTGTACGACGGACTGGTCAGGCCGGACCCTCTAACACGCGCCAACTATTTCGATCCCACGATGGAGCTATACCGCAAACCGACCTACAACCTCACATTAGACATACCCTCCACTACGATGGACACTTACGTCACGACGTGCATTAGTGTGATGTCCGCCCGGCCAGGGTCCGCCGTCACACAGAGCCAAGTTCCAAACAACACGCACACACAGGACGTATCTAATTTAGAAGTAGCTGGCTACACCGCCTACTCCACAGCCCTAAGTGTAACCATAGCTATAGGATGCTCTCTTCTAATTCTTAACGTTCTTATATTCGCCGGCGTTTACTACCAAAGAGATAAAACTAGACTCCAAGTTAAAGCTCTCCAGCAGCAACAGAAAAGGAATCATAACTCAACGTTCGATAGCGTATCGTCGAAGCATCCCCATTACTTCGTCGGACACTCGCAGAGTTCGAGCACGATTGTCGACATCGATCATCAGGACAAAAACGCGATAATCGCAATGACAAATCGAGTTCCCCACTTCACTACATCGAACTGCCCGAACGTTTGTCACACGGGGATACAAATGTCGAATTTGTCACAGAAATCGAGTCCGCCAACAAATAGGGGACAATGTACGACATTGCCGAGAAAAGTGGGGTTCAGTTATCAGCAGAATCAGATATGTAACGCGTCGAATTGTATGACGCTACCAAAGAACGCGACTTTTATGAACAGTGCGGGGAATTTGCCTGACGTGCAAGCTCAGACGGGGCAGTCTCAAGGGCCGGGGAATGGGTCTGTCCTCCCCCCTCCGTCGTCGCCCCCCTCGCAGCACTTCTCGCAGTCTAGGGTCCCTCAAGCGGCCATGTCGGAGATGAACGTATGAGACATGGAAGATATTTACAATTATGTGTAAAGTGACGGTCGGAACATTCAGTGTGTGTCACGGGACAAGCCATGGTTGTAAATATCGAACTAAAGCAGTGTATATACGATGTTAAATTAATGTAATATGTAATACAGGTAACGTTTTAAGTATTCATAGGTGTAATTGTAATTAATAGGTTTCTGAATAAATTGACATTTTTTTAAAACGATATTCCAATTTTTCAGAAATCGTAATAAATGAATATGTACATTTGAACTTTTTGTTGATCATGTACATATTATTATTATTATTATTGTAATATCATCGCCATTCAAAATGGATGACAGAAGGAGGTCATTTGATAAAAATAAACTCGTCAATGTCATAACTCACAATGTAAATTCAGAAATTAACTCGAATGAATTGTCTCACGAGTCAATCAACTCATACAGCAAAAACAACACACATATTGTTGTTACTTCACTTAGTACCGTCATTGAAAATGACTATTATTGTAAATAAATTAGAATCTTAAAGACTGTATACTTAAAATAAGATATTTTCAGTTCAAAGAGCCGTGTGACACAGATCATTAACTTCATTGTTGCAAAGAATTACTTCGGAATGCTAAAGTGTCGGCATTAGGAAGTTTTTAAGGAGGCGAATTATCTTTATTTTTCCGTCTAAGTACGTGCTTGGAACTTTCTAGAACAAAAAAGTAATTTGTTTCATTTACACGGCGAACCTAACCGCGTATTAAATTGAGCACCTAGAAAACGAGAAACGTGAAATAAAATGTATTTGAAATTGAGGTCTCCAGAGTTTTGATAATATCGTTTTTATTTATCTGACGATTCGCAATGTGTAGGATAATCTCTAGATAATATATACAGGGTGGAGGGGACTTCGATACGGGTACCACGTATTCAGTACATCATACCTAACACCACACATCCAATTTTTTTATGGGATATAAAAAAAAACAGCTGTTCCATATTGACTGTGTAGGTATTGCATTTTTGTAGAGAAAAGTTTTTTTTTTAATAACCGATCAAAAAATTCTATGTAGGATGTATGATGTACTGAATACGTGGTAACCGTTTCTTTGTCCATGTCGCTTTCACTCCGTATAGCTAACGTGGCCCTTCTCGCTCTTCTTCTTAGCGTGTCGATGGCAATCTAAATTGTGTCAGCCCAGAACTGAGCTACTAGTTTGTCGCTTTCGGTAGCGTCCATCAGTTCCTGAAGTGAACAAACAACAGGACACTCAAGACATGATATTAAACGCCCCATCGTTTGTAGAACAGCACATTTACACTCAAGGGCTGAATCATTAAAAAATCTCCAACTGAGCAAGTTTTCCTTGCTTCGACTAACCTAGGTCCGGAGTCTATTTAAAGACTTCCCTTGCCCTTCTCGCCAATCTTTGTGAAACTTTTGTTCTTCAACAACATTTATTTCAACTCGATCCGTACTCTCAATATTCTCTTGTTTTGTGTAGACTTGCGGGCCCTAGACTAGAATTATTCTATGAGCACCAACAAAGATAGAAACGTCAAACATGTATCGGAATGACAATTTAAACTTACCGAAAACTTGTGCTTATCCTGTTGGAAGTTATTTTAGAAATACAAAACGCTGTGAAAGCAATATTCACTATTCTAGGCCTTCTGTGACAGACTACATCTAGATTAGAACCCAAACTTCAGACACATAAAAGCACTAAAAACAACCACTCTGCATCAATATTTAATGGAACATAAAATAACGCTCCTGTAAAGTTGGCTTCCATTTTTATTGTTACAAAACATTTGAACCCTCAAAGCTAATCAGACAAAGCTATGTCTGAAACAAACATTACACTTTTACCTCTCATGCATAAATAAACTGTTTTTAACTTATCGTGAACACAAAAGGGTACAATTGTGATTTATAGATACGAGTACTTTATACCGAATCCTCTTTAAAATACTCAAACAATACATGATTAAAATGTCCTCGAAACGTATTTACTTTTTTGTCTATAAAAAGAAAATCGTCAAAGGGAAAAAAACAATCGGTATTGTCATCAATAAAATCGTGTTCATCGCGAGTTTGGGAGTTTGTCGCCATTTTGTTTCTGCCGTGTGCAGCGGTCGACGAAATTGTAATGGGCTTTTGTGTATTGAAATATTTTTGTATTGGGATTCTGGGTGCCTTTAGGGATCACGTTTTTTGTTTTGTTGGGATTATGGTCTTGCGGGATTACATAATTATGACGTTTATCTTCGAGATTGTTTGATCACTGCTGTAGCAGTAGTAAGCTTAGTAAACTAAAAAGCTTTTGAAAGTCAAGTTTGTCATCATTTTAGGCTATTTTCATCGACGTCGCGATTAGATACTTTCATGACTCGACAATGTTGGTGTACCTCCTCCCTCCTTCTAACCGAAAACGTGATTATTTCCATCAGTAAAATAATAATGTTCTCATCAAATCGGTACAGACGCCAGCAAATCAAGCCACCCAAAACTGTCAAATTTCTCCAATCAACCTTGAACCTAAAGCTTTAGCAATGAAGTTGAAATCTATTAAAGAAATTTGACAGATTGTAGTAGCTTGATGTGCTGGTGTCTGTACATACCTAATGTAAAATAGTTCAAAAAAATTTAACGAAAAAGGGGAAAAATTTAATCAGTGTACACGGATTTTTTTTTTAGAAATCAGTGTATAACCACATACTCGCCTAATACAAACAAAAAAAAACTAATTTATCTCTTCATACAAACCGCGTCCAAATTCCAATCACAACCAAATTAGAGTACGCAGGCTTAACACGAATATTAGCAGCGCCAGTATTTTTATCAAAAACTGCGCACATTTTCCCTTTCACCCGGATCAGTGGAAAAAAAGTGTGTGAAAAAAGTATATATGAAAAAAAGAGCAAAATATTTCGCACTGCGAATCAGAGAGGCTTTAATATCAACATGCTGAGTTTATGAGGTCAGGAAATCTAGCTATAAACTAGGTGGGGGTTCCGTGAATGGGTGCTGGGGCGAGGTGCCGAGGTCGATTCTACATGTTACATATGGCCTAGCGATTTAGGGCCCACGCATGAGCAATTTTTGGTTGAATTACTGTTTTGTCGTAGTTGTAAAATGTGGCTTTGTAATAAAAGTTTGTTAGTTTGACTTTTGTTAAATGGTTATGTTTTTTTTAACGCGTTTTATCTAAAACAGGTTTATTTATTGTCATAAGTACAATACCTGGTGCAGGAGAATTGGTTTTTATTTAAAAAAGGAATTTAAATTGGATTTCAGATTTACTAATCGAATTTGAAATCCATTTTAAATTGCTGTAAAAAATGTTGTAGCAAAATATTGCACACAAAATTTAATCAAATCTATCGCTATCGTAACGAATTAATATTCTAAATAGGTGGAGTATTTGTTCCTGAAAATATTCGCAATAAAATTTCTACGTTACATTTTATCTGAAAAATATTTAGATAAATCTGTGTCGCATGTTCTCAATATGGTCGTGTTGTTTTAACTCGTGTTCCGTACATTTTTATATTGATGTATTTTTTATGATGTATGACTGTTGTACTATAATATCATACGGTTTGTGTTGTGTGGCACTGGCTCTTTGCCTATTACGACGACAGTGTTTAATCAAGGTATGAATTTACCTTATTGTATGTAAATAATTGATATTTTGGTTTTGAGTTGGTTAAACAAACCGAGTGTGAGTTTACTTTATTTTAAAGGTTCGGTCAATAGTTCCGGACAGCGGACTCATTCAGATAATGTACAGTCCGTTGGTGTTTGGTCCGCAGCCAGTCCGGAATGTGTCTGAACCAGTTTGCTCTAACTTTTAAGGTATATTTTGTTTGTAAAGTTCCCGTGTTTTCAATTAGTTTTAATGTACATAAATCATTGTCTTCTATGTCCAACTAAGTTTAAGAACTACGTCGTAACGGCCAAAGTTTCTGTGTCGCAGTTTCTGTTAACGTAAGTTTTGTATCAAATGTTTTCCTCAATTGTTTGTGTAAAGATCATATAATTATAAACTCGGTAATTATCATAATATGTTGGGAATTTATAAGGATAACAAGTTATCTTACCGTTACTATGAAATCTTATGACAAGTATCAAAATTTAAAAAAATAAGACAGAATAAAATTCGTGAGAAAACCTTCTTGATTTCGTTTTATTTTTAACTTCCTTGATGGTTAGTGGTCATCATCATCATCATCATCATTTTAGCCGAAAGACGTCCACTGCTGGACATAGACCTCCTCCAAGTGTCGCCACATTGACCGGTCCCGTGCGTCTCGCATCCATCCAGGTTAGTGGCGTGGAAAATATTTTCTTTTTAAAAATATTCGTCGCTACAGAAAATCATAGGTAATAGGTACCTACCTAAAAACTTATATACCTATATACCTAAAATCACGCCAGTAATCCTCGAAGGGCAAGGCAGAGGTGTACATAATAGTCCACCCACATTTCGCCAGTTATGTTTAAGTCCTATAATAGGAGGCCAGCCTATTGGGCACAAACCCAGACTTCGTGGCTGTTATTAAGAAATTCCAGATGGAAAAGCCAATAACGGTTTGCCCGACCTTGGAATCGAACCCAGGTCCTCATGCTCAGCAGTCGCGCTTGCGATCACTAGACCAACGAGGCAGCCAGTACTTAATCTACTTTAACTTTAACTATACTGAGCCCTACAAAACTAGGAGAATTCCATGTGCCAAGACAACTGTCCATGATAATAGATGGAGTTTCCATGCAAAAATATCGCATCGGCTGACGCAATTAGCATGAAGAGTCCATTTTTTTAAAACATTTTCTATAGGGTAGTTGTCCAGTGTGATGGTTTGAATCACCACCTAAGTGGTATTGTGCCTTTGTTACACCTTGTATAAAGGCTTTAAGAGACTTCGACACACACCCATCATCTGCCTAGCCTTTTCCCAACTATGTTGGGGGTCGGCTTCCAGTCTACCCGGATGCAGCTGAATACCAGTATTTTACAAGGAGCGACTGCCTATCTGACCTCCACAACCCAGTTAGTACTGGGTAATTCGATACCCCATGGTAAGACTGGTAGAGAGAATTTCGGTCCACTGACAACCTGTAACGACTGTCAACGGGACCAACGGATTTACGTGCTTTTCAAGGAACAAGGTAATGGGTGGTCACCCATCCATGGACCAACCTAGGTAAGTGCGGTTTAATTTGAAGATCGACCCGAGCGGCTGTTATTATTTAGCCACGACATCGACACTCACTGTTACTATTAATTCACATGCTCATGATTCTTGAGCCCCAGGATAAAAATTGTTCGTCAGTTCATAAAATACTGTTCCAAATATTTTTCATCGATTAGGTATTGCACTCTTGCATGAAACAGCTATTTATCCCTGAACATCAGGCGCGCTTTTTAACAGTTTCAATAGTTTTTTTAACAAATAAATCGCGCTAAGCCAGACCTACTATCGCCAGATCAGTTCACAGGGACAAAATAAAGTAATTATCTGACTACAGCTTCCCAATTATTTTTTGTCATAGAAAAATAATTGCGGCTTATAAAAACTTTATACTCTGATAAAAAATATGAAGCGACCCAAATCATCTAATAACTTAATTATACCAGACTTCGACATTATTTTCACGTTAAGCCGCAATCAAGGAAAAAAGCTTTTATATAAAATGAAATACAGTAAAAATATATCATTTCATGTTCATAGACTGTGTTGATACGTTTGTGTATCCTGTTATATTATGTTTCTCGAAATAGGTTTGACAAAGTATGCCAGTCGTGGTTTATATCCCTGTTGCAATTTTCGGAATGTGTTCTTGATTGATTATATAGTTATAATGTGATATGTCAAAAAAAGCAACCAAGGGGCTTGCTCTACTTGAGCGTTCCTATAATTCCTGAGATGACTGCCACCGCCAACTCCACAGCCCCGATCAGGCTTTGGCTCTTCAGCAGCTGCAGCGATAAAACCTGATCGCAGAGATACTACTAAATTAAAAAATACAAAAAAAAAAACTGCGGCGAGCCGTCTACTCCACAAGGACCTACATTCAAACAAAACATAAAAAAGTTACACAGTTATGGATGAAAACATTACGAAACCTTTGACCGTTTCATGATCGATTGACCGGCCGTGAACCCGCTTCGCTTCACGCGCCTTTAAGCTACGTTCATACACACGTATAGTCGGTCAGTGACTGTAAAAATATATGAAAAACACAGGGCAGTCACTCGGCGGCCGAAGTTACCAACCCATATTTTTAGAATGTGGCGCTCAATTTCAAAGGCAATAGCAGACTTTATACTGTGGTATACAGCAGCAAAAACTCCCATTGCTAATGACAGATTGAAACGACAATACTTGTTTCTATGTAACTTTATGAAAACGCTTCAGACATCTAGTCCACATTGCTGAATGATGCTGCGGTCGAACGGCGACCACAAACCAGAAACCGGTAGTGACGTCACTACTGATAGGGTCACATTGACGGTATTCGGTGAATCACTTCTGTGTGGGAAAGAGATGGAGCTGTACAGGACATCTAGCGCCGTCTCTTTCTCACACTAAAACGTTCCGACAAATCCCGCTAATGTGGCACTAGCATAACAATCTATTCGCGACTATCGCGAAACTGAAGAAGAGATGTGCCGCTGCCGGCAAAGTTAAAACAAATTGGCAAAATTATACGTTTGAAATAAACGCGGCTTTAGCTCGTAAAAATATGGCGTTTGTTTGTTTTATGATTTCAATATTAAATGAGGCTGAATGCTAATGGAGAAAGTATGTTTGCTGCAAAGCATTGATGAGGTTTACGATTGTGTAATAATCGGTACTTTCGAAAGGTCAGTTGTGTTTTAATGGGATTTCATTCTTATTTACTTGTTAGGATTCAATGGAACACCCCAACATTTTGTGGTTTCTAAGGTGAGGTAAAATCACTTTATTTTCCATCTGACTTAGACTTTCATTGTGTATCAGCATTTTTCTTGACACTCATGATGTTGACCGAAACTACGCACACAGCCGGTTTTATAAGTGGACGTTGGATTGCCATCATGGTGAAAGGATTAGCCAGTCAGCGTGGCGTGACTTCCCAGGGTGCGCCAGACGTATAGTGACTCAGTAGAATACGTCGCTTGGGGTGGCTTCTTTCGTGCACCACCACTCATAACACTTATCAGCAACATCAGTCAGATCTAAAATTAAGGAGCTACCGCAGGTTTATCATGGTATTCGCAATACAATAAATACCTACGGCAGAACAGGGGCTAGCCTGAATCAAATGCCTTGTGCGAGCCCGACTTGCTATTAGTAAAAGAATTTTGTTTTCTCTTACTCTGAACTACTCTAATTATTTCTTAGGGGCTTAAAAGACAGTTCAATTGGTTCTCTGAGATTTGTCAAGCTTCATTGCCTCGGAGCATTTTGGTGGTCGTCACTGCTGATTCTGGCCTGGCTTTTCACTAGTTTTTGATTACCATTCAAATGGTATTACCAAAAAAACCCGAAATGGTATCCTTAATCCTTAAATAATGCTAAAAAGATTGGAAAACTCTAGATAGATTTAAGAAATCTATCTAGAGTTTTTCAATCTTTTTAGCTTTTGTGTGCCTAGAAAAGTTATCGTACTTAAGAGATTCCAAAATTCATTCTGAACATTAACGAGACGAGTCCTTCATCTAGTATAGCTCAAATAAAGACTTTATAAATATAATCTTAACTTCTACCTAGTGTACAAGGCAGATGTGAGTAACGACGCCTACACGGGACGCCCTAGAAGAACATAAACTGACCTTATTGGTGAGGTTCTTCAGAAAGGTCAGGTACGTAGTACTCGGAACTGGAAGCGTGTATAACCAGATGTATGAACGTGCACGAGGCTAAAGGCTGTATGTAAGGAACCTAGCAGGTTGCGTTTTGTAGTTTCTACCTACCCCATGGGAAAAAGGCGTGAGTTTATAAACGCAGGTCTACCTAGTGTCTTATTCAGCAAAGATTTCCTGAAAACGACACTAAGTAGAAGTTAAAGACAACAACAGCAGATAAATTATTTCTATATTTAAATTGGGATTTGATGCCTTTATGAATAAATAAATAACATCACGCCTGTTATCTCCGAAGGCTTAGGTAGAGGTGATGTTATCTTAAAAGCCAAACCGGACTCAACCGGACACAAATCTTAAAGTCCGGGCTGCAACTGATAAATTCCAGAATGAAATATCCACTTACACTTTGATGGACCGAGGAATCAAATGGAAAATTACATGCCCAGCAATAGTGCTTGTGACCAGTAGACCAAAGAGGTAGTCTAATGTAAACTCGTCATCTGCTTAACCTTTTTCCAACCATACAAAGGTCGGCTTCCAGTCTAACCAGATGCAGCTGAATACCAGTATTTTACAAGGAGCGACCGCCTATTTGACCTCCACAACCCAGTTAGTATTCCCTAATACGGTACCCCTTGGTAAGACCGGTTGTCTGCAGACTTTCGGCCCACTGACTACTTGTAACGAATGTCAAAGATCTACAAATGGCAGCTGGGACCAACGTCTTAACGTGTTTTCCGAGGCACGAAGGAAACACGGTATGTAATGGGTGGTCACCCATCCACAGACCAACCTAGGCAAGCGCGGCTTAACCTGAAGATCGACCCGAGAAGCTGTTATTATTTAGCCACGAGCTCCTGAGTCTAATGTAACCTGTACTATTCATATTTTTTACAGAAATATTTGAGCCAGGCTTGACAAGCTCACAATACATCATTCCTGTTTTAATCAATTATATAATAAAGTACCTATGCTCCTAAAACTTTTAGAATACCCATCCATTACTAAATGGAATTAACAAACATTACCTACACAGAATAGTTTCATGTCGATATTGATCCTTTCAGACCCTTTGCGGCTAGCCCAGGCTCAATACAATCCCTTAGCAACAGAAATAGGTACAACATCTACAAGAGATACAGCCTATCCCTGCCTTACTTTTGGTTAGTCATTCTATTTTATTGGTTAAAGTAAAGGCAGTATTGCTCGTTTCTAAATAATAACAGCCGCTCGGGTCGATCTTTAGGTTAAGCCGTGCTTGCCTAGGTTGGTCTATGGATGGGTGACCGCCCATTACATACCGAGTTTCCTCCGTGTCTGCAAGCACGTTAAGCCGTTGGTCCCGGCTGTCATTAGTAAATCTTTGACAGTCGTTAGGTAGTCAGTGGCCCAAAAGTCTGACAACCAGTCTTACCAAGGGGTATCGTATTACCCAGTACTAACTGGATTGTGGAGGTCTGATAGGCAGTCGCTCCATGTAAAATACTGGTATTCAGCTGTATCCGGTTAGACTGGAAGCCGACCCCAATATAGTTGGGAAAAGGCTAGGCAGACGATGAAAGGCAGTATTGAACACATGGAACGTATACAGGATGAATGGGACACCGATGCTAAAACGGTTACCACGCATTCAGTACATCATTCTGAACTGGGACACAGAAATGTTTCGTCAGTTATTAAAAAAGCTGTTCCACACATATTGACCGTGTAGGTATTGCAGATTTGTAGGAAACTCTCTCTCTCTCTGGGGTCGGTCCCTCATGTCTGAGGATCGTGGTCAGCATCAGAGTTGCATCTGGAGCGGATGATCTGCCTCCACCGGTTTCTGTCCAGCGCGTCTCTTACAACCGTGTAAAAGGATGCCGAGTCTTTAATTTGGTCGGTCCATCTTGTTGGTGAACGACCACGCGATCTTTTGCCTTCGGTGTTCCCAACCACAATCAGTTTTTCCAAACTTTTGTCGCCTCTGCGCCTCTGTCTTGTAGGAAACAGCTGTACTGAAAAGGTGGTAACCGTTTTAGCGACGGTTCCCTTCCGCCTTTCACCCTGAATTCCCCGAAGACTTTTTAGTCACGAGCTACTTGCTCAAGCGACATGATTGTGCCTTAAGACAGCTACTTCTGAGACAACGAATGAAAGAAGTTGTTTACAGCATGTAATCGACACCAGGGCGGGACTTGCGAAGTGACGATACTGACACAAAGTGAACAAGCAACATGCGAGTGCCGATGACGCAAACGCGTAGTCCGATGCCGTGACAAGGGCGTTAAGGAGTCCGCTCTCGTAAAAGCGACGGTGTTGGTTGACGACGGAACGGTTTAGTGGGCATATTCTCATATTTTTCAGTACAAATATATTTTTTTGCCTGACTTTTCAGCACGGTCTGGTATGATACAGTGTAGTTTTTTTTAACCGCGTACGATGACCGTTCTTAGGTATGATACGCTGTTGATACGTTCTAGTGGGCATACTATAGACCGACCGCTTTAATGAGTCCTCCGCCGTGTTCCATCAATGGCACATTAAGCCTCCACAATGTTCTATCAATATCTCACAGGTTATTTACTTTAAAATAACCATAATCCGTAGGTATTACGATACTAATTGAACCAATACGTGATCAACTTTCAGAATATTCCATTTAAATTGATATCTTCACGAGGACTCAGTAAAGCGGTCGGTCTATAGTCCGTGTCATGTTTCTTTCCATGCCTGATACGTTCATAGCACGACATGTTATGATACAGTGTAGTGGGCAGACTCCTTTATAGTTCCAAAGTGTGACAAAGGACACGAAAGTTCAGGTCTAACTTCAGAAACTTAAAAGTCGATTAAGGTTACGCCGTCACAGATGCCAGACTCAAATTTAGCCAGAAAAAAAGTCTAGTCTTAGTTTGATAGTTTTCAGCAAAATATTGTACGTAAATATAGTACTTAGGTAGGGAATGCCTCGTAGGTCTAGTGGTTACAAGCGCGACTGCTGAGCATGAGGTCTTGGGTTTGATTCCCGGGTCGGGCAAAGTGTTATTGGGTTTTTTCATCAGAAATTTCTCAGTAGCAGCAAGGGAGTATGAATTTGTGCATGGTTGGTGGCAATAGGTTCGCCTCCTATTACATCGGACTTAACTAGCGAAATGTGGGTGTACTATTAGGTATTCCTCTGCCTGACCCTTCGGGGATTACAGGCGTGATATTATGCATTTATAAATCAACATCAGATTTCTACATAAGGTACAGCTTTTGGGCTGCGGGACTGTTCGAAGAGATACCGTGGCCCTGGAACACAAAGGGCAAAGAAGGAACATGGATGGGTTTTAGTCAGTACAAGTCTGTCACTCCCTTCCACTCCGCCCAAAGTGGAGGGGGTCATTTGATGATTTCCCATCAGAAAAAAAAGAAAAAAAAGGTACAGCTTTTGAAACCACTTTTGAAAACCTACCAATCTGCCTACCCCAAAACTACTATTCACAGTAACACAAATCCAAACAGACCCAACAAACTGAAAAGCACTTTGAAAAAGCCCAAAAACATTAGTTGGAACATTTAGTAACTGTAGTAAAAATGAGTGTAAAAGGTCGCCAAGAGGCACGACTAAAAGCGAATAGCCATTTTCTTTGAAAGGCACTCTGATGCTTTTTAGCTGCAAAGGATACCTATGTATCTACATAACGTCACCTTTGACGAAGTTATCTTGCCTCATCTTTTTCATGGTTCACATAACGTTACCCGTCTATGTGCCTAGTATGGTTTTAGGGGTGTGATATATGGAAGCTTTATTTTCTCCTTTTTTTAGGGTTTCCTAGCCACATGGGAAAAACGAAACACTTATAATTTCGTCATGTCTTCTGTGTTCGTGTTTCCGTATGTCCAGACGTTCATACAAACATTTTTTTGAGATTATTTGCACGTTACTGATGAGTATTGGACAGAATGTATAAATTCTGTGCACCGCTATACAATGGTATAGTGAAAAAAATGTTAGAGGTACACTACTTAATATTTAAGTCAATAGTATTCAAAATAAGGGAGATTTTCGGTTACAGCGCAATAATAACCTGGTTTTGCATTGTTTTTCACAACGAAAAAGCTTTTTTGAGGAATACTATGGAAAGCAAACTTATCTTTGCAGTGATTGAGCAAAAATATTTATCCCGACTACGGCACCCTTCCTTGTGCGTGGTCCGACACGCTTTATTTTATTTTTATAACGAAATGTTAGACGTGGTGTTAATTTTTTGCATGACGACGCTAAAAGGGCTTGTGCCTACATTTTGTTGATGAGAGAATTTAGGTCATACCGACTACTTTTGACGTAGTGAGGTAAGGGTTCTCACACACCGCAGAATTATCTGTTGATAGATTTAGGTCGCCGGGACCTGGTGACATACTCAAGTTGAAGAGACCAACGTGGCAGATTTTGAGAGACTGTCATCATTATTAACCCGTGTCGTCTACTCGTAGTACTAAAACATCAACTACTATTTGTTGCCCGCGACTTTGTTCGCGTGGAAATTTTGATGTATTGTATATTGTATAACGGGCTGGTGTCCGCAACTCCACGTCAAAGCGTGTATTTTGCGTGCGGGATAAAAAAAATAAAAAAATTGATGTATACGTGAGGGGAAAAAAAAGAGCTATTTATAATAAAATAATCTCCTTACCAAATTTCATTACGATCCGATCAGCCGTTTAGTCGTGCAAAGGTAAACAAACAGAGTGACTTTCGCATTTATAATAATAGTATGTATAGTTAATAATAGTAAAGCTACATTCATGATCTTGGTAAACGGATTGGTGAAATTACATTAAGCTTGTTGTTTACGTAAAAGACGTAGATTATATTATCATATTGATGTTGTGCACACTTGGGTAGATATGAATAGAACGATAATCGCCTTTCCAGACAAAGAGTTTGGTGATTGCAATATTTTCTTCTAATGTTATCGCCAGTCGCCTCTGATGCGTTTCACACCAAGGACAGAGAAGCGAGCGATTTATAAAAGGGAAATTATAAGTCTCGCCACAAAATTATTTATTGGCCACGTGATTAAACTTCTAATTTTATAACTAAGCAACGGGAAAATGACATAGCCTCTAATAAACTAATTCGTCTTTTTTACAACGCCATCTAAATATTCTATAGAAAGCGTCAAGTAAAGATCATCAATTATTGTGACTTGTCCTTCTTATTTATACATTGCCACCTAATTTACTAACTCGGCCACGGATTTTACAGCTCATCACCATTTTACGTTTTACAGCTTCAACACAAAGTCCTCAAAAAATATAATTCAAGCTTCCACAGAAAGCATCATTTATTATAAGTTAGCATGTAAAATAATACATCATATTCTTTTATCGTGAAAATAGCCACTGCATGATTTGGCGCGAGTACGCGAAACGACAGAACTCATAAAAATTCGACTCATTAAATAGGCACAACGGTAATTTTAATTAACGGAACAACAAATACTTAGGAATCAAGAGCGAGCGAAGCGAGTTCGGGACTTGGGGCACCCCGACTTTAGGTTAGGTTAGGTTACTTTAAACCCTGCAAACAAATATAGGGCTACGTCGACTACGCCTATTACAAAATATTGATATTATTTACCTTGGACTTTAGGTGAATTTTTGCACTAAAAACTTACGAGACTTCCCAAAAAAATAGCTTAATACTTTGTGACTGGTTTAGAATATTTACTATAAAGTGATATTTAGATGAAACGTGATTTTGCCGAAAAGAATCAAAATATGTATTAAACGAAAAATTTATAAATGATTAAATATCAACATTTGTAAAGCGAAGCGTTTGCCAAAGGAATGCGTGTAAAGTGATTGTTTGTAAAATGAAACATCAGCGGAATACGTTGTTTGTGAAATAAATAGTAAATGAAACGTGGGTTGTAAACTAAAAATTTGTGAAAGGAGTTTAGGTAAAACATTAGTGAACCGGCCAATATACTATTTGATGACATTTTTAGCAAAATTTGGACGATTAATTAATATGGGATGAGTTACATTTTAAACGTACTGAGTTAAAAAATTAGAAGCTAAATAAATATATTTTTTGATGTCATTTAATGGTATTTTAGAAGTTTACTGTTAGAATGCATGTTACAGATTTAGATGCTAAAAAATAACCATCATGCTGAGTTGTATTTAGAGTGGTTTACATAGACGATACCTAGTGGCTAGGATAGTATTATTTAGATGCTCGTTAATTGTGGCTGACTAAGTAATTTAGAAGTCAACTTAAATTTTTGGAGGCGAATAATGCCATTAAAAAGAAGCCTGTTTAATTAGCACCCCTTATAAAATATCGGCATGACAACTCACAAACAAGTAAGTATTTAACAAAGCTGCTTAAGCATCTGTAAATGTAAAAAATCATTTGTCACATAGAAAACGACTCACACACGAAGCATCACGCTCTTACTGCGACTACGATTTCAGGTCAGTAAGTCAAGGCTTCCGTTCGTATATACGTATGTTTCCCTTATCCATAAGTCAGTGATGTTCAAGATTTACTTACCTGCGCAGAGAGTGCACTACTTTGAAATTGAAAAAAGGCAAGTAAATAGGATTATGATAGTTTGAATTCTAGTTCTTAAGCATTTGGAGCAAAGGTTCTTTTCCTTTGATATTTAATTTGCACCAATATGTCGGTTACAAATTATGGAGGAGCTCATGGCTCATGGCATAACAGCCGCTCGGGTCGATCTTTAGGTTAAGCCGTGCTGCCTAGGTTGGTCTGTGGATGGGTGACCACCCATTACATACCGAGTTTCCTCCGTGCCTCGGAAAGCACGTTAAGTCGTTGGTCCCGGCTGTCATTTGTAGATCTTTGACAGTCGTTATAGGTAGTCAGTGGCCTAAAAAGTCTGACAACCAGTCTTACCAAGTGGTATAGTATTACCTAGTACTAACTAGGTTGTGGAGGTCAGATAGGCAGTCGCTCCATGTAAAATACTGGTATTCAGCTGCATCCGGTTAGACTGGAAGCCGACCCTAACATAGTTGGGAAAAGGCTAGGCAGATATATGTCGGTTACAAATTAAGCATAAGGTCTTGTCTATTCCTGAGTTGGACAAAGTGTTATTTTATTGTTCCACAAGGATTTTTTATGTAGTAGCACGATATCTAGATTATCTAGATTTTTGTCCGGTTTATGGGGCTTAAACATAATTAGTGAAATGTAGGTCTAATACCTACTATTTACACCTCTGCCTAACCTTTCGAAGATTACACGCTTGATGTTATGTTCTAAATATTTTCCAACATAGAAAATGTTTATTTCAAAATCTCTTAATACTGCCTTCATTTTTAATAAGCCACGTTAAGTATACGGTGTTACCCATATAGTGTCACATTGAAGATTTTAATGGCCGATAAAAATCTGCAGTGTGGGATAGCTCTAAAGAAAATGGGTCATAGCCGTTAGTGATAGGCTAGTAAACTGTCGCCATTTATAAAGAGTTATGATTTTCAAACTTATCTTTATTACATTTTTAAGTTAGCCATTTATTTTACAAAATGGTGACGCACATACACTAAATTATTATTAGGTAAGTTGTATCTATCAATGGGCCTCATCAGAAGGCTGAAAGTCACCCAAAGGGCAATGGAGAGGGCTATGCTCGGAGTTTCCTTGCGTGATCAAATTAGAAATGAGGAGATCCGCAAGAGAACCAAGGTTACCGACGTAGCCCGAAGAATAGCCAAACTTAAGTGGCAGTGGGCAGGGCACATTGCTCGCAGAACGGATGGCCGATGGGGCCGAAAAGTTCTGGAGTGGCGACCGCGAACCGGAAGACGCTGCGTTGGAAGGCCTCCCACTAGGTGGACCGATGACCTTGTAAAGGTTGCAGGGATCCGCTGGATGCGAGACGCACGGGACCGGTCAATGTGGCGACACTTGGGGGAGGCCTATGTCCAGCAGTGGACGTCTTTCGGCTGAAATGATGATGATGATGATGAAGTTGTATCTTCCTACTGTTTACAATTCTTAAGAGTCTCAGTAAGCGGTGCCGGTGCCGAGATGATTGGAGGCGTATACCGTGAGGGCAACCAGCCCTTGAGACGGTAATTGGCCACCAGTGATGATGCTATCGAGAACTTTGGTGTGCTACTCTTTCGTGTCTCTCAAGTCAAGTAGTATATCCAACTAGCCCAACAGTGGGACGGCAATATCAAAAATCTCTTGATTATGCACTCAAGTCGTCCTCAAGTTAGTGAATCCTACTTAGACCAAAACTGTTCAAGATCTCAATAGTCTTTTGTGATTCTGATTTACGTATCCGTTTACAAACACACTATTATTTCCTTTATTTATTTGTACACATATTAAATACATTTTTAAATATTGTAATATAAAACAATATAAAAAGCATTTAAACAAATAAAAAATAGTAGCCCATCAGCATCGGGACCAGGGTCCAAGCTACCGGCGGTCAGGGCTCTTGAGAGAAGAACCTCCTAAAAATACGCACCGTGTCCAGAAGTACTGCTTTCTGAATCAAGCCCTTGATCCAGCTGCCACGCGAAAGCCTCCTATTATAAAGTTTTTATGACTTATCAAAAACGTCTCTAGTGTCTTATAAGTTGTTCAGTAACATAATTATTCCAACTCCACTCCACAAAGCCTAAAATCTCAACCTATTTCTCTCAAACCAAAGCTAGAATAACAGCTGCTGAAACGAGCTCAAAACGCCAGAAATGAAGCCTAATCAAATTAAAAATTTTGCTAGACAGAAACTTTTGCGTCCGCTGACCCAAATTACGGGGCCCTCGGGCTCACTGAAGGGTCCTCGACATCGCCACAGCGTATGCAACATCGGGTAGGGCTGCCCAAGGACAGCTGAGATCGGAATATTGCACTGAACTTGCAAAAGTTGCTACTTGTAGAAAGTAGCATAAAAATGTAAAATGATAACATGGGACGTTCATGGGTTCAAAAACTGTTTAAGTGCAACTATGACTTCGTGATTTAATGTATAGTATAGCTATTTTTTTTATGAAGATGACTAGCTACACCCAACAAATAGGAACGGAGACGTTTTCAATTGTAAAAAACGAAGTGTTACACTGATTTAGAAACAAAATTAAAACAGGGCTAAATCTTCGCTGAGATTACCATAGTTCAATCAGTAGTACCATAATATGTATCAGACTTCAACTTAGATTCCAAAGCTCGTGAAAGACACGCTAGACAAGTCTGTGATGCAAGCTACTCCTATGCATCGTAACAGTATCGTCCAAAGTCAATAACCCACACCTACCAATCATACGAGTCAGCGAATGTCTCTAACAGCTACTCCTGTCCATTCACAACATAGTCACCACTCAGTGCGAAGTTCGTTAGTATTCTGGGGGGCCTTTATAGGCCCTTAGTTTGCGGAAATGGCTTAGGGTGACGAGATTAGGCTTTGTTTTGTCCTGAATCTAGGCAAATGCTTCTGCTATCAAGGCAGCGTGGCGGCATGGATGCATAATTTTGAATAGCTTTGGTCGATACAATATTGCATAGAGGTCCAAGGGTTAATAGCACAAAGGATATATTTTAGGATGCGGGAGAGTTATATCGTGAAGATACCAGCAATCAGCACGTTATCACTGTAGAAACAGAAGAACGAAAGGTCAAATGACAGGTTGTAGACAAATTTCTACGTCGCGATATCACAAATGAAAAAAAGAAAGGTCACCAAGATAGCGATTGAGGTGGTCATAATTCACGTTAATCCAGTCGAATTTTGGGGACAAAAACTGAAAAAAAGACAGAAACATTTGAGGTTTTCATCCCCCCCCAAGTTAGGACAGGGTCCCCGAGATTGAAAATTTAGGATAGTCTTCGAAGTGTACCCCTAAACAAAGTACATAACTGCTGGACTACGTAAAAAACCTGCAAAAAAATCTTCCAAGCATCAAATCAAAAGTCATAACAAAAATAACCACTCTATTCATGCAATGAACACTCATCGTCCCATTCCATAATATGCCTTCTTCCAGAAAAACAAAAGAGCATCAATTTCCAAAAAAAAAAACTAAATATCCCTGCAAATGAACCGAATATAGCTGATACAGACAAATCGTAATAAGACGACTTGCAGACGTGTCGGCGGCTCGCTGTAATTGCCACTGTTATAGCCGTCAGCGAAGGAAGGAAGTAATAAACCAACATTATTATCATATAAAAGCAATTATGTTATTATTATTTATGTGAACGTGGTACCGCAGACGGTGTGAAGGGATTATTAGGTGGATTTGGGAACATGTAGGATGCCGAAGATTAGGAAAAGTTGTATGGTAACGGGCCGATGCTATATTTTTGACAGGTTAATGAAAATAATAAAATGTTATTCATCCAAAAGATCTTTGTATCTCTGTAAGTCTTCAACACTTTTAACACTCGCCTGAGAGTGTCAATCATAGTGTATAAATTCAATTGGTTTTCTAAGTAATAAAGTACGTAGTATCTACGATAAATTTAAACATTCCACATTTGTAGGCATAATATATTATATCTATAGGATATTGTAGGCATATATTATATTTTCGAGTATTTTTTTTCTGTGATTGCACCACTCTGTGTTGTAGAAAATACCTTAGGCATAAAGTCAGTATTTGTACAGTTTTTACTTGTGCGTAAAGTTTTTAATAAATACAAACATATTATATATTATAAATTATTTATTTATTTATTTATTTAAAACTCTTATACTATCATTACAGGTTACAAACCTAATGCGATAGCTAAGACTACTTGTAATAACTAACTATTAATTTTTTTTTTCAATTTTTTTTTGTTATTAAATATTATTGCTAATTGTGCTTTTATTCGTGGAAGTAAAAATGACAAAAAAAAATACAGTTGTTTAAAACAGACTTACGTGCAGTAGCTCGTTAATTACCGATCTAACCTAACTATGAGCTCTTAGCGACGACAACATTCTTCATATTTCACAGCTCGCAAACTCTGAAATTCAGATAAATTCTAAAGCTAAGCCTAAAAACGCTAATATTCCTCCGCGCCACCCCTGAAAACATGAAAGCGGCTACAAGAGTCATTTCAGCACTTAACGTGTCTAACGTGTGTCGGGTATTCGTCACATGCATAGCTCGCGTACGATATTAGCGGCTGGTCCGTGCGATATTAGCGAGTCGGCTGACAGTATCATAAATTCGTACGGGTATTGATGTTTGTTGGTGAATGAAGGAAGATAAGTAGGTTTGTTATGCACTTTGTGTTATTTTAGCAAAGCACATAAACATAAATCATATCATTTATTTGCATAAACCATGGTATACAATGGTGTTAAATAAAATTAAAATAGTTCAAACATGTTTAGGTAGGATAGAATATAGCATGCACAATTTTATGGTTTAGCAAAATGTTACAAGACACCAACTTTTAAACAATACAGGGTGTAAACAGACCCTTCACATAGCCGTCAACCAAGCATTCTGTACATCAAACTAAGTAACTTTACGCAAAAATTATGGCTGGGAATCGACTTTTTTTTTGTGGTGAAAAATCACGTTTTACGGTTTGACTCGATGGAAAGCACTGAAAGCATTGTGTTGATGGATGGATTGAATAGTACGGGGAACGTGGAGGTGTTTAAGTAAAAATCTTACAATGAAAACATGTATTTCAAAAAAACTTGTGAAAAAGTTGGAACTTTGACCCCCAATATCTCCGTAACTAGAAGGTTCCCAGCTATTGTCTAGAACAAAAAAATGATCACAAAGACGGGGAGAACAAGTGCCTTTCGGCCATGTTAAGGGTCTATTTACACCCTTTAGAAATTACATTAATTTATCCATTATGCAATTTAATTTTAAATAATCTTGAATTTAACATTTTGAAATCGCTTGGTATCTTGTTGTAAATACGTAAGCACATTGCTATGCAGTTTTTGTTATATTTGGCAAGTCTTGGCAAATCATTCAATACTAACATAAAAGGATCTCTTCTGTTCCGAGGAGTACTTGAGATGACAATAAAAAAAAAACTATGGAACTAACAGAAGAAGTAGAAGTATTTTGTGTGTACATAAATAAATAAGAATTCAGATGATGATCTCTTCATGATGACGATGATGATTTGTCTTTTAAATACAATGACCATACGAATGTTTGGATCCAGAGATAATGGACTGTAAGCGTCAGATTGGCAGTAGCTTTATATTAAAAACACACACACACACTATACACTGGTACACTGGCACTGCGTCCGGTTAGACTGGAAGCCTAAATGTAAATATGGTAAAGAGGTAAGAAAATCATTCTTAGCTTTAAAAAACCGAAAACATAACATCACGATCTGTAATCTCCGAAGGGTTAGGTAGAGGTGTACCTTATAGTACACCCACATAGCACCAGTTATGTTTAAGACCCATGTAATAGTGGGCGAGCTTATTGCCATCAACACAGATACAAACTCCGTGGCTGCTACTGAGAAATTCCTGATGGAAAAACCCAAAAACACTTCGCCGACGCCCGACCTGGCAATCGAACCCAGAAGAACCTCTTGCTCAGCAGTCGAGCTTGACCACTAGACCAACGAGTCAGTCGAAGACATCTAAAGTTGGATAATAGAAGATTCAATGTACAAAACAAACATAAGATTCACAAACACGACTCAGTATTTTACTAACAAAATGAAAACGTCTCAGAAACTTTGCGACATCGAAACGCCCCGTTTTCTCTTAGGAACTCTTAAAACTTGGGCAGCTTGACAAGATATTTTTTGTGTACCCTTGAAGGCTTGGATCTCAGCAACATTTTTCGTCGAGACCGTTTGCCAATGAAAGCAAGTACAGCTTAAGTACCAGGCTAATTAAAAACTTGAAAACGAAACGTAGGATTTTATTTTCAGTGAATTTTGTGAAAAATGGGCTAGGTTCTATTGGGTCAAGTTGAGAAGAGAAAATAGTGTGGAGGTACTTTTTACTGTCTAATGTCACTTTACTACAACAGCTGTTACGAATCGATGAACGCAACCTGCGTTCATCTTACACCATTGTTACAACTATAACGGCGCTAAAACTACAGCAACATATAACAAAAAATACTACAGCGCCATCTATGACACAGACGATGAACTAAACAACGAAATGCACCTAAATCCTACATCGTGCAAATATCCGCGTCTTAAGACTATATAGAAGAACCCGACAACAACTGTTGAGCAGTAGCCCACCAGACATAACGCCCGAGGTGGATCCTCCCTTTTCTATGGGGGATGAAGAACTTTACACCCTGTTCTCCATACAACCAAACAATTAAATATTAGGTACTTTGCTTCGCTTTAATCATTGGATACGTTCGTTTGCAGAGTCTAATCTGTGTTGATTCAACTGAGAACCCGATTCAAATTCAGTTCAACCAGAATAGAAACGTGGCGGACCAGCAGCGTACCTGCACCGGACTCTAGAATCGAGTGGGTATCTGTCAGAATATGGTATCCGTAGCCGCATCTGCAATTTAGGGTAGTTCAATTTATTTCTTATTTATCATTTGCTTCGGTGAAGGGAAACATCGTGAGGAAACCAAACCAGCATGCCTTTTTTTTCGGATGGGAAATCATCAAATGACCCCTCCCACTCTGGGAGGAGCGGAAGAGAGTGTCAGACTTACTGACTAAAACCCATCCATGTTCCTTCGTTACCCTTTGTATTCCAGGGCCGCGGTATCTCTTTCGAACAGTCCCGCAGCAACCAGCATACCTGAGAGATATATCTCGAAGGCATGCAAAGCCAAGTCAGAGGTCCATGAACCACACGAAAGAAGAAGACTTGCAATTTGTCTGCAAGTACTAGTTTGCCTGAACCTTAAGTTGACATAGCCCTCAGGCTGGGAGTAGCTTTCCTCACAGAGTGGCTGGTAACAGTGAGAGTAACTGACGCTCAAGTTACAGAGCGCTCGATGGAGGAAACCAACATAGAAGTTCAGACCCGAAAGTCAGTGCCATCATGATCATATCTGCAGGAAGATGTTCACTGATGGATCGCCCCACAAAAAAACTCAAAAACAGTGATATTAAAATGCTGCAATATTTATTTCATCTTTACACGCATTACACAAAAGGAAATCATGTAAGCAACATAGTAGCGTCCACAACTCAATTATGGGACAAAAATAAACAGGTAATTTCAAAACTTTATGTATTACGGGTGTAATATATTTATTCAGGATTGTAACTTACTGAAACATTGGGTACATTATACATATTTACAACGCTGTTAAACATCTCATTAATTTGTTACCATACTATAATATGGAGGGCAGTTGAGGTAGCTGGAGCGGCCTGCATGCAAAACTTTTTATGTACAAACATACATTTTAGTTTTACGTCGACGAAAGTGGTGAAAATTATAGAAAGTTATATTTGCCAGCTTACCCAAGGTTCTGCTGCCTACCACCTTTTTGCAGATTTACCATTCAAGGCAAGGTTGGCGCAGAGGTTGAGCGATTGGCTGCTGCGCTGCATGTCGCGGGTTCGATTCTCAAACGGAACAATTATTTACTACAGGTTCCTGATGAACCTTTTACCCCCACCGGCTATCCTTTCTGTCAGCAATATGTTCCCAGTACTCATTAATATTGATTTCAAGCTGTCTGTGCTTTACAGCGTCCCATTTCCAATTTAAATGATTAATTACTAAAAAAAAAATTACCATATCGCTAAATAAAAATAAACCTGTTTTCTAACATTTTGCAAATTATATTACTTTTCTGTTTTTAATATCTTACTTTCAAACAAATACCCGTCCTAATCTTCTCATTACTTAAGGTGTAATAAAAATATTCCTAGAGTTCAGTTACTTTGTATAAAATTCATTCTGACCGTTTCATTAAGAAATTTTGTAAGACCGTGGATAAAATTTAGCTGCGGTGAGTGACCTTATACGAGCGGCTATAATAATTTACAAAAACATAAAATGTGCAGCGTAAAAAACCTTTTAGCTAACAGCCACCTAGTAATCTGAGATGATTAGAAGATAGCTTAGCTAAGATAGCTTTTAGAATAAAAGCAATTTTCATCAAAACATAGGTGTTTCTTTAGCATCCTGAAGTAGCTGTGGCCAGTGGTATAAGTGTGTAAGTCTTATCCATTACTACTCTGAGAGTGAAAGTGCCTTGTCCTAACCAAAGAGAACATTGCACGAACACGTGATTATAGTGTTAATTTTTCTAGGGGGAGCCTGCACGTAGTCCCGCCGACAGAGGGCGTCTTACAATTTTCCGAAAAAATAAACGAAGAACATAATTATAAACGCGACAATCAATCGCTATGCTTAGGACACGGAATAAGAGTCGTGTGAGAAAAAAAGCCCCGCACCTCATTCCAAAAACAAAATGTTAATCAAAATCCCGGAAGCCAGAACCGCGAGCATAACCTAACAAGTGATAAAACAAGAAATTGCAGCCAGGAGTTTTACTACCCCATAACACCTTGAATGGCCCGTATTTTTTATTTGCAAAACAGTGAATAGAACGATTTGGTCCTGTCCACCATTTCTACCTGGATTTGTAAATTAAGTTGTAACTTTTGTTGTGGCATTTGGTCGTGGGTTTATGTGGCTTATAGGCGTAGGTGAAGTAGGCCGTGATTACTAGGCGAACATAAACCAGGGGGTGTAAAACTAGGACTTATGTTATTGGTGGAGGAGACGTGGGCTTATGAGAGCAAGGACCTTAACGGTTGGATTAAGTTCGGTGTAGTTTTGCGGAGTGTTTGCTTACAGGGTAACGGTAGCCAGTGTTATAGTAGAAATAGTTTCCGACACGAGTTAGGAAAACTAGAAGTAAAACAAGGTTAGAAAATTCTTGATAAACCTTGTTAGTGAATCCACCTATAGACCGACCGTTTTAATGAGTCTTCCGCCTTACCCCATCAAAGTTACATTAAGCGTCCACAAAGTCCTGACAGTATCCCACAGGTAGGTATTACGATACTTATTGAAAAAACACATGATCGACCTCCAGAATATTCCATTTAAATTGATACCTCCGCGAGGACTACACACCCAAACCGCCCAAACCGCTGGTCCTAGAGACATGAAACTTGGAGGCTGTGTACTTTGTGTTTCTACTAAGAAAGGATTTTTGGGAATTCCACCCCTAAAGAGGTAAAATAGGGGATGGAAGTTTATATGAAAGTCCGTCAGTTTTGAAGTTAGGATCTTCAAATTTTGTGTTTAGTCTGACGATTGACTGAAGAATTTATACGTGTCTCAGCGTTTTTGATAATTCTACCACCGAACGGTTAAAAAGGGGGATGAAGGTAAGTAACTATGTTTGTTCGGGTGGGAAATTTCTCGACATCCACGCGGGCGAAGCCGCGGGCAAAAGCTAGTGGGACATAACTGTCAAAATGTGGGTACACCTATAATGCCCTTTGGAGAATACAGCCTACTAAAGAGGCATACTTCCTCTCCACGCAGAACAGAGCCAAACGCACATACTCACCTCCAGTCATCTAATTACGTACTCCAAGATAAATTAATTCCAACATTTTCATAAACTAGAACGCAGCGCATGATACCCAAGAACGGCTAACAAAGTTTCAGAAACTTATTAAAAATCCATCAACCTTATGGATTTGAACTTAACAGTGCGCCATTAAAACCTGACCTACTGCCAAATTAATTTCTCGCTCTTTGCACTCCCCCTTACAAGATCAGTGACGGCATTTTAATTCCCCCTAATTTTACACGAGGCCCGCGAAACGAGAAACAGATGGGCGAAATCCCCTTCAAACATGAAATAATTTGCAATTTCGTACATCACTGAAAAAAGTCCTAATTTAATAATTAATTGAGTTACATCAGAGAGAAAGATTAACTTGTGTACGAAAATTCACGGTGAAATTAATTTTGTAGGTAACTTTATGTTCGTGTGAGTTATGTTGCAAAGTACATAAGAGTTTGTTTGGAGTTATGTGTGTCTTCAGAAGTTAGAATAGACGAATATTACAAAAAATATCATTATTTTCCTTTATATACATATATTTCTATACAAATCTAATAAATTTTTAAGTTCTCCTTAATATAAAAAACATTTAAAAATAAAAATAAAATGTAGCCCACTGGTATCGGGAACAGGGCGCCGGTAGCTTGGATACCGGCGCGGCGGTCAGGGCTCCAGAGAGAGGAACCTCCTAACAATAATAGCCGTGTCCAGGAGTTTGTGAATCAAGCCCTTGGTCCAGCGTTATTTTAATTATTATCTCTGCTAGCTGCTACTGAGAAATTCCTGTTGGTAAAACCCAAAAATACTTTTACGATTCGGGAATTTATTATTTTATTTATTTATCAGGAACGATTTATATTGTGTTTGATACATTACTTAACAGTACATAATATATTTACTTTGCCCGATACGGGAATTGAACCCAAGACCACATGGTTAGCAGTAGTGCTTGCGGCAACTAGACCAAACACAGACAACTTTAGTTAGTACCTGTTTTAAAACTATATTGTATAAATTCTGTGATAAATTACGCAGTTGTTTTAACAGGCAAAATTATTTTATCATCCCCGAAAACCATTATTCATTATTCTCCCGAAATCCCACCTTAAAATTCATTTTTAACTAAAAACATTTCTGTATAATGTTCATTACGTACACCGCAAGCCGTGCGAAGTCTCCAGTTTCATCATAATTATTATCAAATGAACATAACATTTTTGATTCGGTTTTGTTGCTGTGGTCAAAGAGTAATAATGGAGCTGTGTAGAAGGGAAACTACGCTCAAATCGGGTCGGCCCAATGAAATAAGATTGTCAATTAAATACTGTCGATGTGTGCATAGACAACGTCCAAAACGAATCGATTTTTTTCATCTTCATTTTTGACATTTCAAGCAATTTTTGTGTTAAACTTGCTAATGACTATTTCATGGTTTGCCAGCTTTAATCTTTCGAAAGCGGATCAAAAAATGAATGCGCATGTCTTTGTGGAAGGTAACAATATTATTTTTCTTACTGACCATAGAACCGTGTTTATCGGTTATCTGAGCTAAATAATTGCTCATGAAAACATACATTTGACGTAAGCCTTAAATTAGACACGCGTAGAAAATGGTGTTTTCAGCAGTAAAAGGCATCACATTTATTGTTGAAAAATTGTTGTGCGTGTATGACCAGACGTATGAACGTGGACGAGACAAAAGGAAGGATCGAGTAGGTGGCGTTCTGTGGTTTTTGCCAACCGCCATGGGAAAAAAGGCGTGAGTTTATGTATGTATGTATGTGTTAATTTCAAGTGTTAGAACGTATCCAAAGCAGGAGTTTCGCATCTACACAAAAATAACATTTCTTCATCTATGCTGTGGTCGGTAGCATTATTTGCATGAATTTAAATGCGGGGTCATGTGAAGTTGGCTGTTTTTTGGGAGATGTATTAGCTTCTCGCTGGTTTACATGGAATTGTTAATGATGAGTTAAAAATATGTCGGTGGTTTAGTAGCTAAAATATATTATTTGTTTTTTTTTTCTGCCGATAAAAAAGAAGAGGTTTTAAAATACAATTGTTTGTTTTTTTGGGTGTTTTTAAATGAGGTTGGGGGAAAATCCCGCTATAACATTCGGAGATAAAGAATGTAACTATGTATAAATAAGTGTAACTATATTTTGTGCTCAACATATTGCAGTCATCAGCTGCTGCATATGGCCTACTGTTAAGCAGTAATTTGAAGGCTGATTTTTCCGACGCCAGATAAATAAAATTAATATTGCTTATCTTTTATATTTTACTATTAATACATCTTAGCGATTTTAATGCCAAAGACTTCTACATACCGATCACATAACATCATCAACCGTAACCTGCTTAAACTTATACTGTCACTTACGGGATATCTTCCGTGATTGTTCATTATGTTGAGCTCCCGATATTTCGGCGCTGTTGCAAGCGCCATGATCGCGGGTTGACAATAATGAACAATCACGGAAGATATCCCGTAAGTGACAGTATAAGTTTAGTTGTAAACCGTGAAAGCTTAAAACAGTGTTCGTAAACTGCTTGTCGCAGAAATGACGTGCAAGCTGTCAACATTTTTGTTCCGTCCTGTTGTATTTCATCATCATCATAATTTCAGTCGAAAGACGTCCACTGCTGAACCCCCAAGTGCCACCACATTGACCGGTCCCGTGCGTCTCGCAACCAGCGGAAAAATGTACGCAGAGGCAATGTTAGCAATTCTTCGTAGCCCGAAGAATAGCCAAACTTAAGTGGTAGTGGGTACGACACATTGATCGCAGAACGGATGGCCGATGGGGCCGAAAAGTTCTGGAGTGGCGACTGCGAACCGGAAGACGTTGCGTTGGAATAGGTGGACCGATGACCTGGTGAAGGTCCGCTGTTGTATTTAGCCCGTAATAATATTGTTACGTGTTGATGTTTATTGTGTATTTTATTTGTTTGTCATTTTGTATACACGCCATGTCTCTGCGACAAATAAATGTGTTTTTCCTTTTTTTCTTTTCTTTTATAACCGACAAAATATTGTACAAAACCATGTGAGGTTTTGTACAATTGTACAATATTTTGTCGGTTCCACACAAAAATACACTGTATAAAAGTTAAAACGCAACAGCAAATCGACACAAACTGATGGAGTTCCTAGTACAGTTTTTTACAGACTCCCAAATCGATCTGCAACACTCAGGATGACGAAGAAATAAAACAATAGATGTCCTCTCACCGTACTCCTTCAAAAATGTAGCGAGAGTGAGTTGACAAAACCCACATGGATCGATAGATATGATTTTGAGTATGTTGAGTCATCATCTGCCTAGCCTTTTCCCAACTATGCTGGGGTCGGCTTGCAGTCTAAGCGGATGCAACTGGAAACCAGTATATTACATGGAGCGACTGTCTATCTGACCTCCACAATTAACCCAGTTAGTACTGAGTAAAACGATACCCCTTGGTAAGAATGACTGCCTGTAACGACTGTCAAAGATGTACAAATAACCTCTGGAACAAACGGCTTAACGTGCTTTCCGAGACACAGAGGAAACTCCTACCTAGGCAACCTGCAATTTCCAGTATGAGTTCTAACTATTTAAGTTTTATATGCCAACGAAACAAAAACGAAAACATTTTTTGACGCGGAAGCGCGAATCAATAATTTAAATCCTTGCAGGCTGAGCGTAAAAACGAGCTTTATTTTTTATTTTTTCTCTTATTCCGCTTTCACGGCAGTCAGGGACTAATGGACAGATATATTGTTTAAAAGCCTTTTAGCCATGTAAAACTTGAGTGAGCGCATACCGATTATTTTAGTCTTCTTTTGAGTTCTCTTGGGAAGTAATAGTCATGTGGTTTGAGCAGTTCTTTAAAGTAAAAAACTCTTTTTAAAAAAAACTCGTTTTGTTTAGGTCACAGGTTTCGATTCACGTGTGAATGGCAATGTTATAGACATTGCAACTATTCTTTATTCAAAATCACAATATTTTATTTCACATAGGCCTAGATGAGCACTTATAAAACGTCGAAAAAAAGGTGCACGGTTCGGGTTGATCGTTTCCTATGGAGAAGAATCGGCAAGAAACTCCGTGGTGGCTTTTCAAATAATTTTGTATTACAATATTATCATGTTACAGCATTTGTACTTAAGTACGGGGGGACAGCGTAGGCCCGACAATAAGTCGTTGCTACACAAAAGATGTATAACAAGATGAAAAGTTAACAAGCAGCTGGGAATTTACAAAGCCTACAATGTTCACACATTCACAAACAATCTGTAAAAAGAATCTATACAAAGGTAAGAAAATATTGTAAAATAGTAAATTAAACAAATGACTCAAATATTGTCATCAGTGCTGTAACTATTCTGTATTTATCAGAAAGAGCCATCACATATGGTTATCCTCGTCGCGCTTACCATTACCGTATTGGCCAATTAAAACCATTCAATCCTTGATTATTTCGCCATGTTTTCTTCTTTGTTTCAGCCACTAAACTAGAAACTATACATTTTTGGAAATAGTTGACTTGTAATGTTAAGATAATGTAAGCTGTGTCGATCCCTCATCGAAAAAGTTTAGGACGGCTCATGACGATACGCCTAGCAAGGCGCGGTGACGGTAGGTGGAGTAAAGCTGTCACCACGTGGCGTCAAGGGAATGAGAAGTGGTCGTCCGGCGTCCAGATGGGTAGATAACATTGCTACCATACTAAAAAAAAAATGGTAAATGGGTAATGGGTAATGGGGTAAATGTTACTAAGGCTGGCAGATACTGAAAGAGTAAGAGAGAAACCAATATCAGAAAGTGATTGCTCACAAGCTAGATATTAGTATTCATAGTAATTATTATAAGGTTTCTCGTATTTTGGACTATTTGTACGAATTATAATATAAATATATAAGTTTATTTCATTTTACTGTACATATGTGTATTAGTATGTACCTATTTATGTATATCAATCTATGTTAACAAAATGGTAGTTTTCTTATTTATTTTTTTGTACTCTATCACAATGCTGTCCTATTTGACCCAAAGGTTGACTGGTAGAGAATGCCTTGTGGCATTAAGTCTGCCTATGTACCACTCTTGTACATGAAGATTAAATAATAAGGAACATGCCAAGGTCCGGCAATACTTAATACACATCAATAAAAAAAACGAATCTTAAAAACAAAATACATTAATGTTTTCTAAGATTCCCCGCAAAAGTTAGCGAACATTAATGCGGAAAGATCTAATGAAGAAGTTGTTTACTTGACAACTTGGATTGAACTAATCTGATCGAGTTCCGAACAGTTTTGCTTTTAGCTAATCATGTCTACATGTTATGAAGATAACTTACTTTCTGTTTAGGATTATGGTAAAGACGATACATCTGACGTGTTTATTAGAAAACTGTTTATTGGTTTAGTGGTGTAAGCGCTATACTGTACTACTGAGCATGAGGGTCCTGGGTGTGATTCCCAGGTTGGGTAAAGTGTATAATATAACTATTTGCAAAATGTGGCTTAATATAGGGTAACTGGTAATTAGTAATGATAACAAACAACTTTTCCAAAGAAACATTTTTTTTATACTAGTTCGCCTTTATCCCAATAACGAAACAGTGTGACCTATCAGCTGTTAGCCGCATGACCCCGTTTTGTCTCCCACTGTGCTTTGCCTAACCACTGTGCTTTGCCTAACCACTGTTGCACTTTACGATAGTAATGAGACAGATCAGCGCGGTGTCACGCGGCTAACAGCAGTCAAAGGCGCGGGCGTGAGAATTTCATACGGCTGTTGTGTTATTGGAATAAAAGTGAACGAGTAGGTATAAAAAATGATTTTTGGGAAAGTTGTTTGTTATCATGAGTATAATCATGTGTTTTAAGTATCGGTCACTAATTATTACCAGTCACCCTATATACTCCTATGTAGGCTGATCTGTACTTGATATATCTGTGATAAACAACATGTTATGTTTGTTATTTTATAAGAAACTGAATGTCCACAGCACTACTTTTTCTTTTAATAAAAATTCTTAAAGAAAAATAACCTCTAAAATAATACATTAATAATTGCGTAGGAGTAAGTACTGTACCTAAATCAAAATTATTATTAATTTTAATGCTAATGATATAAATACCGCGAAGCCTTTTGAAATCAAAAAACCCACGCCAAGTACAAGTTCCCAGAAACGAAACGAATAAAATAATTTTAGTTTAAAGTATTAAAACAAAGCAGTCAGAAGATTAAAATAAATGTTTCATAATCTGGGTATTTAAGGCCCATACTGATCGCTGTAAGGGTTAAAGTATTTAACCCGTTTTCACCAGCACGGGTACTAATTAATTTTTGTGTTGACTCAACTTGACCTCAAAATCGAATTTGTGATTCCCGGCCTTTATGAAGTAACTGTTAAAAGGAACTAAGCTCGTAAAGGCAAGTGAAAATAGAGCCGAATATTAACTTATTTAGAAAATCTTGTTTGAAGAAGTTCAGTCTCGGAATTCTCAGACATTTGAAATAGATTTTAAGGCTAAATTAAGTCCTGGGTAACTTTGATACTATTTCTATTCAAATGTTGAATTATTGCCTAACAATTCATTCAGTGAACAGACTAAGTGTTAATAGTATTTCGTTTTGTAACTTTGAAAATCCGCCAGCCAAAGTGTCAGCTGGCTTCGTTTTGGTAGATCACTCTTAATCTGAAAAAGGTTCTGTACACAAAGCGGCACATGAAGCTGTACATCTTCAGTATAACTTGGCCTCACTTTGTACAGATTTTCTATACAATGAGTGATCCGCATAAACTGGTTTTTGTAAAGCTTGATTGGCCGTCGTGCGTACGATAACAACTTCCTAAACAGAATTTGAAGTAGTGCTTTCTTGGCATAAACTGAGGAGTTATCCGTGATCGAAAATGAGCTAAGCAATCAAACATATATGGGGATCTAAAACCGTTGGGTTCATGCCAAAAGAGAACAGCGAACGAAACACAAGTTTCGATACTACAAGCAAACACATTTTTGCATCAAGATATGAAATATTTTGGGAGTCAATAAGATAAACTTACTGATGATTATTTGCAACGATGAGTCTGTCGTCGTGTTTCACCGCGCATTTGTTTTTGTATCGAGATCAGTAGATAACTATTCACATAACATAACATTACGTCTGTAATCCCACAAAAGGTAGCGATGTTTCCTATAGGATATTTTAGCACGTCTTGTTTAAGACCCGTGTAATTGGCACCAACCGTTCACAAACCCTGAATCCTACCGATCGAGTATCGATATTCCGGAGCATCGAATTCACTAGACGCACGTTATTTCACAGCCTCGCTTTCGGGTCATATTTTGGGCACAGTTACATGTACAGTCACGTTGTTGCAGGATATTTCGGTTGCCTAGTGAATACAAGGCTTATCCAAAATCGGAATATGGGGATTTGTAATAAATGCCATAGGTATTCGTAGTCGAAGCCATCTGTTGACAGGATTTTGATGTGCAACAAATAGGAACATGTTAAAGGAATTGCTGCCACAAGGTAAGCTTGACTACACAGATTTATCAATTCAATTGATTACTAGCTGTGCCCCGCGACCTTCGTCCGCGTGAAATTATAATAAAAAAATATAACTTCCCTATTTGAACCGGATTTTGTTAAAATTTTCAAGGGTTTTCATTTTCTGGCACGGAACCCTAATCCTTTTTCTAAAATAAAAGTAGCTTAAGCTAACATCAGCTATCTGCCAGTAAAAGTTCCGTCAAAATGAGTCCATTCGTTTTGGAGATTAGCTGGAACAAACAGACAGAGACATAGAAAATTTAAAAAAGTTATAAGTACCTACTTTGCATTTAGTAAAAAGCCGTTACTTTGAAATTACAAACAGACACTTCAGTTCTATTTATTGTAAATATCTATATAGTAGGTGTTTTTATAGAAAACAAGTGCTTCGAGGATATAAAGGGGGTCATAAATGATGACTTTTTCTATGTTGGGGTCGGCTTCCAATCTAACCGGATGCAGCTGAATACCAGTATTTTACATGGAGTGACTGCCTGTCTGATCTCCAAACCCAGTTAGTACTGGGTAATACCATACCCCAAAGTAAAAAGATATGCTGAAGTAGTAGCTGCTGTGATAGGTGCTGTAGTAGTAGTTGCTGAAGTATGTATGAAGGAAAAAGATATGCTGCGCCGAGCCGAGAGTAATATAACAGGATGATGGCAAGAGTGATGTGAAACTTCATGGATGGAAAAAACAATAAGTACTGCGAATGCTCACAACGCTGATTCATAGTCCTGCTGACTCCAAAAACAAACGAACGTGCATACAAGTTATCAGTAATGGGATACGAGCTCAGCAATCAAACAAATATGGCCGACTTAGAACACTGGACAAATGCCAAAAGAGAATTGTGAACGCAATCAAAGGAAGTCGTGAAAGCACTCGTCAGATATTCTAACGGAGCTGCTGACATAGATTAATTGGGAGACGAGGCGGTTCATTGAAATATTTCTGTCTTGTATAAAAATTGGGGCCATAAAAAGGATGAGTGAGTTTTCAAGAGGCGATTGAGGAAATAGTTTAATTTTAGATTACCTTACTTTGACGAATTATATTGTGCCAAAATTGATCGCCATTTTCTAAAACATAATTATGATCGGCGCATTTTTTTCTGCATCCTAAGCAAAGCAATGGATTGTTCCAATACGCAATTGTCATATTTACATGTCACTTCTTTGTTCACAAACCCGAACGCAGCGCAACGCAGTGACTGGCTACTTTTTTCTATGGTTTTAATAACAGACATACCAATAAATCTTCTCATTTTTTTTTTTTTCCCCTCATTTGAACTTCAATATCAGTTAGTTGGTCGTAACTTTAAATCCTTGTTTTGATTTAAGTCCTGTGTACCGCATTCACGTAAACAGCTAAATTCTAAATGACTGGACACACGCCAACGTGTGCGATAGCAATCATAGAGAGAGGCGATACAGATATAATCTAACGAAGGTGTGAACACTGAACATAGATTAATGTTAAGAAGTGACATACACCGAACAAAATAAAAAAATAACAAAAGTTAACAAGCAGCTGGGAATCTACAAAGCCTACAATGTCCACACATTCACAAACAATCGATAAAAATAATCTACAAAAAGGTAATAAAATATTGTAAAATACTAAATTAAACAAGTGACTCAAATACTGTTATCAGTGCTGTAACTATTTTGAGCAAAAGATATATAAATGATTTGAAAACTATTTTAAAGAAGAGAAAACAGACACTACAATTTTATTTATTTATATAAATACGGTACATAATGATGCTAAATAACAAGGTCCAACCACGGAGGTTCGTAGTCCGATAATATGATAAACTCGAAGCTAGATACCCAACATTTTATATCATGCACATACATACATATCCAGTACAAAACTATGCCATAATAGTAAAATATTGTCGTAAAAATATCTGATCAAAAGTTATTTATTCCGTCTGATTTCATTTTACGATTATTTGATGTGTAGTTTCTTGCAATACGGTGGCCCCTCAAAATTGTGTACCATGTCGTATCGAATGTATACCTCGATATTAATAAATATTATTACTATCGTATAGGGTTGTGAGTTTTTATGTTTGTGGAAAAATTTCGACTCATTTAAGGGTTAGATGTTTGAGAAATGGTTTGCTGGAGAGTTTGTTCCGCCACTTATTCCCCATCTAACACTAGGAAGTGGCTAAGAAGGACAGACGTTTTGGGGGACTATTTGTACTTGACTACACGATAAATAATATTATCGTGTGGTTAGTGCCTTCCCTGCTGTAAGAGTTTTTATGCCGCCCATGGGCTTCTGACTTGGTTTTAGATGACACTGTCTTGTGTAACTGACGTTCAAAACCTGCTGATCTTCAGCCCAGTTTGAATAAAAGACTTTTGATTTTGGTTGGTCTCTGGAAATTCTGTCAATTATTGAATCTATTTACCTTCTTTTAAGTTAACGTAAGGAATTAATTACGACCATCGAAAGTTACCGAAAGTAACTGAGTATCACAAGCGGAATCGCTCAGGCCCATAATCGGCATCCTGGGGTAAACTCCCAGGTCGAGCAAGGCAGACAGTCCCCGGTTGATGGTAATAGGCTCGTCTCCTATTATTTCGTTATCCGTCAAGGTGATAATTATATTGCCTTTAATTTGAAACTCAATGTCTCAAATAAATTCATAAAGACTGTGCGCAATATGGAGTAAAAAATAATAATAATATATCATTTGTTTCAGGTAACAAAGTCCCATAACATATTATTATATACCTTATACATATTTTATAAAAACAAGAAAAAAAAAAAAAATGTGAAACAAAAAAATAAAAATTAAAAAATGTGAAAAATGTAAAATGCGGAGCGGTGGAATAGAGGTGACCTGAGCGAGCGTGACCCACCGCCGCCTGTTCGATGTCCACCGCGCACACGATGGAAGAAAAACAGCAGCATCACTATAGTTATTCTTGTGCTCCATTGGAGTAAATGCTATGTGTGGCGTTCCAAAGAGAGCATAATCGAATAAAGAAATGGGGCATAAACGTAACTAGCTAAATGAGACTATACCTTACATCTCTACTCTTTTGTGAAATAGAGAGAACCGTGATGTTGATAGCAAATACGAATACACAAGGAAGCCGTTTTCAACACAATTGTAGCGCCATATTCTGAGAAAACACATTTAGTCTGAAAATTGCTTGCAGACACAAAGACCCAGTTCAAAGTCAATCACTTTTGAATCTCACATAACATCACGCCTGAAGTCACAGAAACGTTAGGCAGAGTTTAAAGTTAGTTAGAGTTTAAGGTGGTAAATGGTAGTCAGAGGTATGTACATTTTGAATGCTTACAAAATAACATTTCTGAAACTGTCATCACGGTTTACATGAATAGGTATCAGTATTTTACATGAAGTAACTGCTTCGTTGATCTTTAGGTCGCAAACTTGACTGTTGAGCGAGGTCCTGGGTTCGATTCCCGGGTCGGGTAAAATGTAATTGAGTTTTTCCATCAGAAATTTCTCGGTAGCAGCCGGAATAGGCAGAGTCTGGATCTGTGCCCGGTTAATGGAAATAGGCTCGCCCCCTATTACATGGGACTTTATCATAGCTGGCAAAATGTGGGTGTTCTGATGGGTATACTATTAGGTACCTCCACCAGCCTCTGTCTAACCATTCGGGGATAACAGGCGTGATGTATGTAACATGTAGTGACTGTCGATCTAACCTCCGCAACCCAGTTACTGTGTGAAGTGATACCTCTTAGTAAGACTGGTTGCCTCATTTTTGGGCTTGTGACTATTTATAATGATTCATTGCAATCACTCGAGCCGATTAGTTAGCACTTGTTGCCGACTTGTCACCGACTACAAATTGAATATGGCCGGATTGTCGGCTTTTCCGATTAGTTAGAACTAGTCGGATCTAATCGTGGATACCGTAAAAATACCGTGAATAGATCTCGACAAACCTAGCAGATCTACATGTGCGGCTGTTATTGCTTATCCACGAGTGCCTTGTGTACACGTGTACAAGCTAAATATTATAAAATAAAGACTTCATCGCTCCGTTACAATAAAAATCTATTTAAAGAACAACAATAACAAATATGCCCCGAAAACTTTTATAAAGTCCTAAGTAAGAAGGTCGTACACAATATAATAAGTTTGTTTTATACAATTTTAGAACAATACAGCTCATTACATCATCAAGAGTCTGACAAATGTCAGTAGACTTCCGGTGATACAGGGTGGATTTAAAACAAATAAAATTGCGATTTGAGAATGACACACACTTATATTTGTACTTATAGTTTGTGTTGCGTGTTGCTTTTCAATTATCAAGTAAAGGACTAGAAAAAGAAGAATGTTATTTGTAAGACTTCTACTTCAACGTTTTAGCAACATACGCGTAATACTGACCCTGTACTTAAAATACGTAATTTCAAAATCAAATAGCTACTCGGGTCTACAGTCTCTTTCAACTGTGAAAAAAATCAAACTTGTTACGCGATCAAATTAAAGATATAACCGTGTATGTCGCATATTTTACGATTTCACAAGGGAATCGAAACCTATAGGGTACTTCCCGTTTACCTATAATCATGAAATTTCGCAAGAAGCAATGTCCTACAGCACATGTAAAGGAAAAATTCTGAAAACCGTAAATAATGTAGTTTAATAACAAAAAAACCGGCTTGCATTACGAACTTTCTACGGAACCTTTGGTGCGCAAGTCCAACTTGTACTCGTTTTACCTTCAACTTGATTGTAAAACTAGCATGATCGTTTAGTTTATTGTTTATTTTTTTGTAATTTTGCATGATGCACGTCATGTCCCTGCGACGAATAAATATTTTTTCTTTCTTTTCATTTTAGCTTTGTTTGCAGAATCACCACGATCAGCCAACTATATAAAATTCCCACCTCAACTTAAAACGAACACCCCACATCCAACCACAGTTAAAACCCAACCATCCAGGCATCCTCACCCACCCTGTAGTTAACATCCCCCAACATTATGATAATGCTAAACTTTTAGACGGATTCGCGCTTTTAGTTCAACGGACAAGTTTGTTCTGTCCTTCCCCTGTTCTGTTCTCTTTTGTTCAAACTTCCCGATTGTGGAGATCCCAGCAACTTTAACAATGGTATCGCTTGGTGTGTGTAAATAGGCCGTCGTTGCTTGCTTTTTAGTCTGGATTTTTTGTTATTCTGTGTTGTTGAAGGATAGGTTTTGAAAGTGTTTGTAGAGAATGTTTTGAAATAGTGCAGTGTTGCGTTTGACGCTGTTTTGTGTGTATTGTATTCTTGGCGTATGTATCAAACAAAGCTGTCGAGACTCTAAAGTTTGATCATGAAGGGCCCTCTCGCTGCTGAGTCGGTACTGTTGTGGTCTGCATCTGAAATGGAATAAGTTAACGACAGTATGTTACGATAGTTGGTAACTTTCAAATTATCTGCAGATTATTGGATTACTACTGTTGTCAGTGCATATAAGACTGCGTGAATGCCCAGTTAAATAATGTAAACGCGTGATGAACAAAGAAGTAAGATAGTATTGTGAATTTGTTTAAAATTCATCAACCTGTGTTTATAACCTGTCGTACTGTATGGATCGGAATGCTGGGCTGTGAAGAAGATGGATGAAAAAAGAATGCATGTAGTGTTGAGGTGGAAGTGTGGTGTGACAAGAATGGATAAGGTAACGAATGAGTGTATTAGAGGAAGTTTAAAAGTTGTAAGAGTTACAGAAAAGTTGAAGTGAATCGACTGTCTCGGTATGAACATGTGATGAGGAGTGACGAAGCGCATGTGACTAAAATAGTGATGAATATAAATGTTGAGGAATGGAGAGGGAGAGGAAGACCAAGGAAAGGATGGATGGATTGTGTGAGGAATGATATGAAGGAAAAAGGAGTAAATGATAGTGTGTTGATTAACAGAGGAGAATGGAAGAAACAAACGTGTTGTGCGGACCCCAAGCAACGTGGGACAAAGGCAGGAAGACGATGTCTATAATAACCGTTCCAAAGCAAAAACAAAACGGGCACGCCGCAATCGCGGCGGTAAGACCCCTCTTTGAGGAGTGGCTGGATAGGCGTCACGGCGTCCTGACCTACCGCGTGACGCAGGTCCTCACTGGACACGGAAGTTTCGGGAGGTACCTGTGTCATATGGGGAAGGAGGAAACGCCTGGGTATCACCACTGCGAGGACCGCCCGGTGGACACGGTGGAGCATACGGTGCAGGACTGCCCCGCTTGGGCAGAGCACCGCCGTGTCCTCACGGCGGCGATAGGCGGAGACCTCTCGCGCCCGGCATTGGTCGAGGCCATGCTGCGGGGCGAGACGGAGTGGGAAGCGGTCGCCTCCATCTGCGAAGCAGTCATGCTCGCGAAGGAGGAGGCGGGCCGCGTGAGGGAGAGGACAGCGTCCTCCCTCCACACCAGCCGCAGTGGTAGACGCCCACGGCACCGGACGTCGGCAGACGATCTCCGGCCACCGTAGGCGCGGGCATGCGGGCGGCGAGTAATGGGCGACTCGCTGTCCGACCATGGACCATGCCCGGGTCGACGGTGCGTTGTGTTCCACGCGCGCCTCAAAGAGTGTCAGCATAATGACGGGGCCCCCCTCTAGAGGGCCAAAGCCTGCCGGGGTCGCGGGACTCATAGAATTACCGTGACCCTGGAACATAAAGGGCTACTGAAGGACACCGTGGATTTTAGTCAGTACAAGTCTGACAGTCCCTCCCGCTCTGCCCTGGGTGGGAGGACTCATTTGATGATTTTACCACGTTAAAAAAAAAAAAAAAGCAAAAACAAAATCTGTCAATATTGAAATGAGAAACTTGAACATGAACTTTTATCGGTTTTGTTCAAGTTGCTTTCATTCTGTTTATTTCTTCTATTGAAACTTTCCGGTTCCGGATACTAGAACGATGTTTTTGTTTATATTGAATTCATAATATTGAGTTGTAGGTACAATAAGCAAGTTTACTTTTATAAGCGCAGATCATTCAAGCCCACGCCTGTTAAATTCAGAAGTGATGTTTGCAAGACTATAATTGGCTATAGACCGACTGCTTTATTGAGTCCTCCGCCTTGCCCCATCAAAAGCCACATTAAGCGTCCACGTTCCTTCGCGAGGACTCATTAAAACGGGTGGTCTATAGTATGATTATTTACAAGAAAAACTTTGCCGTTGCATTTATACTTGCAGAAAATTAATAATTAAATAGGCGTGCAACGAAGCTTCATTTCTGCTGTTTTACCTGAGGTGGGAACATAATCGTAACATAACGATTATGTTCCTACGCCGATCAATCAAGTTAAACAAAACCAGTTTAAGCGGATGTCTCATTACACGGGAAATCTATTCAAAGCGAGGCCACGTTATACTGGAAATGTATAGCTTAATAAATAAACAACAATATAACACTTGTAATTTGTACACACGGGGACAGTGTGTACAAGTGGAACGGATCAAACTTGATAATTATGAGATTTGGTTTTAAAGTGTCACAGTAGGATCACAGCTTTTCTATTACCTACAAATCTTTTGTTAGCCCGTCTGTAGTATCTGAAATCTATTTGCACGCATGCTTATTTGCCAAAATAATTACTCTAAATACATATTTCATATAAATGATTGTCACAAAAGAAACGCAGCATCAAAATTATCTGCACCCATATTCTCGTACGCAATCCACACGCAGCGACAATGGCGACACATGTGTGCAGCTATTCGACAATGAGCCGCACTGACGCGCGCGGCACGTCCTCGCATTACTCGCGACATGCAAGCAGCGCACGCTTTGATGACGTGTGCGAGGCTCTTACGACTAGTTATGACGTAATTATGCTATGCGGGATCTAGTTCGTGCGGTTTTGGATGTGTAGATTATTCATATCATCATAATATATTTTTATTATTTCTCTTCCACAAATAAAGACAATCAGTACTTATAGACAGTGATGTAACATAAAATATACACTGACAGAAAAAAGTATTTTATTTGTGGGAGACTGGCGCTTAAACTAAGCCGATTGTATTGTATAACGGGCTGGTGTCCGCAACTATACGTCCAAAGCGCGTATTTTGCGTGCGGAAAAAAAATCCGATAGTAGGTATATAAATAGTAGCTTTATAGGAGATTATAGGTTTCAGGCTATCGGCGAGCCGAGATACCGCCTAATAATAGTACCGCTTTCTACCACAAGCCATTGATCCAGTCACTACCTCACGCCTGTAATCCCTGAAGAGTTAGGCAGAGGTGTACCTAATAGTACACCCACATTTCGCCAGTTATGTTTAAGTCCCATGTAATAGGGAGCGAGCCAATTGCCACCAACCCGGCACAAATCCAGACTCCGTGGCTGCTGTGGTATGCTGATGGAAAACCCAATAAGACTTTGTCCGACCTAAGAATCGATCCCAGTACCACATGTTCAGCAGTAAAGCGACCACTGACCCAGCAAGGCAGTCCGTTGATCAATTATTTTAGCTATTATACCATTATTGACACTGACTGCCGAGTGATTAACCTTCATGTCAAAACTCTCGTCTGTAAAGTGAACATAATTATTTGATTTGTTACTTTTCTCTTCATGTATATTTATTTACTGTACAAACTTACTTCTCAATCTAATTACAAAATGTTCAAGCATATTTACTCAGCAAATTATGCTATTCTTTCATACCAGCAACGGTAGAAAAATAAACACAATTTTTCTCCTCGCGACAGCCGTTCTTGAAATAACAAAATTGTTTCATTACATTCCATAGCAGAGCTCTTAACGTTTAGATTGGGACATAATTATCCGCAGCTTGAAGATATGAATACAAAATAAAATCATGTTTTCCTCATATATAAGAAACACATGAAGGTTCTTAATAAATAAAAAATGTGCCTAAATTTTTTCGTCGACGTACTCATTTTGTTATGACTAAGTTACTTTGGAGTAAAAATGTTTTATATTTTTTTAACGTATTAGCGCGTCATATTGCGTAAATGTCGAGGTCTAAAAATATGTAAAATGTCAGAGTAATGACGTAAAATTTGTAGCATTACAGCTGCTGTTTATTTGAGCGCATGGAATTAAAATTCAACTTTGGAAATTACTTGAATTCAGGTCATTAGGCATTACGAAAAGATCAGAGATTTAGCCTAACCAAATTAGAAATTCTGTCATTGAAGTGCAGGTAATAGACTAGTGGTGTGACCGTCGGACTGTGAAGTCATAGGTCTCGAATTCGAACCCAAGACAAGCACACCATTTTTCGGATTCATTGTATAATAATTAACACTTGCTTCGGTGAAGGAAGTATCGTGAGGAAACCAAACCAATTTCTCGACGACATGTAAAGCCAAGTCAGAGGCCCATGGGCGGCATAAGAACTCTGACACCAGGTTAGGCACTAACCACATGATAAAAAGGACTGTTGAAAGGTCCAGCAAGTATAATGCACTAGCTTTTTTGCCCGCGGCTTCGCCCATGTCAGGGTCAAATTATCCCTCGAGAAAGTACTACTCAAATAAAAAGTATTCTTCGTCGTAACCCGTTATAAATTAGTTATAATCTACTAGAGAGCTAAATTTCATATAATCCATAAAACGGTAACAGACTTATGATATTAGTATGGATTAAATAATTGTGAAATGAATAGTTATCTTTCTTCTATAATTAATAGAAACGAAATGAGTAAAAATGAGTCGGACAGCCTCGTTGGTCGAGTGGTTGCAACCGCGACTGCTGAGCATGAGGTTCTGAGTTGGATTCTCGGGTAGGACAAAGTGTTATTGGGTTTTTCCATCAGGGATTTCTCAGTAGCAGCTATGGAGTCTGGATGGCAATAGAATCGCCTCATATTATATGAGACTTAAAAAATAACTGGCTAAACTCCCACATTTAGTACTATTTAGGTATACGTCTGCCTTCGGGGATTACAGGCGTTATGTTATGTTGTCATTTTATGGTATGAAATGAGTCTAGACATCAGCTGTCTCTAATAAGAGCTCAATCCACCTCCTCATGTTTCAAAACACGGCTTCTAATAACACAAGTCAAGATATCTCACAAAATCCATAGGCATTGAAATTCTAACCCAATGAAATCCCCCATCCAAACGGTATTTGGTATGCAAATGAACGTCTACTGCATTGCCGGTACAAATCATGCGAGTAACGGGCCCACGGCGAATCAGTCTCGTATGTGATCCGAATAATGTGACGCGTGTTTATTTCTTGGCTTTTCGGGATCGGGGTTCAGTACAAGCTTTTGGCAGTGATATCGATAAACTTACACTGTCATTTACGGAATATCTTCCTTGATTGTTCATTATTTTGAGCTCACGTTATTTTGACGCTGTTGCAAACGCCATGATCGCGGGTTGAATCAAAAGTTAAAGTTGTAAACCGTGAAAGCTTAAGACAGTGAGTGATATCGATAGTTTTGCAAACGAAAACAAATAGGTCCTGCTGTTGGGAATATCCTGTTTTCAGAACAGTGTTTTATGCACACTTTTATGGAAGAGCGTGCGGTCGTTTCGCGGCCGCAGTTAATGATAGACACTGTTAGGCGTGGTGAGCTGACACCAGCTAGTGGGGTGCGCGTGCACGTGTGTTCAATTCAGACTGTCGCTCTAGTTCTATTGCATTATTTCATAAACACTGCTTTCAAAACACTGAAATAACACATCTGCCTAGCCTTTTCACAATTATGTTGGGGTCGGCTTCCAGCCAAACTGGATGAAGCTGAATACCAGCATTTTACATGGAACGACTGCCTATCTGACCTCCACAACCCAGTTAGTACTGGGCAATACGATGCCCCTTGGTAAGACTGGTTTTCAGACTGTCAGGACCAAACGTGCTTCTCGAGGCACGAAGAAAACTCTGTACGTGATGGGTGTCCATCCATCCACAGATCAACCTAGAAAAGCACGGCTTAACCTGAAGATCGACCCGAGTGACAGTTATTATTTAGCCACGAGCTCCTCAAAACACTGAAGGCAAACATCGTAAGACACCGACCGACCGGCATCGTCTTTATATCCTAGAACAAAAAATTCGAAGATATGACATGTGACATCTACCAACCCGCACTGACTCTAACCTCACAGAGGCCTGTGTTCCAGCTGTGCGAACATAGCTGATAATTACAGCAGCTTTAGAAAGAGTAATTTCCACACAGTAATGAGTCACAGAGATATCTCTTAAGAAACGGACTATTTTCTGGGATTTTATTTTTATTTTATTTTTTTATTTTATTTTATTTTTTTACTATTTTCTTTTTTTTTACCATATATCATCGGGGATAGTGCAAATCCGCTGAACTAGCATTGGATAATTCCGCGTATCTGAAAAATGTAGCCAATTTAGTAGATTTCTACTGTTACATAGAACATGAATTGTTACTATTCATGTAAAAATGAGGTCAAAAATCGTTGAAATAAAAAAAATATAAACTTATGACCTTCCCCTGTAAACCTACACGTAGTGCAGATACGCGCACTTTACGTATGGTAGATTCACGGATTTGCATTATCCTCGACGGTATGTAGGTATCGAGTCAGTTTTCCTTGAAAGGGTAGTTAAAGGTATAGTAGGTTGTACCTATATTTAATAAAGTAATGTTGTCAGTTCTACGAATTGGAGGCTAGTATAATATTGCCATTAACTTTTTCTAAGAATGATGTGTTCCTGGTAACAGTTAACATAACTTACTAGCTGTTGGAAGCGACCTTTGTTCGCTTGAAATTATTATAAAAATTTCAAATTAATTTCAAATTATTTACTAATAATCATGTACATTATAGAAATTTGAACAATGATCCCCAAACTAGACGTTAGTCTGTATCTTGGGGATCAGAGTTGTACATTTTCGTTTTACGAGTATTATCCAAAAAGGTCGTATACGGTGATTATAAACAGAATTACATTAAAAGTAAAATTAGTAAATTGAAGTAAAAACAAGGAAAATATAGTTGAGAGTGAGTAAAAAACAAAAACTTGGTACTTGCCTTTTTGAATCGGATTTTGATTTTAAGGATTTTATTTTTTTTTGCACGGATCCTTAATTATTTTTCTAAAATAAAAGTAGCCAGACCTTATAACATCAGCTATCTGCCAGTAAAAGTCCCGTCAAAATAGCACCAGCCGTTTTGGAGATTACCCGGAACAAACAGACAAAAATGTGTTTTCATGCATTCAGTAAAAACTTGTTATTTTTTATTTTATTTTATTTATTTTGTTATGTTATACACATACTTCAATTTTATTTTTTTGTATAAATAGCGTAACGTTTAACAATTTGGTGCATCAAATATTGGCAAATTACCATAGCCACGTGCTAAAAGAACGTCTACACCTAATTACAGCCATTTCACATGGATTCCAGTGTATAATGATACACTGGAACGAGCTCGTGGCTAAATAATAACAGCCGCTCGGATCGATCTTTAGGTTAAGCTTTGCCTGCCTAGGTTGGTCTGTGGATGGGTGACCACCCATTACATACCGAGTTTCCTCCGTGCCTCGGAAGGCATGTTAAGCCGTTGGTCCCGGCTGTCATTTGTAGATCTTTGACAGTCGTTACAGGTAGTCAGTGGCAAAAAAAATCTGACAACCAGTCTTACCAAGGGGTATCTTATTACCTAGTACTAACTGGGTTGTGGAGGTCAGATAGGCAGTCATCCATGTACAATACTGATATTCAGCTACATCCGGTTGGACTGGAAGCCGACCCCAACATAGGAATAGGCTAGGCAGATGATGAATGATACACTGGAAATCCATTTCAATACCACAACATAACGACCGTATCCTCAATCTTACCTGTATCTACATATCCGTCTCCAGATCTAAGCTCCCTTTGCCTATAATATCTCAAACCACAGTAGAGTACACATTAACATAGCACAGGTCTGATTTATTCATAGTCGGGTAGGTCACGTCTCTAATGTTAATGCTGAGGGCCGTTTGAGATTGCGTATCAAAGAATTTTGACGCCCGATACGAGGTACGTGATTGTACTGAATTCTTGGTAATTTAATATTTAAGTGATAAAGTAGGTGTGGGCAAAATTGAATTCTCCATTAAGATATTCGTGAAGTGTGTGGATTTTCTTTTATTTGCTACTTAGCTGATGTCGACTTTTTTGACAGTGTCATTTACAGGGTGGCCCAAATAATGACGTCATAAAAAAATTGATCCCCCACGCTTATCGGTATCCTAAAATACCCCGTGTTATGTATAATTAATAGGTATGTGAACCGCTTTAAAAAAACTATCTTTATTTTTACACAGCTTTTTGTTAATCTTGATAATAATTTGTTTAAAAATGCCTCCAGTTAAAGTGGAAGTGAACCCCAAGGAATGACTTTTTCATGAAATAGTGATTGAATGGGATTAAATGAACTAAGAGGGTTGTATTAATGATTTTAATGATGATAATTCTGTAACTACTTACGTGATACTTGTGCGACTAATTTTTCATCAACATACAACCTAACACTGACCTGCAAATTGTAAAAAACTTAAGAAAATTTTAATTTATCGGCTACCCTGGCGGTTAAACCTTAACGTTAAACGATGTAAAAAAGCCGTGTTAAAATAAAGGGTTTCATTTTGTAATTTGCAAGAAGCTATAACTCGAAAACTATCAAAAATCGCGGAACATACATGGGGTATTTTCGGATACCCCTGAACGTCGGGAATCTAATTTTAAATCATTATTAAAATACTGGAAGATGTCGAATATTAGAAGGCATAACAGATAAGAATATTTGACATTTTCGTTACCTCATTTCCCTGTAACGATGAGTCATGGCCGTAAACAATAATTAGGAGGTTAATAAGACAAAAATTGTCTTTCATTTTCTATTTTATAAAGTTAGTGAGAAAATCACATAATTATAACTATCAAACAGTCGAAATACATAATGTAGCATTTCATTACTGTCAGTCCAAATACCTACTTACTTAGTCAAAACTTAATAAAATATCACCTCGATGTCTAAAATAAAAATTCTGAAAATGTTTCATCATTAAGAAGCCTCTCAGACATAAAATTATTTGGAAGAAGACTGATGTCAAAAATAAACATTTTCATAAGTAGTTCTGAAGCGATTCTTAGAAAGTGTCTCAGATCTGTAAATGGTTCTTTATTTTAAGTGTTTTATTGAGAAAAGATTTAGTTTGTTTGTCATTATGTTGCCGAGAATTGATCAGTTAATCTCTTAATAAGGAAATATCGTCGGCAGATTGTATGATTCGTAATGATACAAATGAGACTGTCTATTTGCAAATGCTCGCTGGTTTTCGCGAAACTCGATATGAAGTCACGCCAAAACACACTCACAAAATATCACTAAGTTTTTGGAGTAGTGCGCCTAACAAAATAATAAGAAAGAGGGTAGACAGATTTGCCTGCACCTAATATTATTATTGTAGCGGCACTACAAAGAGTACTACAGCAACATAGGACAAAAAAAAAGTACTACAGCGTCATCTATGACACAGACTATGAAGTAAACATCGAAATACACCTAAATCCTACATCACGCAAGTAAATTTATCCGCGAATTAAGACTACATAGTATTAGGAGAACCCGACAACAACCGTCGGGCAGTACCCCACCAGACAACACCCGTCTGGTCGGAGGATCCTGTCTTTTTTATGGGGGATGAAGAACTTTACACCCTGTTCGTCATATTCCCAAATTATCATACACCCGCATTCTCCATATCCCGTGATCATGGCACTTGCAACAACGTCAAAATATCGCTTAAGTGACAGTGTAAGTTTAGTTGTAACCCCTTGTAAGCTTTAGTTTTTTTAAAGTCCTACTTCTCGTAGAAAAAAACACAGGTAAAAAGCTAGTGCACTAGTGCCAAAATAAAACAGAGCTAAATATTTCACAATCGAGTACCTACACTTACATTTTCAGCTGAAAGTTTCATGTCGTATTATAAAACTGTCAACGGTCAACACATTCAAGGCTGTACTTCATTACTACAGAAAGTCCCTTAACGAATATAAAAGCTAAAGTTGATTATGAAAATAGTATTTTTGTTTACTTTGTTATTTATGTGATTCGATTTGGTAATTTAAAATCGTACTGTAGATCGACTTCAAATGTATTTACATTTCATTAAAAAACCTTTAGTTTGATTTAAAGCTGGAACGTTCTTAATACAGATTTATTAGTATGCATTACGTAAGAATTTAATCTTAAAAAGATTTGTTTATACTTTCATCAAATACTTTTGGGACAGACCATAGTAGTGTTTTCTAACAGGTATGTAAATACCCGAAGAGTTTGGTGGCATAGGTGTGCATTAGTATCTACACACACATTTCATGTTTAAGTCCCATGTAATAGGTACGAGCCTATCGTCATCAATCGGGCACGAATCAGACTCAGGTCTGCTATTGCTTCACCTGGGAATCGAAACTAAAACATCATCATTTTCAACAGAAGTACTTGCCACTACACCAACGAGGTCGTCAGTGTTTATTATCATTGCCAGCGTACAAGAAGACCGCGAAGTCTAGCCTTATTGTTCCAATTAATATAACAAACACCGCTTCACTGTTACACCACCATTCAAACAGTATACCTACAGACCTATAGTGTACAGATTCCATACCATTATCTAATCCAATTGATCGCTTATCTCCATTCGACCGCAAGGGAATTATGTGTACATAGTCATGATGAATGATAATGATAGCCTCCAGCCGAACGGTTAGAATAGCAACGTTTATACTGACGCAATTTGATTATGCTTCTAACCCTTTCTGCGGATTAGTGGAGCAGTGAAATGGTGGTTGTTTTAAAGGGATATTCTTAATGGGAATCTTGGCGGGTGAGTAGTTTTGGGTTCGAAAAATACTGATATTTTGTGACGACTTATTTAAATAGTTGTCGGTCCTTCGGAAAGATCCTGTGGCTCGCGAACAGACTTGTAGGTATAAGGTTTTGCCCCGCGGCTTCGCTCGTGTTGTGGTTGGAAATTATCCCGCGGGAACGTTTTAAGTATAGACTATGACATTTGGGAATAATGTAGCTTCCAATTAGTGTAAGAACTTTCAGACTTGAATCAGTAGTTTCGAAGATTACCCCTACATTCAAACTTACATAATATCATCATCTGCCTAGCTTTTTCCCAACTGTGTTGGGGTCAGCTTCCAGTCTAACCGGATGCTGTTGGATACCAGTATTTTACAAGGAGCGACTGCCTATCTGACCTCCACGACCAGTAAGTACTGGGTAATACAATACCCCTTGGTAAGACTGGTTGGAATGAAAGCCGGTACCAACGGCTTATCGTGCTTTCCAAGGCACGGAGGAAACTCGGTATGTACGGCTTAACCTAAAGATCGATCCGAGCGCCTGTTATTATTTAGCCACGAACTCCCAACTTAATTTAAACATAACAGACTTGTGAAATGTGGGTGTACTATTAGGTACACCTCTGCAGACCCTTCTGGGATTAGAGGCGTGATGTTATATATGGAAAACACTCCTTTAATGCAACCCAAAGAGAAGTCTATACTTACTCAAATTGCCACATTATTAAAACATTGTGTTCTTAAGATGGATTACTTTGCATCAACCGTTACCATAATCGAGCCTCAATACATAAATAATTCAACATCTCCACGGTGACCAATAAACATTGAATAATGACTCAACGAAAAGTTTCAAGAAATGCTAAACTGTCTCGGAGCCAGCGACCAACTTATTCAAAAGAAAAAAATGCTGGAAGGAAAAAGGCTCGTGATGAACTATCTAAAACTTAATTATTAAACTGCCTCGTTGGTCTAGTGGACACAAAAGCGACTGCTGAGCATGAGGTCCTGGGTTCAATTCCCGGGACAGGCATATTGTTATTGGGTTTTTCATCAGAAATCTCTCAGGTTGATGGCAATTACTCAAATTACGACAATTGTCTGAATTTGTCTGCAATAATTTGCGCGCGCTAGTGCGATATCTACCTCTTTTTATTTATAATATCATTGCCAATGAAGTAGTCAAAATGCTACTTCCAGCGGATTTATACCAAACCCTTAACAATATTCAACTGTTAGCCGCGGCGTGCCCAGGCACACAACCGTAATCCATTTTTTTAAAAGACCAGCACTTTCCCAGCAATTTTAATGCCGCGTAAATATGACGTGTATTGAATAATAAACAGGATTCAGAAATGGAAGGTAGTTAGGTTTATTGTGCTTTCATAAAATTCAGTTGGAACGATATTTTTAGGGTTCCGTAGCCGAAGGGACCTTAAATTTCTAAGCCTCCGCTGTCCGTTCATCCGTCTGTCTGTCATCGGGCTGTATCTCATGATCCGTAATAGGTAGACAGTTGAAATTTTCACAAAATTGGTGTATTTCTGTTGCTGCTACATATAACAACAAGTAATGGTACGCTCCTACGATGGTATACGTAAGGTAAGCTGAAGGCCAATCCGAACAGATGAATCGGCGCCAAATCAACCCGACCGTATACTTGTGGTACTGACCTGACACGAACAGAACAGTCTCGTCAGGTCGATATTCGTCAAGTACTGAAACCTCCCGGGGCTGCCGGATGTGTTTGGATTTAAGGCATGACATGTAGACAGTAGGCCTATGTCCAGCAGTGGACGTCTTTCGGCTGAAATGATGATGATGATGAAGTAGACAGTACGAATTTTGAGAAAGCTTTGGTGAATCTGTGACCTTTTGTTAGTTTGGCTAGACTAGGTCCAGTTATCTGCCAGTCTTACTGACCAACCTGGAATAACTACAATAGTACAAGGATTTTAACATCGGACAAGTAGTTTGAGCGACTAGAGAAATAAACTATTCAGCCCCCGTAGCATGAACACCGTAGACAAGGATTTCTTTGACTGAAGAATCGACAAAATGACAGATAGTGCAAAGAAATCTGTCATTGTGTCGACACAATCTGTCATTTTGTCGATTCTTCCGTCAAAGAAATCCTTGTCTACGGTGGTCATGCTACGGGGGCAGGAGTAATATTAAAATACACATCGCGTATCACGGTTTATAACCGTGCATGGTCAACGTGAAACGTCAACAAAAACAATTCGCTTTACTGCATACCGGTCGTTTTTCCACAAAAAGAAGCAGGCCCAGCCCTAAGCTTCACAAACGCTATGTAAATTCTTGGTCACTGAATAGGGATGTTGCTTGCATCGGCTTGCAAATTGCGGATTCCGTGTGTCTGCATATGCTGTAATACTGCTCTCATAACCTTCGGATTACCAGCCCTGTTTGTGTTTGTTGTGTTGAGATTTAGTAGGGATTTAGAAGCATAGCTATAACTGAGCTTAAGACGTACAGTGACCTTAAAGAGAGCATAGTTTCCACAGAAGATACGAAACTACTTCATGCGAGTGAAGTCAAGGATATTCATCTGCCTAGCAGTTTTTTAACTAATTTGAGTTTGGCTTCCAGTCTTACCAAATGCAGCTGACTACCTAATTTTACACGGAGCCAATGTCTCCTTTTCTCGACTATATTGAGCTCGGCTATTTTACGCAGAGCGAATGCCTATCTGACCTCCACAACCTAGTAAGTACTAGGTAATACGTTACCTCTTGATAAGAATGTTTACCTCTTACAACTGTCAAAGATCTACAAATGACAGCCGGGACCAATGGCTTAACGTGCTTTCCGAGGCACGGAGGAAACTCAGTATGTAATGGGTGGTCACCCATCCACGGACCAACCTAGGTGAGCACGGTTTAGTCACGAGCTAAATAATAACAGCCAAACAAAACTACAAAAATACGATCAGCTTTATTTTTAGTGAAGACTGCAACCATTTCTTTTATGCCGTTACTAAAATTCTTACTAGTGTACTCGTAAGTTTCACTCGAAAAGAAATCCTAATAACAAACTTATTCGCCTGATTTTCCAATTTCAAACCACAGTAATACCTTGAACATTCTCCTTAGCGAGCGAAGCAACGTTACACTATGAGTAACCCGTTGCTTATTCAATTGCTTCAGAGAATTTCATGATCGTTTCCTAGCGTTTGGTTGTTGCAGTATTTTTGTACAGTCTGGGCTGTATGCGGTTTAGTATTGTTATTTTCTATTTAGTTAGTCTAGTTTCTTGGCTTTTAATGAAATGGGTGGGATGGGAATGATTTAAACTTATACTGTGATACTTCTTCTTCTTTACTGTCACTCATTATTTTGAGCTTTTCTTTTGTTTCTTTGTTTTTTTTTAAATTTAGTTGTAAACCATGAAAGCTCAAAACAGTATTTGGGAATGATTTATCTGGAAACCACTAAAAATTGTTAGTTAATTTATTCAACTGTCTTTTCAGAAAAAGCATATTTTGGCATTTTTTTTAGTTTCCGCTGAGCGAGTAATATGTCCCAAACTTATGAGTAAATGCTACAAACTCTGTAACAAGACGCGTGTCGTTTGAGCATGTATGTTGTGGCCAAGAGCTAAAACAATCAGTTGAACTATTTTTAATAATTCTGAGATTATAACACTTTCATAACGGTCACAAAAAGACCCTTTCAAAACTAATAACAGAAGTTTGAAGGCTAACATTTCTTTTAAGTGACCATTTCTACAGTGAGAAAGCGACAACGGAGGGGGAATTGCGAAATATGCTTCCTTAAACGATAATTTTGTTCGTATTTCTGTCTCAAGGTCTCAAAGGTCAAACGAATGTCTTTTCAAGGTAAATACTATTTGAACACGATTAATGTAGTTTTAATTTTGACGTGACAACGTCTTATAATTTGATGGAGCCGGCTGCACGCACGAAAAAATGAGGCGTTATCATAAAACAATTGAACAACGCACATTCATTTTTTGAAAAATGCAACCATTCCATCAGTATTTTCTTATGACGTTGTCACGTTCAACTATCGTCAGTAAACCGACTTTACAGACAACCGATTTTTTTTTCTTTTAAGTGTTCTTGTGTAGAGTATGAAGTTAATAAACATTTGGCGCGATTTTATTTAATGTAATTATGAGCCAATGCTATGATAGTTGCACTATAAAATTGATTGACAGCTGCGCAAAAGTAACACTTTTATAGTTTTCACATAACACTACTTCTACTGTCACGTAATTCTAGTACTTTAAAAATAGAACCAAATAAATTCTTAGCTTTGAACAAGTTTGGTTTAATTAAAAGTATCAGAAAACCCGACTTATGTACCTATAAATTTATATATTTGTAATCTTCTTTTATTTTCCTTCATTTTGATACCCTACTGGATAGGTTTGCTTGAAAAAAAATATTAAAGACTTACTATTTAGCGCCAAAAATCAGTCATTTTGTAAAACACCTATCTAAGTACACTTGGGCTTTTGAGACGAATCTGATGATACCTTAATCGTCGAAATCCATCCAGCCATTTGGAACATACGAGGTAATAAAGAAATTCACAAAGATACAGACAAAATACGAGCGAAAAACATAACCCTTTCTTGACATTACTATTAATATCTTTCTTGACAGTCGGGTAAAAAGCAAAGTTTATACAAACAAGAATAGAACTAAACACAAAACCCCCCCTAATAATAAAAACATGACTCCCACCAAACACGTCCTCTAATAGACTTTTCATATATTTTCCTAGAAATACATAGGTCCGTAACAAACCAAACTCCAGCTAAACCGAACAGCTGAGAGTTAGAAAACGTAACGTATATTACTTTTATTTCCCTCGAGAACGGAACAGTTACTGAAACTTTTTAACGACACCCCGGTACAAGTTTCGCTACTGTATCTTGGTTTACATAAAATGTTGGTGTTATGACATTTCTGTTCGGTTTTCTCCTTTTTTATGTTGCTTTTGGATCTTGGATTGGAACTTTTGATTGGTTTGTTAAGGACTATTGAATTTTTCTGTGTTAGGACTTTTTCCGTATCTGTCAGTTGTGTCGGCGATAACGATGTGGGAAATGTCAAGTCTCAGGTCTGGACTCCACCAAAGCGGGGACAAGCGGAGCTGTGCGAAGCGGAGAGGACAGGAGATGCGTAACACCCTAGTTGGTGTATTCACCAAAGCTGTGCGGAGATGTGCAAAGCGAAGCGGAGAAAATATGTGCAAGACGGCACGCCGCTTACAGTACACCGCTTACCGCTACATCCGCAACTTTTAGATTTGAATTGACTTTTTGTATGTTGTCTAACTCATTTCAACATACACTTTCAATAGTTAAACATCATCATCATCATCATCATTTCAGCCGAAAGACGTCCACTGCTGGACATAGGCCTCCCCCAAGTGTCGCCACATTGACCGGTCCCGTGCGTCTCGCATCCAGCGGATCCCTGCAACCTTTACAAGGTCATCGGTCCACCTAGTGGGAGGCCTTCCAACGCAGCGTCTTCCGGTTCGCGGTCGCCACTCCAGAACTTTTCGGCCCCATCGGCCATCCGTTCTGGTTTCCGTTCTGAATAGTTAAACGCCTTCTCAGAATAAGTATATTAAAAGTATCTCAACATTAATTAACGCAATTAACTAACTCGCAAAGAAAATTCTCATCTAAGCAGTCTTCATTCCAAGTTTTCACGCCTCAGAAAATATTTCTTGAACAAGGCAAGCTAACTTAAATCGATGTTGCCAACTCTAAAAGTGGTAGTTCATAGTTTGGTACTCGTTATAAGTTTCTTAACCGACTAGTTTACGAGTAATTACTTCATTACCGAGTACATGTTTGCCAGGTGACCGAGTTCTGTTTACCTTCGGATTAGGGTAAGTGAAGAACTATTTATAGTTCATGCTAAGGTTGGTGTTTAGTTTTAGATGAGGCTTTGCTGTTTATGTCTTAGAACGGAAAGTAAGAATCCATCGTGTGTTTTATACACGACTTCATCAGTTTTCAAATGTTTTTCTTTAAAACAGCAGCACACAAAATCTTTTTGAAGCCACAGCACTGAGCAGACCATTGCATAAAAAGTTATATTTAATCATTCGTTAACAAAGTTCAAAATATCAATCAGACGCAATAAACAATGCTGAATCGTTGCAGATTCTATCGAGCAATAAGTTGACAAAAGTGGTGCATATTTATTTGATTGTCACTGGTTGCAACAAGTGTAAAGCCAAAAGTAAGCTATTACTTACTATTTGTAGGGCTTATTGCCCGTAATTTTACAGCTGCAACCCAACATCAAGAATTTACAGTATGTCAGGGATTGCGATTTCTGCCAGTGCGTTTCAGGCTTCGTTGTTGGCAATCTGAAGATACAAACCTAATTAATTGCAACAAAGATCCTCCAGAAGCAAAATGTCCTAGTAGATTAGGCAAACAAAAAAAATCTAGCCACACATGCGAACTACCAATTAAGCCTAGGTGTATCAAATAAAATCAAACAGGTTCTATTATCATGCGTCCGTGCCATTTATCTATCTACTTTTTTGTTTTGTTTTGCACTTTCACGATATTTATTATTTTGTAGTTTATTTAGTAATAATTTACTGTATGTTTATTTAATTTTTTGTACACATCTATTATTCATGTTTAGGTACCTTTGCACTACCACCACTGACACAACACATACAACTGTTTTACATCCGTGACCTCTCTAATCCAGGTCCAGTTGAAAACCGGCGTCAGGCACTAGTTGCCCGGCATTTTGCTGAACTGGTCCTATTTGGCGCAGCTATGAGGCACACAGTGCTACCTACATTTTTTTTTGTTTAGTTTTAAGTTTTTATTTTTTCTGTTTTTTATTTTTGTATTATTTTTGTTTTTATATTGTGTGCGCTTGTGGCATGTGCCAAATAAATGTATTTTCTTTCTTTCTTTCTTCTTTCTTTCTCTCTTCGTTCTTTCTTCTTCTTCTTTCTTTCTTCTTTCTTTCTTTCTTTCTTCTTCTTTCTTTCTTCTTCTTTCTTTCTTCTTTCTTATTCTTCTTTCTTCTTCTTTCTATCGTGAATTTTCTTAGTTATTTTCACATGACTCGTCAGATACCGTGAAGGTACACGTCATCACAAAACCACAATCGATTCCACACCATCCAGGATAAAATTCTTAGCTATTCCAGTGTTCTGCACATGCATAATATTCACGTTAACCTCGGAACGACTAAACAGATAGGCACAGAGAGTCAGTTCCAAACAAGGAGCGTGAACCCACGCATACATAGACTCGTTTCACGTATAGTTCTGTCGTTCGGCGGCTCGGAAGTTGGTTGCGAGTGACGACGAGTCTACGCATTATACAAACATGTAACGTAAAACCGTAAGGTACTGTTTTATGTTAGATGTTTCCAACAGTAATGAAGTTTGAACCGTTATACCTGCGCTGACCGTCACTCGCAGCTATAATTTGTATAACGGGCTGGCGTCCGCTACTCCACGTCCGAAGAGCGTATTTTGCGTGCGGTCACTCGCAGCTAACTTCCGAGCCGCCATAAAGTTTGAACAAACTATACAGCGAGTGTAAGCGTACTCGCGACTGTCATTTGTTTGAAATCTGCACGCACACATAGACACGCTTCACGTACAGGCGAGTGCAAGCGCATTTTATTCAGACCGCCGTACGTATTTACGTTCGCGTCTATGTGTTCGCGTTCTATGGAGCCGAGCTTCTGTGTCTATATATCCTGCGCCCCTTGTAAACTCAAAGCGTTTCTATGGAGGTTCAAAATTTAGCTCAAAGGAGGTTTGAGCTCGGTTCGATCTTCAGTCACGGCTTCTGTATTGTTAGGTGAATAATTTAATCGGTGTAGATTTTGAACGCTTGATTTCTCACCCTAAAATTAAATGAAGTATTGTTTTCATGGATAGTTTAGCGTGGGATCGTACATACACTTGCGAAAGTGATTATAAAGAACCTTAGTAGTTTTTATTAATATGGAAAAAAGAGAGGAGCTCGTGGCTAAATTATAACAGCCACTCGGGTCGATCTTTAGATTAAGCTGTACTAACCTAGGTTGCTCTATGGATGCGTGACCACCCATTACATACCGAGTTTCCTCCGTACCTCGGAAAGCACGTTAAGCTGTTGGTCCCGGGTGTCATTTGTAGATCATTGACAGTCGTTAGGTAGTCAGTGGCCCAAAAAGTCTGACAACCAGTCTTACCAAGGGGTATCGTTTTACCCAGTACTAACTGGGTTGTGGAGGTCAGATAGGCAGCCGCTCCATGTAAAAACCTGGTATTCAGCTGCATCCGGTTAGACTGGAAGCCGACCCCAACATGGTTGGGAAAAGGCTAGGCAGATGATGATGATTAATATAGAAAAAAAACAAGACAGTAGGTTTCTGTTCATATGTTTAACTAGCTCAGTGGCACACTCTTCACAAATAGTTTTGCACCTACTTTTGGGGCACATGAGGTTGAGGGTTCTGTATTAATTCCAATTAAATCAGAAATCATTTTTACTACAAGCTTGGTTATTTACAAAAGAAAAGGAGACCACGCGTGTTAGGCTAATTAAAAAAAAATCTTGATAGCAACAGTGGAATTCCCTGCCTGCATCGGTGTTCCTAAGTTCATATGACTCCAATCTATTTAATTTATACATACATAACGCTCACGCCTTTTTTTTTGGGAGTAGGCAGAAACCACAGAATGCCACCTGCTACGATCCTTACATACTCCTTTTGCCTTGTCCACCAATATATTAAGGACGCGAGTTAATAGGCTTCTTTTGGGTTAGCTCGTTCCATCGTCGACCGCATCTCTGTCCTCCGGACTAGATTGGGGTCAAGAGTAGGCCTATTTAAAACAAAAGAAAAAGTTCCATACTGTCAATTGTTCATTACCAGAAAAAAATAACTCATATTTCCCATTCAGTAAAAATACTTTCACAAAATTTATTTTACTGTCACGACTTTACTCGTCGTGTTTTATTTGGCACAATATGGCTCGGTAAATAAAAGTTTTTTATTGTCCTACTTGCTACATTGTAGTATAGTGCCATATGCCTACATGCGTACTATGAAAGACACGTAGGTACCAACTGTTATTATTGTACATGCTGATTCTCGGAGAGATCAAATTGTGTAAGGGTACTAAAAATTCTTTGCGGCAACATTCTACAAACTAATAATGCTCGGTTATTTTTCGGTTAAATTTATTTTAATTCTCACTTTTTTTACTAACGTCTAATTTTTAGAGAACGCAGATACAATGGATTTAATGGTCAATAGCTTCTCCCACGTGGCATGCAAAACTCCTAGCACCCAATTACACGAGGCCCAAACATCTCTACTGCTACATACGTTCACCTATATACCTGCACAGTTTGACTGTACAGGCAAAACTGATGCATAACCGATCGTCTTTGACCTGCTAAAGGAAACAAATGACGACGCTCGTGTCGTTTGACGCTAGTCACTTTCCCTAAAGTCGTGAATGGAGCGTTGAATATCGGCACAATCTTTTTATCATATGTGTAGTATTATGACAGTATTCACATCAAAAATATTTTCCATTAAAACATCACCGGTATAAATTTTTAAACCCCGAGCCAATCCCCATGTAATTTCCTCATACCGTCTAACAAAGCAGGTGACATCCATCTTTGTTTACGACTGTACGTACGTATACGTAAGTCGGATCGTGAATCGTAAACTGCGCGCTACCGTTTACGTACAATCGTAAAATTGATAGGTCCACCGGGTATAGGGATTCCGCGTTCCACTTTTGTGTAAGTAACAAGTAATGGGTTATGTTTAATCCTGAATGGGTGGGGGGGTTTATAGGATTTTTAAAAAAATATTTTTAAGTTTACAATTTAAATGCATCTACCCCGAAAACAGTACCAAGATTATCCTGGAAACTCATCGCACACATAGGAGCTTTCTGTAGGATTGGCGTCACATTGCCTGATTGGCTTGTCTTAGACCACGCGTCACCCCAACGTAAGCGCAACCATGAACGCTCAGCACACTTTTCACCATTAACTCTTCCTTCTGTTTGAATCCCAACACTAAATTACTTATTAATTTACGGCATGGTTGGCGCAGTGGGTGTTGCGTGTCGCGGGTGCGATCCCCGCTTGAAACAAATATTTGTATGGGATACAGTTAGTTGTGCCGGGTCTGGCTGTTTGTGTATGTGACTTTAAATGTTTGTAAACGCAGGCACGATACAGGAGGAAATCCTAGGGTGAGGAAAAGTGTTTAAAAAAAAAACGAACTGTCAATAAATAGTAGAAACATAACAATCGCAGTGGGCGTATTTTTTCTTGTGCCCCGTTTTCTTCTTCCTTGTGAGCCGTGGTCGAACGACTAGCATACTAAATGTTACTGCCTGCATTATTTTATACTGATAGTGAGAATAATATATCTCATAGATCGTACGAATCGTTACGACATCCACATACGTATTTTCACATGGTCCTTCGAGCCGGATTGGCAACCAACCTAAGCAAATAGCTCGTTAACGTCATTATTAAGTACTAACACCAAAATTATGCTTAAAATTTCATCAAGCCCTCTGTTCCCTCCTTTCGTCTCATTTAACAGCTGCTTAACGCGATATTTCCGCAAACCATCCCACTTCACACGTACGGAGGCTCTCGAAAACTTTCAAAAACTTGATTCGGTTACAAACCTTAATAGTTTTCAGACAGTTGGGAGTTTTAGGTTGGTAACACAACAGCGAAAGTGGAGCGGAGAACGAGAAAAAAGTGTTTTTTTTTTTTAAGTTTTACAAAAAATCCTGTCCGAGAAGGTTTTGTAAAACAGTAAAAGGTTTTATTGTGTATAGTGTCTTCTATTTATACAGGTAATATTCACGTGTCGTCTTTTTACTTCTAAAATTCCGTAATATCAGTCCTGGGGCAACCAAACAAAAAGACACGGATTATTACATTTTTTCATCTATTCATAACTCCAACCACTAATTCCTAACTCCACGAACTTGAGTGAAATCCCCTTTTATTCACACCATGATCACTATAAAATTAGCGTAAAGCTTACGGAATAAAATTCATTTTAAATTGCACTGTTACCCCGCATACTCATTTTCAAACACCAGCTTAAAAATCATAACTCCTATCAAGTTTAAATACTGTTCTGAATTAAAATCCGCGGCCGAACTAGCGTCTGCTTCAATATCCTACAAGATATATAAAGAACCATCATTGAATTTAAAAATCTATCTCTATAAAAATAAGGTTGGAAATTGAATGGGGGTTTTAAAAAGTCTCATTTTCGCTCATCTCGCTTTTCTCTAGTGTGAAATACGCCCAAGCCTTGTTCTGCAACCACACTAAGAATTTCGAATTCTCGCCTCCCTTAATCTGACTTCGGATAAGTTTTGAGAATTATCTGGATCAAGGAGTATGCGCGGAATTTCGGGATATCCTCTAAATAATATGAGATAACAATCTTAAGTGGTGGGCTTAGAGTCGATTTTCGGACGAGTTATGGGCGTTTTGTCTAGATTTAATAAATTCAAGGACGGTTTTGTCATTGTATTGTGAGACAATCTTGGGATTGCTTGAAATTCTTCAATACATTTCAGCTTAAAGTCGTTCATTGTTGTAAATGAGTCGGTTCCATACATCGCTTTGAATAACAACGCGAGGGAACTTGTAGTCGGAGTAATTTGCTTGTCTGAATAATGCTTTAGATGGCCACTAGTGAAGACGTAATGGCTTCTTTGGGAAACATACGGAACTACTTTTATCACGACTATTATGTACTCGGAATACGTTTCTACGTACGTTTTGTGTTAAATAAACAGGACTACACTCCAGTACCTCGTAAAACTTAACATGTGAAGAATAAAGATTTTTGTGGAAAGTAGGACGAACACCTACCTAATTGGTGTTGATCTTAGGAACGGACAGGTGGTTAGTATTTGCAACTGGCGTGCGTGTCTGACGAGTGGTACATGAACTTGGACGAAGCAGATGGACTTTGTAGGGATCGTAGTACTCCTAGGTAGCATTCTGTAACCTCTGCTTACCCACGTAGCGAAAAAACATGAGTTTTTGTACGTATGTATGACGACAATGTGAGGCGAACGCAGATTATATCATGTGTAAGCAGTTTCATGCATTGTTTGCGGTCGATTTGCTTTTGTATCTACCTTCATCTGTTTTTCACTTTCGATTTTCAAAACGCAGCTTAACAAACAAAAGCACAGCGATCATGCACCATGAAACCCAATCGTCCACGGTGTATGGGGCCCCATACACATTCCCCACCTACTTAACCCATCATTTAATGCCTATAACTTCACAGTTCGTAAATCATCCACTTTTACGGTCACCGTGACTTCCGTAAAAAGAGGAGTAACCCTTCAACTGGAAGTTATATGTTGGTATAACCGACCGCGAGGATTGAATATTGAGTTATACATAGGGTATTTTTTTGGAGGTTTGTGGTTAAATAATAACCACCGCATGAGTCGCACTTTAAAATTAAGCAACGCATACTGAAATCGCTTACGATCCATCCCAGAAGTACAGAAAAGCACGTTAAGCTATTGATCCATTGAATTAATTAAAGTAGTGGTTGTGTAAGCCAACAAAATATGACAACTCTTCTCCAGTCGTGATATTAAATAGTCAAAAGCTAGAGTAGCTGTGTTCGCACTTAGTATCAAAATAACTGACAGCTGAATTATGTCAAAATGATAAGCAGCAGATTGCTTCCGTGCGCTTTGTACTATGATCCCCCCAACGGACACTAGGGGTCTAGATAAGACAAAATCGGTTTCAATTTGAAATGAATATGGGTTTATGTCTATTAAAATAGGCACTAAGCCTCTGTCTGCATAATCAGCGTACAATGTTCCCACTTTTGGGTCACAGTCGTCTTCTCTGTAAGAGAGAGTGGGCCGTAATCCCCCACGCGGACTCAGAGGGGGTCAGGGGATGCTTCTATCATTCCTCTTATCTTCATCTGCCTAGATTTTTCCCAACTACGTTGGGGTCAGCTTCCACTCTAACCGGATGGAGCGACTGCCTGCCACCTGAAACGACTGCCTGTCAGACCCCAACAACCCAGTTAAAACGATACACCTTGGTTAGACTGGTTGTCAGACTTTTGGGCCACGACTACCTGTAACGGGTATCAAACATGGGACCAACGGCTTAGCATGTTTTCCGAGGCACGGAGGAAACTCGGTATGTAGCAGACCAATCTAGGCAAGCGTGTCTTAACCTGAAGATCGACCTAAGCGGCTGTTATTATTTAACTACGAGCTCCTCTATCATTCTTCTACATCACCTAAAAACTAGAAAAACAGGAAAAATCAACCATTCAAACACAGGATCTAAAATTAAAACGTAAAATTAATCCTCCATAGACCGCAGTCATAATTTACGAGACCGCACGCCATCAGCTTGGCAGATTTATGGCAAAGACTCGATGTGGCTAACTGAGAGTTATTGGTGTCATGTTTTATACGACATATTCATATTTATATGCCGTATAACTTTGAAGTGGGTGTCCTTTTCCGGTAGACCGCAGTAGGTGACCGTTTAGAGTCCTATCAGCGTTTTACTCGTATTTAAGGTATCATGATTCGGTGACGCAAAAAACGATTTTAGTGTTTGAATATTTTAAAAAATAGCGTCAAGTCTCAAATAGCGTTAATCTTCTTCTGTATCGTGTGATTAGTACCTAACCTAGTGTCAGAGTTTTTATGCCGCCCATGGGCCTCTGACTTGACTTTAGGTGCATACTATCAAGAAATATCTCTCAGGCATGCTGACCTCAAGATGTTTTCCTTCACCGAAGCAAGTGGTAATTATACAACACGCACATGAATCCGAAAAATCAGTGGTGCGTATCTTATGCCGGGTACACATTGGTGAAACGTAACATGTAATGTACACGCTGAAACAAAATCGCCTGTTGTTGGTTTACATTTCATGTTGCATTGCATAAGTCTGGACGGCTCATTCATGTTACATTTCACGTTACGTTACACCAATGTGTACCCGGCATTAGGCTCGAAGTTGAGACTTGGAAGTCCGACGTTCACACCACTAGGCTACCAGTGCTCAGTAAGTCTTTAATAACAACATGATTTAAAATACCTCACGTAATTAAATTCATGATTATATCAGAGTTTCCTACATTTATCAAGCTAGCACCATGATATAAACTGCTTTCAAATATAAAACCACGGAGAAAATTGTGATAAACACAGTCATGATTCAACAAAGATGTTTACCGATACAAAATTTAATACGTTTTCAAATTCGTCTCTGCATGCTCAAAATAGCTATTGTCAAGTTCAACCCATACAATGCCGTTTATGTCAAAACATCCACAATAATCCCATACCCGGATCAACCCGTCAGATATTAAAAGAAACCTCCCATGTTCTTTTACGCGCCCAAAAACTGAACAAGGATTGAAGGATACCCTTCTTTTAGGGCGTACACACGCGATCGTTTATTATATTCCTCTGCTTGTGAGTATCACGAGCTCCTCTGATATTTAGCGTAGGAGCTCATAGCTTAATAATAACAGCCGCTCGGGTAGATCTTTAGGTTAAACTGCGCTTGTCTAGGTGATCCATTACAAACCGAGTTTCCTCGCCTCGGAACGCATGTTACGCAGTGGTCTCGACTGTCAATTGTAGATCTCTAACAGTCGTTACAGATACTCAATGGACCTAAAGTCTGACAACCAGTCTAACCAAGGAGTATCGTATTACCCAGTACTAACTGGATTGTGGGGGTCAGATAGGCAGTCGCTCCATATAAAATACTGGTATTCAGCTGCATTCGGTTACTGGAAGTCGACCCCAATATAGTTGGGAAAAGGTGATGAGAGACTGACTAAATAAATACCAACGAGGCAGTTATCAATTAGGTTTGTTTTCGTATCAAATGCCTAAACAAAGTCAAAGTCATCAGCGAGCGTGGCGAAGGACGTCCCCCGGGTAGATGGACCAACGAACTTCAATTAATTAAGTCAATTCTATTGGAAGTTGCTGAAAAATAACTATACTTGAATCTTTTGGGGGTGGAAAAAATCGTAACCAACGCGGCCATCTTGTTTTTTCAAAACAGCGGGAAAAATGTTCGTCCTCGTTTGTCTAGTGGTCGCAAGCTCGACTGCTGAGCCTGAGGTCCTGGCTTCTAAGGTTGGGCAAACTGACATAGCGTTTTTTTATTAGGGATTTCTCAGTACCAACCACGGATGGCAATAGGCTCACCCCCTATTACATGGGACTTAAACATAATTGGCGAAATATATGATTGTACTGTTAAGTACACCTCTGCTAAATCCTTCGGGAATTACAGGCCTGATGTTATGTTATGTCAGACGAATGTTAATTAACATTGCCTCCCTGTCAACGTCACTCGAACGCCAAAAGATGTTTGCAACACTGTATAAAGCTCTTAAAAAGCGCTGTCGCTATTTGCTGCCCTCTGATCGTCCGTACGCAACCACCCTTAACTCCAACATGTGACAATAAAGAGCCAAGGGTCCCGTTTTAATATCTTCCCTTTGGCAAGTGTCGTATATCCAAGTGTTCTTCAGTTGTTATTATTTTTGAGACAGTTTTCCTTGTCTATAATTGGTAAGGCGATACAAGGGATCTTTTTACAACGGTTATAGTCGCTGTTATTGGTAATTATGGATGATTTGTTAGTTTGTTCTCTTGAAGGTAATGTTAGAACTTGGTCTTTTGGGCGGCAAGATTGTTAATAAGTGACTTTGTTAATGGCTTTTAGTTTACCGATATTGGAAGAACGGTCTGGTATTTTCATTGATCATCATCATTTTCCTGCCCTTGTCCCATGTCGCTTGAGGTCGGTGCAACACGTTTTTTTCTTCCAATCTCCTCTGTCAACCGTCACGCTATCATTTACTCCTTTAACTTTCATATCATTCCTCACACAATCCATCCATCGTTTCTTTGGTCTTCATCTCCCTCTCCATCCATCAACGTTTATATTCATCACTTATCTTATATCTTCTTTGATATCTATACAAATAAATAAAATTGAAGTGTTGTTCATCAATATAACAGCTTTTTATGGAATACATATGAAAATATATACATCACTTATAACAAAAACACATTTTTTTAAATTTTTTGTCTGTCTGTTTGTTTCGGCTAATCTACGAAACTTCTAAACCGATCTTGACGGGACTTTTACTGGCAGATAGCTGATATTCTATCAATGATGATAACTTTAGAAAATTCTATTCCAGAAAAATGATTAAGGTTTCCTTGCAAAATCTATCAAAATCTAATTCAAATTATTTATCAAATACAAATAAATCAAAATATTATTTCCATAATATTTTATAATAATTTCACGTGGACGAAGGTCGCGGGGCACAGCTAGTCGTAACTATGTATAAAACAAGCGACCATTGCTTACGGTGAGATAATAGTTAAACACGCGTTAAAAAACATGATCGTCAGCTTTTCCCAACTTTATTGGAGTTATCTTTCAGTCTAAACAGACACAGCTGAATACCATTATTATCTGAACATGAATGATGTAACCAAGATCTTGTACAAATATTTTGATTGAAAAGAGTGTCCATGGAGTTTCTTGCCCACTCTTCTCCATAGAGATCTACGCTTTGGCATGGACAACTACAGTACTTTCACAAGTGATTATGCCTTGTGTCTGGGACTGTAGCTTCGCCTTCTTTGTTTTTCTGACATTCTAAAGTACTTGTTATGGTGTAATTGAAATAAATGCTTTGAGTTTGAGTTTTCATACAGCGACTGTCTATCAACTGACCTCTACAGCCCAGATACTGGGTAATACGATACCCGTTGGCAAAACTAGCTATCAGACATACGACGACACTTCTCATACAAGTAATCTTCTTCTTAAGACCTAGCAAAATATCTCCCAGATTCAGATTCAGATTCAGATTCATTTATTCATTGTAAAACATAGGTACATTATAAGGTCTTATTTGGTAATACATTGAGGGCGCTATGTTTTGCCTTTCGGGCGTACAAAGTATTAATACATGCGACATAACTGATAAGAACTGATAAGAAAAACGAACCGCAATACTTCGATCATATCTCAACATTTACTATAATATTTTAGTTGTGTACGAAATCTCTAAGAAAAAAATATTAAAAAGGACCGAAGCTGTAGTTACCAAGTTTTCTTGTTACATATCGAATTCAAGTACTCCTCATATTTACTTAGTTCAAGTTTGTGTAAGAGGGACTTTACACTGGTGAGGTTTCTCGTCCGTTCGAGTTGGATTGCCAATTAATGTTACATAAATGTATGAAATATCTATTTTGTCTGATTTGCGTGGTGGTTATTTGATTTCCTACCTTATTCTGTTATGTATAGTGGCCAAAAAACGTTCTATGTTAATCAAAACTAAATAAGATGACGTCATAAGTAGGAAGCGAAGCCTAATAGAAAAGGAGGCGGGCTTATGGCTGCCTTGAGTAGTTTTTTTTGTTTTCTGAGTTATGATGATTTTAAGTTTAGCTGCGTAAGTTTCATGGTTGATTAAGTTACTGTCATTCATCATCTGCTTAGCTTTTTCCCAACTATGTTGGGGTCGGTTTCCAGTCTAACCGGATGCAGCTGACTACCAGTATTTTACATGGAGCGACTGCCTATCTGACCTCCACAACCCAGTTAGTACAGGGTAATACGATACCCCTTGGTAAGCCTAGTTATCAGACTTTCAGGCCCCTGACTACCTGATAAAGTTACTGTCATTAAGGACAGAAAAATCAATGAATGCGAAATGTACGACCAATTATTTGGCACCCTTCACGATTTAATACCTTGGAAAAGTGACGTTTTAGTATGATGATCATCATCATCATCATTTCAGCCGAAAGACGTCCACTGCTGGACATAGGTCTCCCCCAAGTGTCGTCACATTGACTGGTTCCGTGCGTCTCGCATCCAGCGGATCCACACAGAATAAAATATTGTCCATAGCTGAAGAAACGTTTCCGAACTATCAATTATGCCACTACCTTACACCATATGGCGGAATAAACGAACTCATCAGTAACATCAACCTGAAACTTACGGACTACACGATGGATGATTACTGTATAATTCTCATAGGCGAAGAAGACTTTCGAAGAACCGATAATTATTTCGATTTAATTATCAAAATACGTGAGACGTTGATGCCTCTGCATCATACTAATATAATATTATGTTTACCTACTTTTAAATTCAGTTACTATTCTACTATGATGTTCAATGCAAGATTAGAACTGTTTAATAATTTACTGTACCTAGACATAGAAAGTCACAACTATGCATTATTGTTTGATTCTAATTTTGACCTAAAATACGACAGTACCATGTTTCATAAAAATAGTGGTGCGATTAACAATAATGGAATATCTAATATATTTCAAAACCTTCAATATATTGTTCATGTCAATTCTGCTGATATTCCTTTAAACTCTGACACTGTCTCGAACCCAGATATCAATAATTTGTCAGGCATCAACCATAATATGTCTACTAGTGTTGAAAATATTGTTGCTCCAAATATTGAAAATAATAGTAATTTTTTTCTTGTATAACCACATAAATGTACTTCATCAAAATACTAATGGCTTGATAAGTAAATCGGATCTACTGAGCGTACACCTACAAGAACTTGCTTGTAATAACAAATTGGTGGATGTGCTTTGTGTAACAGAACATAACATGAAAGAAGGAGATGATGTACACTTACATATTCCAAATTACACACTTGCAACCTGTTATGTTAGAAACAATAGAAGGGGGGGTTCATGTATTCTGGTAAACATTAAACACAAATATAAAATCATAAATTTAAAAGAATATTGTTGCACTAATGATTTTGAATGCTGTGCTATAGAATTACCTGAGCATAACATAACTATTGTATGTATCTATAGATCCCCAAAATTCAAAATTGATAGTTTAAATTCCTTTTTCTATCAATTCGAAGGTATGCTAAAGAAGATATTAGGTTTTAATTCCAAAAAGAAAGTCATTATCTGCGGGGACTTTAACATTGATGTTTTAAAAATTACGAAACCATCTACACAATTCGAAAATCTTCTTTATAACTATCGTTTGAAATTGAGTGTTCGTCAACCAACCCGATTAGATAGTGGTACCTGTATCGACAACATAATACACAACATCAGAGGCAGCACTAGCGAGGTATTGGAATTGGCTATATCCGACCATACAGCTCAAATCACAAGATGTCCTGTTAAAAAAACCTGTACCATTACGCATTGGTATACTTTCAAAAGAGATTTTTGTGAAGAAAACATGCTTAAATTTAAAAATGCTCTTCGAAGCCTTAGTTTTAGTAATGTTTACAATTTTACAGACCCAGATATTGCATTCCGTGAATTTCACAGCTTGTTTAAATTGTTTTATGATCTTTGCTTCCCCATAATTAGAATTAAAAATGAATGCTCCAAAACTCCGAAATGGATTACGAAAGGTATTAAACTATGTTGTAAACGGAAGCGTGAAATGCTATGGCAATTAAGACGCCAACCAAACAAAACGAATAAAAACACTTATAACACCTACTCTAAACGTCTAAAATTAATCATCAAACTAACCCAAAAGACTCAAAACAGCTACTTCATTAACAATGCTGACAACAAGGTTAAAGCAACTTGGAGAGTTATAAACTCAACTAAAACTAATTATCCAAAAGAAAATCCTTCTAAAATACTAACAGATAACAATGAATACATCACGGAACCAAATAGGATTGTTGAATTGTTTAATAATTATTTCATTGATCAAGTTCAACCCATCAACAAACACAACCACAATACCGATTATACATCTTCATTAATTAACTCCAACCCTAATTCAATGTTCTTAGCACCGACTGTTCCTCATGATATACATAAAATTATTGCTGGTCTTAAAAATACCAACAGTTGCGGTTATGATGAAATTGTTACACATGTAATAAAAAACGTAATTACTGAAATCTCTCCAGTTCTTAGCTATATTGTAAACGTGTGTGTAGATAGTGGAAAATTCCCTGAAGATTTAAAATTATCTATTATAAAACCTATTCACAAAAAAGAAAATCCACAAAATATGAAAAATTATAGACCTATTGCTCTCATACCTGTGTTTTCCAAAATAATTGAAAAAGTGATATATAACAGCCTTTATTCATTCCTTGAAAAAAACAATCTTTTAACTGAAGAACAGTATGGTTTCAGAAAGCACAAAAATATTAATATGGCCATCTATGAACTAATAAATAAAATAATTACTAACATGGACAACAAAATCCCGGTTTCAGCGTTATTCATGGACATGACGAAGGCGTTCGATTTTGTAGATCACAGAATCCTACTTATAAAATTAAATAAGCTTGGAATCAGGGGCAATGTCCTAGAGTTAATTAAGTCATACCTAGGGAATAGAAAACAAATAACTAAGATAGCAAAAGTATGCCCTAGAACCAAAACAGAAGAAACCTACCTATCAAAACAAAGATTTATAAATTACGGCGTGCCCCAGGGCAGTGTACTGGGTCCGTTGTTATTCCTATGTTATATAAATGATATACCCTTAACTATAGAACATCCCATGACTCTTTTTGCTGATGACTGTACCACAATATTTACAGGAAGAAACTTAGAAAAATATGAAGAGGATATAAATAATAGCTTAAGTTTAATTATTAAATGGTTAACGGATAACAACCTCAAAATTAATATCGGAAAAACACATCTCATGCATTTTAACCAGCGAACCAATTATGTAAATCCAAATGTTAAATATGAACATAACAACATTGTTAAAATTGACAACACGAAATTTCTAGGGCTTTGGTTAGATCGGCACATGACGTGGAAAACACACATTGATCATTTAATAAAAAAACTGAATCAATATTGCTATGCCCTACACAATTTAAATAAAGTCGCTAATCGCAGCACCGTTCTTACCGCATACCACGCATATGTCTCCACAATACTACGATATGGAGTAATATTCTGGGGCAATTCTACGGAAAGGGAAGCGGTCTTTAAAGCCAAAAAAAATGCGTTCGTGCAGTATGCATGATCCAAAAAACTGACAGTTGCAAACCTTTTTTTATTAATCTAAAATTATTAACACTACCGTCCCTTTACATTTATGAAGTTGCCATATTCATCAAAAATAACCCTAACCAATTCGACACCGTATTCTCTAAACGCCACCAAGGTGCACTGAAGTCAAAATACCATCAAACAGCCCTTTACTCTAAAAGTTTCCTAGGAATGGCCCCAAAAATATTTAATAAACTACCTAAGTCAATAAAAGCATCAAGAGATTCCAATACGTTCAAAAAAACACTCCATAATTTTTTAGTTCAAAAAGCATACTATTCTATAAATGAGTACCTTGAAGAAAAATGAAAACTGTTTTTATTTTATATATTTTTTATTAGCTTTAGTTCATAAGATTGTTATTATTATTTAAAACTCAATATTTTATGGTTTACTTACTTTGTATTGTTTATTAATTGTTTTTGTTTAAATATTAAAAAAAAAAGATTTATTATTAGATAATTATCTGTAATAATAGTACCTAGTTTTAGTTTTTATTTAAGTTTCAGTTTCTATACATATAACCTGCACGACTTAATGTGTAAACATTATTTGTACGCCTTGCAAGGCAGCACATAGTGATACATAACTTTGTTTTTGATACCACCATGTACCTACTTACTTTTACCTGTGTGTCACAAATAAACTTATTTGAATTTGAATTTGAATTTGAATTTGAAATAAACTCAGTTTTAATCATCAAATGCAATAAAAACTAAACTACTACTACTTCATAAAAATCTGTAATGTACCAGTTCTCTTATTTCCAACTTATCAGCCATTCGATCAAGCCAATTACTTATTGGCTACAAGTTTGGGAGTAGGGTTTGGTCTAGATTCAGATTAACATACCACATTATATTTTAAGCTAGGTTTGACCTTCACCTTTGTCTGGCACGTGCCAATATGTTACCAATATAGTAACCAATTAGTGGATTGATCAAAAAGGACGTTGGGCAAAATTGTATGGGTCCTAGTCTGTCTGCGGTCTGCAATGTTATTAATATCACACGAAAGAGCTTTTAGTACCTGCCTAAAGAACAAACGAATGACACAGAAGTGGAAACCTCTTTTTTGGTGCATCTGCAGGCTCTGCCCTATTAAAAAAAAACCGACTAATTGAAGACCTCCTCTCCTCCTTTTTTGTCATCGAAAAAGCAGTAGAGGGTATATACTCGTAAATAAATTGACCAGTTCAGAATATCGCATAATATTAACCTGAGGTCTTTGTTTAACTTATGAAATGTAATTTCGTGCATGAATGCATAGACAATTCAGACAAATAAATGCGCGAATAAGATACTATACGTGTGCCTAAAAAAGGAGCTTGTGTCTAAATAATAACTGCCGCCCGGGTCGATGTTTAGGTTAAGCTGCGCTTGCCTAGGTTGGTCCGTGGATGGGTGGCCACCCATTATATATCGAGTTTCCTCCGTGCCTCGGAGAGCACGTTAAGCCGTTGGTCCCGGCTGTCATTTGTAGATCTTTGACAGTCATTACAGGTAGTCAGTGGCCCGAAAGTCTGACAACCAGTTTATCAAAGTGTATCGTATTACCCAGAACAAACAGGGTTGTGGAGGTCAGATAGGCAGTCGCTCCATGTAAAATACTAGTATTCAGCTGCATCCGGTTAGACTGGAAGCCGACCCCAAAATAGTTGGGAAAAAGCTAGGCAGATGATGACTTGTGCCTAAAAATCTAACTTTAGTACGCCACACAAATAATCAAAAAATCGTCCGATACTTCAATATTCGTTTAGCCTAAGATATAATAGCAGTGCTACAACGAAACCCACTCCAATATTACACACATTAATTTTATATCAATACGGTTATCCGTTTTCAGAAACAGTTTCGATGGCTACGCTTATTATTATCACTGTCAGTCCCAGTTCCATGGAAATCTACTCGATCGGAATTAAATATAGAAATTAGAGTTGCTTTGATTATTCCTGGTAGTTGAGCCCGTTGACAGTTTCATCAATATCGAATAGCTTTCCATTAAGACGATTTCTTTCTATAAAGGTACTAAACTTATACTGTCACTTACGGGATAACTTCCGTGATTGTTCATTATTTTGAGCTCCCGATATTTCGGCGCTGTTGCAAGCGCCATGATCCGTAAGTGACAGTATAAGTTTAGTTGTAAACCGTGAAAGCTTAAAACAGTGTATAAAGGTGCTGTATTGTTATGCAAGTTCTTTGAAGGCCTCGTTGCATCGTTGGTCTAGTTGTCGCAAGCGCAACTGCAGAGCATGAGGTCCTGGTTTCGATTCCCAGATCGGGCAAAGTGTTTTTGTGTTTTTCCATCAGGAATTTCTCAGTAGCAGATTAGCAGGTTGATGGCAATAGGCTCCCCCCATATTACATGGGACTTAAACATAACTGGCGACATGTGGGTGTACTATTAGGTACGCCTAACCCTCTGCCTAACCCTTCGGGGATTACAGGCGCGATGTTATGTTGTGTTCTTTGAAGGCAAAAGTATCTGAAAAAAATATATTGAAGGTAATGAAACACTAAATAATTTCCAAGTAAAAGATTAGAAAGGTCTCATACCATGCATTTTTGTCTGACAAGTTCCTACCATGGTCATAGATAATGATACGATGTAGTGGGCAGAATCCTTAATAATTTTCAACAAGGATTTAGGCAGTCGTGTAACTTCTTTTAATTTCAAATTCTAGTCTAAAACTGAATCTAAATGATCTCTTGAATTAGTAACCAATTTCATTATTCGAACATCTTTCAACACAACTGCAAATACATCTTTGCACGTCAATCAAAATCGTTCTATTTTTTTTTCACCGGATAATTCAGTTTAAATTGATTAAATTTACTGAATATTATTGAACCCTATTATCAACACAAGCCGTACTTATTCAACCAAAAGTCGTTTGACAGCTTAAAATCTCGAACATCTAGCGTTTGATTGAACCAATTAGAAGGCATTTCATACCGAGTACACCTCACATTTGTCGAGACGACTATTAGTACAATTTCGTCTACAGAGAATTCAGGACTATTCTAGACTAGCTAAGCTCGCGATTTTGCTCACAAGAAGGTCGAAAATTTTTTTTTCGAAAATTATGGATTTGCGGGGCATGATGTTAAACATCACACACGCCTTTAATCCCTGATCATACCAAAGTTATGTAGTACAATTTCGTCTACAGAGAATTCTGGATTATTCTAGACTAGCTAAGCTCGCGATTTTGCTCGCAAGAAGGTCGAAAATTATGGATTTGCGGAGCATGGTGTGAAACATCACATCACGCCTGTAATCCCCTAACATAACAATGTTATGTACTTTCACATCACACTTTTGAACTGCAGCTATGCAAAACATGTCGAAGCCACATTTTTTCTTCAATCCCCGTTGAAGTAAGATCTGAAATTCTAAAATTTCATCGCGAGACTTAAACCATTTATGACCTCATTTACACGGTAGCGTAACATTGCTTGTATAAAGGGTGTAAATAGTATAATTAACTAAGCCGAAAGGCACTTGTTCTCCCCGTCTTTGCGATCATTTTTTTGTTCTAGAACATACCTGGGAACCTTCTAGCTACGGAGATATTGGGGGTCAAAGTTCCAACTTTTTCACAAGTTTTTTTTTTTAAATACATGTTTTTTTAATGAAAAGATTTTTACTTTAAAGTCCTCCACGACCCTCTATCACCACAATGCTTTGACTCCGTTCCATCAGGTCCTACCATAAAACGTAATTTTTGACCTCAAAAAAAAAAGTTGTTTCCCAGCAATATTTTTGGCGTAAAGTTACTTAGTTTGATGTATAGAATGCTTAGTTGCCGGCTTCGTGAAGGGTCTGTTTACACCCTGTACGAATGGAAAGCATTTGAAAGCCACCCCATTATACTAAAATTAAACCTGTCAATGATATTGGAAAGCGTTTATAGATATCTTCATGACTAAAATATTGCTATCGATAGTACTCTATTTACATAATAATTTTAATATGGAGAACGATACAAATCAGCTTTAGTATCGTTTTATTTAATTTTTTTTTTCATATTTATCAATTTGTATCAAATACGGTAACCTGTAATTTTTCTGAAATTATAACAAAAAAATCTGTTAACATTTGCACAACACTGCCAAGTATAAATATAATGTAAATATAGACGCCAGCACATTAAGCTAACTGAAACTCTTAATTTTTCTCAGACAACCTTGAACCTAACGCTTTATCTATAAAGTTGAAAATCTATTAAAGAAATTTGACAGATAGTAGCTTGGTGTGTTGTCTGTACATGCTTCCTATAAAACTTAAAATAAAATGAAAGAACTAAGAAACTAGCTTTCAAATAAAAAAAATGCATCCAAATCGGTTCACTCGTTTAAGAGCTACGATGCCAGAGCCAGACACACACATTGCGGTCAAACTTATAACACCCCTCATTTTGCGTCGGGAGTTAAAAAAGACCACAATGAAGTATAACAGAAATAAAGTCTTTAAGTGCACTACACGGACAAAACATTTCAACTTTCCATTTATCATTAAAAACTCCATACAAATATACTTGTGGCCATATTTAAAACGAAACTAGTAAACTATTGTGTGGTGGGACAGGCATGTGACGCTACACGGAACGGTGTTCATCAAAAGATAGCAATGAATGAAATGCTTTCACTGTCCGCCGGATGGACAGGCACACAAACTGTAGTGGATGGTTTCATGTGGTAGTGGAGCAGGAATTTTAATTTTGTGCCAGTATTTGGGGATGTAGACCGGTTCTAGCATGTCGATTGTTGAATAGAAGAGAAAAAATGTTAGAGGTAGAAAATATGGCAATAGACAGAAGTTATAGTTACTTTAGTTGTATAGGGTAAGTTAACTGATAGATGAAAAAAAAACAAATGAATTAGCTAACAGCATCTCAAAGCACGATAAAACCAACAAATTTTGTTAGGGGTCAACGACTGAAATGACTTTTTTTTTCCATCGTATTTAGATACGATAACAACTAAATAATAACAGCTGCTCGGGTCGATCTTCAGGTTAAGCCGAGCTTGCCTGGGTTGGTCCGTGGATGGGTGACCCATTACACACCGAGTTTCCATGTCAGATAGACAATCACTGCATGTAAAATTCTGGTATTCAGCTGCATGTGGTTAGACTGGAAGCCGACCCCAACAAAATTGGGTAAAAGCTAGGCAGATGATGTTGACCCATCACATGTACACAAAAACAACTGATACTTTCTAGTAACTACACTACTTGCGGTTATTGGACGGTTTATAAACAAAATCATAAATATATCAAATGCATTTCTGGAAAAAAACGCAAACAACGAGTGCACTTGTAGTAATCAAAGTTTAATTGTCCGTGTATTAACGCAGCTTTTACTCTGCAATGAGATCATCTATTATTACTAAGCATAACTTACACTTCGATGTAAATAGCGTTACAGCCCTGTGTGACAACGTTGGTATGGTGCTAACATAGTGCGGCCTTCAGGCATTTAGAGCGACGAAACGCTTGCTACCAGCTATGCTCGCCTGGTACATGCGATCACTTACCCGTTCACATTTTCAGCTTCAAGAGAATATTTTCAGCATAATTATGATCGAGAGGAGTCATGAAAATGTTTTCTGAAAAGGATAGAAAATTGTTGAGAAAATAGAGGTTACTACCTCTATTTTCTCAACAATTTTCTATCCTTTTCAGAAAGAGACTGCAGGAATGGAGTAATTTAAGAATGAGAACAGAATTAGATAATTATAATCTGTGAATAACTTGGAAACCTTCAATACAATCATTTAAATAACTCTTTTAATTGTTACCGCACTACCTACTGCTGAAGTTCAATCTAATGTAATGGCCGGGGAGACATAATTATTTAGAATTCTCGATCAAATCTATACAATCATATTATAATAAAATTGTAACAGGCCGATGTCTGTACATTGAAGATATTGAAAAAAAATATGTGTGGGGGGCCTTTATAAGGGCAACAGAAGCCAAAACAACAGCTTTTGTTGAGTGTTGTTGTTGTTGTGTTTTTGTGTGTTTTTGTCATTCTGTCTGTCTGTCTGTACGTTTGTACGCGGATCCTTCAAAAACTACTGCATGGATTTGAACGCAGTTTTTAATAAGCGCATTGCTCCTTACTATAGAGATAAAAGTGGGGTCAGGGGGCATTTGTACAGTTAATGAGTACAGATTATTAAAATATGCTTTGTAGAAAAAGGTGTTCAATCCTCTTCTTTCATACTTGTCTAAAAGTCGTCATCTCAGTACCCACAGTAACCCTCTTCTTGGCATATTATCAACTACACAGTCCATCCATTGTTTATTTGGTCTTCTCCTTCTCTTGTAGCCATAAGTGACACAATCACAAAAATTTCGCCCAAATCTAGAGATTCGGCGATTGGCGAAAGGCGTTCTAAGGGACCGTCTCTTGTAAACTTTGACGTTCAAAAAGTGCTGATTATCACCCTAATTTGAATAAATGACTTTTGATGCGCCTCAGATTGTCCAAAGCTTAAAAGAAATGATATCAAAAGATCAGTATAAAGCAATAAACATAATAATTTCAAATGAATTATTCACCAATCATTTTAATCCTTGTCTATTATAGCGGAACATGATCAAGTCATGCAAAACAGTCTCCAATCACTTGACACAAGATACATCGCACAATCTCGCTTGATCAAACAGCATCCACTTCTCGAGACATCCGAAGCGTTCACAGATGTTACGCTAATTAATTGCAATTATTAACATTTAACGAGCACTTATCTACGCTTTGATCACTGATATTTAATATCTTTGTCGCAAAAACATCAGTCGTTTAGACCTCGATTACATTTTATTATGGAGAGTGGGATATTGATTTTGTTGTTTGACAGAAGAATTAATATTTTATTATTTATTTTTATTTAACACTTCAAGCACAAAAGTACATGCATGCATGCATGCGTGCGTGCATGCATGTGTGTGCATGTTTACTGGTTGTTGGCAAGTTAGTTCTGCTGTGATACCTATTTCCTGTCCTTATGTGCGGCACTGTTGTGACAGGCAAGTTACACATAATTATAGTGTCGCACGTAAGAGACTATAATGTAATTAATTGATTTTAGTGAGTAATTGAATTTGATTTATTATTCCTTTATTTATTTTCTATTTTCTATGATTTATTATTATTATTAATGTAACTTATTTGTATGTGTGTTGTTTCATATGTATAATGTAAAATGTTTTTAATATGTGTTATGTGTAAACCTGAAATAAATGTTGTTTTTTTTATATGGTTCAATTTATGGGATATCGAAGGACAACCTGTTACCGAAAATTCATTACAATATTCTAGATCTCCGACGTAGAATCTCGTCGGTTTTTTTTTTGTTTACTAAACAAAAACAAAAAACATCTGCAAACCCCTCCCCCATTCCTTTCCAACACTCTGGGTGTTTTGCCTTCTCTGATCAATCAGTCAGTTATATAACCTCGTTGGTTATTTGGCTCTTGTGATACAGGAACTCCTAGTACAAGACCCAGGGCTACACTGATGTTTGAGCAATCACTTGTCAATAAAGATTTTGTTTCATTTATTTTTTATTATTTAAAAAAATCTGCTGTTTCATACAAAAGTTACATCCATGCTTACACTTTTTAAATTACCATAAAATTGCAACGCTTGTCGGCCAAAATCTTATTATACTGAAATCATGATAATAAATCACGCGACCTTTATTTGGTACAAAAATAATAACTGTATCCTTATCATACTGAATATCTTAAAAAAAAAAACTTTGCAACAGAATATAGAAGCAAGGTTTTCTTTTTTTTCAACCTATATGGCCCACTGCTGGGCAAAGGCCTCCCCCATAGCCTTCCACTCATCCCTCCGTGCGGTTTTCTCCGGCCAAGCTCCCATAAATGCCTCTAAGTCGTCACGCCAGCGTTTTCTAGGCCTCTCTCGGCGACGACGCCCGTCTTATGGCACCCACTGCGTGACGACTCTGGCCCATCGGTCATGATGCGTTCTATGGACATGGCCCGACCAATCCCACTTAAACCCAGCAGTCTTGTTTCCCACATCAGCGATTCTAGTATTTGAGCGTATTGTGGTACTGTGAATTGCTTTCTCGCGATATCACAAGAAGCTTACTAAAGTTATTCTCATTTTATCATTCCAGGCGAATAAAAGTACACACGGCTTGAGCTGAAATTCTTTGACGACCTGCAAACGGCAATGTGTCCACGGAATACCTGCATCTTATCAAAGTCGTATTACGTGCAAGTAGTAAAGTTGAGCATTTCCTTCCTTCGTACATTTTGTAACATGGCTGATGTAATTTTATGAAAAGCATAGTAAAGTCGCATACACATTACGAGTTTTAAAAAAGTTCGGTTTCCGAACTTCTTAAAGACATAAATGTCACTTACTTGAGAACAATACTAAAAAACATACAAATATAGATTACAAAAAGTTCGTCATCAGTATTACAAGTTAAGAAATTAATGCATTGGATGGGTAACTAACCCATCCAATGCATTGGATGGGTAACTAACCCATCCAATGCATTAATTTCTCCAGAAGTGATCGATCCGCAATTATGTGCTGGCTAAGTCGATTTAAGATGCATTGAAAGAGTGTAGATTTCTTATATAGGACGGTAATTTATTATAGAGTTGTGCTCCTTCAAAAGTTAGCATTTTTTTTGGTTTTTTGTGATTTTTTAGTTTATAGTTAGTTCTTAAAGTATAAAGAAAAGTAAAGTTTGGGTAAGTAGAACGGCGTTGTCTGTGTCACCCTTATGTACCTGTGTGACAGTCACAGTGACAAATAGCGACTGTAAGGAACCTCATGCGCTATACGGACATATGACCACGACTTTTGGCCGAGGAAGCTTCGACCAGGAAAAAAGCTTGGTATAGTGATATTTTAGTGAAGTAATAGTGAAGGAAATAAACGTATTTTACGTTCATAATTCACTGTTCCAAAAATAATGGTTCTATAATTGTGTGTCCATTACGTTTGGTCATCATTGGTAATTTGGAATATTGGTGAAGTAATCAACTTTGATTACTTTTTTTGTGTATGCGAGTTCCATTCGTTATACCTGAATAGCAAGTAATATTCTAATGACGTTATTGGATAGACATAAATATCACGCTCGTTGTTACCGAAGAGTTAGGCACAGATGTACCTAGTAGTAATGTTTTGCTCCCACGTTGTAGAAGACTAGATAATTGCTTTGCCTTTTACTACTGAAGAATTCTTGATGAAAAAAACCAAAAATACTGCCCGATCCGGGAATGTAACCCAGTACCTCATGCACATCAGTAGCACTTACGACAGTCAACGAGGCATAGAGGTTATTAGATAGATATACAGTGACGTAATTATGCATTAATTATCTACACATTACATACTAATTTGGTGAAATAATAATAAGCGTAGGAAGCCCTCGAGCTAAGTGATGCTGCGATCTTCGCAGGTTGGTAGCAGCTGGTTAAGAGTAGCCGAGAATATAAATGGTGTGCGGTTCTGTAGAGGCCCATGATCTGTAGATTGCTGTAGGCTGATGACGATAATAATAAACGGTTATTGCCTCGTGAAAGCCGAGAAAGATAAGCAAATCAAGTACCTTAACTTGGCTCATGAGGTTGTCGACATGAGGGATGTGGACTCAGCGATTATTGTGCCGATAGTTGTATCAGCCCATGGCTTAATTGCCAAGAGCCTCGACCAATACCTGAGGAGGCTCTCGTTAGGCAGCTGGATCAAGGGCTTGATTCAGAAAGCGGTACTTCTGGACACGGCTCGTATTGTTAGGAGGTTGCTCTCTCTGGAGTAGCTTGGACCCTGTTCCCGATACCGGTGGGCTACAATTTTTTATATTTTTAAATGTTTTTGTATTGTTTTTTCTAAGGAATATTTAAAAATGTAAACAATTTGTAAAAATATAAATAAAGGAAAAATATAACGGTTATTGTATCTGTTCCTCACAAAGATTGTCCCACCTCAATTCTTCAGGTTGAAATTCCACTGCTTTTATTTATTTATTTATTTATTTAACAGTTTATGTACACACTAAATACAGAAAAGAAGAAAGGAACAGAAAATAGTACAAAGGTGATGCTTATTTCTAAAGAAATCTCTTCCAGCATACCTGCGAAAGGAGATACTAAAAAAGAGATGTAGACAGTGTGTAAAAGAAGAAGAGAAAATAGGATACATAAAACGTAAAACAGAACTATTAAAACATAATAATATAAGAATATACATACATACTTATAAATACAAACACAAAACATAACAATACTGTAGATACAATAAAATAAGTAACTATGACGAAATGGATAGATAATGTTCTTTCACTCTTCTTACATAGAAAGTCTTGTTCTTGCTTTTATGTACATATTTCAAAGATTTGTTCGACTTTAGGCTCCCTGATGTGGAGACTCCTATGCAGCGGTCGAACTTAAACAAAAAGCATTAATTTCACTTAAAACCTTCACAAGCTGCGGCGTGAGGGTGACAGGATATATTTTCTGTAAATAAGTAAAAAATAAAGGATTTAATAAAAAGGATGTATGACCTAGAAAGGACCCAATAATACACAGAACCCAGACTATCTCCCTACGCCAACAGATGTTACAAAAACCGTTCCTTTTTACCTAAAAAAAAACTCCTTTAGAAATACTAAGTTTTATTCAACGTAGAAAGAGCAGGCAATCAGCATAATGTCAGCATTAGTAGGGAATCGCGTGTGTCTGACCAAATGTGAGCATTGACCCAAATTCTCTTAGGAGTAATATTATAGGAGATTTTTTTGTTTGTATATTTCGTCTTGCAGGGGTGGTGAAGCTTTTGGTTGGCTTGTTAATAAGAGGTGTTGAAAGGGGTGAACTAATTGTTTGGGGGTACATTGTAGAAAGACCGTAGAAATAAAAATCTTGTTGGTGTAACTTTCGATTTTGAAAAAATTGTTGAGAAAAGTAATTTATAGAATTTTACTTGGAAATGTCATTTAAAGTAATTAGTATTCATCATAATATTATATTTTCCGGACCTCAAGTTCTCGTATTTTCGACTTCATCATTGGAGTTTCAAAATGAGCTCGATCGTAAAATTATATTGCAGATTAAAAGTAGTTTGAGCACTTCAAAGTCAAAATTAAGTGCCAGAATATGCTAACGCGACAACCAATCAAATTAATGGTCACCAATTCAAACAAAACAACACAATTATTAACCCTTCCACAAATTACTGAACAATTTTGGACCAAACTATTCCAGTTATCGTCGATTTAATCTAAAACGTTGATATTTACAAATAGAAGTCTTAATCCCGTTTTAAAACGGCATTATTCAGATGGCTTATAGAGAAATCATTTTACTCTGTGAATGAGTATCTCAGCCTTAAAGATTTATTTATTTAACACTTCAAGCACGTTGACAGTTTCCTATTATAAATTTATTGAAAAATTATTTACATTTTATTATTATGACATACCAATTATATTACATTCACTTATTGTATTATTGAATTCTTTCATTTTGCATGCTAGTTTTAGCGAATTGTGTGAGAAACTGTAATAAAACTCGACCATCTATAATGTACTACAATTCTAGCAAATAAATAAATTGCAATAAAAAAAAAAAAAAAATTAAATAACAAATAAATTTCAATTTATTTATTTGTTATTTCAATTTATTTATTTTCCCTATATCTTGTTTCTTATGGTAATCCAACCAAAGGTTGTTCATCCCTGACTTGAGTGGATACGATTGGGTAATCTATGTATGTAAAAGGCTATCAGATTTGATTGAGGAAGTAAGTGTAGAAGTCTTAGGGTATTAAGGAAAACTGTGTGGGATGCAAATGTCGTGGTATTTTGTATTTGTGGGGTGAGTAGAGAAGATAGTTGTTGCTGAAAGGAGTAGTTTATTTGGGATTTGTGATGGGTGTTATTTATTGACGACTGGCTTTTGCTCGCGGCTTCGCTCCTATTATGTACGAAAACAACACGTGAATGTTTTAAATGTAGCCACTGACACTCAGGGGTAATGTCGCTTCCCGTTAGTGAAAAAAAATTGAGGAGTTCTGTAGATTGCCCTCAACATACAAACAAATACCTCTTATAATATCATACCTATGTTCGATAGGCTTGCTTTTGTTTTTAGGTTCAGACGTATTTTATGAGATTTTAAATTGACGTTTAATTTTTACTTGATCTATGTTTTGTCTTTGCTTAATTATTTGGGAATTATTAAAATTAAATCTAAAAAAAATTATTAATTAATTATTAATTATTAAATTATTAATTATTAAATCTTAAATGTATTAGTTAAGTCAAGGAAATTGAGTGTTACGCAAATTGACTACCAATTTAAATTATCCGTATATTGAAAACACAAGTGTCGTTCTAAATTTGAAGTAAAGTGGCACTTTGCTCAATTAATTTTCTTGAGTACACAAGCAGTTCTAAACTATCCATTGCAAAAAACTTGAAGGATCCCATAATCTTATGATGACTGCCGCTCTGTTTTAATGATTTTATAGTTTTTCACTCCAAATAATCATTATAATTATGTTGTTTTGCTTTTTGTTCTTTTTTTTTTGTTTTTTTTTATCTTTTTCATTTTTTTTTCACGGCTGGGACGGGAGGACATAATTGCAAATTATAAACCGAAAGAAAATAAATAGGTTTCGCTTGCTACTAAACTAATGAGGGTATTTAACTTAGGCTTTCAGCTCATAATATAGTCTGTTAAACAGCAGTTTATTTTAATTTGGTTTTCTATTATACTCAATCTTGTTTCGGGGTTTAGTGCATTACTTTTAAATTGTCTTTTTTGCGGTAAGGTTTTTGTTTTGTTTAATCATTTCGCTACATTTTTGGTAACCTATGAGGTTATGACATACATAATGATTTTTTTAATAGAGAAACACTGCCTCCTAAGTCACATATCTGTGGGACATAATGTCTGTAACAATGTTGTCACTGTATTGAAATAAAAAAATTATATATAAATAATTTTCATGTTTTGTTTTTTCAACCCAATGACTAATAAATACACTTTTTGCCCAGATTTAGCTCTCGCATCTCCGGATTTGCCCATTTCGACATTGTTGTTTCGTATGTACAATTTAATCCAGCTCAAAGGATTAAATTTTACATTTTACAGCGCCACGTTAATTTTATATAAAGGTTTGCTGTCTAATCTTTGTGTAGAATAACATGTGTTTTGAGTTATGAGTGCTTTGTACGTAATTATGTTTTGGTGTTATGGTTTTTTTAACCGACTTCTAAAAAAGAGAAGGTATGTATTCCACCCGCACCTTTTTTTTCATGTATTTTCACCGATTACTCCGCGATTACTGGGCGAGAAAAACGGTTTTTTTTTGTTTTTCTTTTTCCTTGTTTTTATTGTTTGAAGTCAGCATTCTAAGATAGTGAAATAATACTACGGTAAGTTCCTTTGTTATTTAATTTAAATGACGATAAAAAAGTTCCTAATGTCCGTTTTCTCGAACACAAAGCGTCACTCATCTTTCGGCGCCGAGTCGAGGGTTAACAAACCCCACAGCACGCTTCTATTCAGGCATTTATTCAGGTGTGGCTTAGTTTTAGTAAAAACTGTAATTATAATATTATAAACAACTAATAAAAAAGAATGCCATCATAAGCGATAAATTATGAGAAAAAACAATTGTAGTTTTATTTTTTGGCACCCCTAATGGAGAGGAATCCTGTGTTTCCGCGTTGCTGAACGCTGATCAAACTAGAAACTGGTTTCTAAATAAAAAAGAGAAACGTAACTACAACCTTACCAACCTAAAAATACCTTCCTTTTCACCACACACAACCCGTAAAACATAAACATATAAAATAATGTTCCATTTTTGCGCCACTCAACGATAACCTCGCCCATCGTGTTTGACAAATGCGTTCGCACCGCACATTACAATGTTATAGCATCTAGCCCCGCATGTATAGCATCTACCCCACATGTATAGCACTGCTCTTAACCGCACTTGAATGAGTGCAATTTGTTACTACAAATTTTTGGTAATGGGGTGAGCAGGATTGTAAGTGGCTCAAATAAAATTGGCTGATGGAAGGGTGGCACAGGATCATGGGGAAGCGAAGAGAGGCCTTTATCTATCAGTTGAAGTCGACCTGTGGATGATGAAAATGATAACGATGGAAGGCTGAATCAATTGAGAGGCCAGCATTAGGTCTTCATCTATCTAGCGACACCTAACTAAAGTACACTGTTAAACAAAATTTCGAAGACATTTGTGATTTCGGCCCACATCTTCTTATAGAGCCTTGTATCCCAGCAGTAGACGTCATAGGCTCGTTATACTGTATGGTAAAGTGAACTTCGTTGTTATCCTCTTTGTTCAAAGGGTGATTAAAGGATCGTCATGATCAGTATGACCTTTTGATGACTATAATAGTCTCCAGCTTCTGCTCCGCTTCCAGTCTATTCATATTAAGTCTAATTTGAGTATTTTACATCAAGAGATTGCCTGCCATATTTGTGTTGAGGCATTGCCAATTTATCACTGTTAAATCGGTTATCAGACATTAAAGATTTATTATGTCCGTACAGTTTACTCGTACCCCAAAAGTGAGTATTTTTTAGACTACTAGACTTAATATCTAGTAGTTAGTGGTAGTTTGTAAAAACAAAACAGAATCAAACTCGACTCATTTAACCGACTTCAAAACAAAAGGTTTTTATTTTGAAATCGTGTTCGCGAAATTCGTTCACGCGCCCCATTACAATGTTATGGCACGGTGCTCCTCTTAACCGCACTCAAATGAGTGCAATTTGTACCAAGCTCGGTTTTTGTTAAGTGTTAACAATCATTGCACTGACATTACTCAAAGCGGTTAATGAGTGCTGGTAAATAAAGATGACATGTAAGTTTATCTCGACAAAAATGTATTAGTAAAACAGAGACATTAATTTTTTTGTATTCATGATTTTAGGACACAGCAATTGGTCCCGGCTGTCATTCATAGATCTTAAAGGGAAGTCAGTAGCCCGAAAGTCTGCCAATCAATTTTGGTAGTGCCTATGCCACCTTCGCATAGCTGAATACCTGTATCTTGTAGGCCGCTCGCCCACAGCGACTTTTTGTAGCGATGCTGTCGCGCGTGTGTCTCGATACAGCCGAGCTGCTGTCGCGCGTGTGTCTCGATACAGCCGCGATGCTGGCTGTACCTTCGCCCAATTCTGTACCGTGCGACGGCGCGATCGTAGCGATGCAGAAGCGCGTTTACAAAACGCGCGACAGCATCGCTACAAAAAGTCGCCGTGGGCGAGCGGCCATAGGTATATCTGAGATTCATTCGGAAGCCGACTCTAACATAGTTGAAAAAGGCCACTCATATGTTGATAGGAATTTAAACGATCGTATTATTACACGCTCGTTTTCTTATCATCATCTGCCCATAAACGGATTCTTTATTTTTGATGATATACAAAAAAGCGTTCACTTATGGTTTTTTATAAAGAAAACATATTTATAAACAGTTTTACTTTTTTATTTCGTCCCAATTTTATTATTTTAATTAATTTAACTGAAAATCCTGTGTAATAGAGCTCTATTTCCTTTAACTATGAGTTGGTAAACCTTTAATTGTTATAAATTCCCCTGTATCCATACGTATCTTGCTTGACAAATCTGTTCCCACCGCACATTACAATGTTATACCGCAGCGTTCCTCTCGACCGCACAGGAATGACTGCAATTTGTATCAGCAAATTTTGTGTGATGTGAACAGAATTGTAGGTGATTAAAATTATATTGTCGAATATGTCAAAGCCATAATGGCACTTGTGTGTTGGTTGTAAAGTTTTTGTTCAACCTCTTTTATAGGTCACATCATCACTCGCATTGAGTATAGGCACTAAAAGAATATGAACCCTCCATAATTCTTTTAATTTTATAATTAATGGAACTTACATATTACCAAAAGTGTGGTAACTAGAAAATAGTTACATGGACCAACGAGGTTAAAAAGGTGGCTGGAACAGACTAGATACGTAAGGCGGAAGACAGGGTGATGCGAGGGTCCTGCGATGCAGGATGATGGGTGGTGGGTAATGCAGCCTGGCAGTAGCTATGCCGTGGAAAGATATCGACAACCCACAAGTCACTGGTTCGCAGAATGGAATAATTGCGATGTGGAGAAATCAATTGTCTCCTCAAAGGCACTTACCAACTTACCGGAATTCCGTTGGGCATACGGCTTGTAATTTAAATAATAGTAAACCTGTCACTAACCTATCATCAATCAGTGTCAATCGTCCTAGACACTGCAATAACTTCAACCACTTTTATCCCTGCTTCTCAAAGTTGGTACGCGAAGAAACAAATAGCAGTAATTCCAGTGAGGTTGGGAGCAACAGCGCGCCATTGCGAAGTGATGTGTGTGAGCGAGCGCATTTGTCAAACGTACAGTGTTTTATGGTTTTGTGATCTTTTCTGAACGACGAGTTTTCATAATAGTTTTAAATATCGAGAATTAATTTGGGAAATGGTGAATGAATATGTAAATATTTTCATTAAGTATGTCGTTTCCGGTCGTTTGTGTAGACATAAAACGCGACCTACTTACAAGTCTACCCATACCACAGCGTGCATCTACAGAGCTCTGATGTTCAACTCGAGGCGAGGGCGACAGTCAATGTCTTTGAGACGTTTTGGAACTGTACCCGATTCATTGTGCCCCGTGTTATTGTGTTAAGTGGTACTCTCAAGTAATTCTTTAGTTTTGCTAGAAACAGTGTATCGCACCCAGTGTGTCTTCATACCACGATACCCATCGTCTGCCCACATGATGTACAAGCCTAACGGAGTAAATAATGACATATCCGACAAGTAAATAACAAAAAGGGCTAATTAACTATGTTTAAAGGCTTTGAGATGATTGCTGGTTTCGCCACATCCATTATTCCAGTTAATTATAAATTCTGCGAACCGAAGGTTGTCAATATCTTTTCACGGCATATCTACTATCATGCCTATAAGTTGTTTTGCCAAATTAATAGTGTTGCATGTGTCTTAAAGTGGATTTTCTGGGCGCCTTTTTGAATATAATACTCTTACAAAAAAAAAACGGATTTTAATATCGTCCAAACCATCTCTTTCACTTCAAGCTCTAAAAAAGCAAACAAAAAAACGGATAAAAGACGAGGATTAACGTTGACAAAGCAGCATAAACAGCTGTTTACAATATTCAGCTCCTGAAACATTCATTAAGGCATAATATTCATAACGAGGCTAAGGAAATTTGGCTAGTCGCTGGGAAGATACTCCATCTATTATGAAATGCACGCTATATATGTTCGTACCTACTTGTAGCTGTATATATGTATGTTGTCAAGTGACTTCGGGTACTGGCTTAAATATTTAATTCATTGTAGCTTGTGAGGAAGAGCATCTAATTTTATTTTTGGAGCTATTCTTGGTGAGTGTTGATTGTGTCATAGGTGTTTATCACGCCTGTTATATCTGAAGGGTTAGGCAGAGGTGTAGACACATGTACATATCAGTCACATTCAAGTCCCTTGTAATGGGGAGCGAGTCTATTTCTATCTACCGGACACAAGTAAAAATTCCGGGTTAAGCTGAAATTTTCTTGAATTGACACTTTAATTGACACTTGGCCTCACTTAAGAAAAAGTGAAGGGTATAAGGGTACAGGAAGACCAAAGAAACAATAAATAGACTATGTGAAGGATGATACGCCTGGAAAGGAGGTGACTGCTGAGATGGCGAGTAATAGAGAAGAATGGAAGAAGTCAAATAAATTGGGATAAGGGCAGGAGAATGATGATGACGATGACACTTGGCTTCACCTGGGAATCAAACCCAGGATATGAGGTCCTGGGTTTCTCAGCAGTATCACTTTTGCAACATAAGGCTATCGTGTTATTCGGAACAATCAACCTTTCACTTATATTGTCGAAATTTTAAGGGTCTACTTAATACAATGAAGAGTTGGGTGTATGTTTTACTCTCGGTAAATCAATAGCGATCAGTTTGAACTCGATCATGTGTTGAAACATAAACTACCATCATAAATGTATTTGTTACTCTCTTACATTCAATACAAACACAAACATAACAAGTTAAAGGTAATTTTTTTTTAAACTAATTTCAACGCTACGAGCGTGCTACGCCAAAGAGACTAAATTTCGTAGCAGCTACGATACGCGTAGCAGCGCTACGTGTATTCCGTAGCACTAACGTCACAGAATAAAGAGTTCGGAAGGTCCACTTCGTACGTCAAGCGAAAACGCACGCACACATAGATACACTTCACGTACAGTGAGTGCAAATTCTCTGCCGAAGGGTATTTATTTAAGAACCCTGTACGAACGCGTCTATGTGTGCGTGCACCTGGTTTTGCTCGTTGTATCGATATGGTCTTCTGTACTTACTTACGTCATGTTAAGTCTTGAAGCAAGAAAGTGTTTTAATTTTAATTACCTAGACGTAGGATATCTTACAAGGTCGTTTTAAGTCTTGAGAGAGACGGCTTTTTCGAGTTTCTTTGAGAGTACATTGAATATAATCTTCATCTCGCCTTTTCTTAGACTGTTCCTCGGAGACGCGTGTTTATAAAAAGCCGGGTACTTGAAGGAGGTAATATCAGTACCTGGACTTTTTCTGTATTATGGCTTACTTAAAGATAGAGGCTGCGTTATGACGTATCTTGGGAAAAGTCTCTGTCCTTGTTATATAACATAACATCACGCCTAATTCCCGAAGGGTTTGGACAGAGGTGTTCTTAATAGTACACTCACATTTCGCCAGTTATGTTTTAACATAACGTGACGTGATGTGTGTGTGTGTGTGGGACTTAAAAGTCCCATGTGATAGCGAGCCTATTGCCATGAATCAGACACATAAGCTCCGCGGCAGCTACTGTCAAATTCCTGATGGAAAAACCAAATACAACTTTATCAGACCCGAGAACCAAACCCAGGACCTCACGCTCAGCAGTCGCGCGACCACTCGACCAACGAGGCAGTCCTTATTAATGTTTAGAAATGTCTTATTCTAACTTCGTTGGTCTAGTGATCGCAAAATGTCTGCAAGCATGGGAGTCATGGGTTTGATTCGAAGGTTGGGTAAAGTTTTAATGGATTCATGGGTTTGGGCTCTTCTCCTGCTATAAAAGACATTAACATTGAAAAAATCAAATATTATGAGATTACACCTATCGTCGTTTAGTTCTAACACCACGTAAGTCAATTTTTGGCAGTTTTGACATTTTGATGCCGTTTGCTACAGAATCGAAAGATGCGTTGTTTCAGCCAAATTAGTGTTGAAGTAACACAAATTATAAAATGGTATTGTACCTAGATATTTATGCAGTATTTTCCTCTCCTGTAAAGTTTATATTTTCGACTTACGTGGTGTTGCAACTTAAGCGCAATGATGAATGAATGAAAAGCCAAGCGTTAGACTCAATGCTAACTCTTCAAGGAATAAAATACATGGTCATATCAAAGGTTGGAAAATAATATTGTATTCTTGACCTAAATGTATAATTTTTTCGTGATTAGGATGTTGCTCCACAACCCAGCTAGTACTGGGTAATACGATACCCCTTGGTAAGACTGGTTGTCAGACTTTTTTAAGCCACTGACTACCTAACGACTGTCAAAGATCTACAAATGACACCCGGGACCAACGGCTTAACGTGCGTTCCGAGGCACGGAGGAAACTCGGTATGTAATGGGCGGTCATCCATCCATAGACCAACCTAGGCAAGCACGGCTTAACCTACAGATCGACACGAGCGGCTGTTATTATTTAGCCACGAGCTCCTCATTACATTACTACATCATTAATTATGATCACATATTTCTGATTTTAATTGGAATTTTTGTCTTTATTCGCGAACACAAATGTATGTATGTACATATATTTAGAACAACTAAACGCTCCAATCACGATCATCGGTTACAACAACCGGTCGTTACTACAAGTTAGCTAAGCATTTAAATGTTTGCGGTCTGCTCATTTAAGTCCAGCCCGTTTAATTTATTGTTTTGTACAGAATTGTTTGAAATTAATTTGTATGTGGTGAGTTAGAAATGAGTGTAATTTGTTTATTTTTGAGGTATTGGGTCGGTGAGTGGAATGGATCGGTGGTTTAATGAATTATTATTGTTGTTGTGTATGAAACGATGAGGTTTGAATGAGACTTTGACTTTTGTGGGTTTGGCTTTGAACCCTAACAACCCGAATGAAAAGAACCCTAAACCCTAAAATACCATCTCGACCAACTATAAAACCATTTCGATAATTTAAGTGGGCTATTGGCTTGAACTTGGCTAGGTGGACCTGGTGGATCGGCTCGATGTGAGACGCACGGGACTGGTTAATGTGGTGACACTTGGGTGGGGGGGGGACTTTAGGCAGCCAGTGATAATTCTGCATGTTTCGTTAAGTGCTACATCTCCCTCTTGGGCATGAGCGGATCGATGCCACACTGGGCATGTAAATTCGCAAGCCGAAAGGCAGAGAGCCATGTCAGAAGTCCGCAGAACATGTGCGGGAACGCCCGAAGCGCTGTATGTTAGCCGACTTAATAGGTTACTGGGAGCACCCAACTTTAGCTACAGTGATGCTTGTAGGTGAGTGAGCGATCTGTTGTAGCTAGCTCCCAGTATTTCTATTAATATCCACGAACTCCACGAGCTAATTCCACCATCTCCCTTCTTCCATCGGGAGTCCAGACGTACTGCAGGTTATCACCCATACCTTGTCGATGTTCCACATATTCGCACGAAGTGCTTTGCTACATCATTTATTATGCGCACAGCCAAGGAGTGGAATTCTCTGCCTGCGTCGGTGTTCCCAAGTTCATATGACCCCAATCTATTTAAGTCGCGAGTTAATAGGCTTCTTTTGGGTTAGCTCGTTCCATTGTCGACCTCATCTCTGTCCTCCGGACTAGATTGAGGTCAAGAGTAAGCCCATTTAAAATAAAAAATAAATAAAAAATAAAAATATATAAGCAGACATAATAACCCAGTCCCATCGCTTACACAACAAACTCCTACTCCAAAACATTTTCCTTCAGAAAAACAAAAGAATATCATCATCTTCCCTAACGACCACTATTAGTAAATCTTTCTGTATGTCCCATTACAGTAAAACCATGCTCATACATCTGTCATACAAACAAAGGGATTATGGTCGACGCCATTTGTTTTTAGTACTCGCTTAGCGTAACTAGATTTTGCCTTGTGTTTGTGATTTATGTGTTAAAATGTGTTGTCTCATTTCTAGTGAGCGTCATGAACACTAATGGCGTTAATATTGTGTTCTAGCCATGTAAAGCTTTCTTTAGTCTTTGTGTTCTGTACTGTAACACAAAGTACTACCATTGACTTTGCCATAGGGTGCACTTTTAATTGTTATTAGCCCAAGGATTTTTTTTCAAACATTTCTTTTTTCTTCTCATTTAAAGAAAAAGGTTTGTTTTTATTTTAAAGTTTAATTTTTTAACTTGCCGTTTCTATTGACTTATTATTTCCTTTATTTATTTCTATACAAATCTAATATATTTTTAAATAATCCTTAAAATAAAATAATAAGTATAAAATCCATATAAAATATTAAACAAATGTGGGCTACATTTCTTTATATTTTTACCGGTATCGGGAACAGGGTCCAAGCTACCGGCGGTGGTCAGAGAGAGGAACCTCCTAACAATACGAGCCGTGTCCAGGAGTACCGCTTTCTAAATCAAGCCCTTATTGACTTTATTGTTATCGCTGAATAGTTACTTTGTCTAGGCTCTTAGAATAAATCAAAAGCTATTTACTACTAAGAATTACCTTAGTTTCTACAGTCAGACACCTAAGCCAATTCCAAAATGGATGCAAATCACAATTTACACCAAAAACTTTGTTCCAAATCTGACACCAATAAGCCAACCGATACGCTCCCGTCTGAGCTCAATGAAGTGTACAACTAACTGACCATCACTAAGTTAGTGGTAACACCCCGGTACTAAGTATTACACAGTTATTTATCTAGTTACATAAGTTACCGAGTCAACTGCATCGGGAACTTTGATACTATCTTAGAGTTTAGCTGTTGGGGGATACTGGGGTGCAGTTTGAAGAACATGTTGAATGCGGAAATGTTTGTGTTCGTGTAGTGTTAGGCTGTTTTTCGGGTTCCGTACCAATGTCGGCTAAAACGGAACCCTTGTAGGATCACTTGTCTTTGTTGTTGTGTCTTGTTGTCCGTCTATTCGTCTGTCAAGACCCTTGTTCTCAGGCCCGTGTGGAGGTATCAAGCTGAAATTAACATAAAAAACTGAAATTTGCTACTCCTTGGAGCAATGAAAAAATCAAATTGTAAATCAACGCAATCAAAAGACATGACCGCTTTTTTTTTTTTTTTCAGATGGGAAGTCATCAAATGATCCACTCTGGGCGGAGCGAAAGGGAGTGTCAGACTTGTACTGACTAAAACCCATCCATGTTCCTTCTTTGCCCTTTGTGTTCCAGGGCCACGGTATCTCTTTCGAACAGTCCCGCAGCCCTGGCAGGCATCGGCCCTTGCAGACCCCTACATCGTTGCTGACATCTCTTTGAACACGAACGCGCCATCGACACGGCCTGTCGTTAAAAGACGGCCGGACGGCGAGCTAGCCCATAGCTCGCCGTCCACAGGCCCGCGCTTACGGTGGCCGGGAGCCACCACATGACCCCCGACGCCCAGGGCGTCTCCCGCGGCGGCTGGGACGTGAGGTTATTTCCCTCTCACGTCCCGCCACCTCCTTCACTAGCATGACTGCTTCGCAGAAGGAGGTGACGGCTTCCCATTCCCTCTCGCTCCAGACCATGGCTTGAACCAGGGCCGGACGCGAGAGATCGCCGCCGCCGATCGCCGCTACGAGGACACGACGGTGCTCCGCCCAAGCGGGGCAGACCTCCACGGTATGTTCCACCGTGTCCTCCGGACGATCCTCACAATGGAAACACCCGGGCGTTTCCTCCCGCCCGATCCGGTGCAGGAACCTCCCGAAACGACCGTGTCCGGTGAGGACCTGCGTCAGGCGGTAGGTGAGGGCGCCGTGGCGCCTCTCTAGCCACTCCTCAAAGAGGGGACTTATCGCCACTATGGTGGCGTGCCCTGCACGGGGTTGCGACAGTCGCTCTCTCCATGTCGCCATGAGATCACGCCGGAGGTCTGTCCGCTGAGTGGCAATTTGCCGCGGCAGCGGAGTTTCCAACCGACTTAGTGCCTCCGCGCGCCATTCGTGCAGGCGCGCGAGGACTATCGCCTCCAGATCCCATGGCGGCAATCCGGCAAGGAGGCTAGCCGCCTCACCGGAGATCATGCGGTACCCGCGGATTAGCCTTATGGCTATCACCTTTTGGGGCGCGTTCAGGTAGTGGGCGGCTCGCCGCCTCAAAGAACGCGCCCACACCGGGGCCCCATAAAGGGCCATGGACCGCACGACCCCCGCGTAGAGCCTCCGGCAGAAGGCGTTTGGACCCCTCAGGTTGGGCAAGAGCCGCTTAAAGGCAGCCCCTGTCCGTTCCAGTTTGGGAGCCAAACGTCGGAAATGCTCCACGAAGTTCCACCGGCTGTCGAGGACGAGTACTAGGTACTTCAACGTCGACCCGACGCCGATGGAGACCCCTCCTGCCATCAGAAGGGATCCCCACGGTGACGCCTTCCGAGGCCCATGAAAACACATGGCCTCGGAAAGATATGACCGCTTATGTCCCATATTTTGCGATTTCACAAGGGAATCAAAACCTATAGGGTACTTCCTTCCTAGGGTCCTAACTTTTAATCTGTCAATTGATTGCTTATTCCAGGAAACGAGCGTAAAAATACAACATCCCCTGCAACAGCGTGCTTTATTGTAGTCGTTTTTTGTATTTTAAAAGATTGTTCCGATTATATCCGCTCTCCAAACGACCCTGCAATGTGTGAGCATGTCTTGAACGATGCGGTGTCAGGCTGCAGGCGTCTCAAGTATGAAAGGCAGAGTGAGATGAGTGTTAATAGAGACCCGTTTATATCCTAGTTAAAGCTTCTGTCGAGCCGGTACGGACAATTTGCGAAACTTGCTCCGGATTACGAGCTTAATCGGTAATACTAGTGCAAATCCATAGACCAAGCTAACGTGTTTCGTCCCTTGGTCGAAATTCGATGATAATTCATTTAAATTTTAAGTTTCTCTCTTCTCTAAGTAGAACAGAACCAGAACCAGAACCCACCCAGAACCCAGAACTTGTATGTACAGACGGAACTGCTAGAAAGATAAATACCACCTGGAATTCATGCAAGCCTAGTAGATGTGTGTGTTTGTGTGTGTGTGTGCCAAAGGCACAGCAGGATGTGTAATGTTTTTTTTTATGCATTTAATGTATTTGTAAAGCATTATTATATAAAAACTAGCGACCCGCCTTTGCTTCGCACAGCGCCACCTATCTATCGGATCCAAAACCATATATATGTAGCCTATATTTTAAGTTAAGCATCTAGCAGTAGAGCGGTGAAAATTGCATTCAAATCCATGCAATTGTTTTTGCGTGATGCGCGTACAAACATACACACAGAAAGACAAACAAAAATTCTAAACGGTTTCACTTCGATAGATTATAATCTACCGAAAAGTAATGCGTTAAATTGTAAGCAGTATGTTGCGGTTCACAATCTTTCGACGGATTACAATCTCGATAGATAGATTATAATCTAACGATTTTTTATAATTTTACGGTGATATATAAATAGATACTAAAATATGTGTCAGTATCCGTTGTCCGTACGGAGTTGACCAAACCCTTAATAGTCATAATAAAAAGAAATAGAAACACTCGATTACCTTCTACAAACTATACTCGCTATCATCCAGGATAGCAATGCAGCTCTGTCATCAATTTAATACTTTGGATTTGTGCGTCGCATTTATAATAATAGCTTCAAGTGTGGATTTGCACCATCACCGTAGTGCTTTATCACGTTACACAGATTATTCATAAATACATAACGCTGACGTCAACGTTTGATATGTAAGGATTATACGTAAAAGCTCATGCTGCATTGAAAATGGTGCCTTTGGTAGTGGGCTGACAGCACATATAATGGGGTCTACGAATACCCACATAAACTAAAGCTTCTAGTGCTGAAATATGATACAACTAATCTTCTCAACAGTACACCATCATCCGCCTAACCTTTTCCTAACTACGTTGAAGTCAGCTTTTAGCCTAACTAAATGCAATTTAATACCAGTATTTTACATGGATCGACTACCTGACCTCCACAACCCTACTGGGTACCAAGATAGCCATTGATTAGACTGATTGTCACTTTTAGGCTACTGACTTCCCGTAACGAATGTCAAAGATCTTCAAATTAGAAACGGGACCAACGGCTCAACGGACTTTCTGAGGCACGGAGTCATGGTCATCCATCCAAGGACTGACCTCGGCAAGTGCTGCTTTAACTAGAAGATCAACCCGTGCTGCTGTTATTCATCATCATCATCATCATCATTTCAGCCGAAAGACGTCCACTGCTGGACATAGGCCTCCCCCAAGTGTCGCCACATTGACCGGTCCCGTGCGTCTCGCATCCAGCGGATCCCTGCAACCTTTACGAGGTCATCGGTCCACCTAGTGGGAGGCCTTCCAACGCAGCGTCTTCCGGTTCGCGGTCGCCACTCCAGAACTTTTCGGCCCTATCGGCCATCCGTTCTGCGAGCAATGTGCCCTGCCCACTGCCACTTAAGTTTGGCTATTCTTCGGGCTACGTTGGTAACCTTGGTTCTCTTGCGGATCTCCTCATTTCTGATTTGATCACGCAAGGAAACTCCGAGCATAGCCCTCTCCATTGCCCTTTGGGTGACTTTCAGCCTTCTGATGAGGCCCATTGTGAGCGACCACGTTTCGGTCCCGTATGTAATCACTGGCAACACACACTGGTCATAGACTTTCGTCTTGAGACACTGCGGTAAGTTGGACGAGAAGATACCACGCAACTTCCCGAACGCTGCCCAGCCGAGTCGGATTCGACGATTGACCTCTTTCTCGAAGTTAGACCTACCTAACTGGACCGTTTGTCCCAGGTAGACATAATCGTCTACAACTTCGAGTGAAGAGTCTCCGATCTTGATAGGAGTGGGTGTGGCTGCTGTTATTATATAGCCACAAACCTCTCTACAGTACATGAAATATGTCACCCTGAATATTCAAAACAGCTCGCAAACACAGAAAACTCCTCTACAGTACTCAACATGTCTCGAAAATTCTTAACATCAAAACACACTCCATACTTCATAACATCGTCGAAATAAATCCTCTCCCAAACTTACAAAGCTGCCGAACTCTCTACGTGCCTAAATCGAAAAAAGGATAGCAACTGGAGAAGTGCATTTTGTTCTCAAACGTACTCCGCTTGCGATATACTGAAGGTAAAGTTTCTGCACAGTTGTGCCTATTTTGGGGCCCGTATACGACGTGTACAGTTGGGAAAAGAGAAGAGTGTGTACGCTGTTGAGTAAAATATAATTTTCTTTTTATAAAGTTAATTAGGAGGTAGCACTTTATCTGTATTATTACTTTTTTTTAAATGCATAGCAATTTTCCAACTAATGTCAACCGTTTATGGTTTTTTTTAACCTTGCTCTATGGCCAATTTTCTGCCCGTCCCGTTCTAGTGTCAAGATTATCATCACAAAACAACAGCTAAAAAACTCATTTCATTAGAATGGCTGCACTTAGTTGCTGCCAGCTAGTCACGGCAGTATCATCATCATCAAATTACCCACTGCTATCATCATCATCAAATCACCCACTCCTGGGTAGTTATAGACCTCCCCTTTTTTCTACCATTCTTCATGGTTCTGTGCGCCCCTTATCCTGATGTTTCTCGCGACTTTGACGATATCGTTGACCAAACGAGCTTTAGGACAGCCCTGGTTTTTGACCTAATCTTGGCAGAGCCTTGCTCCATCCGCCCATCTCCACATCTAGCCAGATGTCCTGCCCAGGTTCACTTGAGTCACGGCAGTATACAAGAGTTTTATTTTTGTTTGAAAATATTTTTGAAATCAATAAGAATGTATAATATTTAGAACCTGCATACAAAGCTATTCTGCCATATGTACAACGGAGTAGTAAACTCTACTGTGGCAAACATTTTCGGGATGAGTTTTTTCTGACGGAACGTTAGTTTCCCAAATGACTGCGTGTCGTCATGCGTAGTTGACTCGACGACTGCACTGAAATAAAAAGGGCTGGTTTGTCATTTGTTTCTCGTATTTTTGGAGATTTTTGCCATGTAATATTTTTCATTTTCCTGCATATATTTCAGCAGCCGGATTGGACAACCCGTTTCAGTGTAGCTTGTAGGGTTAGCAAGCTCAAGTGTCAGTGGGCTGGCTATATCTGTCGAAGGACTGACAACCGGTGCAGCAGAAGAGTCGGAGAGTGGAGACCTTGTATTGGAAAGTTTTGTGTGGGACACCAGGGAGATAGGTGGACCGACCACCTTAAAAAGGTAGCTGGATTAGACTGAATGCAAAATACGGATAAGTAAGAGTTATGGCGACAATACCAATAAATTAACGATTGTCTGGCAGTTTGAGTACTATCAGCGACCTACACAAATGTCCTTTCTTTGGTATTGTTCGTCGTGTCGTTGAACTCCTTGAGTTATGATTCGAGCTGCACAATAACTGACAAGTGCTTGCACTGGCTGGACAGGTCCTCTTAAATCTGTGTGGTTCTTTCTTAAAAACACCATGGCAGTCACTTATCTGCGCTCATGTGAGTTGATGAAAATTATGTCTGGACTTTAAAAGAGACTATGAATTGTTTTAAAATAATACAACGAGTAAATGTTTGTAAAAACCTATTTGCAAAATAAACATCATTTATCACTTAGATGGCTACTGATATCATAACCTATTTGAAAACAGTCCTGAAAACTAGTCATTTGATTATAAAACATACACACAACCAAAACCGTAAACAATAATAAATATACAGCATAACTCTTGTTCAATTTCCATTTCAATCACGAGTGAATAAAACCAAAAATTTGATTCAGTATCAATAGAAAAACCAATCAACTGATAATCTATATCAAACAGCCCAAAATATGTCATGTCAAAAACACACATGCGATACAGAAAATAATTGTACCGAAAAATCCAAGCAATTATTTCTACCAACCCGATATTTATTAACCAACCAAATTTCGTGGTTCTGCGTATCGAAGCTCCTTCAAAATATTTACCTGAGTAACATTTTTTTTAATATGCGGAACCCTAAAATGTCAACGACATCGGACCGATCAGCTGTATCGATAAATGTGTGTGTTTTTATACGTATGTTTGTGAGGGGTGTATTATGAAAGCATTTTGTGAAATGTGTTGTTTTGTTATAATAAATAAGCAAAAATTTGCAAATAATGAACCGAATGAATTAGGTTTAAGGATTACCTAACTTAACACAATCATGATAAGGAGAAAATCACATTACCTTTCCCATCAAAGTGTCAACAGATTATTTAGTAACTCAACATAATATCACGCCTGTAATCCCCGAAGGGTTAGGTAGAACTGTACCTAATGGTGCACCTATGTACATTTCGCCAGTTATGTTTGTAAGTCCCATGTTATAGGGAGCGAACCTATTGCCATCAACCGGGTACAAATCCAGACTCCGTGGCTGCTACTGAGAAATTCCTGGTGGAATCGAACCCGGGACCTCTAGACCAACGAGGCATTCACTAAAATATTACCATAATCCGCCATGCGGGCCCAGTGTGGATATTTCCGATTTTTGGTGAGACATGCTGTCTAAGACAGTTTTACATGCAAGTTTACTCACGATAGCAAGTTTACTCCTTTAACATTTTGAGACCAGTTTTATTAACAAATGAAAAAGCTATACACCGTGACTTTTTAGTCGTCTTACAACGGCAGCCCACTTTATGTATCAAATGACTACCAAATATTCATAAAAAAAAGTATTTCTGAAATTTTAATAATTAAAAAATAAAAATATTATTCAGTATTATGACGCATGACGTAGATAACCCACTCTTGCGAGCGATGATCTACTGGAGTCGAGCGCTGGGTAGGTATGTTCTCCTGTTTGACACGTAAACATCATTAACAGTGAGTTTCATAATTTTATTCTAATGTATTATTTATTTTTCTTTGTACCAATTTATGGTAGGTAAAAAAAAAGTCGCGCCAAGAGCTATTTTATGTCGGGTACATTGAGTGGATCGCTTTTGTACGACTAAAAAGTCACGGTGTATATTAGAACCGAGCCATGACGTTTAAAGCAAAGCACTTATTGGTAACTTAATAATGGTCTCTAATTGCCTTTACGTCAAGGTTCATTACAGGAATTGAAAAAAAAACTACCCAACACAGAACACACAACATAACATCACGCTTACAATTCCCAAAGGGCTAAGCAGAACAGGAAACAACCCATTCCCCCGCAATCAAGACCCAAAAAAGCGCTCAACACTTTATCAATTCCCTAGCTAATCCTTCTAGGTACCCTACACTTGGGCAGCTACCCAGACGCGGGCTACCTGGAATGCACATCACGCCACCCATACGTGACTTCCATTCCCCAACTACTCCATACGAACGGCTAAATTTTCAAGATTATCTCCATCCAGAACTTTTGGAAAGCTGCCAGAATGGATATAACGGGTACTGGGGTAGTCAGATTTTTTTAATTTCCTTTGTTCATTCATACGTTTTAAGCCAGTTATTATTCGGGAGTTAAAAGTGTTTCCGTGAAAAGAGTGCAAATAGTAGTTTTTAAATGCGTTGTGGGATATTGTTTTGATAAAATTGTGAGGTTTTAGTGCCAAAAGACTAACTATAGATCGACCGCTTTAATGAGTCCTAGCAAAGGTATCAATTAAAATGGAATATTCTGAAGGTTGATCACGTATTGGTTCAATTAGTATCGTAATGCCTACTTGGATTATGGTTATTCTAAAGCAAATAACCTGTGGGATATTGTTTGCACTTTGTGGACGCTTAATGTGCCTTTGATGGGGCAAGGCGGAGGACTCATTAAAGCGGTCGATCTATAACTGTTTGCATTTGGGTGACTGGCTTAATAGTGTTATTTCTTGATTAATTTAATTGGCGGTTCCAAGACATCTGAATAGATTACCGTAAGCTCTTCAAGCTTCGTCGTCTTGATGTTTTTCTACTACACTTGTATTACAGGATTTGTTGTGGATGGTGATATTTGAGGCCTGTGTCGAAAACCAAACGACATTTTGCGCGACCCAGGAATCGAACCCCGGGACCTCATGCTCAGCACTCGTGCTTGCGACCACTAAACCAGCGAGGCAGTCGAACCAAACAATAAAATAATAATAATAAAAGACAACAAAATAATAATTGTAATAACGAATAATACAATAATAAGCACCCCACTCTAACTTTACCCCTTGTTTCCATCTCCAAAACCGTATAAACCGATACATTTTTATTAAAATTCGCATTTTGGGTCGAAAGCCTTTCGTAAAACTGCAAATAGCTACGCGAAATGAAACGTATACGATTCTTTTGTTATAAAAGTACTTTTTGACTCTACATAGAGTTAAGTAGAGTCGACTTGTATTATGTAGAGATTTGAACGACGAGACGATTGTTTGCTTTCTTATAGAGGTCGGGAAAGCGGTCAAAAGGACTCTACTGAATGAGTTGTTTCTTGGAATAATATTATGTTCTTTTTCTTTTGCACTTTACTTCAATCCTAGTTTTAAAGGCTTCGTAGGTGAAACCTTCAAAGAATAATGTACTTATTAAATTGATTTTAAGTGCTCTACAGTAAGAAGTAGAGTTCCTTGAGAACGTTTAACTGTAACTGTGTTATCACTTTTGAGAGCAATGTGTAGAATTTAAATTTTACTAAGGTAGAGACTATGTAGCTGTACACAAAAAAACAACAAATTAATCTTGTCTAGTCATTTGTAATTATGCATTATAGTTAGTTTTCGATTTTTTATAAAATTTTATAAATTGAAATAAATGTCTAGCCAAATGACCACGTTCAGCATAGGGAGATATCGCCGTTGGTTGGTGTTATTACGGCCTCGTTGGTCTACTGGGTGATATCTGACAGCTTAGCCTGGGTTCTTAAAGATAACTGGTGAAATTAATATCCTTACGACAAATAAATGGTTGTTTTGTTCCTTTCTTTCATGCCTTTTTCATGAAAGTCATTCAATGTGATTACGTGAACTTGGAGGGTTTTATTGATGATTTTTATAATTATAACACAATAAAGCAATATTTTTTGCGGTCGAGAATCATATTTTAATTCCTGACCTGCATTTTACAAAAATAATAAAATAAGAATTTAAAATAATAATAATATAAAATAAGAAAATTATTAATAATTTTGCGGGCTAACCCGGTGCTGCCACCTTAAAGAAGAATGGCAACGCCTTACGCAATCTGGGGACCACACTTCGAGCTCGCGTATATTCGTAAAAATACTCCCAAAAGATAGGCCTCGGTCAAATTAAGATAAAAGGTAATAAGGGTGTATAAGTACAAATCTAAACCTTCTGGAATTACATAACAGGCGTCATGTTATATGTTAGCTATGTTTAAAATTACCCTGTATATATCTGTGAATTCCCCCTACATTTACTATGCACAGTAGTCCAATTAAGTAAATAAATGACCAATAGTTTACCTCAATGTGGCAGGTACGCCATACATCACGGACGGTCCAGTTTGGCGATATAAACTCATTGCCATAGAATAAGAATCTATGGAAGCGACAGTCGAAGTACTCGCAATTGGAGTGCGTATAATGAACAAGTGTGTGATAGTGGACGAACCGGACGGATTATGTAAGAATGGTATCATACTCCCAATGGAAGGCGTGAGGATATTAATTATGTACTATTGTACGAGTATGTGGGCTACTATTGTATCGTAATGCGAAAAAATTATCAGCTGTCCCATACATTTGGGTCGAGTAGGTATTGAAATTTAGTACGGGACAGCTGATATTTTTTTCGGATTTATGATATTGGAACCATGGAGGAAGTTGTTCAGTTTGATGGTCTGCAGCATATCCTTCCATATGACTATAATCTTTCTGTTACACCCTATATAGACCAAACGCGTTTTTAATGATTCCTACGTCAATCGATTTGTCTTAATCTTGGAAATGTACTAAAGACATGAGAGTAATCAACATTCAATATAGCGACAACCAGACGCCATATTGTGAAAAATTAAAAAATTAAAAATTTGACAAACCATGTTTAGTGGTGTAAATTGTCTTTGAAATCTTTCACTTTAATTAACTGAAAAGCTCAACTTTATTTAAATTTATTTAAATTACTCATATACTATATACCATTAAGTAGTTTCTACCAGCTATACCTTTTACCATCGTTTAGTTGTCAACGACCCTCATGGGATGCTATGGGACGGTCCTTGGTAACTTGAGCAACACCATAAAGAGTGCTAAATTATGCACATAAATATGGCTGCAAAATATTATGCTTTAGGGATCAAACTCAACACAAAATTGTTAGGCAAAAGTTGGAGCTTACAATAATTTAACAAACTTGAAAAGTTATGTCCTTAAATATTCAACAATTAACATAGCATCCTTCTTTATTGGGTGTCTGATGAAATAAATTAACTCTTCGTCATCATCTGCCTAGCCTATCCTCAACTATGTTGAGGTCGGCTTCCAGTCCTAACCGGATGCATCTGAATACCAGTATTTTACATCGAGCGACTGCCTATCTGACCTCTACAACCCAGTTAGAACTGGGTACTACGATACCCATTAGTAAGACTGGTTGCTGTTATTAATTCTTTGTAATAAGAGACAAAAAAACGTGCAAACACCTAGAAAATAATCCTGCCGCTATCCTACCGAAAAGGCGAAATATGCACGACAAATAATGAAAGGTCGAGCGGTGAATTATGAACTAGATAACTTTAGCATGAATAAAATTAATCACCATTTTAAAAGATGCCCACTGAGCTGGATAAATTCCTCCCTAAGGCGTCATCACACCTGCGGGACTGTTCGAAAGAGATACCGTGGCCCTGGAACACAAAGGGCAAAGAAGGAACATCGATGGGTTTTAGTCACTACAAGTCTGACACTCCCTTCCGCTCCGCCCAGAGTGGAGGGGTCATTTGATGAACCCCAACCCGAAAAAAAAAAAAAAGCGTCATCTCATGAACCGGTCCTGTGCACTCTGCATACAGAGGATTTCTGCGACCTTTATCAGATCATGGCTCCAAGCATCATATAAACATTAAACCAAAAATATAAGGTCAAAAGAATAATTATTGAAGGTAGAACTCTGAAGCTATCAGCGAACAATTCCTACAATCCCTCCTAATACGTTCAATGTTCAACAAAGAGAATCTATTACTCTTACTACAAATACTACTACGTATGGTCCTGTGAATACCCGTGTGAGATGAGGAAATTCAACAAAAGTGATTTTAAATCTCGTGGAGACAATGCCGGGAGGCTGTTACACCGTTCTGTGTCACATACGTAACGTGACACAAAAGGTACGTAAAACGTACGAGTATGGTACGGTTCAAAGATAAGAGTGAAATGGCGTGAGATGAGTGGAATTGAAACTAGGTTTAGCCAAACTTCTATGGTTAAAACAAGGAATAAAGTTTTGATAACAAGTATTTTTGATATAAGATTTTAAACTATCATGGTCACTAACATGACTATTAATACTAACGGGATATTTACCATGTAGAAACAGAAAACAGTAAACATGGTAAATATCCCGTTAGTATTAATAGTAGTATTTTTGATGTTGATCAAATTCGATTAATAACAATTTATTATAGCTAGCTTTAGTACAGGCTAGCTATCTACATATTTTTTTCATCGGTCCAGTTCTACTCTCATCATGTTCATCGTAATCGCGTTGGTAGTCAGCTGCAACCATTAGGAATCAAAGTCATTTCGATTTTTAAGAATGGGTTTTTTTTTAATTTCATTGTCTCTTTTATACACTTAAATTTTAGAAAACCTAGCTACTCTATCTTCTGTATTTGCATTCTCTTATTATCTTCTGCCTAGCCTTTTACCAACTATTTTGGGTTTGGCTTCCAGTCTAACCGGATGCTAAGACTGGTTGTCAGGCAACTGGCTACCTGTAAAGACAGTCAAAGATCTACAATTGACAGCCGGGACCAACGGCTTAACGTGCGTGCCGAGGCACGGAGGAAACTCGGTATGTTATGGGTGGTCACCCATCCAGAGACCAACCCAGGCAAGCGCAGCTTAACGTGAAGATCGACTCGAGCGGCTGTTATGATTTAGTCATGAGCTCCTCTTACCTTCTAATATCGAAAAAATCTGGTTGGTTTACTATATTTAGCCTCATCCGTCATCCGCCTGTCCGAGAAATATTTGTGTAGGTATTTATGTATTTATGTATTTCTTCACCATTTCATCATGTCGGTAGAAAAATAGTTTCCAATAACTAAACCGGTGTAACAAGAGGCCATATTAAAAGGAATTCAATATATTACCCTTATAACTTTTAGATTCCACTTTATCAGTTCCGAACACATTTTATGCGCGTTTAAAAATCCTCCCTGGTAATTCCATTGTTGTTTTATGTTCATGACTATGTTATTTTACGAGGTGAGTAGAATAGGTGTAACTGAATTTTGAAATTGGTAGTAACTTTGTGGTGTTCAGATTAAAGTGCACTATTAGGTGTTTGCATTACACTATAATATTAGATTGATTGCTGACAATATATTAGTTCTGATTTTTATCAGTATTTTGTTGGGCGTTTAAAAATAAGCTTTTTAAAAATAGGCTTTCTTTTTCGTGTGTTTAGTGCCTAACCTAGTGTCAGAGTTTTTATGCCGAGAATTAACCCTCAGGCATGTTTGCTTCCTTCACGATGTTTTCCTTTACCGAAGCTAGAGATAAAAAATAAACAATGATTTTGAAAGGTACTTTAGAGTCTGTGGTAAATAGTTCCTGAAAAGTACCTTCTTTTGGTCACTGACCATCATTAACCTGATCAACCAACGCAAAGTTATTTTCTCCCCAAAACACGTAGGTAATCAGACTACATTAAGGTTCAACGAGGGTTTATTAACACCTTAGCGACAAATATCGGCCAATATCGACATCTCTGCTTCTCCAAGAACACTAAGTGTGTTCTCGGGACATTCTGTTTCCAAGTCTAAATGAGCTAGCACCTTTTACCATTTCCTAAGAAAATCACTATCGAAAGTATTGAACAAGTCAAGCGCGAGTTCAAAGGTCAATAGGTAAAAGAAACGGAATAGAGAAAACTAAAAAGAAAAAGTTCAGCTAGGAAAAAGGCTCTAGTGTTTACTCGTTTTCTTTTTAAAAGAGTATTCTTTGAGACTTTTACTATTTTCTGAATTTAGGTTTATATAAGTACCTACCTTTATTTTTTTTGCCTGCCTTTCCCATTCTTAACTGCTTTCTTATCTTACCTATGAGGTCTGCAATGAAATGAGCGTTGTTTTGAAGACTGAAGGGTTATAGGTGTTAGGAGCTGGCTTAAGGTAACACACTTTGGTCGTGTGCATTGTAGTATCCGAATTACTAGAAGGTCATTTTTGAACTCCCGAATCCAAACTGTGTAAAAAATAGTAATTTTGAAACAAATTTTTAAAACTGTAATATTCCTTGCTTATATTTAATTGAAAAAAACAATACAAGTAACCGGCAAAAGATGACATATTACATATAATATTATATTAATTGTACATTGTTAAGATTTTTGACAGTGCAACAAAACACTGAACATATCATTGCAACAATGTGACAAGTAAACCACTATACAATATTAGTTTTAGTATATCCGAAACCTGAAACACGTGTCTAGTATTTTTATGTAAAGAATCTATGTACAAAATTTTAAAACTGTATCATGAAAAATCACAAAGTTATAAGGTTGTTCTGTTACTGTCCGCACAAAAACGTGGTCACCACGCGGCGCGCCCGCGCGCGGCCCTCCAGTGTCGTCTTGAGCACATTGATGATAATAATTTGGCAGTAGGTAGGATTGCGATAGGTACATTAACATTAGAAACGGAATATTTACCATGTTTACTGATTTTTTTGTTTGGTTTAAAAAATATTGGAATCGATTCAGTTACTCATTCTGAACAAACTGTAGTCAGGTTTCGCAAATACTAAAAATAATGTTGTAGATTACTCAAGCCAAAGCTAATTAATTTGTTCTTACAACCATGAACTACAACGTGCATGTTCCAATTTCGTTCAAAGACTTGCTCAAATTTTGATCTTAAATTGAACTTTACTTTAAAACGTGAAATATTATTAGGATCGAACACCGGGCTCCAATTTTCTACGGAATTAATTAATTTTGTGACCCTATTCCGGTATCGAGCGTTTGTGAAAGTGAAAGTGAAGTGAATCGAGTTGATCAATGTACTGATAGGTTTAATTTGCAAGTATATTAACAGACATTTTGAATAAAAAACAGAAATAGTGAAGTTTTTTTTGAAATATTTTTGGATGTTCTGATCTATATTTAAAAACATTTACATTCTTGTCAGAATCAGATGCTCTGGCAACGTATTGAGCAATTTTTGACATTTTTCGTAATTTAAATACGTCGATTTTTTTAATCGAAAATACAATTATCCTACAGCATTTTATAGTAATCATTTCAGCCGAAAGGCGTCCCGTCCCGTCGTAAAATCAGGTTTTTTTGCAAAAAATAAATACATAGTTCAGGTGATATTAACATCCATTTATTTTCAGTCTACTTTCATCATCATTCATCATATCAGCCAAAAGACGTCCACTGCTGGACATAGGTCTCCCCCAAGGTCGCCACATTGACCGGTCTCGCATCCTCGTCCCCGCAGCCTTCACCAGGTCATCGGTCCACCTAATGGGAGGCCTTAGAGATATGAATAAATTCTTAGTTATCATTCTCATCTGCCTAGCCTTTTCCCAACTATGTTCGGGTCGGCTTCCAGTATAACCGGAAGCAGCTGAAAAAAAAATCCAAAAAAAAAATATCCAAATTCTTAAAATTAAGCAAATATTATATATGGAACGAGTATTATAATAAAATTATCGACGCATTTAAGTTACGAAAAACGTCAAAACTCGTGCCTTTGATTTGTGCTAACAGATGAGTGGAAAATGTAAGAATACGATGTATTTTAGACATGCGGAAATTGCTGCTCTGGTTCTTGAACCTTTTTTTTCAGAACTCTGATTGCATTGGAGAACTATACTAAAAATTATAATAAATTGCAAACAAATAATTTAACTTAATTTTTACTAAACTGTTATTTAAAATTTGTCATATGTAGTGCACAAAATATAATCAGCGTACTATATACATATAAGTAATCCCGCGACCACGGCGGTTGCAACAGCGAAATGATGAATGATGTGTGTGATGTGCTCCTTTATAAATGTATTATAGGTGCCTACGACCCACTCTCTAATCAAATCAAATCAAATCAAAATATTTTATTTCACATAGGCCTGGATGGGCACTTATAAAACGTCGACAAAGAGGTGCACGGTTCAGGTTGGTCGTTTCCTATGGAGAAGAACCGGCAAGAAACTCCATGGTTAAACCTCTCTAACCCTCACTCTTTCTTATGTGACGCAGATGAAGTTGCGCGGGTCAGCTAGTAATGGATATTCCCAGAAGTTATCCCATAAGTGACAGTATAAGTTTAGCGTATCAAGTGTATAATGATTGTTAAGCACAACACATCATCATTTTACATAAATGAAATGGTACCTATCTAGGTTTCAGTATAATATCTAATTACATATTGTTTTCACATTGGAAAGCTGTAATATCACATTGCATGCTGTTTAGCTAATTGTCCACCCAATTAGCGTAGTGTGGTATAGTTGAAATAAAGTACATATTTATTGCCAATGACAATTTAATCGTTGCTGGTAAAATATATAGCTAGAATGCAGATGTTACGAACAAAGGAATGGCTTTAAATGGCGGTGTAATGAATTTGAAATTCAATGTTGTGTCCTAAATCAGTGTAAATTATAAAATAGATTGATATTGTGAGTAAAATGTTGATACTCATACCTAATATTGTATTTTACACCTGCAAAAAATTTCACATCTGGACATGAGCTGCTATGGCTGACCTGGAAAACTTAACGAAGGCGCCAAACTAGCATCCTAGCTCTGTGCCGGCTCAATTTAGATTGTCATCGACACACTAAGAAGATGAAATTGTATTTTAATGGTTAATTGTTATCGGTAGCAGCCGGCGTCGTAATAAGGACTCCACAAAACCTGGTGATACTGTAAGTGTGTTTTGCCGTAACTTAGTGTCGAGTTCCAGTAGTGGGCGTAGCAAAAGACAAAGAAAGAGGGTAGATAGATTTGTCTGCTCTTAACAATTTATTTTCCATCCACCCGCATTCTCCAGTCAACCCGCGATCATGGCGCTTGCAACAGCGTCGAAATATCGGGAGCTCAAAATAATGAACAATCACGGAAGATATCCCGTATGTGACAGTATAAGTTTAATTGATAATTTGTTTGTTTCTAAATAATTTAATTTGTTAGATCGAACCAGTCATGTGTTTTTTTTTTAGTGTTAGCCTATTCTGACCCACTGCTGGGCAGAGGCCTCCCCCATTCCTTTCTAATTCTCCCGATGTATTGCTTTCTCTGGCCAATCAGTCAGGAACGAGTCCTAACCGTCACGCATCATGTGTGTCCAACGCGTCTATGTTATCACTCAAAAATAAAATCACCTATAAATTTTGGACCTAAGTAAAACGCAAAATTAAAAGAAGCTCTTAAGTATCAACATTTTATGGACCTCCAGAATACTCCCTCAAAACTACCTTTCTGGAATGCGGTACAAATATCTTGGCAGAATTTCTTACTGGGTGTTTACAAACAATTTCAACATAATTGCAATTAAAATCTTTGTAGGTACCTGTAAATATTGGAAAATTTCAAAGTAAAATGCGTTAATTTCAGCCTACTTTCAACTACGAAGTAGCTCTTTCAACATTTAACAAATTATACTAGTCACTAAATAGTTTGAAAAATAATTTTGTACGTATGTTAATAAATGCAATATCTGAGTCATTATACATGTTTCAATTGAACTTAAATAACACAAAAAATATGACCAACTATAGACCGACCGTTTTAATGAGTCCTCCGCCTTGTCCCATCAAAGGCACATTAAGCGTCCACAAAGTCCTAACAATATCCCACAGGTTATTTGCTTTAAAATAACCATAACCCACGTGGGTATTACGTCACTAATTGAACCAATTCGTGATTAAACTTCAGAATATTCCATTTAAGTTGATACCTTCGCGAGGACTCATTAAAGCGGGCGGTCTAGAGCTCGCAAGTTTCTAAAAAACCATAGAAAGCCTCAGGTCAAAATTGATTGTGAAAACGAAACTACCCGAAATTGAGTGCTCAAATATTGAGCATTAGCACACGCGGAACCAGTAGCAAACAAACAGATAGAAATAAAAAACTTTTTCACATACAGACACATCGGAACTTTGAGCGATGGAGTGCCCCAACTTCACCAAAATGTATTTCAAAACGCAATTGTATTTTTTGGAAGTTTCGTAGTTACGGTTTGGTTTTACAGTTCTAGTTAGTGCTTCTAATGGTCTCCTAAAATTGTTTGTCCGAAACTCATTATCCATAACACGTTTACTATAAGCTTCAGTAACCATAATGTTCAAAGATTCGTTTAACTTTCTTTACTTCTAAAACTATATTGTCATTATATCGAGTACTATATAAATGAATCTCCTAATTTTGCATTAAATAAAGTCATATGTCCCAAGTGTTATACTATAATGTGTATTATTACCGCAACAGCAATCAGCATGTTTCCTAAAAGTCTTGCTAGCTGGCGTGAGGAGTGTAGGCCGAAGGCCGGCTGAGTGATGACGATATTTGTGCCAGAAAGTGGGTGTGTAATGTAAAACGCGAGCGTAGCGAGCGCGCGTCACGTAGTCGTTAATATTTATGACAAACGGATTTAGGATATATTGTATTTAGGGATTTCAATTTTATGGCAGGCGATAAGAGTAACTATGGAGTTTCTGGCCGTTTCTTCTCCATAGGAAACGACCAACCCGAACCGTGCACCTTTTTGTCGACCTTTTATAAGTGCCCATCGATATGTGAAATAAAATATTTTGATTTTGATATTATGTGATATTAAGTTCGGGTAAGTTATTATTCGGACAAATTAATATCCGAGAAAGAATTACATTCGATCAGCGTAACTTAACGATGAAAACGAAAAAAAAATGTTTCATGAACATTAGAAAAAAATAATCTTTCCGAAAATCTTTGGATTATTGCAAAGGACCGGATTATTGAAAAGGATTTCGTAATCATACGAACAAGCCGTTTCGTGAGCGAATATTCAGGATTATTGCAAAAATCCATCTTATCTTGGGTTATCCCAAGAAAAACGTCGATGACTGCGAACGCTAATCTGTTAATAGCTACATTTGAAAACAATTATAATAAAAAATTAATTAAATTAAAAATTAAAATTATAATTAAATTTTATCATGAACTGACTCACAGATATATGAAGTATGTGTGATTAAACGTTTCAAACATACAGCCTGTAAGGGCACTGCAAAACAATTAAGTGACATTACAATACAATACATTTCACAATTATCAGTGGTGCTACCCACGATGACTTGACACATCATTCTTCAATCTAACATTTACACATTACCTCGCATTTCCACAGCACAACTACTACCATAAATAATTTCTTTCAGACTACACTATTTCACCAAAAAACTCAAACAGGCCACTTCACTCGTTTCACCGAGTTCCATTTTCAAATACAAAAAAAAAAGAATTGAAAAGCCCAAACTGACAGTTCAATAGACATACGCCGCCATCTTGTATTTTCCCCTGTGTGTCCCAAAAATAGTGACCCTTGCCCACTGACCCCGTGACGTTTACTTTCTGTACCCCATGTTGTACCCTGGCAAATTGATTACGCTCTATTTCCTGTGTAACGTTATTGCGAGGTTTGCTCAGCTGCTTTCGTTGGGCAAACATTGTACATGTGTACAGATAAATAGTCGGAGTGAGCTTGTGTGCCTTTTTGACTTTGAGTGAAGTAGTATTTATTCAATAGTGTACAGTCATCACCTAAAGTTTTTCAGTGTTAAAAGTTCGAAAAGCATTTTATCCGAATCTTATCTTACTACTATAATAAATGCTAAAGTTTGTGAGGATGGATTGATGGATGGATGTTTGTTACTCTTTCACGCAAAAACTACTGAACGGATTAATATGAAATTTGACACAAAGATAATTTATAATCTGGATTAACACACAAAATATACTTTTTATCCCGGTAGGACTACAAAACACCAAGCAGGCGAAGTCGAATATGAAAGACGTTTTAAAATTTCAAAATCAAAGTCAAAGCATTTATTTCAAATAGGCCAGTTACAGGCACTTTTGAATTGTCGAAACAAAGACAAAAATAGCTACAGTCCTAGTCACAAGGCATAAAAACTGTGAAAGTACTGTAGTTGCCCATTCCCTAACGTAGATCTCTATGGAGAAGAACGGGCAAGAAACTCCATGGACACTCTTTTAAATCAGAATACTTTTACAAACTCTTGGTTACATTATTCATGTTGAGATGGTACATTATGTGAGAACTATGTAGCAAGATGTGTACGTTAAAAGTGTCCATAGTAAACAATTCCAAAAAAAAAAAGAAAATCAATTCAAATAAGCCGTGGCAACCAAGAGATGACCAGTCACAACTGACAGCGCCCGTTCACGAACATGACGTATGTATCAGCACCATTCAACTCAACCATTTTGAAGGGAACTAAATGATCCGACACACGCGCCACCATCAGCGAGACATTTGAGTGAGCTTCAAAATGTACACCAGATATCACACTTTTATCACGTTATACTTATTTGAGATAAACTTTTATAAAATCAGAAATTAACAAATAACTGCGCTTCTACACTTTACAGCATTATCATACTGACCTGATGTAGATCAAGCAACATTGTTATATTCTGAGTGGGCTTTTCAACGCAGTTCGTGAGCAAGCATGGTGATCAATATTCGTGCCTTCTTCATAATATGATCTTTGCCCAGGGCAAAGGCCTCTTCTCAGTGGGCCAGTAATAGGCATCTTTAACATTTTACATATTTCTTAAAAAAAAACCTAAATAAATATTAAAAAAAAATTGTGGTGGTCAGGGCTCTTGAGAGAGGAACCTCCTAACAATACGCGACGTGTCCAGAAGTACTGCTTTCCGAATCAATACAGCTGCCAAGCGAGAGCCTCCTCAGATGTTGGTCAAGGCTATTGGCTATTAAGCCATTGGCCGACACGACTATTGGCACAATGACTGCTGCACTCATGTCCCACATGTCGACAACCACGCGAGCCATATCTAGATACTATACATGATACACATCAGCTCCATACAACATTTGGTTATTAGAAATTCTATTTCATCCGCCATGAACCACCCTAACTCCACACCACTTCTAACTGACCCAACTATGACGAAAATACAGTAATCAAGTGCCCGATTGAGATCTCGCAGCTTCAATATTTCGTCCACGTCCCGGGTAGTGCGAAGCGATACCGACACAAATGACAGGGGTCTTTGTGACGAATAGCGGCTTACATGAGAGAGGATTTATTTGGCCCAAGTGAGCAACAAGCTTCTGAATTCGGAAGCTGTTTGCTACAGATTTTGGAGATAGGACTGGAATAAAACAAGAGGTTTTGTAGTGACAGAGTTGTCTACGTTGTGTATAGAGTTGTTCTGGTTCAAATTTCTGTGTGATTTTTCGACATCACTTCGGAGCTTATACTGTCACTTACGTGATATCTTCCGTAATTGTTCATTATTTTAAGTTCCCGATATTTCGAAGCTGTTGCAAGCGCCATAATTACGGGTTGACTGGAGAAGGCGGGAATGTGGGATCACTTCTGAATTCAAAAAGTATCGAACTCGAGATTAATTAATTTAAAAAACGAATGATTTCGAAATTCAAACTAGATTCAAACAGCGTCGAGATTCACTTTCAAAACCGAAGGAATTCGCTTTTGAGTTGAGTGATTCTAAGAAGTTTGAAATTATCGAGTAACGCACGAAGGAATTTGTAACTTTTGTCTGCACAACAGTAAATCTAACATTAAGAGCGAATTAGAAACTTAGCAAGTTAGCATAATCAACCTTTAAATGTTCCCAATGCTGAGAAACAGGCTGCCTCTATAAGAGGGTAATATCTACTCTTATCAATTATTATTATTTGACTGTAATCATATTTTTTCATAACACAATATCACTATATCGCCAGTGACTTTCACCCCAGATTCCCATCCCATCTTATTTCCTCGCAAAAACAAAAAAGAAACACTCCATACATTATTCTGCATTGTCATCAAATGAACAGCACTTTCCATACTTTTTACAAAAATAAAACAGAACACGCCTCCTTACATTCTGCACACGTACAGTGTACGTCATGGTGTTCCCCTTATTCTGCAATGTTCACACCATTGAAGAGGGTGTGTATTGAGTGATTTTGTAAAATGGTGTCAGTGTGGTTACACTGTCGAGTTGAGGCTAGTTACATTACATATTATGGGCCGGCATTTCCAAAGACTTCAATAAGAAGAATCGTCATAATATGTTTTATTTTGGCAACGAACATTAGAAAATATACAGTCAGAGAATGATCCTCTCTTCAACTCTGTTCGTACCACCATGACAAATACCACCATGGATCGACCAATCTTTTAACAGATTTTAAAGAAACACAATTCAAACAGAAACTGGGATTGCATCCCTACAGTAAGTTGTCAAAGCAAAATCATCTTTATTAACGCTTATTATAAGTTCCAAATATCGTAGATGTAAACACTTACAATTAAACCCAATATTATTCTCACCAATAAGGAAACAAGAAAAAATTAACCCCATTCAAAAATCGAACCCACAATCCTGGCCACAAAGCGGCCATCAATGATTGGAATTGACAATTTGAATTCTGAATAATTTTCTCTCTTTTGAATTGAGAAGATTTTTTGGCAGATGGCCAAAGGTCTCTACAATGAAAGCATTTGAACTTCGGCGTCACGTGCGCAATCAGCACAAATGTTGGGTATATAGACAGTTTTGTGCAAGTATTTTATCTTGAAATCATAATGTAACTGGGTGTTGAGACAGACATGGTCACCACTTAGCAGTTTGGTTTTAACATATGGATATACATACCTACAAGACAAATTAAATAAAGTGGGATGTTTCCCTATTGGGATTCCATCATAAATATCGGTACTCTTTGAAATGATAGCACAACAAATCTCCGAGCAATTATTTAGCACCCACATACAAGCCCACGCACCAATGTTGGCTTCACCATGATTGCATTTATTTATAGAACACCAGTACCTTCTAATTTTAAAATATAAGTATACAGCGCGTATCAGAATGACGTGTGATACTAATTGTACAGTATGACCACTTTAAGAGTGCAGTTCAGGATGGCGCTGTTTGTCAAAAAGACGCATCGATATGTCAAACTTGGTAATTTTTTTTAGTTCTATGTTTTCCCGACTGCACAGACAAGTTGGCTGAAGTGTAGATAGGTAGTAGATACTCTTGATAATGATAGGAATAAGGCTGAGTAATCTTAAACTCACAGTCAGACAACGCATAGCCTGAAGCAATAGTCCCTTTGTATAATGTCTTTGTTTTGATACTTGAATGTATGGTGTAGGTAACATCACGCCTGTAATCCCCGAAGGGTTAGGCAGAGGCATACCTAATAGTACACCCACATTTATATGCTTAAATCGAAAGTCCCACGTGTGATAAGGGGCGAGCCAAACCCATCTACCGGGTACAAATCCAAACTGCGTAGCTGTTATTGAGAAATTCCAAATGCAAAACCTGAGAATCGAACCCAGGACTATATGCTCAATAGCCGCACTTGCGATCACTAGACCAACGAGGCACTTAAAGATTCCCCTTTAGGGGTCAAATAAGATATGGATAAAGAAGATAAAGATAAGAGAGAAGAAAGAAGATAGATAGATAGATATTTAGATAGATTTGGTTTGGTTTTTTTTTTTAGATAGATATTTTTGTCAAAGATAAATCCCATAGGCACGGGGCTAGTTAATGAAGAAGTTTATTCAAAATATTACAGAAATAGTATTGGCCCAGGCTTAAACTTCATCATCATCATCATCATCATCATTTCAGCCGAAAGACGTCCACTGCTGGACATAGGCCTCCCCCAAGCGTCGCCACATTGACCGGTCCCGTGCGTCTCGCATCCAGCGGATCCCTGCAACCTTTACAAGGTCATCGGTCCACCTAGTGGGAGGCCTTCCAACGCAGCGTCTTCCGGTTCGCGGTCGCCACTCCAGAACTTTTCGGCCCCATCGGCCATCCGTTCTGCGAGCAATGTGCCCTGCCCACTGCCACTTAAGTTTGGCTTAAACTTAAACATCTTAAAACGAACGCAACCTGAAATAGCAGACATATTATTAATTTAAGTTCCCCGGACGCACCCTGGAGCGACAAGGGACTGCCCCTGACAAATGCACGGGCACACAACGTGCGGTACCTAACTCTTAGAGATTTATAACTACCTCTATTGCAAGTGAATAAGGTGGACTGATGCTTTGTTGCTTAGTGGAGGATTAACAGGAAATAATCTTCACACGTTTTTTTTTAAAAATAATATAACTTCAAGCTTCTTATCCACGAAAGGTTAGGCAGCGGTGTAGGCTCTTATTTTGCTACCCCCATTTCACCAGTTATAAGTCCTACGTAATAGGGGGCGAGCCTATTGCCATCAACCGGAGTCACATCTAAACGGGCTGATACTGAGAAATTTATAGTGAATGTTTGCAGTTAGTACTGGGTAATACGAAACCCTTTGGTAAGACTGGTGTCAGAATTTCGGACCACTGACTACTTGTAACGACTGTCAAAGATATACATTTGACCAACGACTTAACTTCCTTTCCGAAGCACGGAGGAAACTCAGTATGTAATGGGTGGTCACCCATGCATCAACCAACCTAGGCAAGCGCGGCTTAACCTGAAGATCGATCCGAGTGGCTGTTATTATTTAGCCACGAGTTCCTCCCTAAAATCCCTCTCTTTTATTGTGTATGTCTTATTATGCTTATGAATTGGCTGAATTGAATTAGTAATGTTGTGTATGTATTTCTAAATATGAGTCAGTGCTACTTTTATATTTAAAAAAATCCTCCCTAAATTATAAGCCCTGCTTATTCTTCAAATAAACTTCAATGTTACGGTTTACCATCAGCAGCAATGTTGCCATAATATCAAAGCTTTTCAACTTATTTTTAAATGACTTAAAATCAAAATTGAATGACTCAAAATCAAACTAAACACTGGTTTGTTAATAATTTAAAAGGTAAGGATTCTTTAAAGTAATCAAAGAATCAATCAAAAGTTAGGCTGGTATTATTTCTATTTCGAAATTTCCATTTCAAATTCTAACAAAAGGCGTTCACACCAGTTTTTCAAGTCAAATGAAGTTCCCCGCGGTTTCCCGACCTTTGCCATTGACCCCTAACCCCGTTGACCTGCCGATACCCCGAGCCTGATCACAATCTCGATGAGGGCATCGCGAAACTGATGGTGTTTTGGCCTATTTCGTTATGCACATGGCTTTGTTGGTGGAATATCTATCTATATACATAAAATGGTAAACTGACTGACAGACTGACTGACTGACTGGGTGATATATCAACACACAGCCCAAACCGCTGGTCCTAGAGACATGAAACTTGGAGGGTGTGTCCTTTGTGAAGAGTAAGTATCCACTAAGAAAGGATTTTTGGCAATTCTACCCCTAAAGGGGTAAAATAGGGGATGGAAGTTTACATGAAAGTCCGTCAGTTTTGAAGTTAAGATCTTCAAATTTCGTGTTTAGGCTGACGATTGAAAATTAATTTATACGTGTATCAGCGTTTTTGATAATTCTACCCCTGAAGGGTTAAAAAGGGGGATGAAGGCAAGTAATTATGTTTGTTCGGTACATTCCCGTCGGATATTTTCCGACATCCACGCGGGCGAAGCCGCGGGCAAAAGCTAGTACCGTAATAAATGTCCATCTCTATATTCGTTTTGTTCTATTTTATTTTGAGCTAGTCTTGATGTATCTTTGGCAATATGTTCAAGGAAACTAAGCCTTTAATTCGATATGAAAATATAAACACTTATTCTTTCGTCTTTTCATTCTAGAACATAAAATCACGCCTGTAATCTACGAAGTGTTAGGCAGAGGTGTACCTAATAGTATGCTCACATTTCGCCAGTTATGTTTAAATCCCATGTAATAGGGTGTCCTCGTTGGTCTAGTGGTCGCAAGCGCGACTACTGAGCTTGCGGTCCTGGGCACGATTCCCGTGTTGGGCAAAGTGTTATTGTGTTTTTTAATCAGGAATTATTCAGTAGCAGCTACGGAGTTCGGATGTGTGCCTTGTTGATGGCAATAGGCTCATTCTAGAATACATTATTTTTGTTCTCTGCATGCTAGGATAAGGTGATTCAATCAGCTAATTGCAAGGCTATAGCACTAACTGAACACTGTCCATATAACAGTGTCTATTTAACATTATGTAACATACACAGTTATAATCTTTATTGTAGTCATAAATCCTGTATGATATTCCGACAAAGATCTATCAATGTAACTCTCCATTAAAGCTGCAATTCTATAATCTACCTTTTTGATGAAGATAGAAACACATACAACGAAATGTCTTCAGAAAGTTAAGAACGTCTAAGCCCCTTCTAAAGACACAACTTACACAAGTCTAAACATCATTTAAAGAAACTTCAAGCAATAATTTTCTCTTATATGAACATGACGTCACAACATCGTGTCTCTCACAACATTACAAACTTGATTAATATTATAATTATTTATACCACGACAGCCCTTTGTTCTAACTATGCATTTAATATTAATACTCTCTCGTACATTACTTGTTATGGCAGGCATCTTTGTTTTCATATCCGGAGTTGTCAGAGCTCACGTCGACATATTTTATGCCTACTGGTGCAAAATAAAAAGGTACCATAAACGCTGTTTTTAAAATATCGATAAAAGATTGTTATGTCTGGCTGTTAACATTGCCCTTTTTTGTAGCTATTAAAAAAATATTCAATTTATTTCGTTTTTCTACCGCAGAGTTTAGATGCACTTGTTTCTGTACAAAATCGAATCTTGGACTGTAGGTAACTGTACTTCGGGGGTCGAGAGGAAACTAAAACTTGGCTGGAAAATAAAATCCACTCTTGACACCCAAGGGTCCAGAATAAACTATAGTTAGGGGTCGAGTGGACACATTATTTTTTGGGGGTCGAGGGGCCGAGAGTGGACTAAACGGTTACATCATAGGCGAATGCTTTCTGTGTGATGCGGAGGAATGAGAACATGTTTTGAGGAATGTTTTGTGTATGAATGTGGATAAGTATAAAAATAGAGGAAGACCGACGAAACGATGGATGGACTGTGTAAAGGATGGTATGGCAAGAAAGGAGGTGTCTGATGAGATGACGAGTAATAGAGAAGTATGGATGAAGAAGACATGCTGCGCCGACCACAAATGAATTGGGATAAGGGCAGGAAAATGATGATGCTCCCGGCGAGGCGTCGTACATCAATTTTAACGAAAACCAACCTTGTAGACGTCCACTGATGAAAGAAAGGTAAAACGCAAGCAGTCCGCCAAAAATTTGAAAGCACATAACATAACATCACGCCTGTAATCCCCGAAGGGTTAGGCAGAGGTGTACCGAAAGTTACTCTTAGTTCGCCAGTCATGTTTAAGTCCCATGTAATATGGGGCGAGTGTATTGCCATCTACTGGGCACAAATCTAGACTCAGTGGTTGCCACTGAGAAATTCTTGATGAGAAAACTCAATAACACTTTGCCCAACCTGGGAATCGTACCCGGAAAATCAAAATCAAAATCAAAGCATTTATTTCAAATAGGCCAGTTACAGGCACTTTTGAATTGTCGAAACAAAGACAACAATAGCTACAGTCCCAGTCACAAGGCATAAAAACTGTGAAAGTACTGTAGTTACACCTCATGCTCAGCAGTTGCGATTGCGACTGCTAGACCAATCAGGCAGTCATTAACCATACCCTAAAAGCAGACAATGCCCTGCGCATTCAATACACAATGCCTTCAGGGCGCTGTTGAGGCTTCCACCTAACTGTAGTATGTCAGGTATGTTCGCTGATGCGCACACTGATGATTACTTTGCAATAATGCGGAAGGTAGTTGCCTCCCGAGTGAGGGGAAGCAGCAACAGCATTCTGAAAGTGTTTGCAGAGACGATGGATGGGCCTTTAATGGGGAGGTTTACCAAGCTACATGTTGGCAACAAAGCTTGTTAAACCTTCCTGTCATTATGATTTTCTTTTTCTTTTTAGTGTTCCTGTATGTTACTAATGTAAATACTAACACTCTATGGGCCTTGATGGCGATTTTTATTTTTTATTATTAAAAATCATTTAAAAGATTTCTCAGTCATGCCCAGTCCTCTAGAGGGCCAAAGCCTGCCGGGGTCGAAGGACTCATAGAATTACCGTGACCCTGGAACATAAAGGGCTATTGAAGGACACCGTGGATTTTAGTCAGTACAAGTCTGACAGTCCCTCCCGCTCTGCCCTGGGTGGGAGGACTCATTTGATGATTTTAGCACGTTAAAAAAAAAAAAAAGTCATGCCCTGTCCAGATAATGTAACTCGGACAATCACAGTTCCTCGCTCCATAAATCTAAAACCGCACAACATTGGACGAAGGAATCACTAAATCAGCAGGATCCGTCCGTTTCTCCATTTCCTCGTTATTGGGTAAGTGAAGTGTGAAGCGAATGGAATAGTAAACTGACGTGTTGGTCTAGTGGTCGCAATCGGTCCTGGGATCGATTCCTGGGTCGGGCAAATTGTTATTGGGTTTTTCCATAAGGAATTTTAGAAATTTCTCAGTAGCAGGCAGGGAGTCTGGACTTGTACCCGATTGATGGCAATAGGCTTGCCCCTTAGAACACACGGCGGCACATCAAGCTATACATTTCCAGTATAACATGGCCTTGTTTTTGTACGGATTTCCCTTACAATGAGAAATCCGTATAAACTGGTTTTGTATAGCTTGATTGGCCGTCGTGCGGGTCTTAAACACAACTGGCGAAATGTGGATGTACATCTCTGCCTAACCCTTCGGGGATTACAGGCGTGATGTTATGTATATAAATAGTACACGGACGTAAATATGACACGATCGAGCTTAGAAATTACTGTTCAAATCAAAGTGATCTTTATTCTTATTGATATAAGGTTGCTGTTGGCTTGTTGCTTGGGTTGCTATCAGACGTAGGATAATTGTAAAAGAACTGCAACAAAAATAACGCTGTAAACAAAAAAATTGAAGTGTCTAGTTACTATGGCAGGCGAAAGAACATGCCAGATGAACACGTAAAAAAGGCTGTGATGAATTTGAACCTTTTTTTTTTAGAATTCTGTAGCTAAAAATATTGTTATTATATTGTTTGGAGTTACGGAACCCTCTGTGTGGCGCGCTTGGCTGGTTTTGTTTTCTTGTTTTTGACAGCATCCATTTTAAAAAATAGCCAGAAAGCAGCTATTCTAATCCAAAAAGTATTTTCTAATAAATATCTTATTATTAGCCTACAATCACTCACTTCTGAGTACAGGCCTCATTTCCCAGAACTGAGACAACCGTAAAATCCTGTTTACCTAAAAAATTCAAGGTTGTCAAACCTTTTAAGTCGCAGAATGTCCACGTAACAAAACGGGTCCACTCTATTTCCTGTAACAATTTCGCCGTTGAACAAGACGCGACGTGTCCGCGTCAGTGTGCTTGTTCTGATGAGGGTGGGGTAAAAGGGTTGCACGTCCTACGTTCTATATGTTGGATGGAACGTTCTATGTCCTATACGTTGGGTAGGACGATGGGAACCGTGGGTGGGGTGACGTATTTGTAGTGTTTGTTTGTAATTGTGCTCGTGGCTAAATAATAACAGCCGCTCGGGTCGATCTTTAGGTTAAGCCGTGCTTGCCTAGGTTGGTCTGTGGATGGGTGACCACCTATATCATACCGAGTTTCCTCCGTGCCTCGGAAAGCACGTTAAGCCGTTGGTCCCGGGTGTCAATTCATTTGGGATCGGCGCAGCATGTCTTCTTCTTCCATACTACTCGTTATCTCATCAGACACCTTCTTTCTTGACACATCATCCTTTACACAGTCCATCCATCGTTTCTTTGGTCTTCCTCTACTCTTATACCCATCCACATTCATTTTCAAAACTTTCCTCACGACATTTTCCTCGTTCCTCCGCATCACATGCCCATATCACGACAACCGATTACGACACAACTTAGTTTGTATGAAATAGATATCAAAACTGATAATATAAGACAAAACTGACCCCGCGTCCTAATCAAAGTGATCGTTCAGTTCTAGTTTTTGAGAAACTGTCCGCGCGACCATACATTCGTGTTTGCTGTACAAAATGAACGCGATGACGATGTCGCGTGCTCGCGCGATGTCTGCTTTGGTCGGGACACGACGTACGCTTGTCTGTCAACACAAAAAAAAATCGGTTGTCTGTAAAGTCGGTTTACTGACGATAGTTGAACATGACAACGTCATAAGAAAATACTAATGGAATGATTGCATTTTTTTTAAAATGAATGTGCGTTGTGCAATTGTTTTATGGAACGCCTCAGAGCGAGGTAACGCCTCATATGTCATGTTTTTCCGTGCGTGCAGCCGGCTCCATCGAATTATAAGACGTTGTCACGTCAAAATTAGAAAGGTTTCTAAGATACACCTCTGCCTATCCCTTCGGGGATTGCAGGCGTGATTTTATGTTAAACTTATGATTTGTAGTTATCTCATTCACATTAACAATTTACTGAGAACACATTTTTGTTTGAAATGAATAATCAAAATAAATTGAACGCAGACACAGCTCCAAGTAGTCCCACAGAGCTAACATCGACTTTGGTAAACACACATGTTTGCAGTCCGCCTTACGATCCGACACATATCTAGATATCTACCTACCCCAGAGTGTACCTACGGGAACGGTGGTATTGCATCTAAGTGGTGCTACGCTTTGGGATATTATAACTTATCGAAATGTTATTACAGGCTATTTCTATGTGGCACGTCACAGTTTAATTTCTTAAGTAGAAGAGTTGTCGAATTAGTAGAAAGTTTTAATCATTATTTTTTATTAATCGTTTAAATAATCATACAATAATTTAAAAAGCACATTTGCAATAAAATATCTCCACAATTAAAATAGAGCACAGTTGCTTATTTGCTTGTTTTTATTGTTTGTTTGATTATTGTTTTTTAGAGGACTATTTATTTAGAAGAAAGTAAAAAGAGGCTAAATAATAACAGCCACTCGGAGTCAATCTTCAGGTTAAGCTGCGCTTCCCTAGGTTGTTCTGTGGATGGGTGACCACCAATAACTTACCGAGTTTCCTCCATACCTCAGCACGTTAACTCGCTGGTGGTTCGTCCCGTGGCTGTCAATTGTAAATCTTTGGCAGACGTTACAGTTAGTCAGTGGCCCAAAGTCTAAGAACTAGTGGGCTATCTTATTACCCAGTACTAACTGGGTTGTGGAGGTCAAATAGGCAGTGGTTTCATGTAAAATACTGGTATTCAGCTGCATTCGGTTAGACTGGAAGCCGACCCCAACATAGTTGGGAAAAGGCTACGCAGATGATGCTCTTTATGACATTCACTTAGCAAACTTAGTGTCCGCACTGGTCCGCGCAACATTTGTATTAAATGGTAAAATTATACGCTCAAATATTAAAAAATACAGCTAAACGTTTGTGTTTTAAAACTAAAAACTAAAAGTCACGTCCAAACGGGTGCTTGAAATAAATAATAATACTGCTACTTAACTTCAGCATCAGTCGTAAAGACTGCAGTCTCTTATATCATATCAGTTTATATTTCTTCGTCGGTAAGCCTTTGTTATATTCAGTGGAGCTTTAAAGTAAATGCTCGTAGCAAATTGTCTACGAGGCTACGAATGCTACGATATCGTAGCACTTCGTAGCACACGTAGACGAGTTTTTATTTGATGACATTGTTTATTTGATATGAGTTTTATTATAGGTTTAGATATGTATGAAGTTTAGTACATTTGTGTGTTTGACTGTATATATGCGCGTAGAAATAGACGTATGCGTAAGAGGACAATATCGCGTCGGTGTTTCCAAGTTCATATGACCCCAATCTATTTAAGTCGCGAGTTAATAGACTTCTTTTGGATTAGCTCGTTCCATCTTCAACCTCATCTGTGTGCTCAGGACAAGATTGAGGTCAAGAGCAGGCCCATTATTTTTTTTAAATCACTTCACACACTCGCTATTAATATTATATAATTATGTAATGAACACCTGCATGTTACCCATGTATCACAAATAAAAGATTTGATTTGATTTTGATTTGATTTTCACGTCACATTCACACACTAACTCACACATAACATTTTTTTTGCAAAGTCGCTAGTTTTTTTTAAATTTTACATTCACCTCGTGTAGTAGTCGCTAACGATACTGCTGATCATAAGGTCTTTACCGAAATTGGGTTTCCCTTAAAGAATTTCTCAGAAGCCGCCCGGAGTCTGAGTATGTGTCCGATTGATGGCAATAGGCACGCCCCTATGACATCGGACATAGATATAACCTGGAAAGTGTGGGTGTGCCACATACCTCTGCCAAAACCTTCTGGGACCACAGACGTTATTCTTCTCTCCAATTTTCAACTCTGTAGAACCAAAATAAAGTCACATACTGGCTAGACAGTTATCCCGTTCCATATTATGAAGATAGAGGAATACAAAGCTTATTTCACACTATATTTGCGCCCGCGGCCACTTCGCTTCATAGCGTACGTGAGAGGGTTAAGCGATGTAGGACAGCTACACATTAGAGGACACTTGAGATGTATGAAATTGTTGTATGGGGAAGGATATATATAATATGTGAAATATAATAATAGGTTACATGTTGTATGTTACTGTACTCCCGTCGTGCTTCGATTTGAGAAGAAAAATATGACTGTGCTGTTAGACGAGCTCCGAGGGTATATTCCCGCTGTCCACCCCCTGCTTGTCCACCCCGGGTGGACAGTGTCACAACTTTTAAAAATAATTCCCGCTGGCCACCCCCGGCCAGTGAGAATCATTATCAAAATAATTCACTGTGGCCACCCCTGGTGGACACGGTTACAACTGGTTTTTTTCATGGTTTTTGGGGTCACTGATAACTAAAATTAGGTCAAAATGAAAATCCAATATGGCGCCGACGAAAATTTTCGATTTTATCGTCATGGGTGTCATTTTCGTGGTTTTTGGGGTCGCTGGTAACTAAAATTAGGTCAAAATGAAAATCCAAGATGGCGCCGACGAAAATTTTCGATTTTATCGTCATGGGTGTCATTTTCATGGTTTTTGGGGTCACTGATAACTAAAATTAGGTCAAAATGAAAATCCAATATGGCGCCGACGAAAATTTTCGATTTTATCGTCATGGGTGTCATTTTCGTGGTTTTTGGGGTCGCTGGTAACGAAAATTAGGTCAAAATGAAAATCCAAGATGGCGCCGACGAAAATTTTCGGTTTTATCGTCATGGGTGTCATTTTCGTGGTTTTTGGGGTCACTGATAACTAAAATTAGGTCAAAATGAAAATCCAAGATGGCGCCAACGAAAATTTTCGATTTTATCGTCATGGGTGTCATTTTCGTTGTTTTTGGGGTCGCTGGTAACGAAACTGAGGTCAAAATGAAAATCCAAGATGGCGCCGACAAAATTTTCGGTTTTATCGTCATGGGTGTCATTTTCGTGGTTTTTGGGGTCACTGATAACTAAAATTAGGTCAAAATGAAAATCCAAGATGGCGCCGACGAAAATTTTCGATTTTATCGTCATGGGTGTCATTTTCATGGTTTTTGGGGTCACTGATAACTAAAATTAGGTCAAAATGAAAATCCAAGATGGCGCCGACAAAATTTTCGGTTTTATCGTCATGGGTGTCATTTTTGTGGTTTTTGGGGTCACTGATAACTAAAATTAGGTCAAAATGAAAATCCAAGATGGCGCCGACGAAAATTTTCGGTTTTATCGTCATGGGTGTCATTTTCGTGGTTTTTGGGGTCGCTGGTAACGAAACTGAGGTCAAAATGAAAATCCAAGATGGCGTCGACAAAAATTAAAAAAAATTTGTGCCCCGTGTTATTGCGTTAAGTTGTAATCTCAAGTTATTCGTTAATTAATATTAATTCTAGCCGCAGTCTGGCAGTTTCATGATTCATCAATTATGTACAGGCAAAAATTCGGGTTTTGGCTTAAGACAAGTAAATAATAACTACATCAGAATAATATAACACGACCCGAACCAAAATTATTACATCCCCTGGCACCTGTCAGTTGCCTACTACCAATAACCAAAGAGAACCAAAAAGCGCAGAGCATCATCCAAAGAGGCCGTTTACAACGCGCCGTGCCTTTTTATACCCTTTTACTCGGACCGGGTAGGTTGAAAAGGGAATTATCTAAGAGTAGTTTATTCGAATCTTCCTTTATGATTCATCCTAAACATTATTATTTATTGATTCATTTTAAATAAATAAGGTTGGTTGGTATCAGAAAATCAAGTTTCTAGTTGTATCGCTTAAGTTTTAATATAATACTTACACTGTTATGTTAAACAAATGAAACATATTCACATATCAATATCTCTGAAGAAACTAACATTCAGGTTAATATACATTTTTACGAGACCTCCAAATCCGGATTTACGACTGCACTTTAGATGCCTTATTATTTTTGAGGTCACATTTTGTGTGTCAAAAGATAACATAGTTTTTTCTCTTGCTAAATTTATGTTGATTAAAGTGATGTTAAATTGTTTTGTTACTTTTGTTATGTTTAATAATTTGACAAGAAGGCTATTATTTTTGTTTTCCAGAATTTCTTTTAATTTGTACTTATTAAGAGTCACAGACTGTTTATTTTAATAAGAAAAAGTATTATGTTGATTAAGTGAAGTTGAATAGTTTTGTTTATGTAATGTTTAATAATTTCACAAGAAGTCTATTTGTCTTTATTTTTGATCTCCAGAGTTTCTTTTAGTTTGTACCTGTTCATTATTTTATTAATATTACTCACCACGCGAGTCACAGACTGATTTTTTTAATAAGAATAAGAATTATGTTGATTAAGTGAACTTAGATTGTTTTGTTACTTTTGTTATGTTTAATAATTTGACAATGAGTCTTTTTTATTTTTGTTCTTCAGAGTTTATTTTAATTTGTACTTGTCGTATATGTCAGGAATTATTTCGTAAGGCTCGTAAATCATGTGGGCAGATGATGGGTTTCGTGCTATGAAAACACACTGGGTGCGATACACTGTTTCTAGCAAAACTAACGAATTACTTGAGATTACAACTTAACGCAATAACACGGGGCACAATGAATTTTTTAATTTTCGTCGGCGCCATCTTGGATTTTCATTTTGACCTAATTTTAGTTATCAGCGACCCCAAAAACCACGAAAATAAGACCCATGACGATAAAACCGAAAATTTTCGTCGGCGCCATCTTGAATTTTCATTTTGACCTAATTTTAGTTATCAGTGACCCCAAAAACCAGGAAAATGAGACCCATGACGATAAAACCGAAAATTTTCGTCGGCGCCATCTTGGATTTTCATTTTGACCTAATTTTCGTTACCAGCGACCCCAAAAACCACGAAAATGACACCCATGACGATAAAATCGAAAATTTTCGTCGGCGCCATCTTGGATTTTCATTTTGACCTAATTTTCGTTACCAGCGACCCCAAAAACCACGAAAATGACACCCATGACGATAAAACAGAAAATTTTTGTCGGCGCCATCTTGGATTTTCATTTTGACCTAATTTTCGTTACCAGCGACCCCAAAAACCACGAAAATGACACCCATGACGATAAAACCGAAAATTTTCGTCGGCGCCATCTTGGATTTTCATTTTGACCTAATTTTAGTTATCAGTGACCCCAAAAACCACGAAAGTGACACCCATGACGATAAAATCGAAAATTTTCGTGGGCGCCATCTTGGATTTTCATTTTGATCACAACAGCTTGTTGACCTCAGTTGCGTTATCAGCGACCTCGAAAACCATGAAAAAAACCAGTTTTAACCGTGTCCACCAGGGGTGGCCACAGTGAATTATTTATATAATGATTCTCACTGGCCGGGGGTGGCCAGCGGGAATTATTTTTAAAAGTTGTGACACTGTCCACCCGGGGTGGACAAGCAGGGGGTGGACAGCGGGAATATACCGCTCCGAGGGTTCTGTACAAACTTGTAGGTATTTTGTTATTAAAATACATATTTACGGTTTTCAGATTTTCATGTGCTGTAAGACATAGCTTCTTGTTAAATTTCATGATTCTAGGTCAACGGGTAGTAATTAATAATAATTAATAATTATAATTAATTAGTAATTAATTAATAATTATTATTAATTAGTATTAGTGTTAATGATAATTATAGGCATATAGGTTCCTATAGGTTTTGATTCAATTGTAATCGAAAAATGTGTCGCACATTTTGAATTTTTTCACAATTGAATAATACCAGAAATAAACGGACAGATCTTTTGGTCGCATGGACTCAGAAGTTTGATTTTTGAGACCGTAGACGCAAGTATTTGATACAAATTTCAATTTGGTACCTTTACGAAAAAGAGTCTCGACAGACAGACAAACGTGACTCATTTTATGAACATCTAAATTAGTAAAAATTTGCAAAAATCAACATTTTAAAGCAAACACCCAAATGAAAACACACTCAAAATCTTTCTCTACATGGCTGCACTATTGTTCCTCCAATAAAAATCTCATTCAAAATGTTACGTCCGAACAACAGAAGCAGGTTCTATTCCCGACGTAGGAACAACACTTATCCGATGCGAGGCGAACATTTTATTACTGCGAGAGTGAATTTATTTACAGTGTATCTAATACTGCTTTAGAAGCTTCGGAACGGGCTATAAACATACTTTAAGATGTCACTTTACTGTTAAAAGCGCGTCTTTTAGGGACTGGATTTCTTTGGATTTTGAGACAGATTAGGTAGGTAGGTATGATACAATACAAGGCTTTTTATGTTCAAGTGTGTAAAACATTTAATGTTTCACGCTGTAATGTAAAATTGGAAAAATAAAAGATGTTTAAATTCTGTATCATCGTCTTCTTGCGCCTCTCCCATGTTATTTGGGGTCGGCGCGTCACGTTTTTTTCTTCCATTCTCCCCTGTCAGTCGTCACGCTATTTATATATTACTCCTTTTTCCTTCATGTTTTCATACCTTTTTTTTTTTTTGTATGGAAATTCTTCAAATGACCCCCCCCCCCACTCTGAGCGGAGTAGAAGGGAGTGTCAGACTTGTACTGACTAAAACCCATCCATGTTCCTTCTTTGCCCTTTGTGTTCCAGGGCCGCGGTATCTCTTTCGAACAGTCCCGCAGCCCTGGCAGGCATCTGCCCTTGCAGACCCCTACATCGTTGCTGACATCTCTTTGAGGCGCGCGTGGAACACGAACGCGCCGTCGTCGACACGGCCTGTTGTCATAAGACGACCGGACGGCGAGCTAGCCCATAGCTCGCCGGCCACAGGCCACGTTATCATTCCACACACAATCCATCCATCTTTTCTTTGGTCTTTCTCTCCCTCTTGATCTACTAATTCGGGGATTACAGACGTGATGTTATGTTATGTTAATATAGAAATAAAAACATTATTGTTAAAAACCACAAATGGTGTGACATAACACATAATAAAAGGAACTTCCCAAATATCCGTTTCATAATATTAATAACAAAATGAATCCACTTTGCAAGTTAAGCAGTTTAATTATGAATTATATCTGTATTCTCTTAGCTGCAGTGCAGAGGCGATTAATTAATAACACTGATTAAATATTTAAGCTGGAAATACATACCGTGATTGCCGGACATTTCAGTTTTGGCTTTAAGAGGAGTTAAATAAAGAATTAATTATCAGTTTGACTGCTGCATACATAGGTGTAAAGGTCGCAATCGTGATTGGGTAAATCACGATTCACGCAAAATTTTAGAAGCTCGTAGCTAAACAATAACAGCCGCACGGATCAATATTCAAGGTTAAGCCATGCTTGCCAAGGTCGGTCCGTGGATGGGTGACAATAATTACATACTGAGTTTCCTCCGTACCTCGGAAAGCACGTTAAGCCGTTGGTCCCGGCTGTCATTTGTAAATACTGCGGCTGCTTATCTGAATAGGCAGTCACTCCATCATGTGAAATACTAGTATTCAGCTGCATCCGGTAAGACTGGAAGCCAACCCCGAAAAAATTTGGGAAAAGGCTAGACAGATGATGATGATGGTCAAGCAAAATTTTAATTAGAATTTTACAATTAATTAAAAAGAATTTATATATTACCTCTGTAATGTCCGATCGAGTCAGTAAGGTCGTTATTGTAATTACCAGTTATGTAACATTACATAACATCGCATTTTTTATTTTACATAACATCGCGCCTATATTCCCTAAAAGGTTAGTTAGAGATGTACTTACCCGTAGTACACCCAAATTTCGCCAATTATGTTTACGATCCCTTTATCCCATAATACGGGAGGAGCTAAAGCTGACAACACCGACACGACTTCCAAGCTGCTAACTGCTGTGTGGGATTCAGGTTGTCGGCATCCCACGTCTGGGAATTAAACCCACTTCACCAATGCAATCGCTACAACAATGCAGCACCAATGCGGTACAAATTAAAATAGAGCTGTCGATTTCGCGACTACATTGACCGTTGGCTAATTACAGCGTAATAAAAAAATACTGAAAAGGATTCAAAAAAATTATCATAATAAATGACTGAAACCATTTAGTTAATGTTGCAGTTTAAATTAATTTAACCCCTAATCGTTCACGCGAAGGTATGCACGACCATGCGTGCATTTTACGAATATTAATAAGACTAAGGTTTCTTACACACGCTAATTTTTTACGTTTTTCGCAAAAAATAGTCTGGTGTGGAATGTTGTCAAGCATGACATAATGTTTTGTACATTAATGTACAGTTTTTTCTTAATGAAATCAAACAAAACCTTACAAAACTATACAAAAAAAAAACAATATTTTAACGTAACAAAACTTTGATTCTATAATTCCCGAAGTGTGCGACACTCGTACTTATTTAGAGGTGAACCGACATTTCGCCAGTTATGTGTTAGTGTAATGTAACAGGGGGTGAGCTTATAGAAAAATATGGGTCTTAAACTATACAACAATGAAATACTATCATTAAAATTGAAAACTGTTTTTTTCTGTTTTATTTGTTTTGAGTTCCCGATATATCGGCGCTGAAGTTATTGCGTTATGATAGTGTTAGTGACCAAGACCATGTCAGTTTAAAACCTAAATATATCACAGAAATATCTTAAGTTAATAAAAAAAAACATCAACAAAAATATCAATCGCAACAGAAACATAACACTGTGCTCTTGAACGTCGCATTAAAAATAAATTAGGAAAAACCGATAACCCATTTAGATTTTCCCATAAACCAAAGATTACAGCCACTGCGGCAATGCATTAAATCATTAACCACAGACATTAACCGAACCAGTTAACGTTACCACACGAAATACTACCTAGAACTTCGAACTTATTAGCATAATAGACTAACAACATACCCATACAAGTAACCTGAGCCGCTTGAACACAAAATGCCGACGAATAGCACAAAATGCCGACAAATTGTTCGTACATTGAAAGGATCGCGTGTGAAGCCAACCTTACCTGTCAAATTCTGCATTACGAGGCCTCTGGTATTACAATTATTAATTTTCTACTTAGCCTGTAATAATTTCAGGTAGAAACAGTTGCTAGTATAATTAATATTATGTTACAAATAATATATTTTCTTTTGAGCCCCGCAGGTGTAGGGTTGGTCGTAAATTGTGTTGTGTTACATTTAATATTGCTCTGTCAATCTGTTAATTCCGGTGAGAGTGGGTTGTGTTAGAATTTGGGATAGTAGGACATGTTCCTTGGAGAGAAAATTTCATTTTACCATTAATTACTTTTACTCGTAGATGCTCCAACACGATAGGCACTTTCAAAAATCGTCATCTGCCTAGACTTTTTCCAACTATGTTTGAGTCAGCTCCCAGTCTAACCGGAAGCAGATGAAAACCAGTAATTTACATGGAGTGACTGCCTATCTGACCTCCACAACCCAGTTGGTACTGGGTAATACCATATCCTTTGGTAACACTGGTTGTCAGACTTTCGGGTCACTGACTACCAGTAACGACTATCAAAGATCTACTAAGCCGGGAACAACGGCTAAACGTGCTTTTCGAGGCACGTAGGAAACTTGATATGGGTGGTCACCCATCCACAGACCAACCTAGGCAAGCGCAGCTTAACCTGAAGATTGACCCGTGGCTGTTATATTTAGGCACTTTGATGTTAAACAGTAATGATACTAGAAACATAAGTTACCGTGTATGTTTGTGTTATATTGTTTGTAACTGGTGAAATAAGGGTGTACTAAAAATCCACCTGCCCAACCCTTCGGGAAAAACATGTGTGATGTCATGTTACTTTTACGTAGCTTGTTAACGATGTAATAATCTCATTTTAAAAAACAAAAACAAACCTTATTAATTCTAAGCCAGAGTCGAGAAACACAAATCACAATTCATCATCAGCCTACAGCAGTCCACTGCTGGATATAGGCCTCTTCAGTCGCAGGCCCTTCTCGGTCACTCTCACCCAGTTGCTGCCCGCCACCCTGCGAAGATCGTCGTTCCACCGAGCCTGACGGCCGGCGTCCCACCTTACGCTTGCCGATTCGCGGTCGCCACTCAAGAACACGTCTACCCCAACGGTTATAGATTCTTCGGCTAATATGGCCGACTCATCACAATTACAACTAGATCCCCTAAAAAAAGGAGTCTAAAATAAGTCTAAGTGCCACCCCTGGAAGCTTACCTGAAAAACGGATAAAAGCTAGATAAAACTAACATTAATTAACTAGGTAATAGGTTCTGTTTTGGAAGTTAAATAATCAAACTAAAAGCTAAGGTTTCTTAGAAAAAAGTAATAAGAATCTAGTACCTACTTGAAATATTATTAGATTATAGTGATTCATGGTCTGAATGGGTTTTCTTTTTCGCCAGAATAATATTATTTTACGTTTAGGTGCCAATGGACTGCGTGTAGTTCTTGGCAAGGCAATTATTTCAGCCTATACCGGTGATGCAAATGAAAAGCCATTAGAGATGGAAAAGTGCCACTCAGCTCTTTATTTTTTCGTTTGAGTCAGTTGACGCTAAAATTATAATCTCAATCTAAATTGTATTGCTGTTAATCATCATGCAAACATCAATACTCGCAAATAATCATTTATTTGACACTTTAATTTTGGATAATTGATATTTTAATTTCGCAGGCTTAAATCAATAACAATTACTATCATTTTTCTACAAACTAGCCATCATCATCATCATCATCGTTTCAGCCGAAAGACGTCCACTGCTGGACAAAGGCCTCCCCCAAGTGTCGCCACATTGACCAAACTATCCATAAGGAATTCATATTTAGTTTTGGTGCAAGCATTTTAAAAGGTAGTCTGTAATTACCGTGACCCTGGAACATAAAGGGCTATTGAAGGACACCGTGGATTTTAGTAAGTACAAGTCTGACAGTCCCTCCCGCTCTGCCCTGGGTGGGAGGACTCATTTGATGATATTACCACGATAAAAAAAAAAAAAAGGTAGTCTGTAATCAATTGTTTGTTATATAATCTCGATTTAAACAACCAAACTTGATGTTTTTTTAAACGAATCAACAGTTTAATAATAACTAGTTTAATGTACCTTACATTTTTAACCAACAGCCCAAATTATTCGGCCTAATTTCGGGCCACAGTCAGCCCTACACCCCTTCAAAGTCGGGGGCACGCAACTATAACATTCATCATAATTCCGCGAGCCTGTTCACGAATCCGTATACTTATCGTATCTGCATTTTTTCGTATGTTACATTATGATTTATGCTCTGTTTTCATTGCATGGTAAACGAACCGTTTTTTGGGGTGGAAACGGTTGTTCAATCAGAGGGTTCGGGGTTTTGTAAGCAACTGGAAATATACGAAACACGAGCAATACAATGTTTTCAACTTTCAGTTATCGTTCGAGTATAAATCAAATCAATAGTAAAAAGCTAGAAAGAAAAAGAAATTTAACAAAAAACTGACAGAGACATGACGTGCATCATACAAAATGACAAAAAAATAACAATAAACATACAACGCATAACAAATATTTATAAATTCAACAAGACAGAAAAAAAGAAAAAGTTAACAGCTTGCACGTCGTGACTGCGACAAGCAGGCTACCACTCAGCATGATGCTGTGCTATGGGGGGCCCACAGCACTGCGCTGGTTTTCAGTGGTCAATCGTAATTGACCCCCTATAGCTTATATTTGGATTAAAAACCGTACAGAGTTTTGCAGGCTAAAATGTTTTTTTTTCTAGCCTACTCTACCCCACTTCTGAAAAAAGGGGCAAAGGCCTCCCTCCAACCTTTCAATTTCTCGCGAAACCGTGCATCTTCCTTCCAATTCTGACGAAACCTGTCCAGTTCCTGTTTACGTTTCTCAAGAATGTACACGGAGTACCAAAATAAAATATTTGAATAAAGGCACTTGACAAAATGAGTATTGAAATAAAACTTAGCACAAAGTTTCTGTACAGGAAAGTCATCATCATCTGCCTAGCCTTTTCACAACTATTTTAGGGTCGGCTTCCAGTCTAACCGGATGCAGCTGAATACCAGTATTTTACATGGAGCGACTGCCTATCTGACCTCCACAACCCAGTTAGTACTAGGTAATACGATACCCCTTGGTAAGACTGGTTGTCAGACTTTTTGGGCCACTGACTACCTATAACGACTGTCAAAGATCTACAAATGATAACCGGGACCAACGGCTGAACGTGCTTTCCGAGGCACGGAGAAAACTCGGTATGTAATGGGTGGTCACCAATCCACAGACCAACCTAGGCAAGCACGGCTTAACCTAAAGATCGGTCCGAGCGGCTGTTATTATTTAGCCACGAGCTCCTCGTACAGGAAAGTTTATGTGTTATAAAACATTTCAAGTTTATAAAACATAATTAGTTGCCACTTTTTGCAGTTTTGTTGTTGCAATTACGTCAAGTGTTTGAATTCCGTCCAGATTGAGCTTTCTGATACATAAATACATAATATTATTAGTAAACAATTACTTACCGTGATTGAAAATACCTCACGCAAACAACTAAAAGCAATAGAAAGTAGATTTTATTTTCTGACCAGGGTTAGCAGTAGCCGGTAGCATGTTTTTATGACGTAACCATTACAAAAAACCAGTCTTTCCAAATGGTCAGATAGGCAGTCGCTCCATGTGTAAATACTGGTTTTCAGCTGCGTCCGGTAAGACTAGGACCAATTCCAACACATGTTATTCCTAGAATTACTCCTCCACTATTATTTACTGATTCATTTCGTTGCGGGATCCAAGACAGTTAAATTATTTCTCCGGGACTTCGTCGAGTTTCATTGCGTGGGCGCTTTTTTGACAGTCGCCACTGTTGATTCTGGCTTTTAGGAGTTGCATAAGTTGGGAATAGTGTTGCAGGCTTGTCCTAAACAAGATTCCCTAGTATAGGCAGATGAACAGGTAATCATCTGTTGTTATAAAAAATCATATCTTTCTTTAATGTCTACTTTTCTTACGAGGTCAATTAACAGTTTCATACAGTGTTTTTCACATGTGCATTAAGTTTTAATTACTAAATATATCAGCCGGAAGACGTCCATTGCTGGACATAGGCCTCGCCCAAGCGTCGTCACATCACCCGTCTGCGCTTCTTGCATCAAACGGATTCCTCCGGGCTTCACCAGAGCATCGGCTAAATAAAAATGAAAAAAAAAAAACAAAATAAATGTTAATAAAGGTCGCGGGACTTATAGAATTACCGGGACCCTGGATCATACAGGGCTATTGAAGGACACCGTGGAGTTTAGTCAGTACAAGTCTGACAGTCCCTCCCACTCTGCCCTGGGTGGGAGGACTCATTTGATGATTTTACCACGATAAAAAAAAAAAAAAAATGTTAATAAAATGTTATTAGTGTGTATTATCTAGGTTAAGGTATTTATCTATGGGTCTTTGTTACCTGAAATAAATGGTTAATTATTACAAATTAAATCTATACTGCAATATCTAGGGTAGGTACTAAACAAAATCAGAACATTCTAACAAGAAATTTCCCTCGTCTCAAAAATCATCCATCAAAAGTTTTAATGTCCAATTAAGTATACTTTCAGAATGTCTTTTTCCATAAAAAAGTTCCACTTCGTTTGCTAATTAAGTTAGAATTAAAAGAGATTTACGTCGATACGTAATTAAAGAAGGCAATTAAATTATAATACGCTTCTGTTCTGTAACTTTTTCGTTGGTCTCATTTTGTTCCGTGGACTTTAGGGATGAGCGGTTCTTTTATCGATAATATTTCAGATGATTCGTTTTTGTGGCTGAGAATATTGATAATGTTTAAAGTGCTTGTAATAGTTCGCGTGATGTAGCTGTGTGCGACAAGCTCATTATTAAATGGTCAGTACGGAGTAACATAATGAAACAAATTATCGATGAAAGATTTTTGGTTATGTCCGAAATTTAAGTAGTTTTGAGACATCTCTTCCTTAATTTCTTGCATTATCAATGAATAAGCACAAACATACTCAACACATGTGTGACACAGGCCTCCTCTCTATGAGAGAGAATGAGTCCACCTCGTGGGCCCAGTGCGGGTTGGTATAATAATAATCAACGCATAGTTTGCTGAAAAATGCCTCACCAATAAACGCTTCCAAATCACTAGGAAACTACGACATCTGATACATCACAATTACATAACGGTTTACACCGTTATGTAATTGTGTAATTTCCAAACACAAATTTTATCGACACTAAACAATCGACTACATTACATCCCTACCAGTCGTTAGAGCACGAAATCACGTTAAATGCCGTTCGGAAATTAAAGCGGATACTAAGGCGGATACGACGTGACCAGATGCCGACCTCCGCGGATAAAAATATTATGGTTTGTAGTTTGTATAGTATAGCTTAGACTGGACAGGTGTTTTGTTTACTCAATTTCAGGATATAAAAGAACACACACACACAGCCAACACACACACATACACACGTGACGTGTTAGCACATGTCAGCCAACATTTTCTCTCAATACTTTCACCGTCAGCATATCAGATAAAATAGTTTAGAATCCCGTGGTAAACGTTACTTTGTTCAAACTGCAATTTTTGGTTAGATGCCTTTTTCATTTAAACAAAACTAGCTGTGCCCCGCGACCTTCGTCCGCGTGACATTAGCGGTGTGAAATATACTTTACAGCCCATTCTCATACCTACCAAATATACATAAAAAAAATCTCAAAAATCGGTCGAGCTGTTTCTGAGGAGTGCGACCACAAACACCGTGCCACGAGATTTTTATAAATAAGATGTTACTTCAAATAGCCTGTTCAAAAGAACACAGTTTTTTAAAAACTGTACAGGTCTGAGGCATTTTTTTGTGTTAGCTATAAAAAATAATTTGTTTTGTCAGTGAATTCATGAAGTAATCCATAATTACACAAACATTCATGCATATAATTAGACATAACTACACAAAAGCCAGCGACACATGCACCTGCCAATCACAGCGGTAATCGCCAACCAATTGTTATCCACCTGCCCACCCCACATCCACATAACATGCGAGATAATCCGACATGACAGGGGTTGTAACGCTGTCCCCAATAACATAGCCACAGGGATGACTATATAACATTTTGTTTACAATAAAGGATGATGGTAGAAACTGAGCCACTGGCTGAATTAGAATCGTTTTTGTTACAAAAAACTATAACAAAACAAATGCAGGCAGCTTATTCTTTTTTCAAAACAGAAACTGTCCAAAAATAGTTCATACCAAGCTAAAAGATTAGTACTGATAGCCATGCTAGTTGACTTGCTGGCATGAATGTCAGTGGTTGCTATGCTTAGCGTGTTTAGGACGCCAGTGTCACTGCAGGAGGAGGTATTGGTAGATACATGAGGCGTTCACTGTAGATATGTCTGCCATTGACAACTGTAACAATGGACAAAGCATAAAATACTTAAACATTTCATCACGCCTGTGATCCCCGATGCATTAGACAGAGGTGTACCTAATATTACACCCACAGTGCGCCAGTTATGTTTAAGTCCCATGTAATAGAGGTCGAGCCTATAACCATCAATCAGGCACAAATTCAGAGTCCATGGCTGCTACTGAGAACGAGAGGAAAAAACTCAATAAGACTTAGCCCGACCTGAGATTTGAACCCAGGACCTCATGCTCAGCAGTTGCGCTTGCAACCACTTGACCAACGAGGCTGACAAAACACAAAATATCGTTGCTACTTGCCTAATTTATCGATCACAAATTATTATCTTTATTAGCAAGCAATTGTTAAAACCCCGTAATTCGTAGTATGAGCCGTTCTGAGTATGATAGCTAATAGGTTGGACTGTCCTTACGTGCGACACTGCTGTGACAGGCAAGTTACATTTAGAGTCACTCGTAAGAGACTATAATATTGTAATGAATTGATTATGATTATGATTTATTGTTATTATTATTTTTCTTTATTTATTTTCATACAAATCTTATACATTTTTAAATATTTCTCAAAATTAAAAACAATATAAAAAACATTTAAAATATAAAAAAATGTAGCCCACCGGTATCGGGAACAGGGTCCTCTGTCTGGGCTCCAGAGAGAGGAACCTAACAATACTAGCCGTATCCAGGAGTACCGCTTTCTGAATCAAGCCCTTGATCCAGCTGCCTAACGAGTGCCTCCTATTATTATTATTTTTAATCTTTGTTTAAAGAGTTTTTTCACTAATGCGAATACGACAGTCTGTATGTTTACAAAAAAAAAATCGTTTGCGGTTTACTTAACAATAAGAAAACAACAAAACATCATTAATCAGAACTATGTTCTGGCCCTGTTCTTGGTGTTGATTTGTATTTATATTGTGTTTATTTGTATGTGATTTTGTATTTAATTGAATAATTAAATAATGCTGCCAGTCTTCTGGGCACGTTTCCAGTTGACAGCGATGCGGAGAAGTACTTTGACGCACTCTGAAGTGTCCTTTTGTCGTCGTTTTTAGTTGTTTATGTTTTCTTACTTTAATTTTTTTTTTTCATTAGTTTAGTTCTATTTATATATAATGTAAATAAATGAACAGATTAAAAAAAAAAAAGAAAAAAAATGTTTCCAATATGGGTTATGACCTGAAATAAATTAATTTGAATTTGTAGTCAGTGATGAGGATGCGATGCCTAACATTGCTTTAAAGATACGAAGGTATTAATTAAGTACATCATACCTACATCTCAAATAGAACCTCGAAAAACAAACTTTATGAAGGAACAAATTTTCAAACAGGATTCAGTTTAAAGCTCTCAAAATTAACACTTTGTCCGTAGATCAAACTTGAGAATTCTTCACAAAAGTGAGGTGTAAAATGAAACTTTACCGTCAAGACAATAAGGTTTGAAATCTTTTGTTGGAAGTTACAAAAGGTTGATGAATACCGTCTTTAGATCATTTCATTCGTTCGTTCGAGTATTCGACACCGTCGATGTAGGAAACACTCAACTTTATCTTTGGGGACAGGTGACGTACAGGGTGCTCTGTACGAACTTAGTTAAACTTATTAATTAATTTAATTAGTACAAAACAAACGCCTGATAGCTTTATGGAGATACTTTCTTATTAAAATACTTTTTTTTATTTTATTTTTTCCACGACACTTATTCTAATTTTACATGTTTTTGCCATACACGCAAGCCTCTCCGGGCTTATCTGTGTGCTGGCGAGTCGGTATTAATTAAATAATTAAAATCTTTCTTGTACAAAATAATTAAAATTTTAGAGAAACAAAAATATTAAGAAATTGTGAACGGTTGATGTATGCTAAGTGTTTTAAATGTAGGTAGAAGTACTTACAAAAAAAAAGGACAATGCAAACAAAGTCGTAATATACTTGCAAGTGCCAATTAAGTGCAGGCGGTGCAAGTATATGCCAAACTTGGCCATTATTGTCTTTTTGATTTAAAGGGTCAGTGGTGATGAATAATCACATTTTTCTATAGCAATTCTTCGAATAGCCTCTCTGCTGTACCTTACATCTCTTTGGATGTACCTATGCAATATCAGTAACACTTTCCTGAAGGTAAGATTTTATGACGGGGCCCCCCTATTGACGGGGCCCCCCTCTAGAGGGCCAAAGCCTGCCGGGGTCGCGGGACTTATAGAATTACCATGACCCTGGAACATAAAGGGCTATTGAAGGACACGTGGATTTTAGTCAGTACAAGTCTGACAGTCCCTCCTGCTCTGCCCTGGGTGGGAGGACTCATTTGATGATTTTGCCACGAAAAAAAAAAGGTAAGATTTTAGGAAACTTGTTTTCTATTATCAAGTGCTTGAAAGTTAGTTATTACAATAGTCACTATTATGAGTGCGTCATTCATCACTATTTTATAACAGAAAAACGTCTATCATCATCATCTGTCTAGCCCTTTCCCAACTATATTGGTGTTGGCTTCCAGTCTTACCGGATGCCAGTAAATACCAGTATTTTACATCGAGCGACAGCCTATCTAACCTCCAAAACAGTTACTGGGTAATTCGATACCCTTTGATGAGACTGGTTATAAGTACCCTAAGGATAACCAACGGGATCCTATTACAAAGCCTCCGCTGTCCGTCCGTCTGTCTGTCACGGACGGGTCATCAAATTTACGGGTCATGAGATACATCTCATGACCCGTAAATTTGATGACCCGTGAATTTATAGCGGCAACAGAAATACTCAGAAAGTGTATTTCTGTTGCCGCTAAACAATAAAAATATATTAAAAATTAAAGGGGGCTCCCCTAATACGATGGTACGAAACCCTTCTTTATAAGAGAGTACGACTCACACTTGGCCGGTTTTTCTTAAGAATAAGAACAACGTCTTACTGTTTGTCAATTTCAGAGACGAAATTACACCTAAGATAATTATGTTTAGTGTCAATGTAAATAGTACGGTAGGGACTAATAAGTGAGAATAATATCCATTTAATGAACATTTAAACATCGTATTGCGTGATTAAGCACATTAAATTAGGCGTTTTGTTTTCAGTAGGGACGTAATTTAATTCTAAGAACAGATTTGTTGGCGATCGTGTTCTGTAAATTTTGCGTGTCTTGGTGAATGTAGTAAATTATGAGATTTGTTCGTGATAATTTATTGTTCAAATAAAATTATGATTTTGTTAGATAAGAAAACGGTTGCTGATGAGTAGGAAAATTGACTTAACTAAATCTTATTCTGTGAGTTCAAATCCACGATCAATTGATCGTGCTACAGCAGAAAAAAACAAAAGCAACTTTAAAAAAAAAAATCTAAAACCGCCATCTTGTTTCTTTTTGAACTTTTTCACAAATGTATTATTTTGGCGTTTAAATGATATTGACGGAAGGGCTGGGATGTCAATATAATTACAACACCAAAAGAAGCTTGTAGCTCTTTATAAACCTTATTATCCAAAACCTTACGCTACATAGAACCTACAGTATAAACACAAAAATAAAATCCAAAAACTCCACACTAACTTCACACGAAACTGAAATTCAATTTCTAAACAGGACACCCTGTAGAGGCGCCGGCAAGAAATCTAAATTGAATCGAAATTGTAAGAATTTCCGTGTGTGGGACACCTATTGTTGCGTGTATACACAAACTGGAGTGTGTGAGTGTGTGAGTGAACGTGTGGCTGTGTGCGTGTGATTATAGGTTTTACTTTAAGCCGTACGATTGTTTCTTTTGATACTGTAACTCATTTTCCACGGTGTCGTTTATTAGGTCTGCAGGTGACTGTTATGAGGAAATCGCAAATGGATTTTGATGGATTTGAAAGTAATGAGATTCTAATTACGACGGCACGGTTGGCGCAGTGTCTGAGCGATCGGCTGCTGCGCTGCGTGTCGCGGGTTCGATCCCCGCACGAACAAATATTTGTATGATCTACAGGTAGTTTTTCCGGGTCTGGCTGTTTGTGTATGTGAGTTTAAATGTTTGTAAACGCACCCACGATACAGGAGAAATTCCTAGTGTGGGGCAACGTTCTTAAAAAAAAGTAATAATAATAATTGTTAAGCTGTCAGGCTCGCTACTTGGCTAAAGAAGTTTCAGAGGCAATTCTTCTTTCTTCTTTATCGTGTGGTTATTGCCTAACCTGGTGTCACAGTTTCTATGCCGCCCGTGGGCCTCGGCTTTACATGCCGTCGAGAAATATCTCTCAGGCATGCTGGTGACCTCAAGATGTTTTCCTTCGCGCAAGCAAATGATAATTATACAATACGCACATGAAACCGAAAAATCAGAGGAGCGTGTCTTGGGTTCGAACTTGAGATCTATGACTTGGCAGCCCGAAAGACAGACCACTAGGCTATCTCTGCTTAGTAAAGATATTGTAACAGTATTGTTAAACTGACAGGCCCGCTTCTTTGCTTAAGAAGCTTCACAGTCCACTAAAATAACGTCAGCAAGTTCTATTGTATATTCAGTTTGTGCCTTGACAGTAGATGAGTTCAGCATCAGAAGCGCACATCTAAAATTGCCTGTTGCTCAACTGTAACAGTTATATGCAATATTCATAGACTGATTGAATTACAAGCAAATAGCACTATGTTCCACTAGTTGCAATTGATTTAAAAGCCAGCACAAATCCAAGCTAATCCAATGAAAACCCGTTAATAAAGTGTTGTCGTTAGTTGAGCTAACTTTTCGCGGTGCTTGGGTGTTTATTTCACTTGGATACGTTTCAGTGCTAAAACAGAATATGGTACTGTTGGAAGACACTACATACAAACATTTAAATAATCTTTTTTATTTTGAACTTTTATTTATTTATTTGCTCTCATGCACATTACACATATTAATGTCGGTTTTGTACATGAACCCTGTCAGGGCACTGCAAAGCACAACTTTTACCATGTACCTCGTTGTCTGACTGCGTCGTTGGTCAGTAAACTTCACAGGAGATGGCGGGACGAGTTGGACACCACCAGTAAGTCCACCTTAGCCCTAGATCGAAAGATTTGGAAGTCATGGGGAGAGGCTTTTACCCAGCAGTGGGATGACACAAGCTAACAGTAACAGTGTGTACAGTCACGAGCACCAATATGAATACACTTTCCTAAATTTAAAACCAATTTTCGCGAGAAATAACGATTGTAACTTGAAGAAAGGATGTTTTTCATAAAATATGAGTTCCAGAATAGTATGTTTGTAACAAAATTAATTTTTAATTGGAACAGTATGAGAAAAACACTTTTAAAAGTTGTTTAGTGTTTACATATTGGCGCTCGTGACTATACAGAAAGTTCTTTTTCTAATTAACTCAAAATCTTCACCAAAAACAAAGCCTTGTTATTCCATAATAATCATTTTAATTTTAAACTGTTTCTAAATCGGATTTTGGCAAGAATTTCTGCTGCATCTGTTGTTCAAAGTTTAAGTGAATTTTGATATCATTTCGCCAGCGTTTTTAAAGAATACAACCAACAGCTGTGCTGAATTTTAAAACGTGGTTTTATGATGTTAAAATTTTCATATTCGTTGACAGTGTTTGTGTTCGGCGAATTTGCACTTTCTGGTGCTTGAATTATGATTTTAAGCTGGTGATGAAGCATGCAGGTCCATGCTGACTACTTCTCTGTATAGCCTTCTATAGCCTCTTTTAAGTTTGTGATAGCAGGGATTAAGTATTATGGTTTGCATTACAAAATTATGAGTTTTAAGGAACAGAAAACCAAAATCCTGGTGGCCTATCATGACGTTCTTAAAGAAGGAGTAATTCCAGTGTGGAAAAGAGATGGCGCTAGACAACCTTTATACCTGTCTCTTTCCCACACTGGAATTGCTCCTGCTTTAAAACGTCATAGTAACCCCCAGGGGGGGTACTACTATGAAATACTTGGTATCTGGTGGTAAATAATTTTGTTTACTATCAGATACCAAGTATTTTTTTGGCATTCGGGAAAGCATGTTGAGTTGTTCAAATCGCTTAGTCTTTCTAAACCAGTGAAGTAAATAAAATGCTTCATGAAAATCATACCTAATTGACTATCACCTAGTAATCACCTGGTTAGCCTTTTCCCAACAATGCTCGGGTCGGCTTCCAGTCTAACCTGATGCAGCTGAATACCATTCGCGACTCCATAACCACTTAGTACTAGGTAATACGATACCCCTTGGTAAGACTGGTTGTCAGACTTTTTGCGCCACTGACTACCTATAACTAATTAACTACCTGTAACAACTGTCAAAGATCTACAAATGACAGCCGGGACCAACGGCTTAACTTGCTTTCCGAGGCACGGAGGAAACTCGGTATGTAATGGGTAGTCACCCATGCGCAGATCCACCTAGGCAAGCACGGCTTAACCTAAAGATCGGTCCGAGCGGCTGTTATTATTAGATACTATTGCCTAGTATTGAATAAGAAATAAATATTTCCAGGTATGAAAAAGGCAGATCCGGGCCGGGTAAAGTGGCGTATAATCGAAGAGACCTACACTAATGATTGAGAAGAAGTATAAGAGTCCAACAGCGGATAATTAAAACATCATTCACCTTCAAGTATTCCTGTCAACGTCCTCAAAACTAAATACAGATGTCAAAGAAACCATTAACTCCACACCGACGGTAAAAGCAATGGCGCTGACTATCAAAAGTTGCTTCCAAGTCAAATAACATTGATCCTCCGCCATTAGTACGTACTAGAAACTAATCGACAATGATGTTAGAACAAGTTTGTCAGTTGTAGCAGTTGTAAGGTTAATTACTAACGTTACGGCTTAAATGGTTTTGTTCTGTCCGTCGAGTTAATTGTGTGATTATATTGTTGTTGAGGACATGCCACTTAAATTTCTTCTTTTATTTATTAGGGACTTCTTTTTTATGGTATTTAATTAACAAATCAAATCAAAATATTTTATTTCACACTAGTTGTTGCCCGCGACTTCGTTCTCGTGGAAAAATATACATGAAATAGATAAAATAAATAATAATAATCTCTATCAAAAAAAATTACAACCAACTACAAAAAGTATAATTTCACTGGGAATCGAACTTGCGACGTGATGCACGTAAAGCGGTCATGAAACCGTTTCTGTATTTGCTTCGCTGACATATACTTTGAAATAGACGTTGTTACGCATATCATGGCTGAAACGATAAACAATTGAATAATACTAACATAATGCAATATTGCTCATCCCCTTAAGCAAGTAGCGAGATAATATATAGCCTAACATTTGAAGAAGCCTATTACAGATATTTGTGCAAAATTTGAACAGGATCTATGCAGTAGTTTTTGCGCCAAGTCGGAACATCGGACCGGATTTTAACGATTTTATTATATGTAGAGAAGAGATAGAGAAGAGAAGAGATAGGCCTCGATGGGCACTTATAAAACGTCGACAAAAAGGTGCACGGTTCGGGTTGGTCGTTTCCTATGGAGAAGAACCGGCAAGAAACTCCATGGTTACTGTTTTCAAATCATTTAGTGTTACAATGTTATTATGGATACAGCATTTGTACTTAAGTATGGAGGGACAGCGTAGGTCCGACAATAAGTCGTTGCTTACTACACAAAAAATGTAGAACAAAATAAAAAGTTAACAAGCAGCTGGGAATCTACAAAGCCTACAATGTCCACACATTCACAAACAATCGATAAAAAGAATCTATACAAAGGTAAGAAAATATTGTAAAATACTAAATTAAACAAGTGACACAAATATTGTTATCAGTGCTGCAACTATTAACGAACTGGTGACCCAACTAATTTTATATAAATTATAACATCACGTCTGTTATCCGCGAAGGGTTAGGCAGAGGTGTACCTAACAGTACACCCACAATTCTCCAATTATGTTTAAGTTGCATGTAATAGGGGGTGAGCTTATTGTCATCAACCAGGCGCAAATCAAGACTTCGTGGCTGCTACTGAGAAATTCCATACGAAAGTAGTTATTCTGGGTCAGTTTGTGTATGTGAGTTTACATGTTTGCAAACGCACCCACGGTTCAGGTGAAATTCCTAGTGTGGGCAAACGTCATAATCATATCGTCCCCGTAGTGCGAAAAGTCATTAACTCGAAAAACCTAGTTTTGAGATATCGAGAGTTAAAGTTTTAAAAAATATAAATATTCATAACTACGGCTTGTCATTGTATATCTTTGCAGTTTCAGCTTTATTTTGAAGATAATAAAATAAAGTTTATATTATAAGCGTAATATTACATGAAAAACTTCTAATAATTGAGAAAAGGAAAGAAACTAAAATTAATTAATTGTTTTCTATCAAATCTTTGGCTTAGTTGCGAATTAATGAATTTTCGACCGGAGTTAGTGACTTTTCTCTCAGATCGAAAGTGTTAAAAAGAAAAATAACTAGAGTTAAGTAAAGTGGAAGTAACTGTTAAGTGTATCAAATGTGTATAGTCAATACTACCTATCTAAATATACGAAGCTTGTGTGGTTGGTTTGATTTTAATTAATGACATTAATAAGTAATGGAACTGTTTTTATTAATTCAATTAAAGTTTTATTAAAGTTTTATCAAAGTTTTGTGCGAAAAAATAACGAAATACTACAATTATAACACAAAAGTCTTCTCTATCTATTACGTCTTTACTAGTTGGTAAGGATTGGTACCACAAGTGGAGCTCTTGTGGGATTATCTCTTTTGAACATAAATTATTAAGGTCTTTCTTTTTTGCCTCTGAAATAGGCAGTGGCAAAGAGTATCCCTGAGATATTTTATAATTTTTCAAGTCTTGGAATAGTTCTTCTGACCCTTGTCCATTTGTTTGTTCTTTTTGTTTCCTCCTCTGCCTATTAATAGGAGTAGTTTCTATCTGACGTATTCCTAAAATATTAAATTCTAGGTAGGCACCATCGTGCTGGTATCTAAACTTGACGACACTCGGACATTGTCTCTCTGGAATAAACAGGGCTATGTCTCTGCTGTCTTTCTATTGCGCTATGCATGAAGTTTACTTCCATATGAGTATGACCATTCCCTAAATATTTTTGAATTAAATGGACCAATAATGCCGTAATGAACTGTTTCTGTTCTGCCCAGTGCATGTGTTGCTATAAATAGTGACTTTTTTATCATCATCACGATCATCATTACAGCTGAAAGACGTCCACTGCTGGACATAGACCTCCCCCCGGTGTCGCCACATTGATTGTGGGAGGCTTTCCAACGCAACATCTTCCGGTTCGCGGTCGCCACTCCAGAACATTTCGGCCCCATCGGCCATCCGTTCTGCGAGCAATGTGCCCTGCCCACTGCCACTTAAGTTTGGCTTTTCTTCGGGCTACTTCGGTAACCTTGGTTCTCTTGCGGATGTCCTCATTTCTGATTTGATCACACAAGGAAACTCCGAGCATAGCCCTCTCCATTGCTCTTTGAGAGCAATGATGAGGCCCATTGTGAGCTACCACGTTTCGGTCCCGTATGTAATCACTGGCAACACACACTGGTCATAGACTTTCGTCTTGAGAGACTGTGATAAGTTGGACGAGAAGATACCGCGCAACATCCCGAACGCTGCCCAGCCGAGTCGAATTCGACGATTGACCTCTTTCTCGAAGTTAGACCTACCTAACTGGACCGTTTGTCCCAGGTAGACATAATCGTCTACAACTTCAAGTGTAGAGTTTCCGATCTTGATAGGAGTGGATGTTACATGGGCAATCAACATGACTTTGGTTTTATCCATGTTCCTTTTAAGACTCACTTGTTCGGAAGCTCTACTGAGCTCATCAACATTGTACTGATGTCCTCCATGGTCTCAGCCATGACCAATATATCGTCGGCAAACCGAAGGTGAGAGATGTACTCGCCATTGACGTTGATGCCTAGCCCTATCCAGTCCAGAACCTTGAAGACATCCTCCACTGCAGAGGTGAACAGTTTCGGAGATATGACGTCTCTCTGTCTCACATCTCGCTGCAGAAAGATAGGTTCGAGGTCTGGTCCTGAAGTCGGACTGATATGGTGGCGTTTTTGTACAAACACTTCAACACCTTGATGTACCGATAGTCGGATAGTCGATAGTAGTCGATAGTTGGAGAGACTGCAGTACATCCCAAGTCTCGATCGAATCGAAGGCTTTCTCGTAGTCCACAAACGCTAAACAGAGGGGCAGGTTATACTCTTCGGTCTTCTGTATAAACTGCCGCAGTGTACGTAGGTGGTCTACGGTGCTAAAGCCTTTTCAGAATCCGGCTTGTTCGGGAGGCTGAAAATCATCAAACCTGCGCGCGAGACGATTCGCGATGAATCTTGAAAACAACTTGTAGACATGGCTTAGAAGTGAGCTGGACCTAGCTAGTTCTTCAGCCGGGCATTGTCGCCCTTTTTGAAGAAGAGTACCACCAGAGTGCCTGTGGCGGTTTTCCCTCGAGTATGACAGAATCAAACAGCTTCTGAAGGACCTTAACTACACCTGTACAACAGTTTTTTTCGTTTTGATTCAATAAATCAAGTAAAACGTTAGCACGACTCATTGTTATACAGTTTAACACAAATAACCCCGTGTAAAAAGAGCGTGTAAGTGTCGGTTGACGATGAAACCGCGAACGAATGAAAGTCACCACGCTCCGCGCACGTCGCTCTTGAAGCGACAAACTCACTAACTCGCGAGCGAAATTTACTTTATTCTTAAAATCCACGTCGAAGTTGTATAAATAATAATTAAAAGACTTTAATGATCATTCTCAATTGATCTTATGTGCCTCTTGTAATACAAAACAAATCATTAAAAAGGGATGGTGACTTTTTGCTTTTGGAGTATTGCACAAGTAATTAAAAAATAAAGAGTGAGTAATCACTATGTCGAGTTAGTTAATTTTCGCTTTCGTGTGTTTTAGCAAACTATACATGATAAAAACTCACTAACTCATTTTAGTGATGTTTACGATACCTAAAGGCATTTGCATACATTAATAACTTAAAAGAAAAAGTAATTAAGTCGTTTTAGTTTCGAGTTTTGTACAATTTAGATAAATATAAAATAATTAACTAAATTAGTTAATTCTTCCATTACACTTTGGGGTCCAAAGGGTAGACTTGCTTACTTTTCACATTTCGTAAATCAAAAACGAGAGCAGCTATAAAGATGACGGTTTGACAGATATTTAGAGAAAAAATATGTGATTCTAATGACATTGATAACTCATTTTGGTCATTTTCGGACTTAGTGACTTTTCGCGCTACGGGGACGATATATCCTTTCAGGGCGTCCACTTCTGCGTTCCTTTTGTTAAACGTCTATTTCATTATATTATCAGAAAATGGACAAAATAACCTGCCTGGCTATGACTTGCCTAGTTGAGCTAAGAATAATTTATCTCAGAATGTTTACTTGGCCACCTTTGCAAAATACACGCCACAAACAGAATTATTTAGGGACCTATTTCAGCTCCAGGCTATTTGTGTCAACTTGAAGTAAATGTCACCAGAGAACTATATTTTTTATAATTTAAGCCCTTAGCAGAAAGCGTAGGCATGTGTAGCAGGGCTTTTGGAAAAATCGTTGTTTTACGAAAGGCTAGGAATTTGCAGAAGGCCGGATTATTGAAAACTGAAAAAGAATTTCGTAATACAAGTTAAAATCAGGTTTTTTTTCAAAAAAAAAAAATAGTTCAGGTGATATTAACATCCATTTATTTTCAGTCTACTTTCATCATCATACTTTCAGCCAAAAGACGTCCACTGCTGGGCATAGGCCTCCCCCAACTGTCGCCACATTGACCGGTCCGTGCGACTCGCATCCAGCGGATCCCTACAACATTCACCAGGTCATCGGTCCACCTAGTGGGAGGCCTTCCAACGCAACGACTTCGGGTTCGCGGTCGCCACTCCAAAAAAAAGTCTACTTTAGCCCATAGATATATACCTTACAGACTAACATTCATTTAATAAAATACAAATTGTCTACTGTACGTTCATGTGGCACTAGCACACACACACATCGTGGAAGCGACGGAACACCGCTCTCTGTAGCCCAAAGTCCTCCTCCAAGACGAGGTGCAGATAACACGTTGGCATTTGTGCCGATTCCAAATAAACTGGAATAAGGGCTAGAGAATAATTCTCCAAACTTTGAAAGATTTTCGTATTCATATTTGGACGTAGTTAAGCGAAAAGGATCCTATCCACAACATGGCCAAAAATGACTTTAGCTCACAAACTGATGCTAAATGTTGATACTATAAGCCGCATGTACGTGTTGGTTCTAATGTTGATAAAAATGATAACCTTTTGTATTTTGGTTGGATCTTTTTACTGGCTAGTTTTAATATTTTAGCATCAGTTTGATGCACTAAAGTAATTTTTGGCCATGTTTTGGATTGGATCCTTTTCGCTTAACTACGTTCAATTATTATATGCCCTTTGCAGTAATCATAGTTAATTCGCAAAAAAACGGTATTTTCAATTATCCTACGACACTTATTAATACTGCTTTAAACCCACGCGTAGCCTAAATGTTACATTTTCAAGCATTGTTTAAGTGTCTGCCTACTTGATTTAAATTAAGCAATAAAACTTACGTTTGTGGTACATTTTATTTTATCTAGAGTAAACAGGTATGCCTATACCTGTATGAAAATATGTCGGATTTTCAAACAAAATAGATTTTTTTGATACCGGTTTTGGTATTTTTTAATTCATTTATATTTTTAAGGGACTATATAATTAGATTATGAATGAAAAACGATTATTTAATTATTTACTTTAAGGTATTTTTGTATAGGGTCATAGTTCTTCATAATAGAAAACAACTTAATCAAATAACTTCACTGACTGCCTCGTTGCCGCGTTGGTTTAGTGGACGCAAACGCTACTGCTAATGGTGTGTAGGGTTCGATACCCAGGTCAGGTAAAATGTTATTGGGATTCTAGATTAGTGCCCAATAGGCACAATGCTTAACTAAACCCATACTACCATATTGTCATTGGTTGGTCTTATCTTAAAGTTGCAATAGTTATTTCACGAGAAAGTTGCTTTTATATTTTCTTAAGACTTGCAAAATTGCTTTGGTTTCTTCTGTTTTTCATACTAGTGCTCGTGACTGTATACCTCTACCGAACCCTTCGAAAATAGCAGGCGTGATGTTATGTGATTCAAATCTTTTCATTCTGGTCGTATTCCCCTCCGCCTCTCAGGGCCAAACCCGAAAAATCTTTGAAAATAATTTAACCACTGATTCCATTGTTTGCTGTGGACATTATATGGGATAATGAAATTACTCTCGAATGGGTTAATACACTATTCACAAAATTAGAGTGCTACCAGCTCTGGACAAACGAACCGTGAAAATATGAAAAATCAAGCAACATTATTCAAGTTAGGGCCGCCACACACTTATTTAGTTAGCTTTTTTATTAGCTGTAAATGTACTGAAAGATTGGTGATTTAATTTAATAACTTAAGGTGGAACGCCAGGGTAGCACGCGAAATTCAAAATTTTATTAGGTTTTTTGCAATTTGCAGGTCTGTGTCAGGCTGTTTGTTAAACAAAATATGATTTAAAATTAATATTTATATTTTAGTTAAAACTAGTAAAAGCTAGTTTTAACTAAAACTGTACTGTTATTAACTAAAGGTGCAAGCGCCAGTGTTGTCCGTGAAATTCAAATTTTCTTACGTTTTTTGTACTCTGTAATTTTAATGAATGAATGATTCTCATTTTCTTCGTAACAAATTTTATATCCCATTTTCTTAATCGATTGTACACCTAGACTTACGTTAGCAACTAAGCGGTAATCTGGCGTCTTTGTTGTCAATGTTGTGTTTACCCGTAATTGACATATATATATATATATTATTGAATTATAATATATAATAATTATATTGAATATTACCGTATGATTTAGTATATGTATGTGTAAGTATGTGCTGTGGGTGAACCTTAAGTAAATAAATAAATTGTCTTTTACCCTCGGCGTCTCTCGCAAATAAAAATTATACTATGTCCTAACCTAGGTCTCACGGTTCACATGTGTGAAATCCGTTAAGCCGTTTAAGCGTGAAAAGTTAATAGAGTCACTACCACATTAATTTATTAAATATTAGTGTGCTTCCATAATTTGATATTTTTGTGTGCGTGTGTAAGTTGTCTTTAGGTGTGTGTGTGTGTGTGTGTACGGAGAGAAATGAAATGAGACGGAACTTGGATATTGCTTTACTTGCGGAACGTTTTACAAATATTACAATGGAGTAGTTATTTAGATTGAACGTGCGCCTATATAATAGCTATTGGCGGTTACGGGGGAACTGGTGTCGCCGAGCGCTGCGCGCACGACGAATACAAAATGCTGTGTCAGCGATCCTACAGTATTAATTAGCTGCTTCCCAATGATTATTCTCGAGATTAATTCCTGAGTCTGGGAATGGACTTTGTCTCTATGATGGCGGCTTTTGCATTTATAATAATTACTAGCTGTTGCCTACGACTTGTTCGCTAAATAGATCAAGTTTCATACAAACTTTCAACCCTCGTTTTAACCCCTAAGGGGACGAATTTCCAAAAATCCCTTCTTAGTGCACACTTACGTCATTAAAAGGAACGTTTGTGCAAAATTTCATGCTTCTAGACCCAGCGGTTTCAGCTGTGCGTTGATCGATCAGTCAGTGAATCAGTCAGCTAGTCAGTTTCTTACTTTATATAATTATATAATTTTTTTGTAGTAGTGTGACAACCCTAATTCTAACCTTCAAATTAATAAAAATAAGTTTCACAAACCGTGTGCAAGTTCTTGGACCCGTATAATACAATTTAGTTTTAGTTCAAAAGTCGTGTTAAAGTCAGTTAGGGTTATCCATCCAGGCTTAAAATATTATTCTAGGAATGCTAAGTAGGATTTATATTTACGTTAGTTTGTTCTATGATTTGTTTAAAGGTTTTAGGTGAACATTTAGATTTCTAGTTTAGGTTTCATGCTCGTTAACGATAGTAGGTATGTGTTTCATCATCATTTGCCTACCCTTTTATTTATTTATTTATTTATGGAACACTTCGATCACAAGGATCCGCTGGATGCGAGTCGCACGGGACCGGTCAATATGACACTTGGGGGAGGCCTATGTCCAGCAGTGGACGTCTTTTGGCTGAAATGATGATGATGATGATGAAACATGTTTGCAGACATAAAATAAAAGGCACAGCTAGTACAAAATTAAATAATGACCAATCGCACATTACATATTATTTTAATTATTTCCTTTGTAAGTTAACATTACATTTTCATGAACACACATTATTTGAATACTAACTTGGTACAATAAATTTTAACGATAATTTTGCTGAGTTGACAATACATGAAATAATTGCAATAAATAATTTAACATTTTAATTACTGTGAATTTAATTTTAATGAATGCCCATTGAAATGGATCTGGTAGTGTGTGCTCATTTAAAATATTCATATTTCGTAGAATTTAGTAAATTACATGGTTTCAAAATAGTAGATTCCATGTAGAAGAAAATCTGTTGTGTTTAAGCTGCCGAATTCAGTTTCTTGACAAGATTTTGGCTGATCTGAGGAACAACATTGCACCCTACACTCAGCAATCTTGCTTGCGACCATTACATGTAGTATCGAATCCTAATGGATGGATTTATAGATGTTTGACAGCCTTTCACGCAAAAACTACTGAACGGATTTGGATAAAATTTATCACACAAATAGTTTGTAACCTGGATTAACACATAGGGTAATCCTAAATACATATGTCGCATCCTGGTATATAGGACCCCGGCCAGGACATATTAAGTGACATACATAGTGTCAAACAGTTGTGGGCGCAGAATGGGATACGGGTGAACTAGAGAAATAGCTCCTTTAACTTGTACATGGTTCATAGTTACAGAGTCAATTACTAACACTACTGTACTAACTAAATACTCTGAACTTAAAAGGAAACACGGAGCAGTTTCTAGACCAGTATGTGTCGCGACCACGCCCGAACGATTACTGTCGTTCCATGGGACTATGGTTCGTATCGGACACCATACCTCTAGAGTCAGCACAACGCCTAACAAAGGCGTTTGTGTTTAATTTTAAGTACATACTCATCAGGATCCGACACATACATATTGATCAGGTTGACAGGAAATGTTCTCATATTCCTTTCTGGAACATGTCTAACGAAGACGTTTCTGAACGTCTCTGATTATTATACTTAGTATTTTTTTCCAATTTTATTACGATTGTATTACGAATATTATCAAGCCAAGAGCCATTAACTCTGATTTTAACTTAACATAAGCAAAGCTTGTATCAACACACCACACTACTACATATAACTGGTATAATGCTTAGACGACGAATTGAAAGCAAATACATAGCGTTGGTTATGTAAGCAGATCGCGTATGGTCGTTTAAGCAGGGCGGCGCCAATTTGACGGCCACTAGACGGTACTGTTTATGCACAAGTAGGAAGATTTCCTAAATAATGATAATATATGATAGAGAGCGTCTTTTGTTTACGATTCGGTCACGGTTTTTTATCGTCTTTCTTTGTCTTAATCAAAGTGTGCTCTTCATTTGACCCTTTCATCCAATTAAAATAGCTTTTGATAAGGTAGAAGTCACTTTCATAGTCAAAAAATCGTAACAATATAACATAGCCTGTAATCCCCGAACGGTAAGGGAGAGTTGTACCTAACAGTACACCCAGGTTGCCAGTTATGTTTAAGTCCCAAGTAACAGAGGGCGAGCCTATTGCCATCAACCGGGTACAAATTCAGACTCCGTTTCTGCTCCTGAAACGACTGATGAATTGGTACCCTATGCCTATGGACGCCGACTATAGTAGGTTAATTTCAACGTTACTTTGAACATAATTACAAAACTCGGCTGACCTTTGACTACAAAACAAACGGGAAGATTTTAAATAAAAAAACAAATCAGCCAAATTGATTACCTCCTTTGTTTGGAAGACGGTTAAAAAAGTGAAAGTATTCGATTACGACGCGAGTGCTATAATATTTAGAAAGTGTATAGTTTATCGATTTTAGAGGAGCTTGTGGCTAAATACATAATTACTGTCGCTCGGGTCGATCTTCAGGTTAAGCCGCACTTGCCTGGGTTGATCCGTGGATGGGTGACCGCCCATTACATACCGAGTTTCCTTCGTGTCTCGGAAACACACGTTAAGCCCGCCAGCTGTACCATCTGTCAATTGTAGATTTTTGACAGTCGTTACAGGTAGTCAGTGGCCCGAAAGTCTGACAACCAGTCTTATCAAGAGTTATCGTATTACCCAGTACTAACTGGGTTGTTGAGGTCAGACAGACAGTCGCGCCAGATCAAATACTGGTATTCAACTGCATCCGGTAAGACTGAAGCCGACCCCAAGATATTTGGGAAAAGGCTAGACAGATGATGGTATAGTTTATCGATTTTACAAATAAAATATACTTATTTTTCCGATAGCGAAGATCTTCACTACTTAGTATCAAACCCATTCCCACTTCCATCCCAATGAAAAGGAGCTCGCGAACGCTTTAAAATTCATCACCCACTTAAAAAACATTTGAACGTTTAAATTTTCATGGCAGTCATACATAGCCGGGTTTACATAATTCTTTCTGCGAACTAATCTACATTGTAAAGGTAAAAGATGCTGGGCTACGCGATACGTGTTACTGACATCGTATGCTTTCCTTGTTTCACAGAGCAGCTGCGTCGGCCGCTGCTAGACTCGGCATTTTCCACATCTATACTTCTATACTACAATATTATAAAGCTGAAGAGTTTGTTTGGTTGAACGCGCTAATCTCAGGAACTGCTGGTTTAATTCTAATTGAAAAAATATTTTTGTGTTGGATAGTCCATTTATCGAGGAAGGCTATAGGTTACATAACATCACGCTACGACCCTTAGGAGCCGCGCAGCGTGTGACACCGTGGGGAACAGCTAGTTTTAAATACAATGCAAGCGTGTCACCGTTCATTCACACTGGGACACAAATAAGAAGATAGAAAGAAGAAGAAGACGATATATTTCTGCAAAACCTGCCGACATTTGTTCAAAGGGCACAAATATTAATTGAAGGGGGTGTCCAACTATGAACTTGGTCATGGTTGGGTATTGATATTAATTAACTATAGCTACGAATATTATAATTTTTAATATATTTTTTTAATGTAATTTTACTGTTTATGTTGTTTAATTCTGTGTTGTAGCATCGTATTGGACTTGGTCTGTAACGTTGCTATGGTTGGTGGTGAATAAGTAAATAATGAATAAATAAGATAAGCATAACATCAAGCCTGTAATCCCCGAAGGGTTAGGCAGAGGTGAACTTAGCCTTCTGTAGCGCGGTGTAACATTTCTGTTCCAAATTGATTCTCTGCCTACCAAAATTCAAATATTTTTTCAAACCCATTTTGTGTCAATGTAACTTATCTATAACATACAGATGTATCGACTTAATTAAACATAAAAAGTAGATGGCGTTATGCCGCGTGATGGCCGTTGTTCGTCGAGATTGAGATTGTTTGTTGAGCTTTTTCGTGCACTTTTATTTCATTTGACTGTCATTTTTAACTACTTTTTTTTTAAAAATCTACAAAAGGGGTGAGCCAATTGCTGGGCACAAATCCAGACTCCAAAAACAATTTACTCGACCCGGGAATTGAACTCTGGACCTCATGCTCAGCAGTCGCGCTTGCGACCATTGCACCAACAACGCAGTCCAATAAGCCTATAATACTCTCACTACTGACTGTAGAAGGGAATTGGGGTGTCGCCTGACTTCGATTGGGGTTCGAGGACATGCAGGTTTCTTAAAGTTGTTTTGAAGGCAGTGGTGATGAAGCAAACTACACAAAGTGCCTGCTTGGATTCGGGCCCACAAACCTACCTCTCATTGGCCACGGCCGTGGCTACTGGGCCGACACTCTACGACACAAACTGACAGCTTTGAAGGCGGTTTATAACAGAAGTCGTGCGCGAACGCACTTTTGACGATACGAAATTTATTTTATGCGGTATCTAGATGTTGATAACGCGGCGATTCCATGCTCTGTGTGTGTAACACGATACCTGTTCCCACTGACAATGTATTTGCCGGGTTTATTTGAATTTAGTTTGGATATGTTTGATTTGAATGTGATGTGTCTGTGATTTAGGCCTCGAAGTGATAATTTGACAGATTCTGGAAATTACTACGCTGCTTGTGTGGCATTTAACGAAGGGTAGATCTTAAAATGTGATGATTAGTGGGTTAATATAACGCGTGGGTATATATATATGCTTCGCAAGCATAACATTACTAAGATTTCTATAAGTGCTGATGCTTACTCAATTAACTACGGAAGGGGCTATAAGCGACTACGCATTTTATTTTATCACTAGCTTATTCCCGCGGCTTCGCCCGCGTGGTTTATCGGTAATTGTTTCACGAGATTGTATGTGTAATCTATGTGCCAAATTTCATCCAAATCCATTCAGTGGTTTTTGCGTGAAAGAGTAACAAACATCTATCCGTCCATCCATCCATCTTCACAAACTTTCGGGCAAGAATTAAGAAGCATAATAATTGAAATCGTAGTAATAATGCATACCGTTTCCCAACAGTATAGGTAGTACAGCGGTCATAGAGGTATTTACAAAAAATATACATATTGAACGTGTATTTTAATAAAAAACGTGTGAAAAAGTTGAAACTTTCACGTTTAATATCCCAGGTATGATGCAGAACAAAAAAATATCACATTTACGGGATAAACACGTGCTTCTCGGCTTCGTTAAGGGTGTTTTGACTCCCCTTATTTACCTCCACAACCCCACTAACCTTGAAGATTATTTATCGACAAGAGTTTTCCAAAAGTACCAAAGTAAAATACACGTGCCGATTGCGTATACAAAATATTGACTTAACCCGACAAAGTAACAAAAAAGCTCCCACATATTTTTGCCTTAGCACCAAACAATACCGTTTATACGCCTTCTATTTAGCCCAGCAACAATAAACGCTGGGAAAACAATTGGAAAATAAAACAAAGTACGGTATTCAGTAATTGCTTTTAATAATTAACAGGCGCGAGTGAATCAAGCGATCACGGTGCGTTTCCAGCTACAAATCACTACGTGATTGTTGGTACAAGTTAGTAGCTAGTGGTGTTATGTTGATCGACGGGACTTGATTTATTTGTTTTGTGTTTGTGGTTATCACCACCGTGGTGAATAAAGTCCATTGCGAAGCTGTGCATACGGTCTTGGGTACAAATTACAATTTCCAGATCACACAAAGTGATTATGCGTTCTTTCTTCAGGAATTTCTCAGCAACAGCATAGTGTCTGAATTTATGCTCGATTGTCGCCCTATTACATGAGAATAACAACACACACAACACACACACACGCAACTGGCGAAATGTAGGTGTATTAAGGTACACCTCAGGCTAACTCTTAGACGATTAGAGGCGAGATATTATGTGTGAAACTTCTAAGGCGCTTTAAATCGCGATGCTTTAGGAAGCGTACATATAAAGTACAGCTATGTAACCTACATTTACCCTTCGATATCGGTGAACATAATAATGCTTAGAAATTTGCCAAATGCAGCTGTAGACGGATAAAACTGCAGGAATCAGTCAAATATTTGTTCAACCACATGATCCAACAGCCAACAATCCAAGCATAAGACGCCATAGCGTCATTTGACACCAAGAGGTATATTGCAGCCATATATTATGTTGCTTTCGAAGCTTTGCTTATTTCTAGTAATAGTCTGGGGGTTTGCTTAAATTTAGCACATGAGAATGTTAGACCACATTGAGTACTTACAATCGGAAATCTGCTGATGTTTTTCTCTTTTTTCATGGAAGAATAGCATAAATTAACGCCATGGAATCAGTTAAATCTGAAGGTCTAGACAAAGTGACATTACACATAGACACATAATCACAAAATGAACATACACATAGACACATAATTACAAAATAAACATACACATAGACACATAATCACAAAATGAACATTCACATAGACACATAATCACAAAATAAATATACACATAGACAAATAATCACAAAATGAACATAATGTTCGATCTGTAAATTTTTCAAAATGGAAAGTTTTACAGTTTCGGGTAGCGTGATAGCGTACACGATAATGACGATTTTGAAATATATGAATTGAAGCCGGCTTTTTCTATCTGAGGCTAATCTTTTTGCTTCTTCATATATTGCAATTTATGAAAGATGTAAGAATAGAAAAGGATTTGTATCTATAAATCACCGCTGTCTCTCTTCACAGAGACCACACGCAAAACAGACCTTCGGTCATATATCAAGCACATTCAGACACATTGGTCCATTTAATGAATTGCACCAACCGTCCTGATGCTTCCGAAATCTGTTGTGATTTAAACGCCACCCAAATTTATTATAAGCTCAACATCCCCACTGATAACTCGGATTCAATTTAGGATAACCACCGTTCTATCCACGTAAGCCAAAAAGTGATAACTCAACAAATCAATGTTTTGAGAAAACAAGGAATCTCATTATTTAAAAATCACGTATAGATTTTGTTATTTCGATGTTCGTACGAAGTGATCTCCGAAACCACCCAACCGATTTCAATGAAATTTTGTAAACGTGTATTTATTTTTTGGTTCCAGCTTGAAAGATAGAATAGTTTTGGACTCGAAAGGCACCGTGCGAAGCAGGGGCGAGTCGCTAGTAAATTATAGAAATAATATCACTCTTATACATCGACTAAAATGAGATATGATGCATAGTTTTCTTGCTATTTTTTTAAACATTCCAATATTATATCATTAAAATCAATTCATCTTATGCGCGATGTTTTAGTTTCCAAGATGCGAAAAAAAAAACAGAATTTTCGATTTTTTCGAGATATCACTTTTTGGATCACGTGGCAGCATTTCTGTTTTCCCGAAATAAAGTTTGTGTTATATTCCGACTGTTCGTGAACTACGACAAATTACACTATAGCTGCGATCGAGACAAATCTATCTACGTTCTGGCAAAAATCCAATCGCATACTGTAAGTGAGGAATCTTTATAGAAACCATGGCTAGTATGCATGTATGTGTGGTGAAGGAAAAACTTTGTAAGGAAACCAGCATGTCATAGAATTAAAAATTAAAATACATGTGACATCCAAAAACGAGAACTGGAACCATGTGTCCTTCCCCTCTCGCAGAGTGTTGCAGTAATGGAAAAGTTATGGGTAACTTAGGTAAGGATTATGAAAATGGTGTTTATTTTGCAAATAGGTTTTAACAAACACTTTTACACATCGTATTTTTTTTTAATGAGACCGGTGTTTCGTACCTGACTACTCTGAGAAGAAACAGCCGAAACGAACTCAGAGGTAATTTTCTATTTTTAGGTCCAGACATAATCTTTGGAGACACTAATCATGCAAATAAGTGTCTGAGGATAGTCTTTTGAACAAAAAACCACATAGATTTGAGTAGACCTGTCCAGCCAGTGCAAGCAGTTATCGTGTAGCTCGACTCGTATGCCATTATATTATTATCTGATTTAAAAGAGTGTCCATGGAGTTTCTTGCCCGTTCTTCCTCCATAGAGATCTACGTTAGGGAATGGGCAACTACAGTACTTTCACAGTTTTTATGCCTTGTGACTGGAACTGTAGCTATTGTTGTCTTTGTTTCGACAATTCAAAAGTGCCTGTAACTGGCCTATTTGAAATAAATGCTTTGATTTGATTTGATTAAAGGCTTTTGATATTTACCGATCTGTACATATGCTATCAAACATCATCAACCTTAGCTGGAACTTGGTAAATAGAAATGTGTTGACATTTTTAAGCACTTATCATGAAATCTACTGACACGATATTTCACATTTCCACTAACCGACGGCACATGTTGTACTCCCAGTTAATCCAAACAATTACATTATTGCTACGAATCGTGCTGCTAAGCTATTTCGTATAATCAGCCTAGGACATTCCCACTGCTGGGACACAAGTGGGTCATAATCCACCACGCGGACCCATGCGGGTTGGTAGGTACTCACAATGTTTACCTTCAACATTTTGAAAGCATATTCAATTGATTCGATGGTTGGGGTGCGCGTATTGGCTTCAAGTTACCGTTACTCTAAAGCTACACATTCGACATTCACACACACATACACACACGTACATCTGCTTTCAAACATAATATCAGCTGGAACCTGCTCCCCAAAAGCCACTAACATGAAATCTACTGACACGATATTATTCGGAAACAGATTATATGGCATCCGATTCCACTAGCCGAAGGCACATGTCGTACTACCAGTTAATCCGGACAATTGTCTGATTATCGCATTAGGATTTCAATTTAGAGTATTTCTACAAACGCTAAACGGTACTGCTAAGCTGTTTGTGTGGGTATTACGAAGGATTTGTGTAATGCTGTGCTGCTCGCTACTGTTAATTAAGCAGAATTGTGCAATTTGTGTTTCTGTAGTGTCGATGATGAAGTGTTGCCGATTCTGGAAAGAGGATTAGAGGTGCAATGATGAGGAGGATTCCCTGTTGTTGGTTTTCAGGAAAAACATGTTGGAAGGTAAATTCTGTACTGAGATAATCAAACTACAGTTTTCGATGATTTATTTAGGCTTAAGTACAAAATAAGCACTTCACATGATCATTTCTTGAATGAGTCAACATATTATTTTATTCCTTGAAGAGGATCGGTTCTGCCATCGTCGAAAAGTAAAAACTTTTGTAATACCTAGTTAGTACAAAAGATCGAAATTCTGTCACCTACAAACTTACTTGAGAAGGTCAAATGTTTCAAAATTCATGTAATTAATGAGATGTTTATCTGCATGGTAAGACTGGAAACTGTCCCCGACATATTTTAAACAAATCGAGAATGACAGCATCATCGTCTGCGGCGCCCGTTCCCAGCTGTGTTGGTGTGACTTCTAGCCCAATCAGATGTAGCTGAATACCAGTATTTTACATGAAGCGACTGCCTATCTGACCTCCACAAACCAGTTAGTACTGGGTAATACGATACCCGTGGTAAGACTGGTTGTCAGACTTTTGGGCCACTAACTACCTTTAACGACAGCCAAAATCTACAAATGACAGTCGCGACCAACGGCTTAACGTGCTTTCCGAGGCACAGAAGAAACTTGGTATGTAATGGATGGTCACCCATCCACGGAACAACCTAGGCAAGCGCGACTTCACCTAAAGATCGACCCAAGCAGTTGTTATTATTTAGCCACGAGAATGACAGCATTATTAATATTATAATGCCAAACCCTTCTAAAATATCTTAAACAACCATTTAAACCTCGCCCCCACCAATCACGTCCAAATTATACGTTATCGTAATTTAATATAATAATCACAGCACTCTTTACCACTTTAAGACTGGATAGTGTAGCCAATTTGGCTCACTTAATTACGTGTAAGGGTCGCCTTGCGGGCCTGACATCGGACACCGTATATAGTTGTATAGTTAAGTTACTAGCGCTGACGTCATCGCTGTAAAGCTTTGACCACACTGCAGCATAATGTATCTGACAAATTTCGTTACACTTATACTGTCACTTAAGGGATATCTTCCGTGATTGTTCATTATTTTGAGCTCCGGATATTTCGGCGCTGTTGCAAGCGCCATGATCGCGGGTTGACTGGAGAATGCGGCTGGATGGAAAATAAATTGTTAAGAGCAGACAAATCTATCTACCCTCTTTATCGGGAGCTCAAAATAATGAACAATCACGAAAAATATGCCGTAAGTGACAGTATAAGTTTAATTGTAAACCGTGAAAGCTTAAAACAGTGTTTGAAATTTCGTTACATTCTTGATAGTAAGTAAATCGAATATATCATAGCCTTACTGGTCTAATTACCTACCTAAAACATTGCTCAGTAGGACGGTCTTGGGTTCGATTCTTAGACTGGGCTAAGTGTTATTGTGGTGGCAAAAATTTCTCAGTAATAGACCATGTAGTGACAGAACCTGTTAGTGTTAATATACTCGACCTCTATAACATGGTACAACATAACTAGCGAAATGTGGGTGTACTGTAGATACACCTCTACCTACCCGTTCCGGAATTACAAGCGTCATGTTGAGCACTTGGTGGATAGTACGCTTACGCCGGGAGCAGCAAACACTGCGTTACCGGGTTTCGGGTGACGAAAGCGCTAAACAGTTTTTTTTTTTTCAGTTCTTGTCTGACACAATTTGGATTGCCATCGACACGCCAAGAAGAAGAAGCGTCATGTTATGTCGAATGTAAAAATTTCAGCCGTCTTTGTAGATATCCCTTAGTGTGGACAAGGCTTTATGTTGCTTTCTGTAGAAATAAGGAATAGTACGTCATCTTAGTGTAGTTTGATACTGTATAGTTTAGCTTAAAATTAGCCTCTATCTCTCTCTATATTGAATAGATTATAATTATGAGGTGGATAGAAAGCCAAGTCCTCTATTATAAAGGGTGTAAATAGACCCTTAACACAAACGAAAGGCACTTGTTCTCCCCGTCTTTGCGATCATTTTTTGTTCTAGACCATACCTGGGAACCTTCTAGTTACGGAAATATTGGGAGTCAAAGTTCCAACTTTTTCACAAGTTTTTTTTTTAAAAATACATGTTTTTATTGTAAGATTTCTATTCAATCCATCCATCGGCACGATGCTTTAAGTGCTTTCCACCGAGTCCTACCTTAAAATGTGATTTATAACCCCAAAAAAAAAAGTCGATTCCCAGCAATAATTTTTGCGTCAAGTTACTTAGTGTTATGTACAGAATGCCTGGTTGACGGGTATGTGAAGAGTCTGCTTACTCCCTGTATGAATCCCTCAATTCTTTCTTAATCGTGTGGTTAGTGCCTAACCTGGTGTCAGAGTTTTCATACCGCCCATGGCCCTCTGACTTGAACGACAACGAGAGCCATCTCTTAGCTATACTGGTTTCCTCACGATGTTTCCCTTCACCGAAGCAAGTGATAATTATACAATATGCACATGAATCCGAAAAAATCAGAGATCCCTTGGCAGTCCGACGGTCCCACCACTAGGCTCAATACTCAATTTTTTATTGCATTCCATATGTATTACAAGATGGTGTACAAAGGTAAAGATCAGTATGGACCCTGTCGGGCACAGCAACATTAGGAGAGAGGAAGAGGGCTAAGCAACACAGCATCACTGCTTTCCCTCCCTTCCTCAATAAAAGTTGGTAAAACGTCTCTTTCGTACATTTATTGCGCAGCCATCAATCCATCTTCTGTGTTGGAAAGAACCGTGACGAAATAAAAAGTTTTCAGCTACATAAGATTAAGTGCTAATTACGAATTAGACTTTCAGAAATCTTAGAAAACCACCAAGGACTTTAGTAATTACCAAAACCAATTAACTAAGACCTATCTTATTACGCAGGTAATATGTATATTAGCATAGTGATGTTTACCAAGGCAGGCTCAACACTGATTAGTTTGCAATTAGCGTATTCTCCGCTGAATACAAGTTACTACTTACTGATATTAATGTCTCGACAATGGCCTTGCGTGTGCTGAATTAATGGGAGGAAGTTTTTAAAGATGCTTGATTAAATTAAAGAAGTGTTATTGGGTTTTTGAATCAGTAATTTCTCAATAGCAGCCGCGGAGTCTGGATGTGTGCCTGGTTGATGGCAAAAGGCTCGCCCCCATGACATGGGACTTAAACTTAACTAGTGACATGTGGGTGTTCTATTAGGTACACTTCTGCCTTACCTTTCGAGGATTACAGGCGTGATGTTATGTTATGATACATAATATACCATACAAATTAAAGGTATTAAAAAGTAGGCATTTTACATAGGGTGACACAATAGGCGTTCTTAAGCGCGATATTTTCAAAAAAATGTTTGGATGGATTACAGGTAGAAAACAATACTGCAAGTACTATTAACAAAACAGTCATAACGAATTAGTTACCTAATCAATGAAATTATTCTAAGTACTAATTGAATTAAAGTCCTACTTGAAACTATCCTGAAGTGGCTTCTTACAACACAAAAAAAAATATGAATAGAAAACAAGTTAACACTATGGACAATTACGCAACAAAATAACTTTTCGATTTTGAATTTTATAATATTATGTAACTTTATGTTAAAATCAAACTAAACCGCAGATATAAATCACATGGCGAAAACAATACCAAAGTGAAAGCCATCGTCCACAGAGGACACAGCCACACATACCGTCACTCGTAATTACAATAGATCATTCTCAATACCCCGGAACAGTGCCAGGCCGAGTTAAAACTAACACCAGGAATTCCCGTACGAATCCCATGGCTTTGGCTCGTTTCCACACATGAAAGGTGCTCTCCTAACAAGAGGACACCCCGTTAGTGTCATTGGGCAGATATGTTCAGAAGGTTTACTCCTTTGCCCTTAAAACTATTATAATATGAAGTGCCTTATTGGCCGAGTGGTCGCAAGCGCGACTGTTGAGTATGAGGTCTTGGATTCGATTCCTGAGTCGGCCAAACCGTTATTGGGGTTTTTAACAGCAACGGAGTCTAGTCTAAAAATTTGAGTGGTGAAAAGTAGTGTTGTTGATTGATTGAAGACGTGAAAGCAAAATATATAGATAATTATTGACGACTAGCACTTCATCTGTGACTTCGTCCGCAAAAATTGTGATAGCTCGGCTAATATACATGATATAAATATAATTTATATACTATAGCAACCACGAATAATGTATCTTTCTATCAACGAAAATAAATATAGAATTGGATCATTAGTTCCGAAGATTACCCCCTATATACAAACTTACAAATTTTACCTCTTCATAATATTAGTATGGATGAATAATGTTGCAGTATTTAATCAGTATTTACGGCCCTAACTAAAGCGACATAGATGTAATTAGACGTTGAAAGCATTTTTTTTTCGAAAAAAAAATGCTTTCGAAAAATCTAAAGAAAATTAAAACCGATGTATCTTACACTATATCCCCTAAAAAACATCTCTCGTGCTTCCAATTATCGGTAATCGCTTACCGATTAACTCCCCTATTTCTTGAAACATAAAGTTCAATTTGCCGTAACTAAACAAGGTCATCCATTGGCTTGGACGAGGGTTCACGGCAATTGTTTTAAATAGCCGTTTTCGGTAAAAGACGTATTTTTAATGCCTTTCCTAAGTGTAGATTAAAATCACATTGATTATACCACATTATTCTTTAAAGCTTTTATTAAGTAAAGCAATCTTTTTCCATTAAGGGTTTGTGAAAAATTGGGTTTGGAGCGAAAAACTGTAATCATGTGCAGTGATTTAATTTCATGAAAATAATGTTTGAAACTTTAACCTTTAAATTATTACATACAGAAATAATAATTACGGGTGAAGTTATGACACGGATTTTTAGGACAAAAAGTTAGTTCTTTTTTAGGATTTTGAATAAAATTAACAGAACTGTATTAACTGTAAAATTATAAGAAAGGAAGAATTTAGGATTATTTGCATTGACTTATCGTTTAGCCAACTAAACTGCAATACCTATTCCACATATCGCTTTCAAATTTATCATAAATAAACGACATCATTTGACGTCCAAAATTTACCTACCACAGTTTGACATTCACTCCAACAATCAAAGCGCCTCATATACCACTTGTATACTAAGCTAAACACACGTGGTCGCACTCACTGCTCATTGCTGATAGCTCGGCTGAATGTGGCCTCGTAATTAGTGCTGTCTTGCAATTAGGTCGCACTTCCTATAATAATTGATATTTAGATGCATCCTGAGGTTGACTGATGAGAGACATTGATTTGTTCCATATTCAGAGGAAATGCTTCACGAAAGTCGATGACAGTAAAATGCTATGTAATTTCAATATTAAATAATTTTATTTCCAGCCAAAGCTAGATCCAGGCTTGGAGGCAGGATGCAGCATCCCTGGGATCCCGCCAGGAAAAAATGCACCTGTCAACATCTGAGAATGCCACATCATCATCTGCCTAGCCTTTTCCCAACTATGTTGGGGTCGGCTTCCAGTCTAACTGAATGCAGCTGAATACCAGTGTTTTACATAGCAACTGTCTATCTGACCTCAACAACCTAGTTGATACTGGGTAATACCCCTTGATAGGACTGCTTGTCAGATTTTCGGGCCTCTGACTACCAGTAACGACTGTCAAAGATCTACAAATGACAGCCGGGATCAACGGCTTGATGTGTTTAACAAGACATGGAGGAAACTCGGTATGTAATGCGTGGTCGCCACGGTGGTACCCAACCACGAACCAACCTAGGCAAGCATGGCTTAAGCAAATGATTGAGCCGAACGCCTGTTATTATTTAGCCACGAGCTCCTCCTCCTGATGATGCCACATATTAAACACAAATGTTGTGTGTCAGATATGGATTGAGGTTATAATTACCACAAATTTTGCCCGTGTATTTTTACGGGTGAGAAGTCCCGAATAAAAACAATTTAATAATGAAATAACATAACATTTTATTGTTCAGCATCGATGGATAATATATTATGTAAAACGATAGAAAAACCTACGATGTTTATTCCTGGGCCAAATAATTGACGACCATCGACCAATTACATCGTAATAATAGATGAAAACCGAGAGGTTGTTTGTAAACGTCTCATAAGAAACGAATTTTACTAAACAAATAAATCAGAATTACTATCTCGAATATCTTCAATTAAAATTACTCCAAGTCATAACAAAACATAATTTTAGCCTCTAGACACTCAGAAAACAGGCATAACAAAATAAACTCAGAAACGAAGCAAAGAAGCAATTTCTCATAAAATAACAAATTTAGTTAAATTTGGGCCTGATAAAGTCCACTTCTGGCCAAAGTAAGTGGGTCCCCGAATTAATTCAAAAGATAACGGCCCGCGATAAATAATAGAAACGTTAGCTTTAAATAGAGGGACTTCATAACTTAGCATTGTGCAAAGGTTCCTTTAAGATTTCTTTGTTAGAAAAATCCTTGAATTGCCAGTTTATTTTTTATTCATTGTAAAATGGGTTTGTTTCTAAGATAGTCTCATTTTCGAGGAATTTTTCGTTGATTTTTTTGGAGTAAATTCATTATGTATGTGTTTTTGAATTGGTTTTTGAGAAATAAAAAACAGATTTTTTTCTTAGAGTCGCAACAAATAAAGAGTACCTAGATGATGATCTGAAAAGAAAATAGGACTCGTTGTTTTTTGAATAAACTTTTTAATTAACGTGAAAAAAAAAACCAAATTACTGACCCGATTTTGATGGCCAATTTCTATGGGACCAACCGGGAAGTATATCCTTTCACTTAAAAAAAGAACTTTTCAAATTGGTTTAGAAATGACGGAGTTATGAGGTAACAAACATAAAAAAATAAATTAAAAAAACAGCCGAACTGAGAACCTCCTCCTTTTTGAAGAAAGTCGGTTAAAAAGGATCTGCAATTCTGCAATTACATTTTCTCTATTACATGGGACTGACGCACTGAAGTACAGTACTGCCCAACCCTGCAGGGATTACAGGCGTGTTGTTATGTTGTTTGACAAACAGGATCGATAATTCGATATAATCTATCCATCCCAATCATCAGTCAAAAACTATATTACTGCCCATCCCGTTTTACGCGCAACAATACCGACAAGCAAGAATAAAATTAATGTTTCCTAACGAAAATGTCAAAGTAAATGGTTTCGGTAACTAGGTTTGTCTGGCATGTAAGCTAGACCAGACTCTTGTACCTATTAATTAGTTGTTCTATATGTTATAGGTACCAGTGTGTCGGTAAACCCAATTTGTCATTGTCGTACCCTTGTCATTAGACAACATTTTGGTCTATATTAGGTTCGTACAGGGATTATTATAATCTTTTTTGGCTGTAGTAGTTTTTCTGGCTTTAAGTGTAATCAAGTTTTGGGGTAACTTAAATAAATTTTGATTTTAAAGACACATATGCCTATAATTTTAAAATCTTTATATTAAAAGACTTTATTTATTTATTTTACTGTTTATATCCACAATATATACAACACAGGAAATAACTTTATAATACTTGAGTACATAGGTACTGCTTATTTCCTAAGAAATTTCTGCCAGCAGACCTGCAAAAGGAGAAGTGAAAAAAAAGAAATGTAGACAATACTGTGTAGAAACGGAAGAGAATAAGGTGTTTATGTGTCTTACCTAAGTTAACCTAAAATATTATATTATATTTAAGATCAATCTTTAAAATCCTAGTCTGTTTCTACTTGTTCGAAAAATAGCAGCACCTATAGATTCACCCTGCTTGCGAGTTCTTTTCTTTTCTTTGTTTTTTTTTTAAGAAACGTTGGACCCCCACATCAGAAATTTCTCCTGTATCGTAGATTACAAACAACAAAACAAAAACATTTAAACTGACGTTTAAATGTTTGCGGGTAGATGTTCCGGGTCTGGCTGCTTGTGTATGTCAATACACAAGCAGCCACACCCGGAACAACTACCCGCAGGCCATTTGTTCCGTGCTGAGATCGAACGCGCAGGACGCAGCGCAGCAGCCAGTCGTTCAGCCAATGCACCAACCGTGCCGTGCGCAAAACAAAGGCTCTTCTGTAATATGCGTATTCAGTCCACAATGCACCCTTTAAAAAAGCTTACATGACAATAGAGAACCATTTTCTTTTGTAAATAATATAAATGAAATGTGCGTGCAGTATGCCTCGCTAGATACAAGGAAAACTGTGTAAGGCCGATTTCGGCGTGAATTAAACCGACTTCGGTGACGGGTTCGTTACGTGTCGATGTTCGTAACAACGGTCGAAGATGGGTCCGTTGTTTGACGATACGGGATTTATAACAAAATTGGAAGTTAAAATAAGTTCATTAGTAGTAGGATAGAGGAGCTCGTGGCTAAATAATAACAGCCGCTCGGGTCGATCTTTAGGTTAAGCCGTGCTTGCCTAGGTTGGTCTGTGGATGGGTGACCGCCCATTACATACCGAGTTTCCTCCGAGCCTCGGAAAGCATGTTAAGCCGTTGGTCCCGGGCTGTCATTTGTAGATCTTTGACAGTCGTTAGGCAGTCAGTGGCCCAAAAAGTCTGACAACCAGTCTTACAAAGGGGTATCGTATTACCCAGTACTAACTGGGTTGTGGAGGTCAGATAGGCAGTCGCTCCATATAAAATACTGGTATTCAGCTGCATCCGGTTATACTGGAAGCCGACCCCAATAAAGTTGGGAAAAGGCTAGGCAGATGGAGTAGTAGGATCGAACTAAGATTTATAGAAAACGATTAACATCTTTCTGATAAAAATATTGAAATGCGTATAAAACATACAGTTAAGTAATCATTAATGTCCAGGGGAGATCTATGCATCTGCACCATAGTTATTTTTGCTACTCAAGCTTGTCTTAACGTTCAGCAATGTTTATAAGTAAGAGGGTAAAAGCTTTATTTACAGGTGAAGTAAAACTGTTTTTTCCACTTTTCTTGTTTTAGACGACAGTATTACAGGAACAGCTTATAATAATTCATCAGTGTCGATGGTGTAAAATTTTACATCACCTACAAATTGCAAAAAAATTCTAGAAAAATTCTCGAACCTTCTCTACAGTTCTATAGTGAAGCATTCTAGACTCGAACGTAGAGTAATCTAGAAATTTCTCGTAAAACAGCTAACGTAAGGGACACAGTCCATATTAACTTCGAAAAGTCCAAACACTCCATTATCAAACAATGGAAACCCACAGCAACACCTGCTTGCATCAGGAAATGGTATCCGATGTTATCTGTCCCGTGTTAAGTGAAAACTGAAGCGTGCCGTGTAACCGTGCCGGATTTATCTACTTGTAATGCTAACTCATCTGGGTGACTGAGTGTGGGAGCCAGGCTTGATAAGGGAAATTGGAATCGAGACTGCACGGGAATTGAAGATGGATTTTCTATTGAAATAGGGCGGGGATTCAAGAGTACACTACTCTTGAATTCTTTGCCTTAAAAGGAGACTGCTGGATATGCCTTGTGCCATAAATCATCACTGGAACCCAGTTCCCACCAAAGTGGAGACGAAGAAGAAGAGAGCTGGCATATAGGGATCGAATTGTAGCGACACTACAGCAACATAGTACAAAAAGTACGACAGCACCATCTGTGCCACAAATGAAGAACTAACTTCAAATTCCTGAATGGCGATATTAAAGTTATCCGCGACTTAAGACCATAATATAGAAAAACCGGCACCAGCTTTTGAGCAGTAGCCCAACAGGCACAACACCCGTCTGGCCCCATAGAAATGGAAGGATCCTCCTCCTTCCATTTCTATGGGGGGTGAAGAACTTTACACCCACCTGTTCTTCATACCCATACAGAGCAAGCACGTTGGTAGAAATCTAAACCACGTCAGTTGTCCTGTGGTTAGTTGATTCCTGCCAGTATGTTCTCCAATCCACTCATCTCCGCTTTGGTGGGAGACGGGCCGAAGCTTTTGCCGTAGTACCATAAGCCAAAAGTCCGTTGTAACACTTAGAGCTGGCTTAGTGTATTACAGACTTTCCAAAAACTTTGCCAAAGGCGTGCTGCCTTCCGTATGATTCAAGAAATCTACGGAATCCGTCAATCTTATGGGCAAACATGATAATCTTAAAAGTGGTCGAACCACCATTGTTGCAACATTGATCTTGGTACCATTTGCAAACTATGTTCAAACAATTCTGGATGTATACTAGCAACAAATACAAGACCGGATTTAATTGAAACTAAGATTGGAGGCTGAATAGATCACGTACAAGGTAGCTGGTACGTCCCTATTCAAGGAGTATAAAAAAAAGCTAAGTAGTACATAGACCAACATAACTAAAGGGCGTGCACTTATAAAATACTTTCAAGAAAACCGAATATAATATCAATTTACTAACAGAACCACATCAAGCAGTTTCAATGAGCGTAAAATCGTTAATTGACATCACACCATTCATGTTTCCACAACCCACATCAATTTGCCTGATATTCTATCAATGGACTATTGAAAAGACAATACACACACACACACATAGAAAAACACACCCGCACACATTCAAAGAAAATACTTCTAACGCACTCACACACACTCACATGGATAAATTAGACGGAATCAGTCAACACTCTACTTTGCCACAGTAGACATAATATTAGTATTAACATGCAGTAATCAACTAGGAATAAATGATCGTAATCGGCTCACATATTGCAAAGCATTTACACGAATTCTTAGTATGCTTCAGGTATCAGGTGACTCCGAAGAAAGTCGGGTCACATCGATACAAGAGGTCACGTTTTTTGTGTGTAGTGTAACATAATAAAAAGATTAGTTGGCCACCCTAAAATCCACGTTTTACACACAAACATTACATAACATCACACCCTTAATCCCTGAAGGATTAGACAGAGATGTACTTAATCTTCTTTTTAACGTATCGATGGCAAAAAGTTCAAATATGATTCATCCAAAATTCAGCTACGCGAACTCCACTCGCCGATGCAGTCAAGTGGTCATCAAGTGCACACAAGATGGAACGTGGGCCATTGGCCATGGTGTATCAATAGTACATCCTCATTTCGTTAGTTATGTTTAAGTCCCACGTAATTAGGGGCGAACCTATTGCCATCAACCATCAACAGGCACAAATCCTTGTTTTATTTTACAAAGAGGGCCTAGTTAGTTAACTGGTTATCTTACACTGTGACTGCATTCAACGCTTGTAATATCACACAAGTGCTATTTCCGAACTATCAAAAGCTTTTGACATCTAACCCATCGCTACATTATGACACACGTGTTATTCTCGATAATTTCGTCACTGATTAAAGCCACTAATAAATCATCGGCATAAAGGATCTGTGAATAACGAGCGCATGATTTCAGCGTTTTATCAAATAATTTGTGGATATACGCGTTTGGCAGGTTTGATTTCATTATGATACTGCCATTTAATTTGGCTGTAAGCTGATTAAATTTGGGGAGAGGGATGGGTGGACGTGGACAGTTGCGAGAGAGAGAGGAATGGAGATAGAACATGTAGTGAGCTTGTAGTTGTGATGGGTCGTTGGGTGATCGTGTTTTAGGCAGTTAATTTTAGTAGTAACATTATATTGATTATGGTTGACCAAATGCATATTGATGCAGAACAAATAAGTAACACGCTTGCATACTGAAATATCGTGTTTTAAACAAGTAAATGTTCAGAATTCGTTATCAAGATTTACTTCATTTAGCAGTATGCAGTTTCTTAGGGCTGACGCTAAAAAGGAAACGTTGTTAACGTAATCTAATAAAGATTTGGGTCACCAGGTCACTGAAAAAAATCTCCTTTGAAAGACATTTAAATGTGTTTGCAAAAGACGGGACAATGTGAATAAAATCGTTATCTAATTGCAAGAGCCAAAGTGGCCATTGCTCGCCCGCCTTGTTCTAGTTTAATGTGTAAAGATTGGCAATTATGTAATTTTGCTTCAAGGCCTCACATTTTTAAAGGACGACACACACACATACATAGATTGAAAACACATTACCCAATGAAACTATGTATGTATGTTTGATACTTCGTGGCGTTCTAGAGACCAAACGCGTGGGCTGATTTTGATGATTCTTACGTCAATCGATTTGTCTTAATCTTACGAGTGCCACTAAAGACTTGACAGCAATCAAAATTCAATATGGTCGCCATACTGTGAAAAACAAAAATATGAAAGTCGCCGAACTATTGTAAGTGTAGTATGATGGAATTGGTACTTGAAAATCATCTTTAGGTTTCTTATATAATTTTTCAGTTTGAATGACCATTAAGGATTCATAACGCGTTAAAGTTGGTTAATCGTAATGACAACTCGACAATTCTACAAATCTTTCACATTATAAAACTAAGAAGCTGGAAATAAAAAAAAGTAAAAAAAAAACAAAAAAGCCCGACTGAAAACCAAAAAACAAGCACATGTGGAAGCAGGCAGGCCCCGTTCCATATTTAAATAATTATTTTTTATATTCAAAAGGGTCCCGCCTGCTTCCAAATGTGCTTATTTTTTACTTTTCAGTCGGTTTTTTTGTGACATTTCTTCAAATAGCTTCCGCTCATCTATAATAAATAAAATATCTTTGAAACTATCCAAAGTACTCTGTTCAAAGTCCTCTAACATGACTTGTTCCACCTATCATAATTATAACCATCTTCATCAGTATCTTGAACCCGTAATCCCCCGGACCGAAACATAGGTGTACTACATAAATATCTTGGCAGTAGCCTTCGGCATCACAGCTTAATTCAATGGTACCCAAGGGACAGCAACTAACTCTGTTTGCTTAGAGAATGTAAATATTTTAACACCAAATAAGATGGTGGCTGCTTTTGGAAAATTATACAGTGTGTTTGAGTTATGTGTTTGTTATATAACATCACGCCTGTAATCCCCGTAGGGCAGAGGTGTACTTAATAGTGCACCCATATTTCGCTGGTTATATTTTAAGTCTCATGTAATAGAGGTGAGCCTATTGCCATCAACCGGGTGTAGATTCAGGCTCAGTTGCTGCTACTGAGAAAATCCGCATGCTACCACTTTGCCCGACACGGGAATGGAATCCAGGACCTCATGTTCAGCAGTCGCGATTGCGACCACTAAACCAACGAGGCAGTCAAGAAAAAATTCATCATCATCATTTCAGCCGAAAGACGTCCACTGCTGGACATAGCCCCACCGCCAAGTGCCGCCACATTGACTGGTCCCGTGCGATTCGCATCCAGCGGATCCCCGCAACCTTCACCACGTCATCAGTCCACCTAGTGGGAGGCCTTCCAACACAATGTCTTCCGGTTCGCGGTATAAATGAATGAAAATAAATAAGAATGATAGCTTTATTAACGAGTGTTTATTATTGATTGGGGTGTTTACTTTAAAGCATGGAGCACACACAGGGCCAAAGCAATATTTCACGCACGAGATTGGTATCGACTGAAATGACGTTAAAAAATAAAGTTTTTTGAAACACATCATTTACCGTAACTGAAAGACCAGTGGCCGTTGACCTCTTAATCAACTGTCAGTAAGTTCTGAGTTAATAAAATCTTTTTTTATTTATAGCCTTTTTGTATCTCCCTTTCACGCCTTTGTAATTTCGCTAGATAATTTAATTAAAATACTAAAGGAACAATATTCTGAAGAAATGAGTCACAAATGAATGCGACATACCTATTATTGGAATCAAATATAACAACAGCTCATAACTTAGGACTCATTAACGTTAATGAGAGGTAATATTTTTCCGTGGTGCTAGGCAACTGGGCTATTTTGGGGATTTTTTTTTTTTTTTTTAAAACATTGCCCCACCCTAGGAATTTCTCCTGTATCGTGGGTGCGTTTACAAACATTTATATTCACATACACAAACAGCCAGACCCGGAACAACTACCTGTAGGCCATACAAATATTTGTTCCGTGCGGGAATCGAACCCACGACACGAAGCGCAGCAGTCAATCACTCAGCCACTGCGCCAACCGTGCCGTCGGTTTTAGGTTTTTCCTACTCCTCCGCCATTATTTTCTGATTATTTTCGTTGCGGGATCCAAGACAGTACAATTGTTTCTCTGGGACTTCGTCGAGCTTCATTGTCTCGGCGCTTTTCTGGTGGTCGCCACTGTTGATTCTGACTTTCAGGGGTTGCAGTGGTTTGGGAATAGTGTGGCGGGCTTGATCCATAAAAATGAATGTGACAATCGCGTATTCGATTGACCGACCTTGTTGCTGAGGACACGGGGTTAAATCATACATACGTCTTCTAAAGTCCACCGCCTTTCTAAGATTCAACTTAGTTTAATTAATCAAATACACCTTTTGGTGACCTTGACAAACTGTTATGTCGAGGGTCTAATTTAGATCTAGACAACCTTAGAAGTTGTGACCTGTTCAAAGTCTGACATCAAGGCCTATCGAAATTATATTAAGCAAAGCGATTGACGTCCAACCTTGTATCTTGTTTTTGTCAGGAATCTAATATCTAATTTCATCATTTCGGTCCTCAGACGGTTTGAACAGAAGTTAAGCTAACTTTTTGCTAGTTTTATCTAAGTCCTGTTTAATAAGGGGTGAGCCCATTACCATTATCCGGGCGTTATACAGACTCCAGGCTACTACTGAAAAAATCTCATGGAAAAATTTCATGAAATATACAGTCATCATCATCATTTCAGCCGAAAGACGTCTACTGCTGGACATAGACCAAAGGGCGGGTTTTGCCATAATCGCCACGCTTGGCAGGCTGGTTGGCGATCGCAGTACGGTTGTTAAAAAAGCACAGACAACGCTGCTGGCCATTCTCTGGTAAGTCCCTTAGTCGCCTCTTACGACACCCACGGGAAGATATGGGATGGTGCTATTCTTTACGTCCGACACCATATAGTACACATACAGAACAGTACAGAAATAAGCAGTACCTTTATGCTTTTCTATTTTAATGTAATGTCCTGTCAAGTATTTTGTGTGTACATAAATAAATAACATAATATAACATCGCGCCTGTAATCCCCGAACGGTTAGGCAGAGTTGTACCTAATAGTACACCCACATTTCGCCAGTTAAGTTTAAGTCCCATGTAATAGGGGGCGAGCCTATTGCCATCAACAGGGCGCAGAGTTAGACTCCATGGCTGCTACTGAAATTCCTGACGGAAAAACCCAATTACACTTTGCCCGACCTGGGAATCGAACCCAGGACCTCATGCAGTCGCACTTGCGACCACTAGACCGACGAGGCAGGTAAATAAATAAATAAACACAAAGCTTACTAATAAGTACAACACATAAACGATGCACAAGTGGTTCTGCTAAATATGAGGTCCTGGGTAATTGAATTTTGTAATCAGAAATTTATCTCAGAAGCAGCCCTGGGCGTTTGAACTTCTGCTAATTGGCCAAATATAGCCTCTACTTAACCCTTTGTAGAAGACTGGCGTGAGGTTATGTTGTATTTATTTATTTATTGGATCTTCAACAGAAACTAGACAATTACATGCAAGTGTAACAGAGACAAACACAAGTGTTCGCTTCCAATTATAGGAGAAAACATCATTCACTTATAATCTAGGTACAAGCAGTTTTGATAAGTTCAAAAATCTTTTTATTATTAGCCATTTGTGTCCCACTGCTGGGCAAAGGCCACATTACACAAAAATCATACAAAGGAAACGAGGTGAATTACGTAAAAGATGAACTTATTACTCGTAAATTATTAATGGACGAAATTGCAACTTCTCTAGTGTAGTTTCTGCTAGAGTACCAATCTACGGTAAATTCATCCCCCAGGATTCTCACTTACAACATTCATATCCACACAACTGCTATTCCTATTTGCTCCAAGAATACAAACCTTAATAAGGGGTGCTATACACCTATTCTGGTCGACAGTATTAGGTGAACAATAAAACCGACCCGAAGCCAGCACTACACATATTCAGCATTCATTCGGCTCGTGCCGACCCGAAACCCCGTTCGACATCAACAATCAACAATGATAAATTATGTTCGGGCCGGTTCGGCACATCTCTAGTTAAACCGAGCGGCTTTTCAGATGTTATCATCATCCGCCCATTGCTGAGTAAAGCCTCTCCCCATATGCACGATGTTTCCCTTATCAGCCCGAGTCTCAACCATGTCTTACCCGCAATCTTCGGAATCTGGCTCTTGGTCTGTCAACACTATTTCCACCGTGAAATGGAGGTGTACATAATATGTATACAGGGTGTAAACAGACCCTTTTCGAAGCCGTCAAGCACGTTTTCTGTACATCAAACTAAAAATCTCTACTCAAAAAATTATTGCTAGGAAATTACTTTGTTTTTTTGGGTGACAAAATCATGTTTTCCGTAGGACTCAATGTAACGCACTTGAAACATTGTGTTGATTAGGTATTTAAGTAAAATTTTAACATTAAAACTTGTATTTAAAATAAACATGTGAAAATGTTAGAACTTTGACCCCCAATATTTCCGTAACTAGGAGGAACAAGTGCCTTTCGGTTTCGTTAAGGGTCCTTTTACACCCATTATGTGTATTCGATTTTACCGCCTCGCTGTGCCGAACCGAACATGTACGTAGCAACCCTAACACAACCGCACAGTGTACAGTCGGTAACAAAATCTTCCACCCCGATGTATCTATTGCCCGATATTTCGGTCCTTCGTCTACCCACGACAGACGGGCGACATTTTGACGTGACGTCACACAGCCTGATGTTTACCCAGATTGTTCCATCGATAGAAGTTCTGTTACGGATAAGTAGTTTTGTTGAAGAGATATTTTTAGGATTTCGACGGACAATGTTTTGGGAGATTGTCGGATACCTTTTAGTTTTGGGCTGTTATTGGTTTCGTGGAAATTTCTGAATTGATTTGAGGTATTTCGGAAGATTAGTTTACTTTTGCTGCCTTTTTTGGTTTATATCAATCAGTGATAATTTGTTGGTTCATACTAAAAAAACCGGCCAAGTGCGAGTCGTGCATGTGACTCGCGTGTGAAGGGATCAGTACCATCGTGGTAGGGGAGCCCCCCTTAATTTTTAATTTATTATTTGTTTTTATAGCGGCAACAGAAATACACATTCAGTGAACAGTTCAACTGTCTACCTATTACGGATCATGAGATACAGCCCGCTGACAGACAGACGGACAGGACAACGGAGGCTAGGTAATAGGGTCCCGTTGGTTACCATTCGGTTACGGAACCATAAAAAGTAACGTCTTCTAAACGTTTTTAGCTTTTAAAACTTTTTGCTTATAATGTGTCCAACAGAGCAGAATGAACGTTCTTACAAAAACTAATCCTGCTTATCTTTTGATGTAATATTTGAGTATGGTATAACTCAATTCTCACAAAATGTTTTTAACCACTAAGGCACATCGCTCACGACGACGCAACCAATAAAAAACTATTCAATAACGCGTTAATAAGTCGCGTCGTATACGGACCACCTTTGAATTGAAATAACTGGTACAGTGACATTGTGGCAGATCAGACATTAATAATATGAGTTTCTATCTGTTTACTTAAAAGTCCTTGAACCGTCTCCGCACTCAAGTGGGAAGATGTAACTCCAACCTCGTTAAGAGGGGCTCAATGAAAGAGCAGCGGGGTGCGGTTGTGGAGCTGTGTCGCAAACTATGCTCCACCTCACATCCTGCCCTCTTAGACCAAAAATATTCAGCCGTAGTGACCTTTGCGCTGCCACGACGACGCGGTGGAAGTAGCGAAGTTCTGGGCTGCCAAAGTGCCAGCAACACGAAGAAGAAGAAGAAGAATCTGGTTACTTTTGAGCACCTAGTTTTATTTTCTGCGTCATTTTTGCTATCATAAAAAACCCGAAAGCTAGACAAAGCAATTTTCATAACACGAACTCAGAACATTGTTTTCTAGAATGCGAAGTCAGACACGTCAATATTCCCAAATATTTCTCAGTACAATGTCAAATAACAAAGTACGAATAGGAGAACAACGTTTTTTCTTTACAAAACTTTCAGTAGACATGGATGATTGATTTATTGGCTTCCTTCACTTATATTAGTTTTTTGTAAGTTCTAACTTACAAGGTCTTTCATATTTTCTTTGTTCTATTCAAAGTTTATAGGTTTAGTTAACAAAGTTTGATAAAATATAGATCACAGAGTAATAAAAAGTTACCTTTGTTATATACGGGTCTGCCGCTGGTGAAATTATATTTTGTCACGGTACCTGCCTTGGGTACGTATTTTCATAACTATACACCGTGACTTTTTAGTCGTCTTACAAAAGTGGTCCACTCAATGTAGCCGCGATTTTTTTTTACCTACCGTAATAGGTACAAAGAAAAATAAATAATACATTAGAATAAAATTATGAAACTTCCTGTTAATGATGTTTACGTGTCAAACGGGAGAACATACCTACCCAGCGCTCGACCAAAGTAGATCATCGCTCGCAACAGGGTGTTTTATTTACGTCGTGCGTCATAATACTGAATAATATTTTTATTTTTAAATTATTAAAATCTCACAAATACTTTTTTTTTTTAATGAATCTTTAGTAGTCATTGGATACATGAAGTGGGCTGCCGTTGTAAGACGACTAAAAAGTCACGGTGTATACAAAGACAACCAATAATTGGAAAATGTCACATTATAATATACGACCTGACTACCTACCAAATGTGATTATACTATCACAAGTTTACTGATTAAGACACACCCCCCCTGCTCTTGTCTTGCTTTTATAGGAACTTTGAAGAACAGGGTGTTAAGTTATCCATTCCACCTAGAAAAGGGATCATCCTCCGGGCAGACGGGTGTTGTGTCTGGTGGGCTACTGCCCGACATCTGTTGTTGTTAGGTTTTTCTCGGCAAGCGTAAATATACTAAACAAGCTTTTGCCCGCGGCTTCGTCTACGGGAACGTACTTTATCGGGATAACGGTCATAGTCTATTCGTGTGCCGTACATCCAAATCATTTCAGTCAGCAGGGGTGAAAAGGAAACAAACATACAGAGTTACTTTCACAGTACTGTACAGTATAACCAGTCTTACCAAAGAGAATCGAATTAACAAGTACTAAGTGTGTCGTGGCGGTCAGATAGGCAGTCGCTTTATGTAAAATAATGGGGTTCAGCTGCATAAGGTTAGTCTAGAAACCGATTCCAACTTAGTTGGGAAAAGGCTAGGCAAATGATGATGGTTAGTGCATACAGCCACATAAAGTGTAAATAGACCCTTAACATAACCGAAAGGCACTTTTCTCCCCGTCATTGCGATCATTTTTTTGTTCTAGACCATACCTGGGATCCTTCTAGTTACGGAAATATTGAGGGTCAAAGTTCCAACTTTTTCACAAGTTCTTTTTTAAATACATGTTTTTATTGAAAGATCTTTACTTTACACACCTCCACGATCCCCGTAGAATTCATTCCATTCATCAGCACAATGCTTTGAGTGCTTTCCATCGAGTCCTACCGTAAAACGTGATTTTTCACCCCAAAAAAAAAACGATTCCCAGTAATCAATTTTTGCGTAAAGTTACTTAGTTTGATGTACAGAATGCTTGGTTGACGGCTATGTGAAGGGTCTGTCTACACCATGTGAAGGGTCTGTTTACACCCTGTATAGCGCACACAAACAGTTTCTTCAAATCAAATGAATCTATCACCATAGCAACATAAGTAAATCGCCCCTCTATTTACGTCCACTAAACTCAACAGCCCTTCACGGAGTAGATACTCAAATCTCTTCACACCCGGTTACATACATAGCACATTAGTGGTCCCATAATCCTTGGGAGCATCCTTGCGACTATTTTTGGGAAGGATACAGTTACCAAACAGTCGAACAATCAATCTATCGATGGATGCTATCAGGTTTCGGAGCGTTGTGTCGGGAAATTCGACTTATTTGAGGACGAAATTCGCCGCCATCTTGGAAAAGGATCGGCTGACAGTTTAGTTTCAATATGTCTGCTCCTTACATCTTATGGGGTTCTAGTACATCAGGCACGAGTTGATTGATACTTGTTATCAATAGAAATAAATAAAATCTAAGTGTCTGTTTGTAATATCAAAATAACAGCGTTTTACTGAATGCATATGAAAATGTATACGGCACTAATAACAGAAACACATTTTTTTTTTCTGTCTGTTTGTTCCGGCTTATCTCCGAAACGGCTGGATCGATTTTTTTGGTTTGATAGGTTTTCCCATCACAAATTTCTAAGTAGCAGCCACGAAGTCTGGTTTTGTGCCCGGTTGATGGCAATAGACTCGCCCCCTATTACATAGGACTCAAATATAGCTGACGAAATGTGGGTGTACTATTAGGCAGACCTCTGCCTAAGCTTTTTGGAATTTAAGGCGTGATGTTATGTGACGTTTGCAAATGAACGAGAAAATTCGACCTATTTAGCGTTGTAATGATGGCAACATAAATGTAAGTTCGATTTGTCATACATTTACACCTTCCATGCGACTTTTTTAATAGTTTTACATGCCAATAGATATGTATGCAAATGTAATAGGCCCGGCAACGACCTAGTCCCCAGTACACAGATAGTTGGTCTATTTACTTTTCGATGGATGTTTTTAGGTCGGAAAATCGCCAATATAGTGAAATCGTTACGACTATCGGGGCTCGTTTGCCAATCCAAACTGAATGCAAATAGTTCGTCACTTAAGGGGAGGTTAATCAAACCTGCCCCTAAGTGAAATAAAATACCATTTAATATACATAAATAGGTACATACTAATACATTTTTAGGTCGGGTTTAATTCATCTATTTTGCACCAATCCGCATTGCACTACATTGATCACATCCTGACAGGACTCTCCCCTCTATGAGAGGATCTGGGCTGATCCACTGATGTGATAATTCTTCGACGTTTCGGTTCTAGGATATGCCGGTCTCCTCACGATGTTATCCTTCTCCTTTTTTTTATGAATGAATGAATGATTTATTCAAATAAAATTTCTTAACGCTAGGTATATTGTCCCACAAAACTGCTTTCGCAGTTTAACTGTGAGATCGTTGAGTCTCTAAACCGTAAACTTAATATCAGGTACATCTATAAAATGTATATACTTAATACCTACACTTACACAGAATCTAATAAATATTTTTTAAGTTTACGTGCGAATTTTACTTTATTATCTTCTTGTCTGATGTCAGCAGGCAGAGTGTTCAACTCTACCTCTTTTACTCCTTTACTCCTTCTCTTACAAACATCCAAAAGAGAGACAAAGCTACTCGATTATTTTTTTCCCCACCATACCCTTAACGCAGTCTATCTGATTTCAAAATTGGCTCTCACACCGCAACAAGTTGGTATCTCCGAACCTCGATAATTGGACTTTTTACTGGCGATTCTGCTCGTGCAACTTTACTTTGGGCGAATAATTGCCTACATTTTATTTTTATTTTGACTGTTAGGTGGTTGGTTTTGATTTGAAGGCAATTTTCAGTGTCGTTAACCATCGTAAGTAAAATGGGCCATAAACGATGACCCATTTACTTGGTGGTATTGCGTGATTGCTGATTATAAAATAAGTACAAGAACCAGGGACATAGACAAGGAATACAACAAGCCGTGTTTATACGGACTCAGTGCTACTACTTTGTCTTTTATCTATGAATATACAAGGTGTAAACGAACCCTTCACGAAGCCGCCGAAACTAAGTAACTTCACGCAAAAATTATTGCTGGGAAACGACTTTTTTTGGGGTTAAAAATCACATTTTACGCTAGGACTCAATGCAACACGTTGTGCTGATGGATGCATTGAATTGCAAGGGGATCGTGGAGGTATTTAAAGTAAAATTATAATATAAAATTGGATGTAAAAAAAACTTGTGAAAATGTTGGAACTTTGACCCCTAATATCTCCGTAACTAGAAGGTTCCCAGGTATGGTTTAGAACAAAAAAATGCAATGACGGGGAGAATAAGTACATACCTTTCGGCTTCGTTAAGGGTATTTTTACACCCATTGTACTTGTATAATTACACGATCAGTTAAGCATATATTCACTTCACAAGTTCACATGCCTGCATCAAATTCCCTCGCTCAACATAGTTCACATAACTCCACACATACAACGAGTATATACCACATAATATAATTAATATATACCAATATTCATACAATATGGATCGCTTTGAGTAGGCATGTCTTATTATTAACGGAGTACTGAACATTTCACGGATGACTTATTCCATCATTTTTGATAGAACACCAAGGATTAGCTCGACTTTTGCTTGGTTACGTTTTTATATGTTCATTGATGTAGATTATGGGTTTTAACATAACATCACGCCTGTAATCTCCGAAGGGTTAGGCAGAGGTTTACCTAATAGTACACCCACATTTCGCCTGTTATGTTTTAGTTCCATGTCATAGGGGGCGAGCCTATTGCCATCCACCGGGCACAAATCCAGGCTATATATCATCATCATCTGCCTAGTCTTTTCCCAACTATGTATGTTAGGGTCGGCTTCTAGTCTAACCGGATGCAGCTAAATACCAGTATTTTACATGGAGCGACTGCCTATCTGACCTCCACAACCCAGTTAGTACTACGTCATACGATACCCCTTGGTAAGACTGGTTGTCAGACTTTTTGGGTTACTGACTTCCTGTAACGACTGTCAAAGATCTACAAATGAAAGCCGGGACCAACAGGTTGGACCGGGCTTAACGTGCTTTCCAAGGCACGGAGGAAACTCGGTGTGCGCCGTGCTTGCCTAGGTTGGTCTGTGGATGGGTGACCACCTAGCTACAGACCAACCTAGGCAAGCACGGCTTAATCTAAAGATCGATCCGAGTGGCTGTTATTATTTAGACACGAGCTCCTCGTATCATTTCATTCAATTATTTTATGTCATCATTACCCACAGCTTTTTTTAGCATTATAAAATCCATCTGACCCCGCTCACTTTAACTATATTATTATTTTTCTTTACACAAGTATACAATAACTCTTTATCATTACCGGATACAATATTTTGAGGTGATAAAGTCATGGATACGTTGAGTGCAGAACAGCGTCATTAAAAAAGCGATCCAAGCTTGTGAGAAAAAAAAATACTGTTGACAACAGAAATCGGTACCTAATTACATTTTTATTATACTCTCTAAGCCTGCGTTCAGACGTTGTCGTTGTCGCGGCTTGATTAACCGCACGGTTATGTCTGAACGATTACTTAATAACTCATACAAATAAGACTCTCGCGATTTCCATGCGATCCTGAAATCGCGCGGTTCCCGCCGTGTCTGAACAAGCTCTTAGTCATTCATTATTCAATGAACATAAATAATTTAATAAATTCAGCACGTGTAAGAAAAAAATAGAACGCACAAATTACATAATTTGCTGAACAAAGAAACAAAAGATAACCGAGAAGAATGACTAAATAGTTACCTATGTATTGAAGAGATAACTTTCATTATCCATTGTTACTAAAAGTTCTTAGCAGATCATCTACATAGACATAGAAGAAAAAATATGTATTATAGAACATAACTCATACACTGGCTAAGCTATGTGAATAACAAATAATATGGGACCACTACGCAAGCTTTCTCTATCAAACTTTTTAGAAGTCGGTTTAAAATGATACCTTTAGTGTCTAAACACACTTTGCCAAAGTTACGCGACCGAAGTTCAGCGGCTGAATTTACGTTCCGACGTATTCGGCTGATATGACACACCATAAGTGCCGAACTTACGCGGCATTAATTCAGTTCCGCAACTTTGTGTGTGTATTCAGTGTCTCGAGCGCTGTCGGGCGGCTCCCCGCTGCTCCCCGCCCCCGGATCTTCGTCGGCAATCGAACCGAACTTCGGTCGCGTAGTGTGCTCACAGAATAAGTTGCCGCTGAACTTCCGCCCGACCGAAGTTAGGCTGTACGCTATGACGCGACGTAATTTCGGCATAGTATGTCGTCAGTAATTCAAATAGCATTGCAGGCGTAATTGTGCTGAACTTCGGTCGCGTAACTTTGGCATAGTGTGTTTACACATAGAAGATGTCAGTTTTAAAACCACATAATATTTTAGTCAAAAAAGTGGTTTTCCATTCCAATGGAAAAATCAACACACAACACAACCTACTCCTCCTAGTTTACTAACTGCAAACTGGTAGTGCAACCAATACATGCATAAACGTCAGGTGTTCAGTTGTTTAGTTGTAAATATTGCCAGAACATGTTTCAACGACAGTTGTGCCAATTAGCTTTGATACTAAATTTTGTTGAAAGAGCTATGGTACGAAATATGAGCATCTACGTAGTACGTGAACAGCGGGGCCTGTTTGAAATGCATGTTGTACTGAAATGTTGTATTATGTAAGTACCTAATTATCTTGTTATGTAGACATGGTATGTCATGTTTTGGAATGTATTTTTTAACTCACTTTACAACCTACATCGTTTATTATGCGCACAGCCAAGGAGTGGAATTCCCTGCCTGCGTCGGTGTTCCCAAGTTTATATGACCCCAATCTATTTAACTCGCGAGTTAATAGGCTTCTTTTGGGTTAGCTCGTTCCATTGTCGACCTCATCTCTGTCCTCAGGACTAGATTAAGGTCAAGAGTAGTCCCATTTAATAGAAATAAATAAAAATAAAAAATCTGTTGGGTGGTTCCGCTGTATAGCGGGTACAAACATCAGGAACACGTGATTTTAACATATTAAGATTTTATTTTTTTCATTTTGAGTAGTTGAGTTTCTGGTGGGTAATCGAGATCTGTGCTGTACAATAAGAGAGGCATATGACTAGCAAAGACGTGCTGTAAGCTCATATCGATTAAGGTATCAAAAAAACTGAATGGAATTTAGGTGACTGTCTCGTTGATCCATGAGGTTCTGGGTTCGATTCCCAGGTCGGGCGTAGTGTTATTGGGTTTTCCATCTGGAATTTGTCAGTAGCAACCACGGAGTCTGGATTTGTGTCTGGTTGATGGCAATAGGCTCGCCCCCTATTACATGGGACTTGAACATAACTGGCGAAATGTGGGTGTAGGTACCATTAATTAGGTACACCTCTGTATAACCAGCCGTGAGGCACACAGTGTCACACTTATTTTATTTTTCTGTTTAGATTTAAGTTTTTTAAATTTTTTGTTTTTTATTTGTTATTTTTTTTTATTTTGCGTGTACTTGTGGCATGTGCCAAATAAATGTATTTTCTTTCTTTCTTTAACCTTTCTGGGATTACAGGAGTGTGTCATGTTATGAATGGAATTTAAAAAATAACATACATTTTCTATTTATACCAAATACCATATTCAACTCTCTACAAAATTATCGTCTCAAATGCCAAAACTATAAGCCATAGGTTAAGACGTTACAGGAATCAACTTTGCCTGGGACATCTTTACAACTCAGCTCCGTAAAGGCATCGGTGCGATTCATCGGAGAACCCGAAGCATTTTCGAAGCCTCCTTATGTTCTTAGAACGGTCATAGTGTGGATTTAGCTGTTAGGGATCTGAAATACCCCTTCGCCATTCCAAGGAGGGTATCCATGAGGATTTACAACGTAAGTGTATTGTTTTTAACCAATAGGAGATGAGTTGTGTTCCATGTCGTCTGTATTGATACTTTAGCAGCAATGTTTGATAATATGATTTTGCCCTGCATTGTAAATGTGGTGCTGTTCTACAAACGATGGGGCACTTAATATCGTGTCCTGCGCGTCCTGTTGTTTGTTCACTACAGGAACTGATGGATGCTACCGAAAGCGCCTAACTAGTAGCTCAGTTCTGGGCTGATACAATTTAGATTGCCATCGACACGCTAAGAAAAAGGAGCATACGTTTCAGGACATGTGCTCCATTGGTGTAATTCCTATGTGTGGTTCCAGTGCCAGAATAAACGAATAATTCATGCGTTCAGTAACCCATCGGGGATTAAAAGGATGGTGTTATGTTATGTAAAAGAATTAGGTGTTCCATACAAAAATACAAGATGATTGTTTTTTACGGGCGGTCTAGAACCATATACGGAATTCTTGGTATAAATAGTTCATGTCACAACATCCCTTACAACGTGTATGTTACTTATGTAGTAGAAAATATATTTAAGCAACACTATCTACGGTTTTAACGTATACAATTACGATAATCCCCCGTATAATCAAGTGAATAGAATGCTAGTCCTGTAGAATCAGCGCGGCTCATCCACGCAGTCTAAGCACGTAACTCACAGTTGAATGTATTACGGGACGTGTTGTCGACATCTGCGCGATTGCATTATGTGCGACAGAGTTTACAGATTTTCAATATTCTTCAAATTCGTTTGTTTGAAATCGACTATGGAAATTGAGGTTATCAAATAGATTCTTATATTTTTGTGAGTGAGATGTCTTGTATCTAAGGTTCTAAGCATACTTGATGATGAATTAATCCAGTGAAATTTTGACTCCGATCTTTAGCGTTTAAACGAAGCACCAAAAAAAAATCGGTTGTCTGTAAAGTCGATTTACTGATGATAGTTGAACGTGACAACGTCATAAGAAAATACTGATGGAATGGTTGCATTTTTCAAAAAATGAATGTGCGTTGAGCAATTGTTTTATGGAACGCCTCAGAGCGAGGTAACGCCGCATACGTCATGTTTTTTCGTGCGTGCAGCCGACGCCATCGAATTATAAGACGTTGTCACGTCAAAACTAGGGGTACAACATAACTGAGTACCTGTATTTAAGGCAAAAGTTTACATAGGGCCTGTGGACGGTGAGTAATGGGCTAGCTCGCCATCCGTCTTATGTCTACAGGCCGTGTCGACGGCGCGTTCAGGTTCCACGCGCGCCTCAAAGAGATGTCAGCAAATCGGAAGGGGCCGATGCCTGCCGGGGCTGCGGGACTGTTCGAAAGAGATACCGCGGCCCTGGAACACAATGGGCTAAGAAGGAACATGGATGGGTTTTAGTCAGTACAAGTCCTGACACTCCCTTCCGCTCCGCCCAGAGCGGGAGGGGTCATTTGATGATTATCCAATCGAAAAAAAAAGGTACACCTACATTTCCCCAGTTACGTTTTACTTTAACAGGGGTTAAGCCTATTTTCATCATCGTTCACAGCCTGACTTCACCCACTGCTGAGTATAGGCCTCTTTTGATGGTGCCAATATCCACGCTTCATCATCTTCCCATCAACCGGGCACAAATCCAAGCTCCGGGCTTCAATAGAGACATTCGTCATGGAAAAACCTAATAACACTGCTGGATTCATATACATCAAGTGAGATTGATGAGGACTTCAAAACCAAACAAAATTCACACTGCTATCCATGTCTAAAACAATTGACGAGCACGACAAACGTCGCTCAATCATGCCTCGTTCAAACTAGCAAGCCAGCTCGCCTCGACTGTTTACGTGCGAGTTAAAACCGGCGATGTATCAACAAGTCGGCAAGCAGTGAGGCGAGCGACGCACTCGTCCGTGAACATTGAATGAACGGGTGACCGCTTGTGAATCAACTGAAACTTGTACCAGCGCTGCTGTAGTTCTACTTCACTATTATACGGCACTAGTTTTTCAATAAAGCTGGCAGGTTTACATAGGAATATTATCTCAATTCAATAAAAATATATAAATAAGCTGACCATCATTGTGCATATTGCTAAGGAGTGGAAATCCTTGCCAGAGTCAATGAGTTACCTTTAGACAAGCGTGAACCATCACTGTGCATCATTGATTTAAATAACTAAACTAACTAATAGGTTGCCGTTCAGGTAAGATAGAGGTTAGATGCCAGTTTGTCATATTTCTTTAGATAGAATAAACCAACTACTGTCTTGCAGTGTAAATTTCAAGGTTGGTCGAAATGTTCACATTTCTATGGCAGAATCGAGAGCAAAAATTACAAGGAGAAATAACATCAGAGAACATGGCTATTCCGAAACTAACAGTCACGTACGGGATAAGGATACACATCCGTGATTTTAAATTTGATATGAAAATCACGAAAGATATCCCGTAAGTGATAGTGTGGCTCCGCTAACAACTGTCTTTTACGATGTCCTTCTCACCGCTCTGGTTTTATAAAATCATCTTTCTTTGTCCAGGCGGTTTTCCTTTGGAATGCGCTCCCCCAGAGTATCAGGACGGTGACCAGTCAGTTCACTTTCAAAGTGAAAGCTCGGGAACATATACGCAAGAAGTTGGCAGATTCGTCTCAGAACTGAAGTTGTTGTAGTTTTTCTTGTTTATCTCTCTTAACTTTATATAGTTTATTATATGTATGTATATAAGTATTTATTCTTATATGTTTTAGTTATAAATATGTTCTAGTCTTTCTTTCTGTTATTGCACCTACTGTATATTATCTCTGCATCACCCTAAGGTAGACTGGTAGAAAATGCCTACGGCATTAAGTCCGCCATTGTGCAGTTCTTGTGCATAAAGTTTAATAAATAAATAGTGGAATTTTAGTTATTTTATTTTATTTATTAGGTCTACCAACAATTGTTTACACTAATCGACAAACAAAAATAAAACATGCGTTTAAACTATATAGTGCAACAATTACTTAAAGGTGGCTTTTTAAACAACATAGCATAATCAGCCTATAATGTTCCCACTGCTGGGACGCAGGACTCCGCTCTATGAGAGGGAATGGGCTATAATCCACCACGCGGGCCCAGTGCGGGTTGGTAAAACAACATATGAACAAAAAAAAAACAATAAAAAACAACAACAATACAAACCAATATATCATACAATTTTAAACCGTGACACCTTAAACAGTGTACCGATGACTATTACCACTTCTAATTTCTTCAAAATGGCAATGCTTTTTAAACTTTTTACTGGATGTGTACATCAGTAGAACCAGTGTTTTGTAAGTAAGTAACGAATTAACTATCATGTATCACACGTCACACTGCAGTACAAAAGTCTCTTTCTCCCTTCTTCACTGACCCTCTCTCAAAAGAGAGAATTGTTTCAAAAGTAAACAACAAAATCTCGAGTGACACTTTTGGCAAAATTCTACAAAAATAATTACATCTAGTAAAGGGCCCTTTCGTACAGTTGCGCGATGCGAAGTTGTAGTCTCGAGAATTCCCACTACTCGCTAATTGTCTACGAATTATTATAGTTTTGAAATTGTAAAGACTTTTGAAGTCGTTTTGTCTTAGAAATGTCAGTTCTTTGATGTTATTTTGAAAGGTGGTGCGCTAGGGAGTTGTTTGAGTCTTGTTGTAATTGGTTATTAAAGACTATACAGGGTGTAAACAGACCCTTCACATAGCCGTAAACAAAGCATTCTGTACATCAAACTAAGTAACTTCACGCAAAAATTTTTGGTGGGAATCGACTTTTTTTTTGGGGTGAAAAATCACGTTTTACGGTAAGAATCGATGGAAAGTACTCAAAGCATTGTGCTGGTGGATGGATTGAATAGGACGAGGGTCGTGGAGGTGTGTAAAAAATCTTCCATTAAAAACATGTATTTAAAAAAAAAGTTGGAACTTTGACCACCAATATCTCCGTAACTAGAAGGTTCCCAGGTATGGTATAGAACAAAAAAATTATCGCAAAGACGGGGAGAACAAGTGCCTTTCGGCTATGTTAAAGGTCAATTTACACCCTTTATGATTCATTATAGCAGTAATAATTAAACAACATCACAATAATTATAATAGTTTTGAAGAAAATGCCATGTGGAAAGTTTTGAGAATGAAATGGATGGCTATAAGAGTAGAAAAATACCAAATAAAGAACGGTTGGACTGTGTGAAAGATGATATGGCTACAGGGGGTGACTGCAGTGAGATATCGATTAATTGAGAAGTATGGAAGAACAAGACATGCTGTAAGCGCAGCATGTCTTGTTCTTCCAAAAAACACACAAAAACCACAAATGAAGATTATGTGCCTCGTCTTTCCGCTGAAATAATGATGATGATTCGTCATTATTTGATATGTCATTCGTCAGCTGAAAGACGTCCACTGCTGTTCATAGGCCTTCTCCAAGCGTCGCCACATTGACCGATCCCGTGCGTCTCGCATCCAATGGATCACCGCAACCTTCACCCGGTCATCGGTCCACCTAGTAGGAGGCCTTCCAACGAAACGTCTTCCGGTTCGCGGTCGCCACTCCAGAACTAATCGGCCCCATCGGACATCCGTTCTGCGAGCAATGTGCCCCTTGCACATATTTATTTGTGTGGCAGCATGTCTTCTAGCAAGAGAATGCTGGTGATTCTTTACCCGAAAATTTTCTTAATTTTTTTGTATCCTGTCATGACGAACCTCTAGTAAGATCAATTACCTATTCGGAACAATTTAATATAGGAAGAACGTTACTTAATAAAATAATGTTATATTTTAAACATTTTCCTCTACAATGTTACGTCTATAAGTTCTCATAGCTATCCCGACATGAATGTAAGCTATTGGAAAAACGTTGCCACGTCAGATTAACAGACTGCATTCACACCGGAGCGAATGTGTCCGAAGTAATTGTGAAAGCTGACTGTTCATTGTAGTGATTCGGACCATAAGTTATCACTTTTAAATGTCATGGAAAAGACACACACACACCATAAACTAGTTTTCTTAAGGAGTTCTTATAAAAATAAAAGACAGAGGGTCCTCGGCGCTTTTCTGGTGATCGCCACTGCTGATTTAGGCTTTCAGGAGGTGCAGTGGTTTGGCAATAGTAAGGTGGGCTTGTCCCAAAAAAAAGTGTCTCCTACTGCAAATGTCACTGCACGCACAGCGAGTATCAGAAATGCGTGGTTTTTTGTTTTTAAGGGTGTGGAATAGACCATCAAAGTGATCATCTTTCTCCTATAGACCGATATCGTGATAGCGGAATAATGATCAGCCACCCCATATATTTTTGTGGAGTATCGAAGCTGCTTATTTTTTTGTGACACATATATCTGATACAGACTGTACAATCAAGCAATAACTGAAGTGTAAAAAAATATTGTAAACAACAAACAAAGCCATAAAAACCCTTTGTATCCGCCATGACGCTCACCATGAATACTTACATACTTCACTCTTTAAGTTGTATCAAAAAAGTCGGTTTACTGACGATAGTTGAACGTGACAACGTCATAAGAAAATGCTGATGGAATGGTTGCATTTTTCAAAAAATGAATGTGCGTTGAGCAATTGTTTTATGGAACGCCTCAGACCGAGGTAACGCCTCACTTTTTCGTGCGTGCAGCCGGCTCCATCGAATTATTAGACGTAGTCATGTCAAAAGTCCCTTCAAATGTTACGCTACGGTGTGAAATACAGCCATATAAGCTGACCGTCGTATATTACCGCCGACCACGCGAGCGGCGCGTGTTTACACCGCCATTTTAATCTTAGCTTCACGCTATTTACTGGAAGGAGGTGGGTGGGGTTACAAGCTGGCTATTTTAAGGGCAATCTTCCTACAGATATTTTGATAGCGTTATAGGGAGAAGAAAGGTTAGATTTAATAAGCTTACGTTGGCTCCATAGCCTTGATTGGTGCGTTGGATGAACCCGTGGTGTTGACAGAGTTCGTAGATTAAGTTCTCACACGAAGAACTATGAATACTTTCTTTTTTTTTATCGTGGTAAAATCATCAAATGAGTCCTCCCACCCAGGGCAGAGCGGGAGGGACTGTCAGACTTATACTGACTAAAATCCACGGTGTCCTTCAATAGCCCTTTATGTTCCAGGGTCACGGTAATTCTATAAGTCCCGCGACCAGAACTATGAATACTTTGAGTGATATACTCTTTTAAAGGCACGATACCGGCTGCGTGCTCAAGTCGGCCGCTGCCATTCTAATTTGGCTAGATGGGGTATAAAATCGATCCATCTCTCACAATGCGAGTGTGGAGCCCCAACACAGGATATGCCACATCTTCTCTCCTGCCCGCCGTGCACAACTAATTGCACCCTCCAGGACTTGAACAGCAAAACGGTCCAGGTAGCTACGTACTGGTCGGACAAAATCTGAGTTATCGATTCGTGAAGAAGTAGAAGGTACGATCAAACTAGTACGGACAAATTGTGCACGCGGCTCCGGACACGTATAACTCTTCTTTCAAATACCTACTTAAGATTCCGCAGATTGCGGACCACTTCAATCCGATATCTGTCAGAATCTGGTGAGAAATCAGTTTGCATCGGCTTGACTTTGCCACGGAGTCCGGATTTGGGCCCGGTTGATGGGAATAAGCTCGCCCCCTATTACATGGGCCTTAAGCATAACTGGCGAAATGTGGGTGTACTATTTGGTACACCTCCGCCTAACCCTTCGGGGAAAAGAAGACACATCTATACATATAATAAAATCGTAGACTTTCCGTGTCTGTACATTAGATATTTTTACAAAAAAATCACCGGAAGGTGCTAGAAATAAGTAGTAGAAAGTAAAAAAATATTTTTTTAAATTTTTGTCTGTTTGTCGGTTTTTCGGTTTGTCGGTTTGTCGGTTTGTCTGTTCGTTTGTGCGCGCATCACGTAAAAACCCCTCATTGTATTCAAAATCAAAATATTACAAAATAAGAAGCATTGTTCTGGGTATTATTTAGCGTTTATTTCATCAAAATCGACCAACAGACGCAAAAGATATTAATATTTAAAATTTAGTTGGTAACCTCATGCGCGATTTCTATGATAAAAATAATTTACGTAAATAGGTTTTAGTTTCGCCAATTGTAAACCGATTTTGATGATTCTTTTTTTGTTTGGAAGAATATTATTTCGCGATGGTCCCATTTTCTATTTGGTGAAGATCTGATGGTGATCTTCGGAAATATCAATGGAACTCTTCAATAATAGACAGCAAATCTGTCGTGATTGCTGCAATCGCTTGGATGTATATTGTTTACACAACACCATAACATAATATCGCGCCTGTATGCTCTGAGGGGCTACGCAGATGTGTACAGTGCACCCACATTTTGATAATTAGGTATGCTCAGTTCCATTTTGTTGGGGATAAGCCTATTACCATGACATGTATTGTTAACGGTTATCTAATGTTTCACCAAAACTCCTTTGACAATTTTTAACCGACTTCAAAAAAGGAGGAGGTTTTGAATTTTTTTTTATTCGAAAGTCTATACTCCTGATGTGGTCCCATTGTCATCAAGTCAGAATCTGATGATGGGGTCCCAGGAAAATTAAGGGCAACCCTCAAATTTTATGGGCATTGATTGATACAGTATACTTCCCATGTGGTCCCATAGTCATCAGGTCAGGATCTAATGTTGGGATCCTGGAGAAATCAAGGGAATTTTGTAAATTGTATAGGCACACATACTCGCAGGTATTATGCCTGGTAATCATCATTGTGTGTAAGTTCAGCGATACCTTTGCCAATAGAGAACCTATTTCAATGATTTCTTTTTTATTTGGAAGAATATTACTCGGCGGCGCTGGCCCCGTTTAAATTTGGTGAAGATCTGATGCTGATTTTCGGAGATATAGGTACAATGGAACTCAACAAAATTAGGCAGCAAATCTGCCGTGATTGCTGCAATCGCTTAGATGTTAGTTGTTTACACAATATCCTAACATAACGCCTGTATGCTCCGAGGGTGTACACAGATGTGTGCAGTATAACCAGATTTGTTTATTTTTGTTGACAATATAAAATAAATGCATAGCAAATATTAATTGTATAGGATATTACAACTAAAAATGGAAAAATAAAAAACTTTTTTGCAAAAAATAAAACCGCCTTCAAAAACACAAAAAAGTGAAAAATAACTTTAGCTTCAGAAGTCGGTGACTTTGTTTGTTTGATTCAGTTTTTGTTTCCTTTTGTCTTTACTCTTTGCACTAAAAATTTGGTACTGAAAGAGAGGTTTAATTATGAGAAATCTATCTAAATATATGAAAGCGAAAGGTCGAAAACCGCTTGACGTATAAAGATGAAATTTGGCAGGCAGGTAGTTTATAGTTAGTAGACGTCCGCTAAGAATGCATTTTACGACAAGGCCGGATTAAGGAGGTCTAAGGGCTCTCGCAAGTTAGTATGAAAGTCCGTAATTTTTTGTGCTACAAACTTGAAATTTGGCAGGGAAGTACTTTATAGTTAGTAGAGTTTTTCGACAGCGACGGGTTAAGGAGGACTAAGGGCTCTCGCAAGTTTGGATGAAAGCCCTTAACTTTTTGTGCTCCAAACTTGATATTTGGCAGTGAGGTAGTTTATAGTTAGTAGACGTTCGCTAAGAACGGATTTTGCGACAGGGCCGAATTAAAGAGGTCTAAGGGCTCTCGCAAAAAGTCATTTAATGTTGTATATAGAACGGTATTAGAATAAAAAGCGCTAAACAAGGTTCACTTTGAAAAAAAGTTGTATAGTGCCAAAATACACCGATTTTTGAAGCCATATCGTCGCCTCAACGCCATTTAATTTTGTTTCGGACCTCTGCCGCCCTGAATTACAGCACCCAAAAGGACGCCTTTTGTAGTCACCAGTACATTATCACCTTTTGATCTGGCAGTCAGTTCTCACACATAACATAACGTCACGCCTTAAAGCCCCGAAGGTTTGGGCAGACGTGTACCTAATCGTATACACACATTTCGCCAGTTATATTGAAGTCCCATGTAGTAGGGGGTGAGCCTATTGCCATTAACCGGGCACAAATCCAGATTCGCGCCAAATATCGCCCAATCTCATGTTGATAAATCTCACGTGAGATTAGGAGGGAGATGAGGGGGTCAAGCCAAATCTCACGACATCCCACCAGGGGAGGAGGGGGGTCGAAAAATCGCCTCACGTAATTAATGGATGCCCCCTAAAAGAAGCATCTCCTTGCTTAAAAGGTGATCTTCCAAATCATGTGTGTGATAACTTTATGTAATTGAAATAAACATTTTTTTTTAACACTGCCCGACCCGGGAATCGGTCTCCACGCTTAGTAGTCGCGCTTGCGGCCACTAGATCAACGTGGCAGTCTCACACATGCACACCAAAATTTCCACGCGAACGAAGTCGCGGGCAACAGCTAGTAGAAAATAAATGTCATAAGGACATGACGTGCATTCAAAACAACAACAAAATAATACAAAAATCAAACAAATTTACTGAAGTATCCCACATCACAGCGCTGGTTAACAGGCGTGATGTTATGTTATGTTATGACTGAACCCTAACTGAAGTATCCCACAGCACACCGCTGATGTACAGGCGTGATGTTACGTTATGTTATGACTGAACCCTAACTGAAGTATCCCACAGCACACCGCTGATGTACAGGCGTGCTGTTACGTTATGTTATGACTGAACCCTAACTGAAGTATCCCACAGCACACCGCTGGTGTACAGGCGTGATGTTACGTTATGTTATGACTGAACCGTAACTGAAGTATCCCACAGCACACCGCTGGTGTACAGGCGTGATGTTACGTTATGTTATGACTGAACCCTAACTGAAGTATCCCACAGCACACCGCTGATGTACAGGCGTGATGTTACGTTATGTTATGACTGAACCGTAACTGAAGTATCCCACAGCACACCGCTGGTGTACAGGCGTGATGTTATGTTATGAGTAAACCCTAACTTAAGTATCTGTTCAATTTCGCTGTCCGCTGCCAGTATGCCATTTAGTACGTACCAGTATCCAGATCCCTTAAGATGGGTCTGAATGTATATCTCCGTAGACACATCCACAACACAGAAGAAAAAGTTTAGGGTAACGCGTCATGGTATGTAATAATGGTTCACAAAGCTCTAAGGAAAAATTGCCTCAGTTAATATATTATGGGCATTTTCAAATCCCAAAATTGTTTCCAAACTAGGTACAATAGACTTTCACTTTAATAATAGGTACTTTTAAAGTTTGAAATTGAAATTCCCAAAGTTTTCTTGAAGTGTCCATTGGCACTTAAACTGCGAAACCCTAAGTATTAAACATCCATTTTGTATTGCCTTTTGCAGTATCAAAACCCAGAATCTTCGTCTTTATTTATTTTATTTGGCTCTTCAACAATGAGTACACTATTACATAATAATATAATAATAAATCGTTTATTTCAGGTATCAACCCATAATTATAACTAATTACATAAAATACATTAAAATAATATCACATTGCAATACATTTTTAAAATCAAAATTAAAATATTAAAATCAAAATTTCTATAATTAAAAAACAACAAAATTAGAATCAGAATTAAAGTCAAAAATTAAAACTAAAATCAGAATTAAAAATCAAAATTAAAAAATCATTATACAATCACAATTAAAATTAAGCCAGGAGGAATTGATTGATTAAATGAACATACTTAGCTATAGAGCACATTGTTAGTAAATCATACTTATAACTATATATATAACATAGTCTTCGTTGTCTTTCATACTTATTATAAACGTTCTATTTTTAAGGCTTGATCTATACCTCCTAAGTCGAAAATAATCCATCTCCTCATTGATCTATTAAATTTATATACAAGATTATTTTTATTACATGCGAAACCTGAATATAGTTTGTCCGAAAAAAGGAACTGAAGCGATTGCAATGATTTTTAAACCAAGTTAAGTTTCAATATTTTGTCTCAAAAATATTTTCAAAAAGTTACAAGTTGGACACCGAGCGACATCACCCGTAGTTTAAGTCGTGGATTGAACTTAAGTCGGACTAGACACGCCTACTTTTCACCCCATAAGTCATATTGACAGCTACAGTTTGTTTATAATTTGACATAAACGCCCACTTTTCAAGGGTTTTGTAGTACAAGAATGTTTTGGCGCTCGAATGAAGCTGACAGGGGGGCGCTGTTGGTAAACCTTTTGTTATTGTTTTGTAAAAAATATTGAGAAAAGAAAGAGATAGCTGCGTTAGTTCCGATGTTTGCCCGCGCCATCAGATCCTTGAAACCTACCTTATGGGTGACATATGTACCTACTGAAATCCAAGTGAATCGACGTGTGTAAAATTGTTTTCTTGTTATAGCCAAAGCAAGATGAATTTTGAGGAGTATGTCGGTTATGTAGGATACGATATGCCATACACTTATTTATCGCGACCCGATGCCGACAACCCGTTAGAATGTTACATCAATATACAGTTCCAAAGACACTTTCGATTTTAGAAGGAAACCGTACAAAAATTGGAAAGCCATGCGAGAGGTCTTTGCCCAGCAGTAGGACATAGAGGGCTGATATAAAATAAAATAGGGAAGCTACTGTAAAAGAAAACGCGGTTCGTTTTTGGTTCCAACGTTTTCGTTCTGGAAATTTTGACCTACAGCCCGTGGACGGCCCTTGTTGATAAAAACTATTTTCCGTCGCCTTTAATTTCCAAGCCAGCTAGTATGTAGTCGGGATTATTAATCAATGATTATTAATATTGCGAGCACTTGCAAATATCCGTGGTAAATATATATAAAGCACGGTTTCTTTTTCAAATCGGTAGGTATTGGTATCGGTAGGTGTTCATTATCGTGGGATTGTATGAATTAGCAATCAAGATCGCGTAAATAATTATATTAGTGACAAATAGTCGTAATATGGAGTACCGTACACATAAAAGATGAATACAAGCTTAATTCACGTGATATTTCTAAAGCATGAGAAAACTAACGAACCATTTTGAATCTCAGACAAAATGGTGCGAATGGTGCTTATGAGCGAGCTTGCCCATACTCGTGTTGTTTTGTTTATACCTACGATACCACAAAGTCGCTCTCATCATCTATCTATACTTAAAAACATCATCAAGAGTCAAATAGGCCTTCGAAACTCACGTAGACGGGCCATGGCGCGCAGTTTTACGCAGGGCGTGCAGGGCGCATTTACCTATTAGTAAGTAGGTAGAATATTTCTGAGGTAGTCGTGTCTGTAAATATATGTGAAAACCCGATTTTCGCGTTGGCTCGTGATACAACATCATCATCATCATCATTTCAGCCGAAAGACGTCCACTGCTGGACATAGGCCTCCCCCAACTGTCGCCATATTGACTCGTGATACGCGACACTGATATTAAATATTATGTAAAAGTATTATGTCTATATAGATTCCTAATGAATCATTTGATTGTCGCCACCGGTGTCCAATCTCGAACCAAGTTATCAATATTTCACATAAATGTAATGTAATTGATATTACAATGAACAAGTTATAAGTAAGTACATGTAAAAAAACGCGAGTCTGTATTGCTCAAATAAAATGAAATACTTACACTAACTATTATTGATTACCTATTCAACTTTAAAAGTAAAAGCTTACACATAAATCTTACATAACTATTATAAATGCGAAAGTTTGGATGAATAGATGTTTGTTACTCAATCGCCAGAACGGCTGAACAGATCTGGATGAAACTTGGTACAGAGATATATTATAGTCTGGTATAGCACATAGATCTTTCTACCTGTAGTAATACGGGTAATCCCATTGCCTTTGCGGTACTATCGCAGTAGTATATAGATTGTAAATAGAAGGAGAAAGAAAAAAATACAAATTTGATGCAACCAACTTGGATGTAGCGCTCGTCAGCCGCTGTTGTGGCCAGTTTCTGTTATATTGCAATAATAAAACAATCAAATCGAATTCTTATTCGCCGTTGCGTTTAGTGGTTTAGCCGGCTTATCTTAGGTTTGTTTTCATATGATACGGGAAAGGACAGGTGTAAGCTAAACATGAGTAGCAGGCGGCTTGCTACTGCTAAACGGAGGAAGAGAAGGGCCGATATGAAACCCACCATTATGTTGGGTGACCACAACCATGTCATGCGCACAAACTCATTCTGCAGAGTAATGATGAGAGAATAAGCGATAACGAATCCAAAGAAATTCAAGGCTACTCGGTCCATCGTCCAACTGAATTCTTCCCTCAACTCTGGACGACCGGAACCTTCTAATCTCAGGAATTGCTGGTTCCAATTGAAAAAATCTTTTAGTGTTGGATAACCCTTTTGTTGAGGAATAGGAGCGGAGCATTAAAAAATGTTGCGAAAACGGGTTTTTTTTAAATATAAAAATCGCGGACGAAGGTCGCGGGCAACAGCTAGTATGTTTATAATTGTGTGATGATCATATTTGTATTTTTGTTCTCTCGTTGGTCAAATAGTCATAAGCGCAATTGCACGGTGTGAGGTTATGGGTTCGATCCCCATGCATGCAGTGTTGTTGGGTTTTACTAACCTAGAGATTGGATCCAGTCTTACGTAGTCCTACGTGAATGAAAATGAAAAATTTCCTTTGTTTTTCTATGTCTATAAATGTGTAATTTAGATATTTTTTATACGTGATACTACTTTTAAATAAAATAAAAACCAGTTGGCTTGTACAATAATAATTTAATTTATTTTTTCGGCCTCGTCCCTTGTAACATCACTGAATCGAAGTAGCTGGGCGGCACTCAAACGTTCGAGTTTTGCCTTTTGGTACGCTTCTTCTGCTGCCTTCACCACCACTTCTGCTTCTCCATTTTCAGCAGATGTTACTCCTCCTCTCGTTCCTCATTCCGTTTTAAATTTTTCGCCCGTACCTCCTTTATTATAACTTGGGCGCGAACATATATTAGTATTAATTTGCTAACCACAAGCACCTTCAAAAAACACTAATGAGAATATAAAAAATAAAATGCTTCGAATGAATACAAATAGATTGATGTTATTTCAAATTCTGTATTGGTGCCATACACAGATAATTTAACTTTCTGATGTACGGTAACGTGTAGAGATGAACTGAAAATCATTTGATCAACCCTACCAATAAACTGCGAGTTTGCTGACGCCAAGTCAGTCGAGTTATTTTCAGGTGAAATTCCAGAACTGAAAAAAGAAAGTAAATATTTTTAATAATCTAATCATATATTCGTTAACACAAAGAATAGAATCAATAAAATTACTAGACTATAGGTGTATCGTCAGCAGGAGTTTCACTTGGCATAGTGTCACAGTCCATTGCGAACCTCAATTTCAAATCGGTGGAGGCCGGCAGCGCATCTTTCACTCCTTCGAGATCTGAGGACGCGGGGCCAGGATAGGGGCCACCCCCAGTCCTCATTATTTCTTTTTTTTCTAAATTAAGGGTGGCCTTAATATTGGACCAGCACCTGTTTAACTGAGATTCGGTTCTCTATAAAAAGAAAAGATTGCCGTTCATTACGATCATCAAACATAGACCAGGTATTAATTAAACAGCATACATGTTATTTGGTACTTACGCGCGAGTTAAATACTGAGTTATACTCTTGGGTTAGGCGAGCCCACAGCACATTTTGTCGCTCATGAGCTGCCCGGCAACGTCGTATTTTGAAGAAGCTTGTACTTGCAGACAAGTTCCTGTCCTGACTTTTCACCATCCGAAAAGAAAATTCTTGATGCCATTATTTTAAGTGAAAATCTTATAAATGAACCACGAAAAAATAAATATTTATTTTCAAGTAATTTCGTTTAAGTTCTTTGACAAATGATGTCAACCAAGAGCATTCGGTAGAACATCAATTGAAGACATCTCTAGCATTGGGACGTATTTTAATATAACATTTTTAGCATACAAAGCAGCTTGCAACCTTCATGCAACATACTTATTTTGGGTTTGAAATGGACAGCATGTTTTGGAGGTAGATTAAGGTGAGTACTCATCTGAGCAATTAAACGTATTGTAACATTGGTTGATAAATTGAGGAATGATATAATACTGCAAGGTTGCGGTTGAAAAGGAGATGTAGAGACAAAAAATTAAAAGAATATGTTTGGATGATGGTCTTGTTGAGAGGACGAGTAAAAGGCGACTAACAAAACCCGAAAGAGAACACCTTAGAAGGACAAAAATTATTGGTATTGTTCTTAAAAAAGGTCAGGTGGCAGTGCTCGCGACCTGCGTGCGTGTGTGACCAGATGTATGAACGTGATCGAAGCAAAAGGAGTAAGCCGGTGGGGTTCTTTAGTGACTGTTCTTACTGTGTGGCATTTAGGTACTCTTCGTTGATATGTTGGATTTGCAAGTCGCGTGTGCTGCAATTTAATTTAATATTAAAAAAAAAACACTGAGCGAATTAGGAGAAGTAACGACCAGCAAAGTCCACGCACCTCTTTCCATGTTGCACGATTTGCCCGCGCTCGCGTTTTTGCTCGATGAAATGTTACACAAGTTGCTTGTTTCTTAGCAAAATCAAGTTTTAACAAAGTGTCAAGCGGCTCGATGTCTTGTTGCAAATGCAAGCTCTAGCTAGTCTGTCCTCACCTTTTGAACATCATTGAGTGGGTGTTGCTGATACCGTGGTGGGCTCTCCTCACCTGTTGCCATGACAACAAATGTCGACTTAAGTTCAAAAATGGACTAAGTCGGCGTTCTGGAATATGGGTGTAAGTACCTATCGCAATAATTTAGGTACTTACTGCCAAATTATTATTATCAATGAGCTCAAGACGAAGCTGGAGGCACCCGCGCGGCGGCGCCGCGTGGTGACCACGTTTTTATGCGGACAACCAGGTAACAGAACAAGCTTATAACTTTGCGATTTTTTAAGACACAGTTTTGAAATTTCGTACATAGATTCTTAACATAAAAATACTAGACACGTGTTTCAGGTTTTGCATATACTAAAACTAATGTTGTACATCAATGCACCTCCTTCTCAAAATTAACAGAAAAAGTATCACTTCTGTAAATGCTTTCATCATCTGCCTAGCGTTTTCCCAACTATGTTGGGGTCGGCTTCCAGTCTAACCGGATGCAGCTGAATGCCAGTATTTCATATGGAGCGACTGCTCTACAAGTCCCACAACCCAGATAGTACTGGGTAATACGATATCCCTTGGTAAGATCCACAAATTTCAGCCGGGACCAACCGCTTAACGTGTTTTCCAAGACACGGAGGAAACTCGGTATATAATGGGTGGTCACCCATCCACGGACCAACCTAGGCAAGTACGGCTTAACCTTAAGATCGACCCGAGCGGCTGTTATTATTTAGCCACGAGCTCCTCAAAAATGCTTTACCTAATTACTGAGATAAAACAATTTAATTTACGTACTTCACGAAGTTGCTCATTTTCATTATGTAACAAACTTAAAATAATCCAATTTATTTACAATATATACAGACTACAAATAGAACTAACCTAATGAAAAAAAAAGAATTAAAGTAAGAAAACATAAACAACTAAAAAACGACGACAAAAGGACAAACTAAAAAAAAAGAATTCAAGAAGTCCATGTTCGTGTTAGTATACCCTTAGAACCCACATATAAATACGAAAATATATCTTCTATACATTTTATATTCTAGACACATTTTTACTCAAAGCCTACATCACACATGAAATTGTTATCGAGGTACTTTCCAAGCCACCTGACACCACACATAACATGAAAATGCTGAAAAAATATGAAGAACAGTAGGTAGGTAGCTATTATTTTGTTTGATGTCATACCACAATACATCTGGCGAAGTCGTAAACGAGGTATTATCTCACACTTTCTCCACAGTACAGTCACGAGCAATAGATATAAGATATAGATTCATGAGCGATTCGACTAACATAGTAATTTTGGACACAAAGAATTCATAATGTTAACATAATATCATCGCGCCTGTAATCCCCGAAGGGTTAGTCAGAGGTGTACTTTAGGTAACTGGCGAAATGCGGGTGTAGTATTCTACACCCACATTTTGCCAGTTATACCTATTGCCATCAGCCGGGCAGAGATCAAGACTCCGTGGCTGCTACTGAAAAATTCCTGACGGAAAAACCCAATAACACTTTGCCTGACCTGGGAATCGAACCTCTGTCAAAGATCTACAAATGACAGCCGGGACCAACGGCTTTATGAGCTTGCCGAGGCACGGAGGAAACTCGGTATGTAATGGGAGGTCCCCTAGACAAGCGCGGTATAACCTAAAGATCGAACCGAGCGGCTGTTATTATTTAGCCACGAGATCTTCCCTCACGAGCACGAGTGGATAGTAATCAACAGGAAAAAAAACTCACTTTTAAAAATTGCTCTGTGTTCGTTCATACAGTATTTTTGTTCTCGTGACTGAACGTGTTAGGCTAAGTTCAGATTGGAGCTGTACCGCGCATTGTTGGACGCGCGTGTAATAACTCTAGTTTACTTCAAAGTGGCTCTAGTTACTTTACAGGCAAAGGATAATTTGTGAATGTCTAAGAAAACATGTAGCATACACTTAAAATGTCGCTTTGAGTTAAAGCATTCTGATTAGTTAATGGATATTATTATTTTTAATAATAGCAAGTGACTGTTCACACGAACTTTGCCTCACGCGATTTTTTTGTTGGAGTGCAACTGCTCATTGTACAGCGGCAATCTGTAAGAAAAAAAAATTATTCGTCGCAGGGACGACGTGACGTGCATCATACAAAATGACAAAAAAATAAACTATAAAATCAACAGGATGGAACAAAAAAAGAAAAAAGTTAACAGCTTGCACGTCGTGACTGCGACACACAGGTTACCACTCAGTTTGATGCTGTGCTATGGGGGGCCCACAGCACAGCGCAGATTTTCAGTGGTCAGCATACATACAAAATACAAAATACAAAAATACAAAATCTTTATTTCTGAATCAAAAAAAGTTTTACATAAGTTGGTGATTGGAGCCTCCTTTTAAGCAAGTAATGCCTGTATTAGGAGACTCCGCTCTTCTACATCAATATACAATAAATAAAAAACTTAGATTTAACAGCATGCTTGTGTATGTATATGATATGTGTGAGTGTGTGAATGTGTTAGTGTGATGGTGTGTGCATGTGTGTGTGTTTGCGTGTGTATGTGTGTTTCATTTCGTGTGTTGTAATAATGCCTCAGTGTCTGCGTAATTCAGTGACTTTATCCAACTGGTTAGAACTTTTTTACACTCGTGTAATTGTTTATTGTGTATATATATCTTCTTATTTATTCTATTATAAAGTTGACAAGCTAGTGTACTGTACTGAATGGCGGCAAATTTAGTTTTAGTTCGTGGAACCTGTGCTATGAGATCTTTTCGTCTTCTTGTTGTTGTGCTTAGATCATATGGTAGATTTTTATGTTTTTTTAGAACGGTATCTATAATGTATAGCTTTCTAACAGAGAGCAGGCCACTGTCCTGATAGAGAATTTCAGTAGGGCAACACATCCTTTTGAAATACATTATTTTTATTACAGCACGTTGTCCTCGTTCAACATGTATAAAACCAGATTTTGCCGCACCGCCCCATATTGTAATGCAGTAGGATATTACAGATTGTGCTATAGAGATATATATTTCATTTAACACGTTTCTGTCAGAGCCTGATTTCCTCTGAACATTTGTAGGCACTATGTGTCTCAATGTTTTAAAAATCCATCCCAACTTCCTCATCCTTCCAGTGACATGTTCAATATGAGAGTACCACGATAATCTGTGGTCAATAATTACCCCTAGATATTTTGTTTCTAAAACTTTACTAATAGAGGGACAAGCGCAATTATTAGATGTAACTTTATCACATGAGTGTACTCTAATGTTGAACAATTCATCTGGTTGTGAATTTTTATAGATGGAGAAGCATATGTAGTTGGTTTTCGCGGTATTTAACGTGAGAAGGTTGTTATCGAGCCAAGCCGCAATTTGGAGCATACCTTTCTCTGTCTTACTTTTGACATCCGACCAACTGTGCCCATGAAAGACAACGGCAGTGTCATCGGCGTAGGAAAATATATTTGCATTTTCAACTTTTAGGTTACAGAGGTCGTTAATGTAGGCTAAAAATAGTGTGGGGCCAAGTACACTGCCCTGCGGCACACCAAACAACACATCAGCATCATCACTAATATAACCTCCAATCCTTACCCTCTGTTTCCTGTTTGTGAGATAGTCTGTAAGAAAATTGAGAGGCGTTCCCCTTATTCCAACTTTTTCCAGTTTGTTCACCAAGGTGGGAACGGAAACGGTGTCAAAAGCTTTTTTTAGGTCTAAAAATACGGTCAGGCATTTCCTCCCTCTGTCCAAATAGTTAGTAACTAATGAGGTGAGGGCCTCAACCGCATCCTCGGTAGAGACACCCCGCCTAAAGCCGAATTGTGTCGAAGATAAAATTTTAAACTTGTTTAAATAATCTATTAGTCTAGAGTTGGTTAATTTTTCTATTACTTTGGACAGGGCTGGCAACACCGAGATAGGTCTATAATTATTGACATCGCTTCCGCTCCCTCCCTTGTGGACTGGAGTAATAACAGATTGTTTCAGGGGGGCTGGGAATACTCCGTCCCTGAAACAGAGGTTAACCAGATGGGCAATAACAGGCGCGAGTTCTTTAACAAAGTATTTTAGGAATCTCGTTGAGATGCCATCCCAGCCAGGGGCACTATCAGACTTTAAGTTCCTTATGATTTCTTCCACTTCCTTTGTGTCAGTATCCAAAAGCACGAATGAATTTATTTGTGTATTTAAATCATTTTGTTGGTGATCAGGACTGGTATTGTTTCTAGGCTGTATCTGTTGAGCTAATTCTTTTCCGATATTCGCGAAGTAGTGATTTACGTAATTGACTGACTCAGACGGAGTAGGCTTGATATTTAGTAATTCTGCACTTTGATTTTTAGATTTATTTGTATAAGTAATTGATTTTATATTTCTCCATAATAACTTTGTGTTCGTGACTGAGTCTGCTAGCAATTCTCTTTCGTATTTTCTTTTAATTTTTTTGATGAGGCTATTACAATAGTTCCTGTATCGAGTGTATGTAATTTTTAGAATGTCGTTATGTGGGTCAGCACGTGAGTTTGATTGTAGTTTGTTCCGATTCTTTATACAGCGAAGTATTCCGGGTGTAATCCACGGTTTGATGAGACGTTTGCTGTTGGGGATATTTCTTATTGTAGTATTATTTTGGATAGTTTCAGTAAGTTTTTCTATCAGTAGATTGGTTAGTATATTAGGGTCATTACAGTATAGCAAATCGTTCATATGTTTTTCTTTAAGATAATTAAATGCTTGTTCAAAGTTCAATGAAGTAATGCTTTTATGTTTAATTTCACTGTTTTTTGTTTCCGATATTGACAAAAATGTAGTAAAGTGATCGGTGATAGAAGTCTGTAAGATAGCAATTGATGCACATATTTTATTTAAATTGAATCGTACCATTATGTGGTCTAGGCAATTTTGTTCTCTGGTAGGTAGTATATGACCAGGTAATATGGCATAGTTTGAAAGGGTGTTAAGGTAATTTAAGCGGTTATTTTTTTCAGTGGGCCCCTCAGTCTGTTTGGGTCTAATATTAATATTTATGTCCCCAACTATGACTAAGTTTTTTCTTGAGTCTATACATTCTAAATGTGAGCTGAGTGAGTCTAGGAAACTACTAATATTTGTATTTGCCGGGGATCTATATATGCATAGCACTGTAGTACATAATATATCTACTTGAAGACATGAGGCCTGAGATAATTTTATTTCCTTAATTTTTGGTTTTAGTGTATTTTTTACGTATACAACAACCCCATCATTTTGATTGTATTGGCGAGATGTGATATAAGACTGATAATTGGCCAATTGTGGTATAGGTTTATTAATATTTAATCTACATTATGTTAAGACGATCAAATCTGTTTCGAATTTAAGTGAAGATAACGTAATAATAAAATCATCAAAATTGCAGTAAATACTCCTTATGTTCTGAGAAATTATAGTTAAATCATTTTTCTTAACACGAATATGATTAGAAAGGTTAGAAGGATGACATTCAATAGAACTTAAAAATTCAATTGTATCTAGCTCATTAATTGTTTGGAGTGTATTACTCATAATTAATGCTTTTAAGTAAAATTATAGTTGTAGCTTGAACGTAGTAAATATCACTGATAGCCAGGCGAGTGCAGTCTATTATTATTGTATCAAAGAGTAATTGCTTGTGTAAAATAAGTGTTATGTGTAATAATATGTCGTTCAATGTATAAAATATAATATGATGATTATTTAATTTTTTTTGAGGCAAGTATGTATGCTTAGTGATCTGTGTTTGAGTTTTGTGTGAGATTATGTATGAATTGGTGTAAAAAGGGGTGAGAATATTTTGGGTGTGTAAGTGAATGACTGTGTGAGCACTTATATAAAATGTAACAAAAAGGCTTAAAACTACAAAATTAATATTAAATAGTGTGAAACAATAGTAAGCTTTCGATTTGAATATAACCAAGAACATATTTAAACAGATAAAAAACGATAAAACATTTGATTTACCTAATGTTTCTAGGATATACTGTACTGGAAATAGTCATACTTTCTGCATTAGCTGCTGTATTTGTGCTTCACTACTAACAATCAAGGACGGAGCCTGATCATCTCTCTTAACGAGTACTTTGCCGTATGCAGTCCAGCAGTATTTGTAAGCGCCGGATCTTTTCAAATCTCGAGCCAAGAAATACAGCCGAGAGCCTTTGACGGTTAGATGCTCAGACAAGAATATTGGTGTATCATCGTGTGTCTTGAAACCCAAATGCTTACAGCATGGTTTTGCCTTATATTTTATGTTGAAGTTTTTAGAGAGTTTTAGGATATCGTTTTTGAGGAGCGTAGATCCTGTTTCTACAACTATGGGCGTATTATAATTCTGTTTATTGCCACGCACTCTATAAATGTCTTTTATGTCATTTTTAATCATGGGACAATCAATATTTTTAGTAAGACTCATCACCATGTCTATTAAGTCCTGCTTTGACTCACCTGTAATTTTAGGCACATTTTTTATAACAAAATTAGCTTTACGACATCCAATTTCCATTTCCTCGATTTTATGCTCTAGAGTTGTGATATATTTCCTATCTTCTTTCACCTGAGTTTCCATCTGACACATTTTCCGTTCAAGATCTTGATTTTGTGAAGTGAGGAGTTTAATTGTATCTTGTATGTTAAGATTAGATTCTTGAATATCTTTCAATGTTAAAGAGACTTTTTGTAACTCACGTTCATGTTTAGTCATAAATAAAGCCATCATTTCTTTTATGTCTTTTTTAAACTCATCTAATTGTTCAGTAATTGAGATCTCCTCTCGGCTTCTTTTTGTTCTCTGGAATACGTAATTAGGCGGCGTGAGGTTGGCATTAATGCTCATTTGGTCAATCTCCGACTCCGAGGCTGATTTATTCATCGGCGAAGCCATCGTATTATACAAGAACAAAAACAATGCAGGTAATGTTAGTTCTCGATGTTTGATTCCAATCGGCACAACTGTGAGTCAAACAGATAACGTGATCACAGTAATAAATTGCTTTAAATCCTTACTTGCGCGCGGCGCGGCGCGGCGTAGCATATATATATACATATTTTTTACAATAATATGAAAATAAAATAAACAGTACTGGGTTATAATATAAAGCAACTACCTCTTGGAAATATAATAAACACTACAAAAAATATACAAGTATGTGTGCAGGCTAACCAAAATAAACATAAGTACAATATAATGAAGACATGGCGTGTTTTTGTCTCTCTGTACGTACCCTTAGCCTGCGTCCTAACTAAAGCAAGCAAGTACGAATACGTGGGTGTCGCGTTCACAAGTCATTCATTTGAAAACTGGAAGGCACCCCTCTGCCGGCGCGATTCCTGGTTCGGGTTCGCTAAACAAATTGTGCGCGACGGTCGTGTGTTAGCGCTATGATTACTTTTTTTTCTTTTTCTTTTTAAGTTGGTAAAATCATCAAATGAGTCCTCCCACCCAGGGCAGAGCGGGAGGGACTGTCAGACTTGTACTGACTAAAATCCACGGTGTCTTTTAGTAGCCCTTTATGTTGCAGGGTCACGGTAATTCTATGAGTCCCGCGACCCCGGCAGGGTCTGGCCCTCTAGAGGGGGGCCCCGTCATAATGCTGACACTCTTTGAGGCGCGCGTGGAACACAACGCGCCGTCGACCCGGGCATGGTCTTTGGTCGGACAGCGAGTCGACCATTACTATGATTACTTTAGTTAAAACAGAGTCGTAAGATAAAATAGCATGACAAAATTGTCTTCGTGACGAAAATAAACCAAAGTATATTGAAATATATAGTACCTACGGCTGTTTACTTTACGTCATAAAATTGAATATATATAGGTGGAAGAGGCTTATGTGAGTGGGTGTAAGATCCGTTCTTTACTTCTTTCTTCTTCTTAACTGGATTGTGAAGGTCAGATAGGCATGCGCTCCATGTAAAATACTGGTATCCAGCTGAATCCGGTAAGATTGGAAGCCGACCCCAACATAGTTTAGAAAAGGCTAGGCAGACGATGATCTCTGGGTGACGAGCCCATTGCAATGAGCCCTAATACCAATTCATTTGTGGTCGGCGCAGCGTGACTTCTTCTTCGATACTTCTCTATTACTCGTCTTCTCATCAGACACCTCCTTTCGTGCCATTTCATCCTTCACACAGTTCATCCATCGCTTCTTCTTCTTCTTGCTCTCTACTCTTATAGATACCCATCCTCATTCATACTCAAAATTTTCCTCACGACTTTTTCCTCAGCGGTGGGGTGCAGTCTGGGTTCATATTTTCGATAATATTGTAAACATGCTCAGCCTTTAACGATCTCACTGCTAAAAGACAGACCTCCTCCCAGGCTGCCCTTTCCTCGATGGCCCAGTGCGGGGTGGTGGAAACCACATTATAATATCGCTTTTGATTTTTTATTAAAAAAAGCCGATTTCTGCACGATGTTTTCCTTCGCCATTGTAAGACAATAATAACAAGATATTTGTATGTTAAAACGAACCACTTATAAGTCGTGATTTTTTATAGAATCGGAGAAAAAGGACCAGGAAGACATGTTTAAAGAATAAAAAACCCTAAGGTATATTATGCAAACACCTCGAAAGATCAAAGTATTATCTATCACGCACACTATTGTAATCCTTTCTTGACGTGTTACGTAAAACGCATGACAATAGTCCCCGTCGTAAACATACGGGGGTGTATTGTGGGCGGGACCGAAGATTTTAATCGCTAGATGTGTCCTTATCGCAGTTGGGTGTTGGAGAGAGTGCATCTATGTTCGCGCACACATTGGTGCACTAGTCAGTGTCTATGGCTAGTCGCCGCCATGGCCATACAATGTCAGGAGGACTATACTTGGGTAGGTTGACAAAGTATAAGTCTGAGAATAGTGACGCTTCCCGTATGGAGCGAGGCTACGCTTGAACGGACCATGCTTGCAGTCTCTCTTGATCCGACAGAGAACCAGAGTTGTCAACATAGCTCACTCAATAAGTAAGCTGAAGTGGCAATAGGCTGACCATATTAGCCGTAGAACCGACGCGGCGACGACCGTTGAGGTAGATGTGTTCTAGAGTGGAGACCGCGAATCGGCGAGCGTAAGGTGAAACGCCCTCTGGCTCGGTGTAGCGACGATCTTTGCAGGGTGGCTGGTAGCAACTGAATGAGAGTTGCTGAAGATCGAGTTGAGTGGCGTGCGATGGAAGAGGCCTATATCCAGCAGTGGATTGCTGGAGGCTGATGATGATAAGTAAGCAAAATAATCTGATCATTCTTTGACGCGGTAGAATGAATCTAACGATTTGAATCTTTGGGTGGAACTGTTGGTACAGTTGCGATTGTTATAATTAAAAAAAATGATTGGTGAAAAAAATACGATATTATACCTTGCTCGTTATAATTTGACGTAAACCCACTCGTTACTCAAGTTTATTTAGCAACCCAATTAACTAATGACATACAATATAAAAACAAACCTGAAACAATATCAAACAAAGAAATAATGTCTATTTCTGTTTTTGATATTGCTTTAGTTTTGTTTTCAGGTAGTCAAAATCTATTTAAATAAACACTCATTTAGGTCTAGAACAGAATGATAACAACAAACAATTTAATTTCTAAATCAAAATCAAAGCATTTATTTCAAATAGGCCAGTTACAGGCACTTTTGAACTGTCGAAACATAGACAACAATAGCTACAGTCCCAGTCACAAGGCATAAAAACTGTGAAAGTACTGTAGTTGCCCATTCTCTAACGTAGATCTCTATGGAGAAGAACGGGCAAGAAACTCCATGGACACTCTTTTAAATCAGAATACTTTTACAAACTCTTGGTTACATCATTCATGTTGAGATGGTACATTATGTGAGAACGATTTAGCAAGATGTGTACGTTAAAAGTGTCCATAGAAAACAATTCAAAAATAAAATAATTCAAATACGCCGTGGCAATCAAGAGATGACCAGTCTCAACTGACAGCACACGTTCACGAACATGACGCATGTATCAGCATCATCCAACTCAACCATTTTGAAGGGAACTAAATGATCCGACACACGCGCCACCATCAGCGAGACATTTGAGTGAGCATGACAACTCCTAACCACCAGGGTACATTCAAGTCAAGAAAAGACGTAGGTTTCTAGCGAATGACAAATTTCTAGTACATGGTACTCACACAATATGGGCTATGCGGCTATATAATACTAGATGTTATTGTTTTGAAGAACCACTTTCAAAGTAGCAAACACCACTTGTGGAAGCCATTTAAACATCCTCAACGTTATCTGTTGTTGAGAGCAACAAGTCATGTAGACACTCACTTCGCAGTTGTTCGAAAAATATAGTATTTAAAGACTTTACAACTACACAACAGAATGTTTCGGTTTAAGTCTCAATAAGAAACAAGCAGTGATAGCCTTAGTGGTGTGACTGTCGAACTGCCAAGTCATAGGTCTCAAGTTTGAACCCAAGACCTCTGATTTTTTAAATTCATGTGCGTATTGCATAATTATCACTTGCTTTGGTAAAAGAAAACCTTGTGAGGCCTGAGAGATATTTCTCGACGGCATGAAAGCCAAGTCAGAGGCCTGTTGGCGGCATGAAAACTTTGACACCTAACAACACGATAAAGAAGATGCCCCAATCATGTAAACATGACAACAAGTTTGTGGTTAATTTGATTAACATCATTAAAAAAAATTATGTTCCATGTTACATAAAAAGTATGCCAAATGCGAATGATTCAACAACATACCATCACGCCTGTAATCCCTGAAAGATTGGTCAGAGGTGTGCCTAATAGAACAACCCTCATTGCGCCAGTTATGATTAAGTGCCATGTAATAGGGGGCAAGCCTATTACCATCAGCCGGGCACAAATCCAGACTCCGTGGCTGCCACTGAGAAATTCTTTATGGATTATAAATAGCACTTTGAGCGACCCGGGAATCGAACCCAGGAACTTATGCTCAGCAGTCAGGAAAACAGGCTCGATGTAGGCGAGGAGCTCGTGGCTTAATAATAACAGCCGCTCGGATCAATCCACGCTTGCCTAGGTTGTTCTGTGGACGGGTGCCCACCCATCACATACCAATTTTCTTCCGTGCCTCGGAAAGCACGTTAAGCCGTTGATCGTGGCTGTCATTTGTAGATCTTTGACAGTCGTTACAGCTAGTCAGTGGCCCGAAAGTCTGACAACTAGTCTTACCAAGGGTTATCGTATTATCCAGTACTAACTGGGTTGTGGAGGTCAGATAGGCAGTAGCTCCATGTAAAGTTCAGCTGCATCTGGTAGGACTAGAAGCCGATCCTAATGGGAAAAGGCCAAGGACAGGGTCGATGTTATGTGTAGTCGTAATTAAATTAGTTGAACTATTTATTTATTAGAACTGTATATTCAGACAAATTTTCTAATTTAATAATATTAAAGTCTGAACTCTAAAGGGTTCGTCAATAGTTTTGTTAATCTCAAGAATGCCTTTGATCCCATTATATTATGATTAAACGAATAGCTCTTTGAGAATTTAATAAATATCATCCCGAAAATATGATGTTTGATCTACAAATTTTACTTGATAATATTAAATATTGCATGCTGAGATAGTATTTTATTGCCAAGTTTTGCTTTTATTGAACTAGGCTTAATTAAATTAAATGTATTTTATTAGTTTTAGAAAATATTAGATAACGTTATCTGATCAGCAGTCGTCACGATTTTCTCAGAGCATAATGCGTCAGATGAAAGGTGTGTATTGTGGAGATCAGACATCCCACTCCTCCTCACTTAATCAATCCAGCAGAACATCAACCTCCTGGACAGGAACTTCAGTGGCCACCCTGGAAATCTATTAACCGTTTGCGGTTCCAAGTTGGCCGCTAGTCGGATAGTCAGTCAGATGATGTACCGCATCGGCAGTTGAAACTTTAGGCCTAAATCCAAACTGCCGTTCAGACAGAATCGATTTATCTTTTGTTGATTATTTCCTCCAATATTTTAGATATAGAAGGTAGTAAAGAAAAAGAAATATGTCTATAATTTGTCACATGCTCATTGCTGCCTGATTTATAGACAGGGACAATAGGGATGTTTCCTGAAAATATCTAATTAGTCCGTCAGATAGATTTCCAAAAAATATTTAACACGTATTTTTCTTTTTAAAAAAACGAAAACTAAAAATGAAGACGATACATTGCGTCGAAAACTCGTGTGACGTCATACTTGTAAGTAAAGTGTACTGACTTTTTACCGAAAAGTGACGTCACAGGCTCTCATGATCTTTGATGCGTTTTATCTTAGTCAATTTTTATTGATTTGTTATAACAAAAATACGTATCCAATATTTTTCGATAATCTAACTGACGGACTAAATAGAATCATATTTTTTTTACACAGGAAACATTCCTATCTAAAAATCTGTAGATTTTTTAAGACACTTTCTTTCTTGTTCGTGTTCTCATAAAATACCGTCCCGTATATTTCTAACGTAACCCAGTCTTCATATTTGCATACAAAGTACGGACACGGAAGGGACACGCATTTTTCTCAACCGAATAATGGCCGCTAAATATTTTAACGGGGTCTTTTCCCTTGAAAAATAGTGTCGATATTCTTTTATTTATAACGCCATCTACCGGTGTAACGACGTACTGAATTATTTTTTATCTGTACCGTATTGTATTTATTGTGACATGATTATCATAATAGAGGTTAGTTCTGTTAGTAGTTTGTAAGGGATATCAAGATATGTTCCGGATACGTGCTGGGAATAAAATAGTTATCGTTTGGCTAAGAATTGGTGAATGGCGTAGAAGGGGAATGAGGATCAGCAGTAGTGTACTTTGATAATAAACAATCAGAATATGGCTTGTATGTCAGGCATGGGGATTTTGACAACAGCCTGTATTAACCATCGTCAGATCTGTTTTTGTAGAAATAGTTTTGTTTTTCTTCTCTTTGATAGATTACGCATTAGGCCGTGTCTTTACCAATGTGATCGTCACAAGAACAGGCGATGTTCCTGTTCATTTTGTTTGGAGAACTTGAACGCGTGGTTGCGTCTACATACAGCAACTTCTAGTTTTCCGAATAAATGAGTGACATTAACTCATTGTATGGGTCAGTTAAGTATTTGACTGACCCATAGCTGTGGTTAAAAAGCCAGGTAATTAGTTCATCAAAAATTACATTGAAGTTTTATACAGGGTGTATGGGACAGCCCTCCACAAACTGACAGGATTCATTCAGCTCCTTATTTGAATCATATTCCACTGTTATTTATCTCCGGTATTTTTTTTCAGTTACTATTTCTTTATTTCAATGAAAAATTACATTCCCTGTCCGCAGCACTCGATTTATGTAAATAATACGGCCAAAATAAAAAATCCAACAATGGACGCTGAAATACTCTAACGAACGACGCGTGTAATCAGCTGTTCACTTCCTACCTGGCTACTGAGTTCATCGAACTCGTCGTCGCGCTTGCCGTTCGGTACGTGCGTTTTGCCACGGTAACAATACATTGCGTATGAGGAAATAAAAAAAAACAAATTTATTGGATTCCCATAATATTCCTGAAATAATTTCTTGCACCGGTCATCTTAGTACTGAATTCACCCCATCAGTCTGCGGAGGGCTGTCCCTTACACCCTGTATAGTGAGAGACACGAAACATAAATTGATGTCAGACACCACTATTGTACATGAAGTTTAAATATATAAGAGATAATTAACCGCAGTCGTCAGACCCGTACCAGGAACCGGATTTCAGCCACATCAAAACTAAACGACATCATCAAAACTCTACGTATCAACAAAGTACCATAACTGAAAAGTTAGCCAGCTCAGCATAACACCAATTATGTTAGTTATACCCGCCGGGATCAGCGTATAATTGGATGAGCGGATGAGCTAGCTGGCCACTTCGTTAGCGCACCTAATAATGATCGGGCTATATTAAGGCGCAGCTTTGAACCGATTTTGGATTCGGATCATTAAGACTATCGATTTCAAGGGTCGGGAATTGATGTGATTGCTTTAGAAGTAAGAATAGTCGTAGCAATGTTTGAGGATAAAGATGACTTTCCATGCTCGAGTCAATCTTACTTACAATACAGGATGTATATAACTACTTTCCATAATTTGATCCTTATTAGCGACACCATCGAATGGCGTAATCATACAGTGTTTTTTTTTTTCAAAATGAACGTATTTTATTGTTGGCTAGGAATATTGTTTTTTCAAAAATCGAATGATGCAGTTTTAGTTTTCATCAAAATCGGGCTCTTGACTCCTTTTAGTATTTTTCGCTGTTCCTCATAGTTTTGGATTTGGCCATCCACGCACGCGAAAGTTTGGATGGATGTTTGTTACTCAATCACGCCAGAACAGCTGAACGTATCTGAACGAAATTTGGCACAGAGATAGATTGTAGCCACACATAAACACACACGTCACACACATACGCACACACACACACACAACACATTCCGGACTAGCCCATTCCGGTAGGCAATTTTCGAACTGCACGCTGAAGATTACTAGCTTATGTCCGCGTGAAACCACCGGCATAAGCTAGTAATGTTCATATTTTGAGACTGTTTTTCTAACCTGATGGTTCAGTATATCAGATTAACATAGACATCAAAGGCTTATTTATCTACGCTTAGTGCTAAGACCAAAAACTAATATAATACATTATCTAGTAATTTCGAATTAATCCAAGTTTCTGCGGCTGTAACTTAACTAATGTTTGTTTTAGACTTCGAAACAGTTCTAATAACGATTGCGGTCGGTACAAGTGTCCAATTAACGGACAAATGATCTATCTGCCTCTGAAAAACGGTAACAGCGGCAACCTCAATGATTTAAAAACCGGCCAAGTGGAAGTTGGACTCGCGCGTGAAGGTTCCGTGCCATCGTTGTAGGGGACCTCCATTTAATATTTAATCTCTTTTTTGTTTCTATAGCGGCAATAGAAATACACATTCTATGAAAATTTCAACTGTCTACCTGTTACGGATCATGAGATACAACCCGCTGACAGACAGACAGACAGCCGGATGGACAGCTGAGGTTTAGTAATAGGGTCCCGTTGGTCACCCTTCGGGAGTTCGGGTACGGAACCCTAACAAAAGCAAAGAGATTCAAATTAAAGTCTGTTTCAAAGTTTTGTTTGATGTGGAATTGGTTCAAATGAATCATAAAAAGGGTCAGAGTTAAGGTTTGGCTATTTGCCCAAGGTAACATTCCTAACGTTCAAATTCGAAGACGTACAAACGCCAGAACATCAAGCTAATACAATCTGTCAAATTTCTTTGATAGATTTTAAACTTTATCGCTAAAGCATTAGATTCAAGGTTAATTGGGGAAATTTGACAGTTTCGGGTAGCTTGATGAGCTGGTGTATGTACAAAGGTTTTTGATTTTGGAAATCGCTTTACGAAATGGAGTTGGGCAGGGGTGTTACCATGAGGTCTTAGAGCAGGATTAATTCCAGTGTGGGAAACAGACAAAGCTATACAGTCGTCTAGCGCCATCTCTTTATAGATTTCTCCAGTGGAGATTATAAAGACAATCAAATTGTTAACAATATTGAAGTTCAAAGCAACCATCGATATTAGACTCGATAGCTTTGATCCAAACGATCAGATAAATTGGCAATAGCTCGCATGACTGAACTATGTTCTATGTTTAGGGCACCTGTAGGTGGGTGGATACAACTGGATAAGCGGTTGATTATCTGTAGGCGCGGGCATGCGGGCGGCGAGTAATGGGCGACTCGTTGTCCAACCATGGACCATGCCCGGGTCGACGGCGCGTTCTGTTAAACGCGCGCCTCAAAGAGTGTCAGCATATGACGGGGCCCCCCTAGAGGGCCAAAGCCTGCCGGGGTCGCGGGACTCATAGAATTACCGTGACCCTGGAACATAAAGGGCTATTGAAGGACACCGTGGATTTTAGTCAGTACAAGTCTGACAGTCCCTCCCGCTCTGCCCTGGGAGGACTCATGTGATGATTTTACCAAGTTAAAAAAAAAAAAAAAAAAAAAAAATCGGTAGATTATCTACGCTATCATTCAATTACAAGATTTTATTATATTTGCCCTGTTCGTCCGTCCGTCCGTCTGTCTGTCAGCGGGCTGTATCTCATGATCTGTAAGTTGTCCGCTTAAAAATTTACAAACCATTTTTCCACCACGTGTTGGTATCCGATTGAGCTGAAATTTTGCACACACCTTTGGTTCTGGTGACAATACATTTTTATGATAGACTTGACTTGGTCCTGCATCCAGGATCGCCTCCACACGAGAGAACTCCTCAACGGTTAATGGCACGAACACGGAACTTTGTATATATAGATAAAATATAGATTTAACATAAATGTTTTAGAATAAGTTAGATTAATAAGATACTTAAATGATAAGTCCTCATCTCCTAATATTATTACCTTTCTTTTGCTGTGCCCGACAGGGTCCACGATTGTTTCTTTTAAAAAATGTCTACCACCTAAGCCTACATTGTGGAATGCAATAAAGAGTTGAGTATTGAGTATGTATGCGTTCAATGTTGATAGAAATCTGATTTTTCATTTTTTTATTAAAACCCTTGAAACAGTAAACAAAATCCGATTCAAAAAGGTAAGTATTCATTTTATAATAATTTCACGCGAACGAAGGCCGCGGGCAACAACTAGTCTTATAATCCTAATAAAGAGAATTTTTCCCACAGGTGAAGCCTGAACCGTGTTTACCGCATGCAGTTAGTGGGTTATGACCGTTGCTGTAATAAGGCTTGTTACACACGATTGCAGTTGTAATGTAAGGTATTTACTGTTGTTATCTAGATCACATTAATATCGTGTTGGCACCGTTTCACCTTGTGCGGCAATGTTGCAAAAGGGTGATTTTAGTTTTTGATTGATCGTTTCAGTATTTTTGTTTATTTTTTTAAGCTTAAATTGTTCGTGTAGATTACATAAAAATAGGTATAGGTTTGCTTATTACATTTTCATATAGTTAAATCCTTCTGGAACCAGTTTGTACCTATATTCAGATTTTGTAAGTTTTGGAAACCCAACGAAAAACAATTAAGTACATAACAAAACATCACGCCTGTACTCCCCAAAGGGTTAGGCAGCGGTGAACACCCATATTTCGCCATTTCGCCACGAAAAACTTTAAATTAATAACAATGTAATAACCCCGCCTGTCAAATACGTCGTGCATCACGTCACGTCTTTTTTACCATTTAGTTCACCTTTTTGGCAAGTTTTGGATGCAACGAATTTTTTCAAATTGTTATGGTCGAACATAAAGTTGAGATTTTAATGTTAACTTATTATACCGTCAGAACCCAAACTTACCTGCTCATTTCCTCTTAGTTAACATTCAAATAATAGCAGCCATAAGGGCTCAAACATAAAAACACGTTACGACGACGCAACGTGCCACCGCACGGCAACGTGATGTTGCACGTTGCGTCACGGTGCCGTGACGTGGAAATCCACGTCGAGAAACGTAAATAATCACGTTACGACAACGCAACGTGCCACGTTGCACAGCACGTCGTCGTGACGTAAACTATGGCTGAAAGATTTGGATGGATCCAGTATTTTCTTTGTATCTGTTTCTTTTTTATCCGTCTTCTTAATGTTAGCAGGAGGAGAACACGTCTAGTGTGGTTCATTTCTCGAAATTAACTGCGGCAATTCTACAAATGCGCCACCGTCAATACGACGTCGTTCAACGTGGCACGTTGCGTTGTCGTAACGTGATTATTTACGTTGCGCGACGTCGATTTCCACGTCACGGTACCGTGACGCAACGTGCAACGTCACGTTGCCGTGCGGTGGCACGTTGCGTCGTCGTAACGTGTTTTTGTGTTTGAGCCCTAACACCCATATTCCAGAACGCCGACTTAGTCCATTTTTGAACTTAAGTCGACATTTGTTGTCATGGCAACAGGTGAGGAAAGCCCACCACGGTATCAGCAACACCCACTCAATGATGTTCAAAAGGTGAGGACCGACTAGCTAGAGCTTGCATTTGCAACAAGACATCGAGCCGCTTGACACTTTGTTAAAACTTGATTTTGCTAAGAAACAAGCAACTTGTGTAACATTTCATCGAGCAAAAACACGAGCGCGGGCAAATCGTGCAACATGGAAAAAGGTGCGTGGATTTTGCTGGTCGTTACTTCTCCTAATTCGCTCAGTGTTTTTTTAATATTAAATTAAATTGCAGCACACGCGACTTGCAAATCCAACATATCAACGAAGAGTACCTAAATGCCACACAGTAAGAACAGTCACTAAAGAACCCCACCGGCTTACTCCTTTTGCTTCGTTCACGTTCATACATCTGGTCATACACGCACGCAGGTCGCGAGCACTGCCACCTGACCTTTTTTAAGAACAATACCAATAATTTTTGTCCTCTCTTTCGGGATTTGTTAGTCGCCTTTTACTCGTCCTCTCAACAAGACCATCATCCAAACATATTCTTTTAATTTTTTGTCTTTACATCTCCTTTTCAACCGCAACCTTGCAGTATTATATCATTCCTCAATTTATCAACCAATGTTACAATACGTTTAATTGCTCAGATGAGTACTCACCTTAATCTACCTCCAAAACATGCTGTCCATTTCAAACCCAAAATAAGTATGTTGCATGAAGGTTGCAAGCTGCTTTGTATGCTAAAAATGTTATATTAAAATACGTCCCAATGCTAGAGATGTCTTCAATTGATGTTCTACCGAATGCTCTTGGTTGACATCATTTGTCAAAGAACTTAAACGGAATTACTTGAAAATAAATATTTATTTTTTCGTGGTTCCTTTATAAGATTTTCACTTAAAATAATGGCATCAAGAATTTTCTTTTCGGATGGTGAAAAGTCAGGACAGGAACTTGTCTGCAAGTACAAGCTTCTTCAAAATACGACGTTGCCGGGCAGCTCATGAACGATAAAATGTGCTGTGGGCTCGCCTAACCCAAGAGTATAACTCAGTATTTAACTCGCGCGTAAGTACCAAATAACATGTATGCTGTTTAATTAATACCTGGTCTATGTTTGATGATCGTAATGAACGGCAATCTTTTCTTTTTATAGAGAACCGAATCTCAGTTAAACAGGTGCTGGTCCAATATTAAGGCCACCCTTAATTTAGAAAAAAAAGAAAGAATGAGGACTGGGGGTGGCCCCTATCCTGGCCCCGCGTCCTCAGATCTCGAAGGAGTGAAAGATGCGCTGCCGGCCTCCACCGGTTTGAAATTGAGGTTCGCAATAGACTGTGACACTATGCCAAGTGAAACTCCTGCTGACGATACACCTATAGTCTAGTAATTTTATTGATTCTATTCTTTGTGTTAACGAATATATGATTAGATTATTAAAAATATTTACTTTCTTTTTTCAGTTCTGGAATTTCGTCCGGTAGACGAGGTACCGGTACCGGTGGCTCAAGGGCCACCTGAAAATAACTCGACTGACTTGGCGTCAGCAAACTCGCAGTTTATTGGTAGGGTTGATCAAATGATTTTCAGTTCATCTCTACACGTTACCGTACATCAGAAAGTTAAATTATCTGTGTATGGCACCAATACAGAATTTGAAATAACATCAATCTATTTGTATTCATTCGAAGCATTTTATTTTTTTATATTCTCATTAGTGTTTTTTGAAGGTGCTTGTGGTTAGCAAATTAATACTAATATATGTTCGCGCCCAAGTTATAATAAAGGAGGTACGGGCGAAAAATTTAAAACGGAATGAGGAACGAGAGGAGGAGTAACATCTGCTGAAAATGGAGAAGCAGAAGTGGTGGTGAAGGCAGCAGAAGAAGCGTACCAAAAGGCAAAACTCGAACGTTTGAGTGCCGCCCAGCTACTTCGATTCAGTGATGTTACAAGGGACGAGGCCGAAAAAATAAATTAAATTATTATTGTACAAGCCAACTGGTTTTTATTTTATTTAAAAGTAGTATCACGTATAAAAAATATCTAAATTACACATTTATAGACATAGAAAAACAAAGGAAATTTTTCATTTTCATTCACGTAGGACTACGTAAGACTGGATCCAATCTCTAGGTTAGTAAAACCCAACAACACTGCATGCATGGGGATCGAACCCATAACCTCACACCGTGCAATTGCGCTTATGACTATTTGACCAACGAGAGAACAAAAATACAAATATGATCATCACACAATTATAAACATACTAGCTGTTGCCCGCGACCTTCGTCCGCGATTTTTATATTTAAAAAAAAACCCGTTTTCGCAACATTTTTTAATGCTCCGCTCCTATTCCTCAACAAAAGGGTTATCCAACACTAAAAGATTTTTTCAATTGGAACCAGCAATTCCTGAGATTAGAAGGTTCCGGTCGTCCAGAGTTGAGGGAAGAATTCAGTTGGACGATGGACCGAGTAGCCTTGAATTTCTTTGGATTCGTTATCGCTTATTCTCTCATCATTACTCTGCAGAATGAGTTTGTGCGCATGACATGGTTGTGGTCACCCAACATAATGGTGGGTTTCATATATCGGCCCTTCTCTTCCTCCGTTTAGCAGTAGCAAGCCGCCTGCTACTCATGTTTAGCTTACACCTGTCCTTTCCCGTATCATATGAAAACAAACCTAAGATAAGCCGGCTAAACCACTAAACGCAACGGCGAATAAGAATTCGATTTGATTGTTTTATTATTGCAATATAACAGAAACTGGCCACAACAGCGGCTGACGAGCGCTACATCCAAGTTGGTTGCATCAAATTTGTATTTTTTTCTTTCTCCTTCTATTTACAATCTATATACTACTGCGATAGTACCGCAAAGGCAATGGGATTACCCGTATTACTACAGGTAGAAAGATCTATGTGCTATACCAGACTATAATATATCTCTGTACCAAGTTTCATCCAGATCTGTTCAGCCGTTCTGGCGATTGAGTAACAAACATCTATTCATCCAAACTTTCGCATTTATAATAGTTATGTAAGATTTATGTGTAAGCTTTTACTTTTAAAGTTGAATAGGTAATAAATAATAGTTAGTGTAAGTATTTCATTTTATTTGAGCAATACAGACACACTCGCGTTTTTCTTACATGTACTTACTTATAACTTGTTCATTTTCATATCAATTACATTACATTTATGTGAAATATTGATAACTTGGTTCGAGATTGGACACCGGTGGCGACAATCAAATGATTCATTAGGAATCTATATAGACATAATACTTTTACATAATATTTAATATCAGTGTCGCGTATCACGAGTCAATATGGCGACAGTTGGGGGAGGCCTATGTCCAGCAGTGGACGTCTTTCGGCTGAAATGATGATGATGATGATGTTGTATCACGAGCCAACGCGAAAATCGGGTTTTCACATATATTTACAGACACGACTACCTCAGAAATATTCTACCTACTTACTAATAGGTAAATGCGCCCTGCACGCCCTGCGTAAAACTGCGCGCCATGGCCCGTCTACGTGAGTTTCGAAGGCCTATTTGACTCTTGATGATGTTTTTAAGTATAGATAGATGATGAGAGCGACTTTGTGGTATCGTAGGTATAAACAAAACAACACGAGTATGGGCAAGCTCGCTCATAAGCACCATTCGCACCATTTTGTCTGAGATTTAAAATGGTTCGTTAGTTTTCTCATGCTTTAGAAATATCACGTGAATTAAGCTTGTATTCATCTTTTATGTGTACGGTACTCCATATTACGACTATTTGTCACTAATATAATTATTTACGCGATCTTGATTGCTAATTCATACAATCCCACGATAATGAACACCTACCGATACCAATACCTACCGATTTGAAAAAGAAACCGTGCTTTATATATATTTACCACGGATATTTGCAAGTGCTCGCAAATATTAATAATCATTGATTAATAATCCCGACTACATACTAGCTGGCTTGGAAATTAAAGGCGACGGAAAATAGTTTTTATCAACAAGGGCCGTCCACGGGCAAATTTTCCAGAACGAAAACGTTGGAACAGTAGCTTCCCTATTTTATTTTATATCAGCCCTCTATGTCCTACTGCTGGGCAAAGACCTCTCGCATGGCTTTCCAATTTTTGTACGGTTTCCTTCTAAAATCGAAAGTGTCTTTGGAACTGTATATTGATGTCACATTCTAACGGGTTGTCGGCATCGGGTCGCGATAAATAATTGTATGGCATATCGTATCCTACATAACCGACATACTCCTCAAAATTCATCTTGCTTTGGCTATAACAAGAAAACAATTTTACACACGTCGATTCACTTGGATTTCAGTAGGTACATTTGTCACCCACAAGGTAGGTTTCAAGGATCTGATGGCGCGGGCAAACATCGGAACTAACGCAGCTATCTCTTTCTTTTCTCAATATTTTTTACAAAACAATTAACAAAAGGTTTACCAACAGCGCCCCCCTGTCAGCTTCATTCGAGCGCCAAAACATTCTTGTACTACAAAACCCTTGAAAAGTGGGCGTTTATGTCAAATTATAAACAAACTGTAGCTGTCAATATGACTTATGGGGTGAAAAGTAGGCGTGTCTAGTCCGACTTAAGTTCAATCCACGACTTAAACTACGGGTGTTACACCCGTAAGGCTTTATTTACACCCACGGGTAATAAAATTTCATACAACACTAAACCTTTCCACTGTCAGTAGCAACAATTAACTAAAACAGCTTAAGTTCAATGAGGCGGACTCGCATTTGCACACGTTATACACAAACGATTGTGAACCCTTTGAGTCGGTAATTAGATTCATTTTGGGACGTGAGCGATGTGAATATTTCATAAAGGTCGGGCTACACGGTATACAAACCTCATTATGTAATGTAGTAATGAGCAGGGAGATGCAGATTCCGTTCTGTGACAGTTTGTAGGTACCTGGTACCTTTGCTTGGTTGTGGGGCAAGTTATGAAATCACTGTGATTTATAATAGTAGGAGCTAGTGGCTAAATAATAAATTCAAATTCATAGGAGGAGCTAGAGGCTAAATAATAAATTCAAATTCTTTTATTGCAAATATGGGTAGTTATACAGGTGGGTTTTTGAAGAACAGGAAAGTTGTTAGTGTCACCATATTCTGCACTAGGCATGCAACGTTTAGTTCGGAACGTGGTTAGTCCCTAAATTAAAAAATTAAATACTTTAAAGTTCAAAATTACATGTCTGTCGTGTGTTACAACCGCTCGGGTCGATCTTTAGGTTAAGCCGTGTTTGCCTAGGTTGGTCTGTGGATGGGTGACCACCCATTACATTCCGAGTTTCCTACGAGCCTCGGAAAGCACGTTATGCCCGTTGGTCCTGGCTGTCATTTGTAGATCTTTGACAATCGTTACAGGAAGTCAGTGGCCCGAAAGTGGTGACAACCAGTCTTACTAAGAAGTAGCAGTATTACTCAGTACTAACTGGGTTGTGGAGGTCAGATAGGCAGTCGCTCCATGTAAAATACTGGTATTCAGCTGCATCCGGTTAGACTGGAAGCCGACCCTAACATAGTTGAGAAAAGGCTAGGCAGATGATAATGGCCCAATTATTATTTGACGATTCAAGATCTGGACGCGTACTGCGAGGACTGGTTCGAGAAGGCACGGGAAAAGAGCTCATGGAAGGAATTGGGGGACGCCTTTGTCCAGTAGTGGGACAGTACGGGCTAATAAAAAATAAATTATAACTGCGTACCTGACTGTCTCATTGGTCTAATGGCCGCAAGTGCGACTGCTGAGCAAGCATGAGGTCCTGGGTTCGATTCCCAGGTCGGGCAAATGTGTTATTGTGTTTTTCCATCAGGAATTTCTCAGTAGCAGCCACGAAGCCTAGATTTGTGCCCGGTTGATGGCAATGGGCCCCTATTACATGGGGCTTAACAATAATTTGCATAATATTGGTGTACTATTAGTTACGGCTCTGCTTAACCCTTCGGAGATTACAGGCGTGATGTTATGGTATGTTTTATGGTTTTACAAATTAATGTAACTGACGTAATATGAGCGTTTTCACCTCTACCTTTCCCCCTGGGGAAATATAGGCGTGATGGTATATTCCGATTTATTGGTTACAAATAAACTAATATTAATTGTGATTAATGGCCGCTTATTTCTCACAACACGTACCACACTCAGATCCCGGGCTAAGTTTCAGTTTGTCTTGTAAATAACATGCAACTCACAATCGAGCACACAGGTTAGACCTGTGGGTTAGACAGTTCATAACTTTGATAGAATATTCTAGCAACTATTTAATAATAATGAACTAATTTAAATTATCGATGGTGCTTAACGGTATAAAACATTTTAATGTTTTTTTAAATAAAAGTCGCACTAACTGCTAATCAACAAAATATTTTACTGTTAAATACTGTTTAGACGTTCGTTTCATTTTGACTAATATCAGGGAAATATTCTTATTAGAGAGATTCAAATAAGTAATTGGCTACACTGTTCAAGACAAAAAATATTTTCTACTAAAGTTCATTAGCTTGTGATTAAACATTAAAGAAGGGAAAACTAATATGACGAGAGAAAGTAAAATTCATCGCGATGAAAGGAAAATAACGTGTTTGGACCGCCATTGAGGTTGCCAGGATCTGCTGGATGCGAGACGCACGGACCAGGTCAATGTGGCGACACTTCCCTATGTCCAGTAGTGGACGTCTTTCGGCTAAAATAACGATGATGAATGATGATGATGGACCGCCATTTTCGTCCAACTTGCGCCAAACATTCAAGAACCTTTGAGCGTTGCACTAAGTTGAGAAGATCTCACGGCTGCGCAACTAACAGCCGCGAGACACGTGTCGTTTTTAACAATTACATTACTCAGAAAAGTTAATATATCTTAGTCTGTTGTCTGAAAGATGTATGTTTTTAGTGGAAAATCGTGTATCTATACAACATTAGTTTTAGTATAATAATGTGAAACCGAAACACGTGTCTAGTATTTTTATGTAGTGAATCTATGTACACAAAACTGTATCATGAAAAATCACAAAGTAAGATTTTTCTGTTCATAAGCTTGTTCTGTTACCTAGTTGTCCACACAAAAACGTATTCATCACGCGGCGCCGCCAAGCGCGTGCCTCTAGCTTCGTCTTGAACTCATTGATAATAATAATTTGGCAGTAGGTACCTAAATGATTGCGATTGCGATTGGTTGTTTAGTGTCGCTCGGTGTCCAAATTGTAACCTTTTTTATATATTTTTGGGACAAGGTTTAACATTGTTTAAAAATTATTGAAATCGATTCAGTTACTACAGTTATTCTGAACAAATTATATATTCAGGTTTCGCATATACTAAAAATAATGTTGTATTATAACGATTTCGACAGTGGCAGGAGCGCGACGACGACGGTGCACAGACTGTAGTGTGTATAATATAACATTGCATATGATCACGCCTGCATATCCCGATGGGTTAGACAAAGATGTGCCTACCCCCACATTTTTCTAATAAAGGGACGAGCCTATTGCAATCGATCGAAAATAAGACAAGCCTTTTTTTTAGCTCCTGTTGGAAATGCCTAATATCCTTGCCCAACAGGGAATCGAACCCAGGCCCACTACTTGGAAACCAAACCCAGGGTCCTAGTTAACCTCAACGCCAAACTACAATCACAGCATTAACTACTAACCTCATATCATTAACACTTGGAAACTGCTAACAATTTCAACATTCAAGTCAAACGGAAACCAGGCAAGTCAATACAGTAATATTGTTCCACAAACAGACGTTAGCGCGTTAGTGGGAATTTTAACACGTGTACTGAGATTATGGAGACGTAAAACGGTCTTAAGTGCTCAAATAATTGCAATCCCTTACCCCCATAGGTTCATTTGAAGACCAGCGTCAGACAGAATCACCTGTCTGGCATGAATGCTGAAATGGACCTTTTTGGCGCAGCCATGAGGCACACAGCACATGTACCTTTTCTCTCATTTTTTTTTTTTTTTTTTTTTAAACCTGTGATTTTTTATTTTGTATTTTTTATTATTTTTATGTGTGCTTGATGAAATGACGTCAAATAAACTTTATTCTTTCTTTCTTTCTTTCAATCCGTTGATTGTGTCTTTACATACATAGGTATTTAAATAAATTAAACTTAAGATTACGTGCGAAAGTGGGTATGACTGGTATATGCTCCTGTTTGACCCGTCGTGGAATATAAGCGTGATGTTATATTCTATAGGAAGTAATGTTCTGAATTGAAAAAGGATCTGATTAAGTAATTAATATTGGGAATGTTTAAAGCGTTTCATAAGCAGTCAATACAGACAGTATCATGATCCTATGATGTTCCCACTGCTGGGACACAGATCTTCTCTCTGTGAGAGGGAGTGGGACTTAATCCGTCACGCGGGTCCAATACGGGCTGGTGGATTTCATCGTAATACCCAGTACCAACTGCGTTGTGGAGTTCAGATAGGCAGTCGCTCAATGTAAATTACTGGTATTCAGCTGCATCCGGTTAGACTGGAAGCCGACTGGGGTCGGCTTCCAGTCTAACCGGTTGTAACATGGTTGTTGTAACATGGTTGAATAAAAAGCTAGCCAGATGATGAGTGGTGATGAAATAAATAACACAAAGTAAGGCAGCTACCTCGATTTGAACCCAACAACCATAAAAAACAGGACGTCCTCATTAGGCCAGTACTGCTCAATATAATTATCAGGTATATCACAATAAATAAAGGGTGTAAATAGACCCTTAACATATTCGAAAGGCACTTGTTCTCCCCGGCTTTGCGATCATTTTTTTGTTCACAATTTTTTTTTAAATACATGTTTTTAATGTAAGATCTTTACTTTACAAACCTCCACGACCCCCGTACTATTCAATCCATCCATCAGCACAATGCTTTGAGTGTTTTCCATCGAGTCCTACCGTAAAACGTGATTTTTCACCCCAAATAAAAATCGTTTCCCAGCAATAATTTTTGCGTAAAGTTACTTAGTTTGATGTACAGAATGCTTGGTTGACGGCTATGTGAAGGGTCTGTTTACACCCTGTATGTTAAATTTAAAAATAAATATGTACCTAAAATACTGACTACCATTCCGTAACCATAGCTTTGACCGCTACTAACGATTATTCGTAGATAGATTCTGGTTGGCAAGCTGTGGGTACATGCTGTGGTTTTATCACCTTTTCATCCACTGCTGCTGCGCCAAATGTGGTTTTAATATATAATTTGGCACTCATTATAAATGGACTGTATACAATAGGGATCATTATTGGGATGTTATTTGAATTTCAGGGGGAATTTAACCTGAATTTAATCTTCCCTGCCTCATTGGTCTAGAGGCTCCAGGCGCGACTGCTGAGAATGAGGTCCTAGGCGAACCCAGGACCTCATTCCCGGGTCGGGCAAAGTGTTATTGGGTTTTTCCATCAGGAATTTCTCAGTAGCAGCATGGAGTCTGTATTTGTACCTGGTTGATGGCAATAGGCTCGCCCCCTATTACATGGGACTTAAACTTAACTGGCAAACTGTGGGTGAATTGTTAGGTACACCTCTACCTAACCCTTCGGGGATTACATGCGTGATGTTGAAATTCGTTAGTTATGAAAAAAATATCAACTCTGGTGTGTAGGTGTATTTTACTGCCTGAAAAGTTAGGATCCCTATAAATCTGGGAATAAACTGAATTATAATATTATTATCATTTATTTACAGTATATTTTCTTTACAAACAGCAGAACCAATATTATTTATATTTTATTCAAAAATATATCTTCACTCTTTTACTTTTAAAAGCAAAAGAATGATACACGCACAAAATAAAATACAACCTACTGACTCCCAGACTTCGACAAAAAAAATGCCACCAAACTAGATACCCCACGCTAGTCCAAAACATTCGGCAATCGACCGTCAACTGTCACATCCAGGAACATGTTCAGCCTAGGCGGAAAACACAGCCGATTGGCCTTATTAATGAGCACCGTACATTACGAGCTCGCATTGATAGATGAGTGTGGACGCAGACTGTGTTACGCGACCAATTTCACTGGATATGTGCCTGTCGAAATGTCGGTATAGTTCAATTTACACGTCTGCGTTTCATCGTCCACTTGCATCCTGATTTATTAAGGGTTGGTGGAGCACGGCTTCTTCATCCACACTTCTCTATTAGACGTTACCTCAGTTAGTCAGCCTCTTTATATTTCAGCCATATAAACTTTAAGCCTATTCAAATTCAAAATATTTCTCCCAAAATCAATTTCTTATTTCTCAGCTGCAGATGCATTCTTTATAACCGATTTCCACACAGCTTTTCAGTCACTAATACCAATTTTGGACTGAAAAGTAAGTGAAACTAACTGTTCCCGTAGCTCATTTTTTTTTTTTTGTTTACACTGAGCTGCGATTATAATGAGGCGTCTCCTTTTCTTTTAAAAAAAAAAAAATCGTGGCCCCACCCTAGGAATTTCTCCAATAGCGTGGGTGCGTTTACAAACATTTAAACTCACATAGACAAACAGTCAGACTCGGAATAACTACCTGCAGGCCATACAAATATTTATTCCGTGCGTGGTTCGAACCCGCGACACGCAGCGCAGCAGCCATGGCTCAACCGTATCGTCATCAAGCGACCTCACTAAATACCTCAATTTATTTGTTTAATTGGCCTAAGGCACTGGTCATTTATGTATGTCAATTATTACTCTTCTGCGAAACCTTCGTAGATTACCCCACTACCAACTTGCAGATCGACTTAACTGGCTTTGGCTTATTTTTCTATCACGGCATGGGCTAGATTTTCATGCCTAATTTGTACCGATACGGGAGGACGAAGACTGAAATGAGCAAGAATTAAGCAATATTGCCGCTTTTACCGCTAATGCATGGATTTTGCTCAAAGGCATATTTAGGAGCTACGGTTTGAGCGTGAAATTCACTTCATGAATGAATAATAGGCATGAAAGCGCCAAGCACAGAAAATGTTGAACGGGCAAAATATAGTTACATCGATTCCGTCTGTAGTCATAACTTTAGCCACGTGTGTGATATCTTATCTTTTCAAATGATTTGTAAAATTCTGGCAACTCCGAAATGTTTGACATTGAGTTATAGCGTCTATCGTTTATTTCTTTTTATTTTTTTATTCTTTCACTGAATTCCACTTGGAATAGGAGTTCCTATAGACCGACCGCTTTAATGAGTCCTCCGCCTTGCCCCATCAAAGGCACATTAAGCGTCCACAAAGCCCTAACAATATCCCACAAGTTACTTGCTTTAAATTAACCATAGTCCACGTAGGTATTACGATACTAATTGAACCAATAGGTGATAAACCTTCTGAAAATTCCATTTAAATTGATACCTTCTTGAGGGCTCATTAAAGCGGTCGATCGATAGTTCCTATTTCGGCTTAGTTGTTTTAAAATGTCGCCGACGAGGCTGGCCCAGGAAGAAGAGGCAAGTTGACCTAGACATGCATGGTGCATGGTTAGAGATGGTGCAGGAGAGGAGTACCTCTAAGGATATGGAGGAGGTCTTAGCCCAGCAGTAAAAAAAAATACCACCTAATCTACCTCCATGCAATGCATTAATTTTAAGCTCTCCTTCGGCGGTTCCGCACTTTACATACTTCTCGTATATTTACGACCATTAATATGCAAATATTTAAGTAAGCAGACATGTTCAAAATCACGCTCAAAATACTTAACGAGTTAAGCACACAGTTAATGCTCCAGCTTTACTTAATATCACGTTTGACATACATAAGGTGGATTAAAAATTGTTAATAATAGCACTTAGCTGGGACAGGTTGTAAGTCCATTCGTTCTACTCTTTATTCATTTATTTATTTATATACACACAAAACACACACTCACACACACACACACTCACACACTCTTTGTGATCAAGACAAACAGAAAATAGTAGTTTCGGAGATATTGGGGGTCGAAGTTCCAACTTTTTCACAAGGTTTTTTTAAATACATGTTTTAATGTAAGAGTTTTACTTTACACACCTCCACGACCCCCGTACTATTCAATCCATCCATCAGCACAATGCTTTGAGTGCTTTCCATCGAGTCCTACCGTAAAACGTGATTTTTCACCCCCAAAAAAAAAAGTCGATTCCCAGCAATAATTTTTGCGTAAAGTTTAGTTAGTTAGTAGTAGTTTACTTAGTTTGATGTACAGAATGCTTGGTTGACGGCAATGTGAAGGGTCCGTTTACATCCTGTATATACTCCAATCCATCATCATTATTCATCATCATCTGACCAGCCGTTTCCCAGCAATGTTTAGTTCGACGACCAATCTAACCGGATACAACTGTGTACCAGTATTGTACATGGAGTGACTACCTATCTGACCTCCACAATCCAGTAACTTAGTGATACGAAACCCATTCTATCGTGAGCAACAAAAATGTGATGAAAGTCGGTCCAGTAGTTTTCCGAAAAATGATGACTTACAGACACACAGACAAAGTTAAAAATAATACCAAAGACCTATTTCCATACAATTTCTTAGACACATCCTGCTTGATATTATACAAAAGATTACCACCAATCAGTGATGCTTGCTACTCTAAGTACACAACACGACCATAAAGTAATAGGTACAGAAGTCCATGCCACGAGCGAACAGCCTGAAATGTATGGAGCGACTTAAAAAATGAACCTCATTTGCATAAAGTTAATGTGCATATTCCTATAAGCGACTGTGATCAAGCGTATCGTACGAATAAGAACATTGTAGTCATAGGCACGCTTCACGTAGGTACAGCCAATGGGTTTTTTTCGCATCTACATTAATAGGTACTTATAGTAAAGGAACTGACATGTCTACTTGCACTTTATTATTTCTTCGACTACGTATTTATCAACATTTTGAATGAAACTGATAGTCCATAAACCTCCTTTTTGCTTCGCCGTTGCGGGTACATAGGGACATGACGTGCTCATTTAATGAGAAAGTAATTTGATCTAAAACAATCTAAAATAACATCACAGACATAAAAGGAAATCTGAAAATGCCGCCGCTGACTGAAAAGTTGTGTGGTAATCGGTTGTCTTGGTATGTGATGCGGAGAAATCTGGAAAATGTCGTGAGGAAAGTTTTGAGTGTGAATGAGGCTATAAGAGTAGGGGGAGACCAAAGAAACAATAGATAGATGGACTGTGTGAAGTATGACAACATTTTTTTTTTTTTAGAAAGCTTTGCCCCACTCTAGGAATTTCTCCTGTATCGTGGGTGCGTTTACAAACATTTAAACTCACATACACAAACAGCCAGACCCGGAACAACTACCTGTAGATCATACAAATATTTGTTCCGTGCGGGGATCGAACCCGCGACACGCAGCGCAGCAGCCGATCGCTCAGCCACTGCGCCAACCGTGCTGTCGGCAATATGGCAAGAAAGGAGGTGTCTCATGAGATGACGAGTTATAGAGAAGTATGGAAGAAAAAGACATGCTGCGCCGACCCCAAATAAATTGGGATAACAGCAGGAGAACGATGATGTATGTAGCTGTCCTTCTGTATCCTATCTATTCCGTGACCACGTTAGGAACACGTTTCAACTTGACAGCTGTTAGCGTTCACTTAGTTAAGTCGTCTAGTTATGTTTAGGCACGTTCTTCTAGGTTAGACGACGGTATAACTTGGACACCAGGGTTCGCTTGAGTTAGGTTTCTTGAATAAAAGTTATTAGTCGGACTGGAGACAAGTGAACGATTTGTTGATATTATGAGTGGTTAAAATAAAAATAAATATCTTACATGGAATAAAACATTCTAGCACTAGTTTTCATGGAATTTATTCAATGACCACCCTGAAACCCTTTTTCAAGAAATGTTTCTTTTTGACGTGACAACGTCTTATAATTCGATGGAGCCGGCTGCACGCACGAAAAAACGGGCGTTACCTCGCTCTGAGGCGTTCCATAAAACAATTGCTCAACGCACATTCATACTTGTAAAAACTATGTAAATATTAAAAAAAAAAAAAGACATACTTGTATTTATGCGTTAATAAATGTAACTTGATCAATTCAATTGTGATTTCCATTTACCTCCTTCTCTATATCCATACAAAATATCTATCAAACAAATAAAATTTAAATTTTCTTTTGGAAAATGCAACCATTCCATCAGTATTTTCTTATGACGTTGTCACGTTCAACTATCGCCAGTAATCCGACTTTACAGACAACCGATTTTTTGAAAAAATATGTACATATTTTTTCATATCATGTGACATGTTTTTTTTTTCAGATTACGTGTCGAAAAATAGTGAAACGGAAACATAACATAACATAACATCACGCCTGTAATCCCCGAAAAGTTACGCAGAGCTATTGTACACCCACATTTCGCCAGTTATGTTTAAGACGTGTTAGAAACCGACCTTATTATTTATTTCGCCCTCATTTCTTCCTCACAAAAGCATCGACGAACAAAGCACCATACATTTAAATAAAAATAAATCCAATAAACACGTAGAACCAACATCAAAGCATAAAACTGCGGTAGCACCACTTTAACATAATTCCCAACTATAAAATTTTCATGTAGTACAAAATAAAATTTCACACAAAAATCTTCTAACGAAGTCTGAAAGCTAACAACGATTTCCACAAACTCGCATACTGGGCTAACGAGGCCAAAAATGTCGCCACAAAAATGTATGGGAGCCAGGTAAATCTTATTTTACCCTAAACATTGAGAAAAATGCTTCCAGCCAAGTTAATGAAAATATAATTTGTTCAGCTAGTTTAAAACACAGTGCTCGGATTTTGTTCAACATTTTTGCAGGAGATTAAAGCCGTTATTTATTGTTACAGAAGTTTCGTGTTGAGTTTTACATGGTTTTGTAAATGGGAAAGTACACATAGTTGACGGCGCGGTTGGCGCAGTGGCTGAGCGATTGACTGCTGCGCTGCGTGTCGCGGGTTCGATTCCCGCACGGAACAAATATTTGCATGGCCTACAGATAGTTGTTCCGGGTCTGGCTGTTTGTGTATGTGAGTTTAAATGTTTGTGAACGCACCCACGATACAGGAGAAATTCCTAGTGTGGGGCAACGTTTTTTTTATAAAAAAGGGGGTACTGGTTTTTTCAATGGGCAGATGGAAGTGGTTACCATTCTAATGTGTGGCTCTAAATAACTTTGCTTATCTCATGCGAAAATCGTACTCTTCAGTGAAGTGTGTGTCAAGATAGAGGATGCACAGCAAGTGTTGGTGGAATGTTTTATTATTATTTTGTAACGGATGAATCTAATTTAATTGATTTTTACATTATTTATTATTTTATACCATTACTATTTTTATTGATTTTGTTTTTTTTTTTTACTTTTGACATTAATTGGGAAGGTCACTTATATAAGTACATGTAGGTAGGGGGAGGGGGAGGAGAGGGAAGGGAGGGGAGGGTCATAGGAACCCCCCGAGGGGGGGGAAATTCGTCGGAAGTGCATAGTTTTTTTTAAATGATTTTTTAAAAGGGACATATTTATTTTTGAGTTATACTAATACAAGCTTTAAAATCGGTAATTTTATACATACGGGACACCTGTTGATGGGGGCGGAGGGGAAGAGGAGTACCCCCGCCCTGTAGTTTCGGTCGGAGTTACCATTTTTTTTTTTGTTAAATTGTTACCTTACTTTTTCTGTCCCTATTTTTCAGGGAGGAAAGGGTAGGGGAGTAAGAACCAGTACTTCTGCCTTATCTCCGGCGCTGCGGGAATAGCAGCCCCTTCGCCTTTGCGTAACAAAGTCACAGGCGATCACGCTCCCCTCCGCACCTTTGGCTTGTTGGTCGCCACCTCCGGTGGCGACCAGCCTCGGTCGCTACGGGTCGCGCGATGCCTGCGCCTTTGTCACGGCAGGCTGGGGCTGCCCTCCCTCCGCGCCTCCGGGCTCTAAAAAACACTCTAGGGGTAGGACATACCAAGACCACGGCGTGTCGGGGTTGACAAATTCGGTTCTGAATTCAAGCTCGTTGTAAGACCACATTTACTTTACTTTTAAATTACACGCACATTTAACCAATTCTATAGTGTCAGTTTTTTTTTTGTAATAGCATTGTGTGCTTTGCTCACTGCACATTCCACACGTACGTTATATTCTATGCCAAAATAGTCTGTGGTGTGAACCAAAATAGTCTGTGGTGTGAAATATCGTCGTTTTCAATACAATGCCATCAATAATTCTACAATTAATATCTCCGAAACTATTCATTTCCGACGGTTGAAATTTAGCAAATCGTTTTATTATATTAGTAGGAACCTACAATAAAAATTACAACATCCTAGGTTAATGTACAGATATAAGTGACTAGCCAGAAATTAGATTAAGTTCATTCAGTTATGTGTTATTTTGATAAGCTAAATTAGTTTAGGAAGTATGTTGATATTTGTAAAATAAGTACGATGGGACTGACATCATCGAATTTATGTACAAAAATCCCTTAAATATCGAAGTTTAAACAAAAAAAAACGTGTGGCTACAGTGATGCATGAATCTTTTGGCGCTTGTTTCATTTTAACAAGAAGGCACACTTTAGCAAGATACTATGAAAGAGGTTTACTCCATTGTGACTTTATTTACCACCAAATACAGATGTCAGTCTTAAATAAACTTTCATTTCTTAAAAAAAAAGCAACGAGGCCGCGTCCTTACCAAAGCGATCGTAACGCGAACACGTTACCATCGCGTTCATTTTGTTCGGGGAACTCAAACTCGCATTAACAGAGGGCGCCCTAATAGTTTTCCAAGCAAATAAGTGACATATGAACGCGACGATTTACTTTCGACGTTCTTATAACTGACAGCAAAAAATCCTCAAAGTTACCCACAAACAAAAATCAAGCCACCTACCTCAAACTTCGCCTCCAAAAACTCATTAAGCACAAGAAAGGAAATCTCAATGTCATTACTCTCTTCATTTTTCAATATACATTATTATTGTCATTAAATGTCATTTATTTCTTCATAGTCAACGAAGGGGAATTTATTAAATTTCGTCCAGTAAGCTCATAACGCCAAAATGACGGAACACTTTTAACGGAATGAAAAGAAATGACGGGTTTTACAAACGCCGGCTGTAAATTGGAGAAGGATTTCTTGTGGACTTTTAGGGAAATTAAATCTATTGTGATTGGCTATGCTGTCTTGGTGGTTTATTGAAAAATAAGCTGTTGTCGATTACTGGGTTGTGGAGGTCAGATATTTTTATGTAATATTCTGTTATTTAGTATTAGAAGCCGAACCCAACATAGTTACTGAGAATGGTCTAGGCAGTGGATGATTAGTTTTTACAATAATGTTATAATTTTCTTATGTTTTATTGTTTTTTTTTATTTTTAAAGTTGTTTTTTTTTTCAACTCCATTTTTGAAAGAATTTAAATAGTTCAGTTCAGAATCAGTGCTTTTGTCTTCACTACAATACCATGAAAACCAAATCATTTTATAAAAAAAAATATTCTAATCCAAAGCTACCAGGTTCGAGCTATTACAAAAATACGATCATAGGGCACATCGACTACGGGCTTGGTGTCACTAAGTGTTGGTGAAAACGGTCATTTAGCATTGAGTTAGGTGTCACTCAGTATAGGTGAAAACGGGCATTAGGCATTTAGGTAGGTGTCACTCAATATTGGTGAAAACGGTCATTAGGCATCGAGTTAGGTGTCACACAGTTTGGTGAAAACGAGCATTAGGCACTGACTTAGGTGTCACTCAGTTCATTGGTGAAGGCGGATATAGGGCATTGAGTTAGGTGTCAGTCAGTGTTCGTGAAAATGGGCATTAGGCACTGACTTAGGTGTCACTCAGTGTTGGTGAAGGCGGATATTAGGCATTGAGTTAGGTGTCAGTCAGTGTTGGTGAAAACGGGCATTAGGCATGGACATAGGTGTCAGTCAGTGTTGGTGAAAACCGGCATTAATTATCAAGTTAGGTGTCCCCAGTGTGTTACCCAGTCTTGTGAAAACTGGCGTTAAGCGTTGAGTTAGATGCACTCAGTCTTAGTGAAAACCGGCATTAGACATTGTCTGATAAAATATTTGCCATTCCTGTGTACGGCAAATACGGCCCGATTCAAGCTCTTACAGCATTCCTTTCGGAACTCCGAAAGGGGAGTAAGTAGTTTAGTTTAGGCTGAGAAGAATGTTCTCAGCCGACAAGAAGAACGCTGCCGCGGCGGCTTTGTGTTTTTAAAATCAATATAACACACACACACACATCACACATCACACACACCAATCACATGGGACCTCCGATGTGATTTAGACTATTTGAAAGAAAAGAAGATTTTTTTTCTTTTTTTTTTTCTAGAAGATTTTTTTTAACCCCGTATAAAACTATTTGTGTTCCGTATAGCCGTGGGACTCGAGTGAACACTTTTTGGTTAACGCTACGGAAACACTGACGCCGCGGCCGGAAGGCCATCCCGTAAAGTATAACGCAACGCCATGAATAGGAAAAGTTTAGAACGATGCACTTACACAGTTGATTACGTACTACACTGGTCGAGTGCTTCAGAAGACATTTTAGCTTTAAGTTAAATCTAAATTGAATTTCAAAATTGAACCAACAAGCGTCGTTGTAATAAAAAAACAACTTTTTTTATTCGTATTGCGACTCGAGGTTGTGGAATCAGCATGGACTTAAGAATATTTTCTTGGAGGTGGTATTACTATAAATGGTGTCACAAGACCATAAACGAAGCCGAAAGGCACTTGTTTTTCCCGTCATTGTGATAATTTTTTTGCACTATACCATACCTGGGAACCTTTTAGTTACGGAGATATTGGGGGTCAAAGTTCCAACTTTTTCACAAGTTTTTTTTTTAAATAGGTTCATATTTTTAATGTAAGATTAATCTTAATACCTTCACGACCCCCGTACTATTCAATCTATCAGCACAATGTTTTGAGTGCGTTACATTGAGTCCTAACGTAAAACGTGATTTTTCACCCTAAATAAAGTTACTTAGTTTGATACATAAAACTTGGTTGACGGCTTCCTGGTCCGTTTACACCCTGTAGTAGTTTTTTGAAAAATATATTCTTATCTGATCCTCTTACCATAATCTTCATTTGGAAGATTCAAACATAATCTTCATTATAGAAGAAGACACGCGCATCATTTATTTGACAAAGTCGAATTCTAAACGTTACTAACATCTTATAAAAGATTTGAAAGGTTCATAACATAAGTTGACGATTCATTAGGCAAGTTACTTGTATACAAGTAGCAAATTGCATACAACTTGAACAAACCTCCATACAAGTTACAACTTGTATGACGTAGTTTGAACTGGTACATTTTTTATTCAAGTGACGTGCAAATGGAACGCGCAAACCTTAATTGCACGTTTTGAATTGTTTTCTGTTAATCTGCCTCGTCGGTGTAGTGGTCACTAACGCGACTGCTGAGCATAAAATCGTGGGTTCAACTTGCAGATCGGGCAGTGTTATTGGGATTTTCCATCAGAAATTTCTCAGAAGGAGGATCATTTGTGCCTGATTGATTATGGCAATAGACTCGCCCCCTAGCACACCGGCGAAATGTCAAATTTCTTTAATATATATTCAACTTTATCGCAAAATAAAAAAATACTTAAACTTAACTTCTTTTAAACTTTTTTTTTTAGTTTCAAGGTTGATTGGGAAAATTTGTCAGTTTCGGGTAGCTTGATGGGCTGGCGTCTGCACATAAAACGCCATATCCACAAGCATACAGCATCCTCAATAGTAGATTGCGCCCGCAAGCGGCGAGTTGCTTCACATAATTAGATTGCACTCCGCCACACCGAGGAAGGAAGGTGTAAAGAAAATTGCATAATTTATTTTACTTCAACGCAGTTTTATAAAATACTGCTGTTATTTAATAACGAATACAGTAAAGTTAAAAGTTTTTATGACTATTGTTGAAGAGATCATTATAATAAGATGAAGAGAACTGGAGTTATAGAGACTTGGAAAACAAAAAAAGCCATTTTAACCAGCTGAGCTGATAGAAAAAAGGCTACACAGCTAATTTCTGCATGGAAAAATTTGCGTGTAACTGTTACGGCTAAAAGCCGAAGTCAGATTACACCTAGTTCTAGCTTACCTAGGTGCGGCCCGTAACAGTTGTGTATCCTTTTTATTGCTAGGACACACCGACCAAATGGATTAGGTTAGGTTAGGTTAGAAAAGTGCGCGCGCGAGCCGAGCGAGCGCAGCGATCGGTGCCGCGGCAGCGACCGGCGAGCGTTACATCCAAATTGGTTGCATGTTTCAACCGAAGATAAATAGGATACATCTAAGTTTAACCGGCTGCACCTAGTTGTACCCGGCTTAGTGTAGCCGCACTTCGGCTATTAGCCGTAACATATCCATTACATAATACCTCTACAATGAATTACAAGGAATTCCTCAGTAGCAGCCACGGAGTTGGGCACAAATCCAGATTTTTATTTTTTTATTTGATTTGATATTACCTACCACGTAAATTACTAACAATATTACAAACTATTCCTCGAACTTATTCCATTGATCTACATACAAACAACCTAACATGTATATTTCTAGGTATAAAATATTAATAGTCATGTATCTTGAAATCTAAGAAACCTTGGTTTGTGTTAGTGTTTGGCTCACCGGATCAGTTCTCAACGTCGATTTTGAGGCTAAAATCGAGTTGTTTATAACTTGAGGCTATATATTCATGAAGTGTGTGAACATTAGGTTCTTGTTTGTTGAATATTGGGGGCAACATAGTCCGGTAAATACGTTATACATACCTGTTAATAAATCACAATGGAACGTTCCAAATGTACGTAATTATGTTCTCTTACGAAAAGAAACGAACAGTCGCTGGTGATAATAATTTTGTTTTCATTTTTCTTCACAAGTTTTTCATAATTCCGTCCCAGAAGGAACTTGGAACTGTAGTTGCTTTAATATTGTTTATTATTTACTGGCCGCTATTAATCTACATGGTCCTCATATGACTTGAGCAATGTCTGGACTTTAAAAGAGACAGTGACCTCTGAGTTTGTTTCGGATGTTTATTCTCAGAGTAGTCAGGTACGAAACACCGGCCCCATCTAGCTTTAAAACAAAACATGACATGTAAAAGAGTTTGGTAAACCTAATTGCAGAAATAAATATGATTTATGATTTAGCAAATTTTAAACTATCGATAACAGGGAATTTTACCTCTGGCTACCCGTTTGGGTATACAGGCGTGATATTATGTCAAAACCCACATAATTATATAAAAGTTGGCCTAGTTTTTTTACCAATAAATAGACCCTTAAAACTTATCGAAAAAACTTACTCCAAAAATATTATACAATACCTACACAAAAGGTATTTTATCTGTCTGCTACATAGTTACCCAATTGCGTTCATATCGACATTGAATGACGTGTACACGAACGAGGTATTAGGATTAGGCTCTCCCGAAGACGGTATTAGGCACTTTGGCACACTTGATACATAGCCTGATCAAGACCTAAAGGGAATTGTATAGACGTTTCCTTTAGTAATATAGGCTGACGCTCTGGAGTATTAGTATAGAGAAACCGTCAAATATGTATTTACTCATATTGTGAATGGTTTTGGCCAAAAAGGAAAATCATTATGCTCAACGAGACAGGAACTTCAAAATCTTTAACATCACCCATTTCAGTAATTAATGTTAAAAGTAATGTCGAGATTTTTCAAAACAAGGATTTCGTACCATTATCTTTCGACGCTTGTACCTAGTGCCCTGGAGTCTAGATTTTTTAACCGACTTCAAAAAGGAGGAGGTTATTCATGGAAGGAACATATAGGCTCTACCTTGTCGGCACAGCTCATTTTCTTTGTGACCTTCGCTGACAGCTGTGCCATGTTTGGGCTGATTATAATTTAAAAAAAATATATTTAAATCATTGATTAACATCAATCATCATCATCATCTTAATTTTTTTTGATTTTTATTTTTTTTATTTTGACCTGTTAGTAGGTCACCTCACTTTTGACCTTTGGGGTATACCGACGTGATATTATTTCTCTCTTCACAGTCGTTAAATGATCACCTTTATATTTAAACATCCAAAATATACACTTTAAAAACGAAAAAGACTATGAAAATCGGTTCATCCGTTCAGGAGCTATGATACAGAGATACACCTTCAAACTTATAACACCTCTCTTTTTTGGTCGAGGGTCGACCAAAGACAGTTTCCATATCCCCAAATCTACATTCTATCAAAGAAAAAAAAAACGACTTCACTCATCGGAACTCCTTTAAAAGTACTAGTAGCGAAATTCCCTTGTGGATAGTCTTGGCACCTTGAATGATAGCCGGCTCACATAAGTAGTAGGATATTGTGAGCATTACCGCTTCGGTCACGAGCTGACGACACCGAAATAACTGACTGACTGTACCCGGGGTACAGCGGAAATTTTATGTAAAGGAAAGATTGGTGCAAAATGGAAGCTGTTTGGTTTTGTAAGGCTATGCAGTTTGTTGGTTATGATAAAACGTGTTGGCTTTGGATAGAAAAGAAATTCATTGGCTTTTTTAGAAGAGAGAAGGAAGAAAATAGCATTGCAACTGTGTTGATAATGAAATAAAATGGTCACACTCGGTCATCTGCGTAGCCCCAACTATGTTGGGGTCGGCTTGCAGTCTAACCGAATGCAGCTGAATACCAGTATTTTACATGAAGCGACTGCCTATCTGACCTGCCTATCCACAACTCAGTTAATGCCTGGTATTACGATACCCCTTGGTTAGACTGGATTTCAGACTTTCGGGCCACTGACAACCTGTAACGACTGTCAAAGTTCTGCAAATGACAGCCGGGACCAACGGCTTAACGTGCTTTTTGAGGCACGGAGGAAACTCGGTACGTAATGGGTGGTCACCCATCCATAGACCAATCTAGGCAAGCACGGCTTAGCGACTGTTATTATTTAGACACGAGCTCCTCAACTACCTACTTACCAAACTTATACTGTCACTTATATCTTCCGTGATTGTTCAATATTTTGAGCTCCCGATATTTCGGCGCTGTTGCATGCGCAATTTATTTTCCATCCACCCGCATTCTCCAGTCAACCCACGATCATGGCGCTTGCAACAGCGCCGAAATATCGGGAGCTCAAAATAATGAACAATCACGGAAGAAAACCCGTAAGTGACAGTATAAGTTTAGTTGTAAACCGTGAAAGCTTAAAACAGTGTTTACCTACTTACCCTTTGCCACTTCCTAGTGTTTAATCTTGGGAAAAATGTGGTGGAACAAACTCCACATACACTACACAATCTATTTCATTGATATCAAGTTTCAAAACCGCACACAGTTGCGTTAACCTCGCAACCCGCTCCGCATACTTACATAATATATCACCCTTATTTATTTTTCATGTAACACACCTTATAAGTTCTTCATATTTATGCTCAGCCACGCCAAAAATATATGTTCGTATATTTTCAACGTGCCACAGAAATGTGTGATCTTTCGTAGTTTATACATGGCTTCATAACTCTTGAAACTAGGCAACAATGAGGTGATCTGTAGGCATATTTTGTGGTCTAAGTTAGGCAGAAAATATTCTAGGGCGCGCACGAATATATTTGTTGAGCCGAAATATTCTAAGGTACTACAGGGACATTTTATCCTGACACGTAAAAAGTTGTGTGAAGTTTTTTGTGAATTTTTGTTTAAATATTTTCTTTCTTTATTTCTAGGGTCGGCTTGCACTGTATTATAATAGACCGTGTCGTATGTCAAAAGGCTAAAGGTTAGCCAGTTAATAAGGTAGGTAACAGTAGCGAAGGGACAATTTTTGTAAGAGGTAAGCCGGAGTACATATGTTTAGTGTGATTATATTATTTGTCTATAGAATACTGACTGTGCCATTTATCAAAGGGAATTCGGTAGGAATCGAGTTGTATAGATCCTTCGCCACTGGTAGGTAATGAGATAACTCATTGAGTACATGTACCTGCACACATCGTGCGCAACGAAAGCAATTTAATCGTCACTCAGACCGAAAATTCAATGCATTTCATCATCATCATCATCATCATTTCAGCCGAAAGACGTCCACTGCTAGACATAGGCCTCCCCCAAGTGTCGCCACATTGACCGGTCCCGTGCGTCTCGCATCCAGCGGATCCCTGCGTCCTTTATCAGGTCATCGGTCCACCTAGTGGGAGGACTTCCAACGCAGAGTCTTCCGGTTCGCGGTCGTCACTCCAGAACTTTTAGGCCCCATCGGCCATCCGTTCTGCGAGCAATGTGCCCTGCCCACCACCCAATGCATTTCTCAAGGAATCAATATAGTTATACAAAGAGGTTTTCGGCTTCAACCACCAAACTCATTTCAACGAAACATGAAAAACAGGATCTACGAAAAGACATTCAAATCGATGCAGGTCGAGTTGTAAACTCAGTAAGAAAGATAATTTATAGTGACGAAAATAGTACGTAAATCCAGCATGTGCCCTAAATTTATTAGGGAAATATAAAAAAAAAAAAATTGAAATAGCTATCAAAAAGCATATATATAGCAGCCAATCCTGTTTAAAGGCCTTGAGAGATATGAAATCATTTGAAGCCAAAACCACTTGTGCCACTAAGAAGGCTAGGCTCCCAAAATTATCTTCGTACGCATCAGTCAAAAAGTCCCAAAAACTTATGGTAGAACTGATCAAAAGATACAGAAAACTTCACGTCTTATCAGGGGCGGCTGTCTCAAACCTTTTACAAAGCCATTCAAGCCATTATCTCAAATAACTTTTTTACAAAGATCCCCGACGCGATAAGAATTTGGTTTCGTAGCAATTAAGGAGTTATCTGCTTCGTTTTAACGACCAACTGTTAGGGCCCTCGCCCACTGAGACTTTTTGCAGCAGTTGCGATGCAAACGCAAAACGACTGTGACGCTGTCACTGGTTGTGTACCTTCACTCATGTAACAGCGATTCTGTATCGTAGCGATACAGAATCGTAATAGCGATGTTGTCGTGGTTTAGTCGCGATGCAAACACGGGTCCCATAGTACATGAAGGTTTTAATACATTCATAACCTCACGCTTTTTTTGCCATGGGGGTTGGCATCAACTACAGAAAATTTACATCACCTACTACGATCGTTACATACTCCTTTTGCCTCATCCACGTCCAATCGTCCATACATCTGGTCATACACGCAAAATGTTTTGAACAGCAATCACAAACGTTTCAAAGTCGAATGACACCATTTTGTGCATGTGACGAGTTGAAGACAACAGCGCTGTCTGCCTGTATGTGATGCACTGACGCAGGCCGTCCCACCGTTTTCCTTTCTTCGCATCCTTGACTCCGACGGCGTCAGAAAAAGTCGCACGTTTACTTCAATACAATGCGATGCTAACGCACGTTCGCATCAGTTGAGTCGCGCGTTGAAAATGAGATCAACACACGATAGTAGCGATGCCGACGCGCGTTCAGCAAACGCGCGTCAGCATCACAAAAAAAGTCACCGTGTACGAAGAGCTTTAATAGGTCTTTAGGTACGCCGTCTTTAATAACAATAGGTTATATGAAGGAGAATGTAGCAGGCGTTTCCTTCCCAAAGTAAATAGGGAATTGTCGTTTCGAGCCTAAATGAAGCTTTTCCTTTATATGTTACTAGGACTGTTCAGGAGGAATTGATTTTCTTTTCTTTCGTTCCTTTATACACGTAAGGAGTTTCTATTCGAGTTTCGGTTCATTAATGATATTCTCAGTCTTCAAGATGAAGCCTATGTTTGCGCTTCAGGTCTTTTTTCGATCCTAAAAGTAAAACCAATTTTAATAATAATAATAATAATATATAATAAATTATCATTTATTTCTCTCATAAAGGTAGTACATTGTTACACTAAATTATTTATATAATTTTGCCTTATATTCTAAACCTTTGTGAGAGCTGGAGTCTGAACTAGGTTCGGGACCTGTATGACAAATCTCCAGGCTCACACCCTATAAAACATAATCGCATTTTGCGGCAACATATACATGAATCACATATTAATATCTCAAACACCGTTTGCACAAACAGTTTTTAGATAGATAGGTAGAAATAATGATAATGGTGAGATTCTTGAAATGTAATGTTATGCGTATGTAGTGTGTAATATATGTGTGTAATGTATGTGTGTAATGTATGTGTGTAATGTATGTGTGTAATGTATGTGTGTAATGTATGTGTGTGGTAGTGAATGTAAGGGCGCGTTTGTGTATATGTGTGTAATTATGTATGCATGAGTTTTGTTTGTATTTGTGTGTGGATGTACTTATAGTCACCGTGATTAAATTTATTTTATGATTTGTATGATACTTTCTGTATCTGCATAGTCCAATTCAAGGAGCCAGTTCTTTACAGTTGTCTTACATTTATATTTTGTCATTCCGTATATGTGCAAGTTTTTATTTACACTGTTGTAAACGTAAGGTCCAAGAAAATTGAAGAAGCGTTGAGCTAGCCTCGAATGCGTGGGAACAGATGGACAAACTGTATGCTTTCGTCTCAGGGATCTAAACTTTTCCGGGTTATAGGAACTACGAGAGTGGACTGTAAGGATTAGATTTAAAATGAATAGTTTTCGGATAGAGAGGACCTTGCAGGTTTTGTAAAGTTCTGTAGTAGGAAATTGATACGGAAGGGACCAACCAACTTTAAGGATTGCTCTTTGGGCACGTTCCAGTTTTATAATATGTGTTTTTGCTGACCCACCCCAAACAATTATACAATACTGGGCTACTGACTGGCAGAGGGCTAGATAAACTTGTCTGAGCACGTTTGCATCAGCCACATAGCGGAGGTTCTTAAAGATAAATATTAATTTGCGGAGTCGGGAGGTAAGTAGATCTATATGGTTGTAAAATGATAAAGAGTCATCTATCTGGACACCCAAGTATTTGATATTATCTGTGTGACTTACACTAGCACAGTTGCAAGGTGTCCGTGCTAAGTTACAAGAATGAGCAATCAAAGAAAAACGGGAGGAAGAAAGTTTACCAAATTTCGACAGGGAAAAGGTAAGATATTTCGTTTTGTCTACATTTAGGGTGAGTAGATTATGTGCCAACCAGTCAGTTACAATGTCGAGTCCTGATTGTGCATGTAGGAATGTTGACTCCCAAGAGTCTCCATGAAATATTAGGGCAGTATCGTCAGCGTAAGTGTATATGGATCCATTTGAAAGCTCGTGACGACAGAGGTCATTGATGTAGATGATAAACAGGGTCGGCCCAATGATACTACCCTGTGGCACACCGTAGGTTATAGGGAGTTCGTCACTCATCCATTCGCCTATTTTGACACATTGGCGCCTTCCTGTAAGATAACTCCTAAAAAGTAGGAGCTGATCGCCTCTGATACCAATGTTCTCAAGCTTAGTGATGAGTCCAGGAATTGAAATTGTATCAAAGGCTTTTGCCAGATCCAGGAAGACACCTAAAACACACTGTTTATTATCCAGGTGACTAATTATGTTATTGGTTAGATCAAGTACTGCATTACTGGTGGAGATTCCCGACCGAAAACCGTATTGGCAAGAAGACAGAAGATGATAATGCTCAAGGTATTTGACGAGCCTGTTATTCATGAGCTTCTCTAATAGCTTAGAAAGTGTGGGAAGAATCGATATGGGTCGGTAATTATGAGGTTTGTCTCTTTCGCCGCATTTGTGCACAGGATGGACGATTGCCAGTTTAAAAGCATCAGGAAAGACTCCTGTACTGAATGCTAGGTTATATATATATGTCATATGTGGGATGAGTATATCCTTGAATTTTTTAAGGAATGTACCCGACAAGTTATCGGAGCCTACCGCACAGTCGGTTCTAAGCGTGTTAATTAAAAGTTCCAACTCAGATTCATCTGTGGGTAAGAGGACAAAGGTTTTGTGATCATGGGTCTTGTCCGATCGGGAGGATGTAGTAGGCACGGTTATACTTTCAGCAAGTGAGCGTCCAATACTCGCAAAATAGGCATTAACTTCATTCACAGAGCGTTTACCATCAGTGGAAGACAAAAGATCTGTTGCATGTGTTTTTTGCTTAGTAGTGTTAGTTATTGATTTAATTGCCTCCCATAGTTTTTTATTATTGTTTTGCGCATTATTAATAAGATTTTTGTCATAATTACATTTAGCAGCTTTAAGCAGCATGGAGCAGTAATTTCTATACCTTTTAAAAGTAACTTTTAAAACCTCATTGTCTGGAGATTTCTTTAATTTTAGGTGCAAACTATCGCGATTTTGAAGACATTTTAAAAGCCCTGGGGTCATCCAAGGCTTTCGTAGCCGTTTACGACAAGGCACCACTTTCAGAATCGTGTTTTGTAGTATTATTCTATTTAGGATATTTAAGAAGAAGTTAGTAGCTTCATTTACATTTTGGAAACTGTAGAGGGGGCGGAAATCTGATTGCGCAAGCATTAATTCAATGTTAACGTAATCTAAGACTTTAGATGTTTTATTTTTTGGCGGTGAGGTAAAGGGAGGCTTAGAAAGTTGGATGAAAAAGAGAACAGTGTCATGGTCAGTGACAGAGGTATTTGCAACATAGCAAAAAGCTGGAAATTTTGTTTTTAAAATAACATGATCAAGGCACGAGCTGTTATGACGAGTGGGAAGCGTGTGTGCAGGCAACATACCGTGATATGCAAACATAGTGAGATACTCAGTAGATCGAGGGTCGCTACTACCATTGGAAATGTCAATATTGATGTCCCCTGTGACAATAATATTACTGTAGGAAGAAACAGACTTAATAAGTTCACTTAAAGACTCAATGAAAGGGGACACATTTCTATAGGAGGGGGGACGATATATAGCAATGACTACTGTGGTTTTACTTAGTTTTGCCACGAGACAGTTTGCATCTTGTACTTTATGTTCCGTGACGGAAAACGAATGGTGGTTCCTAAAGTAGATCGCTACTCCTTCGTTTTGTGTGTTGTGCAAGGTGGTAGCGGTGGAGATATAGTCGTCAAGTATGGGCAGTGGAGGAGAATTGTACAACCAGCATTCAGTAAGGACGATTATATCCCAGGATGCTCCGCTTCTTTTCAGTAAGGTGGTAAAGTCAGTGAAGTTTTTATTAATGCTTCTTATATTTTGACATAATAGCCCTAATGAATTTTTGTGTGTTTTAGCAATTTCGTTGCACTCTTCTATTTTACAGGTTGCAGAGTCAGCTATTGAGACACTATCTAGCTCATCTTGGATGTGATTTAGGTTATCGAATGATTAATGTAGGTATAGTAGTGGTTCGTAGTTAGGTAGCTCGCAATATGATAGGAGGATAGTGCTGTACGAGGCATTTGAATAAAGAGTAATTTTATAAAGGAACTGACACATACATTAAGTAACACCGGTGAGTAGGTGGAGGAACGTGTGTAAGTATGAAAGTAGTTTGAGTCAAATGTAGTGTGTAAATTATGGGTAACTGGGGTGAGTGATGATGTATATGTATGTATTAAATGCTTAGTGAGTCTAGGTGAGTGTTGGAGAGTAATCATAATGACATAGTAGTAACTTACAATGGCTAGCGAAAAGTAAACAAAAAAATACGGAACTAAATAACAAATTAAACAAAGCATACAATTCAAGAGAGTGAGAGGAACAAAGCAATCGTCTATGGGGTTATATGGGGAAGACATGCTACTACTGCCTAGTCATATTTCTGGTATCTTGGATAAATCTCCTTCAGACTTAATGCAGTACCGTTTCGCTCCATCTTCTTTGCGAATGTACACTTTGCCATGAGCTGACCAACAATGTTTGAAGTGATGTAGTGCAGCGAATTCTCTGGTAAAGAAAAACAATTTCCGAGTTTTCATGGGCAAGTTATCGGAAATATATATCGGGAGTTTTGGGCCATCGATATGCAGGTTTGTGGTACTCAGTTTATTATCTCTGTTCTCTCTATTGTATGTTCTGACTGCTTGTAATACCGCTTCCTTTTTTAAAACTGTTGTGAGGTCCACTATGACTGTGTTATTCGAAGCCGTAGTTGAGTGGATCCTGAAGACATCTTTGATTTCGGTTTGAGTTATGGGGGGGCCGAGGACTTTGCAGATGTTCAAGACCACATTTACGAGATCCATTTTGGATTCATTAGATTTCTTCGGGATGTTTTTTACTTCAAAGCAGGTGTTTTTTGCTTGCTTTTCTAATTGATCCACTCGGTTTTCGAGCTTTTTTATGTAGTTGTCAGTCTCCTTTCTTTCGGCCTCATATTGGAGCATTTTATTCATCACCTCGTCGTATTTGGTAGACGTGAAATCGACAGATTCTTGCAGTTTGGTGTACTGGGATTTAATTTCTTGAAGCGAAGAATGCATAGACGACAAGAACGTGGACTGTTCCTTTTTCAGTTCTTTCATCATGACAGTAAGTTCATGATTAAAATCCTCAGCGGAGTCCTGGTTTTCCTGATCCATACGCTTCCTCTTAATCCGACTGGTGATATTTGAGGGGGGGCAATCCTCGAGAATGTCATTGGAGGAATTTAAATTAGGCTCAGAAAGATGGTGTGCTGGTGGGGTTTTAAAAATAGGTGGCGGTGATTTAAAAACAGCTGGCGACAACGGTGGAGTACGTTTAAGAGGCATCCTACTTAAAATACAAAAAGACAAAAATGCAAAAAGTCGGTCTCGGTCCGTAGGATTCGAACTCGAGTCTCGTTGTTGAACGAGGTAGCTTGTTATTCTACAGCGCTATTAGTTGTCCTTGGTAGATGGGTCGAAATTAGTCACCGCTAACTGAACAGTCAGGTCGCCAATGACAGCAGGTTTATGACTCAGTAAAATAGTTATTCGTTCACTGTGGCTCGCCGCTAATGAGGTCAAAGTTCGAAACAACACTTTTATTTGAATTTTTACGAACGTTTAAACTTAAAACTGTTGTTATTGATGGTAATAAGAATAAGTTCACTTTGATTTTACCACAGGGTTGTCACTTTTCTTTTAAAGATTACGTGTGTTAATAGTTTGCACACAACAAATCACTTTTAACTCGTTTTACCGAATTTTAAACACGGAGTAGACACGCCGCACGTCTGTTCACAGTAAGCGTCGCGGGGGGTATTCAAATAAAATTTAAATAATATAAGAACTTTTATTTGAAACATTGAAAGAACCGTCAAATTGTATCATGTATCAGCCGTACCACGTTGTCAACTTATACGATTGTTTAAGACCATCTAACATGACATTAGAATCAAAACATGGCATATACGGTGCAAAGGACATCGATGCACAAACGGTTACCACATATTTTGGGACATCATTCCGTAGAATTCATAGAAGTTTTTCATAGCGACTTTTAAAAAAGGTCTGCTGTTTCTCCTGCCGGGGTCGCTGGACTCATATAATTACCGTGACCCTGGAACATAAAGGGCTACTGAAGGACATCGTGGATTTTAGTCAGTACAAGTCCGACAGTCCAGTCCCTCCCGCTCTGCCCTGGGTGGGAGGACTCATTTGATGATTTTACAACGTTAAAAAAAAAAAAAAAGGTCTGCTGTTTCTTACACAAGTGCAATACCTACACAGTCGAAAAGTATGTGCTGTTTTGTCTTTTTTTTAAATTACCGATTAATAATTTCAATGTGGTTCAGAATGATGCACTTATCACGTGGTAATCTTTTGTATGTCGATGTGCCTTCCACCCTGTTCTCCGTGTGAATTTGACCAATGAAACTGAACCCGATCAGACATCTAATTTGCGTTCAAGAGTTCTTAGTTGAACGCGGTTTATATGTGCTGACTAGTAGCAGTCAGTGCACTTAAAATAAAGAACTTGCTAATATTATCGTTTCATAAATTATTATAATAATAATAATTCATTTATTCAGGTAATTTAGACCCATTGCCATTCATCACAATACAATCACACTACAAACACAAAAAAAACAAAACATTACAATTTAGTCAACAAATAAAGATAAAATACAATAAATTACAAATCAAATAGAAATATAAATACAAATAGATGTGATTTCAATACAATTAAAATTCAACTTAACTTAATTAAAATTCATCATCATTATTCATTCATTTTTTTTCATTCTTTTTTTATGAATACTTCTAAATCCTCCTGACTAAAAACGACTTAAGTAAATAATACCCCTGAAATGTACAACGAAAAGCCGTCCTCACCAAAACAAGTTCCAATCAGCTCGCCCTCCATCATTCCCCCCTTCTTAAAAGCAGATAGAAGCTGTCCTCTAATGATAATGTATTAATTAGTTCAGCGTAAACAGCATCCAATTAACTTGAGAGTAAACCGGCGCCATGTTTTGCTGAGTCGACAACGGATGGAGAATGTTTGTACGATCTTTTGCAGTCGTGTGAAGATGTTTGTGCTTGCTTTTAAAGTGAGTGAAATTCATTTTGAAATTATTTTAACACGCTGGGAATAATAGTATTAAGAGCGTTTATAAAGAAAGTGGGCAACGTCGCAAATAGCTGTCAAATATTTCGTTGTTTTGATTGATTTGGCAATATTACTGTGTGGAAATAAGAAATATGGCTGACTAGTGAACTAAAATATTGATTATGTAATGCAATAATTAATATCGTAACACTGAATATTTAGTTTTAGATGTAAAAAAGTGTTTGGAAACTTTCCTAATGCCTTTTTTGCACCTAAAACGGTTACAAAATCAAATTCGGTGTTTTAATTGCAATTCATTCTTAATATTCTAGTTCACTTACATAGAAAAAGATCCAATGTACCTTTTAAAAGGCGATTAAGTCGAAAATATACTCTCACCGTCAATCAAACCAAATAAAATGATTGACCCAGATTCTCCTACTTTAAATGCTGCTTTAAATCCCACAAATTGCAACGACCAACAAGATAAATACTAAGTATTTGTTACAAGGCTATTCTTGTCTCCTGTTTTGTTTTCCCTGAGACGAAGAACTAAGTTTCAAGGAAACTCGGGCAAAAACTCAGCTCTAACGTAAATAGATTCAGCTTATCCGGACCTTGTTAAACTAAAAGCTGGCGGTAAGTTTAATAGCATACAATGCGGTATGTGCAGTGTTAAAGTACCTAACCTGATCTATGTTGAGGTCAGCTCAAACTTAAAAAAGAAGCAGAAGAACTGCTAACTGATTCTCTTAACGAAATTACTGAATATCCAACTTTTAAGCTACTTTTGGGGGACTTTCAGACACCGGGTAATCGTAATCTTGTAACAAACATTTTTGCCATGGATTGGAATGGTTCTAGACCCAAATAGATCAGCTATTCCATACATCTTCAGCGTGTAGGTGTTGCTCTTTTGTATGGAACGACCGGTTTTTTGAAAACCCTGGGATCTGTCTGCTCTGGGGGATCTAAAATTATTTCCGGAATCCAAAGATACCGTGAGCCGTTTTCAAGAAAACGACTTACGTCACGAGGTCTTGATTCTTTAGACATCGAAATAACGGTAATAAATGAGTCACAACTCCGACTAAAACAATAAAACTTGCCCCCAGTTCCGCGAAAGAAAACCTCAATTGCAAAGAACAGTGAGGTCTCCAATAAGTCAAAAAACAAATGAATGCGTTAAGTTTCTGGAGCGCTGTCCCTTTTCAAAAGTTTTGATCAAAAAACTTAGCTTATCGCGATCTACTGCAAGACGAAGGCCTCTTCCGAATTGGGACACAGCACAATTTCTCTTTTCATTTCAGCCCAGAGGGTTAACCGTGCATTCATTCAAGCATTTTACAATATTGGTCTGCTATAAGAATAGCAGACCCATATTATAAAAAGTACAGCTGCAGGTGCAGTGTCAAGCGATTTTAGACATGTGAGCTAAAGACCGAACGCTTTAATGACTTACGAAGGTGTCAATTTTAATGGAATATTCTGAAGGTTGATCACGTATTGGTGACATTGTTAGGACTTTGTGGACGCTTAATGTGACTTTGATGGGGCAAGTCGGAGGACTCATTAAAGTGGTCGGTCTATAGTACCCTCACTTGTCCTGAGCTTACTCCACTAGGCAGACAAGTAGCAACCGCTTTCTAAGCGTATTATATTTCTATAACGACTGTCAACAGGATTCAAATATAAGCTTTTCGGTGGATTTAGGACATTCGCGCGAAAAACCACAAAACACAAAAGCACAAAAGTCTTTTTGCGCAAGTGGGTTTGCGCAAGTGTCCTGATATACAAGCCGCACTATTCCCAAACCACTGCAACTCGTGTGAGCCAGAGTCACAGAACCACAAGAAAGGCGCCGAAACAACGAAGCTCAACGAAGTCCCAGAGAAACAATTTAACTGTCTTGGATCAGTCTTTTTGCTAGCTTTATATCAATCCAGTGGATTTTTGACTTTACCATTCCCGTTATCATCGATAGACTCACTAGGCCGCCAGGTGTCTTCTTAAGCCGACAGTCAATTTTTCCACAATTACATCTTAGGCATAACATTATACCGTCCCATTTTACGACATACTTCAAAGTATAACTTCCGATGCGAGCCTCATACACCCAGAAGAAACCTACTCAAAATGCTAATATCTTGATATGCTTTTATGGTATAACTTCAGTTCATTAGCATCGGAATCTTGGTGCAGCAGCTGCGGCTTCTGAAGTTTGACTCTCGGGTTGTATTCCATACGAGAAATTAACGTTCTATAACAGTATGTATTGTAGATAATTTGGAACAAAGATCTTATTCAAATTGCGTTGAATATTTAGGTAGAGTAGAATTAGGTTGGGGCTTGAATATGGAGGATTAGCATGTAGATACTGTAGACATTGTCGTGGTCTCAGAACGGGAATTATAACTTCTGCTGTGAATCATCCTCAGACGTTACATGGACTCTCACCACTCTGCTGGCTGTAAGCTTTATTCAATGAGCTGAAATCGAAAGGTTTTTTAAAAAAATACGTCTTACGTGAACAAAATGAAAAAAGAAATGAAAATGAAAAATGTTTTATTGTTTTTGCCAAGTTTTTCTTACAAAATAGTGATTGGAGTTTCCTTTTAGGCGTCTAAAGCCTGTGTTAGGAGACTCCCCTCTTCCATAACTTATTAACATTAACAATTATTATAGAAAAAAGAGATAAGGAAAAAAGAAATACAACATTGTTCAACCGTGAACATGCAATAGTTACACGCGCCAACATCAGCATTACAGCGTCAGTTTTGGATTTCTGACCCGAACGAGATATTTAAGAAGAAGAAAACCATAACACAATAAATCCCCGAAGGGTTACATAGAAGTGTACTAATAGTACACCCCCATTTCGTCTGTTAATTATAAAATCCCATGTAATAGAGGGCGAGCCTATTGCCATCAGCCACAACTTAAGACTTTTGACTGTTACTGAGAAATTCTTTATTGGAAACCCAGGTTCAGCAATAGCGCTTCTAGCCACTAAACGAACGAGTCAGTTTTATAATGCTTTCTGTATCGTGTGGTTAGTGCGTAACCTGGTGTCAGAGTTTTTATGCCGCCCATGGGCCTCTGACTTGGCTTTACATGCCGTCAAGAAATATCTCTCAGGCATGCTGGTTTCCGTACAATGTTTTCCTTCACCGAAGCAAGTGACAATTATACAATACGCACATGAATCCGAAAAATCAGAGGGCGTGCCTTGAGTTCGAACTCGAGACCTATGACTTGTAATTCCGACGGTCGCACCACTAAGCTATCTATAGTTTTACAATAATAACTAAAACTATTCTAAAACTTAAACTCCATTAATAGAACAATATAGCTCACGGCTATTAATTTAATTGCTTCACAAGATCGCTCTAACTGATCTATTGTTTCAGTAATTGTAATTATTCAGTGTAATGGGTGTAATGGTGTAATGGATGTAAACGTTACGTCAGCTAAGTGTTACCTATAATAGGTAGGTAATTCCAGGTAGTGTCCCTAGAACGTTTAGCCTAAAATATAGATATAATAGCTCGTCATACAAGCCATTATATCGTTGATAATGTATGGGCCTAATCGTGTATAACTGAAGGTAAATGTTCTGAGGAAATACCTGATTACCATTGCTAGAGATGTGGAAATGTATTTTTGTTGTAAACATTTATATAAATAATGTTTGTGCCCAATTTCTAGATCTCAGTATGAGGAAAATATACAAGAGGTCTTTCAAAAATTTTTTTTTTTTTTTTGCCATACCCTTTATAGGCACGATAACTCCGGGCATAGATCCAGACTCCGTGGCTGCTATTGAAAAATTCCTGGTGGTAAAACCCAATAACACTGTTTGACCGGGGACTCGAACCCAAGACCTCTGTCGCACTTGCGAGCACCAGACCTACGAGGCAGACTACAATAAATAACATTATGTACCTAATTACCAAAACAATAACTAATGGAATCTGCAAACTGATACTGGAATTTTATTCTAGACCTCAGTACTTAACGAATTCTAGATAGAAACCAAATGATTGAACATTAGAATACATTTGGTTCAACAAACACACGAACATTTTATCGAAATGTTTTCGATTGATTCATTCCCTTTGACGTACATTTGGCATTGTTTACAAGTCAATTTAAAGTTGCTTGCCGTTTTGTTCGGGCTTAAGCATTGTATGAATTGGTAAACTAGATTAAATGTATGTTAGGCGTGGCGCCACTGACGCTTGTACTCCACACTCTCAACCTCATTGCTAGTGACGTTGATTTATTCCATTGTTCTCTTAGTAAATTCACAAAAAAGCGCATTATATTTTGTAATTAGCTACAAAACTTTATAAAAATGATTTATTTCTCTCAAATTCTACCAATATTGTATTCTATTTAATTGTTACCGTGGTGTTATCTATGTTTGTAAAAAACACTACATCATCATCATTTTCAGCAATTATAGCATTTGCACTCTGCAGAGTTCTAAATACCGGTTGCGTAGAAACTGTTACCATATATTCAGTACAACCTACAAACTATGCTCCACGTTCTATCCTGCCCTCTTAGCCCAAAAATATGCAGTTAAAGTGACCTTTGCGCTGCCGCCGATGACGCGTTAGAAGTGGCGCAGTTATGGGCTAACAAAATATAAAAAATTGTCGTGCCAGCAACACGATGAAGAAGAAGAAGAACCTACATGACCCACTTGACTCGACAGTGTTTAAATTTTTCGTCAACTATTCTTTACAAAATCTACTGTTCCTAATACATCATTATATTAAATTCATGAATTTAGTTTGGTGGTCGATGTTCCATTTAAAATACAATGTGGTTCCATATGTACATGCCTTAAGCCAAGCCTATCCGTATCGAGAATGTCTGCGGTAATTGTTATCTGTGGTAACTAAAATTCGTATTTGGAATTCTGTCATTACTACTGTATGCGGATCTCTGGTTCTTTTACCTTTGTCAGTTTTAGATTCGGGCTGTCTGTGTCATCTGAAAAGATATATCTCTTGTTCTGTTAACGACCAGTCTATTCTTTCTAAATGATCCAACCCCCTTTTTTTTCGAAAGGTAAGTCATCAAATGACCCCTCCCGCTCTGTGCGGAGTGGAAGGGAGTGTCAGACTTCTACTGACTAAAACCCATACATGTTCCTTCGCCCTTTGTGTTCCAGGACCGCGGTATCTCTTTCAAACAGTCCCGCAGCCCCGGCAGGCATCGGCCCTTGCGGACCCCTTCCTGAGTGATGACATCTCTTGGAGGCGCGCGTGAAACACGAACGCGTCGTCATCCAACTCCTTTACACCAGATATTTGTTTGATAAGTGAAAGCGCTCATGTTGTTCCTACTCTGGTATCAATACCACAGATGTAGATATACCTAGATAACACAAGAGCACCTACTTCGCGTGCCCGGCTTGCATTTTATGCTTAACGTGGCTACAGTCGTAGCATGCTAATTGGTTTCAAGTACCGTTACAATTCAAGAACTTAATTTTAGACATTTAAAGAACAAAAATGTGTCTGTTTTGTATAGTAACTAAATGTAAATAGTGCTTATGACGTCATAGTATATAGTCAAAAAACCGGTCAAGTGCGAGTCGGACTCGCGCATGAAGGGTTCCGTAGCCTTCTTTAATTTTTAACTTATTTTATTATTTGTTGTTATAGCGGTAGCAGAAATACACATTCTGTGAAAGTTTCAACTGTCTACCTATTACGGATCATGAGATACAGCCCGCTGACAGACGGACGGATAGCGGAGGCTTAGTAATAGGGTCCCGTTGGTTGCCCTTCGGGTACGGAACACTAAGAATGGCACACTTAGTTTTCATACGGATCGTGATACTTGCGTTATCTAGGTACATCTATATCTGTGATCAGTACATTCATAGTCGGGCTGAAATTATTTGAAAGGTACCTTCCCCTGTTCAAAAAAACGCCTCGTTTTATATTCCAGACATGATCCATTCCATTTGAGTACCATGTCCTAATGTTTATCTACAGTAATGGATACGTTCCCCCGATATAAACCTTTCATCGCCTATATTCAGTACCTAAGTGCCATAAAAAGGTAAGATGGCCTACTTTAGGTACGTTATATCAAGTACTACGAAAAAAACTGGTCAAGAGCGAATCGGAGTCACATTGGTAAGGTTCGGTACGAAACTAAACATAGCAGTCTGTGGAAGGGTCGCTGGCCTGTCTTAATTACTGTATCGCGTATCATTGTAACATCGCGCCTGATTGACCCGAATGATTAAGCAGAGATGTAGTTATGTCGCGCGTTCGTGTTCCAAGCGCGCCTAAAAGAAATGTCAGCACAGATCCCTTCCGGTGTGCTGACATTTGTTGTGTGGTGTGCAAGGGCCGATGCCTGCCGGGGCTGCCGGACTAGTAGAGACTAGAAATACCACGGCCATGGAACACAAAGGGCTAAGAAGGAACATGGATGGGTTTTAGTCAGTACAAGTCTGACTCTCCCTTCCACGCCGCCCAGAGCTGGTGATGATTTGATGATTTACCATCCGAAAAAAAAGAGGTGTAGTTATGTTAAGGGCCCATGTAGGTCATTGGGGCCGAGCCTATTGTTAAAAAAAATATGGAAAATGGTTTATTACTTCAACAAGTAAACCTTAACAATATAGCCTTCTTTTAAGCAAATGGAGACGCCGTTCTTCCATAACTTAAATACGTATAATTTGCATGTTTTACACAAATAAATTATGTAGTATTTAAGTTATCTATTGCCATCAACGGCGAGCAAATCCAGACTTCGGGGCTGCTACTTTGATATCCCTGATGGAAAAACCGAATGACGCTTTGTCCGACATGCGAATTGAACCCAGGACCTCATGCTCAGCATTAGCGCTTTTATACAGTAGACCATCGAGCAATTATTGAATTGAAATTTAAAAAAATGTTTTCCAAAGATAACACTTACCGCCCAATAAATAAAAAAGGGTCAAATGAAATTAGGTAGCGAAACTAGAAAGGCGTGAAGGGTATCGATATCAAAACAAGATCAAGACGGACATACCAGCTACCAGTTAGTACTGGGTAATACGATACCCCTTGGTAAGGCTGGTTATCAGACTTTCGGGCCACTGACTACCGGTAACGACTGTCAAAAATCTACAAATGAGAGCCGGGACTAACGGTTTAACGTGCTTTCCGAGGCATGGAGGAAATTCGGTATGTAATGGGTGGTCACCCATCCACAGACTAACCTAGGCAAGCGCGGCTTAACCTGAAGATCGACCCGAGTGGCTGTTATTATTTAGCCACGAGCTCCTCCAAGACGATCAAAACGGTCAAATACGTATGATTATAAAAGTTTTTTGAAGTTTGGAACCTTAAAAAAGCTATTCACAGTGAACATAAATAAGAACACAGCCCAAAACAGGACATAAGTGCCCATAAAGCAATGCCCCTACCGTATATACGATATATACGCACCCACGGACGCAAACTAACACCTTTTAACATCCGTAACAGAGAACCGACCTATCACCGGCTTATTTATTGTAACCAATGGAAACCTAACAGCGAAAAGTTAAATTGAATATAAATCTATTCAAGAGACGTGTGCCAACTTAGCTTTGTGCCCGAGGCATTGTAAAATGAACGTTGGGCGTTTTGAAATAAAGGTTCATGGTGGTGTATGGTTAACTTTGTATGGTACTTGAGAGAGGACCATCAATACGCAAGCAGAGGGCTGAGTGTGTTTAAATAAATAAAATATACCGCTTTGAAGCAATTAGAGTTTCGCCGATTTTTGTTTTTGTGTTCTCGATTGGAAATTAAAGGATCGGTTTGTGGGTAATTCGGTCAGCAAATAACTATGACGATGAATTTTGTATTTTCTAGTGAAATTGAGAAATGAACCTATTTACATTGGAAAGAAAGAAATCATTTATTTGCCATGAATGTGGGTAAAGAAAAAATAAGGTGGAAGCATAGTTAAATATGTTCCAACACACTCTACCTTACGGCATGCAAAGTAAAAACAAATTTACATCTACTCAATTTTACAACAAACAAATAAAAATAAATGGCTTATGTTTAACTTACCACCAGATATAGTAATATATAACAGACAAAAATAGTAAATGATCACCAAAATTAAACCCGCATTTTAATGTAAAATTATAACCAAAGTTTTAACATCTCGCTATCCTATTTAAGCAAAATGACTCCAAATAAATAATTGTTAACCCAAAAGTAGTAAATGATCACCAAAATTAAAACAGCATTTTAATGTAAAATTATAACCAAAGTTTTTACATCTTGCTTTCCTATTTAAGCAAACTGACTCCAAAAAAATCATTGTTAACCCAAAAATTTATTTTGATTCTTTTGGTTTTAAGTAACCTAACCTAACCTAAAGTCGGGGTGCCCAAGTCCCGAGTTTGCTTCGCTTGCTATTGATTCCTAAGTATTTGTTGTTCCGTTAATTAAAATTACCGTTGTGCCTATTTAATATATATAAAGTTGCGCTTGCGTTGCGGTGGGAGGGGATTGCAAGCCGGAGACATAACTTAATATGGCATCATTATACTTTATTTGGTAAAAAGCCTACAATTTATGGCAATCACAGTGGTTTATTTAGGCAGAAATAGCGTATTAATTTGCTTACTAAGATTTGGTGATCATTTACTAAATTTGGTGTTCGAATACAATTTGAAGTGCAGTCGTGACTAAAATAGCTAGTACTATTGTAATTTTAGACTTTATTTTTCTGGTGTCAAGTATATATTTTTGGTAAAATAACTAAGGATATCAAAGCTTTTTATGGCGGTCATAATATTTAACCCCAAAAAAATACAGTTATTTGTCAAGTGTTTAACGAAGTAGACAAGTACAGTAAGTAAGGACAGTGGTTTGAACCGATAGGACAGTAACTGTCACTGTCTAGGTTACACCACTCGCCACTGTCCTTGACCAATGTAAATCGGGCCAAAGACATTTAATATACATTAGGCACTAACCACGCGACAAAGAAGAAACGCACAAAGCTGAAATTACAACAGTAGAATAAAAGGTATTTAATGCATTCATTAAGTTGTCGCTTAGTCCAATTATTGACTACGGACTGTAAGGGACCTCGCATACTACACGGCCACGACTTTTGGCCGCAAAAGCTCCGACCAGGAAGAATGTTTGGTCGCACGAACGGGCGCCCGACCAGTTTTGTTCAAGACAGCGGCCGGTCCGGCCAAAAGTCGTGTCATGGCCGTGTACTGCGCGACGTTACTAACTACAATCCTGGCACTTACGGGATACCTTCCTTTATTGAACACCCGGAAGAACACAAAGAAACGAAGAACGAAGATATCCCGTAAGTGACAGTATAAGTTTAGTCATAAACCGTGAAAGCTTAAAACGGTGTCATGTTCTCTGGTGTTCGCTAAAACAATGTTCCATATTTCATTCAAAATTCGAACAGTTCAAACGGTGACTGTTTACATCCTTTTCCAGTTATTGTATCACTGATATAAACCTTACGTCAATAAGAATAAAGGCCATTGTGTTGTAAAATGGGAGGTAGAATAAACAATGCCAGGACTAAATTCTGATTCATGAAATGCAAGAAGCCACTTCAACTATTGGTCAACTGTCTGTGTAACTGGTGTATTTGAGCGAAGTTCTCGAGTCCCCTTCCAAATAATTGTTTTGCTTGAGAACCCGTGTTTATGCTATTGCCTTCTTGCTTCCGTTTGTCACTTTTGAGGAAAAAGACACTGAAAGACACTGAAAGACACTGTTTTAAGCTTTCATAATTAAACTTACTGTCTCTTACGGTATATCACCCGCGATTTTTTTTTTTAAATTTTCAGCTATTGTGAGCTCCCGATATTTTGACGCTGTTGTAAGCGACATGATCGCGGGATGACCCATACCATAATCATGGTGCAATGTTTGAGCAAAGAAAATTGATTCATCTCCCTAGCCTTTTAGAAACTAGTTTAGGAGTCGGCTTTCAGTCTTACCGGGTGCAGCTGTATACCAGTATTTTACATGGAGCAACTGCTTATCTGACCTCCATAACCTGGTTATTGGGTTACACGATACCCCTTGGTAAGACTGGTGGTTAAACTTGTTAGCAAAGAAAATAGATTATGGCAATGGAAAATTGAAGTTGAACCCCAAGTAGCTGTACCCATTCCCCAATAACTAGAATTTCACCCTAAGGTAGACTGGTAGAAAATGCTTATGGCATTAAGTCCGCCGTTGTGCAGTCTTGTTACTTGTGCATAAAGTTTTAATAAATAAATAAATAATAAATAATTTCTAAGGTAAATGATTGATAACCAGGCTATTTAAAAAAAAAACGCTTATAAATGCACTTTACATGTCGTGATTTATGTACCGTAATACAATAACCTATTTCCTTACACTTTAATCAAAAACGACATAATACATACACAAACTCATAACTAGTTTCTATAGAGGTACGAGAAACTATAAAACGCCACCTCATCATTACACACTCCTCCTTCACACTCAAGTGAAGAAATACACTAAGAATATAAATTCTAAAACCTCTTCATATAACCGCCAAAGGCGCAGTCCTTCAATCTAAAATACGTAACATAGCACTTAATTAATGATAGCACAAACATTAGCTGAGCAGCTCAGCTGTTTTAATCAAACGATCTATCTTTTAAACCCCGAGAGCCAACGCAATCTAATTTGCCAAGCTCATAAGGATTCGCAGCTTTGAGCGTCGAAAATTTTCAAAGGAACACTTTCCTATGCGAAACAAAAGAGATACGAGTTTATTTCATACTCGTATTTTCCACTAAGAAGACATTGGTTCCCAACCTGTAGCCAACATATGGTCCAACAAAGGTTTACACTAAAATTCCTAACTTTTTATTTACGTGTACAAAAAATGTAAACTCTAAAAATCAAATTGATGTAAACAGAACTTTAATTTTCTATAACAATAGTATCTACTGTAAATATTTGTAAATGGATAAATATTTATTAAGCATTAAACTAACTGTTAACGCCATCTATTATCGAAAAGTCGCGTCACCTGGCACCATCTAGCGTCGAGTAACGGAGGCTCGGCGCTAGAGGAATGAACAGGAGCGGCGCACGCCGATTGGTCGTCGCTGAAGACTTAAAAAGAACATTCTCATTCATACGAACGAGTAGAAAGAGTATGGTAGTCGGTACACCATCTAAAACTGTTTAAATATATTATTTCTCAACCTGTAAATTGATCTAAACTCCAAATAAACGCATCAACTTCATCAAACCGAAATAAATCAATCATTGAAGAAGCCCTGACCCTCCAAACTCATTGAAACACACAACATTTGGACCTTCGAACTGGATCGGAGCGGCTTCTAGAAGAAGTACACGTGGAAGTCGGCAACCAGCAGAAAATAAAACGGTCAGGCCATTCAGTGTTCCTATCCAAACCCATCCTCAAGGCTCATTTGTGCTAATATCGTGTATTCTTGTGCAAAATTCCAGCTACATAATCGTGCCACGAGGCCGCGTTTGAAATACCTACCAACCGCCATATTGAGTGGCGCGTGCGGTGGCGTGATTTCGAGTTCAATCGAGCAAGCAAACTGTAAGTACTTTCTTTTGTCTCTTGCAGTCTCCCAAAATGCCACTCGACGAATATAAAGATTTGATTAAGAAAAGGGGTGTAGTGAAAGGAAAGTTTACTGTATTCGTTAAATATGTGCAATCGTTACAAAACGTAGAATTATCAGAATCTCAAAAGATAGCTGTAGAAGATCGTTGTAATAACATTACCACGCTATTAGAACAGTTCTCAACCATTCAGGATGATATAGAATTTCACCAGCAGGATTGTGAACTAGACTTAGAAAAACAATTAATTGAAAGAGAAACCTTTGAAAATCTATTTTATGAGATCACAGCTAAGGCGAAATGCATGTTAAAGAGTAATGATAACAATGTTGAAGTCTGCAATAAGACCTCTAGCATTAAATTACCCACTATTTCTCTGCCTTCCTTTGACGGTTCATTTGAACAGTGGTTAGAATTTCGAGATACCTACATATCCTTAATTCATAATTCTAAAACTATAGATGATATTCAAAAATTTCATTACTTGCGTTCCGCGCTCACTGGTACTGCTAGTCAAATAATAAAATCGATACAGTTTACTGCTGAAAATTACACAATAGCCTGGGGTTTATTAGAGAATAGATTTAATAATAATAGATTACTCGTTCAAAACCACGTTAAAGCTCTGTTCACATTACAGTCTTTACACAAAGAATCTGCATTTCATATTCGTAAGTTGATAGATAACATACTAAAAAATATTCGTGCTCTTAAAGGTCTAGATGAGCCCGCAGATACATGGGACACTTTACTCATATACCTAATTAGTACTAAGATGGACTCAGCTACCGAGAAGGAGTGGGAAAACCATAAAAGTACACTTTGTAAATTACCAAGTCACGTTAATCAAAAATTAACACTAAACGATATGATTACATTTCTTACCGACAGGGCGGACATGTTAGAATCTATAAAAGGTACGCATGAGTCTAGTAAGCAAACGTGTGATGGTTCCTTAAAGAAATCATCATCCAATCAATCAAAGCACGCTAGCTCGCATAGTTACGTCGCAACACGTAATAATAATAATTCGTCTAAATCATCACAAAAACCTAATTCGAACAATGATTCAAAACGTTACCAAAGGTGTAATATGTGCAAAGAGAATCATCCGCTATATTCGTGCAGTAAGTTCAATGACCTTCCTATGAAGGACAAATTATTATTCGTAGACGAGAATAAACTATGTAAGAATTGCTTGCGCGCTGGACATACAGTGTCTCATTGCTGGTTCGGCGCCTGCAAGCTATGCAAGCGTAAACACCATTCGCTTCTTCATGGTGACTGCTGTGATAACGGCAGCACGTCAAAATCTGTAGGGCCGCACGACGCGCAAACGCCTGCGGCGGCGTACACATCGTGTCGCGAGTCCGAAGCGACGGGCAGCGCACACAGTACAGCGCTACACAGTGCGTCAACTCCAAAGTGTCAACAAGTTGACAATGGGTATTCATTTCAAGAACCCGTTATTCTTTCGACTGCATTATTAGATATTTTAGACCGTGATAACAAGTATCACACTATTCGTGCTATTCTTGATAATGGCAGTCAACATTCATTTATCACAAAATCGTTATGCGATAAATTAAAAATTCGTTTGATACAGTCCACAGTACAAATCGCAGGAGTAGGTAATTTGGTAACCCAATCTACACAATCGTGCAAAGTGCAATTACGATCTAAAAATAGTGAATTTAATACGCATTTAAATTGTCTCGTCCTACCTTGCATTACCGCAACGTTACCTTCCGTTACTCATAATATCGAAAAATTCATGATTCCGAGTAATGTATCACTCGCTGATCCTAAATTTTTTATGTCTAACAGAATCGATTTATTAATCGGCACAGATAAATTTTGGGAACTGTTAAGTGAAGGATTAATTCGACTTGCAAACGGCCCATACCTACAAAATACAAAGTTAGGTTGGGTTGTATCTGGTGTCATACATGATACAAAAGGTTCATCCGTTAATCGAGTCCAATGCAATTTTACGCACACGTACGACAACTTAGATATCCAATTAACTAAATTTTGGGAATTAGAGGAGATAAGTTTAAAAACAGATAATATGTGTAAAGAAGAACATGATTGTGAAAATTTATTTATAAAAACAACCACACGTGATAATCATGGTCGATTCTCTGTGCGTATTCCACTACGGGAATCAGCTGATCAACTAGGCGATTCATACCTACAAGCCGAGAGTCGGTTCCTCGCGCTCGAACGCAAGTTAGGTCGATGCACACCGAGTTATAAAAAAATATATTTCGAATTTATGCGCGAATATTTGGAACTCGGTCATATGACAAAGGTAGATACTTATACATCTCCACATTATTTCTTACCGCATCACGGTGTATTTAGAGAACAAAGTACAACTACGAAATTACGAGTAGTATTTGACGCCAGCGCTAAAACTACTTCCGGTCAATCGCTAAATGACATCCAACTAATTGGTCCGTCTTTACAAAATGATATTGTTGCCATTCTGTTAAGATTTCGTCAGTACACATATATTGCCTGTGCAGATGTCGAAAAAATGTACAGACAAATATTAATTCAACCCGATCAACAATATTTACAATTAATTTTATGGAGAGAAAACCCGTCAGATGCGCTCGGTGTGTACCGGCTTAACACAGTTACCTATGGTACGGCGTCCGCGCCATACCTAAGTATGCGATGTTTGCAACAGCTGGCGTCGGAATGCACTGATACTGACATCGCTAATATTATTTGCAAAGATTTTTACGTAGACGATTTAATAACGGGTTGTGATGATAAAAGGGAATTATTAGACATCTGTAATAAAGTTTCTACGGTATTACAATCGGGTTGTTTCTGTTTACGAAAATGGTTATTCAATTTCGATTTGTCAACTTTAAACGCGTCAAAGAATTTATCTCTAGGCGAATCCTGTCAAAGTAAAACTTTAGGTTTAGGTTGGTTCGCGAATACAGATGAGTTACATTATACGACTAAACTTGAATTAACCGGGAGTCACGTTACTAAGCGCATTATGTTATCGGCAATCTCACAAGTTTACGATCCGTTAGGTTTATTAGCGCCTATTATAATACTTGCAAAAATATTACTACAGAAATTATGGACGTACAAAATTGGATGGGACGATCCGGTGCCTCATGATATTTTAATTAATTGGCAAAAATTCGTTGACACTCTTGACTACTTGGGTAAATTATGTATACCACGTCAGGTTATAAATAGCAAGATGCAACATATAGAATTGCACATATTTACTGACGCCTCTCAAAATGCGTACGGCGCCTGTGCTTATGTGCGTATGTACTCGGATGACAATAGCAATGTATCCATAGCCTTGCTATGCGCCAAGTCGAAGGTCGCGCCTGTCAAACCAATAACTATACCGCGTTTGGAATTATGTGGGGCATTATTAGGTGCAAAGTTGTACACAAAAATCATAAATTCGCTTCGCTTGAGTTTCACTAATGTTTATTTCTGGTCTGATTCCACAATTGTGCTGGGATGGCTACGAATGTCACCTAACACTCTTAAAACATTTGTACAAAACAGGGTGGGTCAAATTAATGAACTCACTGGTAGTTTACCGTGGTTACACGTAGGAAGTAAATCCAACCCAGCTGACTTGGTGTCACGCGGGGTCACGCTGGACGCGCTGCGCACAGCTGATATTTGGTGGCACGGCCCGGCATTTTTGCACGAACGGCTGTGTAATTTTACTTATGATCATAGTTGTCATAACGTTAATTTTAACGAGTTGCCAGATATTAAATTAACTACCACACTGTTAGTACATCAAACTAATGAGAATAAGTTTCCGTTTGAGAGGTTCTCTTCATTTACTCGTATGAAGCGTGTATTTGCTTACATGATACGTTTCATTGATAACGTTCGTAATAAATTAAAGATAAATCGTAAATGCGGCCCGCTTCAAGTAGATGAGTTAAATAAATCTATTACTGTGTTGACTCAAATGTCACAAAAACAATCGTTTCCTGATCTTGATATTTCATCAAAGGGGAATGTAACCCTAAAAGATACTCGTAATGTTTCTGGTCTTAATATATTTGTTGATAATAATAATATTATTAGAGTTGGGGGTAGATTGGACAACTCGCTAAGTTTCTCATACAATAAAAAGCACCCCATCCTATTGTGTAGTAAACATACCTTCACACGTTTGTTATTTCAATATGAGCATAAGCGTCAGCTTCATGCAGGTCCTCAATCACTGTTAGCTAGTATACGCGAAAATTGGTGGCCCCTCAGAGGTCGCAATCTGGCTAGAAATGTTGTACATACATGTGTGACATGTACACGTATTAAGGGTAAAACTGTTTCAGTTCAAATGGGTAACTTACCTGTAGAAAGGCTAGAACCAGGATATCCGTTTATGAGGTGCGGTGTAGACTATGCAGGACCCATGTTTATTTTGAACCGTAGAGGAAGGGGCGCCAAACTGGAGAAATGCTATATTTGTTTATTTGTATGTTTCTCAACGCATGCAGTTCACTTAGAATTAGTTACTAATTTAACAACCGATGCTTACATATTAGCTCTAAACCGGTTTGTGTCTCGACGGGGTAAACCTGCAGAAATATTCTCAGACAATGGTAAGAATTTTGTTGGGGCAATGAATGAATTTAAACAATTTCTAAAGAACAATTGTGACAAAATTATGGAGATTTTGGCTAATGATAATATAAAATTTAATTTCATACCACCATATTCACCGCATTTTGGGGGATTGTGGGAGGCAGGAGTAAAGTCTTGCAAGTATCACATTCGTCGGGTTGTTGGCAACGCGAATTTAACTTATGAAGAGTTCAGCACGATATTAACTCAAATTGAGGCCGTCCTAAACTCTCGACCTATGTATCCACTGTCCACAGACCCAACTGACCTTCTTCCTCTCAGCCCTTCTCTATTTCTGATTGGCCGACCGCTCACCGCACAAGCCAGCCCAGACCTGACGACCACAGCCTCACATCGCCTGTCCCGTTACGATCGCGTGGAGCAGATGCGGCAGCAGTTCTGGCAGCGATGGTCGAAGGAATATATAGCGGAGCTTCAGACCAGAACAAAGTGGAAGAAAAATAATGAAGACTTGGTACCTAACACTCTGGTCCTCATCAAAGAGGATAACCTTCCACCTCTGAAGTGGCGCTTAGGAAGAATCTTACACACCTTTCCTGGGAAAGATGGCCTGGCACGAGTCGCCGATATTAAAACAGCGACCGGGACGGTGCGAAGGGCATTCGCCAAAATATGTCCTTTGCTACCACAAGAAGATAAGGAGAAGACGGATCCACAATAAATCATCCGTCAACGCCAGCGGTACTTCGTTGGAAGCAAGGGCTTCCAAGGCCGGGGGCATATGTTAACGCCATCTATTATCGAAAAGTCGCGTCACCTGGCACCATCTAGCGTCGAGTAACGGAGGCTCGGCGCTAGAGGAATGAACAGGAGCGGCGCACGCCGATTGGTCGTCGCTGAAGACTTAAAAAGAACATTCTCATTCATACGAACGAGTAGAAAAAGTATGGTAGTCGGTACACCATCTAAAACTGTTTAAATATATTATTTCTCAACCTGTAAATTGATCTAAACTCCAAATAAACGCATCAACTTCATCAAACCGAAATAAATCAATCATTGAAGAAGCCCTGACCCTCCAAACTCATTGAAACACACAACACTAACTAAATGCATAATTAATTAAAAACTATTAAATAACCTAAAATAAGAAAAATAACAACAAACTATAAAAGGGCATCAAAAAACTCCTCCTCAACGCTGTCAGCTGGTAATGTGCCCAAGAGCCTGGCAGCGTTGCCACGTTGTATGGCAACACTTAGCCTCTGGCCAAAGTAAAAGCCAGCCCTTGGGTCACGGGAAGCGTCAACTAGGCGTTTCGAAATTTCCTTAAACAGGCGATGAGCACTATGTAGCAAATATTTGTTACTTTTAAATATAATTATAAATATCAGTGAAAACTCAAACTAAAAGCATTTATTTCAATTAGACCATAACAGGCATTTTTGAATGTCAGAAAAACAAAGAAAGCGAAGCTACAGTCACAGACACAAGGCATAATAATTTGTGAAAGTACTGTAGTTGCTCATTTCAAAGTGTAGATCTCTACGGAGAAGAATGGGCAGGAAACTCCATGGGCACTCTTTTCAATCAAAATATTTTTACAAGATCTTGGTTATATCATTCATGTTGAGATTATTCATAACCATGTAACCCTGGTGTTGAGACCGCTGCTCTCAACATCGCCGCACGCCAGCGGCTGTGAACGAGGGGTGCGGGGACAGCGGGGACTCTGCCGGCCGAGGGCCGCGCGCGGGCCCCCGCACCAAACAAGTCAGCTGCTGCACGCCTCCACGCACGGCTGCGTTTACGCGTTTATCTTAGCGTCAATATTTATTTTCATGCTAGTTCCAACCGACCATTGTAATTCCGTCCTTTTTCGCATTATATTTATAAACACTCCACTATACGTTTCATTTTGCTCCACCAAGGCCTATCGTCGCGATCACCTGGTAACTAAAAGAAATCAAAGAGGTCCATAGTCAAGTTCCGGTTGAGAACCACTGCCTTACTTCAATTTTTAGAATTAACAGGATTGAAGTAACGCACATGGTGCGAAGAGGTAATCAGAGATTTCACTTGAGAAGACTCATTTAAAATGGCGTAACTTAATTACTCATTGAGTAAGCCGCTAAGAAGATGTAGGATGAATTTAAGCATTTATTTGGATACGAGACACAATAATGAGACTTCAAAAGCTTTAATTTTGCTACACATTAAGTAATAATTAGATTTGATAATTTTAGCTTTGATTGCCTCGTTGGTCTAGTGGTCGCAAGCACGACTGCTGAGCATAAGGTCCTGGGTTCGATTCCCAGGCAGGCCAAAGTTTTTTTCCATCAGGATTTTTTCAGTAACAGCCATGGATTTTGGATTTAGGGGAGCCTATTACATGGGGCTTAAACATAACTGGCGAAATGTGGGTGTACTATTAGGTACTAATTTACCAGACCCTTCTTGAATTACAGGCGTGGTGTTATGTTATTTTAGGTAGGTACTTGCCTAAAGCAATCTAGGTCCCTTGTTATTAGATTCCTCACTATTATCAGATTAAGTACTTACCTAGTTTTCTTTTAAATCGTTGTATAATAAAGGAGGTCCTTTTACTTTTTAATTTAATAGAAACAGAGGTTCTTAATCTCGTATGTCTAGAATATAGAGATCACTTTAAAATCTTGGTAAAACTACGTCATAAAAACTAACAAACTATCGATTTCCGTGCATAAAGTCTCCTCGGTTTCAACTCCCGGTCTAGTTAAATAGGAATATCCGTGTGATCTACAGATGTTTGTTCGAATTCTGAATGTTTGGGCAAGTGTTTGGCCGAAAAGTTCTGGAGTGGCGACCGCGAACCGGAAGACGCTGCGTTGGAAGGCCTCCCACTAGGTGGACCGATGACCTCGTAAAGGTTGCAGGGATCCGCTGGATGCGAGACGCACGGGACCGGTCAATGTGGCGACACTTGGGGGAGGCCTATGTCCAGCAGTGGACGTCTTTCGGCTGAAATGATGATGATGATGATGATGATGGGCAAGTGATTTAGGATGTAATGGCACTCAGGATATTGGGAATTCTGGAGAACCAGGAGCGTAGTATCGTTAGGAAATGAAAACGTTACTAATTTATGGAACAAATTAAAATCTTCGCCATGAAATTTAAGTCTTGAATTTACGTATCGAATTTCCCAAAATAAAAAAAGTGATCGAATTGATTTTGACCAGTAAAAATTAAACAAATATTTTAGATTTGCATTGACTTACATTGACAAAACAGATGGCAGCTATAGTTCGTAAAAGTTGAATTAGTGTGAATAAGCTGATTAGGCAACAGTAAATTCAATCACCGCCTCGTTGGTGCAGTGGGCGCAAGCGCGACTGCTGAGCATGAGGTCCTTGGTTCGATTCCCAGGTCGAGCAAAAGTGTTATTGGGTTTTTCAATCAGGAATTTCTCAGTAGCCACAGTAGTTTGATGGCAATAGGCTCGCCCCCTATTACATGAGACTTAAACATAATTGGCAAAATGTGGGTGTACTAATAGGTACACCTCTACCTAACCGGCGTGATGTTACGTTATGTGTAAAACCAGCCAATAATGTTGCCACTACTGGGACAGAGGCCTATCTGAGTTATATCTGTGAGATGGAGTGAGCAGTAATCCACCACGCAGGATGTCACCACGTCTTTGATTGTTTAGGTTCTAGGACATGCCGAAGAGAAATGGAAATAGTGGAGGCAGACCTTTGCCCAGGAGTGAGACAGAGTAGGCCAGGACAAAAAATGCCCATCCCGGTTTCCTTACGATGTTTTCCAACGCTGTAATCAACTGAAGTTTAATATTTATAATGTTTGTAATCATCATCATCATCTGCCTAGCCTTTTCCCAACTACGTTGGGGTCAGCTTCCAGTCTACCCGGATGCAGCTGAATACCAGTATTTTACATGGAGTGACTGCCTATGTGACCTCCACAACCCAGTTAGTACTACGTAACGCGATACCTCTTGGTAAAACTGGTTGTCAGACTTTTTGGGCCACTGACTACCTGTAATGACTGTCAATGATCTACAAATGACAGCCGGGACCAACGGCTTAACGTGCTTTCCGAGGCACGGAAGAAACTCGATATGTAATGGGTGGTCACCCATCCACAGACCAATCTAGGCAAGCACTGCTTAACCTAAAGATCGATCGGAGCGGCTGTTATTATTTAGCCACGAGCTCCTGTTTGTAATCATAACAAAAAATATTTTCACTAAATGCGTATTTCATATCTCCCATTCACAAATTATATTTGACTAAGAACTCATAACGACCTCTAACTCCCTAAAGGGCTAACCAGAAGACGCGCAGACAAGAACACAAAGAGCCTCCCTAACAATTTCTTCAAGCAGCCCAATAACCATTAGTAGAACAAAAAGGGCCGACTCAAAGACACATCTAATTAGAACGAGAAGCAAATCGCACGCACCGCCAACATCAAAGGGAACAACAAACAAAGCCGACGTAGGCTCAGAGCTGGGGTTATGTCCCATGTGAGTGATGAGGGCGAAGATATTTGGGTTGAGATTGACTTTGTATATCTTAAAGGTTTATTTTTTATGTTGTTGGTAATCAGGCCGACAATCCACGTGGAAAGTTGTTAAGGATGGGATCTGTTAATATAATGGTGGCCCGTGAAATCCGCACTTTGGACTTTTTTCGTTTCATTTGCAAAACATGGAACATACGACGGATTGTATTTACAACAAATTATGATTGACGAAAATGTTGACTATATTTATAAAGGGTGTACCATTACCCTTAACGAAGCCCTTGTTGTCTCCGTCATTGCGATATTTTTTTTTTGTTCTAGACCAAACCTGGGAACCTTTTAGTTACGGAGATATTGGGGGTCAAAGTTCCAACTTTTACACAAATATTTTTTAAATACATGTTTTTAATGTAAGAACTTTACTTAAGACACCTCCACGACCCCCGTACAGCACAATGTTTTGAGTCCTATCGTAACACGTGATTTTTCACCTAAAAAAAAGTCGTTTCTAAGTGATAATTTTTGTGTAAAGTGACTTAGTTTGATGTACATAAAGCTTGGTTGACGGCTTCAATTTAAACCAGATTACTACCCACATATTATGAATATTACTGCTCCTTACTTGTCTACAGTAAAAGTAAAAGTCCAAAAAGTAGAAAATCTAAATAAAAAACAATACTAAAGCAAGTCTTAAACTTTTTATCAGCTGAATTTCCTGCTACTGAAGTATGTGACCCGTGGCGGTCTGTCACTGGTCGCTACTGCTACTCAACTACGACCGAGTCGCTGGTCGCAAACCAAGCACTTAAACGGCTGGTCGCTAAAAGTTTCGATGTTATTTTTCCATCTGATAACACTTGGGTTTGAGCTATGAAAATGGCGGGCAAGAAATGAAAATTTTGTCGTTTTAATAAATATGTCGGATATATTTCAGGATTTATTCCGTTAGGCTCGTACATCATGTGGGCAGACGATGGGTTTCGCGCTATGAAAACACACTGGGTGCGATACACTATTTGTAGCAAAACTAACGAATTACTTGAGATTACAACTTAACACAATAACACTGGGCACAATGAATCGGGTACAGTTCCAAGACGACTCTACTCCGCCGCGATCAGACATTGATTGTCGCCCTCGCCTCGAGCTGATCATCAGGGCTCTGTAGAAGCACACTGTGTTGTGACTGGTAAGTAGGTCGCGTCACCACTGCACAGTGGCGCGCTTTCCAATTCATTTTATGTCCATACTAACAACCGGATCCGACAAACATAAAATTATTCTGAAATGAAGAAAGTACTAATACTCCATTATATACTAGACTAGAATTCGTTTATAAGACTGTTTCGTATTTTAGCTGTGGTTTTATTCATTACTATTTACTACTAGCTAAAAACTTAAAGAGAATAAAACCCGTTGCTCGGATCATGCGGTTATTTCGTTTGGGGCCCAGGTCACACGGCTGCCAAGCTTAAATGGAACTGGGCTGGCCACATCTGTCGCATGCCGGAGGAGCTATGGGCTAAAGTAATCACACAATAGGCCCCAAACGGCAGCAATCGTCAACGGGGCAGGCCCAAAAGGAGATGGTGGGACGCAGTCGACTCTTTTTATAAAGATTGGCCAATAACAGCTAAAGATAAGTGGAAGAAAGCCCTGCAGAGATACACAAATGGCTAATAATAAAATATACTTTGCTGAGCTACTCACCCATCTCTGCTCACTAAATATACTTCTAGAACAAAAACAATCATAAAAACAATTTTAAGTAATTTCAGTCGCTTCCCCGCTAGTTTCAGTGCCAAACTCCAACTTGGCCATCCAGTTTGCTAAGTAACACATAAATTGTACCGCGTCTAAGTGCGGGCCACACTTAGCGCGAGTGTGCCGATAGTTTCTGTCTTCCTGGTACGAGGCCAAACGTTCAGCTTTAACTTATTGTAATTTGTATACGAGTACTTAGCGCTTTTTAAGTTTATTCGTTTCAAAGTTTGATTAGGGCAGCGTATGAGTTTTTTAAAATATGTTTGAGATTTTTCTGCTACGGATTGTGTGTAGCTATAATTAGTACTTCTATTAAATTGTGCAATGTTTTAAGACTGTCTCATTTCGTTTTTTCACAAGTTCGTTCGTAAATGGGTGACCACGCATTTCATACGGAATTTCCTCTATGCCTCGAAAAGCACGTTAAGCCGTTGGTCCTGGCTGCCATTATAGATCTTTGACAGTTATTACAGGTATTCAGTGGCCCGATAGTTCAGTGGTCCGATGGCCGACAACCAGTCTTACCGAGGGGTATCGTATTATCCAATACTAACTGGATTGTGGAGGTCAGATAGGCAGTCGCTCCATTTAAAATACGGGTATTCAGCTGCATGTGGTTAGACTGGAAGCCGACCCCAACATAGTTGGGAAAAGGCGCGGCAGACGATGTTTGTTATTACACAACATAAAAAATTACGCATGTAATCCCCGAAGGGTTAGGCAGAGGCGTACCTAATAACTACACCCACATTTCACCAGTTTTTTTTAGTCCCATGTAATAGGGGGCGAGCCTATTGCCATCAACCGAGCACAAATCCAGACTCCGTGGCTACTACTGAGAAATTCCTGATAGAAAAACTCAATACTCTTTGCCCGACTTGTGAATCGAAGCCAGGACCTCATGCTCAGCAGTCGCGCTTGGAACCATTAGACCAAGGAGACAGTCAGTTTGTTATTACCTAAAAGCAAATATGAAGGTTCTTATGCACATTATCAATTGATTTATAACACCTGCCTGTGAAGATCGGTTTGGCTTCTGTTTCGCAATTATCTAAAAACACTTTTATCTATCTTACAGAGCAAAGTTCTAACTACCAAGAGTAGCAAAGTTAAATATAAAAATCATTCTTATTCAACTTCCAGCTGTTATCTAAGATAATACTCAGTACTTTCTCAATAATACTACTGTACCAAGATGCTGTAATCGTCCGCTTTCTAGCTCTTTATTAAAAGCTAATATTGCTTGTGCAATGTTCCAATAGTTTCTATTGTTTCTAAAATGGGAATTTAAAGAAAATCGGAAATCGAGAAGAGCTTTCTATATTTATTTTCAGATGGAATAAAATAATTATGACTAACAGCAAATGGGTACACTCCTTTCAAACGGGCTGTTCTTTCAACAGCGTTTTCTGGCGAAACCCGACGTTTACAAAATATGTTGTGAGTAACTTATATCTTAACTGGCTTATGCCCGCGGCTTCGCCTGCGTGTAGTTCGGTAATTGTCCCACGGGATCGTACCATCGGAAAAAAAATATCCTATACGTTAATCCAGGTTATAAACTATCTATGTGCTAAATTTCATCTAAATCCGTTTAATAGTTTTTGCGTGAAAGAGTAACAAACATCGATACATCCTCAAAAACTTTCGCATTAATATAGTAAGTAAGATTTCATCGAGATCTATGTTTTGAGAGTATTTTTATGAATGAGCGCGAGCTCTAAACCTGGTCCCCAGATTGCATGACACCCTGCCATTCTTCTTTAGAATCGCGAAGTAAGTGTTGAGACTTGGGCAGACCAGGGTAGAACGACACAAAAGGAAGGAATCCAATGAATAGTCAGTGGTGGGTGAAAAAAGGCCCTCAGTAATAAGTTGGAGAAGTGGTCGACCGTCTTTGAATTCGGTAGTACGTTCAAAATAAACATCATCTTATATCCATAGCATATTGTACCTAGTACACACTTTGCTCTAACAAAATTATCAGGCGCCTTGTTGCATAAATTGCCCAACACATACAAGGTGTAAACAGACCCTTCACATAGCCGTCAACCAAGCATTCTGTTCATCAAACTAAATAACTTTACGCAAAAAATATTTCTGGGAATCGACTTTTTTTTTGGGGTGTAAAATCACGTTTTACGGTAGGACTCGATGGAAAGCACTCAAAGCATTGTGCTGATAGATGGATTGAATAGTACGGGAGTCGTCGAGGTGTGTAAAGTAAAAATCCTTCAACCTGAACAAGGTTGAAGGTGGGTCGGACGTGCAAATTAATTCGTTTCGAAACATTTTTCAGGGTCAAAAGTGTGCAGTACAGTTTACTGACAGTAAAGTACTGCCATTTTGATGAAAGAAACAAAAATACCAACACTGCAGTGGCGAATGAAAACAACATACAAGCTAGATACTGACACAACCAAACGAAGAAAGTAAAGCGCACCGGATTTCCACAGTTCCACTTCGCTGTCAACACAGCTAGTTTAAAACATCTACTATTCTTTACAAGCCATAAAACAAAGGAGCAACCCCCGCAGAAACAGAGGACTTCATAAATAATTATTCAAAGCTTGCAAAACATGAGAAAACAAACTAAAAACATACATTGTCCCGGGGCACAAATATTTATGTGCGCTTCGGAGATTCTGGTTGTATCCTTTGAGTATGAATGAGACACGATAAAGAACTTAAGGTAATGGTCACTATTTATAATCCCAGTTGCTGCTGTACTTGAGCTCCTTAAGCTAAAAGCGAGCTACATGGTAACTGACAAATGCTTGCACTGACTGAATAGCTCCACTCAAAATGTCGTCTTTCTTCAAAAGACCATCTCAGACACTAATTTGCATAGTCCTCATGTAAGTTGACCAAGATTATGTCTGGACCGTAAAAATACTGTTTCTGTGGCTGTTTCTTCTCAGAAAACGATATGTAAGAAACACAGAAACCATTAGTTTAAAAAAAAATACGGGTTTGTAAAAATAAACAAAACTAACTATTTGCAAAATAAACATCATTTTTTTCTGTACCAAATTCATCCACCATGCACCCGTAGCATACCTAAGGCAGTGGTGGCCTAGCAGTCATCATCTGCCTAGCCTTTTCCCAACTACGTTGGGGTCGGCATCCAGTCTAATCGGATGCAGCTGAATACTTCTATTCTTCACTCGTTGTTAAAAAGATCCTTAAAACTATGTTAGTAACACTTCACTTGTGTACTATGTCACTGTGCGATCATGTGGCACTTGCCTGTGGAAGCAACGGCACACCACTCCCTGCCGGCCAAAAGTCCTCCTCCAAGACGAGGTACAGATAACACGTTGGTATTCGCACCACGAATGCCTTTAAGTCAGTGGGTATATAATCAGTGAGAATAACTTCCATGGACTCGCTTTCTCTATACATTGTCTTATCCATACTTATGCACCCAAGAGAGAAATCTTCCAAAGAAAAAACTCGCCCGTATGAATATTGACACATTTAATGCCCTGGAGATGGCACGGGGCAGGACTAGAAAATAGAAAATTATCATTTCATATTCAATACGGCCGTTTGTAGGGCGGGTATGTAGATACCCGTATTTCGTGATTTTTATTTCTCTTATTATAAGAATTTCGCGGAAAATTGTATTACAGTATTGAGGACTCGTTGGAACCGTTTTTCTAAGAATTTGTAATTAATTTTTCTTTCGGTTTTCAATTTTTGGCTACTAAATTTATGTTGAGTTAAAAAAATTGAAGTATGTTTGTAATTTCAAAATATGTAACAGCTTTTTGCTGCATGCATATGAAACATCCGACAAAAAAAAGCATTTCTTTTTGTCTGTCTGTTTGTTTGTTCCGGCTAATCTCCAAAATGGTTTGACCGATTTTGACGGGAATTTTATTGGCAGATAGCTGATGTTATAAGGAATAACTTAGGCTACTTTTATTTTAGAAAAAGGATTAGGGTTCCATGCAAAAAAATAAAACCCTCGAAATTGTTTACAAAACCGATTCAAATAGGAAAGTGATATTTTTTATTAATTACACGCGTCCGCGTGTAATTAATAAAAAATATCATTTATCAAGTTCGCGGGCAACAGCTAGTTAAATATAAATGTAGATCAAAATAAAAGTACTAATCCTCATCTGGCAGAAGCCAATTGATGAAAGAACCTTATTTAGTTAGAAACTCTGGTTCTAACGAAACACGGTTCGCTATGCTCTTTTGAAAGTATTTTACAAGATTTCCAAGAATCGAAGAATAGACGTAAACAAAGTTCTATTCTTCTATTCTTGAATATCTTGTAAACGACTTTCAGAAGAGCCTTATAATGGTCTATCTATACATATAAAAATTCAAAGTCCTGACTGACTGACTGACTGACTGACTGACTGACTGACTTATATATCAACGCACAGCCCAAACCACTGGTCCTATAGACATGAAATTTGGACAGTGTACTCTTTGTGAAGAGTAGGTATCCACTAAGAAAGGGTTTTTCGAAATTCCACCCCTAAGAGGGTGAAATGGGGTGTTGAATTTTCTATGTAACTTTTTATTCTCTGAGTCGATTGACTTGAAATTGTGTCTACATATACTTCAGTTAAAATGATGAGATACGTGTATCACAGTTTTTCCAAAATCATCCCCCTATTTAAAATTCAATGTCCTGACTGGCTGACTGATATATCAACGCACAGCCCAAACCACTGGTCCTAGAGACATGAAATTTGGACAGTGTACTCTTTGTTGAGAGTAGGTATTAATTAAGAAAGGGTTTTTCGAAATTTCACCCCTAAGAGGGTGAAATGGGGTGTTGAATTTTCTATGAAACTTTTTATTCTCTGAGTCGATTGACTTGAAATTGTGTCTACATATACTTCAGTTAAAATGATGAGATACGTGTATCACAGTTTTTTTCAAAATCATCCCCCAATTTAAAATTCAATGTCCTGACTGGCTGACTGATATATCAACGCACAGCCCAAACCACTGGTCCTAGAGACATGAAATTTGGACAGTGTACTCTTTTTGGAGAGTAGGTATCCACTAAGAAAGGGTTTTTCGAAATTTCACCCCTAAGAGGGTGAAATGGGGTGTTGAATTTTCTGTGAAACTCTCTCGGGGTCGATTGACTTGAAAATGTGTCTACATATACTTCAGTTAAAATGATGAGATATCACAAAATCATCCCCCTATTTAAAATTCCATGTCCTGACTGGCTGACTGATATACCAACGCACAGCCCAAACCGCGGGTCCCAGAGATATGAAAATTGGAGGGTGTATTCTTTAAGAGTTAGTATCAGTTTTTCGAAATTCCTACCCCTTAGAGGGTGAAATGGGGTGTTGAATTTTCTGTGAAACTTTTTACTCTCGGGTTCGATTGACTTGAAAATTTGTTTACATACTCTTCAGATAAAATCCAGTAAATCCGATGTCCAATCTCAAACCAAGGTATCAATATTTCACGTATCTAATTTAATTGATATAACTTATAATAATAATTGCAAGTTATAAGCAAGTACATGTAAATCTATGTATGTATTATAGATAGATACATAGATTACTTATTATTCCAGAAGTAAGATCCCGTGGGCAATTCCCTAACTCCACGCGGGCGAAGCCGCGGGCATAAGCTAGTTTGAAATAAAATATTTAATTGTAACCTTGGCTTTGACAAAAAAAAAAACGTACCTGTCCGCCGATTATAAATTATCTATTTTAGATTTCATATACTCAAATAACATAACATCACGCCTGTAATCCCCGAAGGGTAAGACAGAGGTGTACCTAATAGTACACCCACATTTCGCCAGTTAAGTTTTAAGTCCCATGTAATAGGAGGAGAGCCAATTGCCATCAACTGGGCACAAATCCAGACTCCTGCTACTGTGAAATTCCTGATGGAAAAAAACAATAATACTTTGCCCGATCCGGAAACTGAACCCAGCACCTTATGCTCAGTAATGACGCTTGCAACCACTCGACCAACGAGGCAGTCAAATACATACACTACACGTTGATCAGAAAGACCGCTACTCTACCCTGAAAGAAAACTTAAACACCACAAATCCCAATTCAATTTACTCCACATGGTAATACTCAGGTGGAGCACATTCCCAGACCTAAGTCCGCGTCACCTGTCTTCTTTATTGGCTACAAAAAGAACAAAGAAAAACACGCATGCCAGACAAACAAAGAATATTGTGTAACTTTGGCACCGCGGGGCAAACACTAGAAATATCTTATATCTAAGGGTAAGACTAGATTGGTTAAGTTCTAGAACTTTTTTTATTCCGTTGCTCTCAATGAATGTGAAAACATCGTAAGGAAACCGGCATTTCTTAGAACCAAAATTCTGAAGATTATATTCAGATTCAGTGGATCATGGTCCACTGAATTTGAAAACCTGTGTCACAGCAATGGGAATATTGTACTCTGATAATTCATAATTATCTCAACATGATAGAGGAACGTGGTCGCTCACAATGGGCCCCATCAGACGGCTAAAGTCGGCTATGCTCGGAGATTCCTTGCGTGACAAATCAGAAATGAGGACATCCGCAAGACAACCATGGTTACCGACGTAGCCCGAAGAATTGCCAAACTTAAGTGGCAGTGGGCATTACTAGTAGAACGGGTGCCCGATGGGGCCGAAAAACTCTGAAGTCGCGACCCCGAACCGGAAAACGTTGCGTTGGAAGGCCTCCCACTAGGTGGACCTGGTGAGGGTTGCGGGGATCCGCTGGATGCGAGTCGCAAGGGACCGGTCAATGTGACGACACTTGGGGGAGGCCTATGTCTAGCAGTGGACGTTTTTCGGCTGAAATGATGATGATGATGATGATAGAGGAAAATATTATCAAAACTGGCACTGGACTTACACTGGGCCCTCTTAGAGAATAATTAGCCCAGACCTCTCCCAGTCAGAGAGAGATCAGGGCCTGAATCTCAGAAATGGAAATATTGTAGGCTGATAAACTACACCTATGCTCTCTCCGATCTCATCTCAATTCTCAATTTCTAATTCAGGCGTCATCAGCATTAGCTATCTTTTTTTCCAACTATGTCGGGGTCGAGTTCCAGTCTTACCGGTTGCAGCTGATTTGTCAGTGTTTTGCGTATTGGACCCCACCAATCATTTTGCTAAAACTAGTTGGAAATGTCATCATCATGTTATGTTATCTTTGACACCAGGAAACTTTGAATAAGATAGGATAACTTTGACATGGGTTTATGATATGATTGGCGTTTCATGATTTGGAGTGGCATCAATTCTATTATTTGAGCAAACAAGGATGCCTTACGAAATAATTGACCAGGAGAATTGTAATCGATTTGTTTCGACGTATTTACTTGTTCCGTAACTGTACATACAGTTAGTTTAGCAAGGGCCCCAGGGTACAAATTCGTCTGTTATTTAAAATCTACTGTTTCCCACTAAAGGGAACCTACCTGGTCAATTGGTCAAAATGTACAGACGCCGGGCACATTAAGCTACTACAGTCAAATTTCTTTAATAGATTTTCAACTTTATCGCTGAAGCATTAGGTTCAAGGTTGATTGGGATAGTTTGACAGTTTCGGATAGCTTGATATGCTGGCGTCTGCACGTAACAGCAGTTTTTTATTTTTAATATCCGGCGAAAAATTTAATCGCTTTTGGGTCCAGAATCATGTAGTGCATTCATACTTCCACTTTGGGCGTAAAACATGATGTCCCGTACATTGTTTAGTAGCGAATGCGAAAGTAACTGTCGGTCTGGCCTTTAAACAATTTATCAGCAACAATGGCTGGATGAAATTTGGCACACAGATAAACCGTGACCTGCCCCCGTAGCATGACCACCGTAGACAAGGATTTCTTTGACGGAAGAATCGACAAAATGACAGATAGTGCAAAGAAATCTGTCATTGTGTCGACACAATCTGTCATTTTGTTGATTCCTATTTATTATTCTTGGCTGGGTTAGGATATAGGATATTTTTTATCCCAGTAGTACGATCCCGCGGGATAATATCTGACCCGCGAACCAAAGGGTGAATAAACAAATTCTCAAAACTTATTTCTTATACACGTGGATGCTCGGTTCAATATCCTCGTCTAGAATTAGAGAAGCACTAACTAAAATTGTTTAAACATTTATTCCTGGAAAATTCTTATTTCAATGAAAACTTTATTACACATTAGTTTTAATTTTTGACTTTAATTCTGATTCTAATTTTGTTGTATTTTAATTATAGAAATTTTGATTTTAATATTTTAATTTTGATTTTAAAAATGTATTGCAATGTGATATTATTTTAATGTATTTTATGTAATTAGTTATAATTATGGGTTGATACCTGAAATAAACGATTTATTTATCCGACCTTTGGGTTATTATTTCAAGCTTTTAAGCCTAAATCACCAAGTATCAAAATACTTTTTACTCAGGCTCAAAAGCTTAAAATAATAATAAGATTTTGGAAATTATTATTTAGCTTTTGTACTCTTTTCCACGAAAATTAAGATATCATGTAAGTACACCACTCCTATTAGTGTTAAAGATTTCGAAATTTATCCTTACAAAGGATACGTGAAACGAAGATTCTGCGTTATTTACGCCACGCAAAGTGAGTCGCCGAAATTACGGCCTATAAAAAGAATTCGATGACGATTGACAGCTTGGATGTCTTTCTTGAGAATTGGCTAGAAGTGGCGCAGAACCGGAACTTATAGGAAGAATGGGGGGAGGCCTTTGCCCAATAGTGGGACAGTCTAAGCTAAGTATAATAATGATAACTCACTCTAACGCCCCGTTCAAAACTTGTTTTAAGCGACACCACAGATCGGGGGTTCCATCGCGTGGTTACCGTCACAGTGGCTCGCAGATTACTCTAAGCTATTTTTTTCATGTTTTTTTTCCGCACGCGCCGTCACATTGCTTGAGCTCGTAGCCGGATATCCAAATATCCATAATTTGATTAGGTATCAGATAGAAACCCTTACAAAAAATGCGTAGGACAATACGTAGTTACTAAAAGCTATATTGTACACGCATCCTAAAGCCAGCTTCACAACAAAGCTACGTCTAAGCCAGACAGGTGTTCAAACCGACAGTAATGAAAATCAGCTGCCAACAAAAGTGTAGCTCAACCCTCTTCACAAGCGACACATATTACTTTCAGGAGTTTCAGGCGTCATTCGTTGAGATTCTGTGGTCACTATTACGAATGGCTTTTATTGTTTGTACATTATTGAGTGACTAGCTTCTGCCCGCGGCTTCGCCCGCGTGGAGTTCGGGAATTGCCCACGGAATCTTACTTCTGGGATAATAAGTAATCTATGTATGTATGTATAGTACATACATAGATTTACGTGTACTTGCTATTGTAAATATTTGTTCATAGTAATTTCAATTAAATTACATATGTGGAAATGTCTTGGTTTGAGATTGGACACCAGGACACCAATCAAATGATTTATTAGGAATCTATTTATAGACATAATCTATACATATAAAATTCAAAGTCCTGACTGAATGACTGACTGACTGACTGACTGACTGACTGACTTATATATCAACGCACAGCCCAAACCACTGGTCCTAGAGACATGAAATTTGGACAGTGTACTCTTTGTGAAGAGTAAATATCCATTAAGAAAGGGTTTTTCGAAATACTACCCCTAATAGGGTGAAATGGGGTGTTGAATTTTCTATGAAACTTTTTATTCTCTGAGTCGATTGACTTGAAAATGTGTCTACATACACTTCAGTTAAAATGATGAGATACGTGTATCACAGTTTTTCCAAAATCATCCCCCAATTTAAAATTCAATGTCCTGACTGGCTGACTGATACATCAACGCATAGCCCAAACCACTGGTTCTAGAGACATGAAATTTGGACAGTATACTCTTTGTGAAGAGTAAGTATCCACTAAGAAAGGGTTTTTTGAAATTCCACCCCTAATAGGGTGAAATGGGGTTTTGAATTTTATGTGAAACTTTTTATTCTCGGAGTCGATTGACTTGAAAATGTGTCTACATATACTTCAGTTAAAATGATGATATATCACAGTTTTTCCAAAATCATCCCCCAATTTAAAATTCAATGTCCTGACTGGCTGACAGATACATCAACGCACAGCCCAAACCACTGGTCCTAGAGACATGAAATTTGGACAGTGTACTCTTTGTGAACAGTAGGTATCCACTAAGAAAGGGTTTTTTGAAATTCCACCCCTAATAGGGTGAAATGGGGTTTTGAATTTTATGTGAAACTTTTTATTCTCGGAGTCGATTGACTTGAAAATGTGTCTACAATACTTCAGTTAAAATGATGAGATACGTGTTTCATAGTTTTTCCAAAATCATCCCCCAATTTAAAATTCCATGTCCTGACTGGCTGACTGATATACCAACGCACAGCCCAAACCGCGGGTCCCAGAGATATAAAAATTGAAGGGTATATTCTTTGTGAAGAGTAAGTATCAGTTTTTCGAAATTCCTATCCCTTAGAGGGTGAAATGGGGTGTTGAATTTTCTGTGAAACTTTTTACTCTCGGGGTCGATTGACTTGAAAATTTGTGTACATACTCTTTAGATAAAATCCAGTAAATCCGATGTCCAATCTCAAACCAAGGTATCAATATTTCACGTATCTAATTTAATTGACAGAACTTTAAACTAATAATTGCAAGTTATAAGCAAGTACATGTAAATCTATGTATGTATTATAGATAGATACATAGATTACTTATTTTCCCAGAAGTAAGATCCCGTGGGAAATTCCCTAACTCCACGCGGGCGAAGCCGCGGGCATGAGCTAGTACTTTGACATAATATTTAATATCAATGTCCCGTATCGCGAGCCAACGCGAAAATCGGTGGAATAAACCATATTCACAGACACTTCTACCTCAGAAAAATCCTACCTACTTAGTGATAGGTAAATACTCCCGCGCCCCGCACGCCCTACGCAACGCTGCGCGGCATGCGCCCTTCTACGTGAGCTTCGAAGCCCTATTTAACTATATTGGGGGATGATTTTGGAAAAACTGATACATATGTCTTATAATTTTAATTGAAGAGTGTGAACATCAATTTTCGAGTCATTCGACCCAGTAAATATTAAGTTTCACATAAAATTCAACACCCCATTTCACCCTCTTAGGGGTAGAATTTTGAAAAACCCTTTCTTAGTGGATACTTACTCTTCACAAAGAATACACCGTCCAAATTTCATGTCTCTCGGACCAGGCGGTATGGGCTGTGCGTTGTTATATCAGTCAGCCAGACAGGACATTAAATTTTAAATTTGGGCATGATTTTGGCAAAACTGTGATACACGTATCTCATAATTTTAACTAAAGAGTATGTATACATATTTTCAAGTCAATCGACTCCGAGAATAAAAAAATCCACATATAATTCAACACCCCATTTCACCCTCTTAGGGGTGGAATTTCAAAAAACCCTTTCTTAGTGGATATTTACTCTTCACAAACAATTCACCGTCCAAATTTCATGTCTCTAAGATCAGTGGTTTGGGCTGGGGGTTGATATATCAGTCAGCCAGTCAGGACGTTTAATTTTAAATTGGGGGATGATTTTGGAAAAACTGTGATACACGTATCTCATCATTTTAACTGAAGTATATGTAGACACATTTTCAAGTCAATCGACTCAGAGAATAAAAAGTTTCATAGAAAATTCAACACCCCATTTCACCCTCTTAGGGGTGGAATTTCGAAAAACCCTTTCTTAGTGGATACTTACTCTTTGCAAAGAGTACACTGTCCAAATTTCATGTCTCTAGGACCTGTGATTTGGGCTGTGCGTTGATATATAAGTCAGTCAGTCAGTCAGGACTTTGAATTTTATATGTATAGATTGTGTGGCTAAAAAAAGAACAAAGAAACAATTGAATGTTGATAGAATCTTAAACTATCATGGTTACTAACATTACTATTAATACTAACGGGATATTTACCATGTTTACTGTTTGTTATGAGTTCCCGATATTTCGGCGCTGTTGCAAGCACCATGATCACGGATAAACAAAAAAAATTAAAAAAAATTAAAAAAAAATCCCGTTAGTATTAATAGTAATGATAGAATCTTTTCAAGTTTTGCATTAGTTTCACTATAAGTTAAGTAACCCGATAAACTTGATGGGAAGTCATATTTGCCACACCAATGTATTCCAATTTGAGGCCAACTTTAGAACATTTACAGGCCATATAACACATACATTAAAACGTTTTCTACGGGTTGAGATGTCTTGCATATTCTCTAATAATACTTACGATAATTAGCAGTATAGGTAAAGATAGGTCACGAAATAACGATAAAAAGGCGACAAAGAGGGATAGACATAATAGGATTTAGTAATAAGAGTAAATGAGACAGACTTCTTCGCGTATGCAAACTTATCTGAGCCTAGTATACTTAGAGAATCAACAGAACGTTTATTCGTAGTATTGATTTAGCTGGCTATATTTGACTGTGATTGTCAAAGACTATTACTAACTCATAAGGCTAACACTGATTTAATAAAAAACTTCTATCACACAACAATCCTGCTCTACACTAGTACACAGAAATCGAAATAAGTATGGCAGATGTACTTTGCCGGATTAACTCATTCTCAAGCAGCTCTGTTTTAGACTACTTTTTCGTGCCATGCTTTCTTGGTCCTTATTCTCCAAGCCATACGTAATACCTTTCAACTTGCAAGCTTACAAGCATGAAAATACATTACATAAGGCACTTACATCTGAACGTTGAAGTTTTAAGCCGAAACAGATTAAATGAAAGTTGTATGGAGATAAAAATGTAACATGAAACTTGGCTGGAACGAAGCCAAGTTAAGTTGTTCAACAAAAAGAACTTTTTATACTCCAATCAAATTGGTTTCCGTACTTATATTTTTTGTTGGAGTTCCTGTATTATTTTTGGAAAAAAACTTAATTGGCGATTGTTTTTCTGGCGCTATCTTTAAAAGAGGTTTCAGGGAAGGAATTTTCTCTCGCCGTTGTTTTTTTGAGTTGGTATCGTAAAAGGTAACCAGAGGAGCTCGTGGCTAAATAATAACAGCCGCTCGGGTAAATCTTTAGGTTAAGCCGTGCTTGCCTAGGTTGGTCTGTGGATGGGTGACAGCCCATTACATACCGAGTTTCCTCCGTGCCTCGGAAAGCACGTTAAACCGTTGCCGCGTTGATCCCGGCTGTCATTTGTAGATCTTTAACAGTCGTTAGGCAGTCAGTGGCCCAAAAAGTCTGACAAGCAGTCTAACCAAGGGGTATCGTATTACCCAGTACTAACTGGGTTGTGGAGGTCAGATAAGCAGTCGCTCTATGTAAAATACTGGTCTGCATCCGGTTAGATTGGAAGCCGACCCCAATATAGTTGGGAAAAGGCTAGGCAGATGATGATCGTAAAAGGAAACCAAAGGATTGTAAAAATAGTAACGAAAAGAATATTTTTCATGCTGCATATTTTAACAAATATTATCTAGACAGCAAGACGGCAGCAGCATTGGGAAAACTAATTCTCGCTGATTGTGGAGCTGTATAAACCACAAAAATCATGCAGTGGTAGTAACGTATCTTATCATAATTATCATCATTACAGCATTGACGTACATAGTAATAGCTGGTTGCATTAGCACCTAAGTATCATTAGCTAAATACTACTAAATTGACTTTCATTTATTGTTCATCAGCGTCTCACTTGAGACACTGATAACAACGAAGATCCTTATCTTCATTGTTAGAGAACACTGCAAAGACTTCAATTATCTTTGTATGCCCTAATAGTCATGATGATTCGATCATTATACTGATCGAGCCTCTTGCCTATAAAGAAAGAAAGAATAAACTTTCTTTGACGTCAGTGTATCAAACAAACAGAATAAAAAAAGATACAAAATAAAAAATTAATGACGAATTAAAAAAATCTAAAAATAAGAGAAAATACGTAGTATGTGCTGTGTGCCTCACGGCTGCGCCAAGGTCCATTTCAGCAGTCATGCCAGACAGGTGATGATGTCTGACGCATAAGAGCATTGGTTACAATTGAAATCATCCATTTCTCCATGGTCATCATTATGTCGTCCCTGTGTCATAGACATACATCAAAGGTTTTGGAATGGTTCTATCAACACAAAGACTAAGAAGTCCGCGTTTCAAATGTCAACAACCTGGTGTGCTAAGTCAAGATACTCGAGTCCTATCTTGATCTTCTGTCACAACACTTTTATTATTGGCTTTCAATAGATAGTGACTGTAAACACTATACTATTGTATGTTGTCTGTCTTAAATCACAGACTCACCTATTTTAATAGATGACATCATTTACCTTGAAACCAATTCATCTAATCTGGAAGACTTACTACTAAACTAAGCTAAATGTAAAATTATTGCTAATGTGGTATAAAAAAACTACGCAACATCATATAACGAGCATCGTTCTATAATAAAATTTTAAAAAGCTAATAAATACAGTAGCCAAATGCTTATTAATCTGCTATACAGTACATTCCCGCATCGTGAGCAGTTTTTGCGATATTATCATCTTTTTGCTACAACTATTATTTGGTTTTTGCGATGAGGTAATCAGGGTAATCATAACATAGTTTGACAGAGGTCAAAGTAATCGACCGGACGAATCTCATTCCATTGTTAATTGAGGGGCCAGAAAATAACCGCTTACCAACTGACCTTGAGACCATATTATGTTACATCATTTGGTTGAATGTACTCAAACGAGATATGCGCATGTAAACAAAAATATTTTGATAAAGAGATATTGATGATTGCTTGGTCATTGAAAAAAATTACCACATACCACACGAAATATGCTTTAAAGAACTTTATAATTAGGGTTACCCTTCACTACACTTACAGATAACAAGCAACCATTAACACCGTAACCAGAATCAAAGTCATTAATAAATTAAACAAAAACCAAAGGAATGCGTAGATTAACATGAACAAACAACTCTTTTCATTTGTACATATGTGAGAATATTTTGATTAAATATAGGACGCAAGTGGTGTAACCTATCAGTCGGTAAAGTGACCTTCGTGAGTGCGCACCTTGTTCACAATGTTGTTCATAGTATTGTTATTAACAATAGTAGTGTGTATAGTGGCGTGGTATTACAAGTCTTCCAACAGGAATTACTGGACAAAGCAAAATGTAGTGCAAACCGGCGATTTAATGATAAAGTTTATGTTCGGTAAAGAGTCAATGCCAGAAATAGTGAAGAAGATATACAATGAGCACGATGAACCGTATGTTGGAATGACTTCGGGGACCATTCCTACGCTGATGTTGAAGAATCCTGAAGACATCCAAGCTGTGCTAGCCGGTGACTTCCAAAGCTTCCACAGCCGTGGTATAATAATAGCAAACCCAAACGACCTTCTAGCTGATAACCTTATATTCATCAACGACTTCCAAAGATGGAAAATCTTAAGGCAGAAACTCAGTCCTGTTTTCACGAGTGCAAAACTTAAGAATATGTTCTATATTTTGGACAAATGTGCCCGAGATTTCGTGGATTTTCTTGAAGATAATATTCATATGAGGCAGAAACCATTCAACGGTCTGTACACCTACACTACATCATCTATTGGTGCGGCAGTATTCGGCATAGATACTCAGACCAAGAACACTATGGAATCACCGTTCTTAGACATGGCGTGGAAAACTCTAGCACCGTCATTCACCCAAAATATCGTGATTATTACTGCAAATGTATTCCCTTTTCTGTACAAATACTTAAAACTGAAAATTTTCGGCGAGTATGAAAAATTTTTTGTTGGTGCTGTTAAAACGGTTTTAGAAAATAGAAGACACCAGACTGCGAAGAGGCATGATTTTATAGACATTTGTTTGGAGCTTCAGAAACATGGAATGATGCAAGACTTTAGTACAGGTTACGAATTGGAACCTACTGATGAAATTCTGGCTGCACAAGCATTTTTCTTCTTCATTGCTGGCGCAGACACTTCAGCTAACGCAATGCATTACACTCTAATAGAACTTTCAAACAATCCAACAATTTTAAGGAAATTGCACGAAGAAATAGACAAAGCATTCGAAGGTGGTGTTGAAGAACTGACTTACAATCACATCGAGAAAATGCAGTACTTGGACAAAGTGCTTAATGAAGCAATGAGAAAGTATCCACCAATAGGAATCATTCAAAGATTATGTACTAAAGACACCCATCTTCCGTCTGGAGTAGCGATAGCAAAGGACAACGTTGTTTTGCTACCAGTGTTTGCCCTTCACAGAGATGAGAAGTATTACCCGAACCCAGATTTATTTGATCCGGAGAGGTTTTCAGCAGAAAACAATTCGAAAATAAATAATTATGTTTATTTACCTTTTGGTGAAGGAAACCGTATTTGTATTGGTGAGTTATCTAAATTACTTTTTGCTTATTCAAATAAAACATTATTGTTGGTTACATGTTCAAAAACATAGACGTGTCTACAGATTGGAAACAATTGAAACCAATCAACGTTAATATCTATTTCCATCGTGTTCTTCATGCGTAGTTGGATAAGATTACTCAATATGAAAACGGCCACTGGCATCTTGAAACAACAAATAATAATCTCATTCACATGATTAATATTAGGAGATTACGTATTTTTATTATCATCCAATTTTAGAACAGTATGGTTGATGCCTCGGTTTTACTTAATTATTTTGACTGTAAGACACTTCTGTATTATGAGAAAATGAAGACTTCATCATATTGTTATCGTCGTCGTTTTGCCTCAATTGCCTCGTTGATCTAGTGGTCGCAAGCGGTCGCAAGTGCTAAGTATGAGGTCCTGACTTCGATTCCCGGGTCGGGCAACGTGTTATTTGGTTTTTCCATTTTAAATTTCTTAGTACCAGCCACGAAGTCCGGATTTGGTGCCCGGTTGATGGCAGTAGGCTCGCCCCCTATTACAAAATTGCAAAATTTGGGTGTTATATTAGGTACACCTCTGATGTTTATGTCTTCTTGCCTTACACCTATTTCTTTCTCTCTCTACCCAGTCTTATCGCGTCTCTTCTTAATAATGACTTCAATTTATTTCTTTTCAAGGTAATCGGTTCGCTCGTCTCCAAGTGAAGGTAGGGTTAGCCTGGCTGCTGCGTCGCTTCACTTTAGGGGAACAAAAGAACTGCACTCCAACATTTGAACGAAGCCCCTTCGGACTGCGAAGCCCTACCACGCATTATGACTTGAAGTTAAGGGATTTTTAGATCTAAATTATTTAATTTTACTAGTAATGATCTGTGGTTTTACTCGCATCTGGAAGCCATGCCACTCGTGTAAAAATATGTTATGTGTTAATCCTGAAAATACTTTATGTACATAATATTAAGCTACTACAAACTGTCTAATTTCTTTAATACATTTTCAACTTTATCCCTAAAGCATTAGGTTCAAGGTTAATTGGGATTTGACAGTTTCGGGTTGCTTGATATGCTGACGTCTGTATAAGTGTACCATTTCATCTAAGACTGTTTAACTTAGGCAAGTGCTATTAAGCTGCAAAGATATAAAATGACTAAGTCAGTAACAAAAAGCGTAAGGCCCGCTTGCACTAAAAATAACTAAAAGCGTTTAGTGCTAAACGTATTTACTCGTAAAACATAGTTCAGTTCCGTGTAATCTTCTATACATATAAAATTCAAAGTCCTGACTGACTGACTGACTGACTGACTGACTGACTGACTGACTGACTTATATATCAACGCACAGCCCAAACCACTGGTCCTAGAGACATGAAATTTGGACAGTGTACTCTTTGTAAAGAGTAGGTATCCACTAAGAAAGGGTTTTTCGAAATTCCACCCCTAAGAGGGTGAAATGGGGTGTTGAATTTTCTATGTAACTTTTTATTCTCTGAGTCGATTGACTTGAAATTGTGTCTACATATACTTCAGTTAAAATCATGAGATACGTGTATCACAGTTTTTCCAAAATCATCCCCCAATTTAAAATTCAATGTCCTGACTGGCTGACTGATACATCAACGCACAGCCCAAACCACTGGTCTTAGAAACATGAAATTTGGACAGTGTACTCTTTGTAAAGAGTAGGTATCCATTAAGAAAGGGTTTTTCGAAATTTCACCCCTAAGTGGGTGAAATGGGGTGTTGAATTTTCTATGAAACTTTTTATTCTCTGAATCGATTGACTTGAAGTTGTGTCTACATATACTTCAGTTAAAATGATGAGATACGTGTATCACAGTTTTTCCAAAATCATCCCCCAATTTAAAATTCAATGTCCTGACTGGCTGACTGATATATCAACGCACAGCCCAAACCACTGGTCCTAGAAACATGAAATTTGGACAGTGTACTCTTTGTAAAGAGTAGGTATCCATTAAGAAAGGGTTTTTCGAAATTTCATCCCTAAGAGGGTGAAATGGGGGTTGAATTTTCTATGAAACTTTTTAATCTCTGAGTCGATTTACTTGAAATTGTGTCTACATATACTTCAGTTAAAAACATGAGATACGTGTATCACAGTTTTTCCAAAATCATCCCCCAATTTAAAATTAAATGTCCTGACTGGCTGACTGATATATCAATGCACAGCCCAAACCGCTGGTTCTAGAGACATGAAATTTGGAGAATGTACTCTTTGTGGAGAGTAGGTATCCACTAAGAAAGGGTTTTTGAAATTCCACCCCTAAGAGGGTGAAATGGGGTGTTGAATTTTCTATGAAACTCTCTCGGAGTCGATTGACTTGAAAATGTGTCTACATATACTTCAGTTAAAATGATCAGATACGTGTATCATAGTTTTTCCAAAATCATCCCCCAATTTAAAATTCCATGTCCTGACTGGCTAACTGATATACCAACGCACAGCCCAAACCGCGGGTCCCAGAGATATGAAAATTGGAGGGTGTATTCTTTGTGAAGAGTTAGTATCAGTTTTTCGAAATTCCTACCCCTTAGATGGTGAAATGGGGTGTTGAATTTTCTGTTAAATTTTTTACTCTCGGGGTCGATTGACTTGAAAATTTGTTTACATACTCTTCAGATAAAATCCAGTAAATCCGATGTCCAATCTCAAACCAAGGTGTCAATATTTCACGTATCTAATTTAATTTTAATTGATATCTATCCATATAAAATTCAAAGTCCTGACTGACTGACTGACTGACTGACTGACTGACTTATATATCAACGCACAGCCCAAACCGCTGGTCCTAGAAACATGAAATTTGGACAGTGTACTCTTTGTGACAAGTAAATATCCACTAAGAAAGGGTTTTTCAAAATTCTACCCCTAATAGGGTGAAATGGGGTGTTTAATTTTCTGTGAAACTTTTTATTCCCTGAGTCGATTAACTTGAAAATTTTTGTATTTACTCTTCAGTTAAAATTATGAGATACGTGTATCACAGTTTTTCCAAAATCATCCCCAATTTTAAATTAAACGTTCTGACTGGCTGACTGATATATCAACCCCCAGCCCAAACCACTGATCCTAGAGACATGCAATTTGGACGGTGAATTGTTTGTGAAGAGTAGATATCCACTAAGAAAGGGTTTATCAAATTACACCCCTAAGAGGGTGAAATGGGGTGTTGAATTATATGTGGAACTTTTTATTCTCGGAGTCGATTGACTTGAAAATATGTATACATACTCTTTAGTTAAAATTATGAGATACATGTATCACTGTTTTCTAAAAATCATCCCCCAATTTAAAATTCAATGTCCTGTCTGGTTGATTGATATATCAACCCCCAGCCCAAACCACTGGTCCCAGAGACATAAAATTTGAACGGTGAATTGTTTGTGAAGAGTAGGTATCCACTAAGGAAGGGTTTTTCGAAATTCCATCCCCAAGAGGGTGAAATGGGGTGTTGAATTTCCTGTGAAACTTTTTATTCTCGGAGGCGATTGACTTGAAAATTTGTGTACATACTCTTTAGTTAAATTTATGAGATACGTGTATCACAGTTTTTCCAAAATCATTCCCCAATTTAAAATTTAATGTCCTGTCTGGCTGACTGATATATCAATGCACAGCCCAAACCGCTGGTCCGAGAGAAATGAAATTTGGACAGTGTATTCTTTGTGAAGAGTAGGTATCCACTAAGAAAGGGTTTTTTGAAATTCTACCCCTAAGAGGGTAAAATGGGGTGTTGAATTTTCTGTGAAACTTAATATTTACTGGGTCGATTGACTCGAAAATTGATGTTCACACTCTTCAATTAAAATTATAAGACATATATATCAGTTTTTCCAAAATCATCCCTCAATATAGTTAAATAGGGCTTCGAAGCTCACGTAGAAGGGCTCATGCCGCGCAGCGTTGCGTGTGGCGTGCGGGGCGTGGGAGTATTTACCTATTACTAAGTAGGTAGGATTTTTCTGAGGTAGAAGTGTCTGTGAATATGGTTTATTCCACCGATTTTCGCGTTGGCCGCGATACGGGACATTGATATTAAATATTATGTCAAAGTATTATGTCTATAAATAGATTCCTAATAAATCATTTAATTGGTGTCCCGGTGTCCAATCTCAAACCAAGATATTTCACATATGTAATTTAATTGATATTACTATGAACAAATATTTACAATAGCAAGTACACGTAAATCTATGTATGTACTATACATACATAGATTACTTATTATCCCAGAAGTAAGATTCCGTGGGCAATTCCCGAACTCCACGCAGGCGAAGCCGCGGGCAGAAGCTAGTGTTTTAAATAGGTTTAGCGTGAAACGAAATTAGCAATTTGTGGTGCAAGCAGGCTTATTATTTTTATATTAAGGGGCATTTTTGTATTATTCTTGACCTCAATCTTGTCCTGAGGATAGAGTTGAGGTCGACGATGGAACGACCTAACCTAAAAGAAGCCTATTAACTCGCGATTTAAATAGATTGGGGTCATGTGAACTCGGGAACACCGACGCACAAATAACAATAGACTATGACGTTCCATCAGGCGTGACCGAGGTCAAGAGCAGGCCTATTTTGTAATAGTAAAAAAAATCAAATAGTTGACATTTTATGATCGAGACTAATAAGTTTGTTTAGTCTTGTGATTGTGATTTTAAAACCAAATATTGTGTTATGTAGTTATTGTTTTAGTGTTTCACTATCGATTTAAGTTAATTTAATTTATTTTAACTTAAATAAGTATACGTAGGTAAGTATGCGTATGTGTACTTAACTAAGTGACATTCCTTTTGAGAAATATGTTTTTTTTTAAAGAAAATCATTGTTGTTTCCGTCAGTCTATGACTTTAGTGTCTTCTATTTCAAATGCAAATAAGGGAATATAATATTTAGTTAATTAGTTTTAGTTTAAATTTAGTCCTTTTCTGGTAAATATTTAGTTTCTATGAGTAATGTTAGGTAGGCACCTCGGAACTATATTTTTTTGTTATTAGATTTACACAAACATTTTTTATATAAGTAAAGTATTTGATTTATATTTTTTTGCATTTTCATTGATATTTTTTAAAATAAAATTATCTTTATTTTTGTTTTCACTTTATCTTCCATTCTCCTATTCTACCACGTATTTAGTACATCACTCTGAACCCCCCCTCATAGTAGATTATTTTAAAAAAATCAGCCGAGCAGGTTCAGAATGATGTGCTGAATACGTGGTATCCGTTTTAGCATCGGTGTCCCTTTCACCCTGTATAGATTTTGGTCATGGCAGCTTTCTTAAAAAAGGACAGAAAACAAAAAGTAATAATTTTACACATTGTGATAAAACTACTTAATTTTGTCTTTGAGTGAAAAACGCATAATTATAGCCCACCCGATGATAAGTGGTCACAGTCGCCAGATATCTGCAACACTGGACACATCGATGATGAGTTGCCCTTCCAGGAAGAAAACAGATAGGTACTCACGGCAAGACATCAAGCTGTACATTACTAATATAACATGGCCTCGCTTTGTATAGAGTTCCAATACAATGATAGATCCGCATAAACTGGTTTTGAAGAGGTCGATTGGTAATCGTGCGTCCTTCAGCCTTTAATTACAATTTTTACATACAAAGAACGCCCTTTTTATACCTTTTTCCTATGGGGTAAGCAGACATTACAGAATCCCGTCCACGTTCATACATAATAAACGTCCACGTTCATGCACGCCGGTTGTGAGTGATATCTACGCACTGACCTTATTGAAGAACCTCATTGTGCATACCACCTTTATTATGATGTAATTACACCTGCCTCGTTGGTTGAGTCACGGTAATAATATCTACAGTACTGTATCTTCATACAAACGGTCGGAACGCGAGCCATACCTACACGCCTCGAGTCTAGTACCCACTTGGTACACAAGAAATCACAAATGCGTCGCACTGACGAACGAACGTTGTGAAAAGCAGTAAGCGTGCGATTTGTGAATATTTGATTGAAATAAAAAAAAATATTTCGTAATTTGTTTATATTTTAACTAGCTTATGCCCGCGGCTTCGCCCGCGTGGAGTTAGGGAATTGCCCACGGGATCTTACTTCTGGAATAATAAGTAATCTATGTATCTATCTATAATAAATACATAGATTTACATGTACTTGCTTATAACTTGCAATTATTATTATAAAGTTATATCAATTAAATTAGATACGTGAAATATTGACACCTTGGTTTGAGATTGGACATCGGATTTACTGGATTTTATCTGAAGAGTATGTAAACAAATTTTCAAGTCAATCGACCCCGAGAGTAAAAAGTTTCACAGAAAATTCAACACCCCATTTCACACTCTAAGGGGTAGGAATTTTGGAAAAACTGATACTAACTCTTCACAAAGAATACAACCTCCAATTTTCATATCTCTGGGACCCGCGGTATGGGTTGTGCGTCGGTATATCAGTCAGCCAGTCAGGACATGGAATTTTAAATTGGGGGATGATTTTGTGATACACGTATCTCATCATTTTAACTGAAGTATTATGTAGACACATTTTCAAGTCAATCGACCCCGAGAGAGTTTCACAGAAAATTCAACACCCCATTTCACCCTCTTAGGGGTGGAATTTCAAAAACCCTTTCTTAGTGGATACCTACTCTCCACAAAGAGTACATTCTCCAAATTTCATGTCTCTAGAACCAGCGGTTTGGGCTGTGCGTTGATATATCAGTCAGCCAGTCAGGACATTGAATTTTAAATTGGGGGATGATTTTGGAAAAACTGTGATGCACGTATCTCATCATTTTAACTGAAATATATGTAGACACAATTTCAAGTCAATCGACTCAGAGAATAAAAAGTTTCATGGAAAATTCAACACCCCATTTCACCCTCTTAGGGATGAAATTTCGAAAAACCCTTTCTTAGTGAATACCTACTCTTTACAAAGAGTACACTGTCCAAATTTCATTTTCTAGGACCAGTGGTTTGGGCTGTGCGTTGATGTATCAGTCAGCCAGTCAGGACATTGAATTTTAAATTGGGGGATGATTTTGGAAAAACTGTGATACACGTATCTCATGATTTTAACTGAAGTATATGTAGACACAATTTCAAGCCAATCGACTCAGAGAATAAAAAGTTACATAGAAAATTCAACACCCCATTTCACCCTCTTAGGGGTGGAATTTCGAAAAACCCTTTCTTAGTGGATACCTACTCTTTACAAAGAGTACACTGTCCAAATTTCATGTCTCTAGGACCAGTGGTTTGGGCTGTGCGTTGATATATAAGTCAGTCAGTCAGTCAGTCAGTCAGGACTTTGAATTTTATTTATATTTTAATAGCTGTATTTCGCTTTTTCCGCGGAGTAAAATACCTGGATTAATTAATAAATAAGTGGATAGGATGAAAAAAGTGACACACAAGTGATTTACGTACCTACGCATGGAGTTTCTTGCCGGTTCTTCTCCATAGGAAACGACCGACCCGAACCGTGCACCTTTTTGTCGACGTTTTATAAGTGCCCATCGAGGCCTATGTGACATAAAATTTTTTGATTTTGATTTACGCTCGCGTTAAAAAATCTCGTATTTATAATTTTTATTAAATCTACTAATCAAAAGACACAACTTGTATTTTTTATTGAACAACACTTCTTATTTCATTCACAACTAACTTAATTTTTTTTAAACAAAAAAATTATAATATTTACAATCACAAAACTAAACTAAATGGATGAAATTAAAATACTTTAAGCGCGGCAGCCCTGTCGCTTGCGAACGCACCGCCCGACTGTAGGTAATTATTCAAGGACAGGGCCGAGTCACAATACTGTATATATTTATACTGTGGTTGAGTGGTCGCAAGCGCGACTGTTGAGCATGAAGTCCTGGGTTCGATTCCCGGGTCGGGTAAAGTGATATTGATTTTCCATCAGCAATTTCTCAGTAGCACCTATGGAGTCAGGATTTGTGCCTGAAGTTGGCAATAGGCTCGCCTTCTACAACTCTGCTTAACCTAATTTAACCATTTAACCTGTATGTTATTACACTAGACGCCGTACCCTTTTTTTCGGACATTAAATCATCAAAAGACATGATCCATTCTCAGGTCGGGCAAGCTGTAACTATTGGGTTTTACGTTAGGCATTTCTCTGAAGCAGCCCAGGGTCGGGAAGTTGGTGGAGTGACACCCCGCACCCACCTCGAAAAGCATGTTAAGATGACACGTGTCACTAGGTTTGATCACTATGTTTTAATCTCCGGAAATATTTCAATGTAATTATGTGAATGTGTATGGTTGGTTCCAGCTTGAAAAATAATTTTGGGCCCGACAGGTGGCGCTGTGCGAAGCAGGCGTATTACCTAGTATTAACGGTAGTGGAGGTCAGATAGGCACTGCCTCCACGTTTTTAAGTCCCACGTAAAAGGGGGCGAGCCTATAGCCCCAAACCGGACTCCGTGGCTGCTACTGAGAAATTCCTGATGGAAAAACCCAATAACACTACGCCCGACCTGGGAATCGAACCCAGAACCTCATGGATCAACGAGGACCACATTATTATACCGCTAATAGCCAATACAGTATCGATTGTGTCGACGCTTCCAAAAAACAAAACTGATCCAAATGCTTCCATTAAATTGTAATTTGCATACCAATTTTATCAGTAGACTGACAAGCAGTAGAAGTGACTGCCTCGTTGGTCGAGTGATCACAAGCGCGACTGCTGAGCATGAGGTCCTGGGTTCGGTTTCCGGGGCGGGCCTTTGACCAACACTGCTATTGGGGTTTCTATTGCTGTTGGGGTTTTCTATCAGCAATTTCTCAGTTGCAGCCACAGAGTCTGGATTCGTGCTCAGTTGATGGCAATAGGTTCGCCCCCTATTACATGGGACAAACATAACTGGCGAAATGTGGGTGTACTATTAGGTACACCTCTGCCTTACCCTACGGAGATTACAGGCGTGATGCTATTTTATGTTATGTTTCATTACTAGATTTTAACGAACTACATGGGATTGACAAGGCCGATGTACTCGTATACAATATGTAAAGTATGTTGACTCGTGAGTTTGCCCTTAGTCTTGGTGAATAGAGTTATCTTAAACTTATGACAGGGTTAGAATTAAGATGAATAACTATCTTGATTCCAAATTGTGACAGGATTGGCAAGCGGGTTGAATATTTCCCCATCAACGTAAGATTAACACTGCTGTATCAATAAGAATGATGATATCTTTGCTCGTAGAAACTCTTTGGTATTTAAAAATCGTGGCAATTCGAAATTAAATCTCTAATCTTAATCGTAGCCCCAGTTTTCCCTGGTAGCGTAAGCGGTTTGTCTTTTAAGCTTGTCTTTTAAAACAAACACATCAGAAAGTACTCCCTTAAATGTCGTAATTAACTGTTCAAACGAAACAGTGGGCGTTCTACAAATGAATCAAGATCCTATCTAAGGCTAAAGTCTCCACCGATTAGGGTGCAATGTTCCACCGTGTGTGAAATTGTGAATTTCCAGAAAAACACTGGCTGGTAGTCGGTTGTTGGGCAGCCAACCGAGTTTGTGCGCGATACTTTTTGGCTGGCAGCCACAACCGGAATGATAGACGGTTGTATATTTGGTTGTTGATGTTTTTGTTTTTTTTTGTTGGTTGCATGTTTATCCGGGTGTCGCAGGGGCCGTGCTTCACAGAGTCGAATCTCATTCCAATGTTAATTGTTTTGGTCAGAAAATAACCACTTGCCAACTGACATTGAGACCATACTACTCGTATGTGACATCATTTGGTTGAATGTACTCAAACGAGATAATATGCGCATGTAAACAAAAATATTTTGTTAAAGACGTATTGATCATTGCTTGGTCATTGAAAAAAATTACCACATACCACACGAAATATGCTTAAAGAACCCATTACCCATTAGGGCTACCCTTCACTTTACTTACAGATAACAAGCAATCATTAACACCGTAACCAGAACCATAGTCATTATTAATTTAACAAACACCAAAGGAATGCGTAGATTAAAATGAACAAACAACTCTGTTTATTTGTACATAAGTGAGTAATAGAGTGATATTGTGATTAAATATAGGAGGCAAGTGGTGTAATCTATCAGTCGGTAAAGTGACCTTCGTGAGTGCGCACCTTGTTCACAATGTTGTTCATAGTATTGTTATTAACAATAGTAGTGTGTATAGTGGCGTGGTATTACAAGTCTTCCAACAGGAATTACTGGACAAAGCAAAATGTAGTGCAAACCGGCGATGTAATGATAAAGTTTATGTTCGGTAAAGAGTCAATGCCAGAAATAGTGAAGAAGATATACAATGAGCACGATGAACCGTATGTTGGAATGACTTCGGGGACCATTCCTACGCTGATGTTGAAGAATCCTGAAGACATCCAAGCTGTGCTAGCCGGTGACTTCCAAAGCTTCCACAGCCGTGGTATAATAGCAAACCCAAATGACCTTCTAGCTGATAACCTTTTATTCATCAACGACTTCCAAAGATGGAAAATCTTAAGGCAGAAACTCAGTCCTGTTTTCACGAGTGCAAAACTTAAGAATATGTTCTATATTTTGGACAAATGTGCCCGAGATTTTGTGGATTTTCTTGAAGATAATATTCATATGAGGCAGAAACCATTCAACGGTCTGTACACCTACACTACATCATCTATTGGTGCGGCAGTATTCGGCATAGATACTCAGACCAAGAACACTATGGAATCACCGTTCTTAGACATGGCGTGGAAAACTCTAGCACCATCATTCACCCAAAATATCGTGATTATAACTGCAAATGTATTCCCTTTTCTGTACAAACACTTAAAACTGAAAATTTTCGGCGAGTATGAAAAATTTTTTGTTGGCGCTGTTAAAACGGTTTTAGAAAATAGAAGACACCAGACTGCGAAGAGGCATGATTTTATAGACATTTGTTTGGAGCTTCAGAAACATGGAATGATGCAAGACTTTAGTACAGGTTACGAATTGGAACCTACTGATGAAATACTGGCTGCACAAGCATTTTTCTTCTTCATTGCTGGCGCAGACACCTCAGCTAGCTCAATGCATTACACTCTAATAGAACTTTCAAACAATCCAACAATTTTAAAGAAATTGCACGAAGAAATAGACAAGGCCTTCGAAGGAGGTGTTGAAGAACTGACTTACAATCACATCGAGAAAATGCAGTACTTGGACAAAGTGCTTAATGAAGCAATGAGAAAGTACCCTCCAATAGGAGTCATTCAAAGATTATGTACTAAAGACACCCATCTTCCGTCTGGAGTAGCGATAGCAAAGGACAACGTTGTTTTACTACCAGTGTTTGCCCTTCACAGAGATGAGAAGTATTACCCGAACCCAGATTTATTTGATCCGGAGAGGTTTTCAACAGAGAACGATTCGAAAATAAATAATTATGTTTATTTACCTTTTGGTGAAGGAAACCGTATTTGTATTGGTGAGTTATCTAAATTACTTTTTGCTTATTCATTTAAAACATTATTGTTGGTTACATGTTCAAAAACATGGACGTGTCTACATATTGGAAACAATTGAAACCAATCAACATTAATTTCTATTTCTATCGTGTTCTTCATGCGTAGTTGGATAAGATTACTCAATATGAAAACGGCCACTGGCATCTTGAAACAACAAATAATAATCTCATTCACATGACTAATATTAGGAGATTACATTTTTTTAATATCGTCCAATTTTAGAACAGCATGGTTGACACCTCGGTTTTACTTAATTATTTTTGCTGTAAATACTTGAGAAAATGAAGACTTCATCATATTGTTATCGTCGTCGTTTTGCCTCGATTGCCTCGTTGATCTAGTGGTCGCAAGCGGTCGCAAGTGCTGAGTATGAGGTCCTGACAACGTGTTATTTGGTTTTTCCATTATACATTCTCAGTAGCAGCCACGAAGTCTAGATTTGGTGCCCGGTTGATGGCAAAAGGCTCGTCCCCTATTACAAAATTGCAAAATTTGGGTGTTATATTAGGTACACCTCTGATGTTTGTTATGTCTTCTTGCCTTACACCTATTTCTTTGTCTCTCTACCCAATCTTATCGCGTCTCTTCTTAATAATGACTTCAATTTATTTATTTTCCAGGTAATCGGTTCGCTCGTCTCCAAGTGAAGGTAGGGTTAGCCTGGCTGCTGCGTCGCTTCACTTTAGGGGAACAAAAGAACTGCACTCCAACATTTGAACGAAGCCCATTCGGACTGCGAAGCCCTACCACGCATTATGACTTAAAGTTAAGGGATTTTTAGATCTAAATTATTTAATTTTACTAGTAATGATCTGTGGTTTTACTCGCATCTGGAAGCCATGCCACTCGTGTAAAAATATGTTATGTGTTAATCCTGAAAATACTTTATGTACATATTAAGCTACTACAAACTGTCTAATTTCTTTAATACATTTTCAACTTTATCGCTAAAGCATTAGGTTCAAGGTTAATTGGGATTTGACAGTTTCGGGTTGCTTGATATACCGACGTCTGTATAAGTGTACCATTTCATCTAAGACTGTTTAACTTAGGCAAGTGCTATTAAGCTGCAAAGATATAAAAATTACTAAGTCAGTAACAAAAAGCGTAAGGCCCGCTTGCACTAAAAATAACTAAAAGCGTTTAGTGCTAATAGTATTTAAAACATAGTACTGTTCCGTATAATGTTTTAAATAGGTTTAGCGTGAAACGAAATTAGCAATTTGTGGTGCAAGCAGGCTTATTATTTTTATATTAAGTGGGCCTATTCTTGACCTCAATCTTGTCCTGAGGATAGAGTTGAGGTCGACGATGGAACGAGCTAACCTAAAAGAAGCCTATTATCTCGCAATTTAAATAGATTGGGATCATAAATGAACTCGCGAACACCGATGCACAAATAACAATAGGCTATGACGTTCCATCATAGGCCTCATCCATCGCTTTCCATGAGGCGTGATCGAGGTCAAGACCAGGCCCATTTTGTAATATTTAAAAAAAAATAGTTTACATTTTATGATCGAGACTAATAAGTTTGTTTAGTCTTGTGATTGTGATTTTAAAACCAAAATATTGTGTAATCTAGTTATTTTTTTAGTGTGTAACTTAAATAAATATAATAATTATATTTATTTAAGCTAAAATTCATCTAAGTAACATTCCTTTTGAAGGTAGCGTTGTTTTGAAAAGAAAGCCGTTGTTATTTCCAACTGTGTATAACTTTTAATGTCGTCTATTTCAAATACAAATAAGGGAATATAATATTTAGGTACTTAGTTTTAATCTTAATTTAGTCCTTTACTTGTAAATGTTTAGTTTCTATGAAAAATTCAATAAAGAGATAATTAATCTCTAAATGAAAGTTATGATACATTGAAGTAATGTTAGGTAGGCACCTTGGAACATTTTTTTTTGTAATTAGGTTGATGTAGACTACTGATAGCACATTGTTCATATAAGTATTTGATTTATATATTTGTTTTGCATTTTATCTATTTATATTTTTTAAATAAACTTATCTTTTTTTGTGTTCACTTTATCTTCCATTCTCCTCCTCAACAAGGTGGGCTAGACAGCGACGCTCAAACGGCTACTACGTATTCAGTACATCATTTCGGACCATCATAGAAATTTTTCGTAGGTTATTTAAAAAAAAATCAGCTGAGCAGGTTCAGAATGATGTACTGAATACGTGGTATCCGTTTTAGCGTCGGTGTCCATTTCACCCTGTATAGATTTTAGTCATGGCAGCTTTCTTAAAAAAGGATAAAAACAAAAATCTCGCATAATAATAGCCCACCCGATGACACAGTCGTCAGACACTAGATACATCTATGATGTGTTGCCCTTCCAGGAACAAAACAGATAGGTACTCACGGCAAGACATCAAGCTATACATTACTAGTATAACAAGGCCTCGCTTTGTATAGAGTTCCCATACAATGATAGATCCGCATAAACTGGTTTTGTAGAGGTCGATTAGTAATCGTGCGTCCTTCAGTCTATAATTACAATTTTTGCATACAAAGAACGCCCTTTTCACATCTTTTTTCTATGGGGTAAAGAGACACTTCAGAATCTCGTCCACGTTCATACATAATAAACGCACGTCGGTTGTGAGCAATACCTACGCACTGACCTTATTGAAGAACCTCATTGTGCATACCACCTTCATTATGATGTAATTACACCTGCCTCGTTGGTTGAGTCACGATAATAATATACACAGTACTGTATCTTCATACAAACGGTCGGAACGCGAGCCATACCTACACGCCTCGAGTCTAGTACCCACTTGGTACCCAAGAAGTCACAAATGCGTCGCACTGACGAACGAACGTTGTGATAAGCAGTAAGCGTGCAATTTGTGAATATTTCTTTCTTTCTTTCTTTCTTTCTTTCTTTCTTTCTTTCTTTCTTTCTTTCTTTCTTTCTTTCTTTCTTTCTTTCTTTCTTTCTTTCTTTCTTTCTTTCTTTCTTTCTTTCTTTCTTTCTTTCTTTCTTTCTTTCTTTCTTTCTTTCTTTCTTTCTTTCTTTCTTTCTTTCTTTCTTTCTTTCTTTCTTTCTTTCTTTATTCTTTATTGCACACAAAAAAACAATATTCATACAAATTGCAGCAATTATAACTTATGTACAATGGCGAGCTTAACCCAGAATATTATATTATAATTATTTATTTTTTATTATTATTTTTATTGTTTATTATTTGATTGAAATAAGAATTTTTTATTTCGTAATTTGTTTATTTTTTAATAGCTAGGTATTTCGCTTTTTCCACGGAGTAAAATACCTGGATTAATTAATAAATAAGTGGATAGGGTGAAAAAAGTGACACACAAGTGATTTAGGTACCTACGCTCGCGTTAAAAAGTCTCGAATTTATAATTTTTATTAAATCTACTAATCAAAAGACACAACTTGTATTTTTTATTGAACAACACTTCTTATTTCATTCACAACTAACTTAATTTTTTTAAACAAAAAATATAATATTTACAATCACAAAACTAAAAAGAAACTTAATTAATTGGATGAAATTAAAATACTGTAAGTGGGGCAGCCCTGTCGCTTGCGAACGCACTGCCCGACTGTAGGTAATTATTCAAGGACAGGGCCGAGTCACAATACTGTATATATTTATACTGTGGTGGTGGTCGCAAGCGCGACTGTTGAGCATGAAGTCCTGGGTTCGATTCCCGGGTCAGGCAAAGTGATATTGATTTTCCATCAGCAATTTCTCAGTAGCAGCTATGGAGTCCGGATTTGTGCCTGATGGTGGCAATAGGCTTGCCTTCTTTAACTCTGCCTAACCTAATTTAACCATTTAACCTGTATGTTATTACACTAGAAACCGTACCCTTTTTTTCGGATGGGAAATCATCAAAAGACATGAATAAGTTCCTGGGTTTGATTCTCAAGTCGGACAAGATGTAACTATTGGGTTTTACGTTAGGAATTTCTCTGAAGCAGCCCAAGGTCGAGAAGTTGGTGGAGTGACACCCCGCACCCACCTCGAAAAGCATGTAAAGATGCCACGTGTCACTATGTTTGTAAGTATGTTTGTACACGCTAATCTCCAGAACTACTTCAATGTTATTATGTGAATGTGTATGGTTGGTCCCAGCTTGAAAAGTAGTTTTGGGCCCGACAGGTGGCGCTGTGCGAAGCAGGCGTATTACACAGTACTAACGGTCGTGGAGGTCAGACAGGCAATCGTTCCATGTAAAATACTGGTATTTTATTAGAATGAATGAATTATAGAAGCCGACTCCAACATACATTGGGAATGGCTAGGCAGATGATGACACTTACGCCGTCGTTTAAAGAAGTATTTGCACGTTAGCTGCCTGTCTACAAATCAGCTGGTAATAGGAAAACGTATTATTTAAACATAATATGATCTCTTCTACGCTACTGCGCAATTGCGCAGAAGATGTCATAGGTTTATCTTCTGTACATATAAAATTCAAAGTCCTGACTGACTGACTGACTGACTGACTGACTGACTCATATATCAACGCACAGCCCAAATCACTGGTCCTAGAGACATGAAATTTGGACAGTGTACTCTTTGTAAAGAGTAGGTATCCACTAAGAAAGGGTTTTTCGAAATTCCACCCCTAAGAGGGTGAAATGGGGTGTTGAATTTTCTATGTAACTTTTTATTCTCTGAGTCGATTGACTTGAAATTGTGTCTACATATACTTCAGTTAAAATCATGAGATACGTATATTACAGTTTTTCCAAAATCATCCCCCAATTTAAAATTCAATGTCCTGACTGGCTGACTGATACATCAACGCACAGCCCAAACCACTGGTCCTAGAGACATGAAATTTGAACAGTGTACTCTTTGTGAAGAGTAGATATCCACTAAGAAAGGGTTTTTCGAAATTCCACCCCTAAGAGGGTGAAATGGGGTGTTGAATTTTCCATGAAACTTTTTATTCTCTGAGTCGATTGACTTGAAATTGTGTCTACATATACTTCAGTTAAAATGATGAGATACGTGTATCACAGTTTTTCCAAAATCATCCCCCAATTTAAAATTCAATGTCCTGACTGGCTGACTGATACATCAACGCACAGCCCAAACCACTGGTCCTAGAGACATAAAATTTGGACAGTGTACTCTTTGTGAAGAGTAGGTATCCACTAAGAAAGGGTTTTTCGAAATTTCATCCCTAAGAGGGTGAAATGGGGTGTTGAATTTTCTATGAAACTTTTTATTCTCTGAGTTGATTGACTTGAAATTGTGTCTACGTATACTTCAGTTAAAATCATGAGATACGTGTATCACAGTTTTTTCCAAAATCATCCCCCAATTTAAAATTCAATGTCCTGACTGGCTGACTGATACATCAACGCACAGCCCAAACCACTGGTCCTAGAAACATGAAATTTGGACAGTGTACTCTTTGTGAAGAATAGGTATCCACTAAGAAAGGGTTTTTCGAAATTTCATCCCTAAGAGGGTGAAATGGGGTGTTGAATTTTCCATGAAACTTTTTATTCTCTGAGTCGATTGACTTGAAATTGTGTCTACATATACTTCAGTTAAAATCATGAGATACGTGTATCACAGTTTTTCCAAAATCATCACCCAATTTAAAATTCAATGTCCTGACTGGCTGACTGATATTATATCAACGCACAGCCCAAACCGCTGGTTCTAGAGACATGAAATTTGGAGAATGTACTCTTTGTGGAGAGTAGGTATCCACTAAGAAAGGGTTTTTTAAATTCCACCCCTAAGAGGGTGAAATGGGGTGTTGAATTTTCTGTGAAACTCTCTCGGGGTCGATTGACTTGAAAATGTGTCTACATATACTTCAGTTAAAATGATGAGATACGTGTATCGCAAAATCATCCCCCAATTTAAAATTCCATGTCCTGACTGGCTGACTGATATACCGACGCACAACCCAAACCGCGGGTCCCAGAGATATGAAAATTGAAGGGTGTATTCTTTGTGAAGAGTTAGTATCAGTTTTTCGAAATTCCTACCCCTTAGAGGGTGAAATGGGGTGTTGAATTTTCTGTGAAACTTTTTACTCTCGGGGTCGATTGACTTGAAAATTTGTTTACATACTCTTCAGATAAAATCCAGTAAATCCGATGTCCAATCTCAAACCAAGGTGTCAATATTTCACGTATCTAATTTAATTGATATAACTTTATAATAATAATTGCAAGTTATAAGCAAGTACATGTAAATCTATGTATTTATTATAGATAGATACATAGATTACTTATTATTCCAGAAGTAAGATCCCGTGGGCAATTCCCTAACACCACGCGGGCGAAGCCGCGGTCATAAGCTAGTAAATATATAAGTCTTGTATTATTTCTCAATTTCATGCGGTTTTACAATAATTATATTTTTTATGCAAAAAAATTATTATTATTTAATATAAAATTTACAATTAATTTTTCGTTAACTCTTAATTTAATTTTAAATTGGTTTAATTATATTTAAATTTATTTTTTAATTTACAAATTTTTTCTTACTAAGTTATATGGCATAAGTTTACCGCTTAGTAAAAAACTATGCAAAAGTATTATTTGCAGTATGGAATAACCACTCATGCAATAGGATGATAAACAGAACTTATCCTTATAGCTTACACAATATAACAATTATAGTTATACATAAGTTATTTAACAAATACCTAGTATTTGTTTAAGGAATCTTAGATCTTACTTAGGTATGTTAGCACTGTTTTTTTTTTTTTTTATCGTGGTAAAATCATCAAATGAGTCCTCCCCAGGGCAGAGTGGGAGGGACTAGCCCTTTATGGCCAGGGTCACGGTAATTCTATAAGTCCCGCGACCAAGGTATGTTAGCACTTGAGTGAGTTACCTGAGATACACGTTTATTGCTAGTTCAGGTAAAATCGAAATACCCATACCCATAGTTTTCAACCTCTTACTATTAACATTTTTGTAAATCATCATCTGCCTAGCCTTTTCCCAACTATGTTAGGGTCGGCTTCCAGTCTAACTGGATGCAGCTGAATATCAGTATTTTACATGGGGCGACTGCCTATCTGACCTCCACAACCCACTTAATACTTGTTGTCAGACTTTTCGGGCCACTGACTACCTGTTATGACTGTCAAAGATCTACAAATGACAGCCGGGACCAACGGCTTAACGTGAAGATCGATCCGTGCGGCTGTTATTATTTAGCCACGGGCACCTCAAAGTCAATTTTTACAAAACTATGATGACTATGATATTTTTTATCTTAACTATCTTTGTACAAACAAAAATCTGATTAGGTACCAACCTGCACGTACGCACCGATGCGTGGTCCACTATCACTGAACGTTGAAACAAGCACGATACCTAATCAAGATCACAATGTTTAAGGTTTTGTTGTGATATGATGTTATCAATAGAGTATTTCGAAATGATACAGCATATTAGTTCATACATAACAAAGAAGATATCCATCTATTTCTGTTGAAATCATCTTTGTAAAGGATTAAACCAATAAATACTTTTTGCGCCTCATTTATCTTTATTTACTGCAGATAATATTAATCTGATATACCGTTATTAAATAGATATGTCTAGTTCCCACCACTACTCTTGAAAAGGTGAAAAAAACCATCGTGAAGAACCCTTTTTTTTAAAGTTGACCACCAGGAATTTCTCCTGTATCGTTGGTGCGTTTACAAACATTTAAACTCACACACACAAACAGCCAGACCCGGAACAACAACCTGTAGGTCATACAAATATTTGTTCCGTGCTGGTATCGAACCTGCGACACGCAACGCAGCAGTCAAGGCCCACGCTCAGCCACTACGCCAACCGAGTCGTCTAAACCCATTATCCTGGAACTAAAAATTAGAATACATTTGTGTCATTGTACAGCCACACTAGGCCTGCCACTTGGATCCTCTTTCGTCCTAGCAGTTGCTATGTTATGTAATTATGTTCAGTTTATTTTAACACGCTGAGATACCTACATACCTATTCAAAAACTCCAAAAGTTGACCCATAGAAAGGTCAAGAGTAATTGGTCATTTTTTATCATGTTATCAGGCCCTTCATCATCGTCATCTGCCTGGCCTTTTCCCAACCTATCCTACCTCTTGGTAAGACTGGTTGTAAGACTTTTGGGCCACTGCCTACCTGTAACGACTGTCAAAGATCTACAAATGACAGTAGCACAGAGGGAACTCGGTATGACGAATGGTCACCCATCCACGAACCAACCTAGGCAAGCGCTGCTTAACCTTGAAGATTGACCCGCGCGGCAATTATTATTAAGCCCTCTTTGTCTCTTTTTATCTTACAAATTGCACAATATTAACCAACAGACCCCATATAACAAATTAAAATAAAATCACTATGACTGCGCATGTTTATAAATACATAGGTACTATTGTTTATAAACACCACTATCAGAATTGATAAGTATTTTATTGTGTAACTAAGTTATCTATTGAACCTTACGACAGCAAACAGCGTCTCGAAACCTGTCCATACTTGTAGAACAAAGAAACGCACAATAATCGTGACTATTCATTTGTTTTTAATATTATCCATAAAGATAGGAGATCAATGATCATGAAGGAGGACCTATGTGAGATAAAGCTTGTCGCAACATGTTGGGACATTTTAGAAAACACATAGTCATCATTGATATGCATGAATTAATGTTGCTTACATTATGTGCTACAATTATTTGTTTCTACGTACGCATGTAAAACATCGTTTATTTCTGTCAATCATTTAAAGGAAAGATTTCGGTTTTGCGAAGATTTTAAACGTTTTATTTCTAATACGGCGGTGACCAAATGATGTTTTACTTGTTAAGGTTAAATGTACACATTTATGTATGTGTGGTGTTGCTGAAAGCTGACCTTAAGGAGATAGAAAATGGGAGTATACAGGTTGGAAACTTTCAACGGGGCACTAAGGGGAACTACCTCAACCGTTGCAGCTACACGAAAATGGTCTTTGGGGGCTATCCATAATTTTATGTGAAATTTTGATCCCCATTTACAGATTAAAAAAAAAATTACAGTAAAGTTAGCAAGAAAATTACCATTTTTTTGATGACAATCGATCCTGTTTCTAGTCTCTGATTTGATCAAAAACTTCTATGGGACCAACCCAGGTTGAAGTGCTCAAAAAGTCAGAAATTTGCAAAAACTTTTCCCATACACTTTGTTTGAAAATTATAGCCAAAAAGTTGCCTGTTTCTCACGGTCATCAAAATTTTTCAAAAAAATATGGATCGTCTCCTAAGACCATTTTCGTATATCTGCAACGGAAATTTTCCGCCGACTATATTATGCGGACGCGGATAAAACCTAGTGTTTAATAAATTGTCGCTTCAATTCCGAGATTTTTTAAAGGCTGGTGCAATGAGTTTTAAATGAGTAATTTGACAAAATTTAACTGAAAAAAACTTCTTACACTTCACAACAAACTTACATAGCCATTAATTAAAACGCTGAAAGAAAAAAATTCCAAAATGAGCGCACAAATTGCGCACTTTTGGTAGACTCGACGACGACTAACAAGAAAAACTACAAACCGAAATAATTTTATTAATTTATATATTTTTATCTCTCTATAACTCTGAAGTGAAAACGTAAGCTTAGTATTTCGATAATAAAACTTAACAAATAACCATAATTCTGAACTAAATCTCGAAGTCTTTGAAACATTAATTTTGTTTGAGTTGTGGTAACTTCTGAAATATGGCGTCTTGTTCCAAGATTAGGTAGTGAATTTTATGAACACTGATATTGAGGAAAATCTTCTGAGCATCTTGTAGTCTTCCTTTGCGAGTTAGCAAAGAGAAGGTGGCTCCGCAGGGTGGCTGATAGCAGCTGGATGAGTTTTCCCGAGAACCTCATGAATACGCACAGATCAACATTTTACATTACGTACATAACATCACGCCTGTAATCCCCGAAGGGTTAGGCAGAGGTGTACCTAATAGTACACCCACATTTCGCCAAGTATGTTTTTAAGTTCCATGTAATAGGGGACGAGCCTATAGCCCCAAACCGGACTCCGTGGCTGGTACCGAGAAATTCCTGATGGAAAAACCCAATAACACTTTACCCGACCTGGGAATGAAACCCAGGAAACTCATGTTCATCAGTAGCAAGTGCGACCACTAGACCAACGAAACAATGACCAACTGATAATGTGTAAATAGACCCTTAACATATCCGAAAGTTACTTGCACTCCCCGACTTTGCGATCATCTTTTTGTTGTAGACCATACCTGGGAACCTTCTAGTTACGGAGATATTGGGGGTCAATGTTCCAACTTTTTCACAAGTCTTTTTTTTTTTTAATTTTTTAATGTAAGATTTTTACTTTACACACCTCCACGACCCCCGTACTATTCAATCCATCCATCAGCACAGTGCTTTGAGTGCTTTCCATCGAGTCTTACCGTAAAACGTGATTTTACAACCCAAAAAAAAAAAAATCGATTCCCAGCAATAATTTTTGCGTAAAGTTACTTAGTTTGATGTACAGAATGCTTGGTTGACGCCATGTGAAGGGTCTGTTTACACCCTGTATTCTTTGACCACTGACATGTCACTATGCATTCATACGTCTTTTTTCAAATTTTTATTACCTGGCTTCATTCGTATTGACCCTTTACTGTTAAATGTTTTATACTCCCTCTATTTTTTCTGCATTAAAACCATCACAGCCGGTTCAATATGTCAGTCCGTCAGTCTTCTCATGATCCGGGTATGCACCGTGTCACCGGTTCAAAGGCTTACCCGGGTAACGCAGCGGATCTAAGCTTATAAGTGGAGTGATGAGATTACGGGGGGGTGATCGCTGTTTCCATCGCGAGGGGTAATTCTGCCATTGTCACTTTGACTGGCATTTAGGCTATTCCTTGATAAACGCCTAAATAGAAACGGAACGATGAAATTCCAATAGTGCAATAATATTTACGCGTTCCTTTAGTTGCTTCTAAGTGCTTGTGAAAACGATTATGTTTTACTGACTGAACTGAACTGTTAACATTTGTGATGATAAAAAATTGTGAAGCCTGAGGAATGACCTAGCAAATATGTCGCAGCACTCTTAATCTCATAAATTAATGACAAATATTACTATCGTCCTGACAAATGGCAAAAATATTAACGTGAACTTAGTTTACACAACTGAACGAGATTATACTACTAGAATAAATAACCCTGAAAAACAAAACACGAAGTTCGTTAACCCAACCAGTCCTATACCATTACGTAACTCATACCAAAACAAAACGTAACGCAAACTGTTTGGTTTGCGTTCACATTTTGTTTTTGTAACCGCCGCGACGACGACTCGCGTCACCGACCACATTATTATTATACCGCTAATAGCCAATACAGTATCGATTGTGTCGACGCTTCCAAAAACCAGAACTGATCCAAATGCTTCCATTAAATTGTAATTTGCATACCAATTTTATCAGTAGACTGACAAGCAGTAGAAGTGACTGCCTCGTTGGTCGAGTGACAAGCGTGACTGCTGAGCATGAGGTCCTGGGTTCGATTTCCGCTATTGGGCTTTCTATTGCTGTTGGGGTTTTCTATCAGGAATTTCTCAGTAGCAGCCATAGAGCCTGGATTCGTGCTCAGTTGATGGCAATAGGCTCGCCCCCTATTACATGGGATTTAAACATAACTGGCGAAATGTGGGTGTACTATTAGGTACACTTCTGCCTAATCCTACGGGAATTACAGGCGTGATGCTATTTTATGTTTCATTCGTAAATTTTAACGAACTACGTGAGATTGACAAGACCGATGTACTCGTATGAGTACAATATATAAAGTATGTTGACTCGTGAGTTTGCCCTAAGTCTTGGTGAATAGAGTTGTCTTAAACTTATGACAGGGTTAGATTTAAGATGGATAATTATCTTGATTCCAAGTTATGACAGGATTGGCAGGTGGGTTGAATATTTTCCCATCAACGTAAGATTAGCACTGCTGTATCAATAAGGATGATGATATCTTTGGTCGTAGAAACTCTTTAGGCTGCATTTAAAAATCGTTGAAATTAGAAATTAAATCTCTATTCTTAATCGTAGCCCCAGTTTTGGCATTTCCCTGGTAGCGTAAGCGGTTTGTCTTTTAAGCTTGTCTTTTAAAACAAACACATCAGAAAGTACTCCCTTAAATGTCGTAATTAACTGTTCAAACGAAACAGTGGGCGTTCTACAAATGAATCAAGATCCTATCTAAGGCCAAAGTCTTCACAGATTAGGGTGCAATGTTCCACCGTGTGTGAAATTGTAAATTCCCAGAAAAACACTGGCTGGTAGTCGGTTGTTGGGCAGCCAACCGAGTTTGTGCGCGATACTTTTTGGCTGGCAGCCACAACTGGAATGATAGACGGTTGTATGTTTATCCGGGTGTCGCAGGGGCCATGCTTCACAGAGTCGAACGCTTGTGGGAAATCTATCGCGACTAGGAGATGTTTTATAGCTTTATCTTGGAATTCTTCAGGTGGATTTGAGGGTGAGTGCACTTGACTTGCGTGGGCGTAGCAGCTGCGTTAAACTGCGTTTATATTGTATGTGCGACGATACATAAGTTCATACTATCGCTTCTTTTTCAAGTCTTGAGCTAAGCTAGCTATGTCATTGATAAGTTTTGCCCACATCACTAGCTGCAAATCCTCGAACATCTCTGGTAAAAACGCAATACGGAGACAGCACAGTGGGCGTCTTATTTTTACAGTAAATTCAAACTTAGCTAGTGAAAACAAGATACAGATTGCAATTTTCAATGACGTGAAGGGAAATCCTCTTTGATACCTTGGGTTCAATTTCTAAACATTGAATTTAGATTAATTGCTCTACCCTGCTGTCCCTGGTGTGTTCCGTATGGTGTCGGACGTAAAAGAATAGCACCATCCCATATCTTCCCGTGGGTGTCGTAAGAGGCGACTAAGGGACTTACCAGAGAATGGGCAGCAGCGTTCTCTGCGGTATCTAACAACCGTACTGCGATCGCCAACCCGCCTGCCAAGCGTGGCGATTATGGCAAAACCCCCCCAATGATGAGCGCAACCAAGAAATGGCCCCTAGTACCCGGCAGCCCGTCTACCCTCGACTATGGTAGCGGTCGAGGTTACGGCGTGGCAAGGGGTGCGAAGAATCTCCGGACGGGATCAGGCTGCCTATACCGACGACTTGACCTGGCAACATACAACACGCGTACACTCCGGAACGACGAGAAGATAACGGAACTCGAAGAGGAATTGAGCAGGCTGCGATGGAGTATTGTGGGATTATCTGAAGTCCGAAGAGAGGGGGAGGATACGATAATCCTGAAATCCGGCAACCTGCTCTATTTCCGAGAGGGTGACCGGCAGTCCCAGGGTGGTGTTGGGTTTATCGTCCACAAGTCCCTCGTGAATAACGTGGTGAAGATCGAGAGTGTGTCGACCAGGGTGGCGTACCTTATACTCAGAATATCCTCAAGATATTCGCTGAAGGTCATACAGGTCTACGCCCCGACCTCGGCACACCCCGACGACGAAGTGGAGACCATGTATGAGGATATTTCTAAAGCCCTGCATGGTTTCAAAACTCACTTCACCGTTGTCATGGGGGACTTCAACGCGAAACTGGGCAAACGAGACGGGGATGAGCTGCAGGTGGGGCAATTTGGGGTTGGACGTCGGAACCACCGGGGTCACCAACTGGCTAGTTTTATGGAGAAGGAGGGCCTCTATATGATGAACTCCTTCTTCAGAAAGCGTGAGCACAGGAAGTGGACCTGGCAGAGTCCCGATGGTGCAACTAAAAATGAGATTGACTTCATCATGTCAACCAAGAAGCAAATGTTCAATGATGTCTCTGTGATCAATTCGGTGAAAACCGGGAGCGATCACCGCATGGTAAGAGGCACATTGAACACCAATATAAAGCTTGAAAGGTCTCGACTGATGAAGTCTACGCTCCGTCCAGCACAAATCCAGATCCAAAACCCCGAGAGCTTTCAGCTTGAACTCCAGAATCGTTTCGAGTGCCTAGGAAGCTCAGTGGACGAATGCAACGATGGGTTCGTGGAAACTGTCCATACGACTGGGTCTAAGTTCTTCAAGACACGTCGTGCACAGAAGAACAAAAGACTCTCTGATCATACTCTCGAGCTCATGAAGGAGCGGCGCGAGATGATCCTGCAGTCTTCAGACGAGGCGTGGAAGTACCGGCAGCTCAATAGACGGATCTCTAAATCCTTGAAACGCGACCTCCGCCGCTTTAATACCGAGCGTATTAAAGACGCTATTGAGCGGAACAAAGGCTCCAAGGTTTTTTTCAAGAGATCTGGCTATTGGGCAGAGCCAGCTCACGAAACTGAAGACCGACGATGGCAGGATCGTATCCGCCAAACCGGAGCTGTTGAGGGAGATCGAGAGTTTTTATGGGCAGTTGTACACTTCAACCAGTAAACCCGTTGCAAATCTAGCTAACGACCCAAGAGCTAGACTGACCCGACACTATACCGAAGACATTCCGGATGTCAGCCTGTACGAGATTAGGATGGCTCTGAAACAGCTTAAAAACAACAAGGCACCGGGTGAGGACGGAATTACGGCCGAACTCCTGAAGGCAGGTGGAAAACCGGTACTTAAGACCCTTCAGAAGCTGTTTGATTCCGTCATACTCGAGGGGAAAACGCCGCAGGCATGGTGCAGGGGTGTGGTGGTACTCTTCTTCAAAAAGGGCGACAATGCCCGGCTGAAGAACTATAGGCCCATCTCACTTCTAAGCCATGTCTACAAGCTGTTTTCAAGAGTCATCACGAATCGTCTCGCGCGCAGGTTTGACGATTTTCAGCCTCCCGAACAAGCCGGATTCCGAAAAGGCTTTAGCACCGTAGACCACATACATACGCTGCGCCAGGTTATACAGAAGACCGAAGAGTATAACCTGCCTCTCTGCTTGGCGTTTGTGGACTACGAGAAAGCCTTCGATTCGATCGAGACTTGGGCTGTACTGCAGTCTCTCCAACGGTGCCAAATCGACTATCGGTACATCGAGGTGCTGAAGAGTTTGTACAAAAACGCCACCATGTCAGTCCGACTTCAGGACCAGACCTCGGAACCTATCCTTCTGCAGCGAGGTGTAAGACAGGGAGACGTCATATCTCCGAAACTGTTCACCGCTGCACTGGAGGATGTCTTCAAGGTTCTGGACTGGAGAGGGCTAGGCATCAACGTCAATGGCGAGTACATCTCTCACCTTCGGTTTGCCGACGATATAGTGGTCATGGCTGAGACCATGGAGGACCTCAGTACAATGCTCGATGACCTCAGTAGAGCTTCCGAAAGAGTGGGTCTTAAAATGAACATGGACAAAACCAAAGTCATGTTGAATGCCCATGTAACACCCACTCCTATCAAGATCGGAGACTCTACACTCGAAGTTGTAGACGATTATGTCTACCTGGGACAAACGGTCCAGTTAGGTAGGTCTAACTTCGAGAAAGAGGTCAATCGTCGAATCCGACTCGGCTGGGCAGCGTTCGGGAAGTTGCGTGGTATCTTCTCGTCCAACTTACCGCAGTGTCTCAAGACGAAAGTCTATGACCAGTGTGTGTTGCCAGTGATTACATACGGGACCGAAACGTGGTCGCTCACAATGGGCCTCATCAGAAGGCTGAAAGTCACCCAAAGGGCAATGGAGAGGGCTATGCTCGGAGTTTCCTTGCGTGATCAAATCAGAAATGAGGAGATCCGCAAGAGAACCAGAGTTACCGACGTAGCCCGAAGAATAGCCAAACTTAAGTGGCAGTGGGCAGGGCACATTGCTCGCAGAACGGATGGCCGATGGGGCCGAAAAGTTCTGGAGTGGCGACCGCGAACCGGAAGACGCTGCGTTGGAAGGCCTCCCACTAGGTGGACCGATGACCTCGTAAAGGTTGCAGGGATCCGCTGGATGCGAGACGCACGGGACCGGTCAATGTGGCGACACTTGGGGGAGGCCTATGTCCAGCAGTGGACGTCTTTCGGCTGAAATGATGATGATGAATGATGCTGTCCCTGGTGTGCACACGTAAGTACTGCACCTGATTGACACCACTTCACCTCATTTTTACTAGCTGATCCCGATCCGAGACGATGCCGAAACGGTGCTTATGTGCATTGAGCTGAGTGCATATTAATGAGAAGTACCTAAGTGTCGGGAGTAGTTTCTGGAAAATATGAACACATTTTGTGTTCAACGTTTGCAAGTGTGCTAATGAACTTGGCGCTGCTTCCATCATAAGATGTGTTGCACTTAATTAAATAATAAATCAGACACTGTTTTTAACATCAAGAATTATCTTTGTTTTACTCATATTCAACGTCTGCCTTTTCCTAACTATATGGGGGTCGGCTTCCAGTCTAACCAGATGCAGCTGAATACTAGTACTTTACATGGAGCGACTGCCTATCTGACCAAAACAACCCAGTAAGTACTGAGTAATACGATACCCCTTGGTAAGATTGGTTGTCAGACTTTCGGGCCACAGACTACTTAACGACTGTCAAAGATCTACAATTGACAGCCGGGACCAACACCTTAATGTGCTTTTCAAGGCACAGAGAAAACTCGGTATGTAGTTGGTGGTCACCCATCCACGAACCAACCTAGGAAAGCGCGGCTTAACCTGAAGCACGACCCCGAGCGGCTCTTATTACTTATTAAGCTTTGTTTTACTCATATTATGGAGGAATACTTCAAAACTTTAAAACGTAATCAAGGTATTCACTGAAAGCTTGGTTATTGAATCAGTTTGGTAACAAAAATCTGTATTTTAAGACTATAGAAACGTGACACTTTTACCTAGGTAATAAAAGGAAATTAAACCAGGAACGGTACTCCAACAGCAAACCGAATAACGACCCAATAACACTAAGCGACAATTACCCAGGTACCCACCTAACCCAATAAAAGCCAACAGTAATGACCAAAAAAGTCGATTTAACCCTCCAATGCAAGGTCAATGTTACCCGGTACTTGAGCATACTGATTAGCCCGTATATACCCGCTTGGTCCGTTCGTTAGCCGGGCACATAACACCCGGGGCGCCAATTTATCCGTCTAACCTAATTACTGCGCGAATGAGCACTATTTATTTTCCAGTAGTTACCCGGGTGTGTGAGGCCGGGTGAAAAATGTTGAAACGGGAGGTACCAATTTTTTGTATACAGTTTATGTTCGTGGATCCTGGTCCCCGATGTAGCTATATAGGTTACTAACAAAAATCTAGTCGGCAATCCATTTTCGGCATGACGACGCCGATCGTGACGGCACGGTTGACGCAGTGGTTGAGCGATGGACTGCCGCGCAGCGTGTCGCGGGTTCGATTACCGCACGGAACAAATATTTGTATAACCTACAGATAGTTGTTCCGGGTCTGGCTGCTTGTGTATGTGACTTTAAATGTTTGTAAACGCACCCACGATACTGGAAAAATTCCTAGTAATAAATAATAATAAAATCTTTCAATCTTTTTCTTTCTTTTTTTAATTCTTTTTTTTTTTTTTTTAATTGTTATTTAATTTTTTATTTTGTATCTTTTTCATTATGTGTGCTTGATGAACTGACGTCAAATAAACTTTATTCTTTCTTTCTTTATTAACAGGAGATTGTTCAAACATCAGTGTAGCCCTGGCTCTTGTAATAGGATTTCCTGTATCACAAGAGCCAGGACAGTGTGGGACAAAAAATAGTGCGTGCCACCACACCGTCATGAAACTAGATGATGCGACTTGCGACCCGACTTGCGTCTAGCGTAGGGCTGGCTACGTCCCGATACACCAGAAATGTTCCAAACTGGGCCAAACTGGGCACATCAAGAAGTCAATGGTCCCGGTTCTTTTGATTGACCGATCTGGACAGAATCGTGAAATTTCGCTCTCGCTCCGCTCGTGTCTGTGTGAAAGACGCTGCTTTTGTATGTGCCTCGAGAAATCCGTAATTGAAAACGTGGCTGTTCTGCCACCTTATTACATTCCCAGGTCGGAACTGTTAAACCCCACCTCTCCCAAATACCTAGCTGGCTACGCCCCTGCTAAGTGGAAAACAATATTTACTTGTATTTATAATATAATAATAATAAGTTTTATTTCGTAATCAACAGGTTTAAGCAGATACATTGTAGAGGCCTTCCTTTAAGTACGGAAGTACCTGTAACAGAAGACCTCCCTCTTCCATATTTATGTGCAAACATTTTACAAAGCCTGTTAACAATTATAAACAAAGTAGTAAAAATAAAAAATAAAAACAGACAAGAGAACTTAAAAAATAAATATTATGTGTATGTTAGTGAGTGTGTGCGTGTGAGTCTGGTTATGGTATGTATGTGTGTGTGTGTGTGTGGGCTTGGGTAGGAATCTGAGTGTGTAGTGTGTGTTTGTATGAGATGTTTGTGTGCGTATGAATGCGTGTGTGTATGTATGTGTGTGTGTGAGCAAATTGGACTAGTATGGGTATGAGACAAAGGAAACCAAAAGCATATTATTATTATCACTGCGAAGTATACAGTAGACATTCGTTTATTAATTAGTCGGCGTTAACATTAATTCCATGTGTAGAGCAAGTTTCTGATAGGTGTTTTATTTGCGCATGGCGGTTGGCAGTGCAAAACTGGCGATTAAATTCTCATTTCAAAACCTGAGCTATACAAAAAAAAACTCTTCATAAATCCAGAATCCCTTGAAGAATCTTGCTCACAGCATCATCCATGGTTTATCCTACTTATATGTTTTACAAATTAATGCCCCGGTCGGCGTTTCAGCACTTATGGCAGCCCTTTTATGCAGTTATGTTTTTTTTTGAGTCCCATGTACAACAGGGCACAAATGCAGACTCCGTAGCTGAGAAATTCCTGATGGAAAAACCCAATAACACTTTGCCCGACCCGGGAATCGATACCAGGACCTTATGCTTGCGACCACTAGACCAACGAGGCAGTCAGTCAATGTATTCAAATTAAATAATAATAATACAATGACCTACTCTCAAGAATTCATTTATATAGCAGTACAAAATCTTCACAAAATATTGACGGTTCAAATCCAGTAACTTTAATTAACGACTTAACCTTAAACCTTATCAAACCGCCCACTTCTTAAGCGCAACTCAAACAAAAGCTCCAACAATTTAATTTTCTAAACCAACATCCAAAAATAGTCCGACCTTTTACTCTAAGAAAGATCCAGAAAATTTAGAGGCAGCGTTATATACTGTTTACCTAACATCATGGTAGGATCTCCTATCTCCACTATTTTAGCTTTAGGGGGCCGCAGAGACCCCTAACGTATCCAGCCTGGAACTAAGCCCGTTCATTGGTCCAGCCGGCATCACGTATTTTTACAACAAAGAGGTCTTGTATATGACCGTATCTTTGCCAGTTTTATTTCCAGCAGGTAGATGGAGGAAATAAAGTGGGTACGGTATTAACAAATTATTTGTTGCTACGTGGGATATTGCATGGTAAAACATTCAGACCGGTTTTATTAAAATGCAACATGGCGCCCGGAAGTGGGATTCACGAGAGACAAAGCGATTTTTGAGTCAAAGGCCTGTCTTCACCGAGGCTATTCAAGAGTAAAGTGTCCCAGACTGAAATTACTAGTAAGTACCTAAGTGCTGTGACATTCCGGCTACTGATTGCTGATTTGAGCTTGGAAATGGTTACTTGTGAGTAGCGACGTGGACGATAAGTCAAAAATATTCTTATTTTTAGTTCATAAAGTAAGTATTTTCGTAGGAAGGCCAAAGAAAAGATGGATGGATTGTGTGAGGAATGATATTATGAAATAGGAAGGAGTAAATGATGCCGTGAAGTCTGACAGGGGAGAATGGAAGAAGAATATCTTTTGCACCGACCCTATGTAGAATGTGACAAGGGCTGGAAGATGATGATGAAGGTATTTCCGTCATCAAAGCAAAATCCTAGAAGGAGATATCAAATATTGACTACGTAAATTGTATTTATTAATTGGTTCCAAGCTATGTAGTTGCTCTTCATTTATTTTCTCTTCAACTGCAAAAAGTAATTTTGTTTAGCACGTGCCATGAATCCATGAAAAACTTAAAATCGTTAGCAAGCTCTGAAAAAAAAACCTATACCTTTGGGAACGACGAAAAAATAGCACTACCAAACGCAAATACGAAATCAAAAAGTTGAACAGAATTTTTCAGAAATTCACCGTACGTAATTCCACTTATAACAGTTAAAGCGAAAGCTCAATCCTTCAAGCACATAGAAGACATGATTAAAAAAACGGCAAAGTCCATTAGTACTAGATAGGCTAAGCAATTCATGAATGGATAACACGGAACCGAACATGCTTTCACCGTTTCTGGCTAATGCGGGAAATTCCAGAAGTCTTAGTGGACCTAGTCTTTGGGTAACATAGACTCATCGGCGAATTGTTTAACCATGGGATCGACTTCAAGTATATTCTGTACAAAATAAATTATAATCACATGGTTCTTATGATCGTCTTCAATTGTAATTGATTTCGCAGATTTGATACGGATGATTGAACACTTTTAATAATCATATCATAGAAAAGTTGGAATGGCTAGCTAAAACAAAGATGGAGGGACTGATATGAAACAAGAATGATAACGTGGTGGTGGACTGGGGAGAATAAAGAAAGAAAACATGTTACGCCGACCTCAAGTGACATTAGATGAGGACAGGGAGTTCAAGATATGGATTATTTGAGAAAGTCTTCGCTTAGATTTTTCATGATACAGAACAGATGCTTTGCTATGTCGGTAAGGAAATGGCTAACTGCACCCACTTTTAATCAAATTGATGTAACACAAGGGAGATATTTCAATCTTCAAATAAATCTAACCTTCTCAGATCAACCTGTTCCAACATACCGAACAATTTTATTCTTTTTGGCACTCCTAAAGTGGGGTAAAATGGTGGATAAGTCGTGTTTCGCTTTTACAGTTCGAGTATTAGCGAAGCATTAAGGACCTGAATAAAGTATGTGCTGGCTTCGCCAATTGAAATCGTCTGTTTGATATTTGAATTTGGAACACGATTTCTGATTAGATATTTATGGAGCTCGCTGTTGCGGTTGATTTGCACCCTTTCATTATATTTCAGCTAGTAACTTGTTTATTTACAGTTTTGTTGCGCTGTGGCTTTTTTTCGAACACAAGTGTCACAGCTAATGGCCATTTTGCAAGGATGTGACGCATATGGTTCGCAGTAGTTTCATTTTTCCTTACTGTTACTCCCTACTTTTTTTAACCGACTTTTAAAAGGAAGAGGTTGCTAATTTGTCTAATTGATTTTAAGGAAAAAATAGGATCATAATATTACAGTTGAAAAATATAAAGATTGATGTAAGAACTTTAACCGCAAACGGGCTATTACACCCTTCCGATCCTTAAGCCCAAATCCAGGCTAAATAAAATAAAGCTATCGGTAACAAATTGTATTCAAAGAATATTGAGAAAAAACTTCCAATACCTCGCACAATTATGTAGCAAGTAACCCATTTCTATCAGACAATCCTTAGGGTATTATGGCTTATCTAGTAAACAATATTGTTTTATAGGTCTAGGTATTTTTAGTTTTAGTTTTCTCGTTACCAGCAGAAGTCTCTGTATGTACAGTAGTACTTACCAGAAACTGTCAAATTTTTTTATTTGTTTTTTTTTTTGACATTCAAAAGTGCCTGTGATGGCCTAATTGAAATAAATGCTTTGAGTTTGAGTTTGAGTTTATGGTTTAAAAACACTTGTCACTTTGTGATAACTTGATGCGCTGGCGACTGTACAATCAGGACAAAAAGTAAATTCACATCCTACATCAATTTGCTGTGATATAGTAATTTAATTTCAGGGGGTGGCCCATGACTCCCTGCCTCGTTGGTATAGTGGTCGCAAGTGCGAAGTCGAAGCGCTGAGCATGAGGTCCTGCGTTCGATTCCCAGGTCGGGCAAAGTGTTATTGGGTTTTTTCATCACGAATTTCTCAGTAGCAGCCACGGAGTCTGGATTTGCGTCCGGTTAATGACAATAGCCTTACCCTCTATTAAATAGGACTTAGAACATAATTGGCGAAATGTGAGTGTACTATTAGGTACACCTCTGCCTAACCCTTTGGGGATTACATGTGACTCATGAGATGATGACTATAGACCGACCGCTTTAATGAGTCCTCCGCCTTGCCCCATCAAAGTTACATTAAGTGTCCACAAAGTCCTAAGAATATCCCACAGGTTATTTGCTTTAAAATAACTATAATCCACGTAGGCATTACGATACTAATTGAACCAATTCGTTATCAACCTTCAGAATATTCCATTTGAATTGATACCTTCGCGAGGACTCATTAAAGCGGTCGGTCTATAATATAGAAGTTCCATACTTCTAGCCATCTCATACAACTCAAAGATTAATGATTAAAATTTGGATATACAGACAATTTAAGTTGGTAGTCAATTTGCTTAACAATCATTTTCTCTGACTATTCCTAGGTGTTGCGATAGCAAAAATACTTGAAAAAAAAACAAAATTAAAAAATGTAACCTCAAAATATCAAAATAAACACGAAATGACTCGCAAACTTCCCGAACACCGATCTACCTTCATTTTACACTGTTTTTGCCACAATAATAATTAAGATCCGGAAAAAATCCGGATAAAGTGTACACAGGATAACCTAACCGGGTCAATTACTTGTGTTAACGTTAACCTGCCCGTTTATAGGGTATCTATAAACATTTTGAAGATTAACCTTTTTATGATCTTCTAGCTGCCTGTACCGACTTTCATTGGTCGTTGGTGAAGAATAATAATATGAACTTTTATGAGGCAGCTCGTCCGGGTAAATATTTCCACTATACTTAATTGAACTTTTGTTTTGATTGATTGAAATTTTGCGCGAATTACACAGAAATGGCGTAAGATGAAGGCGCGGCGCAGGCATGATGCCGCTTCAAAACGTTTTCATACTTGGTTGACGTGTCGTGAATTACACTCAAGCCGCGCGGTGCAGGCACGCCGTTCTTTCATTTCCTTATATATTTCACGCCTGCACTGCGCCTGCGCCGCATCGGCACCGTACGCCGTTTCTGTGTAATTCGCACCTTATACTGTCACAGATAAGTACCTTGCTACCATGCCTAATACCTGTAACAAATATTACCACCATATCTGATGCTGCCATTTAGAGCTCGTGGCTTAATAATAACAGCCGCTCGGATCAATCTTAAGGCTAAACCGCGCTTGTCTAGGTTGGTCTGTGGACGAATGCCCATGGATTATATTTCTAGTTTCCTCCGTGCCTCGGAAAAAACGTTAAGCCGTTGGTCCCGGTTGTCATTCGAAGATCTTGGACAGTCGTTACAGGTAGTCAGTGGCCCCAAAGTCATGCGACCAGTCTTACCAAAGGGTATCGTATTACTCATATCGCTCCATGTAAAATAATGGTATTCAGCTGCATCCTGTTAGATTGGAAGCTAAGCTAAATGTAGTTGGGAAAAGGCTTAGGCGTATGATGACCCTATACGGTTACTGTAATTAATATTGCCACCATATCTGATGCTATCACCATCTCTAATGCTGCCATCATAATTATCTAATACTAGCTTCTGCCCGCGGCTTCGCCCGCGTGGAGTTCGGGAATTGCCCACGGAATCTTACTTCTGGGATAATATGTAATCTATGTATGTAAAGTACATACATAGATTTACGTGTACTTGCTATTGCAAATATTTGTTCATAGTAATATCAATTACACACCGGGACACCAATCAAATGATTTATTAGGAATCTATTTATAGACATAATACTTTGACATAATATTTAATATCAATGTCCCGTATCGCGAGCCAACGCGAAAATCGGTGGAATAAACCATATTCACAGACACGTCTACCTCAGAAAAATCCTACCTACTTAGTAATAGGTAAATTCTCCCGCGCCCCGCACGCCCCACGCAACGCTGCGCGGCATGCGCCCTTCTACGTGAGCTTCGAAGCCCTATTTATGATGATTGGATTGGATTTGGGATGATTTTGGAAAAACTGATACACATGTCTTATAATTTTAATTGAAGAGTGTGAACATCAATTTTCGAATCAATCGACCCAGCGAATATTAAGTTTCACAGAAAATTCAACACCCCATTTTACCCTCTTAGGGGTAGAATTTCAAAAAACCCTTTCTTAGTGGATATCTAGTCTTCACAAAGAATACACCGTCTAAATTTCATTTCTCTCGGACCAGCGGTTTGGGCTGTGCATTGATATATCAGTCAGCCAGACAGGACATTAAATTTTAAATTTGGGGATGATTTTGGAAAAACTGTGATACACGTATCTCATAATTTTAACTAAAGAGTATGTATACATATTTTCAAGTCAATCGACTCCGAGAATAAAAAGTTCCACATAAAATTCAACACCCCATTTCACCCTCTTAGGGGTAGAATTTCAAAAAACCCTTTCTTAGTGGATATCTACTCTTCACAAACAATTCACCGTCCAAATTTCATGTCTCTAGGATCAGTGGTTTGGGCTGGGGGTTGATACATCAGTCAGCCAGTCAGGACGTTCAATTTTAAATTGGGGGATGATTTTGGAAAAACTGTGATACACGTATCTCATAACTTTAACTAAAGAGTAAATACACAAATTTTCAAGTCAATCGACTCAGGGAATAAAAAGTTTCACAGAAAATTAAACACCCCATTTCACCCTCTTAGGGGTGGAATTTTGAAAAACCCTTTCTTAGTGGATACTTACTCGTCACAAAAAGTACACTGTCCAAATTTCATGTCTGTAGGACCAGCGGTTTGGGCTGTGCGTTGATATATAAGTCAGTCAGTCAGTCAGTCAGTCAGTCAGTCAGTCAGTCAGTCAGGACTTTGAATTTTATATGTATAGATTGACACCAAGTAACTGTACCAGCTTAAAGAGCAGCTAGATTAAACCTTTTATGATCTTCTAGCTGTCTGTACCGTGTTTCATTGGTTGTTCTGAAAGACATTGCCGAGAGACATTTCAGCTTTGTCTCTATCATCATGACGGATGTAATGCCTTTGGTGTTGAAGTCTGTGATGAACTCTTACTACCGTGAAAATTGATTGGTTGAGACGGTTCAAAGAATACCGGACTGTCATAAACAGAGAGAGGGCGTGGGCTCAGTAATACGCTGCCGTTGCCACCTATACCTACGGAACCATAAAAACAAAGTTGCGGTTTATAAAAATGTTCCCCCACTCTACGTTGATGGCCACAATAACCTTGTAGATCACTTATCTTGACAAAAACAGATCTGTTTTATCAAATTCACCTCGAAATTTTAAACACACCGCGTGGTCAGCTAATGGATTTCAATTAGCGCACTTTGCTGGAGTAAAACCAAAGAATAAAAAAGGACAAAAGGTTGAGTCCATTCAACACGCAAAACGCACACTCACCTGTGATTTTGAATCACAGTAAAAATCATAGGGATCTTTATTTCTGGCAAGATAAGGTTACTATTGAGATGCTGTCACTTACAAGACTGTTAACAAAATCACAGGGATCTCGAATCTCGACAGAATTCTCGTTACTGTAAGGTGTTGCTGCCAGAGATAAAATAATTGTGAAAGAGCCTGTACTCACAGCCGAATACCGAAAACAATACCTCAAATATTATTTATTACCGGCTACATCAAAAAAGTAAGATACGCGTCGACGAACGAGTTTTATGTGACAAAGTTCAAAAGTGATAAACTTTTTCGTGAAGACCAAATAAAACAAATGCCAAACGCGTTTGCACTCAACGTGCGTGTGTCATGACAATATTATTATGTGCTTGCGTTTTTGCCCATTTGTCAAGAACTGACCTTCTGACCTTAATTTTGATATAAAACGTTTATTACATAATGAAATCAGTATGATAACCATATAGGTTTACAATAATGCGTTACGTCCAATAACAAAGGTTACACACACAACGATAACGTCGGCCAAACCAATGACAAGAACAAATTAATTGTTATTTTGTAATTACATTGGCGTGATTATTTTGGTTGCGATCATGTGGGTTTGAGAGGTGGTACATGGTGTGGTAATATAACATTGTTTATTAAAATTTATACTCTATGATGATGTTATAATTTGAGAGAACTGTGTGATTTTAGAAGCAGCAACACTGTTAGTGCATTTGCTACAACGTCAGGTGCAGGTAGGCACCACAAGCCAGGCTTATGACATTGTGGCACTCAAAATGGAATTGCGGTGTCGCAAAGTTTCAGAGGTAAAGTTGCTTTTTTGAAGAAGGCAATCATCATCTGCCTAGCCGTTTCCCAACTATGTTAGGGGCGGCTTTAAGTCTAACCGCATACAGCTGAATACCAGTACTTTACATGGAGCTACTGCCTACCTGACCTCCACAATCCAGTTAGTACTGAGTAATACTGGTTGTCAGACTTTTGGGCCAGTGACCTGTAACGACTACAAATTACAGCCGAGCAACGGCTTAGCGTGCTTTCTAAGGCACGGAGGAAACTCGCTATGTAATAGGTGGTAACCCATCCACAGACCAACCTAGGCAAGCCCGAGTTATCCTGAAGATTGATCCGGGCGGTTGCTATTATTTAGCCAGAGCTCCTCAAGAAGAAGACAATCATTATTAAAAGAACACAAGACATAGAAACTCATCTGAAAATCATATCGTTATTACTCATCACTCTAACAGACAAGCGCAAAAAATGAGCAGATTACGTTGTCGTTATGTTGAACTATTTGAAATAGTTATTTATGGGAATATACAGTTTATTCTCTACTCTATACAGTTTAGTTAATCTTGATATTTCTACAGACGCTAACACATCATGCTACTACAATCTGTCAAGTTTCTTTAATAGATTTTCAACTCTATTGCTAAGGCATTAGGTTCAAGTTTGATCGGGAAAAATTGACAGTTTGGGGTAACTTAATGTGCTGTCATTTGTACCACGGCTGAACTGTGTTCGCCTTATAAAAAACGCCCAATAACAATTCCAACCCGTCAATTTACACTCGTCACAAGTGGTTTACATGGCGCGATGGCGCCGCTGATAACAATTATCGGCGAAGCCACTGCTGGTCCACATTTAATTACGTCACGATTTCATTTCGACGCGCTATGTCCAACTGCATTGCGGTCGGCTTTCAAATTCAATTGGAGAAGTATCTATTTTGATATTGACATACCATAATACTGATAATAGCATACCCAATTTAGATGTAAAAAAATATCAAACAATACCTTTAGTGTGAGATTGTCTAAGAGGTAAAAAGAAAATGTGAACAAGTTAAAAAAACATTCAAAAATATACAACATCACCGTACCATCACACCTGCAATCCCCGAAAGGTCATCAGTGCACCAAGAATAAAACCGGCTTTTTACTTTAGTGAGTGGTTGATTGCAACACGCTCAGGGTAAATGCAGACTAAGCAAAAGACTATAGCAGGAAGGTTCGACTCCCCGATTTTTGGGGCTATTGTTCGTAGATGCCTCTCGAACAACAAGCTTGTATCGAAATAAGTTGTAATTAACATAGTTTATAAGTTTTATTTTGCTAACCCTCTATGGATGTTGCTTTGTCCGAAATAAAAGTTGTTTTTTTTTTTTTAAGGGCTTCCACTGAGAAATTAGCCAGTGATAGCCAAATAGTGTGACCGTCGGACTGAAAAGTCACAGGTCTCGAGTTCGAACCCAAGGCACGCACGTCCGATTTTTCAGATTCATATGTGTATTGTAAAACTCACTTTCTTCGGTGAAGAAACCAAATAAGTATGCCTGAGTGATATTTATCGACGACATGTAAAATCAAGTCAGAAGCCCATGGGTCGCATAAAAACTTTGACAAATAATAAAACGACCAAAAAACCTGAGAAATCCCTAATGGACCCCGAGAACTCATCTTCTCAGTAGCGCTCCTGCTTCAATGATCGCAACTCACGCGGCAGTAAAATTGCTAAATTAAAAGCAACACCAAAAAATAACGAGCAAACTATTACACTACAGGGTGTTTGTTTAAACGAGGGCAATACTTTAAGGGAGTGAAGTACTCATAAATATGAGCAACTCTTACTATGGGGCTAACTATGAAATATGATTTATAAAATCTGCTGTTGCCTAAATTTTTTTGAGTTACGCGACCAATAATGTGTGGAGCAGCTGATATTTTCTCGCGATTTCATGGTCGGTCCCATAGTAAAAGTTGCTTATTTTCATGAGTACTAAACGCCCCTAAAGTATTGCCCACGTTTAAAAAAACACCCTGTATAAACATAAACTGCCAGTTATACCACTAAGGGGTCAAAAACTAAAACCCCACTTCAAAATTACTTTCATACAAAACTTTGTTAAAAACTTTACCTAGTAAACGGATTCGTTTCGGAGACGTTATTTAATTCCGTCGAAAAACTTTTAATGAGACCTTCATTGTAAAGTTTCGGTCCTTTTTCTCTTGTTTGGAACACCTTTGGTCCTTGTGTTCGCATAAAGATGAAAGGGATTTGATAATCGTTTATTTTCTCCCAAATCGAGTTCAAGGGTATCTTCTGTAGGAGATTGTCCATGAAATTATACTAAAGTGCCATGGAAAGTTTTACATTTTGTTTGAGTGGATTTTCCACTGACTGTCGCGTTGGTGTAGTGGTCGCAAGCGCGACTGCTTGCGCGAGCATGAGGTCCTGGGTTCGATTCCCAGGTCGGGTGTTAGTTGGTTTTTTCATCAGGGATTTCTCAGTAGCAGCCACGGAGTCTTACTGTTCCATCAGCTGGACCCAGGCCTACTCTCTGACTGAAGTTGGCTGTATTCCACCACGCGGAGCTAGTGCGTTTTGGTACATGACACATATCTTTGAATTTTTAGTTCACGCCAGTTCCTTCACAACGATTCCGTCACCGTTTTGAAAGCAAAGAACAAAGGCTTCTAAGCAGGCAATACCCATACCTCTGGTAATCAACCAACAAACACATTCCCATCAACATCATTAACAGCTGAGCAAATTTTCGCTGCCGTGTGCCGCCTTGAAATGAGGTACAGATTTTCTTGAACTCCCAAGACACCACCTAAAACATTATGGCAAATAACTCCCCATGAAGCTAACAATAAATAGGTAATTGCTAGAATAAATAAAAAATAATTAAATAAACCTATAAAGGGAGGGTACCATTTTCTTGAACGACGTCGTTAAAACTCGTCATGAAAAAAATAAAGTCAAAGGTAGTAAAAAGTTTTATAACTTTAAAGACTACCTTTAAATTAGTTAATGACCTTTTAAGTACAACTTAAGGCCTTAATGTAGGCAGTTTTTTTGGGAAAAGGTCTGTTTTATTTTAGTGTTAAGGGCAAAGTAGGTTATTTGGTAGGCTTTTACTTTTAAGGCTGGGTTCTAGGTTTACAGACTCACGTACACAGCTTGGGTTTATGATCGGTTCTAGTCTAGATAATTTGGTTTTATCGTCCGTTTTTTTAATACCTCATTACTTTGAGTTTAAATCTGGGGTGACTTGATTCCGAAGTTTCCTTTCCAACTTTACTTTTCTATAAAATTAATCTCTGTATTATCGATCGATACTTGGGATTGATTCCTCAAAAGCTTATCGATCCTGCAGAATTACCGAAGTCGTGTGGCTTTTTGAAGTATTGATGCCTGCCAATTCGCAAACTTCTAATAACCGTGATCCTTGCAACACTCCTGGCAGACCATGACCCACATGTGTCCCTACACCTCGACTTTAATTAGAAGACTTCAAAACGCTACTAACACCGCAATTAAATATTTCACTTCCTTGACCCAAGTGGTTTGATAAAACATACCATCGAATTAGTCTCCTCTGCACCATTGATGGTGCAAGACAATGGTGCATACGGTACAACGGGTATCGATACGGAAGAAAAAGAAGAACACACACACGCACAACACAACAAACACATTTGAAATGAACACTTCATATTTTGTGTATATTTCAGTTTGCAGGGTTTAAAGTAACCTAACACGAAGGGGATGCCGGGGTCTTAGTTCGCTCATTAGACCCCGCCATCCCCTTCGAACCTAACCTGTCCGAGTCGGGGTGCCACAAGTCCCGAGCTCGCTACGCTCGCTCTTGGTTCTTATGAATAAACGATTTGCATGTAAGTTTCTTTTAATTATATTATTTGTTAGCACAATAACTGTGGTATTATGAATAAATACCTACTGGACAAATAACTTTGAGTCTTATTTTATTGCTTTTACCGACGAGTGTAGTGAATTATAAATAACAACTGCTAAAAGTGATGAATTTCAATTTTATAATCACATTTACCAAATCGTGAGGTAATTATTAATAATGATGGATAATTATTAATAATTTTCAATTTATCACATTTACCGTAACATATATAAGAAAGCGATAAATTGAATTGTTCAACCATTATAAGATTTTAAACTACATTATTATTAACACTAGAAACGGGATTCGGCGCTGTTTTACACGTTAACAGCGCCGAAATATCGGGAACTCAAAGAAAACAGTTAACATGGTAAATAGCCCGTTTCTAGTGTTAATAATAATGTTCAACCATTGTTAATACCACTCATAATTCTGGGAAGCTAGCTTAGGCGCGCTTGCTCGTCTTTTATACTTTTCGCTCAAGTCTAACTATATTTAATATTGTTCAGCATGTTACATTTTAAGGAGAAATTAATTTATGTTATGTGATTAATTTAAGTTGCCAAAAAGAAAGCATATTGAATCCGCAAACCAACAATTCTCGCCAAAAAAATCTAACACCAAAACACGCCCATCACTCAAAATAAAAATCTCAAGGCTCACATCCAAATTCACAAAGCCTCAAGTCGCCATACTTCTTACCGGCTTTAGTTACAATAGAGTAGCCATATTTATATTCCGTGGACGTACGAGAGTCGCCTATTAGTGATAAACAAAATTTATATATACGTCGTCTTACACTTAAGGCTCCGCTGCATGATAAAGCAGCGGGAAATCTCTAACATTACGACCATGTTGGATCTCTGAGGTTTTCGTGACGTGTTTATAAGGAGTTGATTTAAAATGAGAATTTGTTTGGAGGGAGAAATGGGTCCTTGGATATATATTGGCACCCATAAAAGGCGGGATATCAATATGGTTTGCATTGAGTGTTCGTAGAGTAAATCAATACAATGAGATATTTTTTTTTAAATCAATATGTTTTTACCAAATAGTTACAGAAGTAGCGAAGGAGGAGGAGCTCGTGGTTAAATAATACCAGCCGCTCGGATCGATCTTCAAGGTTAAGCTGCGCTTGCCAAGGTCGGTCTGTGGATGCGTGACCATCATTATATACCGAGTTTACCCCGAGCCTCACAAAAGCATGTTGAGCTGTTGGTCCCGGCTGCCATTTGTAGACCTTTGTTAGTCGTTACATGTATTCAGTGACCCGAAAGTCTGACAACCAGTCTTACCAAGGGGTATCGTATTACTCTGTAATAACTGAGTCTTGGAGGTCAGATAGGCAGTCAAACTATGTAGAATACTGGTATTCAGCTGCATCCGATTGGACTGGAAGCCGATTCCAACATACTTGGGAAAAGACTATGCAAATAAGTTACAGAAGTAGTGAAGAAAATTAGTGGTAGTAGCTTTGGTGGTGTATGTGTGCTATCAACTGATTTATGAGATTACAAACTGTATGATAGATGGATTATCATGTAAAAGCACATACACTTGAACATTGCACAACAACAAGCATAACACAGCGTGTTAGGCGGTATACCCGATAGTACAATTTTTTTACTATTACCATCAACCAGGCACCAATCTAGACTCCGTGGCTGCTACTGAGAAATTCCTGTTAGAAAAACCTAATTACACTTTGCCCGATCTGGGAATCGAAACCAGAACCTCATGCTCAGCAGTCGTTCTCATACTAGACAACGAGGCATAATCAAAGCAATAACCTGCTTGCACAATGCAAGAATCCAGCTGTTGCACCAAGTTATAATCTGGCTGTATTACTGTTACTTGCCTGTGTCATCCCACTGCTGGGCAGAGGCCTCTCCACATGTCTTCCAAATTCTTCGATCCAGGGCCAATGTAGACCACTGGTCTTAGGTTTTGTTCAGCTCGACCCGCCATCTCCTGCGAGGTCAATCTGGCTGCATTAAAATTAATAAAATTACAGAGATCAAACAAATTAAAAATTCATAAACAGCTGCTATGCTGACAACAAAAAACCCATCCCCTCAATTTGTAACACAAAGCGATAATAACACTCACAAGTACACCTCGCATTTTAATTATTCCACAGGTATTAATACCGATACACACACAAATCCGCACCCACATAAGCCCACGCCCAACGTTGGACTCGTCGTTATTAATAAAACACGAAGCCTGATATGCAATTCAGTTACAAAAGTACAATAAAACATTTATATCGCTTTGTCGGCGTTTCCTTCCATTTTTTTGTGGTACAAGTTTGTTGGGTAAGCGGTTAAATGTTCATCGGTTTATTTGCAGTTTTTAGTAGTTAGTTAGTAGCATAAAAACTTTGTCTTCAAGTTTAGTTCATTTGCATTTGTTAATTACTGCGTTTAATTTAGTAATAGTAGAAGAGAGAATTGTGTCAAAAAGTCACCGTCCATAAAAGTGACCGCTTTCATTGAAAATTGTCACGTTTTTACGTCAACAAATTCGCTACATCAGTAATCAAAACCCAAAAAAGGAAAAAAATTGGGCTTAAAATGACCGCTTTAGCAGAATGTGTGACCCTTTTAAGGATTTTAATGTGATATTATTATCTTATTATGATTATGCTAAAGCAACCATATTCTGTAGTTGCCGTAAGTTGTTTTTATTTGGTGTGTGTACAATTAGACATGTAATGGGGTCAAACCACTATTGTATTGGGGTCATCCTGTAAAGATAGTGTGTAAGTTAATAATAATAAATAAATTTTATACCTCTTTTCTTTTTGCGATTCTTCTTTTTTCATCAGTGGGTTTGCAACTTAAATTATTCAACAAATAACAAAATAAACGGCTTACTCCATGAAAGTATTTCATTATGGACTCTTGGATCACAAACCACATCAATTTCATGAATTACAATCAAAGTGCGAACTAATACTTAAGTGCAATATTGTTAACAATCTACTTCCGTGAAGTTTAGCTAACTATTTCAATATCTCAAGTTAATTAAACAAGTAGCAAAGGTAATTTATAACTTCGATTTAATATCAGAGAATCAGAATCTCGTGTATTCAAATAATTATAGTGATAAAATAGTAACTATTTAGCGAATGACTGATTAATTTTGATAAAGTACATCAAAGAGGTATGTCATGTAATGATGTTTGTTGACAAACAATCAAATAGGAGAAGTTTGTTGAAAATCAAATATTCTTGAGCCGGGACGGATAGATTGAGTATGATTATGAATCGCTATAAGAAGCAGCACATACAGATGGAGGAAGAATACGCACTGAGTCAATCACTAATAGAATTGTGATAAGAATGAAGATGTAGATGATGTTCTATGAAGTTTCTAGCCATTACCAAATACAAGGTGTAAACGGAACCCCTCACGAAGCCGTCAACCAAGCATTCTGTATATCAAATTAAGTAACTACGCAAAAAATATTCCTGAGAACGACTTTTTTTTGCATGAAAAATCACTTTTTGCGGTAGGATTCAATGTAGCGCACTCAAAACATTGTGCTGGATGCATTGAATAGTACATAGGTCATGGAGGTATTTAAAGTAAAGTTATACCATTAAAAACTTCAATAAAAGTTGGAACTTTGAGCCCCACTTATCTCCGTAACTAGAAGATTCCCAGGTATGGAGGGCGAGAACGAATGCCTTTGGCTTCGTTGAGGGTATTTTGACACCCTTTGTATCAAACTGAACATAGGCCTCTAGCAAGCTACGCCACAATACTTGGTCCGCCATCTACATCCACTCAGTCCTAGCCGCCTTTGACTCAATTTTGAAGACATTTTTACTCCAACATTGGATCAAGCTCAAAAAACTTCCAAGGGAAACAACAGTCTTCAACCCTCTCATCGCTTGCACCAAAATTTTCCTCAACGGATTTATTAGCCGGGGATCAGGTAAAAGGGTTGGAAAAAAATAAAAGTCCCGACCTTTTCGGCCAGGCTTTAATTGTTTTGCTGATTGCGTATTATCCGCAGAAACCATCCGAAATTGAAAAAAAAAGATTATTTTTATAAATTAATATTATAATGACAACTGTGATTTGTTATTTCTGTGAATAGGGTTTGTTTTAGGGAATTGATCTATATTTTTTTGATGATTTAAGATTTGGGGAAGGTTGAGATTTTTTTGGTGTCCTAGATTTTGCCAACTAAATTCAGATTTATACAGTGTCTGCTATCGGTATTGTTTTAACTGCAGCTTTACTTTGTGCACCACTATAATAATAATTATTGTCATTATATTAGGTTTAAAACGATCCTCACTTTTATTTTTTACATTAAAATGTTACTACACTATATTTTTTTTTGTTACAAAACGTTTGCTCATCACCCTTACACAATTAATTCTAAGCCCTTTTGTTTTTTTTCTTAATCAACTTAAAATTATTACGTGCCCTCAAATTACAGCAATTTTCTTCATAAACCTGTCTTAGTTAAAGTCTACGATATCGTTTACAAGGAGATACTGAGAACAAGTCTAAAGTATTCCTTTCTTTTTCAAGATAATTTGAATTTGTACACCTTCCGACTAAAATAGAAGACTTATTTTCAAGAACATTCTCAAGAGATTTTGTTTTTCGTTAGAGTCTTTTTAGTTAAGTTTTTCGCTAGATTGTTAATGAATTTGCACAAATATTTTTTTTTTTGCAAAGTAATGATCCATTTGGGTATTACTGTTGTTCAGTAATACCCAAATTGATCTTTATAATTAACACAACCGTTGGTCCCGGCTATATAATTATAGATCTTTGAAAGTCGCCCGAATACCCGCCGCCCAGTTAGTCAGCGGCCCGAATGTCTGGCAACCAGTCTTACAAAGAGATATCGTATTACCTAGAACTAACTGGGTTGTAGAAGTCTGATAGGCAGTCACTCCATGTGAAATACTGGTATTCAGCTTCATCCGATTAGATTGGAAGCCGATTCCAACACAGTTAACGAAAAATTGGGTAGATGATAAGTTAAAACAGCTGACATCCAAAACAAGAACACTGTCCCTAATAAATAAAATCTTAAATAACAAACATTACATACCCTACCCAAAATACATTGAAACAACTCAAAAGTAACAGAACATACGTTCTTGCCAACTGATAATACTAACGTGTTTTCGTAAATTAAATTTCCCGTGTTAAAGTAAAATTCGAGAAATTAATATAATATTTAGAACTTGGGAGTCGCACGCACACCTTCAAAGACGAAATTAATTAGGAACTCATTGTTTACCGTCGAAGTTCGCCGGGGAACAAAGATGGAGCCTTGGGGTACCCCTCTCGCTACGTATGGTTCTGTTTATGATTATGTATTGAAAACATGACAAAAGGGCTGAATATTTTTGTGGGGTAGTAAAACGAGCGATAATAAGTTTTAAAAAATTGGCAAATTTAAAAAAAAGGCCATGTTTCCCGTCTTGAAGAGTGTCAAAAGCTTTTTCAAGAACTATTGGGCATTCATTTTAAACTACTAATTAGTTTAAGCCTCTATTAAAACTGTTAAAATACCAGAGGGTGTGGTGGGTTTTCAAGGCACTTCATATTTCTCATACGACTTTCAAAAGTAGTTTTTGAAAGAAGCTCATGTTAAATAATACATTTTTGCTGTTTTTAATCATCGTTATCGTTGACAAAAATAGCTACTTTGTCTAGACTTTCTGAAATTATCGACCATATTATCGCCCATTTATAACGACTGATTCTGTAACTGCTGGTGTTCAACTGCATTTGTAAGACTGGAAGCCGACCCCAACATAGTTTGGATAAAGACTAGGCAGATAATGATGATACAACAAAGGATTCTCTTACACGTGCAGCACTTGTATATATAAAAGTATCTTCTATGTATTTAAAATATGTAAATCCGTTGTTACCGAGGTCTTTAAAAGTCAAATAGTCCCTACCCAAAGGATCCCAAAAGCTGTAACAAAATATCGCGAGCAAGGTTTTAATAAATTCGCTAACAAAAGTCGAACGATACGATACCACGACGGCTTAATTGTGAAACTTTACCGGCGACTCCGCTTTTGTCGAAAATTTTTATATCAGCCTTAAATACGTCAAGATTTGATGAGTTTTCGGTTTGAGTTCAGATGTTTTGAGCGCGGTTTAGACGAAGTTTTGTTGGCTTTTAACTTGTGAGTGGGTTTGTTCTTTATTAATACGAGGTTTTATTCATGATTAATTGCAAAAGGGTGTTTACTTTATTAGGGTTCGTGGAGTAGGTATCTGAATATAATTATGTTAGTAGAAAGTATTGACCTGCTAAAATGAGCCATTGTCTCATAATTACGAGAGAGTGAACTGAGTACATCTTTGTATTTGTGCTAAAATTAAGATTCACATGAGTCCAGTCCACTAAGAAAGCAAATCTATAATAGGTACTTTAATGAGCGTGTGTGAATATTGAGACTAATTTATCATTACTCCGAATCATTATCTTTGCTACAGATAATTATTTCAAAAGCATGCGTTACCTAAAAAATACACCAATACGCCTACGATTCACATTTAACACAAAGCATTTTACAAACAACTACATACCATTTATTATTCATACACACTACTAACCCAACCAAAATCCTGCTTCAATAGCGCAAAATATAGCGGAACGTTTAAGCCGTTTACAGGCCCTCAGCAACAAATAGCCGGTGCTCTAACAGTGAAAAACCCCATACACACAACATGGCAGCCTACAAAATGTTCCCATGAAAGTAAAAAATCACTAAGCGACTGTTGGCCTATATTGCCAAGCGCCATAATACCCCGTCCATCACAGCGGATAAAAAATAATACTTCATAGTAATTTTCATTGGGTTGGTGCGGTTATGGGATGTTGTAGATATGAATATTTTTAGATCTTTTTTTTATATTTTCACTATATTATTATGACATAACAAAGAGTTATAGTTTGAATACCAAACAAAAATAGTTTGTCAGGCTATTTATTTTGTTTCGTAAATAATTTGTTGCAGTGTGCATCCATACACAATCTATGCTATTACATTTGTTTTCATTTCATTTCATTTATTGCATGTAACAATTTTTACATTGTATCGAAATGTTTCACAAAATTATAAAATTAAAAAAATTACAGTAGCAATCATTATCATAACAGTAACCAAAAAAAATTAAAAAAGAAAAAAAACATTTGCAATTCCCCTATTATTATGTTAAATAGCAATATAAAAAATACGATACAATACAAAAACAAATTAAGATTCCATCATTACAAATTAATGTGAAAAGTATAATATGTATAAAGTATATAATGTTCTCTAAGCAAAAGGTGTCGATGACGAAAATTCTGCCAATATCAAATGTACTATCAAGACACGAGTGGGAAATAAAATAATAAATGAAGTAAAAAGACTAAAAACCATGTTGAATGTTCCATCAAATTTAAACCATAACATCACGCCTGTAATCCCTAAAGAGTGAGGCAGTGGTGTACCTAATAGTGCACCCAGATTTTCCGCTACTGTGCTTGAGACCGCTAGACCATCGAGGCAGACGTATATTCTCTTAACATGATCTGCAAACATCACTTCCTCATGTCATTCTATCCCTCCTAATAGTCTTCAATTTATTGCTCAAAGGCACATTATCCCCGCCACAACGCGTCGTCTGTCATGGCGCATAAAAAATAATGTTTGATAATAATTCCTATCGCCCGCCATGTTCTAAATCGGTTGGTACACACCGCGTGTCGCGACTGCATAAGTTTTAGACTAGGAGCATGGATGCACGAAATAATGAACTTTTTTTTAAACAAAACCAAAAAATCGTCGAATCAATCAGTCTGTTTCGTTTTTTGTTACCAACAGATTCAGAAACTAGACGTAAAATAAGAAAGAGATCGCTTTGTGACCAGACTGCAAGGGAAGGGTTATGTATGGGTTACCTCATCAATTTATTGTCAATTGATTGTGAGATGTTGGAAAATCACGCAGTATCAATGGATTTTTCAGTTTAAGTGTAAGCCCTTGATTGGATTAGAGGAAGCATAAATACGGGTTTCAAAATACAGTTTGTTGAAAATTACTAACTTTATTTATGAAACCCGATTTTATAATTTCATAAGCATTATCTTCATGCGTAGTTACGAATCTACTAAGAGTTCAACCGAGGCCTTAACTTTCTTAAATAATGCTAAAACAAGCTCATATTATATCGCCGTAAATATTCCTGCTATTCATGCTGATATTATACAAAAGACATAAGCCCTATTATCTCATTAGTGGTACATTAACCAATTATATTTGTTCCACGCTCCCAGTCCAATATGACCGTCTTCTCTTAGCACCATTAATCTGGCTATATGTGTAATATTTCTCGGTAACTGATGTTTTATTCACCTCACACAACATATAAATTGTTTTCTTTGCTTCCATTCTGTCTACTTAAAGATATATTAGCGGTCAACACGATAATCTTGTGTGTTTAATCTGTTTTGATATTGTTAATAATGAGTCATGGTGGTATGTTCTTGTGTTTTATGGCGATTTAGTCTTTACGATCTATCTGATTCAATAATAACCTTTTTCTATCAAAGATTTATGAAAATATATACTGGGAGAGATGGTTGTTTAGGATGACACGACGCAAACAATAAGATACTAGTTAAAATACACACGTATACAGGTAGTTGTTTCAGGTCTAGCTGTTTGTGTATGCCACTTTAAATGTTTGTAAACGTACCACAGGGGAAATTCTGAGTGTGGGGCAACGTTTAAAAAAAAACGTATTTAAAGTAATTCATTCCGACCATTTACAAGAATATAAATTATCTATTAACATTATTGTAAGCAAACAAACTATACTAGTTAATAACACTTTAACATTAACAAGATGCATCATGTACGGACGTTGAGTGATATTAAAAATGCTAATGCTGTGATAATCGGGATACTCATTAGTGATTAGAATTTGTGACACTTTACTTTTGAGTAACGTCGCCATTCGTCCGAATTCCGTCTGGCGCTGGATGTGACTACTTCTAGTCGTATCAATTTTACATAACATAACATCACACCTGTAATCCCCGAAGGGTGACGACGAAATGTGGATGTCTAATGGATACACCCTGCCTTCGGGCATCATAGGCGTGATGGTATATTTAAACTGGTCATAGTCGACGTGAGACAGAAAGAAGAATGGGCCTAAAAGAGTACGAGTACGAATTGCCTATCCATCCGTTCAAATTATACAGTCTAGTGCTAAAGGAGCCTGCTCAATTATTTCACATACGGTATGCATTAATGCCATCCTCCTTTGAAGTCGTATCGCTCAAACGTTCTTAATTTGAACAAATGTATTTTTAAATTGAGTATTAACACGCCTCAGTAATCGCACGTGGGTTAATCAAGCGTGTATTAGCCAGTGGAATAGATACATATTTTTGAATTTCAAAGAGTTCTGTGATTATTGTCGATTGGGTTTGAAGTTTCGATAATTATTTTACTTAATAGAACGTGTGATTTGATGGGCATTGCTCTATGATCTATAATTTATTACTAGGCAAACTAAAGAAAAAGCCGCACGGGCCGATGCCTGCCAGGGCTGCGGGACTGTTCGAAAGAGATACCGTGGCCCTGGAACACAAAGGGCAAAGAAAAAACATGGATTGGTTTTAGTCAGTAGAAGTCTGACAATCCCTTCCGCTCCGCCCAGAGCGGGGGGGAGGGGGGGTCATTTGATGATTACACATCAGATTTTTTTTTTTTAAATAACCTATGAATAATTTCTATGTGGGGAGGGTTCAGAATGATGTACGCACGACGGCCAACTAAGCTATACAAAACTAGTATAAGCAGATCTCTCATTGTACGGCAATCCATGCAAAGCGAGGCCATGTTATACTGGAAATGTATAGCTTGATGTGCCGCTGTGTATACTGAGTACGTGGTAACCGTTTTAGCGTCGGTGTCCCTTCCACCGTATATTTTCGACATCAGTAGGTATTCCCAAAATCCACAACATCTTTTTCAATTTATTTACTTTGCTGTTTAGACTTCGCTATAGTGTACAGCAGTGGCGAAGGTTCCATACAACTCGATTCCTACCGGCTTCCCTTTGAAAAAGGGCACAGTCAGTATTCTATAGACAAATAATATAATCACATAAAGATATTTACTCCGGCTTACCTCTTACAAAAATTGACCCTTCGCTACTGGTGTACAGGTACGCATTATCAGCTGGCTCATGCATTTTGACCGTGTATTTTGCTTTTTTATAAAACCGCTGATAACCGACAAAAATAAATCCGAATCATGTAAGAGGCTCTAATCATGTGCAGGATTCATAGTAACAGTATGCGCGACGATTTCTCTTAAGCCCTGTACCTTGCTTACATCGGAATCATATCTTCTACATTCGTTTTGCATTTATAACCTTTTCCTATCTAGTCCTTGAGAAAATTTGAAAAGGAACCCCATACTTGATTCTAAACGCTTCATTTCTGACCCTAACAATCATGTTATTAAGATCCAAAATCAAAATCTAAATATTTTTTTTCAGATAGGCCTACTATAAGTGCCCATCACTTATAAAACGTCGACAGAAGGTGCACGGTTCGGGTTGATCGTTTCCTATGGAGAAGAATCGGCAAGAAACTCTATGATCGCAGGTGCTTTTCCAACAATACAATAAAAAATAACTACATATTTCAACTCTAACGGCTTACACTTACAGCCATTATGAACCTGTTGAAGATATTCTATCAGAAATCCCAATAGAAATGGTTGCTGAAACCTCGTTCTACGTGCCATTGTACTGCATAGAGGTGACGAGGCAACCTCTAACGAGGTCGCGTTCTATACTAATGTATTGAACTGAGATCGAATCTCAGAGCTTTAACCAGGAGACGGTAGAAACAGAAGGTTGAACCACGCAAGAGGGTACTCTACTCCTTTGAGGCCTTACTTGAAGGAGAAGTAGTTAGCTAAACTTATACTGTCACTTACGGGATATCTTCCGTGATTGTTCATTATTTTGAGCTCCCGATATTTCGGCGCTCTTGCAAGCGCCATGATCGCGGGTTGAGTGTAGAATGCGGGTGGATGGCTAGCTGCTTGAGGACATAACATAACCGTCACGTCTATAATCCCCGATGAGAAACAGAGGCATAAGGCTGACATTTAGCTGATGAGACTGCCTCGTTGGTCGAGTGGCCGCAAGCGCGACTGCTAAGCATAAGGTCCTGGGTTCGATTCCCGGGTCGGGCAAAGTGTTATTGGGTTTTTCCATCAGGAACTTCTCAGTAGCTGCCACGGAGTCTGGATTTGTGCCCAGTTGATGGCAATCGGCTCGCCCCCTATTATAAATTTATAATTACGAACAGGAACGCACGTGGGCAGCTTTTATGATACTTTAAAAAGTGAATAATAACATGGCAGTTGGCAGGAGAGAAAAGATGGAGAAAAAAAACGTGTAGCGCCGACCCCTTGAAGACTGAATCTTTGTATGTTATAAAAAAGTTTGTCCAACCTTTGTCTTGATAACTTTATGACCTCATAGATACCGGTATAACGATTAGTTATTCTCAAAAAGAAACCAGAAGAATGTCAGTTTTCAGAAGACTAATTGTCGGCGCTTCACGTATGCGTGGAAAACCGCGGGACGGGCGCGGGGCTCGGGGTACCGAACTCGGCTGCGCGAGCGCCCTGCTGCGCGCCACACACTGAGCTCACAGATGCCACTTCGGACATTTCTTTGCAAGGTCTTCACACGTATGGTATAACACCATTTATACAGTCCACTAGTTTGATTATAAAGCCTATTCACTACTTTATTAACTACCAAAAGCTAATTTCCAAAAGATTACAATCAGGAGTATTGACGAAAACGCAGTGGATCCCTGTTCAATTATACTTGGAATAAATTATGCGACGACGCGCGAATCGAAAATGAAAACCATTGGAATAATCGTTGCTCCAATAAGGGAATCCAATTTCTATTCTGGGGAATTAATAAGAACGTGACCCCGGGCGCAGGTGCTTCGTATACAGGGTGGCTCGTAATTTTTTGTATGGAGTAGTAAATTGGGATTATGGATTTGAGGTACTGATTATGCGAATAGTGTTTTTTGTTTGATTAAACTGAAATTACTATATCGTTGGTCTAGTGGTCGTTATCGCAACTGCTGAGCATGCGGTGTTGAGTTCGATTCCCGGGTCAGGATACTTGTTATCGGGATTTTCCATTAGGAATTACTCAGTAGCAGCCACGGAGTCTGGATTTGTGCCCGGTTGATGGCAATAGGCTCGCCCTCTATCACATGGGACTTAAACATTATATTTTAACTACACCTCTGCCTAACTCTTCGGTGATTACAGGCGTGCTGTTAAGTAAAACTTAAATATATTAAACAACATTATTTTGTCTGTTTTACTGTAAGTGATTGTTACACTCTATTCTGATTTGTTGCTGCTGTTCCATTTGCTTATACCAGTGTAAACAATTGTTGGTGAACCAAATAAATAAATAAATTATTTTTAGTCTATGCGAAACCTAAATATAGTTTGTTCAGAATAAGTAACTGAATCGATTCCAATAATTTTTAAACCATGTTATATTTTGTCCCAAAAATATTTAAAAAGGTTACAAGTTGGACACCGAGCGACACTAATTACCTATCGCAATCATTTAGGTACCTACTGCCAAATTATTATTATCAATGAGCTCCAGAAGACGCTGGCGCGCGTGCGCTTGCGCCGCTTGGTGACCACGTTTTTGTGCGGATAACCAGGTAACAGAACAAGCTTATTGCTTTGTGATTTTTCATGATCCAGTTTTGAAATTTTGTACATAGATTCTTTACATAAAAATATTAGACACGTGTTTCTGGTTTCGCTTATTAAATACTAAAACTAATGTTGAATATGTCGATATATTTTTTAAAAAGATGGCGTCGTCCTTTCCTTTCTGGCTGAAAGGGTTCAGACAAATAAAAACGCATTCAGGGGAAAAGAATGGCCGAAATAAACTTAAAAATGACAGTCTTTTTTATTTTAAAGTCGACACATTATATTACTTTGATAAGTTAAGGTTCTAAGAATTCAGGGCCAAGACCAGAAGGGTTCTTTGAAGAAACTATCAGTGCAGTTTTGAATGGACCTGTTCCGACAAGCTCGCAAGTGTCAGTCATCGTGTACCTCAACCCAATTTTCGGGAGCTCATCGACCCGTAAGTCTTTTTTGAGTAAGATTGAGCAGTCATATCTTTTAGTAAATTGCTTAACACATATTGCTCAGCTATTTATATTTCTGCAAGTGCTATTCGATTTGATGATATCAATATTATCTGTCATGATTGATCTGATCTTTATTATATTGTAATAAGACCTGTATAGATGTTATCATTACAGCTTGTTGAACTGTAAGTGGTAATTGCTACACGTGTGAGATAATTATGCGATATGAAATGTACGGGTTGTTACTTGAATTTTCAGTGGTTTTGCACTTAAATTACGTGATATGACAACTTAAAGACATGACCTTACAACTAACATGTCGTGCTGAAGAAATGGAGGTTGTTTACCAACAAAGTAACAGAGATTTGCTCCATACTCCAGCATCATCATCAAATTAACATCTCACCTATAACTTCAAGAAAGCTGGTAAAATGTGGCAGTCGATAACACTACCACATTTCGCCAGATATGTTTAAATCTCTTCGTAATAGGAGGCGAGCCAGGAGCCTATTGCCATCAACCGGTCTCAAATCCAGACTCTGTGGCTACTACTGAGAAATTTCCGTAGGAAAAACCCAATAACACCTTGCCCGACCCAGGAATCGAACCCAGGACCTCATACTTAGCAGTCGCGCTTACGACCACTAGACCGACGAGGCAGTCCAGTGTATTCATGAGTTACACGAATATAAAAAAAAACCAACCAATGTGCTGCCAATGTGCTTTTGTGCTTGAAGTGTTAAATAAATAAATATATGGGAAGAGCTGTTCCCACAGTACAATTGTTTATTTTCATGAGTACTCAAACTCCCTTAAAAGATGTACCTCGTTCAACCAGTAATATTGTAAAACATACTTCTTCCATCTACGACTACATGCAAAAATCAACCCAAAAAGAAAAATAAGACCTCAGAAATGTTACACCCTATAACTTTACAACGAAAACTGAATATAGTATTTGATCTCCAAATGGAATTGGGATGGATCGCGTCGCGATCACACTACACACAGACCTCTGATTAGACGTCTGCGCTAGAATACTAGGTAGGTCTTACCTGTCAGGGCAGACGTCTGGGGGAGTACTAAAACAATATTATGATTGGATTATGTTTCAGACGTCTCAAGTAATAAGTTTTTGGGTCAAAGTTCTTTTAATCAATGTCCTTCAGAACTTAATCTTTTTTGATTTTATAAAAACCGGGCTTGTATTCCACGAAAAATAAAAGTACATTCTTATTAGCATGACAATTTAAATTGAGTCAGCCCAAAAAATGGCGACGAGTTTGACACTTTCAAGGTGTCCCATCATTTGTGGGGCAACACCACATTTACACTCCAGGGCAGAATCCCACCTGAACAGGCCTGCCGGCCAACCTGTGTCCGGAGTCTATTTAAAGACTTCTAGGTCAGTCATGGCAACTCATGTCCAGGTGAAAGATTAATATTACCTTTTGTTAAAAGGCCCATGGCGATCAGTGGTGACCCATTGGTACAAATTATTTCATGTCAATGAGGAAAACAACATGCCTTAAAACCAAAAATTCGAAGACTATGGCCCACGTCGTGGATTATGGCCCACGTCGTGGATTATGGCCCACGTCGTGGATTATGGCCCACGTCGTGAATTCTGGCCCACGTCGTGGATTATGGCCCACGTCGTGGATTATGGCCCACATCGTGGATTATGGCCCACGTCGTGGATTATGGCCCACTGATCTACCACATCGCCGTTTTCACTAGTTACTAACTCTAGCTTTCGCGAATATACTTCTAATCAGCTTCAATGTATCCTTCATTTTATCAAGATCCTTATGAAAACCTAAATCCAAGACCTCGATCCGACGCCACGTCTCACAAACTATCTGTATGTTAATTTTCTTTGTACGCGCATCGCATAAGCTGAGTGAACTTCATCTAGAATAAGTCTTCAAGATCACGACTTTGAAGACTTTTCATTATAATTCTGAGAAAGAATCGACTTACGAGGTTAGATACCTACATCAAACTTTGGGAGATAATGGACCAGTTTTTAGATTAGATTTGAGTGTCAATAGATGGTATTATATTGGATTGGTAGTTATTGGAGGAGAGGAGTAGTTACATCTACATGGGTGAATATCAAATCAGCAAATTTTACGTGTCCACGTTGAGAATCGAGGTGTAAAATGATAGGATGTTTCTGATTTTTTTTATAGTGAACTACGTAACTTGGTTCAATTAGGGCCACATAATTTTTTTATAAGTGTATATAAATCATCAGGGAAAAAAAAATCGCCTTCAAATTCAAGTTTGGTGGCTTGTACCAGTTCCATTTTTTGATGTAATTGCGTTCACCAAAGTAACAATTTGAGGTACAATAAAAAATAAACAATTTTGTTAGTATATGCATTAGTCAAATTATCTAAAAACAATTAAACTAAATTATAAAATCTTATTTAAAAGCACAGGACACTCGATCAAAGTTTGTCCAAGCAAAAATCAATTTTTTTCTGGCACTTTTTCAACTTACTATAACATGAAGTTTCGTGCGTGAGCGATCAATCGCGTTATTTATTTCGCATATATCAGTCGTGCCATTAGTGCGATTAGTGTCAGGTGTGTGATTAGTGCGATGATTACCCTCCAAAAACATAAGTACTCGCCTTGGGCGGAACGGGGGACAAGAATTGTTCAATTTTTGGTGGATCGATTTACTGTTGATTTTAAAGTGTTATAATAGTAAGCTACATGCTATAGCTAATGATTTGGGTGACCCATAAATCAATGACATTCATTTAATTTTTTTTTGATAAGCTTTTATTTTTTATAAAACGTTGCCTCACACTAGGAATTTTCTGTGCTTGTCACAAACAATTTAACTAAAATGCTATAGGATTTTGGTTTAGTTGTATTTTCGATTAAAAAATCGACGTATTTACGACACGTTTACCTGGTGCCTCAGTTCGTAAGCATTTAAACATCAAGCAAAGTGATGTAGACCTGTCATATTGCGCCCATCCAGCGTCATCATCATCATTTCAGCCAAAAGACGTCGAGCGACGGTCATAAACCTCCCCGTCAAACGTCGTCAAATCGACCGGTACAGAGAATATTTGCAACTAAACAAGTGTCTTGACAAAAGCTATACAGATAATAAAATTCGCGTCCATGTATCTAGTTCAAAGGATAAAGGAAGCTAGCCATTTCTGCTTACTCGTAAGGAAATGGCACGGAGTCGTAACCAGGTTACAGTCAACACATAAAATACTCGACGATGTCATACAATCGTCCACTGAGGCTCTATTCTCTATGCTCTATTGTTACTGTAGCAAGCGTTATGATTGTAGGGTTGTTGGGAGCAAAGTGTAGCTGAAAATAGTACTGTTCAAAGTGGTGGTGGCATTTGTTTTCTTATACTGGCTAGACTGGTAGAAAATGCATGCATTAAATCCTCTTTTGAATGGGGTTTTAGTTGTGCATAAAAGTTATAAAAACTTACATAGCATGACGACACGCCTGTAGTCCTCAAAGCGTTAGAGGTGTCTTATAGTACACCCACATTTCACCAGTTATGTTTAAGTCCCATTTAATAGGGAGCGAGCCTATTGCCATCAATCCGGCACAAATCCAGACACCGTGGTTGAGAAATTCCTGATGGAAAACACCAATAACACTGCCCGATCCGGTAATCGAACCCAGTAACTCATGATCAGCAGCTTACGACGACTAGACCATAGAACAAGCAGATAATAATGAAATATTATGATCAATTAAAAACTGTTATTGGAAACAAATTATTATATAGTAGATGTTAGACTATGGCGATCTGAAATAAGCAAAACAGTTTTAAAGTCAAATAATTTCATTCATCACTTTGTGAATACACCACGTGTCAACCCTTACCGCAACAACCTTCCATTATTTAGCCACGTTTGTGAAGTAAAGCGGACGAACGAGGGTTACGGCTAGTTTTTATGGCCCACGGTTCGGCCACGGACCGGCCACGGTTCACCCACGGCTTTCATTGTCGGCCCATTCGAAGCCGCGATAAAGTTCATTGGACGTTATGACCATACGTTCTTCGAAGGTTCCTGGTTACCTGAGGAAGAAAGGCTTTTTTTCTTTTCTTTTTTTTGCAATTTTAAGGATATACGGCTTGCCTTGTTGGTAGGTTTAAGGTACGGTCGTTGGGGAAAGTGTTGAGGATTTTGATGGTTGGTTACATAGAAATAAGAAAAGGGTAAGTGTAATATGAAGGAATTATGGTATGAGGTATAATATGTTATGTTTTACCAGTCTGAAAATAGGGTGCAATGGACAATGGATGGAAATGGGTGTAACTAAGATTGTTAAATGTGGTTATATGTGGTCATAATTATTTTTGATGTTCATTTGTGTTATCAAATTGTCATGGTTTTAAAGCATGATGGAGATAATAACATCACGCCTGTAATCCACGAAGGGTGATGTTAGTATTTAAATTCTAAATTACTCTCATTATTGGTACCACTGCTTCGTTGGTCTAGTGGTCGCAATCGCCACTGCTGAGCATGAGATCCGGTTTGATTCCCGGGTCGGGCAAATTGTTTTTTTTTTTTACATCAGAAACTTCTCAGTAGCCTCGGAGTCTGTATTTGTGTCCGGTTGATGGCAATAGGCTCGCCCCCTATTAATTACTTAGGACTTGAACATAACTGGCGAAATGTGGGTGTACTATTAGTTACACCTCTGCCTAACCTTTTGGAGATAACAGGCGTGATGTTATGTATTGGTACCATAATCCCAATTTCAGAAAGTAAACTAAAAGCATCACAACTTACATCTTCACTTAACCAAAAGCAAAAATTAATAAGGCAAAACAAAGCATGGAGAGAAACAATTCACTTTTTTCAAAAAGGATTTATTATTTACATGCATTTTACAATTTTCAGTCAACAAAGGCTTGCCCGCGAGGGGCGCTGCGGATGTGACGTCGGTAGGATCGGAAGTCGACGCTCCCGCTTGCCTGGAAACCTAGTAGGGACACTGGAACCATTTTCGCAGTTTTGAGCAGTATTTTTTGCATTCATTTCTGTTATACTTTTGCATGAAAGGAGTCTTTTCAATGAATAAATTGAAAGTTTGATCAAGAGTGATCAAGTGGACATTTCAGCATGATAAATAATCCTTACTAATTTCACGATAAAGTTGACTTCCAAGCCACATGGACAAAATTATTTTGGTAAATATTCCGTACTATTTTTGTGAAAGTTAATTTTTCAAGCATAAAGGAGAGTAGGAAGGCACACTAACAGACCATTGACCTGGGTAAGGACTCAGGATTTAAAAAAAAAAAAAAAAAAAAATCATATGAAAAAAAAAAAAAAAATTGTATTTTTTATTCCGTAAATACGTTCTGTGGGATAATTTAGATACTCAATCAATTATCAATAATCTTAATACCCAAGAAAGTGATTACATAATTAATTAATTAATTAATTAATTTTAATTATATGATAATTTATTTTGACATTTTAATTTATTCTGATTCGGTTATGTATTTTATTTTTGACTTTTTAATTTAATTCAATAATGTTTCTATTTAATGTAATGTAATTCTGTTTTTGGCTATAATTTATGTGTTTGCGTTTGTATTTTTTGTCTATTTTTGGTTTTTATATGGGTCTTGGACCTGAAATAAATGGAATTATTATAATTGTATGAAGTCCCTGTCTCCTGTGCTAGGTGATAGGCTGTGACAGGAGCCAGTGCCCTCTCCCAAGAGGAGATATTACAGAATCTGCACTACATAGTATAAACCAAAGTTGTATCTCGCTGTCTGTCCCTATGTATGCTTAGATCTTTAAAACTACGCAACGGATTTTGATGCGGTTTTTTTAATAGATAGATTGATTCAAGAGGAAGGTTTATATGTATATATTGCATCCGTGCGAAGCAAAGGCGTGTCGCTAGTATGCAATAAGATTAACAAAAAATAAAACACAGAGTACATTCACGCCAAGTCGCTGGGAAATTATATTATTTTTTAAAGTCAAGGATTCTATGAATAACTAATCTTCTTAATTTGCGTTATCTTTATTATAGTAAACTTCCTTATACAGGAATGTTATACAAGGCACAATTTGAGATAACACGATACACAATTACACATATTCACGAAGTTCTGGGAATTCATGAATACGGTCTTTTATGAAATTGTATACGCTCTCTGTTATAAAATTTCAGTAATAAATACGGTAATACAGTAAAGCGTTGAAACAAAAATAACACAACATCACGCCTGTAATCCCCGAAGGGTTGAGCAGAGGTGTACCTAATAGTACACCCACATGTCGCTTGTTATGTTTAAGTTAACTGTAATAGGGGGCGTGCCTATTTCCATCAACTGGACACAAGTACAGAGTTTGCGGCTGCCACTGAGAATTTTTTAATGGAAAAACCCAATTACACTTTGCCTGACCTGGGAATCGAACCTGGGACTTCATGCTAAGCAGTCGCGCTTGCTACCCCTAGACTAATGAGGCAAAGCCAGGAAAAAAGTAACAATGCTAAATAATCTAATTTGACCAAACAAACTTGTCAATTCCACTACAAACTTTTGTAATTGTATAACAAATGACTCTTCAGTGTTGCCGACACACAAAAATACATCATAAATTCTCAAACTTTTTTATATGGAAAGTATAAATAGAATTTATGCAATAACAACACTGGTGTATTCATGATTTTTGGATGAGTTTTTATTGTGTCTATTTGTTTTTTATTTAGGTTCGTTGGCAGAATGTAATTTATTTAAAAAACTATTATTTGTAAGCGAACGTGGATCAACACGATTTCATTATTTATTTAACACTTAAAGCACAAAATACAGATGCAGACTTAATGCCATAGGCATTTTGTACCAGTCAACCTTTGGGTGATACAGAGACAAACAGTGGTAAAATATTTATTATTTTGGACTAAGATAATTATTAAAAAGTTGTACAAAAATACTCTAAATATACAGGGTGGATAGTGGAATACTTTCAATGGGACAGTAAGGGGAACTTCCTTAACCGTTGCAGATACTCGAAAATAGTCTTAGGGGACTAAATATCCATAATTTTTTTGTGAAATTTTGATCACCATTCAGTTTACAGTTAGCAAGAAAATGGCCATTGTACACAAAACATTTTTTGATGCCAATCGATCCTGTTTCTAATACTGATCAAAAACTTCGTACCAACCATCGTTGGAGTATTAAAAGTCCGAAATCGCAAAAGACCACTTTCGTGTAGCTGCAACGGTTAAGGTAGTTCCCCTTACTGCCCCGTTGAACGTATCCACCCTGTATATCAATTTCATATTTTAAAGAATCGAACATCTAAGACCTAAGTGAGTACCAAAAACCTAGATACCATATTTTTAAATGGAAGCCTAAAATGTACCTTATCCCAATAGAATTACTCGTGTAAATGGTAAAGGTCAGGTTTTCCTCAAGGACCCGATTTTAATCTACCTAAAACAGTTCCCAAAAAAAAATGCTCAGAGAAAAAGAAAAAGGATTTTTGTTCAAGGAATTTCCTTGAATTGTAAAACGCGAAAACCATCCTGTTCCTTACAAAAAAGTTAAAAAAAAAAAACAATCTTATTATTAAGAACTAACCACCAAAACCTCATTTTCAGTAAACAAAAGAGCGCAGAAATAAAAGAAGGCAATCCTTGTTGGCTGTCAGAAAAAATGTTAATTTCTTTCGGATTGGCGATTTACAAATAAAAAACTTCTCAGTCGGGCCCCGAAGTTGGAACAACTTGTGACGCAGTACTTTGGAGTATAATTATTTGGGACGAGGTCTCTCGAATGAATCGTGAGTGATTCCATTATGGCGTTACATTGGTTTTCTCGAATTATTACCGGATTTAAATAATGGACGAAGTTTGTGTTCTGATTATTAGGTTATGTTTTTTTTAGGATGTTGTGATAATTTTCGAGGTTGTGGTTTGTTTTTAATTATAAAGTAGTTTTACTAATCTGTAGATCCTCTTGTGATAACAGTAGTGTAGGTATTTTACTGCCTCAAAGAAACTTTTCCACCCTAGTGGGGTAAATGTTTAACATAATATATTCACATGGACACAAAACAAATACTAAAAATGGTAATATCTCGTCTTCAGTGTTATTGATAGTGTTAGTCACCATGCCAAAAAAAAAAATGTATACTTACATGGGTACGTCTTTCATTTTGATGATCAAGAACATTTATCGCGTAATTTACGCTTTCAATTTAATCCAGGTTATTTACTATCTGCGTGCCAAATTTCATCCAAATCGGGTCAGTAGTTTTTTCGTGAAAGACTAACAAACATCCAGACATCCATGCATCCATACATCGTCACAAACTGTCGTATTTATAATATTATTAGGATAATTACTGGTCCTTTTTTAACGAAACATTTGCCACAGATATAGAACATGGAAATGGAAAATTCAAAAAAGTAGATTATAGTCACTTATCTATGTGCCGGGACATTAAGACAGCATTCCATTCCTTCTTTATGTCCCTAAGTGATCTTAGCTTAAGCCTATTTTTATTCTCGTTTGCAAGCAAAAGGATAACGCAGGCTTCGTTGAAAATGGACATCATAGATATCAGTCATTTGAATAATTTTGGCTCAGTATCAAATATAATTGAGTAGAAAAGGAGGCAGAATGCAAAAAATTCGCTACTTATACGTGATTTTAATAAAACTTGAGTGGATCAGAGAGTTCTATGAAGGTGGCAGGAGTAAGGCACAAAATGATTGTTGACAATCCATTTAAAATGGCCTGCACTCGACGGAAGAATCGACATAATGACAGATTTCTTTTGTTGATCTGTCATTTTGTCGATTCTTCTGTCGACAAAACTCGTATCTCCGGTGGTCCTGCTACGCGTGCTGCTGTGCAGTTTTTATATAACTTATACAATGAAAGTAAAATCAATTTGCTATCGGTATGGTACCTACTGTATACTAACCTTATCTTAAAACGGTGAAAGAATACATCGTGAAGATACCAGCATGACCTAGAACCAAAAATTCGAAGACCCGTGACATCAACCAACCCGTGCACACGGCGACACATCAAGTTATACATATCCAGTATAACCTGACCTTGCTTAGTATGAGCTTCCCGAACAATGAGAGATCAGCTTAATTTGGTTTCGCATAGCTTGATTGGTCGTGCGTACTACACTCGCGTGTTGGATAACGACCCACATCAAATAGAAGGTACGTTAAAAGCTTATTGTACTTATGCTATGGTAGTCATTGTTATGTGGGCACACAAAGATCGACAATGCTACTCATATTTACCCTCTCTCAACTCGAACACAAAAAGAAAAATAACAACACAACTCAAAGTCAGTACACAAGCCGCCCTACATTCAGCTTCATCATTGAAATAATTCAGTAACTTCTGATGGGCTCTCATTAGCGGCTGTCATTTATCATTTCTGCGCTCCGTCACTGCGCCGGGGTAAACTTTGAGAATCACAAAGACATTTGACATGTATACTGAGTGGAAAATTCTATGTATCCGCTGTGTCAGGCCGCCGCGGGGGTCTGAATTGGAAGAAGTTTGAGTGACGCTGGATTGTTCAATTTGATGCGTAATAAGTTGTGCGTCGCGATGGTAATTTTGTTTTATGAAAGTTTTTGTTTTGTTCAGGGCTTATTTAAAGTGGGTTATTTGACTCGAGTGAGATATTTACTATTAATTTTGTGTTGGGTAAGGGGCGGATGTTCGAATGTGTGTGTGTGTCGTTAGAGCGTAATTGCGAGCTTTTATTTCAAATAAATTATAAGTGAAAGAAATCGTAATGGGTATTTATTTACGGAGGAGTACCATGTCTCGTATTATAAGAGATAATCAAGTGAATAGGCGATGTGGTGAGTTGGGCGAAATACAACGCGTAGTTGCGGCGCACGCGCCGCGCTTTCGGGTAGTCCGGACAAATGATCACGTATTGATACGATGATTAAGACACGGCCATACAGTCATAATCATCTTAGCGTTGCATGCTCTATCTCGATCATTGTTTATTCCTAATTTGTAGTAATTAATCACTATCATCATCTGCTTAGCCTTTTCCCAACTATGTTGGGTTCGACTTCCAATCCAACCAGATGCAGCTGAATACCAGTATTTTGAATGGAGCCATTGCCTATCTGACCTCCACGACTTCCACAAACGAGTTATTATCCTTTGGTAAGACTGGTTGTCAGACTTTCGGGCCACTGACTGCCTGTAATGACTGTCAAGATATCAAGTAATTAATGATTTAGCTTCAATTGAACCAAACCCAATTTCGGTAGATAACCATTTGTCAGCTGGCCTTCCACTACAAAATTGCCATTCCTTCACACAAACACTTCCTTATATTTATCCTCCAATTCTAAACATTTTCTTTTTATATTCCTTATTGGACAACGTCGGCATCGGAGCGAGATTACGAAAATATTTTTTATTGACACACACCGACCGATTGAATTGACAAATATGAACCCATAAACAAGTTACTGCGCTGCGCGGACATATGGACGTGGAGGATGGCGGGAATGTGCTTTATGACCGAATGGAATGATTGAGTGGTTAACGTAGAGATTTCCGATTGAACACTGCGGAATACTGGAATTATGGGATATTTTTTTTCTTGTTAATATGAACCACCCAATGATTTCTACGATAGACAGTCAAAGGACTTTGTAATGACGGCCCCGAACCAGTCACTGCTGGGTATAGATCTCTTTCTACTGCCAGATAAATAAGTGTAACGATCAGCAAAATTTATTTAAGTATACAGTTAAACGGACTCGTTTAAATGATTTTAACTGGGCTTGCCTGTATCTTGTTGAAACGGATGCTCACTCACTGCGCACACCTATACACTGTTAGGAGTCACTGTCAAGGTAAACACTTGAAGACACCTCATTATCTACGTTACAGAGTGTTTGTTTGAAGATAGAATACCGACCTTGACGACCCGTTGGGGTCTATAACCGTGTATCAGAAAAGAACTTACCAACACCTGGTCAGACAGGCAGGCAAAATGGATGACCTAAACTTAGCATGAACATAGGTTGAAGAAAAGATGGGGCTATAACACACTGAATAAAGTTTTTCACCATAATTTTACGGAGCAGTATGTCCCAAAACACTTGAGCGCGTCCTGCCGCTCTGGGTAAATTCAATTCCGAGACTTAATCATAAAAGTTTTTGAATAAACAATGTGCGAATCGAATAACATTCCACTTACTTAAGCCCAAACTTATAAAAGTTACTTTTAGGATACAAAAAAAAAGATAAATATTTATGCGATTATGTTTGCGGACTGTTTTCTTTTTTAGATTATCTTAGAATACTTTTTACTGTTGAAAGTTTGATAACAGGTGGGCAGGGGAATAAACAATTGTTACTTATTGCTGCTTAAAACACCCAAGGGATTGCTGAAACGTTTTTTACCTAAGAGACAAAATACGTGTAATGTAACCGGCAGTCAGACGAGCGTTTCAAATAGAAACAAAGCAATGGTGATTTCTGGTTACAAAGGAAACTGTGGCGTTGTTTCCTGTAACTATCATCTACAAAAAGTATAAAGGGTGTAAATAGACCCTTAACGAAGCCGAAAAGTACTTGTTCTCCCTGTCTTTGCGATATTTTTTTTGTTCTAGACCATACCTGGGAACCATACCTTATGGAGATATTGGGGTTACCGTTCCAACTTTTTCAAAAGTTTTTTTTAAAATACATGTTTTTAATGTAATATCTTTAAATACTTCCACGACCCCCGTAATATTCAATCCATCCATCAGCACAATACTTTCAGTGTGTTCCATCGAGTCCTACCGTAAAACGTGATTCATCACTCCAAAAAAAAACTCGTTTCCCAGCGACAATTTTTGCGTAAAGTTACTTAGTATATCAAACGCCTGGGTGTCACCACTGCGAGGACCGCCCGGAGGACACGGTTGAGCATACGGTGTAGGACTGCCCCGCTTGGGCAGAGCACCGCCGTGTCCTCACGGCGGCGATAGGCAGAAACCTCTCGCGCCCGGCATTGGTCGAGGCCATGCTGCAGGGCGAGACGGGGTGGGAAGCGGTCGCCTCCTTCTGCGAAGCAGTCATGCTCGCGAAGGAGGAGGCGGGCCGCGTGAGGGAGAGGACAGCGTTCTCCCTCCACCCCAGCCGCAGTGGTAGACGCCCACGGCGCCGGAAGTCGGCAGACGATCTCCGGCCACCGTAGGCGCGGGCATGCGGGCGGCGAGTAATGGGCGACTCGCTGTCCAACCATGGACCATGCCCGGGTCGACGGCGCGTTGTGCTCCACGCGCGCCTCAAAGAGTGTCAGCATAATGACGGGGCCCCCCTCTCTAGGGCCAAAGCCTGCCGGGGTCGCGGCACTTATAGAATTACCGTGACCCTGGAACATAAAGGGCTATTGAAGGACATCGTGGATTTTAATCAGTACAAGTCCGACAGTCCCTCCCGCTCTGCCCTGGGTGGGAGGACTCATGATTTTACCACGATAAAAAAAAAAAGTTACTTAGTTTGATGTACAGAATGCTTGGTTGACGGCTTCGTGAAGGGTCCGTTTACACCCTGTATCTGTCTATAGCTCATTGATGATAAAAATCTCCATAAAACAAAATACACTCCATTTTCAATTACCAAAGCACACGGTACCTTGTAACAACAAACCTACTTACGTAAACATACCTGGAAATGCACACATAATTACGTACATTCGCGTAGACAAGTGAACACATACATTGTACAGTCGTGCACTACGTTTTCGTAAACAAGGCTTGGTACAGAACAGCGTCAACAAGCGTTGTTGATACTGCCTTAAAGCCACGTACGTGTGTACTGGGCTTAAAGATTGCTGCGCCTAATGCAGTCTGTGTAGATCCAGTGGCTCCCAAACTTTGACAAGGGACCATTTTGATGATTTTTTTTGTAAGCAGGGACCATAAGGTTCTAATAAAGAAACTTGTGATGTCACGGTCGGTCAATAACCAACCTTGTACCTGGTAGAAACTGCGAATATCCCTTTGAATATGCCTTTGTCTTCAATTTAAAAGTAACATGGACTATTATTATACTTGTATTACACTGGTGCAATAGAAAACAACATTTAAACAGAAAAAACTTAAACTGTCACTTACGGGATATCTTCCGTGATTGTTCATTATTTCGGCGCTGTTGCAAGCGCCATGATCGCGGGTTGAATATCGGGAGCTCAAAATAATGAACAATCACGGAAGATATCCCGTAAGTGACAGTATAAGTTTAGTTGTAAACCGTGAAAGCTTAAAACAGTGATTTAAACAGAAAATTTAATTTTTGCATCATTTTGTTCTTCAAAAAAGGTTTCTTTAAATATGTCATTTTAAACCTCTGACGACCAGTCTTACCAAAGTATATCGTATTGACCAGTACTAACTGGGTTGTGGACCTCAGATAGACAGTCGCTCCATGCAAAATACTGGAATCAGTTCCATCCGGTTCGACTGAAAGCCGGCCTCAACATACTTGGGAAAAGGCTAGGCAGATGATAGTAATGATGTAATTTGAAAGTTATGGCAGACCGTGTATTACCTCTTGCGGACCACGGGAGGTCCGTGGGCCATAGTTTGGGAACCAATGGTTTACATGGAGCTGACAGGACAGAAAATGATTATGTAGCTTGTACCTGCAACGTGTTTGCACTGACCAAGTACAAGTGTAGGCTTAAAATGTTCTATGTCAGTCAACGAAGATATGTGCCAGAGATTTGTCGAGGAAATTCTACACATAGTTGTATTTTAGAAATACGTAAAGAAAAAAAGGGAATTTTTAAAGTAATTGTTTATTTTTATTGAGTGCAAATATCTGAATGTGTTTTTGTATGTGATTGAAACAATGACTGAATACTATACTCGTACATATATTTGCCAGAATTTTATATGATATGATGGTAGTAATAACACGAGCAGTTTTCCAAATGTGCGAATTTAGTTACATCATTCATTGAATTACTTAATAAATAGTAATTTTTTCATAAATATTCCAACAAGGCATCGAACTTATGACCAAACCATATTGGCATACCTTTGGCATATTGCCATATTACTCGAAGCAATTAAATACACATTACCTTTGTTCACGTCAGTTATTTGGTAAAATTCCAATATTTTAAATTCCATTCCACGCATTGAAATTCCAATTAAACGAACAAAACTTAAAAGCTCATAATCAAATAAGTATTTTAAATTATTACCACAGTACATTAAAATTACGAAATAAATTATGTTTGCTTGTGAAATTGAGTTAATTTAAAGTTTTAATTTAATTTCGAGCAATTGGCGATTCAATGGGCATATGAAATCAGTTATAATGACAGCTTCCACTATTACGTAGATACGGCAATATGTTTGTCTGTATTGCGAATAAATTAAAGAAAAAAAAATCCGGCCAAGTGCGGGTCGGACAAGAGGGAAGCCCCCTTTAATTTTATTTGTTTTAATTTGTTTTAACAGCAAGAGAAATACAAATTCTGTGAAAATTTCAACTATTTACCTATTACGGATCATGAGAAACAGCCCGCTGACAGACGGACGGACGGACGGATAGCGGAGGCTTAGCAATAGGGTCCCGTTGGTTACCCCTCGGGTACGGAACTCTAAATTCAACAACTTTACCCTCTATTTGCTTAAATTTACTTAGTCAATCTAAATCAATTTCCTCAGGCAGTCGCTCTATGTAAAATCATATTATCTAGACCAGTTAGGCGATTGACCTCCACAACCTAGTTACTAGATAAAGTTATAACGATAAAGGCGCGTACCCACCGCAGCGCACGGATAGGCTACGCACGTGTATTTAGCTTCGCTGTGCAAGAAAATGTATGTGATTGTGTCCACTGCAAACCACGGACACGCTATGCATCAATTGGCGTCATTAGTACATGCGTGGCTTGCTCGAATAAGGCGCTCACACAGCGCAACGCTGTAAACGCCATGCACGCTGTGCACACGAATATTAACCCACGACTATGCCGCGGTAGGCCACGCACGCTACAGTTGTACTTAGTTGTGGGTGTGTAGTGTGTACAGCAGTGGAAACGTAGACCCACGTTGTCAAACAAATGAAGCCACGCAGCTAAAATTCGCCGCGTGCACTGCGTGCCCGTGCACATCATGCGCCGCGGTGGATTTGCGCCTTAACCCTTGGCAAGACTGGTAGTAAAGTTTTGGGCTTCTGCCTAGCCCTAACGACTGTCAAGAATATCCGGAAACACATTGCTACTGACACCCGGAAACGGCTTAACGTACTCTCCGAGCCACACTTGGGTTTCGGGATGTAATGAATGGTCACCCATCCACGGACCATCGCTTTACCTTGTAGACCGACTTATGCTGCTGTTACTACTAAGCCACGAGCTCACAAAAAGCAAGGCTTCTGAGAATAATAAAAGGCAACGTTTTACAACAGCAGTCAGTATTAAAGAATTCAGAGAAAATAACGTTTTCAAAGTAAAACAAACCAAGCTTTATAAGCTGCTTACGTGGCGACGCGAGCTCAGACTTCCATTTTGTTCTCTAATAGTCGATTGGGGACAAAGAATCCAATATACGAACGGCTAGAAATGAAAAATCATTTTTCGAAGTATTGTCTGTTCATAAAATATTTAATGTGGTTCTGTAAATATTAACTGCCTACCAGCTCACCCACATTTCGCCAGTAATGTTTTAAGTCCCATGTAATAGGGGGCGAGCCTAATGCCAATCAACCGTGCACAAACATTTTGTCTTTATTTTATGTTTTAAAATACTTGACTACCTCGTTGGTCTAGTGGTCGCAAGCGCGACTGCTGAGTACGAGGTCCTGCGTTCAATTCCCAGGTCGGGCAATGTGATATTGGGTTTTCTCACGATGTTTTCCTTCACCATTTTGAGAGCAGTGGTGATGAAATAAATTGCACAGTAATGCGCCTGCCTGGCTTCTAACCCACGATTTACTGCTCGTAAGTCAGGGCCGCGACCACTGGGCCTCCGCTGCTCCTTAAAAAAACTGCTTTACTTGTTTAAAAAAATATTTTCAACTCAACGAAAACCCGCAAGTAAACAGTTAGCTCCCTATTAAACTGACGTTTGTCCCATTGATATGCAAATCGTGCACCCCTGAATATCGACGCCATTTTGTCGACCGTGCTTTGTTAGCCAATGAGGTATTACGACGCTTTTCATCGTTGATGAATCTATTGTTGGACTTATTACTATAACCTTTGATTTAATTCTTATCAGGGTTTTTACATTGCTCGCAGAACGGATGGCCGATTGGGCCGAGAAGTTCTGGAGTAGCGACCGCGAACAGGAAGATGTTGCGTTGGAAGGCCTCCCACTGGGTGGACCGATGACCTGGTAAAGGTTGCGGGGATCCGCTGGATGCGAATCGCACGGGACCGGTCAATGTGGCGGCACTTGGGGGACGCCTATGTCCAGCAGTGGACGTCTTTCGGCTGAAATAATGATGATGATGGTTTTTAAATCATGTTCTAGTTATACATTGCAACTAATTTCCAATCTTTGCAACCCAATTACTAAAACCTAATTACTGTGTTCCCAAGTGTCGTAGGATTTGCGATCAAATCAAAATCTCTATTTGCTTTTAAGGTATGTATTACACCCCGTAGGCACGCTTACCGCAAAAGAGAGAAAAGGGTTCCTCATTCAGGCGCGATATATACAGAAACGACGTAAGGTGAAGGCGTGGCGCAGGCGCAGCGCAGGCGTGGAACGGATAAGGAAACGAAAAAATGGCGTGCCTGCGCCGCGCCGCTTGAATGTAATTCACGACACGTCACCTTCGTACATTTTGTATGAAAACATTTTGAAGCGGATTCATGCCTGCGCTGCGCCTTCACCTTACGCCGTTTCTGTATAATTCTCACCTGAACGACAAACCCTTTCCTTTAGGTTACTAAGAACGAGGTTTGCTTATCAATACTCTGAAATAATCCTCATAAGAAAGAGATATTGTTCTTAGCACAAGGCTACCTTTATATTCTCAGACCAGACTCAATTCTAGTCCACACAAAGATTTATCCTGTGAACGGTCGAACTTCATTATTCATCATAATGCCTCTGCCCTCATCCCCATTTATTTGGGCTCGGCGCAGCATATCTTCTTCTTCCATACTTGTCTATTATTTACACTATTATTTTAGAATTACAAAAATAAAATTATGATTACTGAATCTCCCTCATCTGCCTAGCCTTTTCCCAACTATGTTAGGGTCGGCTTCCAGTCTAACCGGATGCAGCTGAATACCAGTATTTTACATGGAGCGACTGCCTATCTGACCTCCACAACCCAGTTAGTACTAGGTAATGCGATACCCCTTGGTCAGACTGGTTGTCAGACTGTTAGGGCCACTGACTACCTGTAACGACTGTCAAAGATCTACAATGACAGCCGGGACCAACGGCTTAACGTGCTTTCCGAGGCACGGAGGAAACTCGGTATGTAATGGGTGGTCACCCATCCACAGACCAACCTAGGCAAGCACGGCTTAACCTAAAGATCGACCCAAGCGGCTGTTATTATTTAGCCACGAGCTCCTCCTGATTACTGAATCTCTATGAACCACATAATGGTCCTAACTCACAAGTGACCACTTAATAGAGTAAAATGAAGGTTGTACTCGTTCCCCACATTAATAAAGCGGTAGTTGAAAATACAGTGCGATTTACGAGGTGTCGGCGACCGGTGGGGATATACGGGACGACATTGCGAACAGGACCGCTCTGAGCGAAGCTCCTAAAGCTTTTAACACCCTAATAATAAAATGAGACAAGAACACACTTATTAGATCCATTAGTAACAATGAACGAGACAGAAATACATCTTCTCTATCAACTTTCGAGTATGATTAGATTTGGTCTTGCCCCAGTTGTAAGCCCAGCCAGAGCGTTGGGCCTTGTGCTGAGGCCTAGCAAAACGACTGTCACAAACTTAACAGTTGAAAAAAAAAATACCACCAAAAAAAAAGAATGTAAAAAAGAAACAAAACCTTCCAAATAAATCTTACCGTGACCGGTACGATTTATTTGGAAAGTATTTCTTACTTAGTACCAGGTTATAAGTGACTGAGAGAGTATCGTTGTCTCACAAGGCATACGCTGCCAGCTAATTGTTTAGTTTACTGTTCACTTAGCAGAGTGTGTGGCGTGATGCGCCTGTGCGGCGGCCTTCCTCATTTGTGTCAGGACGTTGCTGAGTTCCTCACGCTTCCTCTTGGCACGGGTGTGTGCCCGACGACGCTTCAAGTATTTCAGGGCACGCTTGTCTTTTGAGACCGTAAGCAACTCCACTGCCCTCTTCTCATACTGAACGTGTCCTACAACCTCACCGACCAGGTTACTAACGAACTTGGAGTGCTTAGTTTGAAGACCCTTTAGCTTGGCGGGTCTGATTTTGATGTCTTTGTCAGTAGTACCCTTCCTGCCGGCGGATATTTTTGTGTTTTTGAACCGAGGAGCCATGATTTCGGATTGACAGTTTCGACCAGAAAGGCTAATGCATACAAGACTGTATACAGGGTGTAAGCAGACCCTTCACATAGCCGTCAACCAAGCATTCTGTGCATCAAACTTAGTAACTTTACGCAAAAATGATTGCTGGGAATAGAATTTTTTTTTGGGGTGAAAAATCATCACGTTTTACGGTAGGACTCCATGGAAAGCACTCAAAGCATTGTGCTGATGGATGAATTGAATAGTACGGGGATCGTGGAGGTGTGTAAAGTAAAAATCTTACATTAAAAACATATATATTATTAAAAAAAAACTTGTGAAAAAGTTGGAACTTTGACCCCCAATATCTCCGTAACAAGAAGGTTCCCAGGTACGATCTAGAACAAAAAAAAAATCGCAAAGACGGGGAGAACAAGTGCCTTTCGCTATGTTAAGGGTCTACACCCTTTATACTACTCCAACTAAGCCCATTCAAGCACCTTTATCTAGCTACAACATCCTTCTCAAGACTTACAAAGTTCACGTCCAGAACACCGACCCATGTTTCCGTGAAGGTTTCCTCGCGACGTCATAACTAAGGTTTAATTGCCGGCGGCGTATCCGAGCCCCAAGGAGCTGCATTAAATTTTCCTTAATAATAACTTGTCTAGCACTCCGTCCAGAACTACAGTGAAGAGGTGGGTTACCTAATTACTTCATATGTAGATGAAATGTATGAAAGTTTTGTCACAATAATAGGGATGTTTCCTGTGTAAAAAAAATATGATTCTATTTAGTCCGTCAGCTAGATTATCGAAAAATATTGGATACGTATTTTTTGTTTTATCAAATCAATATCATGAGTGGGGGCCTGTGACGTCACTTTTCGGTAAAAAGTGTACGGAAGTGACGTCTTCATTTTTAGTTTTCGTGAAAAAAGAAAAAATACGTGTCCAATATTTTTTGGAAATCTATCTGACGGACTAATTAGATTTTTTCAGGAAACATCCCTTTTGTCAGTGGTGAAACATTACATAACATAATTATGTGTGGTTCTTGCTTGAAAGACCATCTCACACTTATCTGGACGGTCGTCATTTGTCTTGATCAAGATTTTGTCTGGACTTTTAAAGAGACTGTGACCTCTCATTTTTTTTCGGCTGTTTCCCTCAAAGTAATCAGGTACGAAACACCGGCCTCATATAGTCTAAATTAAAAATATTTTGACCTGTAAGGTCAAAATTACAAAATAATCATCATTAGACTCATCACGACTGTATTTTCCAGATCTTTGACAGTCTTTACAGGTAGTCAGTGGTCCGAAAGTCTGACAACCAGTCTTAACAAGGGGTATGATATTACCCAGTACTAACTGGGTTGTGGAGGTCAGATAGGCAGTCGGTCCATGTAAAACTCTGGTATTCAGCAGCCGGTTAGACTGGAAGCCGACCTCAACATAGTTGTGAAAAGGCTCGGCAGATGATGACCGTATTCTCCAATGCCAGTGGTGAAACATTTTTTATCAGTGTACTACAATGCTAGTCGCTTGGGAACATTGTTTAAATGAAAACACTTTGTAGACGGCAAATCAACGTCTTGATTTTGTGGTCGAGCAATGCAAAATATTTTTATCAATTCTCAAGGCATTCAAGGACCAAAACCTTTAAGAACCAATATCTCAAAATGAAACACTAAGATGGCATTTTTAAGAACCACTTAAACAAACTTTTGACAAGAAAAACTGTAAAATCAGGTCTAATAGCCTACCAGGACATATCAATCAGACCAACACAATACTCTTAGGTCCCATTTATACCCAAACTGAAAAATACCCAGAATTTATCACGAAATTACCCACCAATCTTGTCGGAATAGGTCAAAACTTTATAAACGAGACTCAAAGGGCCAGTAGACCTAGATATAAACCACACAATGCTAATAAGGTAAACATAATGTCCCTCACAAACGCAGCAGTGATTCGTCTTCAAGGCTCGGGAAGCATTCGTCTTGCAAATCCTTACGTTTAATCATACGAGGCAATTTTGGCTCTGGGGCGAGACGGGGAGGGGGGTGACGTCACGCAGTTCATTTGCGGATCTCAGGGTGAAATGTTGTGGTGTGTACTGATTTTTTGGGGGAGATACTAAATTATTAGATACCTCCAGGCAAACACACATTTAAATTAGACTGATGGTTGACAGAATGGTGAGCCACAAAAGAGATGAACGAAAGGCATATGGCTGAGATGAGAATGCTTAGGGGGACGTGTGGTGTCACGCGGATGGATAAAATAAGGAATGAGTACAAAAGAGGCTGTCTAAAAGTGACGCCGGTAACTGAAAAGTTGTGTGGTAATCGGTTGTCGTTGTATGAGCATGTGATGCGGAGGAATGAGGAAAACGTAGTGAGGAAAGTATTGAGTATGAACTTGGATGGGTATAAGAGTAGAGGAACACCAAAGAAACGATGGATGGACTGTGTAAAGGATGATGTCGGAGATGTCGAGTAATAGAGAAGTTTGGTAGAAGAAGACATGCTGCGCCGACCCATGAACTGGGACAATGGCAAGAGAATGATGATGGGTACAAAGTGTACATAATCTACTTGCAATTACCAAGTACGTGCCTGTACTGTGTGTCATTACTTTATTCTATAAAGTGCTTTAAACCTATTTGGTACAGGCGTAATAAATCGAAGTATTGGACCACATGCCTACCTAAAAAGTACAGCATTTCAGTAACTGTAAAGTAACCTCAAATCATAGATATTTCTTGCTTCAAAACATTTACTACTAACATGTTACAACCACTTTTAAAACTACTGAAACACTCAATATTTACCAACAACTGAAGTAAACTTACAGTTTTTCTGTGAAGCAAAATTTTCACTTTATTATTTCTGCAGTCGAAAATTTGAAAACGCACGTTTTGCGCTCTGGTGCGTTTTCGGATTTTTGAAATCAAAACACACACGACGATTCAAAGGCATTTGTTTTGATACACAACCCACCAATTCGTCTAAACCTTTAACCCCAGCTTAAACCTTTGTACACAACACAGTAAACAGAATACACAGAAAAAGTACACAGAATACACACCTGCCGTTATATTTGTGTAAGGGATAAAATTGTGTGTATTCGGGAGTGACAGGCTTTGAAATTTAAAGCCAAAGTTTTACAAGCCAATCCTGTTGCTGTGTTAAAAAGTACAAACGAATGGTTTGAAAAACAGAATAATTATTGAACGGTTGCGGCCATATTTAGTATAACAATACACAACGTTGCTGGATCCAAGACAGTAAAATTGTTTCTCTGGGACTTCGTCGAGCTTCATTGTCTTGGCCTTTCATGGTGGTCGCCACTGTCAATTCTGGCTTTCAGGAGTTGCAATGGTGTGGGGGGATTGTCCCAAATCGACATAATCTATCAAAAATACATATTTGCCTCATTTTTACGGCAAGTCATGTTAATGATAGCAGAAAAAAAGCTCTGAAAACAACACTTACAATTGTCATAACGACAGCTGTCACCGGTTTTACTTAAGAAGGCCCTGATGGTCAAATGTTGCATGTCGTGATAATCCGAAGGATACACACATTTTAAAAGCCCAGGGTCCGCATGCCCTTTCATTTCGGTATCATAGTCATAATTAAAAATGAGAGGAGCTCGTGGCTAAATAATAACAGCGGCTCGGGTCGATCTTTAGGTTAAGCCGTGCTTGCCTAGGTTGGTCTGTGGATGGGTGACCGCCCATTACATACCGAGTTTCCTCCGTGCCTCGGAAAGCACGTTAAGCCGTTGGTCCCGGCTGTTATTTGTAGATCTTTGACAGTCGTCAGGCAGTCAGTGGCCCAAAAAGTCTGACAACCAGTCTTACCAAGGTGTATCGTATTACCCAGTACTAACTGGGTTGTGGAGGTCCGATAGGCAGTCGCTCCATGTAAAATACTGGTATTCAGCTGCATCCGGTTAGACTGGAAGCCGACCCCAATATAGTTGAGAAAAGGCTAGGCAGATGATGAGTCATAATTAAAAATGGAAGAACATGTCTTATTTGTTGTCTGAATTACAACTCCCAACCTCACTGCTACGTGATAAATGCGGGACAAAACCACGATTTTTATACACTTTGCTAAAATGTTGAACATGCCATAGTAAAATCGCCCTTAACGCCCATCACTTCCTAACACAAAGACGCTGCCATTCCTTTGCACCACACAAACTGTCCGTCTATTCACGCTATACATCTCATCAAACACTAACCACAAACAGCAGATTAAGGAGCAATTGCTTTAAATTGTATTAGCTGAGCTGAGCAAGAGCAATCGAGCAACGGGAGCAACGGGAGCGATGGAGCGATGGGTGCATGCATAGGGAGCAATTAGACCAATCGCGCTAAGTCAACGGGTGACGTTTGTGTTGCTCTTAATATAAATGCACATGTGGTTGTATTACGTGATGGGATGGGAATAGAGATTTTATAGGTTCTATTGATAATTTAAATGCTACATATATTATAGACTGCCTCGTTGGTTTGGTGGTTGCAATCGCGACTGCTGAACATGAGGTCCTGGTTTCAATTCCCGGGAAAGCCAAATTGTTATTGGATTTATCCATCAAGAATTTCTCAGAAGCAGCTATGGATTTGTGCCCGGTTGATAGCAATAGGCTCGCCCCATATTACATGGGACGTAAACATAACTGGCGGAATGTGGTCAATGTGGGTGCACTATTAGATACACCTCTGTCTATACCTTCGAGGATTACAGGCGACATTACTGGAAAAACCCAATAACAATTTGCCCAACCCGGGAATTGAACCCGGGACTTCATGCTCAGCAGTCGCGATTGGGACTACTGGACCAACGAGACAGTCCTATGTCTTTTTTTAAGTTAATAATTCATCTTGACCAAATAAGAAAATAAATTTCTGTCAAGATACGTAATATTGCCTAAGGCTTATTCAAATCAGCTGCACATTAGAACATAGCTATTATGGAATAGCTGCGCGTCTACAGCTGGAGAACCGGCATTCGATGAAGTTCATATTATTAACACTGCTATCCTATCATATTTTCTAATGTCTAGCCGCCCGCCAGTATATTAGTGTTGCGTGTGGGCATGTGATGACGTATAGTTCCGACCCTATTCTAATAAGTAGGTGTTGAATTTCTTTTTAACATAAAAATTTTCTCACTTCAGCAGTGTGCTGGGACAAAAGAGTCTCCTCTGTAAGAAGTATATGTCACAAGTCTTCAATTTTTTTGGTTTTAGGACATGCCGAACATGCCGTTACGTGTGTTATGTAGCAATTGCACTGCAATGCATGTTTTACGATCACTGGTTAAGTTTCGGTTAACATATCTGGCAGATAATTTGATTCATCAGAACTGTACCGAAATAACGCAGTCGGCTAAAAAGTGGTCACATTTCAGTACCATTGACTACCTCGTTGGTGTAGTGGTCTCTAGCGCGACTGCTGAGCATGAGGTCCTGGGTTCGATTCCCGGGTCGGGTAATGTGTTATTTCATTTTTCCAGCAGGAATTAACGATATTGTAGGACATGTTGACATGTTGATAATCCTGCCTTTGCCATACTCCTTCATTACATTGGGTCATTTGATCCCCGAGCGCTCGTCATAACTGCAAGCACGTTTCAATTGAATAATACTTTACTTTATTGCACATGTAAAGTCCGTAATGACATGAGGAATGCTAATTCTCATTTACAAAATAACACAAATGTAAAATTTGAGCGACAAATCGCATCGAAAACCTACCTATGAACTAACTAAAATACCATATAGACATCAATTTCCTAAGTGGGATCTTAGCTTAGAGTTTGGTACCATTAACAGTAAAAAAAAAGTAATAGTAAAGTAATAAGTAGTAATTAGTAAAATAAAATTGTAATACTAATGAACATTCTGCAAAAAGGTAGCTTGCAAGCACCACAATATCCTTTTCTGGACTTTGACTTTCTCGCAATGACGCTAGTCATCCCTCAGGGAAATATGCACGATAATTTACTTTTATCTGCACGATGCTCCCCTTAAGTGCTGGACAGCATTCCAGGTGGAATTGCTGCAGCTGCAACATGTATGTGTTTGTGTAACATGTAATTAGAGTAGTGAGTTATTTTTTTATCATGTTTAGAGTCAGGTGTGTTTCAGCGACCGACTTTTTTTATTTTATTTTAATGCACAATGTACACAACAAATTTTACACGCTAAGCTTAAACGTGCTTAAACTAGTGAGTACATGACCCTGTTAGGGCGCAGCAAGATAACTTAAAACTAATATTGCAGAGTTTCTATTATTATTTGTCTAATATGACTTACATGGATCATTAGGAACTTTCACATTTAAACATTATATTAATTAAAATTATAAGTTTGAATGTTCGAGTCTAGCATTTCATTTCATTTACTCAATAAAGCACTTGCAATTTTGTCTGAATGTGTTAATAAAAAAGTTTAAATTAGTTAAATAAACATTACAACTACATTACAACTACAACTTATTGAAATGACTGCATGATAGATGGTAAGGTGAAATTAAGAACTTTGAAACTTTATAGTACGGATCGGTGCTTGGAATATTTTTAATAGTTACCGCGGGCTTTAATTATTTTGTTGGGATGAAGAATACTGCAGAGCCATGTCCCACTGCAGGGCATTAACCACCACGCTTGCTCAAGTGGATCGACGATTTCAGACTATTATTTTCCTTTATTAATTTCTATACAAATAAATTACATTTTTAAATATTCCTTAAAAAAACAATATAAAAAACATTTAAAAATATAAACAAAAAAAAAAATAATTGTAGCCCACCGGTATCGGGAACAGGGTTCAAGCTACCGGCGGTCAGGGCTCCAGAGAGAGAAACCTCCTAACAATACGAGCCGTGTCCAGAAGTACCGCTTTCTGAATCAAGCCCTTGATTCAGCTGCCTAACGAGAGCCTCCTCAGATATTGGTCGAGGCTCTTGGCAATTAAGCCATGGGCTGATACAACTATCGGCACAATGGTCGCTGAGTCCACATCCCACATGTCGACAACCTCGTGAGCTAAGTCAAGATACTTGATTTGCTTATCTTTCTCGGCTTTCACGAGGTTCTCATCATGCGGGACCGTTATATCAACAATCATTGCGCGCCGCTCTGATCGATCCACCACCACTATATCAGGCTTATTGGCTACAATAGTCCTGTCAGTGATGATGGATCGATCCCAGTACAATGTGATACTGCCATTTTCGAGAACTGGGTCGGGCACATACTTATAGTACGGCACTTCCGATTCCACAAGGTTGTATTTTAGAGCAAGTTGCTGATGGATAATCCTGGCTACAAGGTTGCGTCTATGCAAGTACTCTCCGTTAGCCAGGCGAGAACACCCGGAGATAATGTGACGGATTGATTCGCCTGGACGGTGGCATGCCCGACATATGTCAACCGTACCATCCTTCACAATAAATCTTCGGTAGTTATTCGTCATCATAACTTCATCCATAATTGCACAGACAAAACCTTCGGTTTCTCCGAAAAGGTTCCCAGAACGTAGCCAGGCTACGGACGCTGATAAGTCTACATCGGGCCCATGCAAGGCCCGGAAAAAGCGTCCGTGAAGCTCCTTACTCTGCCATACCTCCATGCGGTCGTTAGTTATTATTATCAGACTATTATTATTATAACTCCAGGTTTCCCTGCGAAGTTGTCACCCGACCATCACCAATGTCAGTGATGTCTATGATAAACAAGAAAAAGTCACATGGATGGCTACTTTTGCAAAACCCTCAGATTTTATTTATTTATTTAACAATTTATGTACACACTAAATACATAAAAGAAAAAAGGAACAGAAAATAGTAAAAAGCTGATGCTTATTTCTAAAGAAATCTCTTCCAGCATACCTGCGAAAGGAGATACTAAAAAAGAGATGTAGACATAGTGTGTAAAAGAAGAAATAAAATGATTATTATTATTATTTTATTATATAAGTATATACTAACATATTTATAAATACAAAGACAAAAATAACAATACTGTAAACTGTACTGTACTGTACTGTTTTACAGTTTTACTTCCTTTTTGATCCCAACTCCCTGGGTGTTGGGACCAAAAAGGAAGTAAGGTAAACCTATTTTACTCCTGCAACCCTGGGGCCTAGACACAGTCGCTGCCCTGGCATATGTTACCAATTCACAGCTACACTCTATCACCATTAGTTTCCATGAGCACACGTAATGGCGTCCGCATAAGGCTTATTCAAATTAGTTGCACATTTAACTGCGTTCAATTAACGAATTACGGTCTTGCTTTGTCAGACCATCACTGTTTGCGGTTTCTGTACGTCCCCTGTTATTCTCTACGATCATTTGTCAGCTTAAATGAAAAGTTTTGTAGTCACGAGAGACATCTCGCTGCAATAATTGGAACTACTTACGAATGGTATGGATATGTGGTGCGGAGGAATGAGGAAAATGTTGAGTATGGATGGCTATAAGAATAGAGGAACAGCAAAGAAACGATGGATGGACTGTGTGAAGGATGATATGGCTAGAAAGGAGGTGACTACTGAGAGATGGCGAGTAATAGAGAAGTATGGAAGAAGAAGACATACAGGGTGTAAACAGACCCTTCACATAGCCGTCAACCAAGCATTCTGTACATCAAACTCAGCAACTTTACGTAAAAATTATTGCTGGGAACCGACTTTTTTTTTGGGGTGAAAAATCACGTTAAACCGTAGGACTCGATGGAAAGCACTCAAAGCATTGTGCTGATGGATGGATTGAATAGTACGGGGGTCGTGGAGGTGTGTTAATTAAAATCTTACATTAAAAACATGTATTTAAAAAAAAACTTGCAGAAAAGTTGGAACTTTGACCCCCAATATCTCCGTAACTAGAAGGTTCCTAGGTATGGTCTAGAAAAGACGGGGAGAACAAGTGCCTTTCGGTTATGTTAAGGGTCTATTTACACCCTTAATATGCTGCGCCGACCACAAATAAAATGGGATAAGGGCAGGAGAATGCTGATGATGACGTACGAATGAGTGAAACATCGTATGACAGTAGCGCCACATCAGTTGAAATTTATTATACAAATAATCAGCTGGTCCGTTTAAACACAGTACAATGTAGTAGTTTTACAGTATTCTCAGTGTATTTGCAGATCGATGGGATTCCCCGATGCTGCGGAGGTGGATGCAGCTCCACGCTGAATTTTAATTGTATGTGTCTGTAACCTACTAACACTAGAAGGTAAGTAAAATTGTTACTAACCCTATGGACTCCGGTCTGAAATATTTTTTTCTATTCTATTGTATTCTAAACGTGTTATAACTTTACAACCACACGGTTAAAAATTTGTGGATCAGTTGACGTTTTTGTTTTTAATGACCGTCAAATTCCATTGTAAATGGGTCGAAAATCGAGTGCTGAATTCGTGTTAGTATGTGCCACGATGTCTCTTACACCGTTTATAAAGTGACATCACGCCTGTTTTTCCTCGAAGGATGATACAGAGATGTACCTAAATTACATCCACATTTTGCCAATTATGTCTAAGTCTCATGTAACGCAGTACCATTGACTGCCTCGTTGGTGTGGTGGTCTCTAGCGCGACTGCTGAACATGAGGTTCTGGGTTCGATTCCCGTGTCAAGCAAAGTGTTATTGCGTTTTTCCAGCAGGAATTTCTCAGTAAAAGCAAACGGAGTATGGATTTTTGACCAGTTGATGGCAATAGGCTGGCCCCCTATTACATGGGACTTTAACATAACTGTGTGTGTGTACTGTTAGTTACACCTCTGTCTAACCTTCCGAGTTTTACAAGGCGTAGGTAATATGTGTTTATGTTATCGGTACCAAAATGTTGTACACCACTCCAAAATGTCCCACCACCTCTGTCAAACAAGCTTCACCTACATAATTATGCTTAACCCATTACCTGAGTACCTAGTGCTCCATACTTTACAAACAGCAGTTTGTGAGACATCAAAGCGCGCACTTATTCAGCGTCCGTGAATACTTGGAGGCTCCTAATTCCTTAGACAGCTTAGCTTGCTTTGCAAACACTTCTCACCTACCACCACGAGATCATCAACCTAGATTTTCAAAACTTCCACTTCGCTTACAATTACACCCATTGCTGGTTTTGCACTGAGAGTGTTTTCATGGGTAGTACAAAACCGGCAATGATTGTTGAAATTTTCTGTTTATCAGTTTTAATTTGTATTTTGTCAGCAGTGCGGTGTGTTGACGAAGATCTTCCTGAGTACGCAAATCTGTTGTACTTATAATGACTGGTGACGCTTTACACAGGTTCGTGCTTGTCATAAATATTGAAAGTTGATTTTATTTGGGAGGACTGTCGGGAAAGTTAACGGGGTCATTGACAAAATGGGGTCTTTGCTTTGTAGTCTTTGCGTGGTACGAAAGTGTAGTGTTTTAGGCGGGTGAAGCTAAAATGTTGGTATAGATTGTTAATCTATCGGGGCATGCTAGGAGAACGATTGATTGCTCTGTTCCGAACATCATCTGGCTAACCCTTTCCCAACTATATTGGGGTCGGCTTCCAGTCTAACCGGATGCAGCTGAATACCAGTATTTTACATGAAGCGACTCCACAACCCAGTTAATACTGGGTAATACGATACCCCTTGGTAAGACTGGTTGTCAGACTTTTTGGGCCACTGACTACCTAACGACTGTCAAAGATCTACAAATGACACCCGGGACCAACGGCTTAACGTGTTTTCCGAGGCACGGAGGAAACTCGACATGTAATGGGCGGTCACCCATCCACAGACCAACCCACGGCTTAACTTAAAGATCGACCCGAGCGGCTGTTATTATTTAGCCACGAGCTCCTCGCTCTGTTCCGAACAAAGACTGGAATTATTAATTTTGCTTACATAATCTAGTCCTAAGTGGCCCACCTTAGCCCTGGATCGAAAAAAAAGAAATGCCTTTGCCCAGCACTGGGATGACATAAGCTAACAATACAGTTAGTCTTTGTTGGCCAGATTAGGAATAGACACAGCAACTAATACCAGCATCTATTTCTTATCTGCAACAGTATTGTGTGTCGGTCTCATCACATCAAACGCGTCTGAATGCTAGGTGCTGATTAGATTTGGCAGCGAACAATGGATAGGTCTCAAAGGACCACATATCGATGACAATGCACTTATGATTAACTAGCAGACCCGCGCAACTTCGTCTGCGTCACATAAGAGAGATAGAGGGTTAGAGAGAGTGGGTCGTAGGCACCTATAGTACAATTCTAAAGGAGCTCAAACTTTCGTCGTTTTATCCACGAACCACTTGAGAATCATCATCATCATCATCATTTCAGCCGAAAGACGTCCACTGCTGGACATAGGCCTCCCCCAAGTGTCGCCACATTGACCGGTCCGATGACCTCGTAAAGGTTGCAGGGATCCGCTGGATGCGAGACGCACGGGACTTGAGAATCATTGAACAAAATTTGATAATGCACATATGATTAATTAATGGTAATATTTACAACAGAAGAAAAGCCAAACTTAAGTGGCAGTGGGCAGGGCACATTGCTCGCAGAACGGATGGCCGATGGGGCCGAAAAGTTCTGGAGTGGCGACCGCGAACCGGAAGACGCTGCGTTGGAAGGCCTCCCACTAGGTGGACCGATGACCTCGTAAAGGTTGCAGGGATCCGCTGGATGCGAGACGCACGGGACCGGTCAATGTGGCGACACTTGGGCCTATGTCCAGCAGTGGACGTCTTTCGGCTGAAATGATGATGATGATGATTTACAACAGGACCTACTAAGCCAGATCATTCATTGATTCATGAAAGAATGATGACTGAATGAATGATGCTCTTGCTCGTGGCTAAATAATAACAGCTGCTCGGCTCAATCTTCATATTAAACCGCGCTTGACCAAATTGGTCCGTGGATGGGTAACCACCCATTACATACCGAGTTGCCACCGTGCCTCGGAAAGCACATTAAGCTGTTGGTCCCGGCTGTCATCTGAAGATCTTTGAGAGTCGTTCAAGTAGTCAGTGGCCCGAAATTTTAACAACCACTCTTACCAAGAGGTATCATAATATTACCCAGTACTAATTGGGTTGTGGAGGTCAGATAGGCAGTCGCGCCATGTAAAATACTGGTATTTAGCTGTATTCGGTTAGACCTGAAGCCGACGCCAACAGAGTTGGGAAAAGGCTACGCAGATGATGAAGGCCAGATATTCATTAAAAAGTGATCATCACTGAGAGAACAAACGATTTTAAAAGGATTTAAATAATATTAGTAACTAGCTTATGCCCGCGGCTTCGCCCGCGTGGAGTTAGGGAATAGCCCACGGGATTTTATTTCTGGGATAATAAGTAATCTACGTATCTATCTATAATACATACTTACATAGATTTACATGTACTTGCTTATAACTTGTAAATATTAGTTTAAAATTATATCAATTAAATTAGATACGTGAAATATTGATACCTTGGTTTGAGATTGGACATCGGATTTACTGGATTTTATCTGAAGAGTATGTACACAAATTTTCAAGTCAATCGACCCCGAGAATAAAAAGTTTCACAGAAAATTCAACACCCCATTTCACCCTCTAATGGGTAGGAATTTCGAAAAAATGATACTTACTCTTCACAAAGAATACACCCTCCAATTTTCATGTCTCTGGGACCCGCGGTTTGGGCTGTGCGTTGGTATATCAGTCAGCCAGTCAGGGCATGGAATTTTAAATTGGCGGATGATTTTGGAAAAACTGTAATACCTACACGTATCTCATCATTTTAACTGACGTATATATGTAGACACATGTTCAAGTCAATCGACTCCGAGAATAAAAAGTTTCTCATAAAATTCAAAATCCTATTTCACCCTATTAGAGGTGGAATTTAAAAAAACCCTTTCTCAGTGGATACCTACTCTCCACAAAGAGTACATTCTCCAAATTTAACGTCTCTAGAACCAACGGTTTGGGCTGTGCGTTGATGTATCAGTCAGCCAGTCAGGACATTGAATTTTAAATTGGGGGATGATTTAAAAAAAACTGTGATACACGTATCTCATCATTTTTACTGAAGTATATGTAGACACATTTTCAAGTCAATCGACCTCGAGAGAGTTTCACAGAAAATTCAATACCCCATTTCACCCTCTTAGGGGTGGAATTTCAAAAAACCCTTTCTTAGTGGATACCTACTCTCCACAAACAGTACATTTTCCAAATTTGATGTCTCTAAGACCAGCGGTTTGGGCTGAGCGTTGATGTATCAGTCAGCCAGTCAGGACATTGAATTTTAAATTGGGGGATGATTTAAAAAAAACTGTGATACACGTATCTCATCATTTTTACTGAAGTAAATGTATACAAATTTTCAAGTCAATCGACTCAGAGAATAAAAAGTTTCATAGAAAATTCAACACCCCATTTCACCCTCTTAGGGGTGGAAATTCGAAAAACCCTTTCTTAGTGGATACCTACTCTTCACAAAGAGTACACTGTCCAAATTTCATGTCTCTAGGACCTGTGGTTTGGGCTGTGCGTTGATATATAAGTCAGTCAGTCAGTCAGTCAGTCAGTCAGTCAGGACTTTGAATTTTATATGTATAGATATTCCTCATCAGGTAATCCAAAACTCGAGGAGCGACAAACCCAACCTTTGAACAATTCTCAGAAACATCATAACAATATTTTCTTCCTTACACAAAATACAAGAAAACAAAACAAATAAAGTACATTGTAAGCACACAAATCCGGAGGCTTACCACGGTTGCTATTAATATGCTTATTATAACCACCATTCTTTGCTTAGAGGAAATCTCAAGACGTGTTATTGAAATTCAGGCGCCGTACTTATTTCGTACGGTGAATAATTACAGCGAATTTCAGGTATTGAGGTCCTAGCACGAATACGCGACTTAAATATAACGTAAATACAGGCGATTTTTTAATTAAAAATACTACGAATTAGTATTCGCCCATAGATTTAAAGTTTCAAAACTAAGTAACGGAGAATTTCATGAAGGGAACTGAGCGCGATTAACACTTTTAAAACCCGTTCAAGAGCTTGTCAATATTCCACATCAAAGATTGACATTGAAAGACCTTGAACACTGTTTAGATGTGTTGATCGGGTTCAGTTCTACTGGTCTTTATCGTGTGGTTAGTGCCTAACCTGGTGTCAGAGTTTTTATGCCGCCCACGGCACTTGGCTTTAAATGCCGTCTAGAAATATCTCTCAGGCATGCTGGTTTCCTCACGATGTTTTCCTACACCGAAGCAAGTGATAATTATACAACAGTTTAGTACAGTTAAATTGGTGGAACCACCCTTACTCAGCTTATGTACATAAGAATATTTTTAACTTATTTACGTCGCGCGTGCGTGCTAGGACCCCAGTCACTGAGTGCGGCTTTGTGTATGAGGAAGACGTTTTGAAGTTGACATTGTATTAGTAATTTTGGGTAAAAGAAATTCGATTATGCAGAAGTAATGGGAACGAGATAATGACAAAATCAATAAGGTCATTAGGAGGGCAATTTCTTGTCGCTGTTACGATCAAAATCCCTGTGTTGCAGAAAAAAGTCTACTAGTGTTTTCAAAAGTAGGTCTGTACACTTTTAGACTGAATGAATGTAAAATAAGATACAAACAACACGCACTATACTTGTAGAAGATGCCTATTGGCTTTTCTAAGGTTTTTTTATTACTTGTGCATAAAGTTATAATAAAAATGAAGTATTTTTAATGCTAACTGAATTAATTTTCCAGCATTTTTACTTAATTTTTTTCAGTTCTTTTCGAATTCATCCATTAAACCAAACCATAGTAATGACGTATAAAAACTATATGTTTTCCATTTCACAGAATTATATTTTAAAACTAGCTGGTGTCCGCGACCTTCTTCCTCGTGAAATTATTAGAAAAATACTATTTTCCCCGTTTTTGCAACATTTTACATTGATGCTCCGCTGTTATTAGTCGTAGCGTGACGTTATATAACCTATAGCCTTCCTCGATAAATGGGCTGTCTAAAACTAAAAGAGTTTTTTAATTCAAACCAATTGTTCCTGAGATTATTGCGTTCAACCAAACAAACTCTTCAGCTTTATAATATTAGTATAGATATATAATATATATATTTAAAATATATGTATATAGTATAGATATTAAGAATAGAAGTATTTGTAAACAGTGAGTTCCAATCTTCAAACAAAACACACTCACTTTTCTAGAGAAATCGTAGCCCGAGGCTCCGATTTCGACTCAGATATTACTGGCAATAATAATTGTAACATTTCAAGTCAATTCCCCTTCAATGCTCGGCTGCCAATACCACACACTAATGGTTATCTTTTCCAATAAATTAGACGGATAAAGAACATGTTGCCAACGAATATCCTTCCTTGAGATCAGTTGGAATTGAAAGGGACGTTGTAATGTATTAAAAGACATTTGAGAAAGACCGTTTTGTTGAACATTCTATTTTCAGGATGAAGGCATATACAAGGTGTAACGTAATAAACGCAAGACCTCTCGTGTGGTGTCTCAGACCATGAAACTGAACAACTTTTGTTCTATGACTTTTGGAAATTCGTAACTTTTTTTTTAGTTTTACCATACATGTGGATCAGCTGATTGCGTCCGTTCCTATAGAAAGTTTTTTTTTTATTTGCGAATTTCAAGAACTCGTAGAACAAAAGTTGTTCAGTTTTATGGTCTGAGACACCATACGAGAGGTCTTGCGTTTATTCTGTTACACGTTGTATAGTTGGGTTTGTGATACCTCTAAAATGTCTAAAAAGACCCTTAACGAATCCGAAAGGCTCTCGTTCTCCCGTCATTGCGATATTTTTTTGTTCTGGACCATACCTGGGAATCTTCTAGTTACGGAGATATTGGAAGTCAAAGTTCCAACTTTTTGGCAAGTTTTTTTTTTAATACTAGTTCCAAGGTTGTTATAACTTTACTTTAAATACGTCCATGGCCCGTTTTCTATTCAATGCATCCATCAATACAACACGTTTTGAGTGCGTTACATTAAGTTTTATCGTAAGACGTGATTATTCACCTTAAAAAAAGTCGTTTAAAGCAATAATTTTTACGTAGCGTTACTTAGTTGAATGTAGGTGAAGAATGGTTGGTTGACGGCTTCGTGAAGTGTCCGTTTACATCTTGTATACTACTACATACATGTTTAGTTCAAATGGCAATACATGGTTAGCTAAGTGACGTCATTCTAAATTCAATATGGCGGACTAGTTATTTTTTATGCATTCCCATCATAATTATGGCTATCAAATGAAAGCGTTTGCTGAGAAAAATACGTGAAATAAAATGACGTCACTCTAAAGCGTGAATATATTAATTAGATACAAAGAAATGAATAGATATTGGATAAAATATGATGTTCCACCAAACAAAACTAAAGAACAATGATCACCTACAGCCCTGTATATGTATCACCCTATCGTCAGCCGTCAAATTGTTCTTACGAAACATAAACACAATCAAGCCAAAGTTACCTCCGAGAGCTTCCTAATAACCCATCATACTTCGCTGACACCAGAACGTAAACAAAATTAATAATTCAAAATTTTGCCGAAGTTGATCAGCAAACATTTGAAGGTTTCCACGACGGTTTGAAGAGTTCACGAACTTTGTACATACATATTATTATTGTAATTTATTCCAGCAAGAAAATAAGCGACGCTAAGAATAAAATGTTGCATTTTTTTTGGTTTGTTGACATTTCGTTGATCCACTGTCGTCTATGGACATAAGAAATGCAGACAGCATCACTGATACTTTGACTGTAAACACGCCAGACGGCCTAAAAAAAGGTGACTATATTGATGTTAAAAAGGTAGGTACGCGTATACAAAGTTTCGTGTCGATGCTGTTAACTATTAAGGAGTTCTCTTGTGAGGAGACAATCCTGGTTGCAGGATCAATCCTGTCTGTCATAAAAATGTATTGTCACCAGAATCAAAGGTGTGTGCAAAATTTCAGCTGAATCGGTTGGGGGGGACTGATTTGAAATTCAGATGCTAAATTTGACCAATACATACTAACTAAGTAACAAGCAAAATAAATAAAAATGTAGTAGATAGACATAAGCTATCAAAAAGCTTAATAATATTATGTATGTCGGATCCGATCATTAGTACGGACATAAAGTGAAACGGCAAACGCGCTAGTGAGCACTGGTGACATGACGCGATATACTTACCAGTCTATCCACACCACAGCGTGTTTCTACAGAGCCCTGATGTTCAGTTCGAGGCGAGAGTTGAGACGTCTTGGAACTATACCCGATTCATTGTGCCCAGTGTTATTGTGTTAAGTTGTAATCTCAAGTAATTCGTTAGTTTTGGTAGAATGTATAGCACCCAGTTTGTTTTCATAGCATGAAACTCATCGTCTGCCCACATAATGAACGAGCCTAACGGAATAAATCCTGACATATCCGACATGTAAATCCTGTTTAAAGTCATTGTAAAAATAAGTGAAACGCTTTGCAACCGTTTCTTCTTTCCCAGCACCCTTCAAACAGGAATACAACAAAGTTAAGCAACACCTAACACCTATAATAAGCATCATACCATGTATATTATCTACACATGTTTTTGCAAATAAATGAATTGAATCGAATTGAATTGAACCATTGTAGGTGCTGTCGCAGATGTGTTACTTCACAAGAATCTCAACTACTTACTACTAAAAACCAACTTCAAGTTACTCTGCAGACTTACTTGTAAAGTGCAAACAGAGAACCCTCTTGTCACAATCGATTCACACCTTTCCCATGTTAGAGGCGAGATTTGTATAGGACATCATTCGCGTTGAGTCGGCTCACAGCCTGGCTACGAGCGACAGCCTCAAGCGATACGCGTCTTGCGACAGCGACTGCGGAGAAATCAACTGAAAAATATTGTTTAGAGCATGAGTCTCCGCAACGCAGCTTGAAACGCGACAGTACACATGCGAATTCGCGAAGTAAACGAATGACACAGAATCGTTCAACGCTGACAGCTTTCATTTCAATCGAGCTGACACGAAGAACGTGCATGCGCGTAAATTTTTTTGCGCCGCGTAATGTGGCGCGCGTGTACCCGCGTACAAAATACGCTAGTCTGAAATTTTTTCCACCCTCACTGCGTCGGAAGACTCGTGACGCTTGAGCGTGTGCCCGGGGCGTCAGAACTACGATCGCAGACTCGACAAGCGCAGAAACAAAGTGCGAATGCCTTATTTATGGCTTGATACTCCATCACTCGTGCCACGTTCGGGAATGATCGGCTGCCGAATGGCCTGTCCATGGAATAGCGAAGGACCTAACAAATGTGGTTGAATCTGTTCAGGTTGTGACAGGTTTCCATCATTCGATCGATTGAATATTCATCAGCATGCGAACATATTACTACCGCGGTGCGGCGCTGCGGTTTAAGAGTGGGTTAATTGAACTGACACTGAGCAGTTCCAAGCTTAATCAGACAGAATCCGGGCGTAGCGGGATAGAATCAATTTTGTAACGCCTCGTCTTTGTCACTCATAATTATAATCAGAATCAGAATCAGAAAGCTTTATTTGTGAACATAGGTCAAGTTACACATAGTGTGAGGTGTTATAAATAGGTAGATCCTCCATTTGGATGTGTGGCAGTCTCCTCCTTAAGGTTCGATCAAATAGATGAGGACAGATTACGACTACGGACGTCAGAATCTGTCAGATCAGTTACACCGGTATCGGTCAGCGTCCGGTGTCCATAGTCAGTCCGAAATCTGTCCGTAACGGTTAGACAGAACCTTAAAAACATATGATAACATTACACCTGTTATACCCGGTAAGGACCAGGCAGAGGTGTACCTAATAGTACACCCACATTTCGCCAGTTATGTTTAAGTCCCTTGTAATAGGGGGCGAGCCTATTGCCATCAACCGGGCACAAATCCAGGCATCATGGCTGCTACTGAGAAATTTCTGATGAAAAGATCCAATAACACTGTCCGATCTGGGAATCGAACCCATGACCTCGTGTTCAGCAGTCGCGCTTGCTACCACTAGACCAACGAGGCAGTCTAACACAACCTTAAATCTCGAGGTATAAAACGTTCGGGTATAACATAGTTGAATTTCCCAATACGAAATAAATCCCACACAAGAACCAACTCCTACATTCCTCCATACCCCCCTCCTCCTCTTCGAACTAACTCGAAACTCAAAGATCACGTAACCGAAAATTAATTATTCCTCATCCGTACAAAAGATCAATATGAACGTTTTGTCCGAGTTCGGTTAGAATGCAACTCAGTTCCGACAGAATTCCGAAGCATTTTACGTACCGGACAAGTTTCGCCGAGACTTAGGGGCTTTCTTAAAACCAGTTTATTTGTGTAGCGTCCGCATAAAACCACATTTCCCGTGGGCACCCCACGGTTCGAGATGGTGCTGCGTTTGAATTTCACTTGGATGTTTGGTCGAGTAAAATGTTTAAGTGAATATTGTTTCAAGCTTTCACGGTTTACAACTAAACTTATACTGTCACTTACGGGAACAATCACGGAAGATATCCCGTAAGTGACAGTATAAGTTTCAGTGAATATTGTTCAAGAACTACTGTGCTACATATGCGTAGATATAATTAAGTTTATACGATATATCTATTAGTGGCAATACTTTCATACAAGCTTAAAAGCTTGGCTTGCCCTTATAACCTACTACTCTTCACGGTGTTAGGGTTTCTGAACAGTCTGCTAGCCTAGGCATATTGTTGGCCCCTAGGCACGCTACTGCTATCTATTTATGTAAGTGTTTTCTTAGATTTTAAGTTTTGTTAGCAGCTACTCTTAAGTCGTGATTAAAGTAGAGAAACGAGATACAAGTATATTTTCCAAAATGTTATGTGCCCCAAGGTCACAAAAAAATGAAACTAGGAATAATTGCTATAATTATTCCTAGTTTAATTTTTTTTACAGTACACACAGGAAAATAATTTAAAGGGTACGTACGCTTCAAAGTTTTCTCAACAGGAAAGCTTAGACAAAAATATGCAACCAACGACTAGCAACTGTACCTACTCTCCCACTAATATTCTAATCAAGCAAGTATGCTATCTCGTTCAAAGCAACCATCACCGTCCATGCATGCACTTCTGAAATTCCGTATTCCTGTCTACACTTACCCAGATCTGCGGTTATTTATATTTCTTACCGCTGATGTATTTCCATTCGCTTTTAAATTACAGCCTCATGCGATTATTTATAAAATCATTTCCTTACAGCAGCGAAATAGGCGAGATGGAGTATATATGTCTCGTTGGTTGGTTGATACAGAATATTTTTTATGAGGTTAGGTTGACGTTGAATGTGCAGTATAATCTAGGAATCATATTTGTATTAACGTCTACACAGGGTTAAATCAAATTAGCTAGCGAAACGCAACAGACGTGATAGGTAGTTTTCGGGGTCACACAAATCCAGAATCCTAGCTACTTCTGACAATTTCCTTAGAGCGATGAGATTATTGCGAATTCCCCGATAAGAACTATAAAAAGCTACAGCATTAATTATATTTAAACAAGTTAAGTAAAAAAGCTGACCGATGACCTGGTGAAGGTTGGAGGGATGCGCTGGATGCGAGTCGCAAGGGACCGCTCAATGTGGCGACACTTGGGGGAGGCCTATGTCCAGCAGTGGACGTCTTTCAGTCCAAATGATGATGATGAAGTAAAAAAGCTTAGTAAAAACTTTTTTTTAAAACAAGCTTTTAAATATTCATAGGTGTTATTTATTTGTTTAGACATATTTTTTTTGTATTCTTCTCTGCAAACCCTTTTAATTGATATCCATATCATGGGGGTGCAAAAAAATAACTAGTCCGCCATCTTTGGGAGTCTACCATATTGCATTTAGAATGACGTCACTTAGCTAACCATGCATTGTCATCGAAACTAAACGTGTATGCAAAATTTCAGCTCCATCGGTTGGGGATAACTGTTCTAAAATTGAATTGTAAGATTATGCCTAAACAAACATACAGACGGCACGGTTGGCGCAGTGGCTGAGCGATTGACTGCTGCGCTTCGTGTCGCGGGTTCGATTCCCGTACGGAACAAATATTTGTATGGCCTACAGGTAGTGGTTCCGGGTCTGGCTGTTTGTGTATGTGAGCTTAAATGTTTGTAAACGCACCCACGATACAGGAGAAAGTTAGTTAGTCAAGTTAAATAAAGGCTCCAGAGTGGGGGGGGTCATTTGAAAAAAAAAAAATTAAAAAGGCTTTTAAAAACCAATAAAACCGATTTTTAGAAACGAAAAATACCATCTCAAAAAATAAGTAAAGTAATCCTACATCACTTTACTGTCTTTAAAGCCGTCCAGCACTTACATTCCCCGATACCGATACCTCTCCACCAATTTGTGAGCCGGCCTTATGTTTAAGTAGGTCGATAGTTGCCAAGTGGGATCCCTAATTAATCCCGTTTGTCCAGTCTAATGGGCCCTGCGAGGATTTAGGGTAATATCCTGTTACATCTATATGTGAGGCTTGATGCCTTGGTTGGAGTAATAGAGGGGACTTAGAGGCTTCGGGTTCTGTAAGATTATAATGAGGATCTTTGTGAGGGAGTAAAAAAAGAATGGTTTGAGAAGTGTGTCAAGGTCAAAACTAAACAGCTACTACAATAACGGTCTATTTCACGATGTCCGAATCGCCGTTACTTACCGAATATTTTTTATTTTTTTTTATTATTTATTTATTTATAGCCAACTTATACTTACAGTTTACACCAAACCCAAACATACAAGTTATTGGTTGAACATAAAAATCAGAATAAAAAATATAAAATAGTAATAAAATTATAAAGTAAACAATATGGTAGACGCGAAGTTAAACAAAACATTTTTAGTAGACAGAATAAGCACAATGAAATAACAATAAAAATGAACAAAACTCGTGGCATCATAAAACTACAACTAAAAATGCATCAGAAATTGGACGCAATTATCTGTCAAGTGATTTGTTAAGTTGTGAAGGATTGTTTACTGGGACATAAGTATAACGAAAAACCTACTTGCAATTGAGTACTAACCTACACACCGACACATACAAACTAATAACCTCCTCCTTTTGGAAGTCGGTTAAAACCATCGTAACATACACACCTTGAGTTACCTTTTAGTTTTAGTTACATTTTATGATTGAACCCGTTGCATTTGATATGTTTTAACAATGAACCATATTTGTCGAAAGAGACTGGATCCTGCAGCACAGGGTATCCTAGTGCAGGAACCAGTGTCACAAATTATTGTAACACTTTTATGAAACAATATTTATTTTATTTTATTTGAGAGGTCGTGGAGGAGCTCGTGGCCAAATAATAACAACCTCTCGGTGTCGATCTTTAGGTTAAGCCGTGCTTGCCTAGGTTGGTCTGTGGATGGGTGACCGCCCATTACATACCGAGTTTCCTCCGTGCCTCGGAAAGCACGTTAAACCGTAGGTCCCGGGTGTCATTTGTAGATCTTTGACAGTCGTTAGGCAGTCAGTGGCCCAAAAAGTCTGATAACCAGTCTTACCAAGGGGTATCGTATTACCCAGTACTAATTGGGTTGTGGAGGTCCGATAAGCAGTCGGTCCATGTAAAATACTGGTATTCAGCTGCATCCGGTTAGACTGGAAGCCGACCCCAATATAGTTGGAAAAAGGCTAGGCAGATGATTTATTTTATTTTATTTATTAAGTAAGTTAACGGGAACTTAATCGCAGGTGGTGAAACAGACCCTATTATACAATCCAAATAGAGAATCAGTTTTAAATATTAAGACAAATTATAACACCTTTCGAAACGCCCGTTTGGAGTATCTATTAGTAAGAATGGCAATAGGCTCAATCCGTATTACAAAGGACTTTTATTAGATAATTTTCGAAATCTTCGTGTAATACATAATATTTAATTTTTATTTTGCTTTCTGAATAATTATTGTGATTGCAGAATGCTATTTGAGATTGTATAATAATTATTGTTAGCATTTAAGCGTTTTAGTAAAAAACTGTAAGCTTAGAATGTATTTCTGAATAAATAGGTACAAATCTGCCAAACCCTTCGGGAATTACAGGTGTGATATTATTATGTTATGTTTTTATTTAAATAACGAACCGTACGAGCACTCGATTAAACTTAACATTTGAAAGAATCCCATCTTTAAACTTTTTGCAAAATCCAAATCAAAACACACACTCAACCACCACACATCATTTCAATTTCCCAAATCTCATAAAAACATCCCACGAACGAAACTCGAGCAAAATATGGAAAGGCAACTTCTTGCCAGCCTTCCAAAAAACTGCTTAACAAAATTGCTCCGCGGCAAAAACTTTTTGTAACCCAAGTGGCGTACGATGAAATAACAGAAATCCGAAAAATAATTCCCGAACGCATTTGAACAGATGGAAATTTTCTTCCCGTTCGATAAAACAAATAAAGGACAAGTTGGGAAAAAGGAATTTCCGTCTGATAGTGTCTGTCTGATCGTCGGAGTTTGATTTCATGTAGACGGCATTTTTCTTAAATTCTGTCGTCTAATGGGGCGTAAGAGATTTTGATCGAGTTAGCGCCGAAACACTAGGCAATTTGACTCGGGACTGTTTTACATTTTTTACATTTTACATTTTTCCAGTCTTACCAAGAGGTATCGTATTACCCAGTACTAACTGGGTTGAGGAGGTCAGATAGGCAGTCGCTCCATGTAAAATACTGGTATTCAGCTGCATCCGGTTAGACTGGAAGCCGACCCCAATATAGTTGGGAAAAGGCAAGGCAGATGATGATGACATTTAAATATACTAACTTACTTAAATCTTTTTGACCAGATATCGTGTAAAGTGTCAGAACTGAGATGTTTGAGCTCACAAATCCCGAAGCAATCGCTTATAGAAAACAATGCTTGACATACGCTACGGAAACACAAACAGCTGTTTAGATACCTTCTTGTTCCTCGAGTGTTTTCTTACAATCAAAAGCTTGTTAGAAATTATTGCAGGATCCCGCTGAATACGACAAGCAAAGTGGTCGTCTTTCGGCTGTACAAATTCAAACCACTACACAGTGGTTCCGCGCCTTAAGAGAGGCGGTCATAGGGTTTCGCGAAGGTAATGACTGTCGTTATCAATACTAATTAATATTATTATGCTTTTTTGTAATACTTTACGTTATAATAAAATGAAAATAAGCGAATTAATGTTAAAAAACTTTTTTATTCGAATAAATAATGCATAATAAAAAAAAATACAAGAAAAAAATTGCAACTTAATAACTAATAAACTTAAATATTTACATTTTATAGTAAAAATAAAGTAAATACCTAATTATTACCTAACTACAAACACAGAAATGACAAAAATATATTATTTACATGTTAATAGTTACATAATAGGAGCTGTATCTAAAATAATATAAATCTCGTGTTTATCATATAACTATATACATTTTATTCTATACCGACAATAAATTCAACACCTCTTTAGATAGAATAGACTTCTTCTTCCATGGAAACCTTCTTAAATCAAAAATATACGGGTCCGAATTAAGAAGAAGTCTATGTATCAAGTCGGTGTTTGTGACAACCCGGGACATTTTCCTCGTGTTGTCACGCCTAAACTGTACAACTAACTTATTGCAAGATTCGGCGAAACCAAAAGCGTTCTTCCGAAAGCTCACCTATTCACATTAATGCATGGTCGATTACTTCCGAACCATGAATGCGTCAGATCGACTTGAATCATCCAACAAATAATTTATCGCGGAACTGTCTACTTCACTTAACTCTGTAAGCCTGCGGCGTTGTGATCTCTTGCTACACTCCTCAAAGTCCTTCCTGTGCTGATGCTGTTGAGTGCTCGTCGAAGCTTTTGCTGCTGGCCGTTGAGTGTCGTGGCTCACTGCTGCTGCACAAATTGGCAGAACGCAAACTTCAATTTCGTTCAGCCAGTCTTCGTACTGAGAGACAATGCGAGAATGCCGAGTCTCTCGCAAGACTTGCTTCCAGATAGCTACAAATCTTGTACAAAGATTAGTAACTCTTTTTTTTAATTCATCAGCAATCAAATTCTCAACATAAGGCAGCAACTGTATCAGGGCTTGAAAAATTCGACACCACCGTTCTAGTTCGGATTTGTTGTCCTTCATAGACAGCCAAGTGTCTAGTACAAGCATTTTTTTGAAAGAACACTCAATACTACTACCTAAAACAAAACAAAAAACAGTTAAATGCGGATCAAAAACAATACATATTTCGTAGCAAGTGCTACGCGCCCAGGCGCTCGGCGTAGACCCTGGCTGCACCTTACAGCCGCAGCATGCCGCAAATACATTTTTTAAAGTCGAGTTGTAGAGATTTCAAGCGACATTTTTATACCTAACTCAATGGCACAAGTAGATACAAACATAAGTAAAAGCTTCAATATAAAAAAAAAAAACAGAAATAAAAACGAAAGTAATGCTGCGGCGTAGCACTCTATTTTAAAAAAAATGGTGGATTGAAAATACAAAATAGTAAAGTAAATTTATAATTCATACCTATAACTTGAATATCCATTGCAAAATAACACGTCACACACAAGTTGGAACTTGAAAACACGCGTCGCGTCTTAGGCTAATAGCGCTTGGTGATAAACACGGTTGATGACTAATTAGATGTGTAAACTTCCGATGCCGAAAAAGGAATGTTGCGAACAATAGATTGCAAAACCTTTTATAGTCTCAGGTAATATGACAACTAGTGGGTAACTGAACCAGATATCATGGCTTAGCTCAATCATTGCCATCGAAGGCCTATGACCTTCTACGAGACCACTGTGCACTAGTGCTATTATGGCCTAAAAAAATACAACGATAGGATGGCAAAATAATTCAAACTTTGAAAAAAAAACAAGCTTTTTTTAAAATGAAAAAACTCAAATTAAGTTATCTATCAACATTGAACGAATATACAAAGTTTCGTGTCCGTGCTGTTAACCGTTGGGGAGTTCTTTTGTGAGGAGGGGATCCTGGCTGCAAGATCAAAGCGCAGGCCACACCGCCAGCTGGCGGGCGGGCGAGCGACGCGAACGACGCCCTTTTCATACTTTGTTCGTATATTTCGATAGTTCGCGGTGTGAACCAAGGTATGAAAAGAGGTGAAACGACGCGTCGTTCGCGTCGCTCTTCCGCCCGCCAGCTGGCGGTGTGGCCTGTGCTTTAGTCATGTCTGTCATAAAAATGTATTGTCATCAGAACCAAAGTCGTGTGCAAAATTTTTGTTCAATCGGTCGGGGGGGGGGGGAACTGGTTCGAAATTCAGTTGCAAGATTTGACCAATACATACTAACTAACCAACTAACAAGGCAAGTTGAATAAAAGCTAATAAAAAGCGCAGTACAATTACGTAAAAAAAGTACAATTATTAATACGAGTCAGTCAATTGTACTGCGCTTTTGATTAACTTTTTCAAGCCTCAATTTCAGACTATAAATCGGACTGCTCCCTAAATAAAACTTGCATAGTTCATCCTCGCGGCCACTGCATCTGTCCTCTATCTATAATCCGATAACTTGAGGCTTTGTCTCTATTATTTGCTTGTTGTTCTGCCGGTCCGAATCCCCGGAAGCTGCGGCAATACAATTTATATGAAAATCCGGTCGCTGAGGTTAGGAATGTTTGGATTGACGTTTGTCAGTGCGCATTGACATGCAAGATTCACTGGTGAGCCTCGGTGGAGGATACTACAAACTTTTACAGCTGTTATTTTACGTAAGACAGCAGCAATCTAACCGGAACGAAGGGGACGGTGGGGTCTTAGTTCACTCGCCCTCCTGGCCCCGCCATCCCCTTCGAACCTTAGGATAATAAAGATCACTGTGACAGACTTGTCAGTGGCAGCAACACAACAGTAACCTTGTTGTAAGGGAAGTAACGTTCACTGTGTCAACAAAATGCGAAATCAATGTTTAAGTTTGACCTATCCGGTTTTATGTTGAGTCGTTGAATTTTTACTCTAAGCATGATTGTCATGGCTCTAGCAATGTCAAAATAAAGGCACATCAAGCTACCCAAAACTGTCAAATTTTCCCAATTAACCTTTAACCTAATGTCTTAGCGATTTAGTTGAAAATCTATTAAAGAAATTTGAAAGATTTTAGTAGCTTGATGTGTGTGCGTCTGTACAAAGAATTTATTTAGAAAAATTAAGAAAATGTACATTTAAAAAAAAAATTGATATGTGACTCTTATGTTAGCCAGCTTTAGGTACTCCATTACCGATACTAGTGGTAGTCTCTAATAAGACACCCACGTAACTTCTTTAATGAGAATCCATATTCAATAGATTCGGATGATTGTACACCTGGAAGGCAGGGAAACCCAGAAGTCTACGTGTGGTATTCACAAGAGTAAGTCTTGTGTACAAACTTAAATATCGATTCAAATAATATGTATTGACATTGATTATAATCGTCATTGAACTTAAAAATTTAACAATTTTATTGAAGTATCTGTCTGTATCCGTGTCCTGACCCATTTCCGCATATGTCCGTACAAGATTAACCGATACTTTACCCAATCCAAAAGCAGGTCAGACAAAATGAAAAAAACAGGTGAAGCAGACACCCCAGCTGTATATCCCAACACTAACAAAAACATAAAAGAGGATAATCTAACGCCCACTAAAGCTAAACAAAGAAAAAGCACGTACACGCTTTAAAATTGCAAGTGTTTTAAAGAGACAAATTGCCGCTCCATCGGCACCGAATTGGGCACATTAGCCTGCCTTCCTCAATCTAATCGACCTACTCTGGAAGACGAATTACTGATACGTGCTGGCTTATTTTTAGACAGAATCTTTGTGCTTGTTTTCCGTTTGGGGGTAGGTAGGATTAACTAGTATAGGATACAGAATAAGAAGTGGATAATAATCAGGAGGTTGAGTAGCTCTATTATTGTGGATTCAGAGGTCAAAGGAAGATTACGTAAAATGTAGGCACACCACTAGCCTGCACACCCTTGGCCTAAACCAAGAGACACGGATTATGCGACACCTACAGCGGAAGAAACAAATAAACGAAACTTATACTGTCACTTACGGGATATCTTCCGTGATTGTTCATTATTTTGAGCTTCCCGATTTTGTTTTGCTATTTTTTGATTTTTTTTATTTCATTTGTCCCGTAAGTGACAGTATAAGTTTAGTTGTAAACCGTGAAAGCTTAAAACAGTGTTTCAAATAAAAGAATTTCTTTAGGGAATGACAAGACTCACCGCGACTCGACATGCAAAGCTACGGTTTGGAGCTATCTACTCGCACAATGGAAACAGATGACGAACGATAAAGGCGCGAGTGAATCAAATGAACTGGTATGACCGGCGAGCGCTGTAGTCTCTGAAGTGTCGTGGCATGACATGAAATCGCGCGCGAGTGTCGATTGACATAAATCGTTTCGCAAGTTGCACTACCCGAGGTCGTGAACGGGTATTTATAAATATGGGTTTACTTCACACTCAATATTCCGTAAATACAGCAATCATCATTAACACTTTACATTCCCAAAAAACAAACATTCATTACTTTGATCTATAGGAATAGATTACTGAAGAACCTCCTCAAAATTATAAGCAGTCAATTAATAGGAAAATTCTTAAACAAATACCTAGACATGCAAATAACTATGGCGTTGATATCTATTATATATAAAATGGTAAACTGACTGACTGACTGACTGGGTGATATATCAACACACAACCGAAACCGCTGGTCCTAGAGACATGAAACTTGGAGGGTGTGTTCTTTGTGAAGAGTAAGTATCCACTAAGAAAGGATTTTTGGGAATTCCACCCCTAAAGGGGTAAACTAGGGGATAGAAGTTTATATGAAAGTCCGTCAGTTTTGAAGTTAAGATCTTCGAATTTTGTGTTAAGGCTGACGATTGAAAATTAATTTATACGTATCTCAGCGTTTTTGATAATTCTACCCCCGAAGTTTAACCCTTCGGGGGTAGAATTATCAAAAACGCCCCTAAAGGGAGATGAAGGAAAGTAACTATGTTTGTTCTGTACGTTCCCGTCGGATATTTTTCGACATCCACGCGGGCTAAGCCGCGGGCAAAAGCTAGTATTTTATAATATTCCTCTCGGTTATGAAAGAATACCACATTTTAAAAGATTTTAACAGAGAACCTCGTTGCACAATTTTACAGACGGAAAAACTTGTTGCTAGATTTTACCAGAATATGCTATTTTCATGTGAAAAACATCAGGTTTCTCATTTCTCATTAACCTCGGCGCAAAAAGGAATTTCATGAGTTTGGCGCTCGGGCTTATTCGTGTGTGTATGTGACCATCACACCTCCGAAATGAGTCGAAATTTTTAATTATTTTCAGTACTAATTACCAAGCGTATCCACACAGAGATATTTGCGTAAACTTATTTGTGTTAGTAAGAATACGCCTACCTCGCTCTAGAACGTGTAACCCAGCCCTACTACAGCAAGTATTTCGTTAAACTATGTCGAAATCTAAGCCTTTTAATTGAGATTGAAAAAACTGTGTTACTAAATTACCTTACCTCACCGACAAAACCAACATTACCACTATGGATGTTTCCTGAAAAAATTTAATAAGTCCGTCAGATAGATTTCCAAAAAATATTGGACACGTATTTTTTCTTTTTTCATGAAAACTAAAAATGAAGACAGTGCGTCGAAAACTCGTGATACTTGTACACTTATTACCGAAAAGTGACGTCACAGGCCACTCATGATCTTTGATGCGTTTTATCTTCGTAAATTTTTATTGATTTGATAAAACAAAAAATACGTATCCAATATTTTTCGATAATCTAACTGACGGACTAAATAGAATCATTTTTTTTTTACACAGGAAACATCCCTATTATTAACATGGTAAATATCCAGTTTCTAGTGTTAATGATAAAAGCAATTACAGCCTAATCTAGGTCGATTTTTACTCAAGGAGACATCATTCAATCGTTGTAACGATCCTGAAATAAATAAATCTGTTTTATGACCCTGCCTGCGACCTGACAAAAACGATCGGCCGCGCGAATTCCAGTCTCTCACTCACTTAATCGTAGAAGGGCGTTTTTCTTTCAGCACAACCACGCGTGTTCGCGTGACGTTCGCTTTGGTTAGGATGCGGCCTAAACATAGTTTTTATTTACAATAGACACACACAAGCCTTTACCCAGCAGTGGGGTGAAGCGGGCTAACAGTATCGTATCAGTAGTAACACATCATCATCTGCCTAGCCTTATCCCAACTATGTTAGGGTCGGCCTCCAGTCTAACCGGTTGCAGCTGAATACTTTACATGGAGAGACTGCCTATCTGACCTCCACAACCCAGTTAGTACTAGGTAATACGATACCCCTTGGTAAGACTGGTTGTCAGACTTTTTGGGACTACCTATAACGACTGTCAAAGATCTACAAATGACAGCCGGGATCAACGGCTTAACGTGCTTTCCGAGGCATAATGGGTGGTCACCCATCCACAGACCAACCGAGGCAAGCACGGCTTAACCTAAAGATCGACCCGAGCAGCTGTTATTATTTAGCCACGAGCTCCTCAGTAACAGTATCAGTATACATTGAAAACAACATATAACCCTCAGAATCTTATCACAATCAACAACAACCAAGGCACTTTTCCAGCGTCCTCCATCCAAAATCCTTTCAAGAATAAAAGCGCTCGTTTTTAAATATTTGTGGCCATCCATCATTGAACAGCGGTACATACAATGGTCCATTATGGGATATTCGGAGCGGCCGGTGACCCGACGTCATTAGAGCTCGACGCTCTCGCATCTGCAAAAAGTTTTCCTTCATAAAACAGAGGTGGGGTAGAATGGTGTTGGGTTTAAAGTTTTTTGGTGTAAGCTAATTTGAATACTGCTTTTTTTTGTTTTCTATTCGACAGTTTTTACTGATATTTTAAAACAAACAGATAACATGTTGGCCGTTCTCTGAAAGAAAAGATATCTTTCAACAAATGCGATAAAAAGTAGCTTAGTTTTTATCGCATTAAAAGATGATTATGATGTTGATGATGATTGGTGTGATGATGATGATGATGATGATGATGGTGACCTTTTGATTATGTTTTTGATGATGATTCTTTACCTACGACATGCGCTCGAACCTAACAGACAGATGTGTATGTGATGTGTGTTTGTGTTGCTGTGGAGCTTGTTCCACTAGGACGTGACGGAAGGCGTGCGTTTCGGAGGACTGTCTTTTGTAATTTTGACGTAGCTGATTTTCAGCATGCTTTGAATAAATGTATATGGTTTTGATAGACTTGAGTCTATCAAAACCATATACATTTACTGAACATTAAATATTCTAAATCTTACAAAAATTTTTGATGATTTTTTTTTTTATTAAATGGGTCTACTCTTGACCTCAATCAATGATAGTTGAACAACATAGAAACTTAAAAAAAAAAAAGTGTTAACAACAACTCCACGCCACCTATGTGGTCGAAACAAACGCTTTCATTTCAGCAGGTTTTCGTCCGCTGTCGAAACTTATTTGCATAAGTAAAACTGGGAAATGAAGCGACAAATGCATAGCTCCCAAGTGATTCTTTTCGCGACTCGGTAATCCTGTTACGTCGACAATTTTCTACCAGTATTGAGTAGGTACTCCTACTGCTCCTAGTATGATTTTATTTAGATTAGAAGTATCTTGTCAATGGGTATTTTACCATACGTCGGTGAAGAGAAGCTTCTGTTTCAATTTTACACCGACACCAAATTGCCTACTTTTTTTTTCTCGATCACGCCTGATGGAAAGGGATGGATGAGGTCTATGATGGAACGAGCAAGCCCAGAAGATGCCTGTTCACTTTTGCTTTAAAGGCAGACGGGTTAAATGGGGGAGGGGACACAGATGCCGACAGAGAGTTCTACAATAGCACAATACCGACAGTTGAAAATCGGGATAAAAAACGGCACGTTAAAAAATCGCCTTTGCAAAACGCGGATCTTACGACAGCTAAAAACAAAATGAAAGAAATTCTATGCAGCTTGCTAGGAGTCACAGCGAAGCGACGGAAAACAAGTGAACAGCGCGCGTGGCGCTTTTCGCAAATACGCATCGTCCGAGGCCGTAAATGGAGTCTAAAAAGTTCTTTTTTTAAAACATGTACATAAAAACCAATTCCAGCCATTTTCTTGACGCTCCACACATTACACAAGCTTCCTTGGAAAGTGGTAATACACCACAAAGTCACGTGCTGCAATATCGGAGTTCAGTAAAAAGATAGCAATACTTGTAACTACACACGCTTCCTCAGTTTCTTGCAATTTACTGCAATGTAGATATAAACAGCTGTTGCAGACAAACGTTTGTATATTTCTTTCTAGAATGGAAGGAAAGTTCTTGGTAAAATGTTCTGTGAGAAAGCAACACAACATTACTGAGAAAGACTGTGTAACATTAATTACTATGCTATGTTTACGGCGAATCAATTACAGAATACCTACACAAGTCTAAATTAGGAAACTACTAACTACTAATGAGAGTATCAACCTACTCATTTCTGTAATTGGGTTGAGGTTCTTTTCCTCGCAGAAACGCTCTATCTGACTGGTACGACAGCCTCGTTGGTTGAGTGGTCGCAAGCGCGGCTGCTGAGCATGAGGTCCTGGGTTCGATTCCCGAGTCGGGCAAAGTGTTATTGGGTTTTCCATCAGGCATTTCTCAGTAGCAGCCACGGAGTCTGGATTTGTGCCCGGTTGATAGGACTTAAAACATAACTGGCGAAATGTGGGTGTACTGTTAGGTACACCTCTGTATAACCCTTCGGGGATTACAGGCGTGATTTTATGTTATGTTATCAACGTACTATCGAAAGAAAGCATCTAAGATTTACTCCGCAATTGATGAGATACCTCAAGAATAAAAAAGAAATGTGTTACCGAACCCCACTAGGTGGACCGGAGACCTGGTGAAGGTTGCAGGGATCCGCTGGATGCGAGTCGCACGGGACCGGTCAATGTGGCGACACTTGGGGGAGGCCTATGTCCAGCAGTGGACGTCTTTCGGCTGAAATGATGTGTTACCGAACTTTTTGAGAAAATTCAGTGTCTTTTGCAATATGAAACTCATGGACTTTAAAAACTTTTTGTACCAAACACTGTTTTATGGTTTCACGCTTTTGTCGCCTTTCTTGTACCAAGTTTCAGCGTACGAGCCACATAGGAAGGTGTTTAAGCAGCAACTACGCTTTCGATCAAATATACTCCAAACAAACATACATACATTCCGTAATTGAGAAAATGTACGCAATTAATTCTCCACGCTCGACAGCCATGCTAACAAATAAGAAAATGTATACATTTCACAACAAGCAATTCAAAATGTATGCTCCGATTATTCCATTCAGGATAATATTGTCGCATTTCGGGGCTTAAGCACAACAGCTACTGACCTCTTTAAAAAGAAGCCAGGAACTGAAATATAGCCCTGTATTTCAGTTGCTCGTAATAATATAATATTCTGAATAAATCAGAATTCATTTTGCGTGTGCCCCGGTATGAATATTTACGACAAACGCCCATTAAAGTTGCATTTTGGGTTTAATTTCTTTATTTATTAATGGGTGCGTTTTTCGGTAATGCATTCTGTCATCATCATCAGCTTATAGGATGTCCTCTCAACCCTCGGTGTCCTGCTGCTACCACCTACCCTGGGACGTTCTTCACATCACTTATCAAATTTGCGTAACGTTTTTCCAACTATGTAACGCAGCTTCCAGTCTAACCAGATGTAGCTGAATACCAGTATTTTACACGGACTGTAAGCCTATCTGACCTCCACAACCCAGTTACTGGATACCAAGATACCCTTAGTAAAACTAGTTGTCAGACTTTCAGGCGTCTGATTAGTTATAACAACTATCACAGATCTAGTAATGACAGCTGGGACCAAAGGTTTAACGACGTTTCGAAGGCAAGAATGGAGGGGCACATTTTGTCACAAAAAAAATGGTCACCAATCTTCGGACTGACCAGGGTCAGTTCGTTATACGACCCGTGTGACTTTCACTGCGTAGTCACGAAGTCTTCCTCACTTTTACATATTTTGTTACTTGCAAAACGAATTTAATAAACTCATACTACAAATTATAAATGAGACAAATCAATTGTTTGGTGTTAAGAGAAGAGCCCCATGTGTTAAGAATTTATATATTAAATTAGTATACAGACAATTTATCTATACTAAATAAGGTAGATTCTCTGAAATGGACTATTATAGTAACGACAAAATAGAAAATAGGTTACATCCGTTGGCCTATTTCTTCGCGCACGTATGAAAACCAAAGTAAGACCTAAGTCTATAAATAGGCCCGATTTTGCTCCATTTTATCCAGAACCTGATAAAGTTTAATGTCAAAGCCTACGCCAGATTAAGCAAAGCGACACCTACCTAAAAATCGCCCACCTAATTCAAAAACAGACTACAGTTCTAAACAATACTTCAAAATCCATTACCACTAATATCCCAGACCGTTTCACAGCCACTGAACATAAACAGTAATGTAAATAATACCTAATAAATACCCATACACCGCACGTTTGCGTAATAAAGGTAATTCTCTAGTATTTCCACGCGCAACCGAGCTAGTTTCATGTAACTGCCGAGACAGTGTTGCCACAGAATATGTACAGACAGAAGGTTGGCTCCAAGTAATTAGCGAAAAGAGACGCTGGCACACAATCATGTGTGTCACCACAGGTGCTATATTGGTTATTTCATCGAGAGCATTTTTTCAGAGCAATCATACGCAGGGTCGAGGACTTATGTGTAGTGCCAGCCTACAACAGTCCAATGCTGGCCAAGGCCTCTTCAATCCCATACCACTTAACTCGACTCTCGGCAACTCTCATCCAATTGCTACCAGCCACCCTGCGAAGATCATCGCTCCACTGAGCCTGAGGGCGTCCCACCAATATTAATAATAATGAATATGAGTTCGGCAGTTCATAAATATGACTAGATATAAGTAAGTACAATGTCCTAAATTTTATTAAAAGCCCTGTCAAATGTAAAGGCGTTGAACCGCTGTAAAACAAATGCCAATTTAGATGTTGTTAGGTTAGTTGCGTTGTGCATCCGTTTTCGCTTGTTATTTCAAGTTAAACCGCTGGCGCTTGATCTCTCACCGGTCGTGTACAAGTGTGTCCTATCGGACTATGAAAGTGAGGGAAGTGAGAGAGCATCTGTGTTGTTCTCGCCATGATCGAAAACGGTCTGAAAGACTATGGCATGTGCGTTCGTTTTCACTTGTCGTACGTACCCGACCTTCTGTTCCTATCTATTCCACATAATGGCCGAGACAGTGTCGTTACGCGCAACAAAAGGGATTTTATTCAAATAGTTTCCGTCTGGCGTTGGGTTTATATTGAAATTCTTGTGGGCGAATCTGTGTTCTTTTTTTAAAGTAATTTGAAAGTTTCCAAGTGTGTCTTGAAGTGTAAGTGGGAAAAGTTTTTAGTATTAAGTGTTGAGTTGGTCTAATTTAATTTTGGCACTAGACAGGAGAGTGAGAAATAACCTGCGTGGTGGTTCTGGGCGCGCATCGTGGATTATGGCCTCATTTCTCTCCCAGCCTTGTGCTCCCAGAGCAGTGAAAACTTTTAAGGCTCATTATGCTATGGGGGTGATATTGTTTGAGATGAGCATGAGGTCCATAGTGTAGCTAGCTAGCATAGGTACCTAGCTATTGTTTCTACAGATTTAAGATCTGTATCAAAATCTAGTCGTCCAGCCTGTTTTTCTTTTCTAAAGTTTAAAATATCATAGTTATCCGGCTAAAATTCAGATGGTAATACAAAGTCATTTACTTATACATTTTTCATTAAAAATGCAACATAACAACGCATCTCAACATGTCACGGGTTAAGAATCCCCCTCAATATTTCGTGGGACGCGCGAAAATTTTCCAATCTACCCTTTTTGGTGGCAGTACATGCCTGTTCAACCGAGCAGCAACAAAAACGGCAATTCATGGACGTTCTCAATTCAAAATGGAATGCGTTCGGGACAGTGTCGACGGTGAGCGATCGAGGCCGAAGGTTGACGATGTTTCGCGCAAATTGCCGAAGACCATTTTGTTTTATTCTCACGATATTTTTGAACCAAGATTTCAATTTAGTTTCATTATTGCTCTTTCTGAATTGCAATAGTGGTGCATTATAAGAGTTTTTGTCTTCAGTTTTCTTTGATGTCTCATCATCGGCCTAGCCTTTTCCCAACTATGTTGGGGTCGGCTTCTAGTGTAACCGGATGCAGCTGAATACCAATATTTTACATGGAGCGACTGCCTATCTGACCTCCACAACCCAGTTAGTATTGGGTAATACGATACCCCTGGGTAAGACTGGTTGTCAGCCTTTCGGGCCACTGACTACCTGTAACGACTGTCAAAGATCTACAAATGACAGCCGGGACCAACGTCTTTACGTGCTCTCCGAAGCACGGAGGAAACTCGGTATATAATGGGCGGCCACCCATCCACGGACCAACCTAGGCAAGCGCGGCTTAACCTTTAGATCGACCCGAGTGGCGGTTATTATTTAGCCACGAGCTCCTCTCCTTTTATTTGATGTCTGCGCTAGAAAATTTCTTGTCATATCAATTTTTTATTTTTTAAGTATCAACGACCTACGTAGTCAGATGGTGTTTTCCGAAAGAATAAGTCATCTTTTTTTACTAGTGACAATCGCCAAACCTATTAATAAACATTAAGAAATACTTATAAAATTTACTTTGTAACTTGGAGCATAATTTTCATGAACAAGGCCAAAACGTGGTTATAAAATGGCCCATCTATTCATCCAATGGAATTGATGGCTAGAAAGAAGATGACGACTTACAGAGAAGTATGGAAGAAGAAGACATGCTGCGCCGACTCCAAATAAATTAGGACATGGGCAAGAGAATGATTATGATTATGATAAAAATGGCCCAGTTTCAGCAATGATCAATCTATACTAATATTATGAAGTTTAAGAGTTTGTTTAAAAAATCCGCAATAGCATAATTTATTGTATTTTTTTTTTCATTGCATTTCGAAGGTGTTTTTGGAAACAAGGTATTAATCTTTATCCAAATAAATACGTTTTTAATCATAAGTATTTAATTTTGAACAAAATAGCCCATAGATTATATGATTTCAATGAATATCTTAGGAGATATCAGTTTTAAAATAACTCCGCATCAAAATAATGATCAAGTACCGCTCGCGCATTTGCATTATGCGAAATTATGTGTGTGATATGCTCCTTTATAATTGTATTATAGGTGCCTACTGCTACGACCTCTCTAACCCTCTCTCCCTCTTATGTGATGCAGACGAAGTTGCGTGGGACAGCTAGTAGTCAATAAAGCTAAAAATATACCTTATAGCTTTTGCCCGCGGCTTCGCCCGCGTGGATCGTGGTCGAAAAATATCCGACGGGAATGTACCGAACAAACATAATTATCAAACTTACCTTCATCCCCTTTTTAACCCTTCGGGGTAGAACTATCAAAAACGCTGAGACATGTATAAATTAATTTTCAATCGTCAGCCTAACCACAAATTTGAAGATCCTAATTTCGAAACTGACTGACTTTCATAATATACTTCCATCTCCTATTTTACCCCTTTAGGGGTGATATTCCCAAAAATCCTTTCTTAGTGGATACTTACTCTTCACAAAGAACACACCCTCCATGTTTCATGTCTTTAGGACCAGCGCACAGCGGTTTGGGCTGTGTGTTGATATATCAGTCAGTCAGTCAGTCAGTTTATCATTTTATACATATAGATAATACGTTCCTCACACCAAAACCACCACCAACTAACTGTAACACTATTATACAACAAAAACCGTCCAGTATCATACATCGCCTGCCGTGGTCGCAGTAAAACCTTTTTAATTGAAAAACTTTGCGCCAAAGAGGCTTTACTCGAGCTACAATGTAGCTGTATATAACATCGGATCATATTTTCAGCTTTATTTATGTTTTCCTTGAGAATTTTCATGAGATTTTGCTATTTTCTATTATTACTTGAAGACGGTGGAAAATTGAGAGAAAATAGAGGCGACTGCTACAAAAAGAAAGCATCTAAAACACATATATTTTAAAGCAGAATTTTATTTTAGATCGTACAAAACTCGTTAATAATAATATCCCTGTTCCCGATACCGGTGGGCAACTATTTTTTATATTTTTTAATGTTTTTTTTAAGAAATATTTGAAAATGTAAACTATATGAAAGAAAAGTAAATAATATCACTGAAAATTAGATTATAGATTCTAAGGTTTACAAGCACCGCATCGCAATAAATACGTTAAACGATTTTTAGACACAACATCGTTCTGTCTCTCTCATCTTCAATCGATCGGCAGAAAGAGAACGATTTTTTATTTTCACGCTTAGCGCATTACATGAGCTGTGCAACCAGCAGCAAAATTTGACAGATAATTTACTGAAGTATCTGTCAAAGTCCGCTGTCTGACCCGCACTTTTCAACTATCACTAGAAAGCTATCATCGTTCGTAGCGTTTACAAGCTACGACGAGCTACGCCGTAGCACAATGCTACGGGCTACGAGCAATAAGGGTGGGGCTTACGCGGACACTTTCGACTAAGTTTAGAGACGCAGTATGTCGCTTCACTGCTGTTGGCACGTGTTTTAACTACTACAGGAAGTTACTTGTTTAGGAGTAAACAAGCTCGTTTTATAGTATTTATTTTCTAAATATCGATATTGCAGCAAAATTATTGAATGAGACAACGTTATAAAGTTTGTAGAAAAAAAATGTTGTTCTTTTTTTTTGTGTGTTTGTTTGTTGTTTTTGTTTTTGTTTGTTTATTGTTTTTGTTTGATGTTTTGTTTTGTTTTTTTTTGCATTTTTTTTCACTAACAAAGGCGACACCAAAAGGACGTTTTTCATTTTTAACTGTCAGTGCCTTGCCAAGCATTACACATCTAAAAGCGCACCTTTATTTAGGTATCCATTTAGATGTTGCTTAGTGTTAGTGAAAATTAGTAGTAGTTTTCAAACAACTCAACCTGACGTATAAGGTCTTACTTATGAACATCTATCTATACATACAAATGAATTAAATTGAAGTGTCTGTTTTTAATTTCAAAATAGCAGCTTTTTACTGAATGCATAATTATGAAAGCGGTACTTGTAATTTTTTTTTTTATGTCTATCTGTTTGTTTGTTCCGTCTAATCTCCGAAACGGTTGGACCGATTTTGACGGGACTTTTACTGGCTGATAGTTGATATTATACGAAATAATTTAAGATTCTCTTATTATAGAAAAAAAAAGAGTCAAATAATTAAACAAATATTTCTTATTAAATTTCACGCGGGCGAAATCGCGGGTGACAGCTAGTTAGTAATAAGAAAACGAAATGAGTCCAATTAAACGTTATCCTCGCTTTACCTAACGAAAACACACCTCAAAGACGAGGAATTTTCTTCAAAATCCTATTTATTCTAAAGTCCTTATTTACCATTCTACAATACCTAACCGAGACAAAGGAATGCTCTCATTATGTCAAAATTAAGATAACTGAGTACTGAACAAACAGTTTCGTCTTGGAAACACACGTATTGTCTTAATTAAGAGTTGATAAGTGTAATAAAGGATAAATGTTCAGTTTGAAGGAGTACTTGTGATGACAGATGTGTTAGGAACATCTCGATTATCTTTTGTTTTCTTTAAGGCTATGTGACTATTTTGTATTTTAAACCTACCTTTGAAAACTAGGTTTGCTCTTAGCAATTCTAGTTTTTGCATTGTTTTCTTTGTCATTTGGCTTTCCCCCAATGTCGTAAGAGATAGCAAAATCGTCAAGGAAATTCATCCTTTAATTTCAAACACAACCTGGTTCTCGGTACTTTTCACATTGGTCCTTCGAGCAGGATACCTACTATTCTGGTCTATGCGATCTTAGCGCAAGGTTTCGTGTACTCTAAAAATCATCTTCTAACTACTTCAGTTAAACTCCGGTTAATTTCCGGGTGTCTATTTCGTATCGTAAATCATATAAGATATACCTATAAGGTAGGATCCGCAACTCCACGTCAAAGCACGCAAAATATGAGCTTTGACATGGAGTTGCGGACACCAGCCCGTCATACAATACAATACAAAGTTAGGTATCACATATCATTTGTTTCTTCCTGTTTTGTAATCTAAAGCGTCAAGGAGAAATCAAGGAGTTTCCCTTGCATCAAAAGCGCACATTACCCAATCATATCACTCCACCAACCCACTATCTGCATCCCCCACAGCATCTTTACAGTAGAAACTTGCACATCGAACTACAATAACTAAAGCCAACCGACTTGGAGCTGACTAGACTGAAACTTAGACCGACGCGTGCATAGTTCGGAACTGGTGCTTATCATAACGTGTACCAAACTACTCCTGTTTTGGATCAATGACTTTTAGTACGTACTGGGAGTTTCAGATACGGAGTATAATAGGAATATGATTTTATGTGGATGTTTGTGACTCCCTCGTTCGTCTAGTGGTCGCAAGCGCGACTGCTGAGCATGAGATCCTGAGTTCGATTCCCGGGTCGGGCAAAGTGTTCTTGGGTTTTTCCGTCAGTCATTTCTCAGTAATATCCACGGAGTCTGGATTTCTGCGCGGTTGATGGCAATATGATCGGCCCCTATTACATGGGACTTAAAACATAACTGGCGAAATATGGGTGTACTCTTAGGGACACCTCTACCTAACCCCTCCCTGGGGATTACAGGGTTGATATTATGAATATGTTAGTGAGTTTGTATGTATGTTGCTCTTTCACATTTAACGGCAGAATATAAGAATAAAAACATACCTCAGGGCCTAGACTATAGATATTCTACCAACGAAAATGATGATGGAAAATTCAGACATAAATAAGATTTAAGCTACCACAAAGTGTCTGTGAATGCTAAAAGCCCTTATAGAAAAAACAGGTATTTTTAGAGACCAAGAACTTTAAATTGAAACAAAACACAGCAAAATGGGGGACAGGACGTGCAAAGTCTCATGTCTACGCTGATAAATAAAAATCAATCGAGCACTTCGAAGTCAACATTCAACGCATTATTGCCAAAATACAGCCAGATGACGCCATGTACACGCCAACCGCAGTGGCCACATGCTCGCAATCATAAAAAGAAAGAATCATAAGGTTCTCTGCTTCTAAAAAACACGCTTTTTAAGATTTTTGCTATATTTGGTAACTGATAGAAAATGCCCCATGGCATCAATTCCGCATGTATCAGTATTTATTATACATGTTTAAATTAATAAATCAGGTTCGAATATTGTAAATTACCAATTTATTTTTTATTTTTTTCAAATTATCATCATTCTCTTGCCATTGTCCCAATTAATTTGAGGTCGGCGCAGCATCTCTTCTTCTTCCATACTTCTCTATTACTCGTCATCTCATCAGACACCTCCTTTCGTGCCATATCATTCTTCACGCAGTCCACCCATTTTTGCTTCAAATTACGAGTATAATAATAATAGATTACTTTCTGGATCAAGGACTTAATTCAGAAAGCGGTACTCCTGGACACGGCTCGTATTGTTAGGAGGTTCCTCTCTCTGGAGCCCTGACCGCCGGTAGCTTGGACCCTGTTCCCGATGCCGGTGGGCTACAATTTTTCATATTTTTAAATGTTTTTTTATATTGAAAACATTATTAAAAAACATTTAAAAACAACACACAACAAAAAAACATTTTTCAACATCTCTCTCTCTCTCTCTCTCTCTTTCTTTCATCTTCTTTTTCTTTCTTTTTTTTTATGTAAATATTTTTAAATATTCCTTACAAAAAATTGTAAGGAATATTTAAAAATATAATTGATTTGTATATAAATAAATAAAGGAAAAAATAGATTACTTTTATAAAGTACGAACACATGTCAAATGGCACTGCCTTACTTAACCTAAAAAAACACAAAACCTCTTTTAACCTCTGCAGTAAAGCAATGGGCAATAAAGTGATTTATAACAACTTTTATACCAGCAGCGCGATGGCGCGCATCAATCACTTTCAATCCATTTGGAGCTGAATAAATAACTCCCGCGTCGATACTCGGAGCTTTTTAATGGTTATAAGCGTGTATTTATTGTGTACGGAATAAAATAAAATAAGGTTGTTTATTTAAGTTTGTTATGTGTTTTTTATGTTGTGAATAACGTAATAAAATAAATTAAAATGAAAAAATAAAATGTTTAAAAAGTTCAGATTTCAAACATTTTGTGCGTGACTATATTCGGAACTGATGACGCCATTTTGTTTTTCCAAACAATACTCAAAATTAAAACCAATCTTCTCAATCAGCACCCCTCTGTAAGCGTTTTTTGAGCCCCAAAATTATCCAAGTATCACTGAACAATATAATATTTTATGAGTAACTAGCAGACATTACAGTTTTTTTTTTAATTAGACTTTTCGACTGCGCCTTTACAAACATTATACAAACAACGACGTCGTCAAGAATTTTCTCAGTCCCGAACTAAAAACTTCCACCTACTCGACTCAAAAAAAAAAAAAAACCACGCAAAAATTGCAAGACTAAAAAAAATAAAAAATAAAATGCAAAGTTTTATTCAAGGCTGGCAAGCGAAGAGGCGATAAATTGGAGCAAGATAGTTGTACGGTAAGGAACATTAAACCAAGCTGTGCTGGGTACAGGCTGCTTGCTAATGAATACAACCTTTTCACACTAAGTATGGAAGTAGCTGAACCGAACTTGGATCGTTGATAGATAATTTGGAGGACATATTAGGTGGCGTCTAAAATTTTTTGGTATGGTTGAGAGAGTGGGTGCTTTCCAGGGTGTAAGGTTCAGCCCTCTGCAGACTGATGGGGTGAATTCAGTATATTTAGTGTTGCCTTACTAACGATTGTCTATCGATAGGTTGTCAATACTATCGTGACCTCGAAAAATAGTCAGAATATCGATAGTCCTATCGATAGTATTTAAATTTTACAATACTATCGATACTAACGATAGTATCTATCCAAGAAATTGAGCAATACTATTGATAAAGTGTAATACTATCGATAGTATCGATACTTTTGGGTATTGATACTTTTGATAGTATCGATACTATCACTTTTATGGTGTGTCTTACTGCAATCACTGTCGATACTATCGATACTTTTGTACTACGGTTTAAATCCAACACGATAATATTGAACTTTGGTAAAATATCGACGTAGTAAAATTACCGATAGTATCGATACTATTGATAGTTTTGATAGTGATTGAAACAGATATCGAAACTATCGATAGTATTGTAAAATTTCAATACTATCGATAAAGCTATCGATATTGTGACTATTTTTCGAGGTCAACTATCGATACATCAACTATCGATAGTTCGGCAACACTTCATAATAAGATCCGAGACCGGTACAAGAAATTATATCAGGAACGTTATCAGTTATTGGGAAATTCGATGCGACGTATTTTATAACAGAACGACGATCTGCTCTGTCCAATGCAGTCCATCAGTGAATGGCGTCCAAGTAGCTGAGTTTTGAACAGAAGTAGTTTTTTTTTTAAACAAACAAAATAAATAATAATTAATCTGACAATCATCCTTACCAGGGGATATCAAACTACCCATTGGCTGTGGAGGTCGGATAGGTAGTCGACCCATGTACAATACTGGTATTCTGCTGCATTTGGTTAGATTGGAAGCTAAACCAAAATATTGGAGGTGAAAGGCTAGGCAGCTGATGATGTCGTAGGAAATCAACTACCAAAAAAAGTAGTTTTTTTTATTTTACTCATTTTAGTTGTAGTGATCGGTGCACATACATGACAAAAAACTGCTGGATTACATAGCCACGTCCTTTTTTAGAAGTCGTTCAAAGTCTTTAACACTTTTAAAGATTGTAACAAACGTTTAAAGATGTAGAAAAATACCTTTTCAAAATCAAAAACAAACACTAAAAGTTACCCTTCATTTCCCTCACACCTCCAACTCCACTGCAGCCACTCACGCCCACTGTGTACACGTACCCAAACCAAAGTTGCGCCATAAACCATCTTTGTAACCCGTCACCTGAGGTTAAGGTCTAGGCAACTGTTCCGATAGAGACATTAAAGCAATCTGCGTGGTACGTGCCGCCGCCGTAATGAGCGCCGCGCCGGTTGGTAGGCGACGTTCCTATACTTCGAGAACGTTCTAGAACGGTTTGAAAGTTTCAGAGAGGTTAGATAACTGAACTGGAAGGTAGGTAGCTACTGATTTTTATTTAAAAAAAAAGATTTATTTCTAATTAGTGACCTGTCCCTGTTCTGCGCGATTTTATGACTTGATAAAACATCGTGACTTCTGTACTATATCTTAGTTAATTGTTTATGCATTTATTTATTTGTAATTTTATCACTAACACAGGTTGGAACCCAGTGTCTTACATACATGTACCTTCCAGAATTCTCTAAATTATGGTTAATCCTCATGAAAATACATTGTTTAGTCAGAGGAACAATATCAGTCCGCGTATCACTGGTCAGTTTCCCTCACTCGTCAGTTTATTAAATTCGCCAGTTTCGTGGATTAGTCAGTTTCGCTGATTGGACAGTTTTGTGAGTTAGACAGTTGCGTCAATACGACATTTTCCAGTGTTTGCCAGTTTCTTCGATTTGACAGTTTCAGTCGGTATAAAACTGTACACAAGTCGGTCACTTTAAACAATTTTGTTCAAAAATATTCTGTTTTATTACTTTTTAATCTTTCAGTCAACGTCTAATTTCATATTACCCAGTTACTTGTCTTGGTTTCCAAAACTGTCCAATCAGCGAAACTGACTAATCAACGAAACTGGCGAATTAAATAAACTGTCAAGTGAAGGAAACTGACCAGTGATATGCGGACTCCAATATTTAATAGTCGCACAGACAGACACGAGAAGTGGCTTTTTTAAGGTCATCGCACCTACTGCCCTTTTGTTTGAGTAAGGTTATTCTTTGAAATCAATAATGATTCTTCAAAAAATAATCCTTTTTGGTAAGACTCTGGTTGAGCCAATTATACCGAACCGTTCAGCACAAGTTAAGCTCATTCACGCAACGTTATTTCACAAAAAATGTGAAAAGAAAAAAATCTCCGAACATTCCTTTTAATAAAAATACAAGCGAAAGAAAAACTAAAGCAACGTGAAGTTTCTCAAAAGAAATTCTTTTATTCATCGAGTTGGGCCGTGAGCCACAGTTGAGAGTTCCATAACTTTAAACATGAAAAACCGTAGAAAAGTATGATCAATCAATTTCATTCGATTTAAGTTATGAAGGCGGTGATTGGCTGAAGTTGGTGGTGAAAATGAAACACGTTGTATTGGTGCAAAATGTTGGAAAGAGATGGAAGTGGGTAAAGTTCACCTCATCAGACTTACGACCCAAAATACTTCGGAGAAGTTACTTCGATTATCAAGCAAAGATGATTACAATTAATATTTGTAGGTATACTTGATCCCATAATAACTGAATGACAGATCAAGATCTGCCTAGCGTTTTCCCAGCTATGTTGGGGTCGGCTTCCAGTCTAATCGGATGCAGCTGAATACTCAGTATTATACATGGAGCGACTACCTGTCTGACCTCACCCAGTTAGTACAGTGTAATACGATACGCCTTGGTAAGAGTGATTGTCTGACTTTCGAGCCACCTATAACGACTGTCAAAGATCTAAGAATGACAGCCGGGACCAATGGCTTAAAGTGCTTTGCGGGGCACGGAGGAAACTCGGTTTGTAATGGATGGTCACCCATCCACGGATCAACCTAAGCAAGCGCGGCTTAACCTAAAGATCGACCCGAGTGGTTGTTATTATTTAGCCACGATATTTTCGATAATTGAATGACACTACAACGATGGTGGAAAAAGCTGCTTGTTGAAAAAAGTTGTAGTTTTTTTTTTCAGTCCAATTTCGAAATTCCTAGTGCGGGCAATCCCCTTTCAAAAAGGATAAATCAACTACGGAGTCCACTATACGCAAAAGTGGTTGGAAAGTCTTGAAATAAAAACGGCTTTATAGCAACAACTAGAAAATCAATTGAGTTTATGGCTCACTATACCGAAATGATACATCACTATAGGAAAACAGAACAGGTAACAGGAGAACATTACTTTTACCTAACAAGATAATTGACACCTGCCTTCATCGAATCAACATCATAATCAACCCTAATAATATCTCCAAATACAGCAATATTTATGGGTACTGCAGTACCCAATTTGTGATCCCAATATAATGTTTCCTAAAAGAACATGAACTCCGAATTGGTAATAATTGGCTAAAACAACGCTGAGGGTTGCATAAACAACTGGACTCGATTGTAAAGTGGAAACGCAGAAGGTCCATTTAGAAGATTTAATGGAAAAAATATTTGAAGAACTGAATCTAATGTTCGAATACCGATACTTCGCATTAATAAGGGTTTTTTTTAATTGTTAATATAACTAATTTAACAATAATCTAAAATTGGCGTCAAAAAACTCCTTCTCAATGTTGTCAAATGGCAATGTGCCCAAGAGACACGTTGTATGGCAAATTAAGGATTACATGAATTCACTCAAAAGTCCACTTCTGCCACAGATCACTTTAAGTACTGTCAAATTGTGAATTTCTTCGAGAAGGTGCGTATACTCGTTTTAAACGTGATCAACCACAATCAAGGTACAATGAACAATGAACAAACAATGGTATGTTGAACTTATTTAGAGTAAAACATCGCTCTGTGAACTTCAAAAGTTTGAGAACTTTAACAGGACGATGTTTTAAATAATTTAGGGGTAGTAATCGCGTTTAATGGGTCGTGGTGCACAAAAGTGACGAAAAGTTTATGGGTTATCATGATGACGGCAAAAAAATTCAATACAATAATTATGTAGTGGCATTACGTTTATAATTATTTTACATGTCAAATTTGGTTATTATAAACGTCAAAATATCAATATACAGTCAAATTAATACATGGTCAACAATTCAAGAAATCTTGGACCGTGTAGTATGCTTTCTCAATTAAAAATTTACGTAGTTTATTTTTAAATACTGGAAGTTCCTTAAAACGATTTCCATTCCATGCTTTTAGTGATTGAGTGCGTGTTAGAAGAAGGAAAATGTAAAGGCACTTCTGAATCTTCCTATTCTATGGCACCAAGCAAATACTGCAAAAGCGCATAGTATTAAAAAGTGGAGTAACAAAATTGTCCAATTACGAGCGAGCGGGACGTGGACTGTCCGCTTTTTATGTAAATCATGGTGCCCGGAGCTGGAACAAGCTGTTCCTTCGCGCTAAAGAATGTAGTTTACGTCCCTGCTAGGGTGACCATTTGTAAATGAGTTCGGACGCAGTTTAAATTGCGAATTCCTGTCGCATTTTCTGTTGGTACGTGTTTTAAAAAGTTGGAATTACTTTAAGAATTATGTTGTTTGTTCTTCAGTTTTGTTTCTCTTTTTGCTGTGGGAGTGTTTTCTTGTAAATTGATTTGTTTATTGTGCAGCGGTGACGTAATAGAAAAAGGTGTAGTAAACTTTACTATAATCTAACTTTACTCGTGCAAGTTCGTCTTTCCTGATCTTACATAGCGCCTCATTATAGAAAACACATTTAGGAAAAGTACGCAAAGCCCTTTTTTCTCATTTGTAAAAGATGGCAGTAGGTTTAAAATAGTTTCTTTAATTTCAAGACATCTCTAGGCATGGCATGGCCACGCATATTTTATGGATACATCACATGGACATGAATCTCAAGACATTTAAACGCGGACTGTACAAAAAGTGGGTACCACAGCATCATAGTAAAAAAAAGTACTACAGCGCCATCTATGGCCATAAAGGAAGAACTAACAACAAATTTCTGAATCGCGCTATTGAAGTTATCTGCGACTTAAAACTATGTACATAGGAAAACCCGACAACAAGTTTGGTAGTAACCCACCAGACACAACACTCGTCTGATCGGAGTTTCCTCCCTTTTCTACAGGGGATGAAGAACTTTACACCCAGTTCCTCGCACTCCTATAAAGCTACAGTTACACAATTATTATGAGCCGTTCTTACAAAGCCACTAAACCATCTTCAAATTACACAGCTAACACCAAATCTAAAGCTTGAATATCTGTAATAATTCAACAGATACAACCTCCTTGTTATCGAGGTGTCAATTCAACGCCACTTATGTGTACGATGTTAATTGGCGCTTTCAGAACACTATGATGTTAGACATTATTATAGAGCTATGAGTATAAGGACAGTGGTGGCTACGGCCCCAACTTATGAGTGTAATTTATTTCATCACCACTGCACTCAAACTGTAAAGTATGTCTCGATTGAAGACATGTTACATCTACCAATCCGCGCCGGACCCCACTCCTTTTGACAGAGAGGAGGCCTGTGTCTCAGAAGTGGGAACATTAGTCTCAGAAGTGGGAACATTACTCTCAGAAGTGGGAATATTAGTCTCAGATGTGGGAACATTATATGCAGATAATGCATAAGCTGTGGTTATTATAGAGATAGAGAAAGCTTATGTTAACCATAAACACGATAGTCAGTAAACGTAACCATAGATCACAGAGCTGAGAACGGCTAAAATTTGAATAATTTGTTCATCCTACCAGTACCCACAGGACAGCTACTGAAGGACGATTGTTAAGTTGTCTTTCAAACTCATACGAAGACGGGGTGTTTTGTTATGAAGAACAATTCACATTGCAACGTTCACATTTTCATGACTTCCTCCGTCTTATTAGTACTCTGTGAAAATTACTGTACACAAGGTAAGGAGTGCTTCAAACGGTATGGGTAGGTGTTCATTGGTAATGTATGTTATATTCACTGAATTATTGAAGCATTTGTAGGATGTGTCTAAGTGTTTCTAAGATGTAGGTACGCTTAGTGCTAGTAACACCCAGTTGGGTAAGTAACGTAATTTCAATCACAAATCGACTGATGGATTTTGAAGGACTAAAAAGTACTGTCCCGTTGGTCGAGCCGCGAGGTCGCAAGCGCGACTGCTGAGCACGAGGTCTTGGGTTCGATTCCCGGGTCGGGCAAAGTGTTATTGCGATTTTCCATCAGGAATTTCTCAGTAGCAGCCACGGAGTCTGGATTTGTGCCCGTTTGATGGAAATAGGCTCGCCCCCTATAACATCGCCAACATCTGCCTAGCCTTTTCCAACTATGTTGGGGTCGGCTTCCAGTCTAACCGGATGCAGCTGAATACCAGTATTTTACATGGAGCGACTGCCTATCTGACCTCAACAACCCAGTCAGTACTGGGTAATACGATACCCCTTGGTAAGGCTGGTTGTAAGACTTTCTTGCCACTGACTACCTGTAACGACTGTCAAAGGATCGCCCCCTATGACATGGGGCCTAAAACATAACTGGCGAAATGTGGGTGTACCATTAGGAACACCTCTGCCTATTCCCTCGGGGATTACCAGCGTGATAATTTGAAGGAAATTCCAAAAATTTTGGTAAAGTCACGAGCACCAATATGTATACACTTTCCTAAATTGAAAAGCAATTTTCGCGAGAAATAACGATTTTAACTTGGAGATAGGATCTTTTTCATAAAAAATATGAGTTCCAAAATACTATGTTCGAAACAACATGAAATTTTAATAAAAACAATAGGAGAATAACACTTTTATAATTCGTTAAGTGTTAACATATTCCTGCTCGTGACTGTACATGTTCTAAAACATCGTCATCTTGGCAACGTGTTGTCGGCGAAACGTCAGAATAAATGGCATTACCATTGAAAGATAGTTTTGCATTTACAAGCTAGCCTTATTATACTTGAACCATAAACAAAGTACTTGAAGCAGAAAAACCACTACCTATATTTTTAGATAAGCATCTACGCCAACAGCAAGAAAATCGCTCGACAAAAAATGAAAAAAATAATTCCAAACATCAACAGCGGAATCGGGTTTAATGGGCGCACCGCTTTTAAGCGCATTCTGCTTTATTGTATAAAACGACGCTGTATGGGGTGCGGCGATGTTACAAAAGAGTTTTAATATTCGATTCGCGGTTACGTTGTTGAAATGTAAATTAAGGGGAATCGATAAAACAACGAGATTTTAATAAGATTATAGTCATAAAAAGCTCTAAATCACGTGAACTTTTTATATTTTCTTGCCAATTGTAATCTCCTGCTTCTTTAAATTCTGATGAGGAATGTTTCAAAGGTCTCCAGACAAAATGTCATTCTATCAGCGATAACGATGAAAAAGTCAAAAGTATATACTAAATTCACATAAGCCTCGCGAGACCGCGCGAGCAAGTTCTGACGTGCTCATACTACCATAATATCCTAGATTTTCACGTGGATTCGCGTTGACGCGTATGTCCTCGCGCGGGCTCGAGCCTTCTCTCGATATCACTCCGCCGCGAAGCGCCTTTCTGATCTCGCTGTCAATTATGAACAGAAGAGGCTCGAGCCTGCGCGAGAAACCGCACGTCATCGTATTCTATCTGAACTGACCCTTAGAATTAGTTACGTCAATTTAAATTCATTGTGATCAAGTTTGAGTAACAAATGCAGCAATAAAATCATTATTGTGTTAAAAATAAAGGGGAAACCCAAAATGGGTCCACGAATGTGTAAATAGGTACAAGCGAAGTTCTTTATGTTCGATATAGTAAACCTTGACAACGAACACACAAATTGCGACGTTGCAAAAGAAACCATAAAACTACCATTACCTACATATTTTATTACCCCATATATCCCTCGAAACCAATCGCTTTCCGGCTTCCTTCCTCTTCTAACAGCCGATCCTCAACGAAGTATCCCGAAAGTGTCCGAAGCTTCAATCTGTTTATGATCCGCAAATCACGAAAGAAATTGAGTTTTCTTTTTGTCAAACTTCTCGCGAAAAGTCGAGACGTTTTCTTTTTTTAAATTAAAAGATTTAGTTTAAATCCTTAGGTTTTTGAGGGATTCAGAGAGGCAATGAACGACTTACTTTGGTGTCATCTTTAATAGAAATATACTTAGAAATTCTTTTCTTTTGGAAAACAGACGGGCAATTCGCGTATTGTTAGAAACTTTTGCATTCTAATCTAAATCTGTCAAATTTATGTACCTACGTATATATTTCTGACGGTTACCGACGTAGCCCGAAGAATAGCCAAACTTAAGTGGCAGTGGGCAGGGCACATTGCTCGCAGAACGGATGGCCGATAGGGCCGAAAAATTCTGGAGTGGTGACCGCGAACCGGAAGACGTTGCGTTGGAAGGCCTCCCACTAGGTGGACCGATGACCTGGTAAAGGCTGCAGGGATCCGCTGGATGCGAGATGCACGGGACCTGTCAATGTGGCGACACTTGGGGGAGCCATTACAATTACCCCATTATTATTATTACCCATTACAATTACCAACTACCCCATTATATTACCATTACCCCATTATTATTATTATTTAATTTTTTTTATTTTCAAACAAATCCTACACATTTTCAAATATTTCTTAAAATAAATACAAAATAGAAAACATTTAAAAATAAAAAAAATTGTAGCCCACCAGTATCGGGAACAGGGTCCAAGCTATCAGCGGGCTACAATTTTTAATATTTTTTTTTGTATTACTTTATTTTATTTTCTTAACTTTTTTTGTGACGTATACTTATAGATTTATGAAGCGTAAAGTTAAAAACACCATATTTAGGTTTCTTGGAAACAAAATGTAACCTACAAACATTCAAATCTCTTTCGCTCATTCTAACAATAGTATTTTACTCCTCCACCAGCTTTCATGATTTCTTTACCTCTGGGAGTAATAAATATTTCTTATATATTTTAAGCATCTCGAATGGTTTCTAATATTTGTTGGATATTTTATTTTAAATATAAACGGTATGGATGTTTATTTTTTATCTCCGTTTATATTTTGTAGGATAAGCCGGATAGAAGGGCTTACGGTACCGTTTCAACTTAAATAAAAGCAATAATATTATAAAAGCAAATAGATTTTTGTCTAAAATTATACCTGATATTTAAGGGTCTAACGGAACCCCATAACTAACACCCGTATCTATAAACAAGTCAAAGTGATTAATTGAGTAAAAGTAATTACTTAAGATACGATTTTTATTCTGTAGTTTAGTTATTGCTTGAAGTTAGAACTGTCAAAATTTAGAATTCTAAGATTTACTTTCTTTGACAGTTCTTTCTTCGTTCAAATTCTTGTTTATTGCATAAAATTGTTGCATAAGTAATTACTTAAACTCGAGTTATTAATTTAACATGGCTATAGATAGATACAAGTGTGAGGAGATCATGGCTAAATAATAACAGCCGCTCGGATCGATCTTTAGGTTAAGCCGTGCTTGCCTAGGTTGGTCTGTGGATCGATGATCACCCATTACATACCGAGTTTCCTCCGTGCCTAGGAAAGCACGTTAAGCCGTTCGTCCCGGCTGTAATTTGTAGATCTTTGACAGTCGTTACAGGTAGTCAGTGGCACAAAAAGTCTGACAACCAGTCTTACCAAGGGCACAGATAATATTATACTACGTACCAAGGGGTATCGTATTGCCTAGTTCTAACTGGGTGGTGGAGGTCAGATATGTAGTCGCTCTATGTAAAATACTGGTATTCAGCTGCATCCTGCGTTTCTTGACAAGTGTCATTCGTTTTAAAAACGCTTCGTTTCTCTGCAAAATCTTTCAACAGAATTGACATAACATTTTCGGCACCTTATGTCAATCTAAACATTCTTATTACGCCAGTATAGGTATCACTGGTGGAACCATCACCTTATCTAGGCTTTCTTTTCCTTAATCATCAACATCATCATCATTTCAGCCGAAAGACGTCCACTGCTGGACATTGGCCTCCCCCAAGTGTCGCCACATTGACCATTTTCCTTATTATCAGTTACTAATACACTTCTAACTTCCCCAATTAAGTATAAATCATTAACTAACACAAAAACCCCGTAATCTCAATCGGTCCTCGCAGTCCATTTACCAATGAGGGATTAATTGATTGATCCAACCCGTGAAATTACAGGACGGCTGTACCCATTAAATATTCAATTAAATTGCCGAACGGCTAAGATGTCTGATGTGATCGGGGTTACGGGTATCCGTATCAAGAAACTTGTGTCTACTGATTATTGAAGAGATATATTGACCTTAGGAATGAAGGTATTACCATCGTACCTATGTACAGTCGGGATAATTAATTATTTAGCAAATTGACAAATACGTTATAGCCCTTCACGTTATGACTGGCAAAAAAATAAAATTGATAGTCAATTATGGTAAGCAATCCTATTTCCGACTTTTTTTTTTTGAAAAAAATACAAATAATATTGTTCTTTGCCTATAGATTACAGGAAAACCTATAAGAAATCTATGAAGATACGGAACTCTCCCCATGCGAGTCGAACTCGCACTAATCCGTTTTTTTTTCTCAAAAATCGAAAACTTACCTCAATTGTTTCTTCCAATTCAAACAAGATTCTATGACAAACAAAGGACCTAGAACAAAACCAGCCAAATCTGGTTTCTAAGTTCTAAAAAACATTGGAACATTCGTTTTTATCTCGGAACAAGAACTAAGGAACAACGTTAAATCATTTTGGGTCGTCCAAAAGAGTTATCAAGATGTTCGGCCAAAAATTCCGAGCCGCAAAAAAGTTCTACCTCAATTTAATGGGTTTTACAAGAGTAGATATAACACTGAGATTCTGTTTTATATTGTTACGTTGGTTTTCGTATTAAAGGTAAAAAATGCTCGTGGCTAAATAAAAACAGCCAGTCGTATCGGTTAAGCAACGCTTGCCGAGGTCGGTCCATGGATGAACAGGTATTTTCGTAAGAGTGGGATTGCAGTTTAGAGAAATGTCAGAGATAGCAAAACAATCAATTTCAGGCATCTTTGAATGCTGCGCTGTAGAAATAATAGCACATAAAATTATAATAATTTGTATTTATAGAATCCCAAAACACAATTATGAAGTATTTTATGACAAATTAGACTATATTTTAAATAAAGTTTGTCTATCTTCGAATAAGAAAATCGTTATATGTGGAGATTTTAATATTGATGTTTTGAAAAGAAATAAAACGACATTAGAATTTGAATACTTTCTTATGAAATATAACTTAAAACTAGCGCTTTATACTCCCACTAGGTTGAAGAATAACACCTGTATTGACAATTTTGCTCACAACTATCGGAAGGAATGCCAAGCTGAAGTTGTAGATCTAGTCCTTTCAGATCATACATCTCAGATACTTAAACTGCCCATAAATAAAACTTGCAAACTTAAATACTGGAAAACAAAAAAACAGGACATATGTATTGAAAACTTAATTAAATTTAAAAGACATCTCAAATCTTTATCCTTTAGACTAGTACATGATTCTAAAGATGCGAACGAAGCTTTTGACAAATTTATGGATGATTTCTCTCTTATTTATAGATTGTGTTTTCCGGAGAAAATAATAATCATTAAAACTAGCAAGAAAACGAAATGGATATCTCACGGAATAAAAATATGCAGTAACAAGCAAAGGCGGTTACTTTGGGAATATCGATTGAACTCGGACTCAAAACATAAATTAGCTTTTAAAAATTACACCAAACTTTATAGGAAAATTATTAAACTCACACAAAAAGCACAAAACAATAATTTTATAAATACGGCCCTTAATAAGTCGAAAGCAACCTGGCAAATAATAAATAAATCTAATTTTTGTCTGCCACTGGAGCCGATAATGTGCGTGAATAGAGACAATTTGACATTTACAGACCCCGTGGACATTGCAAATGAATTTAACGATTATTTTATTGACACTATTGAGAATAATTTAAACGCTGACATAACATTGAAAAATACAAATTTAAATAAACAAACATTAAATTCACTATTCATGCAACCTGTAACAACTGATGATATCGTAAAAATAATATGTAGTCTTAGAAACACTAATACTGTTGGATACGATGGAGTGTCCACAAAAGCATTAAAATTTACCAAAGAACTTGTAGCACCTCCATTAGCTCATATAATCAACTTGTGCATAGCCGACGGCATATTCCCAAACAAGCTCAAAAAAGTTATAGTTAAACCCCTTTATAAAAAAGATGACAAAACGAATTTAAAAAATTATAGACCTATCGCAAAAATTCCAATTATATCAAAGATTGTTGAAAAAGTAATATATAACTCTCTATATGCATATTTCGAAAAGTATAAATTATTTTGCAAAGAACAAAAAGGTTTTCGAAGGAACACAACGATTAACATGGCACTATTTGACTTATTAGCTAACATTATGTCATCTGTAGATAAACGAAATCCAGTCTGCGCAATTTATACTGACATGACTAAGGCGTTTGATCATGTAGACCATAAGATCTTGTTACATAAATTGCATAGTTATGGTATAAGAGGGAACATATTAAATTTAATAGAATCGTACTTAAGTAATAGACTCCAGTGCACAGAAATCTCTAGGATATGTCCAAAAAGTAAATTAGAAAAGAAATATGTATCGAAACCAAGACACGTAAAATATGGCGTTCCACAAGGCAGCGTACTGGGTCCGCCACTCTTTTTGATATATATAAATGATCTTCCGGAAGCAACAACCAACAAAATGGTTCTTTTTGCAGACGACAGTACGGCTATTATAAAATGTACCGATTCAAATAATTATAAAAGTGACATAAATATCTGCTTACATGACATAATAAATTGGCTCAATAACAATAATTTGGTTATAAACCTTAGTAAAACAAAAGTCATGCATTTTCATCAACGGTGTGAAAACCCAAACATGAATATTTTGCGGTATGGCATTATATTCTGGGGGCAGTCAACTGATAGAGAAATGGTGTTTAGGTTGCAAAAGCGATGCATCAGGTCAATGTGCGGTCTGAAGACGACTGATAGCTGTGTCCCCTATTTTAAGTCATTAAAAATTTTGACATTGCCTTCTCTATATATATTGGAAACGGCCTTGTTTGTAAAATGTAACCCACATCTATTCCAAAAATTATCAGAGGTCAGAAAAAATCCAATACGGACACAATATATTAATAAATTATGTCATGTTAAATGTAAAACTGCACTTATGCAAAAAAGTTTCTTTGGTATTGCCCCTCGCATTTATAATAAATTACCGAATACTATAAAAAATTTAACTGTATCTCAATTTAAAAGGGCGCTAAATGAATATTTACTTATTAAATGCTATTACACTATTGACAGCTTTCTTAATGATGAATCACTTGCTGATTGACAGTAATATTACTCTGATTGACATAAATTATTATTATGGTTTGACATACTTCTACTCCGTTTGACATTTTATTTTTTTTATTTTATACTTGACATTTGTTCTTTTTCTAAATTGTATTATGTTTTGAATTAAGTATGTTAAACTGAAACTGTATGTACACTATTTGCATGCCCATTGGACGGTAAAATGTGGAGAACTTGGTTTTAAATATGAAACATCTATGTATTTTTTTTACCCATGTTTGCAAAGAAATAAATGATTTGATTTGATTTGATTTGATTTGATGGGTTACCGTGTGTTTCATAGGGAGTCCCTTCCGTGCCTCAGAAAGCACGTTTAGTTTCGTTTTTGTAGATCTTTGACAGCCGTTACAGGCAGCCAGTGGCCCGAAAGTCTGACCACCAGTCTTACCAATGGGTATCGTGTTACCCAGTACTAACCGGGTTGTGGAGGTCAAATGGGCAGTCGCTCCATGTAACATGCTAGTATTCAGCTGCATCCGGTTAGACTAAAACGCGATTCCCAACATTGTTGAGTAAATTCTGGGCAGATAATGTTGGTTCTAATATGATAAGTAGACAAAATTAAATAAGTAAATGTCTATAAATGATAAAATGGAAGATTTCGTTCATATCATATACCCGCTAAAGAATGATTTCCACCAAACGGCTTGCATCGCATCGGATCGGAATGGATTTTTCAATCTTTAAACGATATTGGATCGTGTTCCACAGTATTTAAAGTCTATATTACCAAGCCGCGCACAGCAGCTTGACCGTGGGAGTCTTCCGCGAAACGCGATCGTAGCCTAAAGTATGCTGCAACGAGCGATCAGCTCCGTTCGCCTGCCGTCATATGCGATCGGGTCCTTTCGGCAATCCTCGAATGAAACGATTTGACTAGGCTCAGAAACAGCTACGTTCGCAAGCGACGGTTCGGAGCCCATCGTATGTGCCGACATCCTGCCGGACGCGATCGGCTGTCGCCGCATCCTTTCGTATTCTTTCTCCGATGTGATGCGAGCCGTTTGGTGAAAATCATCCCTAAGACGAAGATATGTAAGGTAGGATGAATAAAATGTAACTGGAAGAGCGACTTAAAAATTCTGAGCCCTCTTTAAAGTGTCTCTTCGAAATAATTGAGTTCATTTTAGCATTCTGAATGTTATGTCATTCAATTACCTTTGGATTATTTAAAGAGTTCTTTGTTAGATCGTCCTCTCAAGAATAACCTAGATATTCAGACATTGTATTTATTTTGCTAGTGGCATTACTTGTCTTTGTAACTGTACGGTTTATTCCAGAACATTGTCGGTGGTGATTCTACAACATTATTTTTAGTATATGCGAAACCTGAATATAGTTTGTTCAGAATAAGTAAGTGAATCGATCCCAATATTTTTACCAATGTTATATTTTTTCCCAAAAATATTTTAAAAAGTTAAATTTGGACACCGAGCAGGTACCTATCGCAATAATTTAGGTACCTACTGCCAAATTATTATTATCAATGAGCTCAAGACGACGCTGGAGGCGCGCGCTGCGTGGTGACCACGTTTTTGGGCGGACAACTAGGTAACAGAACAAGTTTCTAAGTTTGTGATTTTTCATGATACAGTTTTGAAATTTTGTACATAGAGAATCTAAGTACAAAATTTACATAAAAATATTAGACACGTGTTTCAGGTTTCGCATATGCTAAAACTAATGTTGTATATCTGACGAGCAGAGATACGGCGAAGCGTCACCGTTATATGGTTGAAGTTCCACAGACCCGAACAAAGCGATATGCTTCCACATTGATTGTGCGAACCGCCAGTCTGTGGAATTCACTGCCGGCTTCCCTGTTCCCTGATCATTATAATCTGGATCTATTCAAAGTTCGAGTGAATCGGTATCTTCTAAGCAAGCTCCACCCTAGGCCGTGTCATCGCTTCACATCAGGTGAGTTGCGGCCAAACTCAAGCCTATTTAGTATAAAGAAAGAAACCTCGATACTTTTTCATGCGGCAAAACCTTGCGAAGCGGAGGTGTGTCGCTAATATCTATACAAGGTGTAACATAATAAACGCAATACCTCACGTGTGGTGTCTCAGACCATGAAACTGGACAACTTTTGTTCTATGACTTTTGGAAATTCATAACTTTTTTTTAGTTTTACCATACAAATGTGAATCAGCTGATTGCGTCAGTTCCTATAGAAAGTTTTTTTTTTTGCGAATTTCAAGAACTCGTAGAACAAAAGATGTTTAGTTTCATGGTGCGAGAGACCACACGGGAGGTCTTGCGTTTATTAAGTTACACCTTGTATAAACAAAACAAAATTACATCTAAAAACAAACATATTAAGGTACACTGTCCTATAAACTGCTACCTAACTCAACCTGTAACATTATTAGTAGATAAACAGTATTAGCTCGAACATTATTAGAATATACTGTGCAAACCGAAGTGTCTTGCTGCCGGCTTAATGGGTCAAATGGAAAAAGTTTTTCTCTCACAACTTAATAGAAAAAGGCTGTTCTGAATGGCCCAGCTTTGTTTCCTGTACAAATTGGTTTTTTTTTCTTTTATTTGAATGAATTAAGGATGTGGTTCTTGTGGGGAGGGTGGCGGGTTAGGGCTTAAAAGGTTTGATTAAGTGGAAGCGCCACGGTCACCCGCGAAATTTAAATTATCATACGCTTTTTTTTTTTTTTTTAACTTGGTAAAATCATCAAATGAGTCCTCCCACCCAGGGCAGAACGGGAGGGACTGTCAGACTTGTACTGACTAAAATCCACGGTGTCCTTCAATAGCCCTATATGTTTCAGGGTCACGGTAATTCAATTATCTTACGCTATTTTTTTTTTTTTTTTAACGTGTTAAAATCATCAAATGAGTCCTCCCACCCAGGGCAGAGCGGGAGGGACTGTCAGACTTGTACTGACTAAAATCCACGGTGTCCTTCAATAGCCCTTTATGTTCCAGGGTCACGGTAATTCTATGAGTCCCGCGACCATTATCTTACGCTTAAGTGATTTTGTCTATTATTTATTTATTTTACAATTTATGTACACACTAAAATACAGGAAAGAAGAAAGGAACAGAAAATAGTACAAAGGTGATGCTTATTTCCAAAGAAATCTCTTCCAGCATACCTGCGAAAGGAGATACTAAAAAAGAGATGTAGACATAGTGTGTAAAAGATAAAGAGAAAATGGAATAAATAAAACGTAAAGCAGAACCATTTAAACATAATAATATAAGAATATACTAACATACTTATAAACTCAAAGACAAAACATAACAATACTGTTACAATATTAATATTCTTTATTATTTATTTTTTAAGCTGTCTTGGACCAATTTGCGATGCATTGCGTCGTTGTAGTTCTAACACCACGTAAGTCAAAAATAGCAACTTTACAAGAGAGTGAAAAAACTGCATAATTACACCTAACCTAGGTAACAGTACAAAACCATTTTATAACTTGAGTTCACTTAAGAAAGAAGAAAGGAAGAATAAAATTTGACGTCAGTTCATCAAGCACACATAATAACAAAGATACAAAAAAAAAAAAAAATAACAATAACTACTTCTAATTAAATAGCGTGTTGCTTGTTTCTCATTGACTGAAACAACTGTCTTCCAACTCTCTAGGAAACAGCATGAAAATTACGTGGTGTTAGAACCACAACGAGGATTGAGATTTTGGGAAAAGATAAAAAAAAAAAAAAAATTCAATTACAATAGGCTTTTAGTTACATATTGTTGGAGGTCACCTTTTAAGCAAGGTGTTAAGCTATGACGAAGCGCGCGAGCAGTGCCCTCTAACTATGTAATTTGTAAGTTTGGTTGTTGTGTCGCGCCGCTAGCACGGATTGCATTGTTGAATCGAAACATATAAAATAAATTAGATTACTGCTGTAAAAGTGTCTAATTTACCCATACCCTTCAGGTTATGGGCCCAGGAACAGTCAGTGAGTGAAAAACAGGACATATTAGTGAACAATTGCAGTGATTTGAACCAAAACAGTTCATCGTAATTGAAAGTTATAAACGCGTGTAGTTAAGTGAAGGTCAATTAGTGTAACGAGGACTTTCAAGTTACGTTCGCCGTCGCCGTTTGTTTACTAAACTTTTGTCACGAAGATTTTTATTCATTGCTATTGTTTTGATTTTGGAGTTGAAGAAACTTTATTATGGCTACATCTATAAAGATTGATCGACTTACTGGTGATAATTATGATACATGGAAAATTCACATGCGGGCTATATTAATTAAAAATGACTTATGGGAGTTTGTTTCGGGATTATTGCCCAAACCGCAGTTAAATGATCCAAAATATGCTGAATGGTTGAAAATGGACAGAAAAGCCGAAGCCGACATACTGTTAGCGGTAAGTCCAAGTGAATTGGCCGCATTGGATGGTTTGGAAAGTTCCAAGGCCATTTGGGAAAAACTGAAATCTATGTATCAGTCCAGCGGTCCTGCTAGAAAGGCCTCTTTGTTGAAGAAACTGGTACTGACTCGTATGCAAGAAGATGATGATTTGAAGAAACACATCTCGGATTTTTTTGATGCAGTTAAGAAATTGAGAGAAATCGGTTTAATAGTTATAGACGAACTATTAGCCATTTTATTGTTGTATAGTTTACCGGATTCATTCGCCATGTTTAGAACGGCAATGGAATCACGCGATGATTTACCATCAACGGAAACGTTAAAAGTGAAGATTATCGAGGATCATGAAGCTCGTAAGTCAAAGACAGCTGATCAGGGAGCTATGTTCGTCAAACGTATCAATAAAAATAAAAATGCCAATCTGAAGAAGAATCATGACAAGGACAACCACTGCAATAAAAATAATTTTGAATGTCATCGTTGTGGTCGTCGTGGGCATTTTGCGAGAGACTGCAGAACTAAGTATATCAACAAGAATAAACAAAGTGCACAGAGTTTGGAAAATAGAGACGACAAAGAGCAAAAGACAACAATGTTGTTCAGTACTATCGAAGAGGTTATGCAAGGTGAGAAAGTAAATCCTATTTGGTGCATTGACAGTGGATGCACAGGTCATATGTGCAACGAGAAGCAAATGATCGAGGATTTTACGCGGCTAGATTCAGAGCTAAATTTAGCTAATAGCGGCGCGACACAAACACAAACACAAACACGAACACAAATTACTGGGACTGGTAAGGTCAAGATTTCTGTAGACACGGGCAGTGAAGAACGCCAGATTAATATAGAAAAAGTGTTCTACGTATCCGACTTACGAACAAACCTATTATCAGTGGCTAAGATGACTGATCGCGGGTTCGAGGTTCACTTTAGGAAGAATGATGCGATTGTGATTGATGACAATGATAAAATTCATATGCGTGCAGAAAGAGTTGAAAATCTGTACCATGTTCGAATGAGTAAGAATTCTGTTAATAATATTGAAGCAGTTATGAATTCAATAGACATGTGGCACCAACGACTCGGACATCTCAACGAACGCGACTTGAAAACTATGGCGAACAATAGTTTAGTACACGGGCTAACATTTAAGGATGGCGAAAAGTTGTCCCAATGTGAGATTTGTATTAGTGAAAAACAGACATGCACGCCTTTTCCAAAGAAAGGAGAAGATAGTACCACCGAATTACTAGAAATAGTGCATAGTGATGTTTGTGGCCCCATGAATCATCGGTCGTTTCTCAGATAAAGAACAAAACCTGGGAAATTGTACCACGACCAAATCAACGCAAGGTTATTGGAAGCAGATTCGTGTTTAGTACCAAAAGTACTGGCAAGAAAGTACGCCTTGTCGCAAAAGGATGTTCACAACGGCCAGGGGAGGATTTCCATGAGACGTCTTCGCCTGTTGTGAGATCGTCATCCATAAGACTCATAGCTGCTTTGTCAGCTGAGTTAGGATTGAACATACATCAAATGGACGTAGTAACGGCTTACCTGAATGGTTCACTAGATGAAGAAGTGTATATGGAAATTCCAGATCAGTTAAGCGACGTTCTGAAGAAAGTAGTTGCGAAAGAAAAGCTCGGTTCGCAGAAGAATATAATAACAGACAAGGATATACTACAGACAGCTAAACGCTGGCATGAAACTCTTGATGAATGTGTGGATAGTGTGTGTTTATTGAAAAAGTCTTTATACGGCTTGCGACAATCAGGATTGCAGTGGTATAAAAGGTTAGCCAGAATGTTGAATGATATTGGTTTTGAATCATTGCCACAGGAACCTTGTGTGTTTGTTGCGAGAAAGGGTGAACGACTAATGTTAATAGGTATATATGTCGATGATATGATTCTAGCGGCAAATGATAATGTATGGATGGAAAGTGTAAAGAAACAGTTAGGAAGTGCATTTGAAATGAAAGATATGGGGAAAATATCTACTTGTTTAGGAATTGAATTTAGTCGTGATGATGAAAATAGAGTGTACTTAAGTCAAAAATCATATATTGATAAAGTGTTGGAACGCTTTGGTATGAGTGAGTGTAAACCTGCTATCACGCCTATAGATGTGAATGTAAAATTAGTGAAGCCTGAGTGTATTAGTAATGATGTAATAGAACAATACCCGTATCAGTGTTTGATTGGCGCCTTAATGCACTTGGCAGTGTCAACCAGACCAGATATCGCGTATGCCGTTAACTTTTTAAGTCAATTCAATACAAATTACGACATTGAACATTGGAAGGCTGCTAAACGTGTGTTAAGATATTTGCGAGGTACATCTGATTACGGGCTAGTGTATGAAAGAACCGGCTTGCCCCTTTTTGGTGTGGTTGATGCAGACTGGGCAGGGAATGCGGTAGATCGAAGGTCCTATTCTGGCTTCGCATTTATTTTTGCAGGTGCACCAGTCAGCTGGGAAGCGCGAAAGCAACGGACCATTGCTTTATCCAGCACCGAAGCCGAATACATGGCTATATCCGAATGTACTAAAGAGGCCATGTATTTACGTGATGTTTTGAATAGCATTGAGGTTAAGTGTGAGTGTGTGATACTATTCAACGATAACCAGGGTGCGATTAAACTTGCCCAAAGTAAGAACTACCATTCACGAACGAAACACATTGATGTACGGCACCACTTTATTCGCGATAAGTGCGAACAAGGTGTAATTGATCTTAGATATTTGTGTACTGATCGAATGCCTGCTGATGTTTTGACTAAAGGTTTGAGTGGAACAAAACATCATGAATGTCTGCATAATTTAGGTATGATGGTTGAATGTATGTAAATTTCGAAGATCTGCTCCCGACTTCGAGGGGAGGTGTTAAGCTATGACGAAGCGCGCGAGCAGTGCCCTCTAACTATGTAATTTGTAAGTTTGGTTGTTGTGTCGCGCCGCTAGCACGGATTGCATTGTTGAATCGAAACATATAAAATAAATTAGATTACTGCTGTAAAAGTGTCTAATTTACCCATACCCTTCACAAGGAATTGCTTGTATTAGGAGAAGATGATTTAACGTTGTTGAGCTCTCTATAACCATCCATTACTTACCGAGACGAGACCCCTCCATCCTCCTCGAACCACGTTAAGTTCGCTCTTAGCTGTGATTTGTAGATTCTGACAGTTGTTACTGGTATATTCAGAAGCCCGAAAGTCTTGCGTGTGTTTTTTTCAGCCATCTCTTAAATCTAAACCGATCTTAAATTTAAACCGATGATTTACACAAGCTGATGGCTCTAATAGGTTAGAGCTCACGTAACCTAAAGGAGAATTATCAATTACAGCTTTACTTCATGTTAAAATTCTCAGAATTATTCCGGAAATCCTAAGCTGATATAATTATGATAGCGTTTGCCCCGCGTAGATCATTGACCATTCATGCACATATCATTACCTTATCATAAGTTGGTACGTTGTACATTGAATTGTTAATAAGATTATCACAGAGGTCACTGGGAGGACCTCGTTCGGCTTAAAATAATGATGATTATGACCACCCTACTGCAATTATGATAACGAAGCATGATGCGGCAAAATTAAACCTAAATACAAACAAATATAGTCGTACATAACATCACGCCTCTGATCCCCGAAGGATAAAGCAGAGAAGACCCTCAGTAGCTGTTTAAGTTCCCATATAATTGGGGGCGAGCCTATTGTCATCAGTGAAAGAAAATATAGTGAGGAAACCGGCATGTCATAAAACCAAAAATTCGAAGACATGTACACTATCAACCCCTACTGCCCCTCAAAGTGAGGAGGCCGGCGTCCCAGCAGTGGGAACATATAGGATGATAATGCTTATGCTATAGTCACTAACTGGGCACAAATCCAGGTTGCTAGTTGAGAAATTCCAATGTGATGGAAATATAACACCACACCAAAGGAAAAATCCTAGGTATGTGGGGGCACCACATAGGATTTGGGCACATAAGGTCATCATCGGTATTTTTTATTAATCCGTTCCATACATACATTTTGACCGAGTCATTTTTAATTACCGATGAAGAATTCCTATTTGTTCCGAATTACATGTGTACTGAACGCCGTGTGTGCGTCAATGTTCTTCACTCTGTATCTGTTATAAGCGATAAAATATAAATATTCATCGTGACTCGCAAAAACTACGGCGACAGTGTTTTGTATAAATATCTATTAATGTCATGTATTAGCAAAACACAAAATAATAAACAATGACGGAGTAAATATTTAAATTATTTACAGTTACACGTGAAAAAATTAGATCACATCAAGACATTCTTCGCTGGATTATTTTGAAAGTTGATAGCCGAAAGACAAAAGTAAAGAAAGAAAGAAAACATATTTATTTGGCACATGCCACAAGTGCACACAACAAACAAAAAAGATAGAAAAATCATCATGCTTCGTAATCATAAAGTAGGCGTAAGAACTAATGAATGAATCGGTCCAGTATCGATAAGGGTTGGAATCGGTAAAAGTAGTGTAGGGATATGGGTAGGAAGAATAAGTAATTATAGTGACTGCCGCAAAGTTGCACGCTTGTTGCTTTTTTACAGTCTGTACTTCGGTGAGTGTACCCAAGACCTCCACGAGCTCAATTCACCATCTCCTTTCTTCCACCGGGAGTCCAGACGTACTGTAGGCCACCCATACCTTGTCGAAGCGCTTTGCTACATCTTTTATTATGCGCACAGCCAAGGAGTGGAATTCCCTGTCTGCGTCGGTGTTCCCAAGTTCATACGACCCCAATCTATTTAAGTCGCAAGTTAATAGGCTTCTTTTGGGTTAGCTCGTTCCATAGTCGACCTCATCTCTGTCCTAGAACAAGATTGAGGTCAAGAGTAGGCCCATTAAAAATAAAAAAGGCTAGAAGCAAGAGTAGTGAGCCCTCATTACTCTTGCTTCTAGCCTTTCTTAAAGATTTATAGACTGCGATAGACCAGTTAGACCATTTGAGGAAGGCGGAGCGGAGGAAGCGGGCGTTGTGGCTAAGCATATGGCCCATCTGTGGACCGCGGTAGGCTAACTATGATTGATTGATAGTGACTTGTAAAAGAACGTCATTCTAAATTAATCGAATGTATTGCACAATATGAAAAAATCACATTACGAAAGCCCCTATATATTATAAACAGTGAGGTAATCGAGAGCTTCTTTGATTACGGTAAATCAGCATTATCATTCTTAAAATGCATATTTTTGCAAAGATAAGGTTTCTGTCTGAACACTATCTCAACCTGGCATCTACTGAATGAAGATTAGAAGAAGATACTATAATGTCTAAAGTATCTATAAGATAGGTAATTACACCTACAAGATAACGATGAACAAGCAAACAATATTTTTTATCTAAAATCTAAGGGTATTTTCTGTATGGTTAGGTACGATAAATATCAGGAAATAGATGCAATTATCGGCTTTGTATCGATAACATGCAATCTTCGAAAAGCCCGCTTACCATGATGTGTGATTTCTAAGTTGTGCACGCTCATTCTCAAAACGAAATTAGACCAGATTTCCAAGTAGTGTAATTATCTACATTAGAGACACGTAGAAAAATGAGATCATATCAAAACATTGATCGCTGGGTTGTTTTGAATGAGGATAGCCGAAAGACAAAAGACAGAACTAAGAACTAACAGATGGATACGGTGAAAAATAAGAATAACCAGCAAGAAAATCAATAAGTAAAGGTTGATAAAAATGTATGAAGAATGGACGCTATTTGAGATAAGGGTAGGAAAATGAATGAATCTTAGTGATGTTCAGGTCAGGGATGAACTGGGTTGAACCGAAATCGCGTCAGTAATAATAAAACAACGATACGGTGTGAACTCAATAGGATTTTTAATCAACAAAAAAAAACTAACATCAAGAGCATCATTAACTGTGTGCAAATCTTAACACCGCGATTCAGGAATCGACGGTAAATGTGTAAAGCGCCATCTATTGGTGAAAGATTAGAACTAATCCTAACAAGTGAAGGAGTAGGTCTCAAAAGTACAAACGCTAAATACACTTTTGATCTTGGTATGGCTACATAAACACACAAACATCACGCCAGCATCCCCAAAGGGTTAAGCAGTTTTTTTTTTAGGAAAACACCCTTATAACGTCCCTAATAGTACACTCACATTTCACCAGTTATGCTTAAGTTCCATGTAATAGAGGGCGAGTCTATTGCCATGAAACGGGCACCCATGGACGAGAACCCAGGACTTCATGCTGCTTGCGACTAATAGACCAACGAGGCAGTTACAAAATTTAAAATCGTCTGTTCGCTTTCCGCTTCAGCGTCCGCTCCCGCTTGACACTGCATCACACTCCACTTCTCGACTTGCTCCTGGGCACTCGCTTTACTCCAAAGACAATTGTTCTACTTTCTAACAGTTGTATCCAAACGACATTATTGATGGTCTAATCTTATTAATTTGTTAAATGAACCTGGAGGGAAGTGAGTTAATCATGAAGCTGTTTTTCCAAAATATACACGACACACCCAGGGGGGAGGTACACCGACGCTAGAACGGTTAGCACTTATTCAGTACATAATACATAGAAATTTCAAAATGTATGGAACAACAGTTTTTTTTGAAAATTAGGTTTAGTCCCATCTTAATACCAGCACTGATTTCTGTGGAAAAACACACAGTTAGACCACGACGCGAGGCAGAACACAGAATGTTTGTGTTTGTGTGTTTGTTTGTGTTGGTGTGTTTGTTTGTTTTTTGTGTTTCGGTTTTTATATCCCGGTAGTATTTATCCGTGGGTTTATTCCGACGACAGCGGACGGGAGCACTAGCTTTTGCAAATACTAATTTGTATTAAACAAGATTCTAGTATGGAGCCAGTGATTGGCTAGTCGTACCGGCCCTGACTTACTTGGTTCTCACTCAGGCAGAGCTTTCTTGTAATCCTTTTCTTCAGCACAGCTTACGAAACGGTAGAAGTTTTATATCAGCCTCTATGCGCAAGAGCAAGCGGGATAATCGATCCCCATGCCTTCTCTGTATGTGATGAAGCCTTTGCCCTGTCCACTATCACAGTGACAGGTTAGTATTAGTCTTCTTCTTAGCGTGTCGATGGCAATCTAAATTGTGTCGGCCCAGAACTGAGCCACTAGTTTGGAGCCTTCAGTACCGTTCATCAGTTCCTGTAATGAATAAACAACAGGTCATGCAGGACACAATATTAAGTGCCCCATCGTTTATGGAACAGCACCACATTTACACTCCAGGGCAGAGTCATCAATGAATCTTCACCTGAGCAGGTTTTCCTTGCTGCGGCCAACCGGGTCCGGAGTCTATTTAAAGACTTCCAGGTTAGCCATGGCAACTCATGTCCAGGTGGGAGATTTTCAGCAGGTGGAACGAATAGATTAGAATAATAACCATATTAACACCGAAAAGCCTCTCAATCAAAATAGTTACAGCACTGATAACAGTATTTGTGTCACTTGTTTAATTTAGTACTTTACAATATTTTCTTACCTTTGTATAGATTCTTTTTATCGATTTTTTGTGAATGTGTGGACATTGTAGGCTTTGTAGATTCCCAGCTGCTTGTTAACTTTTTATTTTGTTCTACATTTTTTGTGTAGTAAGCAACGACTTATTGTCGGGCCTACGCTGTCCCCCCATACTTAAGTACAGATGCTGTATCCATAATACTGTAACACCAAATGATTTGAAAAGAGTAACCATGGAGTTTCTTGCCGGTTCTTCTCCATAGGAAACGACCAACCCGAACCGTGCACCTTTTTGTCGACGTTTTATAAGTGCCCATCGAGGCCTCATCATCATCATCATCATCATTTCAGCCGAAAGACGTCCACTGCTGGACATAGGCCTCCCCCAAGTGTCGCCACATTGACCGGTCCCGTGTGTCTCGCATCCAGCGGATCCCTGCAACCTTTACGAAGTCATCGGTCCACCTAGTGGGAGGCCTTCCAACGCAGCGTCTTCCGGTTCGCGGTCGCCACTCCAGAACTTTTCGGCCCCATCGGCCATCCGTTCTGCGAGCAATGTGCCCTGCCCACTGCCATTTAAGTTTGGCTATTCTTCGGGCTACGAGCTTCGAGGCCTATGTGAAATAAAATATTTTGATTTTGATTTTGAATCCCCTAATAACATCACCAGCTCGCAAAACTGTTAATCCAAAATGCAATCATGAAACAGAAGATGTTCGTATCCAGTAATACACGCCTAAACCCAGCTAGTAATCTTATACAGCCAATGAAAGCTTATTACAGTTAATATCCTACTTTTATATCGCCATAATAGCGCTAATCGAGGTCTTTTGCTGCGGTTCTCAAACGTTGAGAGGGGATTTTAGTTGCCAAGTTGGGTTGAAAGGGATCCTTGTGTTTGCTGGTGGATGAATGAAGATATTGTGTGGGCAAATCTGTTATTCACACGATTTTATTAGCTTCACCTGTAACTACGTAAAAAAATATTAGAAGTTAAAGACCCACTTCCCGATTTCCGATTGAGCTAAAATTTTGCATACATGTTTAGTTTGGATGGCAACGCATGTTTAGCGAAGGGACGTTATTCTAAATCCAATATGGCGGATTCCCAAAGATGGCGTACTAGTTATTTTTATGCATTTCCATGAAAGGGGATGCTGAAAAACATTCGAGAAATAAAATGATTTTCATTCTAAAGCGTGTTTTTTTATTATAAAATTGTTATATTAACTTAGTTCTGGGAAAAAAAACTCAAAATAACATAGGACAGTCCCAAGCCGGCCGATTGGGGTGAAGCAGAAGCGCAACCAACTCCGAAGCGGCTTCAGAATTTGCATCATTTATTATAACCTTTTTAATTTACGTAGTATTTTACTTTGGCATTCCACTGCTTTTACAAACGAACTCAAATATACCACTGCCACTTCTTTCTTAATCGTGTGTTTAGTGCCTAACCAGTTGGCAAAGTATTATGCCGCCCATGGGCTTCTGACTTGGCTTCACATCCCGTCGAGAAATATCCCTCAGGCATGCTGGTTTCCTCACGATGTTTTCCTTCACCGAAAGAAGTGATAATTATACCAAACACACATCATCATCATCATGTTCCTACCCCTATCCCAACTTATTTGAGATCGGCGCACCAGGTCTTCTTCTTCGCACATGAATCCGAAAAATTAGACGTCTTGAGTTCGAACTAGAGACCTATGGCTTGACAGTCCAAGGGTCACACCACTAGGCTATCACTGCTCACCACGGCCACTACAAAACCAATATCGAAGATTAAAAATCTACCAACTAGATTCGTGCTCCACTTACTTTATTTTTATCTCAAACAGGTATCTGTAACAGGTACTGGTAAATGCACAATCTTAAATAGAGAAATGTGTCTGAAGTAGGTATGTCCTGAGGTACAGATCACCCCTCCGGGGGTCCCCTTACCCGCAATGTAGGTAAACGGTTATAAAAAATGCCACTACTGTCGCTAATGGGCGCAAGTAAATTGACTAGACGTGTCGTCGATGAGAGAGAAAAAGAACTCTTAGAAAACCTTTACTTGCGTATGAAATTCACTGATTTACTTAGATTAAACGTTTCATCCCGATAGACAGTAAAAAGATTGAGAAACAGTCCCATTACACAAGCCGTGTTCGACACATTTCACGGAACGGACCCAGATGCTTTCCACCATTACATCCAACCCTTTCTGGGTTCAATTCCATTGTATCGTCCTACAAAATTACAGTTTTCATTGCGTATAATTTACGCCGGCCGATGTGAATTAATTTCGGACAATGTCGGCTGTTATAAGTTTTTTGAGCTGTGACATTTGAAAGGATTGGCGAGAATGGGGGTCATCATTTGTTTCTTAAATCCACAATGGTAGTCATTTTGTGAGTTTTACAGCTCTGTGATTTTGACAAAATGTTTACTGTTTTATAAAAAAAAACAAGTAAATTAAACGAGACTTTGTCTGCGTGTATTCGTCATTTCACCAATTTTGGAACAGTAAATATATCCAGAACAAAAATTAGCCTATAATATTCTTCTCCAGGTCCCAGACTACTTACTTGTCAAACATAACAGTCTGTTCAGTAGTTAAGGCTGCAAAAGGCAAGTGACAGACGATTCAATTAGAAGAAAGCAGCGTCTATAGGGTGTTTTTTAGAGGCGGAACTTTCAATAGAAATAAAACATAGTATTTTTTTTATATCGATTAAATTGGCTTTATTTGACAGATACTTTTATGCCATTTATGTTTGAATATGATTTCGGGCATGTGGCCACCGCGGCTCGAGTAAATTAATCATATCGCGCTCTTTTCGGCCCAAAAGCTCCGTCATCTAGCTTATTAGCCAAATGTGTATATAGTTACTTGGATCTTCCCCAACATGAAGACAGGATGAATATTCTTTCGTTACAAAAATGTTACAATAAAGTCCACTCATTCTGACGTCAGCAGAGGAAAGCTTTGGTTCATTTTAATACAAGTACTTTATGAAACACTGTTTTAAGCTTTCACGGTATACAACTAAAATTATACTGTCACTTACGGGATATCTTGTTATTTTTCTTCTTCGTCTTCTTTCTTCTTCTTCCTTATCTTTTCTTCTTATTCTTCTTCTTTTTTTTTCTTCTTCTATCTTCTTCTTCGTCTTCTCAAAATAATGAACAATCACGGAAGATATCCAGTGACAGTATAAATCAAGTACTATAAGTTCACATACATACATAAACTTCTGTGGGGGTAGGGAGACACCACAGAACGCCACTTTCTACGATCCTTACTTACTTATTTTGCCTCGTCCAAGGTCATACACGCACGTCGGTTGCGAGTACTACGCACCAGACCTTTCTGAAGAACCTCACGGTTAGTGTATGTCCTTCTAGGGCGTCTCCTCCCGGCGTTGCCACACACATCGGCACCGTGTTAGTCGCCTTTCATTCATCCATCCACATGAACAAACCATCTAAGCATACTCTTTTAAATTTTTGCCACTACATCTTCTTTTAAACCGCAACGTTCTCGTATAACCTCATTCCTCAAGTTCACGTGTAGTATGTAATATGCTGCAGAGTAAGCAAAAGGTATTGAATTGCTTGACACATCACGTATTCTCTTTGTGTCTGTAACGCTGACTCTGGCTTCTAATTGGAAAACGCGGTTACTCGTGGCAATGTTTCGTTACCAATATTACATTGTGATCAAATAAATGTTTTTTCAGCAACTATCAAATCTGTGATTTGTGATAAAGAAAGTGTAAGTAAAGACACCACCAATTATCTATAACTCAAGCGTTTTATAACAAAAATAATAAGAAGTTCTGGAATTCTTTGGACTTACTGGTAATAATTGGCAATTACTTTTTTGAGTTCGGATTGTTAGATTTCTAAACCAGGTGCTTATGAAAATATATTTTAATGTATAATACCAGTAAACTTACAAAATGTTACATTCTTATTCATTATAGCTAAAAACTGCTAACTATTAATAATTTTTGCCATTTTGAAGTCTTCTTGCGATTCTTTTTCTGATCTTTCTCGTCGTTCTTATTTCATAGACCGTTGGTTCAGTAATATGTTCCGTAGTTGAATTTTCACTTTCCGTATGTAATGTAGCTTCTATAGGTCTCTCTGACGTTAAGGTAACAGACTCATCTTCGAAATCCCCAGTTTCTGTCCTGTCCTTCATAATTTCTAAACTAGTATTATTCTGTCTGTCTATTCTCTTAGAAAGAGTCGCAATCATTTGACTAACATTATTAGAGTTATTCAACATACCATCTAAGTATTTATTTTTATCAACATTTTCGTTTGTTAAATTCATTGATATTATATTTGTGGTCTCGTTTTTCGCCGAAGGCATAGTTGTATTGTCTTTGGCTTCATCATCCGGTTTTTGAATTTGTACAATTGTTTCACTGACTACAGTTTCTGCACCAGCATCGGGTGAGCTCGCATTCGTATCCAAACTGCTTTCGATTAAACTATCAATTAATTTTTCTAATGAGAATATATTGCTTTCTGTTTCAGATTTCCCTACTACATAAATCGCTTTGACATCCACTTCACGCTTCGTATCGTTTAGTAGTTCACGTTTGAAGTATTTGGGTAGATAGTTTCCGTCTTTTTCTGGGAACGTGGACACAAAGTATTTCGGGTCATTACTACTTTCAGTTGTTGGATTATTTGGTCCAGATCTTGGCCCAACACTTATTCGGCGGTCAAACTTATTCAGCGGCCATCTCGTATTTGACACGTCTACGTTTTCAGTTTTCAACACTTCTGACTTCACGTTCTTCACCTGTTCAGCAAGATTGTACTTCAGTTCCACCTTTGGCAATTTCTTATAGTTGAAGAGAATCCTGTATCTGTCTTTAAATGGATCTGGGCGCATTACTGTCGTTACGGGTTTATCAGGGTGCTGAGCTACTGAAATATAATGAGTATGAGTTACAGTTGACCGCTTAACCATATCTGCTATTTAATGCTCGGGAGGTGTGTTATAATATGAGTAAAGTACCTACACGGGAAAGTTTTGATTATTATATTTTTATGTCAAAAGATGCTTATACACATGCATTTTAACCAGCATACAAAATAAACGAATCAGTAAACGAACCTGGAGCGATTATTGGTGTATTATCGTCGATATAATTCTTTGTAAGAAAATCATTCATGAAATCATTGTTCTCGTCGGTAAAGAAGATTGAGTTTGCATTCTCACTGATCTTTTGCACTGGAATTTCGGCTCTCTTAGTCTTATCCGCTTTTTTTAGGCATCCGTTGGGGTAACAGTACGTCGGTTGGTCAGGACACATTTGAACACATGCACAGACGGGTGCCGTGTTATGGAACTCTGTAAAGATTATATTGAAGAAATGTTCTACTAGAGCTGACTTGGTTGATGTGTCGCATATTGGCTTAGATGTCAGTTTACGGTTCGCTCCAATTGCGGGGTATTGAGTGTGGGTATCTGAAACAAAACGCATAGCCCGTGAAACATGGCACCAAAGTGAAGACGTCTATTAGTCAACAGTCCAAAGCCGCCAAATTGATGGTGATAAGGATTAAGTAATTTTTTTATTAAGTTTTTTTTGTATTTGTTTTTTCCGCTGTGGTCGCTCACAATGGGCCTCATCAGAAGGCTTAAAGTCATCCAAAGAGCAATGGAGAGGGCTATGGTTGGAGTTACCTTGCGTGATCGAATCAGAAATGAAGACATCCGCAAAAGAACGCTAATTGCTAAACGTTAGTGGCAGTGGGCAGTGCACATTGCTCGCAGAGCGAATGGCCGATGGGGCCGAAATGTTTTGTAGTGGCGACCATGAACCGGGAGACGTTGCTTTGGAAGGCCTCCCACTAGTTGGACCGATGACCTGGTGAAGTTTGCGGGGATCCTCTGGATGCGAGACGCACGGGATCGGTCAATGTGGCGACACTTAGGCCTATGTCCGGCAATGGACGTCTTTCGGCTGAAATGATGATGATGATGATTTGTTTTTTCAAGGTAGACCGCGGCAATGGTCATGTGACGATCTTGTTTACGGGGCTAAGATAGCCAGATATTGGTGGAACATTCGAGAGACTAACAAAAAAATGTTTGTTCACTACTCAGACACCAAGCTGAAAAAGTACACGCAAATGAAATTGCATCTTTCAACAAAAACAATTCTGCTTGGTAGCCGAAATAGACACAGAACCATTCATAAAAAAACTAAGAACCTACGCTGTTTTATCAAGAACCTCTTCTACGGACACTTAATTTACCAGTGATATTTTTAAACAAAGAAGAAAATAAAAATCTCAAACATATTGTGGCATATATTCCAAACTGTACTGAACATGCCAAAAAGGAAAAAAACACCACTGAGGTTGGCACGAATCTGGTCACAATTCTGTAGGCTATATTTAATGGGGAAGCAAAGAACTTGGCTTGGGTTTGCCCCTCGTAATTTACTTGTAATACTACGTCTTATTTTGGGTTCAACTTTATTTGGTTCGGACAGTTGGTAGTTAGACGACCGAATTTTGTTCTTTTTATCGCCATCAAAGAGCATCGGTGGCTCTGTGGTGGCGGCCTCGACTTACAAACAGTACGTCGTGGGTTCGAAGCCAGGCAGGCGCATTACTTTGGGTAATTTATTACATCAACACTGCTCTCAAAACGGTGAAGGAAAACGTGATGAGGAAACCGACATGTCCTAGAACTAAAAATTCGAAGACATGTGACATCTACCAACCCGCACTGGGCCCGCGTGGTGGATTATACCCCATTCCGACTCATAGAAAGGAGGCCTGTGTCCCAGCAGTGAGAACATTATAGGCTGATTATGCTATGCCTCGTTGGCCTAGTGTTTGTAAGCGTGGCTGAGTATGAGGTCCTGGTTTAATTCCCAGGTAAAAGAGTAATCATGGAGTTTCTTGCCGGTTCTTCTCCATAGGAAACGACCAACCCGAACCGTGCACCTTCTTTTTTTATCAGTGCCCATGTAGGCCTATGTGAAATTAAATATTTTGATTTTGGGGTCGGGTAAAGTATTTGAGCGATTTTCCATCAGCAATTTCTCTAGACTTGTGCCCGGTTGATGGCATAGGCTCAGCCCCTATTTCATGGGACTTAAACAAAACTGGCGAAATGTGGGTGTACTATCAGGTGCACCTCTGTCCAACCCTTCGGGGAAATACAGGCGTGATGTTATGTAGATGTCTTTACTGTTATTGTTTAATCTTTTCATGACACAGATAGACAAACAGTATGGCTACGTGGAGTGTAGATGTAATTATTATTTTCTTCTTTTTAAATACGTATTTATTATACTTCACATATTTATATTTATGTATTCGTTGTACACTTTTTTTATTCTTATTCGTATCTGACCGTGACATCGTTTTGGGTCCTATCAGAATACCAGGCACTCTGACTTTTTTTTTTTTTTTTTTTTTCAGCACTATGCTGAGATAGGGAATTTTGACCTCGGACAGGACCAAATTGGTTTTTTTTTAAAATAAACATCTTTTATATAATTTTTTTGTACTGCTAATTTAGCCATTTTTTTTTGTGTTTTGTCCTGTGCGGGCTAATAAATATTTTTTCTTTCATTCTTTATCTTATAGCAAAATTTATAAAAATCTTCCAAAACTTGCTCTTTCAACATCATCACGGTAGCGTTGATATATCCCTCTGCTAAAATAAGGTTTCTCCCTTTTTTAACCATTAGTTACCACAACAATTCGATTACACCCAATTTCCAGGTAATTTAAGTAACTCGATCATAACATACACAGCTACACAATTTTATTTCATTACCTAAAGGCAATTTTCCATAAACGGGACGTCGGCTTCCACTCTCAATAACCGGATGCAGCTGAATATCAGTAATTTACACGGAGAGACTGCCTATCTGACCTCCACAACCGTAATTGGGTAAGACTGGGTGTCAGACTGCTGACTACTCCTAACGACAGCCGGGACCAACGGCTAAACGTGCTATCTGAAGCACGAAGAAACATCGGTATGTTATGATGGTCATCCATCCACGGACCGACCTAGGCAAACACTGCTTAACCTTGAGGATCGTCTCGTGCGGCTGTAGCTAGCCACAAGCTTCTCATAAACGAAACATCGAGACCAATTAACAAAACAAAAGTATACTTACATTTAATTACAACAAATACCAACACGAAAACAGACGTATTTCTCATTTTTCTCTGATCTTCCACCAACAGAGTTTCTTGGCAAACTAACAAAGGTACACACGAGAAGCCGTGAGTACACTTTTTTCAAAACAACGTAGTGTCAACAACAAACAATAGTATCCTGTTTCTTGAAAAGAAGCATTCATTGAAAGAACCGCTGCTATGTGATGATGTTTCACAAACTTGGAAAGGTAAACAGATAATAATGCATTCGGTCGCCGTGTTGTTACTATCGAGATGAACGGTTAGATTAGAAGAAAGAAACAAAACATGTGACATATGAAATTAAAAAATTAAATCTAAACAAAACAAAAACCGGACAAGTGAGAGTTCGACTCGCGTGGAGAGGGTTCCGTACGCTAACACACATGTACCCTGTTTTTTTCTGTTCTGTGCATGTACCTATTTTCTAATTTTTTATTTTTTTTAATTGTTATTTAATTTTTATTTTTTATCTTTTTCATTTTGTGTGCTTGATGAACTGACGTCAAATAAACTTTATTCTTTCTTTCTTTATTTCCTTTCTTTAATTATCTAAATTCCGTATGTTGTTTTAAGTCTAAGATTTCTTTCGGCTTTCCTGTAATTTATAGGCAAAGTACTATTTTTTTAGCCCAAGAGTTTCGGATGGCAATGGTCAATTTTCGTGTATTTTCTTAAATATCTTCAAAACTATTTATATTAAAATTATAAAAAAAAAAATTGAGATACTCACAATGAGCCCTTTCATTTGATATAACACGGTATTGTTTTTTTGGACAGACAGACATACATGCGAGTGATCCTATAAGGTATAAGGTTTGATAAAAAAAAATTCAATTCTTCCACCATAAAGTAGTAAATACACTTTAATGAATTCCAAAAGGCATTTTCAAGACTTTACGGAAACATACTCTGAACATGGACCTGTCTACAGGACTAACAAAAAAAAACTTGCGTGGATCTCCTTTTGACAAAACTGTTATGAAGGAACGTTTAGCTCTGCCGCTTACTTACTTGATCTAACCCATCCTGCTGTTGAACTGGACGACAATAATAACTCCCAGAATGTAAAACGTGCTAACAGAAATAGCTGATGTGATCGAACATTCATTATTGCGACATAAATTATATAACACAATTAAGATTCCACGTTTTCAATCGAGGCCTCGTGTTCTTTGTGCGTCGAAAATTAACAATCACAGCGGACAAGTTCAGACTTGCTTTCAAGCATTCTCCCCGCCACGCGCCTAACGCCGCCGTTGCTATTTGCCACGAAGAAAACGACCAACGAGCGATTTAGAGCCTTATGTTTACAACTCAAAACTGTGAATATCTGAGCGCCACGCCGCGGAGTCTGCTAACAACAATGATGAAGCACAAATAGGTCGGACGATAAAAACATTTGTAGATAAAGAAGTTTCGCGGGTTAATAATTTTATCGCCATGAATGGAGATAGATAGTAAACATTGACCGCTTTATAAACAGATGCTCAGTTGACTCGAAATCAGTCGCTTCTTGAACTTGAACTAGAAGATACCTACCAACATGTTGTTCACAGTGCTACTGGCTAGTGCCATCTTAGTATTAGCCTTAGTATATTTGAAAGGCAGATACAACGAGTATTATTGGAAGAGTCGTGGGGTGGCTTTTTACGAAAAAAATAAGACATTCGGACCTTTGTGGCAATTCGCTACAGAAAGTCGAGCGTTCTTTAAAGTATTTAACGAGCTCTACTGGAAATATGAAAAGGAGCCTGCTGTCGGTCTTGGGTCGTTCGACAACCTTGGACTGTACGTGAAGGATCCCATCAACATCCAGCACGTCGCAGCTGGTGACTTCCAAGCTTTTAATCACAGAGGAGCTCCGTTTCTCGACGACGATCTCCTGGCCAATAATGTTCTTCTGCTGCACGGCCCGAAATGGAAGCTGATTAGGCAGAAGTTGACTCCGATTTTCACCACTGCCAAACTAAAGAACATGTTCTACATTATTGACAAAAGTGCAGAAGATTTTGTCGAATTCTTCAAGCAAAATCCGGAAAGGTTGAAAGAAGATACCTTCGATAACTTGAGCCATTTCTGCACTGCCGCGATAGCAGCCGCTGTCTTCGGAATCGTAACAAAATCAACTTTCGATTCTCCATTTCGTGAAATGGCTAGACAGGCCTTGGTTCCTACTTTCTGGACGAATCTTAGATTTGCGATAAGTAGTGTTAGTGATACCGTCTTCAAAGCTTTAAGACTGAAGTTGTTCCAGAGCCAAGAGAAATTTTTCATTCCAGCCATCAAACAAGTGATCAAACAACGCGTGCAAGATAATGTAACCAGACACGACTTCGTAGACTTGTGTGTTGATCTTCAAGAGAAAGGAACCATGGTAGACCCTGACACTGGAATGAGGATAGAGCCCACAGATGAAGTGCTGGCTGCTCAGGCTTTCTTCTTCTTCATAGCTGGTGTTGACCCTACCGCCGCTGGAATGTTTGGAGCTTTAATGGAATTGGGAAGAAACCCAGATGCCCTGAAAAGAGTGCATGAAGACGTGGACGCGCTTTTTGAGAAATACAACGGTAAGCTGACCTATGATTCTATCGGTGAAATGAAGTATTTGGACAACGTGTTGAACGAGAGCCTTCGGCTGTATCCTCCGATTGCTTTCTTAACGAGGCAGTGTGTACAAGATTCTGTGTTGCCGGTAGGTAATGTGCCTGTTCAGAAAGGTATTAAGATATTTACACCTATTTATGAGCTGCATCATGACCCTAAATATTTCCCAGAGCCAGAAAAATTTGATCCACAACGGTTTGAAAGGGGAGAGGTTAGTGATGCGACGTACATGCCGTTCGGAAAAGGCAATAGATATTGTATCGGAGCCAGATATGCACGAATTCAGACTTTGACTTGCATTATCCACCTGCTAAGAAACTTTACAGTGCAAACATATGTGAAGAAAGGAGGCTTACAATACAAGAAGGAGCAGTTCCAAGTAAGACTGGAAAACGTTGACGTTCATTTTATTCAGAGGAACCTGTGATTATTGCAATCAAAAGCTGCAGTGTTTACGAGAAAGACAATTTTTGCTTAAGTTTTGTAAAGTGGAACATTGAATAGTTGTTAAAGAAGTGTTGACTAGTGGCGAGGCGTTATATTAATACTTGTTTTCACAAACTCTAAGCGACACCTAAATGAATATATTGCTTTGTTGGAATATTAAAGTCTTGGAGCTTTTATGAAGGCATTCAGTTAGGTATTGCTTAGTGTTACAGAACGGGCATAAGGGTCGGATTTGTATGTATAATGTATTCAAGTGCCATTTGCAATGCAGCACTTCTATTATTGTGATATGGAGACTATATAAATGATTAGTTAAAAAAGTGTTTGTATTGAGAATAATTCGTTTTGACACTGTTATCAAAAATATTTTCATTGTGATAAAACATATTATGTAACAAAATTGTAATCTTGAACTGTATTTTTTTGTAAATTCAGGTTATCTCGTTTCTTTAGTAGTTTCATAGAATTAATAAACAAATGGACGAGCATAAATATTTTTTTTATTTTTTTACTTTGATTTTGGGTCCCGGCTGTCATGTAACCTAACCTTATGTTTCTTTGTGTGGAAAGGAAAGGATCTATCAGACTTCTACTGACCAAAACCACATGGTGTTCCTCCTCGACACCTAACATAACCATAACCTAATCTATTTTTTTATTACAAAAAAATCCCATCGATTTTGTAATTAAGAAAGACATAGTCTTTTTCTGGATTATTTTAAGCACATTGACATGTATCCTATGACTGTTGGAGGGTAGATGCGGGGTCCATACAAAACCCCCAATGGTCCAACAGTGAAATTGATCGCGATCAGCAGATCTAAACCGCGTTCAAGAGCTGACAGTGTCTTTATTGTTGTGAAATATTGTCACTGGCAGATAGATGAACTGATCGCAAAAAGAATGGTCTATCTTCTGTAGTTTTTTTTCCTAAAAAGGTACTCCACATTTATTCCAACAGTACTTGTTATGTCTGCCTTTCATATATACGAAGGCTAATACTAAAAGTACACTAGTAAGAAGGACAGTGAACAACATTTTGTAAAATAATATATTCGAGTTCAAGTAGAAGCTAAGTTATTTCCTACGCAGCATCTACTACCAATATTCAAAAAGGTAAGGTTATAAGTCTGGATGTAGGGGGTAGAGGTAATCTTTGGAACTCCTGCTGCGACTCCGAAAACTTCTTCACTGATGATTTTTCCCGACAATTTAAAACGTTTCCGTGGTATAATTTTCGACCATAACAGAAGCGAAGCCGCGGGCATAAACTATTAGCACAGGATTTTTAGGAAAAAAATGTGACATCTCTATTAATTAGCTGGGTTCATAATTATAATCTATATGTGGTACACTGTTTTAAGCTTTCACGGTTTACAACTTATACTGTCACTTACTGGAATACAGGCAGCTCAAAATAATGAACAATCACGGCAGATATCCCGTAAGTGACAGTATAAGTTTTGGTACCTACATTATTCTTGGTGACATTACCAGTTAACAGCGTTGAGGATGAGTATATTGACGCCATTTTTGGTTTATTGTTACTTTAGGTTATTTTAATTTATAAATGTTTATAATATGTGGTACTGAATCACTACATAAAAGTCCCTAACGCTCCGACGCCGACGCTTGCGCTTTGATATATACAGGGTGTAGGAGATGATTTTTAGATTAAAAAATGGCCAAAGATGTGAAATGTGTTTAGAGTAAAATTGTATTAAAAGTGTATTGAAAACAGAAGGCTTTTATTCGCTCGTTGGCAGCTAACAACCGTGCGAGACGTGAGGGGGGTTCTTAAATCAAGTCTGAACTTGTCTGCTACGATTGTAGTAGTTGATGAACGACGAGACGATTAGCCGATGATAAAAAACTATTTGATGATACGTTATATAAATATACTACGATAACCACTAACAATAAAAAATTAAGTGACCTTGTGTTACACGCACGCAATAAAGGACTGACGGACAGAGAGACGTTGCGTTTTACAATAACTTAGTATGGCGGGGTCTGGTTAGACCCCACGAGATATTTTCTGATTGTATTTTCTTGTGTTGGCGAACTACAGTCTCGCCATATTAGGTATTCTTAGTGCGCTGCGGGGGCTCTCGACTGGTGGACTTTTGCTTCGCTCTCGCAAAAGTAAAATGGCACAGTATATATTTCGCATTCGTGGCAACCTCTTACAGGTTCTTTACATTACATTTAAAAACTTATGTACTTTCGAAACTTTACAAAATAAAAACACGTTTTTACTAGGAAACGTGTTTTTTTAATGATCAACTCATCGCGTTAATTTTTATAGGAAGTCTATATTTTTTGCGAATTTGCAATTTGAAGAAACTACCTGTAAGAAGTTGTTATTTTTCGAAACGTTGAATTGAGAATCTCCTCCTTTTTTTTCGCCGCGTAAAAAAACCCTTTTTTTTTTTAAATCGTTGCCCCATATTAAGAAGTTTTCCTGTATCGTGGGTGCGTTTACAAACAGCCCGGCCCGTGGCCCGGGCCGTATGTATTGGCCCGTTCTTTTTAACGTCCAGGTGGCCTACCATGACGTCTTAAAACAGGATTAATTCCAGTGTGGGAAAGAGACAGAGCTATACAGGTCGTCTAGCGCCATAGTAACTTCCCAGAATGCTGCGCTCCATTGTTTTATAGCAAACCCCAAGGCGGAACTTTTAAATACTAAAGGGTGTAAATAGACCCTTAACATAGCCGAAAGGCACTTGTTCTTGCGTCCGTCTTTGCGATCATTTTTTTGTTCTAGACCATACCTGGGAACCTTCTAGTTACGGAGATATTGGGGGTCAAAGTTCCTACTTTTTCACAAGTGGTTTTTTAAATACATGTTTTTAATGTAAGATTTTTACTTTACACATCTCCACTACCCCCGTACCATTCAATTCATCCATCAGCAGGTAATGCTTTGAGTGCTTTCCATCGAGTCCTACCGTAAAACGTGATTTATCACCCCCAAAAAAAAGTCGATTCCCAGCAATAGTTTTTGCGTAAAGTTACTTAGTTTGATGTATAGAATGCTTGGCTGACGGCTATGTGAAGGGTCTGTTTACACCCTGTATATATAATTTTGTGTGTGGTAGTCAAGAATTCTTATACATTGATGGGGAAATAAAATCCTATCCTGAACAATTTAAATTCATTTATTGATGTCACAGACGAAATGTCAGTTCTTTTGCAGCAGTGATGACCTAATGGTGTGACTTTCGGACTGCCAAGTCCCACGGTCCGAAGTTTGGACCCAATGCACGCACCTCTGTTTTTTCGGATTCATTTGCGTATAGTATAATTATCACTAGTTTCGGTGAAGGAAAACATCGTGATGAAACCAAACATGCCTGAGAGATATGTCTCGACGGCATGTAGGTAAAGCCGAGTCAGAGGCCCATGAGCGGCATAAAAACTCTGACACCAGGTTAGGCACTAACCACACGAAAAATAAAGTTCTTTTGATTTTAGGTTTACCATGTGGCGCCATCTACAGCAACACATACGAACTAAGCATCATAACAGACATCAAACAAAATTCGCACGTTGTCCTCCACCTGACGTCACACACTAGCCTGACAACACAAGTCTATAGATGCCTGAACATAACACAATCTCCCTCATTCTTCTTTGAAAAAGGAGTATACTTCTGTCAAAAATTTCACCCGCATCGGGGTGTATTTGTCCACTGACGTAATTGGAGCTCATCACACGAATTTCCTGCACCTAGTACAATTATCTACTACAAATGTCGAAACAAGGTCGGGAGAGGCAGCAGACTGCGGTGTCGCTGGCGACCTCAACCGCGGACGACGCCTGGCAGATGGAAAAGTAGCAGAGGCGCGGGGGGCAGGTGCCTGCCTTCGCCTCGGAAAAGCGGGCGCTGCAGGAGCTGGCGGGGATGGCGCTGCAGGAGCTGGCGGGGATGGCGCTGGCGGGGATGGTCCTTGAGCCGAAGGCGGAGTAAGCACGAGCGGGAGGGGTGGTGGTGTTTGCTTCTGGGATGAGCAAGGCAGAACCCAATTATTTGAGGGCTGTGAAGTGGAAGGTTGTGGTGAAGATGTCAGCTGTGGAGTTCCTGCAAAAGAAAATGAGTGTTATTTTGGACAATTTACGGATACCTGCTTTGTTTGTTGAAAAAGTTTTCTTAAATCAAATCCTGCTAATATTGTAAAATGTGAAGGTTTGGATGTTTGTTTGTTTCTTACTCAATCACGCAAAAATGGCTGAACGAATTTCGATGAAAATTGGCACACAGATATAGAAAAGAAATAGCAAAACTGAGGTTCCCTAGATAATTTTAGAGAATTTATGTTTTACATATATATTATGACAGAGAATGGAGTAGGAGGACGCTAATCCCAAATATCGGCGCCATCCGCCATTCCGCCATATTGTCTTCGTGTGACATGATTCTTTTGTTGATAGATAGGTAGTTGGGTAGTTTAAATCACACACAATACTTGACTCAAACTTCAAACGTTTATTTCTATTAAACCATTTACAAGTTGAGCCACCCGTTCGCAAACATGATTGTTCATAAGGAGAAGAACGGGCTAAGAAACTCCTTACACACTCTTTTAATTCGTGTTACAGTTCCCATTTACACAACGTAATATTGTTCACTTCAAAAACCACTTCATTTCTATACTTCAATTGTTTTCTAATCGCGAGCTAACTAACTCGACTTCTCGTTGTACCTACGCGTGTTCTGTCTGCCCGGGCGGAAGTACCACACCGCCAGTACAGTAATTTATAACATATTAAGTTCATTAAACCTTACAAACAATACTAGAATACTTCACAATTAATTACTCTAATAATTAAACGATGCCAATATTCATAAATGCAAAGGCATTATTGAGTTAAAACTAATTAGTGGCTTCATTACTTTTTACAACAATGGGATCTTGCTTAAAATCATTTCTGGCAGATCAAAGGATTTAATACAAACAGGTCTTTCACTAATACATTGCTCTGTAAAATAATCTTGTTACTTTTTAGTTTGTAATTAGTTACAGAAACTGATTTAGTTGTAGTTTCAAATTATAAATTGAGTTATTGATCATTAAAATCGTATTCGGCGCCATCTTCCACAATATTGTGGAATGTTGCCTCAAAACAAATCTTAGTGTTAAATGTGCAATTGTTAAAATCCCAATTGTCAAATATTTGCTTGTCTTAATTTTAACTACAGTTCTAGCTAGACTTTCGTTTAATAAATTAATCTTCAGAAGATCTTATCACGAGTTCGTGATAAGATCTCAGTACTAGTTAATACAGAGACCATTAGATGGCGCTTATCTCTTCTGTCAATCGATACAGGTCATTGTAATAATTGTTCTTGGAACCCACAGATGGCACGATCAATATTATGATGGACGAGACATTGTAAGTTGGTTATTAATTAAATTAACTAATATTCTTAGCAGATAGACGCTCTTGCGGCGACACGGCCATTCTGATCGGTGGTGCGCGCTCTGCACCTGCCGCCGCCGTCACTTTATGGAATTTCGTGGTTGTTATCTGAAATAGTGGAGATAAATTTTGTCGGCAGATTATTGTTACTTTTATTATCCTACAATGTTCATTGAGATGTAGGATTTGGTAACAGAAAGTTTCAGTCAACATAGAAAGCTTGTAATAGATCTGACATCTATTCAGTTTTCTTCATATTTAAAATTAAATGCATTTATGAATCACCTAGACACATGCACAGTTTCAGACTTAAAGCTGCTTGCAATTTTTATTTAAATTTATTGATGATCAGCTGTTAGCTGAATAAAATAATGTTGCTGTTGTTAATGTTGTTGTTGTTATATTCAATAACATTTATTACATTGAGTTTATTGATATTGTTTGATCAGCTACTAGCTGAATAGAATATTGTTGCCAAATTATCCAACAACATTAATTGTATTGAGTTTACTGCTATTGTTTGATCAGCTACTAGCTGAATAGAATATTGTTGCCAAAATTATCCAACAAAATTAATTGTATTGAGTTTACTGCTATTGTATGATCAGCTACTAGCTTAATAGAATATTGTTGCCAAAATTATCCAACAACATTAATTGTATTGACTTTATTGCTATTGTATGATCAGCTACTAGCTGAATAGAATATTGTTGCCAAAATTATCCAACAACGTTAACGTTAATTAAATTGTTAATCTTAGTATGAGTTAGGTTTTTAGAACCTCGTTTTACTAGATTCATCTTAAATAAAATTATTGATTGCTTTACATAATCTGTAATTTGTATTTGGTAAGTATAGTGAAAGTAGCATGTTTTTATTTGTTCATTCTCACGGGAAGGTAATGCTCTGTGATAGACACAAAGTCTTGGATTTGACAGGATAAAAGGATAGGATCAGGAACACCGCTCTGTGATAGACACAAAGTCTTTGATTTGACAGGATTAAAGGATAAGGAGTTTAGGACCATTGCTCCGTGACAGGCACGAAGTCTTTGATTTGACAGGATATAAGGAACCAGGCTCTGGGCGGTTTGTCCGCCGTGGACCCAGCAGGATAACATGAGAGTATTGTTTATTAGATGCCTCCACGGCCGCTAATAGTTTGTTATTTTCATTATCAGTTGCCTCCACGGCTGCTGATAGGATAGTTTCATGTGTTATGTTCATTATCAGTTGCCTCCACGGCTGCTGATAGGATAGTTTATCATGTGTTATGTTCATTATCAGTTGCCTCCACGGCTGCTGATAGAATATTTTGTCATGTGTTATGTTCATTATCAGTTACCTCCACGGGTGCTGATAGGATCGTTTGTTATGTGTTGTGTTCATTATCAATTGCCTCCATGGCTACTGATAGGATTGTTTGTCATTTGTTGTGTTCATTATCAGTTGCCTCCACGGCTGCTGATAGGATCATTTGTCATGTGTCGTGATCATTATCAATTGCCTCCGTGGCTACTGATAGGATTGTTTGTCATTTGTTGTGTTCATTATCAGTTGCCTCCACGGCGGCTGATAGGATCGTTTTTCATTTGTTGTATTACTCATTGAGCTAATTGTTTCCTCTATGGATACCAATAGCTGGTTGTGAGTTTTATTATTTTTTACTTTATTAGTTACTGTTAGGAGTACTAATACTTTGTTATTATTATTGTTAGTAGTTGCTTACAATTGGCAGGATTACAAAAACAAAAATGAATACACAACACAATACTCATCACGCATGAGCATCACGTGGGTAGGTTGATTTGGCTATTGTATTAAGCCTATTGATGTAACACTGTAGGTATCAGTGAAGTGTAGCAAGTAGTTTGAAAACTCCTCACCTTTTATGTTAGCTTATGCTGTGTAGACACTGAAACAGTTATCCTTGGTTGGCTGTTTCCGTGCTGTTTCTCATTTTATAGCTGGCGACACGGTCATTTGTTCACCAGGCTACAGTCCATGAAGCTGGTTGTTTTTGAAACTGTTGGTCGAATCACATATTTAAGTGATCTCGCTCCACTGTCATTTGCTGAGGTGGTGGTCAACAGGTGGAATGTTGCCACTTTGCATTAAAATAAATTGTATTGGTTGGCTAAAACCAATTGTGATATGCATTGGTAAGCCAGCTTATTCTCAAAGGTGTTCTTATTGACGGTGGTCTAGTACTTCCACACTTGATGTCATCACTATCTTGAGAGTGACTGGGTGCATAGTTTTAGAAGACTCAAGTTCCTTATAGTTGCTTTCAATTTTGTTTCAATTTCTTTGATAGTAGGTTATCGTTTCCTCTATTATAAGACAATTGCCTGGAACCTGAAATGTGAGAAGTCATGCAAGTAAATAACATAACATCACGCCTATAATCCCCGAAAGGTTAGGTAGAGGTGTGCCTAATAGTACACCCACATTTTACCAGTTATGTTTAAATACAATGTAATAGGGGGCGAGCCTATTGCCAACAACTGGGCATAAATCAATAATCTAGGTTTTATCTATGGGCCTCAGTTGCCTGCCAATAAAATGATTGATTGATTGATAAATCCAGACGCTGTGGCTGCTACTGAGCAATTCCTAATCGAAAAACCCAATAACACTTTGCCCCACCTGGGAATCGAACCCAAGACATCGTGCTCAGCAGGTGTGCTTGCGACCACTAGACCAAGGAGGTAGTTAGTGCAGGTAAATAAAGTGCAAGAAAACATGTCCAACATAACATCACACCTGCAATCCCTGAAGGGTTAGGCAGAGGTGTAAATAATACATCCACACTTTGCCAGTCATGCCCGAGCCTCTTGTTTAGCGATATTGCTATTTGCCATTAATATGATTGTCTGGGCTACTACTGAGCAATTCCTGATGGAAAAACCCAATGACACTTTGCCAGACCTGGGAATCGAATCCAGGCCCTCATGCTTTAATAATAAGGCTCATGACCACTGGACCAACAAAGCAGTCCAACTAGTGTTTAAATTAGTTGGAGTGATAAGTTATAAAGTAGGTAATCAATTGTTTTGAAATAATTATTTACTTAGATTAACTTAATTAAACTAAGATGGGAAAGTTAAACTGATCAGAAATACTTTAAAAACTATTGGTTGTGTAATTACACAAACATTAATGTTTTAACATAATGAAAGCTTTGCTTTCTGTTGATTTATTGCACTAAGATTTCATAGTCACAACTTGTTGAACTAAAACTTGTTTGACATTTCATTCATTCATTCATTCATTCATTTCAGCCGAAAGACGTCCACTGCTGGACATAGGCCTCCCCCAAGTGTCGCCACATTGACCGGTCCCGTGCGTCTCGCATCCAGCGGATCCCTGCAACCTTTACGAGGTCATCGGTCCACCTAGTGGGAGGCCTTCCAACGCAGCGTCTTCCGGTTCGCGGTCGCCACTCCAGAACTTTTCGGCCCCATCGGCCATCCGTTCTGCGAGCAATGTGCCCTGCCCACTGCCACTTAAGTTTGGCTATTCTTCGGGCTACGTCGGTAACTCTGGTTCTCTTGCGGATCTCCTCATTTCTGATTTGATCACGCAAGGAAACTCCGAGCATAGCCCTCTCCATTGCCCTTTGGGTGACTTTCAGCCTTCTGATGAGGCCCATTGTGAGCGACCACGTTTCGGTCCCGTATGTAATCACTGGCAACACACACTGGTCATAGACTTTCGTCTTGAGACACTGCGGTAAGTTGGACGAGAAGATACCACGCAACTTCCCGAACGCTGCCCAGCCGAGTCGGATTCGACGATTGACCTCTTTCTCGAAGTTAGACCTACCTAACTGGACCGTTTGTCCCAGGTAGACATAATCGTCTACAACTTCGAGTGTAGAGTCTCCGATCTTGATAGGAGTGGGTGTTACATGGGCATTCAACATGACTTTGGTTTTGTCCATGTTCATTTTAAGACCCACTCTTTCGGAAGCTCTACTGATCAGGCTGCCTATACCGACGACTTGACCTGGCAACATACAACACGCGTACACTCCGGAACGACGAGAAGATAACGGAACTCGAAGAGGAATTGAGCAGGCTGCGATGGAGTATTGTGGGATTATCTGAAGTCCGAAGAGAGGGGGAGGATACGATAATCCTGAAATCCGGCAACCTGCTCTATTTCCGAGAGGGTGACCGGCAGTCCCAGGGTGGTGTTGGGTTTATCGTCCACAAGTCCCTCGTGAATAACGTGGTGAAGATCGAGAGTGTGTCGACCAGGGTGGCGTACCTTATACTCAGAATATCCTCAAGATATTCGCTGAAGGTCATACAGGTCTACGCCCCGACCTCGGCACACCCCGACGACGAAGTGGAGACCATGTATGAGGATATCTCTAAAGCCCTGCATGGTTTCAAAACTCACTTCACCGTTGTCATGGGGGACTTCAACGCGAAACTGGGCAAACGAGACGGGGATGAGCTGCAGGTGGGGCAATTTGGGGTTGGACGTCGGAACCACCGGGGTCACCAACTGGCTAGTTTTATGGAGAAGGAGGGCCTCTATATGATGAACTCCTTCTTCAGAAAGCGTGAGCACAGGAAGTGGACCTGGCAGAGTCCCGATGGTGCAACTAAAAATGAGATTGACTTCATCATGTCAACCAAGAAGCAAATGTTCAATGATGTCTCTGTGATCAATTCGGTGAAAACCGGGAGCGATCACCGCATGGTAAGAGGCACATTGAACATCAATATAAAGCTTGAAAGGTCTCGACTGATGAAGTCTACGCTCCGTCCAGCACAAATCCAGATCCAAAACCCCGAGAGCTTTCAGCTTGAACTCCAGAATCGTTTCGAGTGCCTAGGAAGCTCAGTGGACGAATGCAACGATGGGTTCGTGGAAACTGTCCATACGACTGGGTCTAAGTTCTTCAAGACACGTCGTGCACAGAAGAACAAAAGACTCTCTGATCATACTCTCGAGCTCATGAAGGAGCGGCGCGAGATGATCCTGCAGTCTTCAGACGAGGCGTGGAAGTACCGGCAGCTCAATAGACGGATCTCTAAATCCTTGAAACGCGACCTCCGCCGCTTTAATACCGAGCGTATTAAAGACGCTATTGAGCGGAATAAAGGCTCCAAGGTTTTTTCAAGAGATCTGGCTATTGGGCAGAGCCAGCTCACGAAACTGAAGACCGACGATGGCAGGATCGTATCCGCCAAACCGGAGCTGCTGAGGGAGATCGAGAGTTTTTATGGGCAGTTGTACACTTCAACCAGTAAACCCGTTGCAAATCTAGCTAACGACCCAAGAGCTAGACTGACCCGACACTATACCGAAGACATTCCGGATGTCAGCCTGTACGAGATTAGGATGGCTCTGAAACAGCTTAAAAACAACAAGGCACCGGGTGAGGACGGAATTACGGCCGAACTCCTGAAGGCAGGTGGAAAACCGGTACTTAAGACCCTTCAGAAGCTGTTTGATTCCGTCATACTGGAGGGGAAAACGCCGCAGGCATGGTGTAGGGGTGTGGTGGTACTCTTCTTCAAAAAGGGCGACAATGCCCGGCTGAAGAACTATAGGCCCATCTCACTTCTAAGCCATGTCTACAAGCTGTTTTCAAGAGTCATCACGAATCGTCTCGCACGCAGGTTTGACGATTTTCAGCCTCCCGAACAAGCCGGATTCCGAAAAGGCTTTAGCACCGTAGACCACAACATACGCTGCGCCAGGTTATACAGAAGACCGAAGAGTATAACCTGCCTCTCTGCTTGGCGTTTGTGGACTACGAGAAAGCCTTCGATTCGATCGAGACTTGGGCTGTACTGCAGTCTCTCCAACGGTGCCAAATCGACTATCGGTACATCGAGGTGCTGAAGAGTTTGTACAAAAACGCCACCATGTCAGTCCGACTTCAGGACCAGACCTCGGAACCTATCCTTCTGCAGCGAGGTGTAAGACAGGGAGACGTCATATCTCCGAAACTGTTCACCGCTGCACTGGAGGATGTCTTCAAGGTTCTGGACTGGAGAGGGCTAGGCATCAACGTCAATGGCGAGTACATCTCTCACCTTCGGTTTGCCGACGATATAGTGGTCATGGCTGAGACCATGGAGGACCTCAGTACAATGCTCGATGACCTCAGTAGACATTTCATTGAAAAGCCCTAAACGTTGCACTTAATGCAAACAATATCTGATTGTGAGACATAAACCTACAGTGTGAATGTCAAATGTGACTAAGTTCAAATAAAAATTAATATTCTCTATTGAATGTTTGTAGTCACTGCGAATGAAAAGTCAAATACAAGATTTAAAATTTGTTGATACCACTTAGTTAATTATATTGTTAATGCAAGTAATTAAAAAGTTAAATCTGATTCATGAGTTCAGTTTCTAACACATCATTACTGGATTTCAATAATTACATTGAGCTCTTAGTGAATGAATTAAATGGAGTGATTAAAGCTGTTGTGTTAACTTATTATTTCACATCCACAGGTGTTAAATTAAAGGTGGCATTAACCTAGCCAGTGTGTGATGTGACAAGATAAAATAATGTTAACTGTAAATATCTACAGTAACAAAATACTAAAATTTATAAAACCAAATACTTCCCGGGATTGATGTGGGTATCCATCAGCAGGTTTATTTATTGTTATGCTTTCCCGGTGTCCAATTTTTATTCTGCTGTTCGGTCATTCTGTGCTGTTAATGTTAGTCATTTTGAGTGCACTATTAAGTTGTCCGTCACATACAACTTCATTGTTTGTCCATGCATGTAAATTTCATTTTCATAATGTGTTCTTAGGGTCTGACTTGGGTTGTGTGTTCAAGTTGCACTAAGCCATAATATTATCATGTTAATGACTGTCAGCCACTTGGATAAAAATGCAGCCAACTCTTTGACTGTCATAGTCTGCAGTATCTTCCTGTCCATTGCCACCGTACTTTGGCTGTGGCAGCCAAGTCGCTCGCTCTTGGAAAGCATCATGTTTACGATTCCATATCAAGTCTTAAGGCACGCCCTCGGCCATGACCATGCAAGTAAGTTTCGCAGTTCCATGTAAGTCTTCAGATGTCCGGCATGCATGAGCAGCGCGCAAGAGTTATCACCTCTTCTGATATTATGACAGAGAATGGAGTAGGAGGACGCTAATCCCAAATATCGGCGCCATCCGCCATTCCGCCATATTGTCTTCGTGTGACATGATTCTTTTGTTGATAGATAGGTAGTTGGGTAGTTTAAATCACACACAATACTTGACTCAAACTTCAAACGTTTATTTCTATTAAACCATTTACAAGTTGAGCCACCCGTTCGCAAACATGATTGTTCATAAGGAGAAGAACGGGCTAAGAAACTCCTTACACACTCTTTTAATTCGTGTTACAGTTCCCATTTACACAACGTAATATTGTTCACTTCAAAAACCACTTCATTTCTATACTTCAATTGTTTTCTAATCGCGAGCTAACTAACTCGACTTCTCGTTGTACCTACGCGTGTTCTGTCTGCCCGGGCGGAAGTACCACACCGCCAGTACAGTAATTTATAACATATTAAGTTCATTAAACCTTACAAACAATACTAGAATACTTCACAATTAATTACTCTAATAATTAAACGATGCCAATATTCATAAATGCAAAGGCATTATTGAGTTAAAACTAATTAGTGGCTTCATTACTTTTTACAACAATGGGATCTTGCTTAAAATCATTTCTGGCAGATCAAAGGATTTAATACAAACAGGTCTTTCACTAATACATTGCTCTGTAAAATAATCTTGTTACTTTTTAGTTTGTAATTAGTTACAGAAACTGATTTAGTTGTAGTTTCAAATTATAAATTGAGTTATTGATCATTAAAATCGTATTCGGCGCCATCTTCCACAATATTGTGGAATGTTGCCTCAAAACAAATCTTAGTGTTAAATGTGCAATTGTTAAAATCCCAATTGTCAAATATTTGCTTGTCTTAATTTTAACTACAGTTCTAGCTAGACTTTCGTTTAATAAATTAATCTTCAGAAGATCTTATCACGAGTTCGTGATAAGATCTCAGTACTAGTTAATACAGAGACCATTAGATGGCGCTTATCTCTTCTGTCAATCGATACAGGTCATTGTAATAATTGTTCTTGGAACCCACAGATGGCACGATCAATATTATGATGGACGAGACATTGTAAGTTGGTTATTAATTAAATTAACTAATATTCTTAGCAGATAGACGCTCTTGCGGCGACATATACATAACAAATTCACTATAAAAATATTATGATATTTTAAGTCTATAGACTTACCATCTAAATTTTCCAAATATACTGTAACATCTTGGGGGACGGGATCGTCTTGTGCAGAATATCGAGGTCTCTGAAAAATATTGGCAGTGGTAGATTTATTAAAATAATGTATATATTTTTATGTATGAATTGTTGACCATTGAATATTCTATAAAACATCTGCCTACTAGTGAAAATTAGCTCATTATTGAGCACGAGCCTTGAAGATGTAAAATACTTACATTAAATCCTAGCTCTTCTACAGAGACTTGACCTTCCACTGCTAAAGCACCCATTATAGCCAGTACTCTCTCATCACTAGCTGACAAGGTTTGCCTGCTTGCTGGCCCACCTCCAGTCCCTCTTGCATGATGTCTTATGTTCAATGACTTTTTTTTTGTCTTGGACTTCCAATCTGCCCACACCTTTATTGAATAAAGATCAGTCATAGTCATAAGTATGTTATAAGTGTAAATGAGAACATCATCATCATCATTTCAGCCGAAAGACGTCCACTGCTGGACATAGGCCTTCCCCAAGTGTTGCCCCATTGACCGGTCCCGTGCGTCTCGCATCCAGCGGATCCCTGCAACCTTTACAAGGTCATCGGTCCACCTAGTGGGAGGCCTTCCAACGCAGCGTCTTCCGGTTCGCGGTCGCCACTCCAGAACTTTTCGGCCCCATCGGCCATCCGTTCTGCGAGCAATGTGCCCTGCCCACTGCCACTTAAGTTTGGCTATTCTTCGGGCTACGTCGGTAACCTTGGTTCTCAAATGAGAACAAAAAGCCAAAAATTTGGTAAGTACTTTTGAAAAATGTTCATTAGGTCCTTACTTTTTTCCAATTATCTGTAGTCTTGCTGACACCACCACCAATAGCATTTAAAATGTTGGTAAGTTCCGACCATAGTCCGTATGACCTTACCCGACTTTGTGATGCAGCAAGAGGCCTCGCTAGGTCACCATGACTGAAACATAAACAAACAAAGATTCAATATAAGTATTTCATTGCTAAGATCGCGTCATTGTTTACATTACATATTCATGAATAAAACTTGGATTTACTTACGTTTCCATAAACTCAAGCAGCGTTGATAATTGTTCGGGAATTGCTCGCACTCTTGATTCCATGTTTTATTACTAAAAATTAAAATACAGATTACTCTATCATCGTTTGAACACCAGTCACTTAGAAAAATGAATCTATTTTGAATTTATTATAATTTGAAAACGATTAAACGCAATACTCACTCATCATTTTTAAAACCAACAACAAATTAAAAGTTCGCGGGTTTGATCCGATTTGACACTTCTTGACTGACACTGACAGCAAAATTTTCGATACCATAACCAATTTTATTTGTTTCTTTACAAATAAACAATTCGACACAACGATCGCGACAATAGTGTTACATTGGCTAGCAAATGTTTATCGATGTCTCAGAGACGATGACGAATTTATATCGTTTCGCTAAGAAGTGATGTTACTTTGTTTAAGCCCCCAGTACATCATCGCCGTTACGACCAGACTATTGAAGTTGTATCCAGAGTGTAGCCATAGGCAATTTACTAGGTACATAAAATAATGATAGACTGCCTCATTGGTCTATCGCAAGTGCGATTGCTGACCATAAGGTCCTGGGTTCGATTTTCGGGTCGGGCAAAGTGCTATTGGGCTTTTCCTTCAAGAATTTCTCAGTAGCAGTCACGGATTCTGAACTTGTGGCCGGTTGATGACATAGGCTTGCCCCCTATTTCATGGGAATTAAACATAACTGGCGAAATGTGGGTGTATTAGGGAGCCTTCGGGATTATTTGTGTGATATTATGTTATGTTATATAATAATAATGAGACAAGGACACATGTTATTCGATTTGAGATCTTTCAGTATTTAAGAGTAAACGAGACAGAAATATACAAGCTTTCTCTATCTCCTTCGCGCTCTCATTCTTTTTGTCTGGCCTCAGTCGTTAGTATAGTTTGAGGTCAGTCACCAGCTGTCCAGCTGACTTTTCATACACAATACACGCTTGTAATTTTCTTATTATTCCTTCAAATATGATTATCTACTTGGTACTTAGTATTTGGGTGTTTGAGTTGTTTCAGTTACGGAGAGGGATCTTAGATGTATGTTATGCAATATTTGCGTCCTTGTGTTCGATATTTACCTCTAATCATTGTGTCTGTGTATTATTTATGTACTAATGTCTAGTCCATTACAGACCGGGGCTGCGGGACTGTTCGAAAGAGATACCGAGGCCCTGGAACACAAAGGGCAAAGGAACATGGATGGGTTTTCGCCAGTACAAGTCTGACACTCTCTTCCGCTCCGCCCAGAGCAGGAGGGATCATCTGATGACATCCCGTACAAAAAAAAATTAAAAAAGTCCATTACAGAGAGTTAAGTAAGTGTAACTCCATCAGTGATTGCGTTTTCGGACCAACTTCGCCAATTCAAATAAATATATTTCAAATATGTATCAAAGTAGTATTCAGTAGTTACAAATTAAATCCTTAAGCTAGAACCTCACTAAAAAAATCTTGACATGCAATCACACAAATCATCATTTTTGCAAACATGTTACAAGTACACATGATAATTATATACTTACATCTATATAAATAAATAAAATTGAAGTGTCTGTTTGTAATTTCAAAATAACAGCTTTTTACAGAATGCATATGAAAATATCTACGGTGCTTAAAAAAAACATTTTTTTTTAATTTTAGTTTGTCTGTCTCGATAGACAGACAAACTAAAATTGTAGTCTGTGAGTTTGTTCCGGCTAATCTCCGAAACGGCTGGACCGATTTTGACGACACTTCGCAGTAGAAGTACCATCTGCCAGTGCAGATAGTTGATGTTATAGGGAGTAACTTAAGCTTATTTAAGAAAAAAATTAGGGTTCCGTTTTAAAAATAAAAAGAAAAAAATAAGAAATCGTTAACAAAATCCAAATCAAATAGGGAAGTAATATTTTATAATAAACTAGCTTTTGCCCGCGGCTTCGCTCTCGTTAATTTAGAATTTGAAAATGAATTCGGGTTGTACTCTGCTTGTAATAATATAATTAAATCATGATTCGAAAGACACGTGGCGCCATCTATTATCATAATAACGTTTTTGTGTTTCTCCTCGAGAACAGTACATTTTTTCTGGATGAAAGGTACCCTGCCCGTTTCTGTACACCTGACAACGTATATGCAACATTTCAGGATGATCGGTTCAGTGGTTTAGGCGTGAAATGGTAACAAACAAACTTACTTTCGCATTTATAATATTAGTTACGAAGTTAGGATTAGGATACTTGGGATTAAGATTTACGCGGACAAAGGTTGCGGGCAACATCTAGTTTGTAAATAAAATCACTGAGACCTTGGAATAAATTCAATGTTAACGTTTTTCAATCTCACTTGAAACTGCTCCTTATTATATTTAACGCCTCCTTTCTGAAGATAATATGTCCGCACTGTATAGTGTTTTAGAAGATGGACGATCGCGGTCAAGATCTGAACTTTGACATATCTGGCTCCAATACAATACCTATTACCTTTTCCGAATGGCATGTACGTCGCATCACTAACCTCTCCTTCCCTTTCAAAGCGTTCAGGATCAAATTTTTCTGGTTCAGGGAAATATTTAGGGTCGTGATGCAGCTCAAAAATAGCTGTAAATATCTTCACACCTTTCTGAACAGGTACATTACCCACCGGCAACACAGAATCTTGTACACACTGCCTCGTTAAGAAAGCAATCGGAGGATGCAGCCGAAGACTTTCGCTCAAAACGTTGTCCAAATATTTCATTTCACCGATAGAATCATAGGTCAGTTCACCGTTGCATTTCTTAAAAAGCGCGTCTACGTCTTCATGTACTCGTTTCAAAACATCAGGATTTCTTCCCATTTCCATTAAAGCTCCAAAGATTCCAGCGGCTGTAGGGTCAATACCGGCTAAGAAGAAGAAGAAAGCCTGAGCAGCCAGTAGTTCATCCGTCGGTTCCAAACTCAGTCCAGTTTCATTGTCCACCATCGTACCTTTCTTTTGAAGTTCAACACATATGTCTGCGAAGTCGTGTCTCTTTACATTTTCTTTTTCACGTTGCCTGATTACACTTTTAATGGCTCCAATGAAAAATTCTTCTTGATGAGTTTGAAACAACTTCAGATTTAAAGCTTTAAAGAGTTTTTCGCTGATTCCACTCAACGAAAACTTTATGTTTGTCCAGAAAGTAGGAACTAAGGCTTCTCTAGCTATTTCACGGAACGGAGAATCGAAGATTGATTTTGTTCCAATTCCAAACACAGCAGCTGAGATAGCTGCAGAACAGAACTGACTCAAATGTTCAGGGGTATCTCCTGTTAATCTTTCTGGTTTCGCCCTTAAGAATTCCACAAAATCCTGTGCGCTCTTATCAATAATGTAGAACATGTTCCTTAGTTTAACAGTTGTGAAAAGCGGAGTCATCTTCTGCCTAATGAGCTTCCATTTCGGGCCGTGCAACATAAGAACATTATGTGCCAAGATATCTGCGTCAGTAAAAGCAATCCCTCTGTGATTAAAAGCTTGAAAGTCACCTTGTGTGATGTGTTGAATGTTGGTGGGATCCTTCACGTACAGTCCTAGATCGCCGAACGAGCCAAGACCAACAGCAGGCTCCTTCTCGTAGCTCCAGTAGATTTCACTCAAAATTTGGAAGAATGATTTATCTTCCGTGATGAATTGCCACAAAGGACCACCGGTTCTATGTTTATCGTAGAAAGGCACACCACGTTTCTTCCAATAGTTCTGGTTATATTTGCCTTTCAAATATATAACGGCTAACACGATAAAGACGCAAGATAATATCACTGTCAACATTTTTGGAGATAGAGTTAATACCAGTTCAAGTTCAAAAGGCGACTGATTGAGAATCTACTGAGGTTCGTGTTTATAAGGCCGTCTCTGTCAACTTCTTATGTATTTATCTTGCATTACTTGTCTATCAATAATTACGAGTTTGTTTTTTTCTGCGTGGTAGGTGTATGTTTTGTAGCAATGTTTTATCTAGATTGTACACATTTTTTGCCAAATATTTAGTGTAACCTCCGACTGTCTTGCAATTAAATATTTTATAAATGATCAAGACGTATACGGAAAGAATCATGCTGCCGTTCTATGTAATTTTTTTATCGTATACGTTGGCAGGTACTGTGATAGTGCATTCTTTCTGTATCGTTTGGTTAGTGCCTAACCTGGTGTCAGAGTTTTTATGCCGCGACTTGGAATAAGCCAATCAAAAATTTTAGATGTTGTTAGTTCTGACAGCCATTAACAGAGCTAACGTACAACAGTGCCTGTTTTACTATAGATTTTTTAATAAGTTCTGTTTTTTGAAGTAATCTGAGGGCCGGACTCCACCGCAACGGAGACGAGACGAGAAGAGAGGAGTTGTGTTGTAAACCACCAACAGAACTTCGTTTTTTACACCTTTGGTCTCCAGTTAGCTTTATTGGAAACGGTTGAAAGAGCAGAGAGGAAAGGAGATGTCTCGTAATTGTTTAGACTAGCGGAGACGAGAAGAGGCGTGTGGTGAGCGGTGTGCTGTGAGCGGCGCGGTGAGCGGCGCGGTGAGCGGCGCGGTGAGCGGTGTGCTGCAGGCGGCGCTGTGTGCCGCTTTGCACATCTCCTCTCCTCTCCGCTTTGCATATCTCCGCATAGCTTCGGTGGATGCACCCTAGCTTTTACGCACCTCGTCCCCTCTCCGCTTCGTACATATCCGCTCGTTTCCGCTATGGTGGAGTCCAGGCCTGAAAGTCAGTGTTCAGATGATTTCCTTGTGAAACTTGGTAACGCCTAGAAAGTTTAGTTTGCATTTCACAAAAATGAAATGTAAAAAAAATCCTGGAAGTTGATCGTATCTTTTGCAATTTTTTAGTTATCATGGTGGGCCGGTTATTACATAAGCATTAAAATAATGATGATTATGTTTATCTAACCGAAATAAGTTTTTTTAGTTAGATCATCATTATTTTGTCCTTATCTCGAGTAAATTGGCCTATGGGCGAGAACCTTATTGCGTCACACGCAACCTTAACTACTGACACTAACATGTAGTAAAATAACACGTAAACAAAGATAAGTGAACCATAACTGCAACAATTTCGCTATAATTTGGTTATGTACCTTTAGTGTATCCCATAATTATAGTCAAACTTCGAAGCTCTGGCGCTTCTAGATTTGGCTAGCCAAACCTCAGATTTGACAAGAAGTCTTAGTCAAATTCCAAACCAATAGCGTGCTTCGGTCTTTGACTAACAAACTTATGTAGGTATAGTATATTATTGAAGGCTCCTATGGCTTTATCATCTTCCTGGCCGTATTACTTGGAGTAAGCGCAACACGTTACATTCTCCCGTCTTAGCCGTTACGGTATCATTTACTGATGATTATTATTATTATTTTTGCGAATGTAATTATTTGGTTTTCAAGTAATTTTTAGATTGTACGAATTATATTTTTTATGTATCCTACACTAAATTTTGCTGTGGCCCGACGGGGTCTACAACGGCCTTTTGTTAACACTATTTTTTCAAACTTATCCTGTCACTTACGGGATATCTTCCGTGATTGTTCATTATTTTTAGCTCCCGATGTCCCGAATCACGGAAAATTTCCCGTAATTGACAGTATAAGTTTAGTTGTAAACCGTGAAAGCTTAAAACAGAGACCATGTTTTTACCTTGTAAATCGCAAATAAATGAATATGAATACTCTTTTTTCTTACCTAAAATTCCTCACACAACTCATCCATCTTTTCTTTTGCTTTTCTCTCCCTCTCTATCCATTCACATTCTTCACCTTTTTAGTCACATAACAAATTACTGAATTATTTCTTTTTATAACTAAAAATTAGTCAGACGGCAATTAATAAATTAAAAGTTCTAACCAATCATTGGTTACTTACTTTCACGAACCAGTTTTACTTTACCTGCCTAAGTACTTAGTTCAACACCTACGCAGTATTTACCTATTTTCGTTCTAATTCCATTTATTCCTTTTTCTTGGAAATCTGGCTGGGAGTGGAGACAAATAAATAGCGCCGAGGGTTTTAATTTAACCGTGGTTGATTTTTTAGCGATCAATTGTAACATTAAGAGCGTTTTCGATTACGGCATTTCGTAAAAACTTACAAGTCTTTTTCTTAAACATTGTTACAGCTAAATTAGACCGATTTCAGATTTTACATAGGAACAGAAATTTAAAATTTACCTTTTATTTTAAAAATGTTCCCTGAAAACTTTTTATACTTATATGTCTCCTGAAATGCGTATGAAGTTTCATTAAAATCGGTTCAAAAAAAGGACTTTAAAGTTTGTGTATGAATTGCCGTAAGTCGTAAACACTCTTACCAGTGATAGCATAATAGTGTGACCGTCGGACTGCTAAGTCATAATTCTCAAGTTCGAACCCAAGGCTTCTGATTTTTCAGATTCATGTGCGTATTGTATAATTATCACTTGCTTCGATGAAGGAAAACATCGTAAGGAAACCAGCATGCCTGAGAGATATTTCTTGACGGCATGTAAAGCCAAGTCAGAGGCTGCGGGACTGTTCGAAAGAGATACCGCGGCCCTGGAACACTAAGGGCAAAGAAGGAACATGGATGGGGTTTAGTCAGTAAAAGTCTGACACTCCCTTCCACTCCGCCCAAAGCGGAAGGAGCCATTTGATGATTACCCAGAAGAAAAAAAAAAAGCCAAGTCAGAGGCTCATGGGCGGCCTATACACTCTGACACCAGGTCCCCACTAACCACACGGTAAGGAATTAAAACATTTTTCATTTTTACAAGAAAGATTTAAATAATTAATTTCTAAGAAAATATGACAGAAACAGCGCCTTTAATTTTCTACAGTGCAATCACTTAACAAGAAATTTGTTGCTATTAGCATATCGGTGGAAACCGATCTACTCGACATTGCATGACTGTCCGCAACGCCGCATGTCATTACTTCCCAGAATTATGATTAATTAAGTTTATCCTATTTTTTAAACCAAACATGTTTTTTAAACTTATACTGTCACTTACGGGATATCTTTCGTGATCTTAGTGTCGAGTTCAGTGCGCGTAGCAAAAGACAAAGAAAGAGGGTAGATTGATTTGTCTGCTCTTAACAATTTGTTTTCCATCCACCCGCTTTTTCCAGTCAACCCGCGATCATGACGCTTGCAACAGCGCCGAAATATCGGGAGCTAAAAATAATGAACAATCACGGAAGATATCCCGTAAGTGACAGTATAAGTTTAAACGTTTTTTTAACCGTGAACTTAAAACAGTGTTTCAAACATGTTTTTGTACGCCATTCCTATATGGCAAAACATATAGCTACTTTTTTTTATTTATAAGACCTGTATTGTATATATATGTATATACAATACAGGTCTTATTCTTTCTTTCTTATGGTCCTACTCATGCTTTACAAAATAAATATATCTTTATGTTAATAGCGAAGCTATCGAATGGTGTAATAATACAGTGTATTTTTTTTTTTCAAAACTAACGGGTTCGTTTCCGGGAATAGGGTTATGGGGGAATAGGGAATAGGAATATTGGTTAGTCAAGAAAATCAAAATCATCAAAATATGAAAACTAAAAGTTCATTTTTTTTTCAAAAGTGGTTTTTGGCGATACTCCTATTGAGTACCTATTTTTTGCTATTCTTCATAGTTTCGAATTAAGCCATCCACGCCCACTTGAAAAATTCACCCTGAATAATGATAGTCACCCATCCACGGGCCGACCTCTGCAAGCACTGCTTAACCTTATTGCTTTGCTTTGCTTTGCTTATTCACCCGTGCGGCTGTTATTATTTAGCCGTGAGATATTCTCGGTAATTAATTAAGGTCACTAATAACCCGAGAGTTAAAAGTCTGGAGTCTTAGCTATACGTCTCCGCAATACGTCTCCGCAAACCTATTTTCGAGTTTTCGTACACACCGGACCGGCGATGAAAAAAAAATATACTCGACGAATTGAGAACCTCCTCCATTTTTTTCGACGGTTAATTATTTGGCCAAATTAGACGTGACTGACATTATTCAACAATAGCTGAGAGATAAAACATGCGAAACAAAACAACAACCTTGATTGTAGTATTGATTGTAGTATTTGAAGTCTAGCACAGATATAAAGATTAAAAAGTAGAACAAATACATACTTTCACGGACAAATAAGTGTCCAAAATGTCTGTGAATTGATTATTTTATTTTTTAATGGTTTACTATGGACAATTTTAACGTACACATCTTGCTACATCGTTCTCACATAATGTACCATCTCAACATGAATGATGTAACCAAGAGTTTGTAAAAGTATTCTGATTTAAGAGTGTCCATGGAGTTTCTTGCCCGTTCTTCTCCATAGAGATCTACGTTAGGGATTGGGCAACTACAGTACTTTCACAGTTTTTATGCCTTGTGACTGGGACTGTAGCTATTGTTGTCTTTGTTTCGACACTTCAAAAGTGCCTGTAACTGACCTATATGAAATAAATGCTTTGATTTTGATTTTGATTCTGGGAACCGTTCAAAGACCAGATCGGTAATAAAATGATTACTTGATTGACTATTACCTTAAGGTGGGTGCGTCAGGGTAGCGCGAAATTTAAATTTTCTTACGTTTTTTGCGATTTACAGGTCAGAGTCATGTTGTATGTTGATTAAGATATGATTCGCGACCGTAACAAATATGGCTTTACAGAGTTACAGTCATTAAACTCACCCTCTAAGTTCATATTCCTTTAAATGACTTTTTCATGAAATAGTCATTGAATAGGATTAAATGAACTTAGAGGGTCGTATTAATGATTTTAATGACTATGATTCTGTAACTAGAAACGTGTTACGGTCCCGAATCATATTTTGTCTCACATAATTATAGCCTGAAACTGGGTTGTACACTGTTTTATAGAATTTCGTTTCATATTATTTTTTTCTCAGATTATCATTTCATAGAATACTCAATACGCAGAATTCTTACTTCGAAAAAAATTATAATTAAATCGTAGATTTTAGTTACAAATAAAATTTGATGTTTCGATATTCATACCATAGAATAACAAATCAAATATTCTTTATACTCATATTGTTTAGTCAATATAAAACTTATTACCAAGAAAAACATTATCATACCTCATTATTCATTTATCGCGTGACAGTTTCGAAATGTTTTAATTCATACCTTTGACAAAATGCATACCCTCCTATACCTATAATAACAACACCGCGTTCACAAAAACAATGCGGGTAATCTTGTTATTCTCATTAATAGTGACTTAAAATACACGTACGCACTGTGTTTATTTTGCGTTTCATAATTGTTGGAGTACCCTAATTTTATTACTGCGACCAATTTCGACGTAGCGCTTGCCGGCCGCTGCCACGGCACCGCTCGCTCCGCTCGCTCGACTCGCGCGTAGCTGGTCACAGTTCTAACCTAACATAACCTATTTGCTCGGAATAAACTGAACGTTTCAAGGTAACTATCAAAATGTTGTAATAAGGCGTAGTCGACGGGTAGCCCGGCTACGCGGGGCTCCTATTCCTGTCTGCAGGATTTAAAGTAACCTAACTGTCCTGTCTGGAGTTGGTGTGCCCCAAGTCCTGAGCTCGCTTCGCTCGCTCTTGCATCCAAAGTTTTCCTTGCCACAATGCTTTCTAATGTTGACGTGGTGAATAGTGTATAAAAAACAACATAAAAATAGGGGTACGATTGGGTACGATAGACTCATTCGACTGAGTGTATATTTATTTATAAAATAATGGATAGCATAACGTCTACTTTTACATTTTCGTTGAAATAAAATACCATGGAAAAATACACCGAACAAACAATATTCGTTAAAAAATAATTCTCCAGTAATTATAATTGTTCATTATAAAATTCATTGAATTGTATTTCTGTGAAATATGTTTCATTCAAGTAAATAGTCGTTAAACAATAATATTGGAAATAAAAATACAAGAGCCAAATATTATACGAAACATTTTCGGCGAAACGAAATTCTATGAGATTTCTGTCTGCGAAATAAGGGGACACCCCTGAAACTCGCCTGCAAATCGCAAAAAACGAAGAATTTGAATGTCACGGGCTACCCCGGCGCTTCCACCTTAATATAACATCACGCCTAGATATTTCTCCAAAGGGTTGCGCGTAGTGTACTTATAATAGTAGTTCAAGTTACTAAACCCACATTTTACGCGTTATGTTTACTTAGTTACTTTTAAATGTTAATATTAATAATCCGGACCGAACTGCCTCGTTGGTCTAGTGGACGCAAGCGCGACTGCTGAGCATGAGGTCCTGGGTTCGATTCCCAGGTCGGGCAAAGTGTTATTGGATTTTCCATCAGGAATTTGTCAGTCACAGAGTCTGGATTTATGCCCGGTTGTTGGCAATAGGCTCGCCCCATGAGACTTTACATGACTGGCGAAATTTGGATGTACTATTACATCTCTGCCTAACCCTTCTGGGATTACAGGCGTAATGATGTTATGTTATGTTTAATAATTCGTGACGAAAAATTACATTTGGCTCGTTCAAAAAAGAGACCGGAAAATCTATTTATGTACTCCAAACAAAAACAAGAATATCTACAAAATACAGTGAACCGGTTGATAGTATACAAAAAACAAAATCTAATATTTAACTTCATAAAAAGCAAATAGCAACCTGTTTATAGCTTTTATAAATTCGTCTTATGTTATTTATTATGTGCTTGTTACCAAGGCCGAGAGTACCAAGCGCCAGTAAAGGCCGAGTTCCACAACCCAACATAAAACTTTATACAACGTGTAACAGAATAAACGTAAGACCTCTCGTGTGGTGTCTCAGACCATGAAACTGAACAATTTTGTTCTATGACTTTTGGAAATTTTAAACCTTTTTTTTTAGTTTTCCCATACATGTGGATCAGCTGATTGCGTCCGTTCCTATAGAAAGTATTTTTTTTTTGCGAATTTCAAGAACTCGTAGAACAAAAGATGTTTAGTTTCATGGTGCGAGAGACCACACGGGAGGTCTTGCGTTTATTATGTTACACGTTGTATATTTTTTGTTATTTAATCGACATAATGGTATATTATATGCCCAATTGCCCATCTTTTTTCATATACCTACATTTTGCAGTTTTGAACTTGAAGCTCACAGTCGGCGGCCGACTATACGCTGTGTGCGAAGTTGTGTACGTAGCCTATTTTTTTAGGCTACGTACAGCGGCAGCCACTCCTTGAAAAATACTGGTATTCAGCTGCATGCGGTTAAGTTAGCACATAGGTGCAAAAAGTTTAAGCAGATTATGATAGTTTTTTAGCTACTTGTATTTTAGTTGCTATTGTCATGGTCTAATAAGCAGTATCTATAAATATGGCTATACACTGTCGTCGAGACACTCCGAGGCAGGTCTAGAATGTAGCGCTCATATGTACACTATCTCTTGCAGTGTCTCGGCACCGGCGAGAATCTATTCATATAATATAATTGTAACAAGGCGATTTCTATACATTGAAAATATTGATAAAAATATACAACTTGTAACATAATAAATGCAAGACCTCCCGTGACCCGTCTCTCGCACTATGAAACTAAAAATCTTTTGTTCTACGAGTTCTTGAAATTCGCAAAAAAAATAATACTTTCTATAGGAACGGACGCAATCAGCTGATCCACATGTATGGTAAAACTAAAAAAAAAGTTATGAATTTCTAAAAGTCATAGAACAAAAGTTGTTCAGTTTCATGGTCTGAGACACCACACGAGAGGTCTTGCGTTTATTATGTTACACCTTGTATATTGGCGAGGGGGGTCAGTATTAGAGCAACAGAAGCCAAAACAACAGTTTTTAGAATTTGTCTGTCTGTATGTTTGTACGCGCATCACGCAAATACTACTGCATGGATTTGAACCCAGTTTTCACCGCTCTACTGCTAGAGGCTTAACTTAGAGTACAGATTAAAACTTGCCACGACCTTTTCGCATGCTAAAAGAGACAACGTGACATAAGTCATGATAAACAATTTTTGTTTTAAATTACCGCATAATAAAACAGATAACAACGTAATCCTCAAAATCTTACCGAATCACCAAAACTGCGATAAGTTTTATCAAACATGTTTAATTAGCCGCATTATTGTAAGGTCTCAAGTCAGACTTACCTTCTTATAATATAAATCAAAATATTTTATTTCACACTAGCTGTGTCCCGCGACCTTCGTCCACTTGAAATTAGAATGTAAATGTAACTTCCTTTTTTAATCGGATTTTGTTAACAATTTCAAGGTTTTTTTTTTGTACGGATCCCTAATCATTTTTCTAAAATAAGAGCCTAAGTTACTCCGTATAACATCAGCTATCTGCCAGTAAAAGCCCTGTCAAAAACGGTCCAGCCGTTTCGGAGATTAGCCGGAACAAACAGACACACATACAAAAATTTAAAAAAATGTTTTTTTTTTATAAGTACCGTATATACTTTCATATGGATTCAGTAAAAAGCTATTATTTTGAAATTACAAACAGATACTTCAATTTTATTTATTTTTACTATAGATAAACCTACATGGGCACTTATGAAACGTCAAAACAAGGTGCACGTTTCTGGTTGGTTGTTTCCTATGGAGAAGTACCGGCAAGAAACTCTGTAGTTACTCTTGTCAAAAATACTTATGAGCTAAGTTCAACCTTTATTTGTACAAGGTCACAAGTATAAGAGTAAGCGCTTGAGGATAAATCTAAATTCGGACCGGAAAACCTGACTCCAAACCTGTCATGACAGGTGACAAGTCAAATTAAAATGGCTTGTGACACAGAAACGGTTTTAGCAAAATCACAAATGTACCTATTTCCTCATCTTGGGAACAGTGTAAACGCGCGCTAACGACGCAAAAACGATTATCTCTTTAAACGTAACGTGAATGTTGATCAGTGGAGGGCGACACTAAGGAGTACGTTCACTCGATCTAGGTCTAGGCGAACCTCACGTCAGGAAGCAACCATTATCACACACTAGTGTATCAGCTGTGCAGTGCTAACGTGTCGTTTTTTGAAGCAGTGGAATAAAGTGATTAGGTTTAAATAAGGTAATAATCGTCTTTAATTTTTTTTTCCGTTTACTATAATTAGTCTCTTTGGTTTTGTTTTGGAGTTTCTGGCCTTCACAAACCAATTACTGGGTAATACGAATACCCCTTTTTACATGTAACTGTTAGCCTGTGACATCCTACGGCTGGGCAAAGGCCTCCCCCATGACCTCCAAATCATTCGATCCAGGGCCAATGTGGACCATTGGTCGTTAGTTCTGTCCAGCTCGTCCCGCCATCTCCTGCGAGGCCTACCTTTCTTTTCGTTCTTTTGACATGACTGACCAAACATGCAGCATGCTAGAATACAGCTGCATCTGGTTAGACTGGAAGCCACCCCATCATAGTTGGGAAAGGGCTAGACAGATGATGCCGATGATGGGATAGTCTCAGCTAATTAAATAATTACATTTCACAGTCAACTGTTATGTTGATCAGTGGGAACAGGCCTTTAGGGTCAAACTGTATACATTATCGAAGTCTAGATTTAGTAGGTTGTGAATAATATCTTGGTAACATCGTCTTGACAGTGCGTTCAGAAAATTACGATCAATAAAAATAAAATTACTTATGAAAAACCCAACAATACGTAATTTATAAGTTTGCATACACTTTTGGTAAGTAGTTTTATTTATAGAATTGTTTTAAATTAAAATATTGTCAGACAAGTTTTGTTGCCAGTTATTGTGAATAGGAAGTGTCCATTTAAATTGCGCTATCATTGTGATGATGATGATAGTGCATCTGCGAATTATAAATAGCATGATTAATATGTGGAGTAGTTACAATACTTGTTACGAGTAGGATGATTAAGTGTCTTGTTCTTGTGGGAATATTATCAAAAACTCAAACTCAAAGCATTTACTTCAATAAGACCATAACAGGCACTTTTGAATGACAGACACAAGGAATACTAACTTGTGAAAGTACTGTAATTGCCCATTCCAAAGTAGATCTCTATGGAGAAGAATGGGCTAGAAACTCCATTCACACTCTTTTCAATCAATATATTTTTACAAGATCTTGGTTACAATATTCATGTTGAGATAATACATATATGTGAGAACGATGTAAGTGAAGCCAAATTAGTTTCGAATATAAGTTTAATTTTTAACTCAACCCTACCATATTCAAAATCAAAATCAAAATATTTTATTTCACATAGGCCTCGATGGGCACTTTTAAAACGTCGACAAAAAGATGCACGGTTCGGGTTGGTCGTTTCCTATGGAGAAGAACCAGCAAGAAACTCCATTCTTGAGCTTATTCGAAGATTCTACGACAAATCGACCTAGAGACAACTCGGCCCGGACAGTTCAACCCCGTGACAATTCGACTCGGATACGACGACCCCGAAAACTCGATCCTGTGACAACTCAACTCCTAGGCCTTTCGGGGTTATCAAATCAAAGCCCAATACTTTGAACTAGTAAGGCGAACAGCTAAACTAGCACTCGATGAAAATCCGAAGTTATTTAGGCATTTCTAACTTATTAATTCAACAACTGCCTCGTTAGTCGAGTGGTCGCAAGCGCGACTGCCGAGCATGGTGGCCTGGGTGCGATTTTCGGGTCGGACAAAGTGTCATTGGGATTTTCCATCAGGTATTTCACAGTAACAGCCACGGAGTCTGTATTGCAGTGGCGAAGGTTCCATACAACCCGATTCCTACCGGCTTCCCTTTGAAAAATGGCACAGTCAGTGTTCTGTAGCCAATAATATTCTAAACAGTAAAGATATGTACTCCGGCTTACCTCTTACAAAAACTGACCCTTCGCCACTGCTGTATTGTGCCTGGTTGATAGCAATAGGCTCGCCCCCTATTACATGGGACTTAAAACATAACAGTCTACACACCACCTCTGCCTAACCCTTCGCGGATTACCGGCGTGATGTTATGTTAACTCAACAACATAACATTTTTGTTTGCTCTTCATGATTTTCTACCATTACAGAATAACCATGGGATTCAAAAGAGTCTGGGACTCGTCCTGTCCTCGTGTTTGGGACAAATGGGACGACAATGGGACAACGTGGGTTATCCGAGATCTACCACCAGAGGATGATGAAGAGGCTATTAAGATCCTCGTGGGAAACCTCTGCCCTGATGAAGCGTTGTGCGCTCTTAGTAGTAAGTACCAATTTAGCTTGTCAACAAATAAATTACTGTGCGCTTTTATTAAGGAATTTTGTTAGACCATTTACATGACTTGGTAAGTTGTTTAGTAAATAATCACCGTGGTTAACTACCGTGTAATAATTGGCTATTTTCAAATGTTGCCTTTCAGTTGTAGATTCTTTGTTATTTAATGATATATTTCGTCAAAAGATTGGCACTTTGTATGGTAAAATCACGGAAATGTACATGACAATAAAACAACATAGTCATGAACATAAAATCTAGTTGCTTCTTCACAGATAATTATTTTTGAAATGACACTGAACTTCTTTCGCATTGAATATCTTTGCTAGAACTGTTAGCTAAACGAACTTGGCTTTCCTAGTTCGCCTATTAGGGAGCGAATCCTCCATAATAGGAGAAATCTAGAAGAGCTCCAAAACAACGAATATTAACACACGTGCGTAGCCTATACGTGCGCCGCGGTGTGTTTGCGCCTTTATAACCGGGAGTGATATGAAGTTTCGAATGACGTTATTGCGACGCACGCTATTTCGAAAAAAATTAAGAGTGGTACGCCAGTTCGAAAACACGTTAAGTCGAAAACCGCTATATCGAATGACGTTATTGCGACGCACGCTATTTCGAAAAACTGTTTGAATGGAACGCTAGTACGAAAGTCTTGGCATTGAAATCCACTGTTGCGAATACCATATTCCAATCTGAATTTGTCCGGGGATCGAATTTGCGACCTCGATATAGCCTTATCTTTGTATTGGGTTTGGGAAACAAGACCAATGAAAAGTATTATTTTAAGATAACTTTTTAATTTCCAGTAATTATAGTAATCAACAAATCAAAATTATAGGTGGTATACTCACTACCAAAAGTAACAACACTGTCATATTGATGACAAAATGATAGATTCAATCAACTCAATATAGATTAGTATTAAAAGCTACAGCTCTTAAAAAATCAAAAGTGCACATTGTGTTTTTCTTTTGTAAAATCGCTGCGATAGAATTTTCTTTCATTTTCATTTTTTTTTCTGGCAGTGTCTGTGGGATATTAGCCAGAATTCTTTCAATTTTGTAGGTGGTTGTATTCTGTTCGTCAATGAGCTTTTGAATACAGCCGTACAACCTAAGTTTTCGATTGCCCATTAAACAATTCCATCGCCAGTGCCATGCTTCCACGCTGTTTTGAGTTCGCGGAAGACGTAAATTATTATTTCTTTCAACGGACCAGAAATTAGGTGGAAACAAGGGTTGCAGTCGGGATATCACAATTTTTCCATCTGATAAGCGCGATTTTAATTGGCCCAGAACGTAATATTCTTCGAAATATTTAGTAACAGCTTCTGCTTCTTCTGGAAAAGCGCTCTCCCTCTCATAGCTAAATCATAATAAGTACTAATATTAATCATTTATACTTAGTATTAGAGACAATTAGCTCAGTGTCAGTTTTATCGTCGTAGCGTAGATAGTTCTTGGTATCACTGTGTCGCAAATACGATCCCCGGACAAATTCAGATTGGAAAATGGTATTCGCAACAGTGGATTTCAATGCCAAGACTTTCGTACTAGCGTACCACTCTTAATTTTTTTCGAAATAGCGTGCGTCGTCATAACGTCATTCGATATAGCGGTTTTCGACTTAACGTGTTTTCGAACTGGCGTACCACTCTTAATTTTTTTCGAAATAGCGTGCGTCGCAATAACGTCATTCGAAACTTCTTATCACTCCCTTTATAACCATGTTCACAAACACGAAGCGATGCCTAATTGTTATTATTACGCTGTTAAAATTGCAATTCTAGGCGATAAGCCAAGAGTTACAAATTCTACCCCTATTTCAGATGTCGCCAAGAGTTCAATGACAAAAGGCATTCAGCAGTAAATATGACTACAACCACCCTCGGATCCTGTGTACGGACTATGAATTAGAGCCCGGTTGATGGCAATAGGTTCTATCCATATTACAATGAGCCTCATTGGTCGAGTGTTCGCAAGCGCGTCTGCTGAGCATGAGGTTGTGGGTTCGATTCCCGGGTCGGGCATAGTGTTATTGGGTTATTCCATCAGAAATTTCTTAGTAGCAGCCACGGAGTTTGGATTTGTACCCGGTTGATGGCAATAGGCTCGCGCCCTATTACATGGGACTGGCGAAATGTGTTATTATAAGGGTTACCATACCAATCGATCGATCGACATGGGTCGACGTTGATAGATTGGTGTGGTAGCTTTGGCTGACGTCGACTAATTCATTCCACCATCGATCTACGAGTATGGCATCGATCGACTATCGATCGATTAGTGTGGTAACACCCTAATATATCTCTAGCTAACTGAGTCCAGGCGTGATGTTATGTATATCCTGCCAATTATCTTCTACTAAATAATATGATAATGCCTTTTAGAACTCGTTGATGACCCATTGAGCGTGCGCAGTATGGAAGAATTCTGGAGAGGTTACCTCTTACAGAGGATGTCGCTAGCTTGCTATGAAGAGAAGAATGGCAAGAGTAAACTAGTGGCTTTGAACGTGTGTCTGGTGATCTGTAAGGGAGAAAAGGGCGATGATGTGGTAAGTACCTATCTTATGTGGTTCTCTTTATGAGGCTTTTCAGACTACCTGTATGTCCAGTCTTTTCCAGAAGCTCTAAGAGTGTTTGGAAGAAAAATGGATCGGTTTTAACCGGTACCGGAAATTGAATCCAATGAATACATTTTATGTTAAACATGACCGGGGGAACCCCCCCGACCATGCCGTCTTAATGTATTAATTGTTACTGAGTGGGAAAGAGATGGAACTATGTAGGACGTCTCTCAATCTCTTTCCCACGTCATGGTAGGCGACCTGTAATGCTCACATCCAGCGCGTTTATTCCCGCTATCTAGGACCAGGTCTACCTTGTGGAGGCTACTAATGCGTAGTGTCCTATCATTTCTTATCAAAGCTACCTAATTGGGTCATTGGTGCTTGGGGCATCTGTCAAATTTCATCATCATCTCCATTGTCTTTTCCCAACCATATTGAGAGCGGCATCCAAATCTAGTCTAAGCAGCTCCTTTTTTCTTTATCGTGTGGTTAGTGCCTAACCTGGTGTCAGAGTTGGGCCTCTGACATTACTTTACATGCCGTCGAGAAATATCTCTCAGGCGTGCTGGTTTCCTCACGATGTTTTCATTCACCGAAGCAAGTGATACTTACAAAGACGTATCGTATATCCAGTAACCTTTGATTTTTCGGATTCATGTGCGTATTGTTATTCAATACGCACATGAATCCGAAAAATCAGAGGTGCTTGCGTGTCTTGGGTTCGAACTTGAGACCTATGACTTGACAGTCCAATGGTCACACTACTAGACTATCATTCTAAGCAACAGAATACCAGTATTTTACAAAAAACCACTGCTAATCCAACCAACTCGACCCAGTTACCAGGTACAACGATACCTCTTAGTACCTAAGACTATTGTCTGACTTTCAAGCTTCTCGCTACCAATGAATCCAATGATGACTGTCCAACCTCATTACTACTCTTTCAGATCGAAGGAGAAAGTTGGAAGAACGTGTACGGAGCTCTAAAAGTGGCCGAGGAGACAGTCGACGTCTTCGAATACTTCGGGCTGGACCAGATACTGTATGCTCTCGGTCTGGTCGTGTCCAGGGACTATCGTGGAGCTAAACTTGGGTCACGGATACTGGCAGCAAGGTAGGCTATCCTTACTCTTTCCTTAATTACTAATTAACTAGTCGCGATCTTCATATGTATATGTCACTCATTGGTTCGGAAAACCGGAAAGCGTCCTCTATTAAGCTGGCCATAGACGATAAGATAAATACCTGACAGTTTTAAATGTGCTTTGCAAAATCGACTTCTATAGAGGACACACGTTACTGCAAGTCTATCGGTTGGCTCATTTGCAAGTTTGGCATCACCGGCACACGACACACGACAATGTGGTTGCTTTAGTGGGTTTAGGTATTCTTGTTAGATAAAACTTATTAGCCTTATTTTGGTATTCTTGTTAAAAATTGAAAACGACTGAGAGCTGCTATGAATGCGACTTGCCACACACCCTCGGCTATGCCTGTTTTGTAACCTAGAGAATACTAAAATAATTTTAGTGGTTTAATGAACCACGAGAGGATGCGAGCTTCATTAAAAGCATTGAATCTCTATGTTTGTCTGCAATTCACCATTATCAGATAACACAATATAACATCGTTATCAGTACTGCGGTATCTGTACCTCACCAAGGCCAAAAATAATTAACAAAATCGCTGTTAAAAAAAGAAAATACAACAGGTGGTAGTCGATCGCACATTTATCACACTTTGACGTCAACATCTCCTATTTCGTAACAGTAAGGGTGATTATCGTATAGACTCTACATACCAAACGCCACTAACATTGTGTAGCGTATATAATGCTGCAAGCGCGTAAATACTCGTTATATGCCTCATTGGTCTAGTGGTTGCAAGCGGGACTCAGCAAAAGGTCCTGGGTTCGATTCACGGGTTGGGCAAAGTGTTATTGCGTTTTTTTCATCAGGAAATTCTCAGTAGCAGCAACGAAGTCTAGAGCTGTGCGTGGTTGATGGCAATAGGCTCGCCTCCTATTACATGGGACTTTAATATAACTGGCGAAATGTGGTTGTAGGTACTACACCTACTATTAGGTACACCTCTGCCTCACCCTTCGGGGATCGCAGGCATCTTTGCAAACATTAATGAAACAAGCCAAAAATAAAACGGTGAATGACAGATAAGTAGATAACAAAAGATCAAGAAGTCGTATCTGTATTCGCGTCATTATATAATTATCTTACGCCTGCAATTGATAAAACGTGCACATGGCAACGTATTAATATTTATAGAATCTTGTAATGGCGTCAACGGTCACATGAACTCGAACTGTCACCAGCAATGAAATTTAAACACTTAACAAAATTCAAAAGCGATGTTTTCGTGAAATAACGGTTCCGACTTTGACCAAAACTAGTATGTCGGATATGTCAGGCTATTCCGTTAGGCTCGTACATCATATTATGGGCAGACATATATAGCAGCATATCATGGTTTCGTGCTATGAAAACAGACTGGGTGCTATAATCGAATTTTCTTTCTTTTAAAATCTTCGACCAATTTCTTTTTACAGGAAACCCCTCAGTCTCCACCACGGCATCAAAGCCACATCCACAGTCTTCACGGGTCCCGCTTCGCAGATCAGCGCAGCTAGAGCCGGCTTCACGACCATCGCTACTATAACCTTAAAGGAACTGGCTGAATCCGGCCTGAACTATCCTAAGGATGAGAGTAGGGCTATCAAGGTGATGGTGAAGAAATTTGAATGATGATGATTTGATGATGATGATGATATGATATGTTGTGTTAATTAATGTAGATGATTATCTAAGCCGTGTACGCACGTACGAACACGAACATAGCGAACATAAACATCAAACTTGAACATTTGGTTTATACGTATCGAACACGAACGCGAACATAGTTCGAATCGAGTTCGCGCACAACAGTCGTGAACTATATCTTAATAGCCATGGCGCCCCCTGCCGCCCCGTCTGTACCCCGCCAAGTTCTCCACCAACAGTTCTGTTACGTAACATTTATTAAAGCTCTCGAACACCGTCCATACAGAACATAGCATTAGGATCGCCGCAAACATGTTTGACGAACAGTGTTCGATGTTCGTTAGTGGTACGCAGAGCGAACCAAGTTGTTGCGTATCATGCAACGCAACAAATTTGTTCGTACGTGCGTACACGGTAAAATGCAGCAGGCCGGGGTAGTGCTACGTTGAAAAGTATGAATAGTTATAGTATGAATAGTAATTTACCAATTAATTAATTATTTTTCAATTTTATTTTTATTTTAATGCGCCGTTGTTATTTTTGAATAATATTTTAAGAAAGCTCCTCAAAGCATTGTGATTACGAGTAGTTAGCATTATGTTCTTAATATTGTATACTTTTAAAGAACTAAATACATAAAAATAGGCATAATTTAAATGAATTAGGTATCATAAGGAAAGATGAGGGTTGTGCCCAACAGCTAACATTTACTTTAATCTTTCATGAATACCTAATATTTAATAGTTTTAATTGTAAGCTATAAATATTTTAATAGACAAGGTATACGAGTAGGTATTATAAGTTGTTTATTTTTATTGTTTTACCCTTTGTCCAGCATTTTCTTTAAATACACTTACACTCACTCACACACACACACAGACACACACACATACAGACACACACACATACACACTCACACACACTTATACTTAATTTTTAAGGGTTGTGTTACTAAACTGATATGAGCTTCCACTCAAATTAAAAAAATTTAATTTGAATTTAAATGTGTTTGAATGTAAATGTATTTCAAGTAAAAGTTAAAATAAAACCAATTGTTAATATTTATAATATTCTTTAATAACTATTGTCACAAAATAATGCAGTTATAACTAATAATATACAATAACACACTTCAGTCAACATGAACATAAATAATTAATTCTTCTTTATTCAGTTGGAATATTAATTAATATAAGGGGTGTTACACACATACATATTTACCATGCGTTGATATACGTTCGGGAAAAGGCCGCTCATGCTGATCCGGACCGATCATGATTCAGTTATGATAGATGCCGAAAGATATCTGCCGATCGGCATGTACCATGTTCAATATCTGTAGTAATTGTTTCTGATCGGCTGTATTGCTCAACTACTGCCGAATCCTATGTGTGTAGCACCCCTGACGCAATTATAATTTTTCTATACAATTATTATAATTGCATGAATTATCGACATCAAAGTTTTCGAATAAAAATATCGATTATTGTTAAGAAAAGCATTTTTCTTTATCAAATCTCCATGTTACCCCATAAACATAATAAAATGGCGCATTTGTGATGTACAGAGACAATTTTTGGTTTAATAATAATAATTAAAATTGAAAATGTGAGTTTTCTGAGGCGGTTTGTTGATTTTAGACCTTAAAGCAGTTAAGTTTAATGTCTATAATTGGGTAAGCCTGATTCCTGGTGGACAGATGGGCTTTTCTTAGATAGTGACATGATTCGCATCATTACAAAATCTCTTTCAATGGATTTTCTTACGATTAAGGTCTAAAATCGAGCAAGCAATGTTCTTCAAACTTCGGTGGCGAGTCTTCAATTAGGTATCAACTGAGTACCACGTGGGTACATACCGGTATTCTCTTAGATATGACTCATATACTGACTGAGTTTAGACTCTATTTCTATACTTTTAAAGTCTAAAATCGGACAAGCAGTATTCTTCTGATTTGAGCAAGTAGATTGGCATTAATACAGACTCTATAAGGATCGACTTAAGGTCTGAAATCCGGCAAGCAGCGTTCCTCAGGCTTCGGTGCCATCAGTGAGGTATGAACTGAGTAACACGGGCGCACATACTGGGATCCTCTTAGATATGAGCCACGCGCGATCTCTGCCTGATAACGGCTAGGGTTTGATGTCGGCGACCCGTTATCAGAGCGTTTGATATCCGCGAAACATACTGCGGTGTTGTCGTTCTTGAAAAACAATTTAGACTTTTTTCGCTTCAAGTTAAGGTCTAAAATCCAGCAGGAAGTGTTCCTCAGGCTTCGGTGGCAGGTCATCAGTGACGTAAGAACTTAGTAATACGCGGGCACATGCTCGCAATCTCATAGATAAGACCCATATACTGACTGAAGGACTTTAGACCCTATTTCTTTACAGCTAAAGTCTAAAATCGGACAGGCAGTATTATTCTGATTTGAGCAAGTTGTATTAACACAGACTCTATAAGAATCGACTTAAGGTCTGAAATCCGGCAAGCAGTGTTCCTCAGGCTTTGGGGGCGGGTCGTCAGTGAGGTATGCGCTAAGTAACACAGGGGCACAAACTGGTATCCTTTTAGATACGAGCCACGCGCTATCTCTGTCTGATAACGGGTAGCGTTTGATGTCCGCGAAGCACACTGTGATGTTGTCGTTCGTATAGGGCGGTCTGAAATAGAATGGAATAAGTACGTTAAATAATAGGTACTAGTTTAAATATTTTGGAATAGATTGTAATGTGCACCAGTTAGGTGATGAACTTACGACCACTTTTCGTAAGCTTGCGGTCGTACGATTAGAAGATACTGCAAATGTTCTTGTGTGTGTTGTTGTAGGTACTATGTAATTAATCTTATTACTGTTTTTAGTAATTGTTGATATTCAAAACGTGCAGATTTTCAGTATAATGTAATTTGATGAATGTCGGCAATGCAGATGACCTTTTAAGATTATCTGCATCGTAGATGTCTTACTGGCAATGTGTATATTTACTGTTATTTTAGAGGTAGAGTTGATTTTCGTTTCTTGGCTTGTGCTCTTATATTGCAGTATTGTAACGCTACTTGGCGGTAGAAAATGGTATGGTGATCTTTTTTAGTGTAGCCCGTTTAATTAAGACCTTTACTACCATGACTTTATATGGATGTTAACTTACTCATCGTCAGGCGCTACTCCATCGCCTGCAGTGACCAGCCTGGCCAGCAGGCGTCGCCTGGGCGGCGGCACGTGCAGCAGCGCCACGACCCCGGTGAAGGGCCCGCACGCGCCGGCCGCCCGCGCGGCCCGCCAGCGGTGCGCGGCGCGCGCCAGCACACGCTCAGCGCCCGCCAGCACGGGCAGGCATGTGGCTAACGGATTGCCCCACTCGTACTCTTCTTCCTGAGGAATCACAGTTTGTGAGGCTTAGCTTTTTGTATAGATATAGTGAGTACTATTGAAGAAGAAGACAAGCTGCGCCGACACCAAATAAATTGGGATAAGCACAGGAAAATAATTATAATGTTGATAGAGGGTAAAATCGACCTCATTATTACCTAAAACATACATAAACATATTCTGCACGCAAAATACGCGCTTTGACGTGGAGTTGCGGACACCAGCCCGTTATACAATACAATACCTAAGGGCTCCAACACAAAAACACGTTACGACGACGCAACGTGCCACCGCACGGCAACGTGACGTTGCACGTTGCGTCACGGTGCCGTGACGTGGAAATCGACATCGAGCAACGTAAATAATCATGTTACGACAACGCAACGTGCCACGTTGAACAGCGTCGTATTGACGGTGGCGCATTTGTAGAATTGCCGCAGTTAATTTCGAGAAATGGACCACACTAGACGTGTTCTCCTCCTGCTAATATTAAGAAGACGGATGAAAAAGAAACAGATACAAAGAAAATCCATCCATATCTTTCAGTCATATTTTACGTCACGACGACGTGCTGTGCAACGTGGCACGTTGCGTTGTCGTAACGTGATTATTTACGTTGCTCGACGTAGATTTCCGCGTCACGGCACCATGACGCAACGTGCAACGACACGTTGCGTCGTCGTAACGTATTTTTGTGTTTGAGCCCTAAAACTTGAATGCCAAAATTAAAAATAAAGTAAGTGTATGAGCAGCTCGTCACTAAATAATAACAGCCGTACAGGTCGATCCTCAAGATAAAACAGCACTAACCAAAGTCAGTCAATAGATGGGTGACCATTCATTACATACCAAATTTCCTCTGTACCTCGAAAAACAAGTCAAACTGAAAAGATTAGCTATCAAAGACCACCAGCTGGGACCAATCCCAACTGATATTAGACAGTCATTACAGGATTTAACCTTGGTAAAACTTGAGTAGTCGGGTCGTTAAGAGTATCGTATTACCCAGTACTATTAATTAGATTATGGAAATTAAATAAACAATTACTCCATATAAAATAATAATATTCAACTGTATCCAGGTATGTTAAAAGCCATACAAAACAAAGATGAGAAAAGTCTAGAATAATGACTCACCGATAGAAAACCTTCCGCGGCTCGACTCTTAGCGATATACACGGGATGTAGCACCCATCTACCGGCCGCTATAGACCCCAACATCTTCTCACTTCGTCCCGGAGCCGCGCATAGTAGGTGGGTTGCCTCGGGGTCTAACTCAGCCCCTTCACATACCTCTCCGCCGAGGTGGGCTATCATTGAGATTATGTCATCGCGATTCTGTGAAGGAAAAGAAAACAAGCTGTAATGAACATCGAGCGGCCGAATTGTGAAATGGCATGCGACAGATCGCACCTCGCGCATGACGCTCAACCAATCAGCGCGCGAGGTGCGTTCCGTCGCATGCCATTTCACAATTTGACGGTTTCACTTCGATAGATTATAACCTACCGAAAAGTAATGCGTTAAATTGTAAGCAGTATGTTACGGTTCACAGTCTTTCGACAGATTACAATCGCGAGCGAGATAGATTATAATCTAACGGTTTTTACAATTTTACGGTGACATAATACAAATCTATTACGTTTTCGAGAACGTTCATCCTGAACGCTTAAGTGATGCGTTAGCACTCCTTGCGTTGCCTGAACAAGTCTTATATTAACCACCTTCTATCTTTAAAATTTAAAATTGTCAATCTGTTTTTTTTAAATACCAAAGGAGATCGGCGAAGATCAGGATTAAATTTTCAACTCACATCGACATTAGAAGACAGCATGAACCTCTTGATTTGTACGTGCACAGACATCTCTGTTTCGGCGTCCACTGGTTGTTGTGCGGGCGTCGTGTCATCCCAACCTACTGTGTTGGGCTGAGACTCTGGCGCTGGTTCTGAATCTGGAGCTAGATGAAATAAAACAGAATTAGATATATCATCATTCTCTTGCCCTTATCCCAATTCATTTGAGGTCGGCGCAGCACGTCTTCTTCTTCCATACTTCTCTATTACTCGTCATCTCATCAGACACCTCCTTTCTCGCCATATCATTCTTTACACGTTTTCCATCCATCGTTTCTTTGGTGTTCCTCTACTCATACAAAGAAAAATTTAAAAAAAATCTATTCTATTCTATAACCATCCACATTCATACTCAAAAGTTTCCTCACGACAGATATCATCATCTCCCTACCTAGCCTTTTCCCAACTATGTTAGGGTCGGCTTCCAGTCTAACCGGATGCAGCTGAATACCAGTATTTTACATGGAGCGACTGCCTATCTGACCTCCACAAACCAGTTAGTACTAGGTAATACGATACCCCTTGGTAAGACTGGTTGTCAGACTTTACTATACTTATTTCACTTTTTTTTTTTTTTATTTCCGTTTCCTCACGACAGATAATTATCTTAAAATACGAAATAATAACCGTTCATAGTTTCTTTGCGAGTGTCTGTCAGATTAGTGGCACAAATTCAGTTCAGTTTCTGCTCTTCAAACTTTTACATGCATTTACAATCTGAAGCTCGCACTACATCTCGTTGCACTGTATTTAGAAAAGAGTAGGACTAAGAATATTTCCATAGACTACTTTTAATAAACTATTTATTACATTTTCATATGAGTGAAAAGGTAATCTTCTATATATATAAAATAGTAAACTGACTGACTGACTGGGTAATATATCAACTCACAGCCCAAACCGCTGGTCCTAGAAACATGAAACTTGGAGGGTGTGTTCTTTGTGAAGAGAAGGTCTCCACTAAGAAAGGATTTTTGGGAATTCCACCCATAAAGGGGTAAAATAGGGGTTGGAAGTTTGTATGAAAATCTGTCAGTTTTGAAGTTAGGATCTTCAAATGTTGTGTTTAGGCTGAAGATTGAAAATTTATTTATACGTGTCTCGGCGTTTTTGGTAATTCTACCCCTGAAGGGTTAAAAAGGGGGGTGAAGGTAAGTAATCGGATATTTACGACATACACGCGGGCGAAGCCGCGGGCAAAAGCTAGTTTTATTATATGAGCCATAAAAATGATCCATCAAAAATATTTCAGCACTGAAAACACCGAAAAGAAGTCTGCCGTCTGTTAAAATAATCGTTTTTTAATACTTACGAGGCACAGGTACGGAAGGTATTGAGTCCCTGGTCCGTCTAGCGCGCTGGGAGCTAAGCCTGCCCGTCAGCGCTGCATTCAGCCGCTGTAGTTGCGCGTCCACGGCTGCAGGTATAGATGGTGATGGTACGCTTTTAGGAGTATCTTCTGGGCCTGGGGTGTTGAAGCTTCCTGGGCTCTGAATGGAAAACTATTGGTTAGTTGGTTGATAAACTATCTCGTTGGTCGTACGGTCGCAAGCGCTAATGCTGCGCATAAGGGTACGATTTCAAGGGCGACTGGCTATTGAGTTTTCCCATCAGCGTTTTCTCAGTATCAGTTTCGGGTTAAAATCTGAGGAGCTCGTGGTCAAATAATACCGCTGCCACGGGTCGATCTTAAGGTTAAGCCGCGCTTGCCTAGGTTGGTCCGTGGATGGGTGACCACCCATTACGTACAGGATTTCATGATTTTCCTTTCATTTAATTTATCATGTTTGTTAGAGAGATTTGATCCTTATGATTGACCCTATCGATTGATGCCATAAAAGTATAGGGTGTTATTTTTTTGGAATTTAGCCGGTTCGATTCCCGAATGTGGCAAGCGAATTTTCGAAAATCTTTGCATGCCGATTTATTTCTTTTTAAAAATAAAGGAATGTTTCCTTGTAGTAAAACTCTCTATCTCCATTATTGAGAGTACATTCCCTCCAGGAGGCGTTGAAAAATTCCACCCTGTATAAGAAGATTAATAAATCTTACCTGATCTGGCGTTAACTTGGCAATTTTAGCCGGTGGAGTCTCGCATTGGTCCTAGAACAGAATATATTGAGAAATTAGTAAAGTTAATTCAATATCCTTTTGGACGAATCCGAACACATGGTCGCGTAGACAGAGATAATGGTAATTGGTTTTCGTGGTATGGACATGTTATGAGGAGGAATAAGGAAATGAAGTGTGAATGTAGATATAAAAGTAAAGGAAGACCAAAAACGATGGATGGACAGTGTGAAGGATGATATGGCTAGAAAGGAGGTGACTGCTGAGATGATGAGTAATAGAGAAATATGGAGGAAGAAGACAAGCTGCGTCGACCAAATAAATTGGGATAAGGGCAAGAGAATGATGACGGCTACGTAGACAGAGAATTTTCCTGCTGTCCAGACTGAGTGACAAAAACGCAATGATTGGTCATAAAGATAAAGGGTGGTTGTTTTTAATGATATTACCTGTAGTTGAAGTTTTCTAGGCGCAACCGTATGTTCGGAGGGGGGCGTCGCGGCATCACCGTTGAACTGGGCGAGGAATCTGTTGCGGATCTCTGATAACGGCTGAAAGATATACCAAGTTTTAACCTGAGATCAATAAGAGCGAACTTATACTTTAAGCTTAGTTCAGTTAGCAGCTGCGTTTCATACGAAAATGAACCTTATTCGTTGCATTATTTGGGCATAAACACTTCGAGTGACGGATCCCGTTTACAGAGCATAAATAATTATAGATATTCAAAACCACTTACTATGTTTCTCTTCAACATCAACTTGGTACGCTATGCAAACAAAATTTAGAAATAAAAATGTATAATGTTAGGGTGTGTCAAGTCAATCTTACCAAGAGGCTCCGTGCTGCACCCATGTACGGGTCGGCCCGATTCAGTAAGATTCGGCACCGCCGCGCCGGGCGGTAAAATATACATTAATGATGAATTATGAATATTATTATGAATTTTCATAATCAGGCTGCAAGGGTCCCACTGCTTGGACACAGGCCAACAGAGTAGTAAGTCGACCGTAATCTACCACGTGGGCCTAGACCTTTTGGGGCCTTTTGGTCCTAAAACATGCAGTTACCTCAGGACATTTTTCTGTACTTACCATTCTAAACGGATTTAGCTTTCTTTCAATTTGGAAGAAAACTTTTTTTGTTTTTTGTAGAAGAGCTAGTGGCTAAATAATAATAGCCACTCGGGTCGATCTTTAGGTTAAGCCGCGCTTGCCTAGGTTGGTCCGTGGATGGGTGACCATCCATTACCTACCGAGTTTCCTCCATGCCTCGGAAAGCACGTTCAGCCGTTGGTCGCGGCTCCTATTTTTAGATCTTTAACAGTCGTTAGAGATAGTCAGTGGCCCGAAAGTCTAACAACCAGTCTTACCAAAGGGTATCGTATTACCCAGTACTAACAGGGTAGTGGAGGTGGGATAGGCAGTCGCTCCATGTAAAACACTGGTATTCAGCTGCATCCGGTTAGACTGGAAGTCGACCCCAACAACGTTGGGAAAAGGCTAGGCAGAAGATATAAGAAGACTGTTTTTTAAATCTCACCGTATGTTTATCTCTAATAACAGGCTCAGCCTGTTTACTTGGCAGACCGTCGACGAACTTCCAGAGTCGCTTCCGTGCGTCTGGCGACATCCTGCCAGATCCGGGCCGTAACGCGGCACCAAATGCACTGTCTGGCGTCGATGGGTTCTTGTCGACTGTGGCCGAATAAGAGACAAAAACATCGTTATTATTATCAGTGAACTCCGTGTCAGATTAACATAACACTGATGGCGATGACCGATTTAACTAGTTTTTTTTTTTAATATTTCATGTAGTATAGTGTGTATAGAGTGTGTGTGTATGCTGTGTGTGGGTAGTGTGTGTGTGATGTGTGTGGGTAGTGTCTCTGTGTGTGTGCTGTGTGTGGGTAGTGTGTGTGTTTGTGTGTGCTGTTTGTGGGTAGTGTGTGTGTGTGGTGTTCGGTGTGTGATGTTCGGTGTGTGTGTGAGGTGTTTGGTGTGTGTGTGTGTATAGTGTGTAAATGTAGTTTTAACATACAATTGGGTTAACGTATCCTTGTGGATAAAAACCCCCAAAAATAATAAACAAAAGACTAATATGGCTAAGTAGGGTTTATGACAATTGTAAGGTACTGTTTATACTACTCCTTTGTTACTGTATTTTAAATAGGTGCATGGTACATAAGTAAGGTGTACTCACAAGGATCAGTAGGTGTTCGTATCGGGTCGGAGGGCATCTCCCCGCGTCGCACGGCCTGCAGGCGGCGCCGCGTGGTGGGGCTTAGTGTTGCCAGGTTGGGGGTAGATAGGGCGTCTTCTAATGTTGGGGTCCTTACTGCGCAGTCACCACCTGGGTAATGGAAGTTTCGAATGAGAATGACAGGTAGCTAGTTATTATTATTTTTTTAGGTTAACTCCGAATTTCTTTTTTGGAAACTAATATACTAATGGAACAAAAAGTTGAAATGTAAAAAAATTTAGGAAACTTCCGGAGATTCAAGACTGAAGGTCCACCGAGAATGGCCCACCAGAATGATTAGACCCTTAATTCGACGACATATGTGACGTCCACCAACTTGCACTGGGCCGGCGTGGTGAACTATGGCCCGCTCTCCTCATAGAGAGACCTTTGTCCCAGCTGTGGAGATGTTATAGGCTGACTAGCTCATTAACCATAATACCTTGTCTAGCTTCTCCATCCTTCAGGTCGGCCACACGTTTGGGAGTCTCCTGCGAGTCGCAGCCAAGCAGACCTTGTCGCGCCATCGCTATGTACCGGGATGCTGGAGACATCTCGTCCACATCTAGACATAACATATTTATAATAATAATAAATAATTTTTGACAATGGGAAAGTACATCGAGGTTTTACTGATTTAAATGTGACATGTGGAGTTTCTTTCCCATTCTTCTCCATAGAGATCTACGCTTTGGAATGTGCAACTACAGTACTTTCTCAAGTTATTATGCCTTGTGACTGTAGCTTCGCTTCTTTTTTGTTTTTTTTTTACATTCAAAGTGCCTTTGATGGTCTAATTGAAATAATTGCTTTGAGTTTGAGTTTAAATTATGTTTGGATAATGGATGTAACAGTACTTTTAACGCAGCCGAAAGGTACTTATTCTCCCCGTTATTGCGATCATTTTTGAATTCTATTGGTCTAGAATTCAAAAATGACACAAACCTTCTAGTTACAGAGATATTGGGAAAATAAACTTGTGAAAAAGAAATAAAAAAATTTAATACAAGTTTTTAATGTTATAACATAACTTGTGCTTGTGTTAATTTTTCTTGTCCAGAGGGTAATTGGTACTGACACTAGATAAGTAGATAATAAGTTGTTTAATATTAGGTTACTAACATTCTATGGATCTTTTTGCGTCCGAAATAAAATAAATTATTTCATTCATTTACTTTAAATATCTCCACGACCCCCGTGCTATTCAATGCACCCATCAGCACAATATTTTGAGTGCGTTACCTTGAGTCCTACCGTAACACGTGATTTTTCACCCCGAAAAAAATAGTCGTTTCCCAGTAATAATTTTAGCGTAGAGTTACTTAGTTTGATGTACAGAATGCTTGGTTGACGACTTCGTGAAGGGTCCTTTTACACCTTGTATGATAAAAGATTGGAAAAAAAAACATTGACTAACCATTCCCTTTCCCCTTCGGCGTCTGTTCCCTACTGCAGCAGGGCACAGACCCTCGGCGCGGTATGGCGGCAGCCGCAGGAGGCAACATGGCGTTCTCTTTGTCCTTGTCTGTGGTTACATCTGCTGTTGTGTTAGCTTGTATGTCTTCTTGTGGCTCAGGTTGAGGAGGTTCCGGTTCTTCTTCGGGCACGTCCATGGGTTCTGGAGCTTCTTCTTCTATTTGAGGTTGTGGCGAGGGTGGTGCTAAAAACATAATGAATATTCATTAGTTATTTTCTATAATTGTGCCCCAAGCGGCCGAAAAGTTCTGGAGTGAAAGACATTGCGTTGGAAGGCCTCCCGCTAGGTGGACCGAAGACCTGGTGAAGGTTGCGAGGATCCGCTGGATGCGAGTCGCACGGGACCGGTCAATGTGGCGGCACTTGGGGGGAGGCCTATGTCCAGCAGTGGACGTCTTCTCGCTGAAATGTTGATGCATGATGTGCCCGAAGCAGCAAAAAGCCTTAAAGAAGACCTGAATACATCACAACTTTTTTCTGAAGGGTTAGGCTTGGGTGCAGTACTATAGCATACACAATTTCGCCAGTTAAGTTGTTGTTGTATATCATCATCTGCCTTGCCTTTCCCTCAACTTTTTCAACTTAGTCACACTTTCAGGCCACTGACAACCTAGACTACAAATGTCAGCCAGGACCAACGGCTTAATGTGCTTTCCGGCAAAAATAGATAGAGTAGATTCCATTAAAATTGCAATGAGCATCCTCATTCCCACAGGACTGCTAACAAAGTAAGGATCAGAGGGAGACCTTAGCCAAGGAGTGTGTGTGAGAGTAACCTATATCAAAACAATTTTGGACGAGAAATAGTCATTAATTGAGAAGGTTCCAAAAAATCCCGAGTACCTTTCGTATCTCCTACAAGATGCCCCTTCTCGCTCACTCTCTTGCCTTCCTTCACGCACTCCAGCAACCACGACGCCTGCACAGCAGGCAGGCCCCACTTCAAAGCCCCCAAGTACTTGTCCCCGGTGGCTGTGGGACATATGAGGTGGGTGGAGGCCAGGGCATTCGCTGTGTTGCGTCTGCAGAAGCGGAGTTGGGTACTGTGGAATAGAATAAGAATATGTCTGAAAGTTTTTTAGGTGAATCTAAATAGGTAATTGTAGTAGCAATAGTGGAAATTACAACCTCGTTGTATTTGTTTCTGATAATTTCTGAACATTGTAAAAAATTAAACTGGAAACGTCGAGTTTCTCGTACTTTTTATTTTCATCCGACTGCGGCGAAGCCCAAAAGGAGGGTTATGTGTTTGACCTGTATGTATGTATGTGTGTGTGTGTGTGTGTATGTATATCCGTTTCTTTGTTCCCTCGTAACTCCTAAATGGATGGACGGATTTTTTTGATTGACACAAAATTAGTGATCTAACTGAAAACCCACACAGGGCTACCGTGCACGAGCCAATTGCGGGTTGGTAAATTACGGTCAATTCCCTACAGGTAGCCGTTATTCATAGAGTGCCGACCCGATTTTGTATCTTCAAGTATGGACTACCCAAAAATATGGTCTCAGAACCCCCGCCCTTGCTCCAAGGTGCAAGGTGTGCGTCCTGCAGGTACTCACGTGGCTCCCAGTAGCTTGGCCAGCTCGTCGAGGAAGGCTCTCTCGACGCCGCTGTAGGTGCTGAGGCTGGCTACGACACCGGTCAGCGGTCCTGGAGCTGTGCATGTCACTCGGACTGGACGGTGGTAGTACTGGATAGGGACGAGCTCTTGTTGGGAGAGGCAGTCTTTCTGTAAGGACAAGAGAGAAAAAGGTGAAACAGAAATTTTGGTTAAAAGTGGCACCAGCCTGAGGTGAGTAAGCTAGAAATTGTGTTATAGAAACGAGAAATATTAACGTAACGCATATTTAACCTGACAGGTGTAATCAACCGAATTACCAAAATCTGTAAAAAGAAACATCTCAAAACTGGACTTCACGTTAAAAACAGGCAAGCAAGTTAACAGTTGGAACCATACTTGCCCAATATTGCATAGCAGGTCCTGCCACAAAAGTTAACAATAATAGAGAAAGATGGAAAAAGATATGCGCTGACGCAAATAAATTGGGCAAGAGTATAATAATATAGAAGTACTTACCACCCAAAACACAGTAACAGCCTCAGCCCCCTTAGTCATCAGCTCGTCCTCGTCGAAGTCCAGCGGCACCAGCACGTGCGACCCGCCCGCGCCCGCAGCACGCAGCGCGCCGCCCGCAGCCGACACCTCGGCGCCTATCTCACAGACTGCGTCCTCGTCTAGACCTTGCACTTCGATTTTGATACCTGGAATATTTGTAATAAAGATGCTTATTAAACTCTTCAGAAATGTACCTACATTTTAAAATTAACGCGAGCGAAGCCGCGGGTAAAAGCTAGGATAGTATAAATAAAAAAAATATATAAAATAAAATATAAAATAAAACATAATAAATCTGGTTACGAAAAAATTACACAACCTAACCTAATTAATCCTCATTAATTAGGTAACATATTATATTATGTTGAGCCTTGTGGAGCACAATAAAAGTAATTCTTTTTAGAAAAACCTTTTAAAATTTACTGTCACTGTTCGCCTTGGGGAAAAAGAATTGCAATTCAAGCAAGCAAGAGTTACCAAAACTTCATTGAAAGAAGTTCACAGACATAATAAACTGCACTAAGCTTATGCGGTGAACTATACGAGCCATCCTTTTTAGACATTACAAGCAGCCCGTTCCGGCTTCGCACGGGTGGACATTTATTTTTTAAACATGTTGGGATTTCCTAGTAATAAATATAGCCCATGTTACTCAGGGATAATGTAGCATTCTAATGGTGAAGGAATTTTGGAAATCGGTTCAGTAGTTTTTAAGTTTATTCGTTACAAACATACAAAAATACAAATCTTTCCCCTTTATAATACTAGTGTAGATAAATAGATTATGTAGCATAAATGTAACAGTTACCTCTAAATATCTGCTCGATCTCCTCAGTGGGATCCTCTGCCGCGTCCTCAGTAATGTCAGGCTGACGCTCCGCGCGCAACGTCACGTTACGAACAGGCTCCGGAGTCTTCTCTCGCTCTGGTTCTATGTGTTCTGATGGGCAGAGACCAAATAGAAGAAAATCAGTATAGATAAACAGTACGACTTTTGATAAAGAAATATGTTTGTGTTATGTGTGAAAAAATATATTTGACCTCAAGATCCTGGCTCACAAGGTCACATCAGTATGATCGCGAAAACCAAGTACGAAAGACATATCCTTTTTGTGTTGTAAATATGCAACAGTTAGACATTCTTGCCTCTCAAAGGTCGCGAAACTGTACTGGTGTAACTGAGGTTTTAGGCTACACTTCTTTACTGTGAATCTCACTTACTCAAACACAAAATCAGATAAAAAGTAATACTCACGGCTAAGATAATGATTAACAAGCTCATCCTGAGGCTCTTCAAGTTCCGGTGTGGGCGGCGGCAGGTCCAGCGGGCCGCGCCGCAGCAGCGCCAAGTTCCGCTTGCTCATCGGCGACGCTGGCTCCAGCCGCGGCTTGCGGGCAGAAGACTTGGCTGGCGTGCCCGGCTTTGTGTCTATTAGGAACTGTGTAATTGACATATTATTGGTAGTTTTAGTCGTATTACTAAGGTTGTGGAGGTCAGATAGGCAGTCGCTCCATGTAAAATACTGGTATGTGTTGTATCCGGTTAGATTGGAAGCCGACCCTAAGTTCAGGTCCATTCTAACCATTTCCCATAGTTGGGTAAAGCCTAGGTACGCGGTAGAGCTGCACATTCAAGCGGCTCATTCCATTCTTGGAAGTCATCATTAGTACACTACACATACCTGCGCCTCATCTAACGCTAGCCCCGCCTGCACACTGCTCACTAGCCACAGCGGCGACACCACTGGCACAGCGGGCAGCTCTCGCAGCACGGCTTGCGCGACGCTGGTGCTGGCGGCGACGGCATGCGTGACGCGCGGGTGTGCGGCGTCGTACCGCACGCCGCCGCAGCGGGACACGCAGGCTGCGGCACGCTCGCGAGCGATGCCTTCGAGGCCGGCTACCCAGATCTAGTGGAATGATTATCAATTCAGTTCTCACGGTGGAAACCATTCTTTATTATCTAAAAAGGAAAAACCTTTTATCGTTACATGAAATAATACAAACATGCTCAAAACCATGTGTAGGTAGAACAAGCAAATGTTGATCTGATCTCACTTACACAGAATCCATCAAATATAGGGCCAGCCTTCTTAATCAGACTCATGTCTAGGTTCTCAAACGCCGTCAAAATTTCTTTGTCAATGGACACGTCGGTTTTCTTCGTATCTTGCGTGAACTGAAATAAAACCTCAAATTATCAATTTTTAGAAGAAGAAAAAAACAGGGTTTCCCCTACAGCATCTTTTGACGATTATAATATAAGGGTCAAGTGAATTTTTCCAACTGTACAAATAAATAAAATTGTAGTGTCTGTTTATAATTTCAAAATAACAGCTTTTAATGAATGCATATGAAAGTTATTTACGGTACTTATAACAAAAAAAATACTTTTTTTAATTTTTGTATGTCTGTCCGTCCGGATAATCTCCGAAACGGCTGGACCGATTTTGTTATAAGGAGTAATTTAGGCCTGACTAAGGCTTCTACTTTAGAAAAAGAATTAGGACTGCGGGCAAAGAAAATAAAACTCTCGAAATTAGTAACAAACTCCGATTCAAATATAATAATTTCGATGATGAAGTAATATTTTTATAATAATTTCAGGGGGACGAAGGTCGCTGGCAACGTGTATGTATAATATAAGAATATATACAATATTTATATATAATAACATACCTTGAATTTACCAGACATCAACGTTGCGTCTGCCGATCTGGTTTCGTCTACGAAATTGCTAGGCGGCCTCACGTTTGTTATACGGGAGAAGTTCAAACCTGTGGGTCACAAAACTTTCATGTTTCATTGCACTTCACCTTGGGTTCTTCAACTGAATTGCAGAACATGCAATCTAATAGTTCTTTGTAAGAGGGGCCAGGCATTGGCCGTACGCACGGCGACCAAGCAAGCTATACAAAACCAGCATAAGCGGATCTGTCATTGTACGGGAAATCTATACAAAGCTAGGTCATGTTTTACTGGAAATGTTTAGTTCTTGATTTGTCGCTGTGTGTACATATCATGTTATAGCAGTCTGCGGGATATTAAGCTAAATAACAGGACATATACACAGACAGCAGCCACACAATGAGATTGTTGGAAATACAATCCATACAATCCATACATCCATACTAAAATTATAAATGGGAAAGTAACTGTTTGTTTGTTACCTTTTCACAACTAAACGGCAGATCGGATCGTAATGAAATTTGGCAAGGAGATAGATTATATCCTGGGGAAGCACATAGGCTATCTTTTTTTCTCACACATTCTCATCAAAATTTCCACGCGAACGAAGTCGCCGGTAACAGCTAATTTAACTATAGGACACAAATTAATAACATTGAAATCTTCTTCAAAACTCACTCATATCAGGCAGCCGAGATTCAGCGAAAGGAGACGACGTTGATGCGCCGGCGACTCTGTACTTAGCCAGAGGTAACGCCACGCCCTTGGCTGCTGAGTCCTTCACCCATGATGGCAAGACCACTGCTTTACCATACTCTAAGGCAGCTTTGTATTTCTCACTGCCAATACCTTCCCTGAAAGCAATTTTAACTTATAAGTGGCAGAAGTTATTGCCCTAGGATGCTGGCTGGATGATTGCTCAATAGATTTTAAAATTAGGTTTCGCTTTTCCTAAACTTCTAAATAGATGACGCTTTTTTTTTTTTTTTTATCGTGGTAAAATCATCAAATGAGTCCTCCCACCCAGGGCAGAGTGGGAGGAACTGTCAGACTTGTACTGACTAAAATCCACGGTGTCCTTCAATAGCCCTTTATGATCCAGGGTCACGGTAATTCTATAAGTCCCGCGACCCCGGCAGGCTTTGGCCCTCTAGAGAGGGGCCCCGTCATAAAATTGGTAAAAGTGTGAGGCTTAATACCTGCACAGTTTTGGTCAAGTTTAGATATGTAAAACTGAGTACGAATGTAGCTCAGTTCTCACCGCTAAAACAATATCAACTTCTTGACCTTTAAAATTAAGTCTAAAACAGTATTCCGCACGCAAAATACGCACTTGGACGTGGAGTTGCGGACACCAGCCCGTTATACAGTACAATACAAGTCAAAAACACACACTTTTTTAGGCCCCTTCGCTTGGATGGATTTTTTTTTAAATTTGGCCACAACTAGCCTGATGTGAAATGAAGATATGGCCTAGGGAGCATGCTTGCCTAGCCGAAACCGATTTACTCCAACTTTAAATAGATCCAGATTATTATGATCAGGGTCAGAAGAAGAAGAACAGAGAAGAAGAAGAACAGAGAAGCCGCCGTCTATGGTTACATTAATCCTGAAATTTTTAAATTTACTAAAATACTAACTTGGTTAACACCACAACATCAGTAGTCTCACTCTGAAAGGCCCCCGAGAACATCCCTCCTTGTTCATTGACCAGCTTCATAATCATCTGTTTATCCTTCTTAGAAATCCCTGATGTGGTCACTTGAAGGTTGGTGAAGGGTGGCAGGCGGTGGACGAGGAAGTCTGGTGAGGACCCACTGACATTGAGTTGGAGGGATGCCTCCCAGACCGCCCCGATCCAAGTTATAGCCATGACTGGTATACCTTTTTCTACTGATTTCTGGAAGAAATTGTAAGGTGGTCATGGGAAGGCTGATCAAAAACCCTATGCATCTTCCTGAATGATATAAACGAAGATTGAGACAACATAACATCACGTCTGTAATCCCCAAAGGGTTAGGTTGATGAGTACCTAATATTACACCCACATTTCACCAGTTATGTTTTACGCCTCATGTAATAATTATAATTTGCCCGACCCGGGAATCGAAACCAGGACTTCATGCTCAGCAGTCGCGATTGCGACCACTAGACCAACGAGGCAGTCCTACAGTTAACAAGAGGAGCTTAAAATGGCACAATGCTCACATCACTATTTTTACAAAAATATAAAAATTGGTTCATCATAAATTCAAAGTGTGTCCAATTAGCCATCTGAGCAGACTGCATCAATATTTCACCATGGGATGATGTTTCATGTCATAATTTCTTAAATTTATGAAAATAAAAACTACTTACGACATATTTATCAGAGAGAACAGTATCTGATATCAGATGTGTAGTATCATCTGTTAGAACTGTGCTGTAAATGCCACCCATCCAATGTACTTTCCTCTTTATTTCTTCCTGAAAACAAATCAAATGAAAGTAGAGATTATTATCAGAAAGCCTTCTTCCACAATTTAATTTCACTAACATTTTGTCTGACCAGTATATAGCCACCTCACCTGCACCAGTCTATGGCGCGAATTATACAGAAATGGCGAAAGGTGAAGGCGCGGCGCAGGCGCAGCGCAGACATGATGCCGCTTCAAAATGTTTTCATACAAAATGTACGTAGGCGACGTGTCGTGGCATGCCGTTCTTTCGTTTCGTTATAAATTCCACGCCTGCGCTGCGCCTGCGCCGCGCCTTCACCTTACGCAGTTTCTGTATAATTCGAGCCTATCATTAGCTTCACCTAAATCCTATAAGGTGCAAGTACTGGTGCAGGACGGGCAAGAAAGGGCATATCCTGCTAAGGTGTTCCACACTGGCACTACAATAAACCTTAAAAACTTGTTTAGAATTTTATTATTCTTACTTTCTGTAGCTTTGACAGTCCACTTGCAGTGACCACCAGACCTCTCATGGCTATTGTGAAGACAGGCTCTGGGCCTGATGGTATTGGAGTACCCTCTGTCAGGCAGCATGATAAGCAGCGTGGACCAACCAATCTGGAAAACAGGAGATTATGAAGACAGTTGATTATATTGTTCTATGAATATGGAAATCTTTCATACAGCTTTCATAAATGAAATGTTTCAAAAACACACAATTCACAAAAACTCAGATAGAATTGCATTATTAACATAAGAATTGATTAAAATCAACAATAATTGGTACAACTGAAGTCATACAACAGGAAGTTAAGCTATGTTAAAGACTATTAATTATTATTAAGATTCAGCAAGTCAGTTTTTTCAGTTTTCTAGGCAATTCTATATATTCAAAATTGCAAAACGTACAAACACTTAGTAGCCTGTAACTTTTCATAGAGAGGTCCCTCAAATTCAGTCAGTACAAAGACATCTCTTTTTGTAAGCCCCTCAAACGTTGTCCACTTGCTCTCATTCACCCATCGTGCCTGGAGACCACCGCCGCAATGCTGTTCACATGTCTGTAAGCATAAACAAAAACTGTGGACAGACAGAAAAAAAAACTGACTTTGCAAAACCATTTGGATTCCTTCTTTTATTACAGATCCCTAAAAAATAGTTTTTTTCGTAGACAAGGTTTTCACAACCGTTTTTAGAGATTCTGCAGTTTACTGGTATTTTACTTCCAAAACTGTATTTTTCCCAAAGGGTGTTAGAAAATTATGTAAACAAATGATTAGTACGTAAACACATTTTCGGTTGCCATGTACACATTTTCGAGTTTTTTTTTTCAAGGTAATATCTATGTACTATGTGTTATCAATGTTGGTGGTCAAACTTTATCATGACGATAAAGCTATCAACAGCGCATCCATTCCAATGGCACAACGATTTCTATAGCAGTTTTCTTTTCAATTGTTCATTCAAAGTTATCAAGGATTACAGGGTTATTACCTTATACCCTTTATTTGATAAATAAACAAGTATTTTAGGCACAATTTTAGTTTGGAACTTACGACAAAGGCGAGTTGCATGTCCTCCGAACATTCATTTTCAGATCGGCAATCTTCCGGTATTATGAACGTTACACTTATATCCTCAGTCATTTTGATGGGTTTCTTGATAGCCAAAAACACTACTAACACACGAATATAACTAGTTTGTGCGGGAATTACATGTTTTTCCAAAAATAATCAACATTTAACCTCAACGTGATTTGTTTACAAAATTTTTGATTGAACGAATGAATGAATGAGTGAGGCAGAGACAGTTGAAAGAAGAATTTGCCGCCATCTTTTGGTTTTTTCGTTCAACAATCAAATGACTTTTTCTCTAGACTTCTGCAAGTTATCTTTCTTGCGAAATAGAAGACTACATCCATGTCACTCAAAACTCAAGCATTACTGAAAACTAGTTTCAATCAATCAAATGGCTTGAATATAGAAATATGTAATGCTTGCGTATTGAGTGCTGTTTTGTAGTACGGGCCTACAAGTTACAACAATGAACGACATGCCATCAAATCAAAATTCAAGCAATTGTCGAACAAACGGTTTGAAAATAAATTAGACTGGCGTAAATTGTAATTTTGTTTTCATAGTTACCGAACGAAACATTGTCTTGTCACATTGCAGCTGTCATGCTTGTCTAATCGATAAAAAATACTACACCGTATTCACCGTAAAGAGGTTATAAAAATGTGAGATGTCCCAATTTCTTTATATTTAGTAACTTAAAGTGACTTTAAAAACGCAAAAATGTTGTACGACGACTTTAAACCGATTGTGGACTTAGTGCTCAATAACTGGACAGCGCTGCAGCTCGCTGTCGAACATGGAATGGGAGCGCCCGGAGGCGAAAAGGTAATAATGTCTTCGAAATTAATACAATTCAATGTAATTAAGCGCACTGTAATACATTACAGAGCGCTAAAAACACAAGAAAAAAAAAATGTTCTGAACACACTATTGTGGTCAACAGTAAGTGCAAAAAATTAAATCAAATGCATGCATCACTTTTGCACATATTTTCCACACTATGAAATAAATAACAGAACTTTGTGACATGAAATTAATCATAGAACTTTACAAATGTTTACATGAACTGTCAGTAAGTTTATAAATATCCAAGCTTTATATGAATCATATTAATGGTAACAAGCTATCTCATCTGGTAGGTAAAAGTAATAACAATGTCTATCAAATGCAGTCGAAAGTCACCTGAATCATACAATATTGAGGGACCGAAGTTGCTTGGCATTACAGTGTTTTGTCAGCTGATAGAGGGGCAGGCAACAGGGCCTATCCATTTGATATGAAACGTAAAACAACCAACCATGATGTCAATGCTTGTATAGAGTGAAGTATATCTTAGAAAATACTGCCAGCAAAAGTAATAACCAAAACACCATAGAAGAATCAAAATAAGTAATTTAAATCTTATATTCTTTTGTTTGTTACAAGTGATGCTAAACTTTTTCTAGACAACACTTTCAGTTAGACTCACACAAGTTTTTTAGACCAGGCTACCATTCATGGCATCCAAATTTCCCCAGTGTAATTATCATCATATTGACTCTGAATACAGAAGAATCTCACTAATCCGGCTCTAAAACAAGAAGGCACCGGATTATTGGAATGTTCGGATTATTTCTGAAGGATGGGCAAGAAACTCAAATATACACTCTTTTCAAATCAAGTTAGATATTACATAGTCCTGGGTATAATATTTCAATACAACAATATTGTTGCTTCTATATCTTCATGACTCCCTTGTCAGCCATCATGATTTGTCCTTCATCCATCTTTTCTTTGGCCTTTCTCTCCCTCTCCACCCATCACACACACATCACACACACACACACATCACACACACACACACATCACACACACACACACATCACACACACACAAACACATTTATTTGCTCAAAAGAAAATAAAAACATTTAACTTGTTGTTCTGGGTCTGGCTATTTGTATATGTGAGTTTGAATGTTTGTAAATGCACCCAGGTTACAGGCGAAATTCCCAGTGTGGGGCAAAATTTAAAAAAAAACTTTCATAGACAGCTAACACTTTTTCCTTACATTTCAGACAGCACAACTAATGTCAGTCTACATAGCTAGGTACTGCGTTGAGAATGTGGTGGACAGAGATGAACTCATTGAAGTCATAGAAGATCTGATGGATGAGGAGTTTGAAACTGTTTGTCATGATGACTCTCCTAAAGGTAAATGTGATTTTAAGCAACCTTTCTATTAAGGATTTCTACCTGGCCTTTTTAAAATATGGGGACTTTCCTGGAAAAGATATGGATTTATGTTTTTAAACTGACATGGTCACTAACTTTATCATTAACACTGAAAACGGGATGTTTACCATGTTTACTATTTGTTTTGAGTTCCCGATATTTCATGGCTGTTGCATCATGATCACGGCTAAACTGAAGTTATCACAGGGGTGTTTATGAGCAGACAAATCAGTTGATCGGTCAGTTTTCAGTGTTACTGATGAGAAATGGATTGCATCTCAAACCAAGCAACACTGCATCCAAAAATGTATTACCTAATGGATTGAATGCCACTAAACTAAGCTAGTTAGCAAAAGAACAGACTACTGTCCTTCCCTTTTGGGTAGTACTTACTTTGTTTTTTTTTTTCTAAGAACGAACGTCGTTCTTAGAAAAAAAAAAAACAAAGTAAGTAGGAAACCAAGAAGTATTTGTTATATTTTTGTTAAATACCATGAATGCCAGATTAATTTCCAAAGATGGATATTACAGTCCACGTCCTCTAATTATCTACCTTTACACTTAACGACATGAAAGGAGCCCTCCCCTTCTCCCCCCTCCCCCCGAACGGCGTTAAAAATATCGCACTGCAGAACAGCTAGGACTCGGTAACACAGAGTCCAGCTGTGTAATCCTTTCACCATGGTGACTCAAATTATTTGAGTCTTATCGACACGAAAGAAGGAGAATCAAAACAGTATCACAAACATAGTATTAGATAAAGGAGGTGTTACTACATCAAAGAATTCCTGCTAGTTCAGTACAGACCCCTACTCACTCTCACAGTTATTTTATTTTGGTTTCCAGAAGTAGCAGTCCTACTGCTCCAGTTTCTCAATCTTTTAAAAGAGGGGCAACATGATGAACTCCGAGCTAGACTTGATGCAATGCCCAAGTGCCAGAAATGGCTCAGTCAGCCGATACATGAATCAGTACCACCACAAGTAAGTTTAGTCAAGCATTACCACCCCTGCCTTTTACATTTATTTTACCTCTGACTTATCACCAGCCTCGACTACCTCGTTGGTCTAGTGGCAGCAAGCGCGACTGCTGAGCATGAGGTCCTGGGTTCGATGCCCGGGTCGGGCAAAGTGAAATTGGGAAGTTCTCAGTACTAGGCTCGGAGTCCAGATTTGTGCCCGGTTGATGGCAATAGGCTCACTCACTATTACATGGGACTTAAACGTAACTGGGAAAATGTGGGTGTACTATTAGATACACCTCTGACTAACCCTTCAGGGGTTACAGGCGTGATGCTATGTATGTATGTTAGTACCAACCAAAATGACATTGATCTTTATTTTTGTTCTAATAAGGCTGCTGCCACTGATAACTCAATAAAAATCTCTGGCAATCAGTCTTAACCTTTATTAAAATAAAGGTGCTATTTGCTTGCTGCTGTTGAAGATAAAATAACGGAGAATGCAATGTACATAATTACACTTTGTTTGGCCACAGAGTAGTAACATAAATGGAGTGTTCACACACATAAGAAAGTCTGCCATACTACGATCCCAACCTTCATATTGTGGATGAGAAGCTACACAACACTACCAATACAGGCAAGACAGCTCTAGTCAAACTCAAAACGTGGGAACCGTGACAAAATTCGTTGCAGCAATGTTCTCAAATTATCTTAGCTGATTTTATCCCAAAGTTACTCATTCACTATTTCTTTGTTCCAGTGCCATGGCAACCCTGATGACGACTCAACAGACAATAGCGGTGAAGAGGATGACGGCCCTGACAACAATATGAATGGAGCGGCAGCATCATCATCAAACAGACGCCAAGATCCAGAACCAATGGATGAGGACGGAGACCCTGGGTGGACAGTGGTGCGGTCGAGGCGAAGGAATTAAACTACTTTTAATTTATAGTCAAATTTTGTTCAAGTTTGAGCTGCTTAGATTGTTTTAAACATATCTGTTAGCTTGTTAGTCTAGCTAGTTAATTTGTCTGTGCAAACCAATGTAATTTTAATGTATTGACCAAATTTGAGCTTTACGCAAAAGGAATTAAGCTGAATTTTCAACTGTTTTAAAAAGGCCTTCCATTGGTTTGCGCTCACTATTAAGATTGAAGTAAATGTAGTCTTCACTGTAGTCACTAATTAATAAACAACAGTACCATTTAAAGCCTTCTTACACATTAGTAAGTATTTTTTACCACCTAAGTTTTAGAAAGTGCACATGTGAGCACAAAAAAAAATATGAGCAGCTCAAATATGAAATGAATATAGTTATAATATGATGATAATGTTTTAAATCATAGAGAGGGTTGATTCGGTTTAAGATAATATGATTTTTTTATGTGATATTTTTATTTGAAGTAAGGAAAGTTGTATTTAATCATAAGTATATCTCAATGACTGTAGAATGAAAAATATCAGTAAAACAACTATTTCTATCGTTTCGTTTTGCGTACTGTTATAAGTACCAGTATAGATACTTGCTAAAATCGGACAACCCTGTAGGCCCTGATGTTTGAATGTATGGTCGATCATGTAACTACACTAGGCAAATGTGATTCGTACTGGTGACACATTCACATGAAAACATGTTTTATGATAGAAATGAGGATTTCAAGTAAGAAAAGGGAGATAAATAGAAAGTTCAACATTTTTTGTATGTGGTGGCTTCACCAGTACTAACGCACAGTTATAAGAATAATCGCCAATAGATCTACTATGTTTTATCAGGCAAAGGAAATATTTATCCTGCGTTTCACAGACTACTTGTGCTTGCACTTTTAGCTTACAAAGGAGTTTTGGTGGCACACTTATAAATATTTCCATTGACTTATTAACGTATTAAATTACAATAGTAATTTTGATAATACTACTCTAGTACTTGCATAGTAATATGAAGTTGGTAGCTTTACTTACATCAAAGTAGTTTGCAAAAAGCCAGGTCCACATTGAACCGAGGCAGGTCCCGAAAATCGGCTTGACCGGTTTGTATCTGGCTATTGAGATAATGTTTTATTTCCCGCCTCATAAATACGGTGGGATCGATTTTGATTACTTCATTAGTTGTCTACTCTATGGTATGTACTATAAGGTAGTACAAATAATAAATGTTACATAACGTGGGAATACCTTTGTAGATAGAATGTATGAATGGTGTGTTGTACCAACAGTGTATTTATATTTAAACTAATAAATATGTATATAAATGTTGATCTCTTTGTTTTATTCAACCAGTGGCTCAGTGGTGGTCATGTTAAAACATTCTACGACAGGCATCACTTAAAAAATCTCTTAGTCTGAATGTTATGTCCGTCAATCCAATAAACCCTTGCTGGATTCCGTATGTTAAATCCGTGGAATAATCCTCGCTCACTTATATAGTATAAAATTGGGCGCTCACGCATCTTCGAGGAGACGGTTTGTCTGCACCGCTGAAACAGTCCATTATTAAATGTTTTCTTAGCCGTGACCATTCCTGCAGCAATTTTATTCTAGTAAGTCATACTCTTTTTTGTTTTGCAGTCCCCATGAGCTTACGGCCCTGGCTTGACCTTTAATTTTAAGAATAACTATCTATTCGTATTTGCACTGAAATACGGTTTAAAAGCTTGGTCTTGCTACGCAGGCAATCATGCTCGATAGAAACGGATCTTTAGAATGAAGTTCTCATTTATGAATTCTAAAAAATATATCTTTAAAATAAATAATTATGCTATGCCCATAAACGCGCGTTTAGTGTCAAGTGACTGTCACTACTGTCTGTCAGTGTCACTAAAGGCTTGCGCAGAGGTTGCGTATGTGTACTATTCTGAAAATAAATTCACATTAACAGGAATTTTCTACGCTTATTATAGTGAATTAAATGATTTAGTCGAAAAAACAAACATAGCCATGCCGCTCACGGCAAGACAAAGGAGTATACACAATAAGAACGGTGCCAAAAGGGCCACAAGTTTCAGTAAAGGGAAGCGGAAAGCGAACGAAGGGTATGTAATCAAAGCTCATTTACTATTAATATACACGCTTTTATTAATGTCTATTATTAAATTCTAAACTTGCTTTCCGTTTTGTGGTATAAAAACACTTGGCATCATTTATAGGTTATAATATTTTTTTATTTTGGCTCATCAATGCTCTAATTTGTTGCTGGTACTACAGTTTGGCGCTTATCCAGACGTTTCCGTACTCAAACAAAGGTAAAAACAGTCTGCTGACGTTAATTAAGCATGATGCTATACTAACAAACTATTTTTGAGTTGAGTGCTATTTTTTTTCTTAAAAGCTACTTTAAAGCCAGTGTCAATCTAATATAGTGCCTCTAATATTGTGTCAGTTTTCTTGTCAAGCGGCAATAATTAATAGCGAGAGCTATTGTGTCACATTATAAATTTTTCCTATTAGAATCTTATATGATTAAAAGGCAAAGGAATCTTAAAATCTTTGTCATGTAAGACTGTTTACTTGAGGAAGTCCTTATGTTTCTGTCTTATTGTCTAGTGTTTTCGTACTCTATGGGATTCAAAATTCAATATCAAACTGTATTATTGAAAATTAAATCTGTTTGCTTTTTTGCGGGAACTAAAGAATTAAGTAGTTTTGGAGTTACCTCAAGTGTCTTAATATTTTGTGTGTAATTTTCATTTCATGGTTGTATTTCATGGATGCTTATGTACCCTGTCCTTACCATTGGGTCTACATAATTAGAATAGAATCACACATGTCATTAAATAAGATTACTATAAATATTGTATACTTTACAAATGAATCAGAAAGACACAAAACAGATCCTATCAAGTAAAGACTCCACATGTAACTCAGTGATTTACTTACAAAGTGGGCAGAGCTACTTTATTGCCGTCCATCATCTCATAATTTATAATTATATTTTCCAGGGAGTTTCTCGTAACAAATGCACCATCTGACCTGCGTAGTATAGCCTACCCAGGTGGTGCAGTGGCACTTGGCTTACTTCTTGCTGCTCGCGTTGTGTCCGCATACTGGGGACATGTAGCTGATTGTGATGAAACTTACAACTATTGGGAGCCATTGCATTATTTAGGTAAGCCCTTAGTTTAAATGAATAATAAATAAAGGTTTAAGGCAGCTCAACTAGTTGCTAGCAGCGACCTTTGCTGTAAATTTAGTAAATTATATTTTCTATTTCAGTATATGGCAGTGGTCTTCAAACATGGGAGTACAGTCCCGTGCACGCTATACGCTCTTACATGCCACTATGGCTGTTTGCGGTACCTGCCAAGATGTTGTCTTGGTTTATGACTCCGATCTCCGTGTTCTACTCTTTGAAAATGTTGCTAGCCATGCTCTCGGCTTGCGCTGAGCTTATGTTTTACAAGTGAGTAGTCATATATATTTTTTAAGTACAGATTTTGGTTTGTATACTCATAAAGAAGATTATCAACTGCTACTATTATAACAATCAGAAGTTAAATGCCTTTAAATTTACTTGTATTTTTGTGGATCTTTAGATCGATAGATCAATATTTAAAATCAAGCCCATTTCCTGTTTATTACTGGCTAGTCAGCGATGTAAACATTATGAACGTATCTCCACACTGCGAAACTATCGCGGCAATAATTTGTATGTACGGCATGATAATAACTGCAATTTCTCGCACATAGAGGTAGTGTTATATTGAAGGTTTCTTACAACACGGATTTTTACCTAAATGACAACATCTTTAAAATTCAGAAGGAGACGGGAATTCTGTTAGGTCTTGAAAATAAACCATGGAGACTTATAACATCACGTGTATTTTCAATTGAACCAACACGTCACACTCCCGCGCACTCCCGAATATTATTCCCCTATCGAACGCGGCCGTGCCGATCGATAGTACTGCCCGCCCTGATATGCATAGGGTTGGGACAACCATGGGATTGTCGCTATCAGTTCGGCTTATAAAATTTTAACATTTGCCTTTCCTATATTCTAGAGCCGTATGCCACGAGTTCGGCGTCCACGTGGGCAGAGTATGGCTGGCCATGACGCTTCCAGCGGCTGGCATGTTCGCTTGCAGCGCTGCAATGTTGCCGTCAGCGTGGAGCAGCGCTTTAGCCAGCGGAGCGCTCGCTTGCTGGTGGCGGCGGAGATACCCTCCCGCTATATTTTTGACGGCAGCTTCGACTTTACTTAGTAAGTATTGTTAAATGACTGTCTTACCAAAGGGGTGTCATCTTATCCAGTACTTGGGCAGTGAAGGTCAAATAGGCAGTTCCTTCATGTAAAATACAGCTGAATCCGGTTAGACTGGAAGCTGACCCACATAGTTGGAAAAAGGCAGTCGCAGTAGCAGTCGTAACTAAATTAAAGTCTTTGTAAAAACTATAATAACAGAACTCTGTCTAAGTTAACAGTGCACTGTGCAGTAAATGAATTGCCATCTTTAAAATAGTTTTTTTTCTAAATCGATTAATTTTAAAAGAGCAAAATCAATGTCACATACCCAAGTGTGACTGTCTATTAGGGAATACGTGTATTATGACGCAATGCAACGACGCTACACCCGTTCCTGACCCGCATCCGTCCCGCGCTCGCTCTCTGTGTGATGTCAACCATATAAGTATGAAATTACACCCGACGTATGTAGGCCGCGCCCGACCCGAGCCCGTTCCGCGCCCGGCCGCTCCGACCCGCGCCCGTCCTCCCTCCGACCCCCGCTCGTCCCGCGACGACCCGCTCCCGGTCCCGGTGTGTTTTTGCTTTAGATAACCATGCATTGTCATCCAAACTCAAATTTCTGCTCAATCGGAAACCGTGCAGTGGGTCAAATGTAACTTCTAAAATTTTTTTGCATAATTAGGAATAGGTTAAGCTAAAAAGTGTTCATAAAATAAATGAGGTTTCCTTTTCCCCCAGGCTGGCCCTTCACAGCACTCCTGGGCATACCAATCGCAATCGACATGATTTTAATGAAGAAACAGTACGTCGACTTCATCAAGTGGTCCCTCATATCCCTGGTCATCATACTGGTACCTACAGTGGTGGTAGACTCCTGGCATTACGGTAGACTGGTTGTCGCACCTTGGAACATCGTCGCGTACAATATCTTTACGGAACATGGACCTGATTTGTATGGAGTTGAGCCCTGGACGTATTACTTTGTGAATGGATTCTTGAATTTTAATATTGTGTGGGTGAGTTTGTGTTTACTTTGTAATTAAAAGAATAGAAGCAGAAATAACTTGGCTTTTTGCTGTCATTTCTTGAATTCGATATTTCTGCCTCTGAATCTTGCTGGAATGATCTGATGTCGACCTATCCGTCACATATTTAAAATCAAAAGTGAAATAATTTTATTAGACTGCCTCCTTGATTTAGTGGTCGCAAGTGGTCAATGTGGCGACACTTGGGGGAGGCCTATGTCCAGCAGTGGACATCTTTTGGCTGAAATGATGATGATGATGATGAATTGCTAGGTCTTAGATTTGATTCCCAAGTCGGGCTTATTGCTATTGGGTTCTTCCGTGGCAGGCTGGGGTTTACATAAAGTGTCCGCTTAAGGGCAAAACACCAGGAGAGTTGGAAAGGAATGGGGGAGGCCTTTGCCCAGCAGTGGGACTGAATAGGCTAATAAAAAAAGGGCAATACACCACCCCCTGTGTGGGTGCACTATTGAAACACCCAAACCTTTTGGGATTACAGGCGTGATGATATGTTTTAATTTTCACTATTTTTTGAGTTGAATAACGACGATTTTTTTTTCTATACGTATTCTAAGACCTCGTCCTCCCATTCCAGGTGCTAGCCCTCTCCTGCCCACTGTTCCTGGGAGCGTGCACGGCGATGACGTCACGCTCTACTGCGCGGGCGCCGTTCTGCGCGCCGTACTGGTTGGGTCTGATGCCGCTAGTACTGTGGCTAGCCGTGTTCATGTTACAGCCGCATAAGGAAGAGAGGTACACATTTATTTGTTTATTCCGTTCAGCTCTGCAGTATTCTTTAATCAGCAAAGCCGACCCGAGGCAAGCATTCGGCTTTCATTTGGTTTGTGACGATCGGTAAACTCAGTTTGGCATCTACGGTCGCTGAATCATCCTGGCTCGGCTCGGCACAATTTGAGCTAAGCCGAAGTTTTCCCCAATCGTATACAGGATGGTAGGAACACCGACGCGCAAATGCTTACCACGTATTCTGTACATCATTCTGAACCTACCACATAGAAATTTTTAATCGGTAATTTAAAAAAAAATCTGGTGTTTCATACATAATGACCACACGGTCTTGCACCACAGAGTACATTATTCATAGTGTATTGCAATTTTGTAGGAAACAGCTTTTTTTTTTTAATAACCTATGAAAAATTTCTATGTGGGAGGTTCAGAATGATGTTCTTATGTGGTAATCGTTTGTGCATCAATGTCCCTTGCACCCTGTGTTTTATAACACTTCTTCATATTTATGTAGAAACCAAAGTTACAAAAGAATCTTTTGGCGCCAATCACCATAATTATGACCAAAATGAGAACCAACGTCGCCATTTTGATTTTTCAATACAATGGGGATGGCAACTGTGGAACTAATGGCGCTAGCATAGCTGGTTCCAAGCATCGTCATTGGTTGAAAGTATGGTAATGTCATTTTATATTTCAAAATAGCTTCATTGGTCAGATTGAGACCTAGCTATGGTCGCGCCATCTACAATTAGCTTTTAACGGTCTTCCCCATTGCCAAAGAAAGTCATTCAAGAGCCAGAAGATCCTTGTAGCACTTGTAACATTAATTTTCACCCAAGTCGTCTGAAGTTTTCACACCACATTCCTTGTTACTTTAGAATATAAGAACATGTTGTCAATTCTTCCAGATTCCTGTACCCAGCCTACAGTATGATCATCCTCGCGGGCGCCATATCGCTCGACTGCTTACAAAAGATGACGTTTGCAGTCGGTACAGAGCTGTTCCGTTGGAGGAGAGAGCGAGAGAGACGACACTATCTCGCTTACACCGGCCCGCTGATGGTCATGTGTGTGCTTATAGCGGGGATTGCGGGTTTGTTATTTTGAACTGTTCTTAAACGTGTGATAAGGGTTATAAGACATAGACGAAAATCGGCATAAACTTACGTTTTAATCTGGGAAAGTAACGTGTAAACGCACTGATTATGACTCATCATCATCATATACAGCCTGAATTCACCCCAGCTCAGCCTCATCCAGGTTTTTCCCCGATGGCAACTATGTCGTGTGCCCATCTCGCCGCCACACGACCCGCATTTCTTTTTTGCTAGTTTTTGGATGTCATTCGGTGACAGCCTTAGTCCACCTGTCATCACTGCGCATTGTTAGGTGTCCTGCCCAATTCCATTTGAGTTATCAATTTGAGTTATTATAGTTGTTTGGGTATCCTATTGGTTCATGTAAATTCATTACACTATAAGGCCTGTTTTAAGATTTTGTTCTCGGGGTTGTACTATTTAAGGTACGACCCGTAAGCTGTAGCAAAATAGAATCTATTTACAAAAAAAAAAAAAATTTACTAAATAACATTCCAATTCCGCTCATTTCCACTACCCAGCGAAAACATGTACTGTACTAATCTACACTTCTAACCAATATTTTATATTCCAGGAATATCTCGCACAGCAGCCCTCTACACCAACTACCACGGTCCCATGACAATTCTCCGCGACCTGCCACAAGCGCCCGATAACATCGACCTCACGGTCTGCTTCGGTAAGGAGTGGCATCGCTCGCCCTCCAGCTTCCACCTGCCGTCCGGGTATAGCGTGAGGTTCATACCCAGCGAGTTTGCTGGGCAGCTGCCGGCACCTTATGCGGAAGGCCATAATGGTATGAATAAAATCAAAGACCCAAATACAAAAATGCTCTTCCAAAACTTGACAAAAATCTTCAATTAACCTACAATTTTGAACATTTCTTTTTCCAGCAACGCGCCTCATCCACCCACACTTCAACGATCTCAACAAAGGTGACAACAGGACCTACATCTCACCAAAAGAATGCCACTACTTAGTAGACTCCAACATAGGCCGACCATCTACCCTCGAACCGGCCTACCACAAAGATTCCTCATGGGAAGTCATATCTAGTGTTGCTATACTCGACGCGAAGAAGTCCCACCCGGTGTTCAGAGCATTCTATGTGCCAGTGATGTCAAGTAGAAAAAATGTTTACGCTAGTTTGTATTTGTTGAAGAATAAGGTGCTGGCCTGAGTCTAGGATTTCGATTTGTAAGTATTTATGCATTTTTGGTATATTGATTTTGTATTTGCGGTAATTTTGCCGACAATAAGCCTGGTTGCTTTGTTGGGCTCGAAAATGTACAGACAATGTACAGTCGCCAGCACATCAAGTTACCGCAAACTGTCAATTTTCTACAAATGATTGTAACCATAAAATGTTGTTAGTTAAGTTCAAAATCGAATGAGAAAATTTGTCAGTTTGTGGTAACTTGATGCTCTGGCGACTGTACCGAAGGAGTTATATTCGATCTAAAATGTTTGAATACATACAAATCGTTATAATTTTACCAAATACTGAGGTTGGTCTAGTTTGTTTAGATTAAGTGTCAGTACAAAAATCTATTGCAATACATACACTGCCATCCCATATTAAAATACCTATCGAAAGCTTGACTTACACTAAAAATAAGGTAAAGAAATTTTAACGAATTATTTCGGGCCCGGCCTTACGAGTTTCGGACAAAAAAATGATTGTTTGAGTCCGAAAATCGTCGGGAAAATTACTATAGGAGACAGTTACTTATACAACTATACAAAATCTCAGACCACAGTCAAATACAATAACAAAAACATATCAAGTATGTTTTTCTGCACTGAATTAGCGATAGAACCATCCTACTACGGAGCTAGTCATAATTTAACAGATGTTATGCTTAAATTATGTCCTAATAATAATTAGCTGTAAGTTTCTAGTGCAATAATAATGTTACGACAATTCTCTATAACGATGGTGGTATGTGAAATGCTGTAAGGGACGAGCGCTGCTGGATTTGCAGTGTTAGGCTCAGTGCTTAAAGTTGAAAATCCAGGAGCACAGTCAATATCTCAGTTATTTTAAACTTCGCCATCTATAAGTGTTCTTAATTGTATAATGTTTGCTTATTTTGGGGCAAACTCTGAGTACAGCAACAAAAGTCGATTAACAGTGCCACGTTGATCTAGGCCACAATCCCGACTGCTGAGCATGAGGTCCCGGGTTCGATTCCCGGGTCAGGCAAATTGTTACTGGGTTTTTCCATCACTAATTTCTCAGTTGCACCCACGGAGTATGGATTTATGCCGGTTGATCACAATGGGCTCGCCTCCTATTACATGCGACGTAAACATAAATGGCGAAATTTGGGTGTACTATTAGGTACATGTCTGCCTAACCCTTCGGGGATTACAGGCGTGGTAAAAACAAATATTATTGCTTATGGACGATTGACGTTTTTAATCAACTTTCGTTGCTGACCGTATCACTTATTCAAAATAACTAGATTAATTTAGACGGCTGCTAGGACCGGACCCCCTTTAAATCTGAGCTCACTAAATGCGATTAACGCGGACGTTATTAAAACATTGTCTTTTATTCGTTTGAAAAAGACAGAAAAAATGATCTTTTAAATTCAAACGCATTTAGTGATTTATAGTGTAAAGCGGACCTAAATCCCAAATTCAACTGCAAGCGTGGGTGATACTTATGGCGCCCCCTCATCGGGAGCATTCGCCTTTGGTGGAACAGTTCAGATTCGAGCACTACATCAGTGAGTGAGGAGAACCATTCAATTGGTATAGTTCGGTTCAATCTGTATGGCGGCTCGGAAGTTAGCTGCGAGTGACAGTCTCCGCATTATACTAATAAGAACTATAATAAAATATATTATAATAATAAGAACTTCTGCAGCTTAGATCTGTTTGCTTTACCCCAGGGAAGGTTTAGACAAATGTTGCTTGATTTATTGAAAAACTAATGTGACTTTGTAATTTCATTGTGCGACACTATTAATAGCTTCATTGTTGGTGTTGTTGATGCTTCACTATTTGTATTAATCTTTTTTGTTATTTACCATATTGTCTCATTGTTTATCTGTGGAGAACGTGGTTGATTTCACATTTGTATCATTTTTGTATCTTATATTTTTTTGTTATCCTTAATGTGTAATTGTTTGTTTTCCCTAATAAATAAAATAAATAAATACAGTCAAGACGATGCGTCGTCTGCGCCCCGCTGATACCTAAAATTGTGTTCTGCGCCCCGCTGATACCTAAAATTGTGTCCTGCGCAACTTTACGTTAGATGTTCCGATCCGCCATAAAATTTGAACCGTTATACCTGCGCAGACCGTCACTCGCAGCTAACTTCCGAGCCGCCATAAAGTTTGAACAGAACTAGAAGTCTCTTGTTTTTTTTCAAAAGCAACCTGGATTGTTAGGTACTTTAAAGTAGAATTTCCTCATCGCGACCGTAACGTAATGCTCAAAGTCGAATCTTGTATTTGTTACATTACAGGTGAAGGCTCCGGTGTGGGAGCACCTTTAACTATTTTAAACGTTTGAAATGTCTATTGAAAATCAGATTTTAAGGCGGACGCGCCAGGGTAGCCCGCAAAATTCAAATTTTCTTAAACGTATTATTTCAGGAAAAAGTCATTTAATGGGGTTAAATGAACTTAGAGGGTTGTATTGATGATTTTAATGATTATAATTCTGTAACTACATACGTGTTACTTGCGCGAATCATATTTTCCTCAACATACAACATGACCAGCATGACACTGACCAGCAAATAGCAAAAAAACAATTTTGCAGGCTACCCTGGTGCTTCCATCTTAACCGTTTCTGATAACTATTTGGTATCATCAAAAACGTCATGAGCCAAAATAATGGTGAGGTTGTGGAGTTCAATTTTCGTATTGCATAGATAAAATAAGATTTAATTTATATTATTTATTAGCCACGCTGAGTGTAATTTGCAACATTAAAGATTTGGCACGAAAGGAGATGTTACTTAATAAAAAATAAATTAATATATTCAGCTAGAACATTACTTTGTATTTTGCATTTTTATAAGCACGACGCATATTAGATGTAACTATTGTTTTGTGATCTATATTTTTTATTATTAAAGTTATTTCTGAATATGCGATTTTAATTTTAAACCTTTATTTATTGTGATATCAAGTACTTATTACAAAAAAGTGAACAAACTATACAAATTGAAATAACTTAAAGTAACTAAACTAACAATAAACCAAAAAATGGCGTCAAAAAACTCTTCCTCAATGCTGTCAACTTGTAATGTGACCGAGAGACTGGCATGACGGCGTTGCCACGTTCAAAATCAAAATCAAAATATTTTATGTCACATAGGCCTCGATGGCACTTATAAAACGTCGACAAAAAGGTGCACGGTTCGGGTTGGTCGTTTCCTATGGTGAAGAACCGGCAAGAAACTCCATGGTTACTCTTTTCAAATCATTTGGTGTTACAATATTATCATGGATACAGCATTTGTACTTAAGTATGGGGGGACAGCGTAGGCCCGACAATAAGTCGTTGCTTACTACACAAAAATGTAGAACAAAAAAGTTAACAAGCAGCTGGGAATCCCCCATAAGTCTTTATTATTTTTTAAGTTGAGACTTGAATGCGTTTTTCATTGTAGCAATACATATTGGTTTAAATTTAAAGATTGGTATGTCCTCAGTAAAGTTTTCTTTAAGAATAAGAACATTTATTGCATGATGCTGAAGTTGCTGTTATTCTAGTCGCTTCATTAAATAAATATTTTAAATGGAATGATTTAAACAATGAGATGAGTTTACATTTTTCGGGTGAATTGACTAACAGATCAATCAAATCAAATCAAATAATTTATTCGCATAATATGGGTCAACATAGATGGTAAATAAATAAATGTTACATTACACAATATAACATTAAGGATCCTCATAACCGTCGGGGGTCACGTGGTGGCTCCCGGCCACCGTAGGCGCGGGCCTGTGGACGGCGAGCTATGGGCTAGCTCGCCGTCCGGCCGTCTTCTGACGACAGGCCGTGTCGATGGCGCGTTCGTGTTCCACGCGCGCCTCAAAGAGATGTCAGCAACGATGTAGGGGTCTGCAAGGACCGATGCCTGCCAGGGCTGCGGGACTGTTCGAAAGAGATACCGTGGCCCTGGAACACAAAGGGCAAAGAAGGAACATGGATGGGTTTTAGTCAGTACAAGTCTGACACTCCCTTCCGCTCCGCCCAGAGTGGGGGGGGTCATTTGATGATTTCCCATCCGAAAAAAAAAAAAAAAAAAAAAAAAAAAGGATCCTCATAATAACCATTTCTGGTATACGAAACATAAAATAAAGCCTTATAATATAAAATAATAACAATAAAACGGAATGGATGACATAACTATACATTTATACTCTTTTTATTTTCGTTGGATAATAATTTAACTAGGTATTATTGCACTAGAATAGGAATATAGCGAGGTTTTACAATAATTTTCTATTCTTATAACTAAGGTATTCCTGGGTCGTGTAAAAACATTTATTGACTAACCAGGCGTACAATTTTTTCCGGAATATAGTAATGGGTAGGTCTTTCAGTTCACTAGGTAATTTGTTAAATAACTTAATTGACATGGGGTAAAAGTTTCTTCTATAAAGATCAGTTTTTATGTTTGGCAAGGGAAAGCTATTAGGATACCGGGTGTTAAAATTACAATAGTCACATCAATATTTAACACATACAAAAACTAATTTATTATCTCTAAATATTAAGTAGACTCTTAATATTTCTTCCATTGTGATTATGAACAATGACAAGTTTCATGCTGGTGGTCTATAGACACATAAGAAAGTATGCCCTTCAACCTCTGCACATGCTACCTCACATAAGGGATCAACAGAGGCCAGCCCCGGATCTAGGGGGGGGGCAAGCCGGGGCCCGTGCCCCGGGCGGCATATTTAGAGGGCGGCAAATTTAAGTTTGGTAGTCAGCATTATCGCATATTTACGATTACTAACGGCCAGTATAGTAAAATAATAAAATAAACAATTAACTATTACCCGCGGGGCGCGTAAGCATAGATCGCGATTTCTCGCGCGGCGGCCGTTAGTGTCAGTCTCAGACCATTATCTTGTCCTATCCTATCCTAAATAAAATATATGTCCAACACGTCCATGTATTTTAAAAATATAGGCTTAACAGAGAAAGAGCAGCGCTTGACCGGTCGTTGTGGCGTTCTTTGGAGGCCTATGTCCATCAGTGAGCGTGTTATGGCTGAAATGATGATGATGATAAAGGTAAAAATATTATTAGACGGGGGCGGCATTTTTCAGTTTTTGCCCCGCCTCGAAATAATTCAAGATCCGGGGCTGACAGAGGCAACACCTTTTAATTGGTTAAAAATAACACTAAGTCGTCATTTTATTAAGCTGCAGCGTTACTTAATAGTCTGCTAAGAAACACCGACCATGATGAGGTCGGTCTGTTATGAACTCTGAGGTCTCTTTTCAAGTCCATTGTGATACCATGGTCACGGATAAACTGAAGTTGAAGTGAGTGTTACTGTTGTTAAGTAAACATGGTCAATACCCCGTTTGTAGTGTTAATGATACGAGTAATGTTAGTGACCATGACAGTTTAAAAAATGATAATATTGTCCTATTTGACCCAAAGGTTGACTGGTACCGGCTATGATGTACAATAGTGGTAACTCTTGTACATGAAGTTTAATTAAATAAATATTACAAAAGGTTTGAAACATCTAAATTATAAAGTCACTTCCCATCCATTTCAAGGAAAACGCGTACATTAGCGACTCAAAAACCGCCTAAAACAACGTATTCTGCAGTTCACTTCCTTGGTTTGATGTCAACTGAACTCGATCAAGTCTAAATCAGTGAAAAAAAACAAAAGTTTATTATTTATACACACGGCTGGTGGCACAATAGGCGTGCCATCATCTTCTATGGCGTTAGGCACGCCAGTCGTGTCATGAAATAGTTCACCGCCACAGCAAAAAGTTTTCGAATCTGGGTGCCGCAATGAATCGGTGAGTATTCGTCATCTTCGGAAAATGGAAATCTAGTTGGTACTGCATAACGTCTTTTTAACTACACGGCCATGAAACAAAACGCCTTTACTAATATCATTTAGTTTATTTTTCATTTTAATTAGATGTAGGCGTGTAATACAAGTTCTTTGTTTTTTGTTAGTTTTTTTAGGAAAACATTTCGTTTTATTTGTTAGTTTTTGATAAATTCGTTGTGTTATAATGAGGGAAATAGTCCACATTCAGGTCGGGAGGTGCGGCAACCAGATTGGGTCTAAGGTGAGTAAAAAATCTCTAAATCATTCTGTACCTACAACATTGGTTTACGCCATGAGAAATAGCTGTTAAGCATAATTAAATTAAACTTGTTCTCCCAGTGTGAATAATGCCATACCAATATCAGCGGTATATGCCGAACCTAAGGTTGATTTTCAGTTGTTATTGTATTAACTATGTCTTCTTGCCTGGTCTGAGCGGAATATAGTCTTAAATGTAACATGACATAGGATAAGTTTTATTTCAATATGTGATCTTATCAATAAATATTTAAGGCCGCCCGTTTCTGGGTCAAATGGATGTTATTAAAATAATTCCATTCGCATCATTTCAGTTCTGGGAAGTGATCTCGGATGAGCACGGAATCGACCCATGCGGCGAATACCACGGTGACTCCGACCTTCAACTCGAACGCATCGAAGTCTACTACAACGAAGGTCTATGCTGCAAATACGTCCCCAGAGCAGTTCTAGTCGATCTCGAACCTGGCACCATGGACGCCATAAGAGGTGGCGTTTATGGACAGATATTCAGACCCGATAATATCGTCTTCGGCGCCTCAGGTGCAGGTAATAACTGGGCCAAAGGCCACTATACCGAAGGCGCAGAACTGCTTGAATCAGTACTCGATGTCGTGCGAAAAGAGGCGGAAGGTTGCGACTGTTTGCAAGGGTTCCAACTAGTACATTCTCTTGGTGGTGGTACCGGATCTGGATTGGGAACGCTGCTGTTGGCAAATTTGACCGAAGAGTATCCTGACCGGATTTTCGTTACGTACTCCGTGGTGCCTAGTCCAAAAGTTTCTGATACGGTAGTAGAACCTTATAACGCGACATTAGCAGTTAATCAGCTGATAGAGAACTCGACACAAACTTTTTGTATTGACAATGAGGCGTTGTACGATATCTGCTTCCGAACGCTAAAGCTGAAGACCCCGACGTACGGTGACCTGAACCACCTAGTATCTGCGACGATGTCGGGCGTGACCACGTGTCTTCGTTTCCCCGGCCAGCTCAACGCGGACCTGAGGAAGCTCGCCGTCAACATGGTGCCGTTCCCGAGGCTGCACTTCTTCATGCCCGGCTTCGCGCCGCTGACTTCCCGAGGAAGCCAGAAGTTCCGAGCTATGACTGTACCAGAGCTCACACATCAAATGTTTGATTCGAAAAACATGATGGCGGCTTGCGATCCTCGACATGGAAGATACCTGACCGTGGCTGCTATCTTCCGCGGTCGCATGTCAATGAAAGAAGTAGACGAGCAGATGGTCAACATTCAAAACAAAAATAAAGAGTTCTTCGTCGAATGGATCCCACACAACGTGAAAACAGCTGTTTGTGACATTCCTCCGAGAGGTTTGAAAATGTCAGCTACCTTCATAGGGAACACTACAGCTATTCAGGAGCTGTTCAAACGGATTTCGGAGCAGTTCACCTCTATTTTCAGGAGGAAAGCGTTCCTCCATTGGTACATTGGTGAAGGGATGGATGAGACCGACTTTACTGACGCTGATCACAACATGAGTGATCTGATATCAGAGTACCAACAGTACCAGGACGCGACTATTGAGGACCAGGAGTTTGAGGATGAAGAAGAAGACGCCAATGAAACCGATGGATAGACTGTATTTATAGTTTATGTAATAAATTATTTGTACAATAGACAATAACTAAATGTTGTTTTGCTTAGACCTGTAGCTGTAGATCCGCAGCTGATCTGTAGCTGTGGTTTAGTAGTCACCACAAGCTCACAGGACTCTCGTCTCGAAGTACGGCCACTTCCAGAGAGTTTCGAAAATATAGATCGAAATAGAAACTAGGTATTTATAAAGCTCAAGTAGGCAGAGGGAGGGAGAGTGGCCAACCTATACACGCTACGTACAACCTTAAAGGTCAAAATGTGTGTGCAGTCCATGAACCATATGCATGCATGCATAGCATACATGTGATCGACGTTAAAACCTCTTCGGTGGATAGTGTGTACAGCCGTCAGTATCGGCGACTTCATGTCGCACTGAGACAGCAGGCTACAACCACGCACCACTCGTAAAAACTTTAAATTATGGAAGTGCAAGTCGTTACACGCTCGGGTAGGTACGCACATTTTACCGTGGCCGCATCAGTGTGTGTCTAGCCTAAGGGCTTCCGCTTAAACTCGCACGGATGCTCGCTGTCAAAATATCCTTAGAACTCTCGCCGCACCTTGGCTCGGGCTCCACCAAAGCGAGGACGTGCGAAGCGAAGAGGTGAGGCCTAGGAGCTTGGGTGTATCCAAGAAGCTGTGCGGAGATGCATACTGGCTAGACCGACGTGAGTAGGTACAGCTTACTCACGCCATATTTGGCAATTTCCGCGCGCCGCTGTCCACCTGCCACCACTCACATCTTCGGCCCGGTCTCTACCAAAGCAGGGACGAGACGAGAGGTGTTGTAAACCATCAATACCCAATTGAAAATATATCGTTAAGATCATAGCACTTATATCAACTCGGAAAGTCGCCGTCAAATAGAACACGTACCACAAGTTTCCACATTTGATTTTGCACGAGCTCTATCGATCATATGAATTCAGCGATAACATGAAGCGGGACCGATGTTTTAATCACATAACTGTAATAACATATGTAGCACTTCGGGTGTGAATTTCTTGCCTCCGAGTAGCGCTTCCAGAAGGTCCCGCCACTTTTTGACGTCAAAGTGGCGGGACCAGGGACGTCTTGACATACTTCCTTTACCTTGTTCATTATTTCGGGTACAAATAGTTCATAATACAGGGTGTAAACAGACCCTTCATATATCCGTCAACCAACCATTCTGTCACATCACACTAAGTAACTTTACGCAACAATTATTGCTGGGAATGACTGGACTTTTTTTTTGGGGTTATAAATCACGTTTTAAGGTAGGACTCGATGGAAAGCACTCAAAGCATTGTGCTGATGGATGGATTGAATAGTACGGTGGTCGTGGAGGTGTGTAAAGTAAAAATCTTACATTAAAAACATGTATTTAAAAATAAACTTATGAAAATGTTGGAACTTTGACCCCCAATATTTCCGTAACTAGAAGGTTCCCAGGTATGGTCTAGAACAAAAAAATGATCGCAAAGACGGGGAAAACAAGTGCCTTTCGTATGTGTTAAGGGTCTATTTACACCCTTTATGTAGTACAATTTATAAATTTTCTAGGTTTATAAACTTTCGTAGGATTTTAAACGAGAGATAAATTGTATTATTTTACGGCCACATTTTCGCAAATCTCGGTACTTGGGGCACCCCGACTTTAGGTTAGGTTACTTTAAACCCTGCAAACAGAGTTTCCTTTTAACCCGTGCAGAACCCCGTGCGAAAATGTGGCCGTAAAATACAATTTATCTCTCGTTTAAAATCCTACGAAAGTTTATAAATTTCCTAGAAAATTTATAAATTGGCGGTTCTTGCTATTTTCCGGTGACATATATATGTCTGTATATATTGGGGACTTGATCATCATTTTGACGCTCACCACTGCGGCACCGCGGCGGCGGCGCCACGCCGCGCGCCTTGGCTATGTGTCCAGGCCTTAAGCCTTAGTGGAAACGGCACAATGTGTGTATATGGTTTGACTGATACCATTTGAAATAAAAGACTAATATTGTTACTAGTTTTTTTATATTTTAAAGTAACAAACATCAAAACGAATAGTTACACCTAACACTAAACATGGACATGGACAATACAAAACATTGGACGGTTACAAAACAATCACTCTTCGTCTACTTCTTCATCGAATTCCCCTTCATCATCTGCCGTCGCATCCTGGTATTGCTGGTACTCGGACACCAGGTCGTTCATGTTGCTCTCCGCCTCGGTGAACTCCATCTCGTCCATACCTTCACCGGTATACCAATGCAAGAAAGCCTTCCTTCTGAACATGGCGGTGAACTGCTCAGAAATCCTCTTGAACAGTTCCTGTATAGCGGTAGTGTTGCCGATGAAGGTAGCAGACATCTTAAGACCGCGGGGAGGTATATCGCAGACGGCTGTCTTGACGTTGTTCGGGATCCATTCTACGAAGTAACTGCTATTCTTGTTCTGTATATTGAGCATCTGCTCATCAACTTCCTTCATGGACATGCGACCGCGGAATACTGCGGCGACGGTGAGGTATCTCCCATGTCGCGGGTCACACGCCGCCATCATGTTCTTCGCGTCAAACATCTGCTGCGTGAGCTCCGGCACGGTGAGGGCGCGGTACTGTTGGCTACCTCGTGACGTCAGCGGCGCAAAGCCAGGCATGAAGAAGTGCAGCCTCGGGAAAGGCACCATGTTGACGGCGAGCTTCCTCAGGTCGGCGTTTAATTGTCCGGGGAATCGCAGGCACGTGGTCACGCCGGACATCGTCGCCGACACGAGATGGTTCAGGTCGCCGTACGTCGGGGTACTCAGCTTCAAGGTTCGGAAGCAGATGTCGTATAACGCCTCGTTGTCGATGCAGTATGTTTCGTCGGTGTTTTCGACCAATTGATGAACCGACAGGGTCGCGTTGTACGGCTCTACTACGGTGTCCGATACTTTTGGGCTGGGGACCACAGAGAACGTGTTCATGATTCTGTCAGGGTACTCTTCCCTGATTTTGGAAATGAGTAACGTCCCCATTCCGGAGCCAGTGCCGCCCCCGAGTGAGTGCGTGAGCTGAAAGCCTTGCAGGCAGTCGCATCCCTCGGCTTCCTTCCTGACGACATCAAGGACAGAATCGACTAGTTCCGCGCCCTCAGTGTAGTGTCCTTTGGCCCAGTTATTTCCAGCTCCAGATTGTCCAAAGACAAAATTGTCTGGACGGAAGATTTGGCCGAAGGGTCCGGAGCGCACTGAGTCCATGGTGCCGGGCTCCAGGTCGACGAGGACAGCGCGGGGCACGTACTTGCCTCCCGACGCCTCATTGTAGTATACGTTGATACGTTCCAGTTGCAAATCGGAATCTCCATTGTAGGCCCCCGTGGAGTCTATGCCGTGCTCGTCGGAGATTACTTCCCAGAACTGGAAAAGATAACAGATGTTGATAAAGGTTTTTGTTTTGTCGCTTTAAGGGCACATTTTGAAGGGATTGTCACCTCTATTTTTTTCAGGCGTTTAAGACATTGCAATTTTCGTGTAGGAAGAACAAAGACTATGACATCATGAAGATCTGTGTTGCATGACCCTCTTATACTCGTCATCGAGGGGTCTAAATCTGACGACGGTCAGCGCGAGAAGGAAACCGCATTTTGGTCGAAGCAGGACGGAGAGAGGCGTGACGGGCGCTCTACGTTTAGGAGCTACTAGTGTCTTACCTTAGCCCCGATCTGGTTACCGCATTGCCCAGCCTGGATGTGGACGATTTCCCTCATGATTATAGGTTCACAAAAAATTTGGCGCCTAAACAATATAGTATTAAAAAATCACTTTAGTTTAATTTGTCATCAAACTCTTAAAATAAAGTAAAAAAAAAAAACAAAAAAAACTGGCTAAAAATTACTGCATGTGCATTGCACAAAATTTCCTTAGATAATGAGTTCAGTGAATTCTTTTGTCAGTCCATTTGAAAATTTAAATCTGTTTTTGAAAATGTTGTCATACTGACACAAAATCTCGATGGCCAGGCATGTTAGGAGAATAATTTAAATAAAACTTCAAAGTTTTGAAAAAGCATTTGTTGGTTCTAAAGGTAAAGACACACGTGAGGCACCCACAGTTTCTTATAGTGCTGCATGGATCTTTTGTATAATATGTAGAATAAACAAGATCGCGGGGCATTCGTTTCGATTTAGGTCTTAATTAGGTGTCGTATCTACATAATACATCGATATCGAGATCAATAACGATAGCATGTCCTAACAATAAGAAAAACTATCTGAGTATAGGCGATAACATTATAGATGAAAATCCGGTATCAATGGTATCGTTTCTGTTATCTGTAGCATCGGTAGAATAGTGCAGAATGATTATTTTAGCTGAACCATATTTATTTTCTGAAAAATCAAGAATGTTAGTTCCGACCACAGATATATATATATATGTCACCGGAAAATAAAAAGAACCGCCAATTTATAAATTTTCTAGGAAATTTATAAACTTTCGTAGGATTCTAAACGAGAGATAAATTGTATTATTTTACAGCCACGTTTTCGCAAATCTCGGGACTTGGGGCACCCCACTCTATTAGAGTCAGTTCAGACAAAATTGCTTGAAAATTGCTGCATTGAAAATAGAACCGTATCAGTATAAATTGTATGGACATCGACGTGGACATCAAGCGGCAGCGTGGCCAAGCAACATGGAGGACGATGTCGCATCACCACTCGCAAAAAGGACCGGTACGTAGAAGAAAATATACTTCGACGGAATCGTACCATGACCGCCATGATGTTGGTTACGAACCTCCACAGCTCTTCAGGCTTCATAAACGATCAAATCATCCGAAATCGTTCACGTGTAGTGGGTCTGCGTTCCCGAAGGCCGCTAAGAGTCCCACCTATAGCACCCTGCAATCGTAGGGCCCGTTTACAATGGGGTCGCGTACACAGAGATTGTGGGGAAGAAGACTGACGTTGTGTTTGCTTCTCCGGTAAGGCTGCGTTTCCACCAGAGATGAGCGAGGATGCGTAGCGAGGGATGTGTGTGGAACTAACCAATCAAATAGCTAGAATAGCTCAAGCTGTGAAAAAGAAGCGATACTATTGGTTAGTTTCACACACATCCCTCGTTACGCATCCTCGCTCATCTCTGGTGGAAATGCAGCCTTAAGCGCAGGCCACACCGCCAGCTGGCGGGCGGGCGGAGTGGGCGAACGACGCATCGTTTCACTTGTTTTCATACTTTGGTTCACACCGCGAACTATCAAAAGAGACGAACGAAGTATGAAAAGGCATCGTTCGCCTCGCTCGCCCCGCCCGCCAGCTGGCGGTGTGGCCTGCGCTTTAGGCCGTTTCGATATGAGGCCGGATACAAGACCTCCTCGAGTTTGGAGGACGTTTGGACGTCAATAACTTTTTAGATTTTGTCAGAAAGTTCAGGGAGGTGGCAATAATGATATGGATACAGTATTTGGATCGGTGGAAGAACCGATCTCATTTGGATCAATCTCAATGCTCAGATTTACGCGGAGAAGATTGTTTCAGACGTAATCATCCCTTTGCGAGGTCGGTTAGGTGATTCGTTTCAACTAAAGCGCAGGCCACACCGCCAGCTGGCGGGCGGGCGAGCGACGCGAACGACGCCCTTTTCATACTTTGTTCGTATATTTCGATAGCTCGCGGTGTGAACCAAGGTATGAAAAGAGGTGAAACGACGCGTCGTTCGCGTCGCTCGTCCGCGCGCCAGCTGGCGGTGTGGCCTACGTTTTATGCACGTCCACACACGGCTAGAATCGTAACACGCACTCTTGCCGAAGCTCGTGCCTGGTCCTAAACTCGCTCAAATCTTCATTATTAAACCCTAAACTGTCAAAAATATTGCTTTTGAAAAGTAGTCATTGAACGTTCAACGTAGGTATAGTTTGGTATTCAAGACAAATTGGGGATTACGAGATTTTGATCTTATGAGATATGAATGTTTTGCAACCATATGGTTATGTTTTGAGACTAAAACCTACACCTCTGCCCAACCCTTCGGGTATGACAGGCGTGATGTTGGTTATTACCGATTGTATATACTTCGGGTGTTCGGTTCGGCCCGATTCGGCACGAGTCCGCGTCAGGATGTCAGCAACTGGGTTATGCGCAATGCGCACCTCTAATCTGAGAGTATCGACGGTATCGACAGTTCATTGCCCCATCGCTTGTATAGTATAGTGAATAGAGTGAGTGTACCATTTATCTATTGTGCTGTTCGTAGTACAGATGTATCTACCTATAGCTGTGCAATATGGGTGTGCAGCGATTTGTAACCTAAAGCGGTCTACACACCAAAGCCGCTGACCCGGCGGCTTAGTGCCGGCGGGTTAACCCGGCGGCTTCAGAATGTCCAAGCCGAACGACTTTGCCGGCGGCAATGCCGGCGGCACGACAGCCTCGGCATGTGGTGTTCTAGTAATTGTTCACGACTCTATGAAAGCCGGCGGGCAACTGACTGAGTGAGTGACAGAACAGAAAAAAACAGTAGAAATCGCATAGAGCTTTATTAGTTTCGGAACCAGCGTACCCCAAACTAACACATAAACAGGTTAATTGTATTTCGTAACACTAAGAAAAGCGTGGTGTGATTGGTAATTTAATATTAAATGAAAGAAAGGTATATATTAGTCTTCGTTTTTTTGAATATAAACCATAATTACATGCCAATAGAGTGGTTTATTATCTACTCTGTTTACGTATTAGCTCATACGGAATAGTTTTACGAGCAAGTTCTGCTACTCGCCGCTAGATTTCACTACACTAAATGCATTTAATAAGCCTTTATTTGTTTTGGAATAAGATTAATATTTCCCGTAACGAGCTCATTACTATTTGTGTGCTATTTGTCCTTTTCTAGGGTTGTACCACTGTCGTTGCCCTTTTATCGACATTGCGTTTTATTTTCAAACAAAATTCAAGAGTCGATAAATATTTTTAATTTAAAAATGAATTAAGTACTTATGTTTGAAATCAAGTGTTATAAATTTATAATAATGCTTATGATTTATATAACGAATAGTTAAGAATTTATTGTTATGTTAAACTACTGATTGATTTCGAAAATTATACTATTTGATAGAAAGGTAACAGAATAAACTACACGATTTGTTACTACGGGTACCTAGTACCTACTTTCTATTGACATGGGAACCCTTCGATTTCGCCGGCAGCTACACTAGTTTTAAGTATGTTTTAGCTCGACCAACTCCTTAGCGAACTTTGATGTTTCAGACTAACACATAGGCAGTGGCGGGGCAAGACCACAATTTTATGTGGGCAAAGTACATTTAGCGAGGCCCGGAATCGGCATCGACTCGGAATTCACATGTATCATTCGAAAGGCCATAATTTCAGGAACAAAATGGTACATAATATTACGTACAAAACAAAACTCCAACAGCTTTCACTTCAACCACAGAAAAAATAAACTGCAAATAATTCACTTGAAATCCCATAGCAGAAAACATTTTTAGTAATCCTATACGAAACAACGCCATCTAGCTTAAAATATCAGAAACTACAATGGCTTTCTGTCAGTACAAGAACGAAGGATGTCGCTGTGTTAGAAAAATAAAAAAAATAAAACAGAGTGCGCGTCAACAAAAAATATATATTGGCCAAAATTGGCCATGTACAGTTTGGAGATTTCGTTCCGGTCCCAATTTTGTCATTGGGTTTTTGAGGTGCGAGGCCCTCGTACCGCGAGGCCGTAGGCGGTGGCCCACGTCGCCTACGCCTTGCGCCGCCTCTGCACATAGGCCACTTATTATATTCTATTATATTCTTTTCTATCTGGATCCTTAGGAAATCTGAAGCCACAAAAAATAATACGAAACCCATTTTTTACGTCATACTCCCTGGCGGAACCACCTTTGCTGTAACAAGTATAAGTTACATGAAAAATTCTATGAAATGTCTATAAAATTCTAGTCCTATTAAAAAAAAGTCTATATGTCTAGTTTCGAAGTAAACTTTTATTTAAAGTGGTTGCGCTGGGGAGTATCCTTCCCGGCGAAACCACCATGATATTTCTATTACTATACATAGTACAAGCAAATATGTAGTATCAAATAATTCTATAACAATTCTATATTGAACTAGCACCCCTAAATTCTCGAATCTGTATTAAATTAGTATAAGAACTTTACGACACCATAATCTTTTTCGTAGAAATGGTCATATGTTTTCCGTAAATGAATAAGACGTTGTTTTAGATCAGGCGTTACTACTTAAATAGACTATTTCATCGAGTTAAATAATAAATATTAAAACATTGAAACACAGCTAGGTATAGGGATAGTAAGAAATTAACCACTGTAATGTTTCTCACAAATATTATTAATTAAAGTAACACACCAAACAAAAAAAAAATCATACTTCTACAATCTGTAAGTACATCATTAAAAAAAAAAAAAACCGTGTCGGTTCATAAATGACGGAGAACTGAGGTAACAAACATTAAAAAAAAAATATATAACCGAGTTGAGAACCTCCTCCTTTTTGTAAACTCGGGTAAAAAAATAGATTTCGGCATAAATTAGTATATCTAATTGTATATTTCTTTTGACATTTGTTTTTGTAACTTTAATTGAAGAATCATCATAACAATACCGTTTTGTTCGTATATTTAAATTAGACTGAGGATTTAGGGGTGCTAGTTCAATATAGAATTGTTATAGAATTATTTGATACTACATATTTGCTTGTACTATGTATAGTAATAGAAATATCATGGTGGTTTCGCCGGGAAGGATACTCCCCAGCGCAACCACTTTAAATAAAAGTTTACGTCAAAACTAGACATATAGACTTTTTTTTAATAGGACTAGAATTTTATAGACATTTCATAGAATTGTTCATGTAACTTATACTTGTTACAGCAAAGGTGGTTCCGCCAGGGAGTATGACGTCATTTTTTTATAGGTTCGAGACTTTATGAATGACATAGGGTGAGATAAATCTTTTCTCAATTTGAATATTACGAATAGATTCCCCATATCCATGTTTTAAACTTATTTCAATCCTGGATAAGGAAAATTTAAAAAAAGGGTAGAAGAGTTCATCATAAAAAAACACACACAAGGTTAATTTTTCGCCCATACATCATAGAACATTGAAGTTTAAAATATCGATAACTCATTATCGATAACGTCAATCTCTAATTGAGTAGCGGTCTGTGACATGTGCGTAGTTGGAATCTTCGAGAATAACATGTTTGAGTTAAAAGAAAGTAGACCCTATGTAATAAACAATAAAGTCTATTTGTACTTGTCTTGTATAATAAAATAATGTTTTTCAAATTTAATCGAAATAAAGTAAATTAAGGCCGCTTTCACATTAGGACGTTAGCTGCGCGACAGTAGCGCGACAGAAGCACATTTGCAAACAAAAAGTACGTTTTTTACCGTTTGGACGTTAGGCGCACGACTGTCGCGCTGCTAAAGTCGCCTAAATGTGAAAGCGGTCTAAGACTTCCCGATGGTATGATATACCACCATTTGATACATTTTTGGTTCTGCTATCGTTTTCACATTCTAGAACAGCACAATAAGGCATTTTAGTATTTTTTTAACATTAAAGAGTTATTGTCACTGTGACGCTTCTATCTAGACTGATGTGCGTGGCGTGGGCGTGGGGGAAACAGTTTGCGGAACAGCGCAAACCTCGGGGTACGCGCGGCCCGCCCACATGCGACTTCTACTGTTTTTTTCTGTTCTGTGGAGTGAGTGGAGAGGGATGCCGTCGGCATCGGCATGCTGCCCCGCCGGCTTGCCCGCGCGGGCGCAAGCCGGCGGCATGATTGTACAAAATAAGGCCGGCGGGTTGGGCCGGCGATCCGTGCCGCCGGGTCAGCGGCTTTGGTGTGTAGACCGCTTTACTCGTACTGAAAAACCTGTAATTATCCCTACTATAGTATAAAATATTTTGTTCAAAGAAAACTAATCAATATGATTCTGGTTTTTGTTTTATGGTTGACATATACAAGGACATACACACACACATAACCGAATAGTAATTGCTATTCCATACCCCCCTCCCCTTCCGCCTCTTCGTCGAATTCCCCTTCATCATCTGCCGTCGCGTCCTGGTACTGCTGGTATTCGGACACGAGATCGTTCATGTTGCTCTCGGATTCGGTGAACTCGAGTTCATCCATACCTTCACCAGTGTACCAATGTAGGAAAGCTTTCCTCCTGAACATGGACACGAATTGTTCCGCTATCCTTTTGAATATGGTCTGGATAGCCGTTGTGTTCCCTATGAAAGTGGACGCCATTTTCAGCCCTCGTGGTGGAATGTCGCACACCGCGATCTTCACGTTGTGTGGTATCCACTCCACAAAGTATGTGCTGTTCTTGTTCTGGATGTTCACAAGTTGTTCGTCCACTTCCTTCATGGACATTCGTCCTCTGAATATCGTGGCCACGGTCAGGTATCTGCCGTGTCTCGGGTCGCATGCGACCATCATGTTCTTAGCGTCAAACATTTGAAGTGTTAGTTCGGGAACGGTGAGCGCTCTGTATTGTTGTGCACCCCGTGACGTTAGCGGCGCAAAGCCAGGGGTATAGAAGTGTAACCGTGGGAACGGCACCATGTTCACAGCGAGCTTTCTCAGGTCCGCGTTGAGCTGTCCAGGGAAGCGCAAGCAAGTCGTGATGCCAGACATGGTGGCGCAGACAAGGTGGTTTAAGTCGCCGTACGTGGGTGTGGTGAGCTTCAGCGTCCTGAAGCAGATGTCGTACAGCGCTTCGTTGTCAAGACAGAATGTGTGGTCAGTGTTCTCAATCAGCTGGTTCACCGCCAGTGTGGTGTTGTACGGCTCCACTACGCAGTCAGAGACCCTGGGGCTCGGAAATACAGAGAATGACAGGATGATTCGGTCGGGATACTCTTCGCGTATTCTGTTGATAAGCAGTGTGCCGAGGCCGGAACCTGTGCCGCCGCCGAGCGAGTGCGACACTTGAAAGCCTTGGAGGCAGTCGCAGCCCTCCGCTTCTCTACGGACGACGTCGAGGATGGACTCCAGGATCTCCACTCCTTCGGTGTAATGTCCTCGTGCCCAGTTATTCGCAGCACTGTTTTGTCCGTAGACAAAGTTGTCGGGTCGGTAGAGGCAGCCGAAGGGTCCTGAGCGCACGGCGTCCATGGTGGCTGGCTTGAGGTCCACGAGGATGGTGCGGGGTACGTACTTGCCGCCGGACGCCTCATTGTAGTACACGTTGATGCGTTCTAGTTGGAGAACGGAGTCACCGTGGTAGCACCCGCACGGGTCGATCCCGTGCTCATCCGAGATCACCTCCCAGAACTGTGGACAGTTATTAATTATTAGTGAGTACTTGTGCATACGATGGATGACCAAGAGAAGAGAAAAAGCCTGACGTAGCTTAACAGCAGGGGCTGCACATTGCTGTCTAGAGGGTTTAAATGACGATAGTACAAAGAAACACTTTACTGACCTTTCCGCCAATCTGGTTCCCGCACGCACCAACCTGAATGTTGATTATTTCTCTCATCTTGTTAATTTATCGTACAGTAAACGAGTATAAATATTTTTTACTTGTTAATTTTCGTAAAAATATATCCAAAGTTGTTCTCGATATTGAAGCTTAACATTAGCTTAAAAACTAATAAAAAAGTACAAAAAATCAATACGTAACAATTACACCATGTGCATTTCTTACGTTGGATTTCAGAAAAGTGAATTGTCAAATGAATGCTCGACGTCCCAAGAATTTTGAAAAGAATTCTAGAATATCTTTATACTTTTGTAGAAAGATTTTTCAACCAGTCTTAGAAGGGATTATTTTTTTATCTTGATTAGGAAAACAAATTTGTGTAATTTTGCCGGAAAAGCCTTACTATTATTTATAAAAGATCTGCTTACCGAAATAAACAAACAGCTGTAGTTACGTAGTTATCTTAAAATAACTCCTACCGAGTCGTCATCTATCAGAGCTTTCCCGAACTAAAATGACACGCTAAAATGTAATTTTCCTAAATATCCTATCCGCGAAAAGACTTCGTTCGTTACGTACGAACCACAAAGTTCCACGATTCCCCGCTAGGTGTCGCTGTACACCTTTCAGGGTTGTTTTGTTTTCAGCGGCGGCGTACTGTCACTATTGTCATGGCGCTCGCGTGAAATGTCACCGAGGTAGCGAATCGTTTATACAATGTAACTTATTAGCTTATCCTGTATGATGTAGTTGTGTTTAATGAGTGCCGTGTGTGTGGTGTGCGAACGCCCGTGGAGTGATGTCAGTGGCCGGTGGGAATGCGACCGCCGAAGAGAGAAAACCAGGTTATTGTGAGGACAGCACGGATAGCGACAATGACACGGAGAGGAAGAGACTCCTTCGGAGGATATCAACAAGCAAGTGCGTCGGGAGACTCGTGAGTAGAATCCTAATGAGGGAATAGTAAAGGATCTGTTGTGGTAAGCTTGGGCGTGCCAACTGTCAGAGCGCGCGGGGCCAGGGGGAGGGGGGGCGAGCTCCATGTGCCCGGACACAATTTTCGAAGATCAATTTTTCAAGTTATAATGTTTGTTTAGCGTCGGTATTAAATTTTGTGTGCTCAAGTAATGAGATGTGGAGTTTGACCTATTTGGGGAGGCAAAGAGTGGCGTAGAGGGTGTTGTACGGTGACAATGATTCCACCAGGATAAAGTTGATCCTTCATATTTATTGATCTTACTCCGACAGGTGGTTCAACGTCCTGAGCGGTGCTAGAACAATGCAATTGTTGTTAAATACAAAACATGGAATGTAAAAGCTCCAGTGTATTAAATACTTCGTCTAAAGATCATAATCAGTTTGAGTAGGCATTCTATTTTTGTTTGTCCGCCTTAGTTTTCGACATGTTGATAAATGACTTGGGGCAATAAGAGCGCCATGGATTTTGGCGGTAAAATATTATTCATTTAGGAAGACTGATGGTTATTGAGAGTTTCTTGAGTAAAAGCTTTTCTTTTATAGATTTGAGTAGGTTGTATTTAACTCATTGTATTTAGATTTTATACAAAAATGATTTAAAGCAATATGAGTGTAATTCGTAAGGAATATTCGCAAAAAAAGTTTTTTTATTAGCAGCCTGATAAGTTAACAAATTGGCGGGAACCCTATTCGATGTTATCGACCCGCGTCTGTTGCCAATATTTGCATAAAAACGCGGTTTTCCCTAACTAACTACTTTTCTACTAATGGATTGCGTTTTTCGTACCAATTTATGTGGGCAAAGGGTCGATTTATCACGAATCTATTACAATGAATTAATTTTCTGAGTACTTAGACAAACTCACGCCTTTTACCCTATTAGGGGTAGGCAGTAACTTAGAACGGCATCTGTTACGGTCCTTACTTACTATATGCTTCATCCAAGTCCACACTTCTGGTTGGTTATACATATGTGCACTGTTTACGTACTTCTGTTTCAGTATAAAGCCTGCACCTTTAGCTTAATCTTTTTTTTTTTAATAATTCGCCTTGCCCATCGCGTTTTCCTTTTGTAGAAAAAAATTTTTAATAGATTCAAAATCATCACATTCGTCAACAGAAATAAAACCTTCCCGGATCACATAAATTCTAGTCACATTATTCAAGACGTTCCCCATATCTTGGGGTTTTCAAACCCGTATCATATCAATTCACCGACTATTCAAACTGTCTTATCATTCGTAGCCTGTCAGACTTGTCTCTCAAACGCCAACATCATAGACACCCTACGTTATGCCGCGTCCGACCAAGGAAGTCCGGTGGCTGTCAATCTTTTGACTGTTCCAGTTTCGTATGTTTGCGCCTCCTATGTGGTACCTATAGGTAGGTAGGTTTGTTGGGTTCGATCCCTTTTTGTGAAGAGGATCTATATGGAAAGGTATATAGCTGGTAAGCCACAGTATTTGGGTTATGGGTAATTAGTACCGGTCAGTTTTGTTTTGGGAAATGGGAGTTAAAAGTGGAATGTGTATAATAAATAGATACCTTTCTGCTCAAAACTTTCGGAAATGGGTGTGATGTTATAGTATGCGGTATTATTTTCTCTCATTATGGGTAGTTCTAAAGATAGGCCGTTCTTTAACATGTTCAGAGGCACATGCAGTAGGTTTGATGCAACGAGTGTGTGTAGGTGTGAAATTGCTCGATGCATACCTATTTTAAATGTAAATTTAATTGACTGATTAATTGATTGATTGTTTTTGATTGATTGTTTGGTTTGATTGATTTTTTTTATTATTTTTTTAATTATAAAACGTCTATTATGTCATAACATAATTAAACACAATCACCCGTGAGATTCGTGTGAAATAGTCATTAATAACTCTACACAACGCAATGCACAAATTAACCCTTGACCAAAAAAAATCGGTCAATCTCATCGCTAGTAGCCCAACTGTCGGACATAGGCATCTCCTATCGCTAGCCGTTCAAAACCAAGTCATTAACTCAAATAAGTCTTAATATCAGACGTCAACTGTACAAGACAGACCTCCAAAAGCCCGCCCTTCGCCCTTCGGAAGAAGAAGTGGCGGGACAGACTCCCCAGCATCCTGCGAAGCCATCCACTTTTCCATTTAACTTGATTCTATGATGCCTGTAATATCTATCATCGTCTGCCTAACTTTTTCTCAACTATGTTGGGGTCAGCTTCCAGTCTAACCGGATGCAGCTGAATACCAGTATTTTATATGGAGCAACTGCCTATCTGACCACCACAACCCAGTTAGTACTTAGTAATAAGATATCCCTTGGTAAAATTGTTAGAATTTCGGGCTACTCAAAACTTGTGACGACTGTCAAAGATCTTAAAATGGCAGTCGTGACCAACGGTTTAACGTGCTTTCCGAGGCACGGAGGAAACTCGGTATGAAATGGGTTACCTGAAGATCGACCCGAGCGGCTGTTATTATTTAGCCACGAGCTCCTCTAATAATATCCACTCCATAGATAAACACTTTCATCAAATCCAATTACAGCATCATAATCCACATCCAATCAATGAATAAAAACTAATACATTCATATCGCAGATTCCAATTACAATGAAAAAAATAAACTATCCATCTTCAATCAGAAGCAAGGACATTGCAATGTGATCTACATTGGAGTTCCGGCCTTATTTCTTGCGTGATAGAGTGTGTAGTGAAATAACGGGTCTGTGATGGGGGGAAACTCGAGAGGCGTATTTCCGTAGTATGCGTTTCATCCGGAGCAATCAAATTATACCTGAGATACGGACTGCGCTCGACTGTATATTTTCGCTATGCAATTTGATTGATTGCAATTCTATATTTAGTTCGGTTTGTAGAAACAGTTTCATAGTTATATTAAGTACTACAGAAAGACGTGGCAGAAACTAAAAGAGAAGGCCTGTCTATTCCTATACCTCACCCACCATCTCCCTTCTTCCATTGGGAGTCCAGACGAACTGCAGGTCCAGACGTACCCATACCTTGTCGATGTTTCACATATTCGCACGAAATCGCACGAAGCGCTTTGCTACATCATTTATTATGCGCACAGCCAAGGAGTGAAATTCCCTGCCTGCGTCGGTGTTCCCAAGTTCATATGACCCCAATCTATTTAAGTCGCGAGTTAATAGGCTTCTTTTGGGTTCGCTCGTTCCATCGTCAACTTCATCTCTATCCTCCGGACTAGATTGAGGTCAAGAGTAAGCCGATTCAGAATTTAAAAAAAAAAACTACTGAAATAATGTTTTGTGCCTAGCCTAACTTGGTGTCCGAGTTCTTATGCAGCCCATGGGCCTCTGATTTGGCTTTACATGCCGTCGAGAAATATCTCTCCGGCATGCTGGTTTCCTTACGATGTTTACCTTCAACGAAGCAAGTGACTAGGCTGTATCTGCTCACAAGAAATGATGATGATGATGAATCACTAAAAAATATTACACTATTCGATACACAATTATAGGTACATAAAATCATCTTTTACTTACTTAACAATTCAGGAGATCAATGACCGTTCGGTAGTACACACATACTTCGCGTATAGCTAGTTATATCACCCGTCGTGGGCCGCCGTGTAGCCCTGTTTACTCACTGGCACTCGTCCAAAACTCCAAGATGTAGTGCGTAGTGACACTAATTGATTTACTATATCGTTTCTGTTCATCTGAACAAGGTTTTTATATTTTGGAATTAAATAAAAATGAGTTCACGGTGTCGTTGGACTTTAATTTTAGGTTCGAACACCTACATACACGTATTCTCTTTTTTTATTTATTCATGGAAAGAAGTTTTCATATCGATCTATGCCCCTTTTTTTTTATCGTGGTTAAATCATCAAATGAGTCCTCCCACCCAGGGCAGAGCGGGAGGGACTGTCAGACTTGTACTGACTAAAATCAATAGCCCTTTATGTTCCAGGGTCGCGGTAATTCTATAAGTCCCGCGACCCCGGCAGGCTTTGGCCCTTTAGAGGGGGCTCCGTCATTATGCTGACACTCTTTGAGGCGCGCGTGGAACACAACGCGCCGTCGACCCGGGCATGGTCCATGATCGGACAGCGAGTCGCCCATTACTCGCCGCCCGCATGCCCGCGCCTACGGTGGCCGGAGATCGTCTGCCGACGTCCGGCGCGGGTGTCTACCACTGCGGCTGGGGTGGAGGGAGGACGCTGTCCTCTCACTAACGCGGCCCGCCTCCTCCTCGATCTATGCCCCTTTGATCCTGTAAAGTCACAGCCGTATTTGAATCGGATTTTGTTAACATTGTCAAGGTTTTAATTTTTTTTCACGAAACCCTAATATTTTTTCTAAAATAAAGTAGCCTCAGTTATTCCTTAGTTAGTTCCGTCAAAATTGGTCCAGCCGTTTCGGAGATTAGCCCGAACAAACAGACAGACAGTCAGACAGAAAAAAAAGAAAAAATAATGATGTTATAAGTACCGTATGTATAATAATAGTATATACTTCATTTGCTTTCAGTACAAAGGTTTTATTTCGAAACTAGCTTCTGCCAGCGGCTTCGCCCGCGTGGATGTCGAAAAATATCCCACCCGAACAAACATAGTTACTTACCTTCATCCGCTGAGACACGTATAAATTAATTTTTAATTGTCAGCCTAAACACAAAATTTGAATATCTTAACTTCAAAACTGACGGACTTTCATATAAACTTCCATCCCCTATTTTACCCCTAGACAAATATAATCAGAAAGCTTCGAACTGCTAAGCTATCGGGGGTTACACGTGATATTGTGAGTCAACCATAAAAGATAGACATATGCTGTTGTGGGATATTTTTTATATAATTTTAAGGGGAACATTTCCGTCGTACATGATTTCTTTGTAGCTTTAACCATTAAGGTTGCACACGCGACGGAAGCTTAAAAAATGGAGTAACTTCTTCCGTTTTCCCAACATTTCCCTTCACTGCTCTGCTCCTATTGATTGTAGCGTGATGAAAAGTATACTATAACCAACTCAGGAGTATGAAAAATAATTGTACCAAGTTTCGTTAAAATCCGTCGAGTAGTTTTTGTTTCTATAACGGTTATACAGACAGACAGACAGACAGACAGACAGGCAGACAGACAGACAGACAAAAATTTTACTGATTGCATTTTTGGCATCAGTATCGATCCCTAATCACCCCCTGATAGTTATTTTGGAAATATATTTCATGTACAGAATTGACCTCTCTACAGATTTATTATAAGTATATATATAGATAGATTACAAACAGACACTTCAATTTTATTTATTTGTGTAGATAAAGCATTATACCTACAGTTTCATACAACAACAACACAACACACACAACAACACAACACACACAACAACTGTGGTGTCAATTTGACTCTCTTTTTGACACCTTTCACGAAACCACGATGTTTATAGAGCATATCGGTGTTATTGAAACCACACTTCAACGTATTCCTGGAAACTATATCTAATATTATTAATTAAAATGCTACCAATGGCAATTTATAATAAAGAATGTCCGCAATTCCTAAAAATAAAAAAGTAGGTAAACAAAATAACATAGGGATCACTTGCATAGGTAGATAAAGTGGGTACATCCCGTTTGGTATTCATCTGTTTCTATTAATATATCTTTTTATAAAGATTTCAGTATAAAATTAAGTCAAAGTCAAAGTCAAAGTTTTATTTGTTAAACATAGGTGTAAAAGATGTAAGTAAATATAGCTATAGGGATCGCTATGTTTTGCCGACAACGGCGTACATATATTAAAATTATTCTTAAAACTATGCTAACTAAATATTTTCAGCCAAATTTGTTTTTAAACATAGAAAGTTATGAAAAAATAAAATAAAATGTATTATTTCTTAATAAAATAAAATTTCCTTAATTACTATCAGATCTAATCTACTTAGTTTGCATTATCGTCTAGGTATTCTTTGATAGAGTAGAATGCCTTTTGTGTTAAATACTGCAGAATTCCAAGAAAACTCTGGAATTTTCTTCATATGTCGGTAATTCCGGAAATTATCGACGGAAAACCTTTTTTAAATTCTGGGACCCCTAGTGACAACCCAACAACACTTAACTCGAGCCAGGAAACGAACCCAGGACTTCGCAGTAGCACTTATAGCCACAAGACCGACAAGACACATCCCTCTAAATTCCACATGAAATCGTATCCAAGAATGTCCTCTGTCTCTCTCTAACAAAGACCGTTTCTGGTAGGTAGGTTCCGTTGAGGGTAGATCGGAATGTCGTTATGTGACGTCGCTGACGAGCATGTAATGGAAAGCTGGAGGCTTATCTTCAGTAGATAAGGATATTGTACTTGAATGGTGTTGTTATTATATATGTAAAGCGATACCTGATACCTGCGTAGTTAATAAAGGGTGTAAATAGACCCTTAACATAAAAGAAAGACACTTGTTCTCCCCGTCTTTGCGATATTTTTTTTGTTCTAGACCATACCTGGGAACCTTCTCGTTACGGAGATATTGGGGGTCAAAGTTCCAACTTTTTCACAAGTTTTTTTTTAAATACATGGTTTTATTCTAAGATTTTTACTTTACACACCTCCACGACCCCCGTACTATTCAATCCATCCATCAGCACAATGCTTTGAGTGCTTTCCATCGAGACCTACCGTAAAACGTGATTTTTCACCCCAAAAAAAAAAGTCGATTCCCAGCAATAATTTTTGCGTAAAGTTACTTAGTTTGATGTACAGAATGCTTGGTTGACGACTGTGTGAAGGGTCTGTTTACACCCTGTATATGTAAAGCGATACCTGATACCTGCGTAGTTAATTTAATATGATAGTATGCGTACTATTATCCATTTTGTAGTAGGTAAAACTCTCTAAATAATTGAATGGGTTGTTCCCGACGTTTCTGATTACACGAGTCATATGACGAACACATGAAGTTGGCATGACGCGTAGCTTTATTTGAATGTCAATACACGAAATGATAAATTCGCCAAACAACACTATTAACAGTTTTCACTAACAATAGGTGACGCCTGAATTAATACCTAAACTAACGAGTCGAATGAGAGTGAAAATTACAACGGTAAAATAATATTTTGCTGTTCATTTTTCGTGTCGCATAGTGTTATACAACACGGGGATCTGTAATCAGTGCTACAACTTACGAAAAAATAATTGTCCTGACTAAAATGGGTATAAGTAAGTGTTATTTTTTAGTATAGATTTTTAATGTTATAACTTTACTTTAAATACCTCCATGACCTCTGACCCTGCACTATTCAATGTATCCAAATAAAATAGGTACCTAAATTCGGGTATTTTAATGTAAGTAATTTTTAAGTTTGCATGCTGAAGGAAGCAAGCGACATATGAGAAACCTTTTTATTTGTAAAACCATAATGTAACCACCATGTCTACCATATTTCATTCAAAGAAAATATCATCCATCAGCACAATGCTTTGAGTGCGTTACATTGAGTACTGCCGTAACCAGTGATTTTTCACCCGAAAAAAAATCCTTTCCAAGCTATAATTTAGCATAGAGTTACTTAGTTTCATGTACAGAATGCTTGGTTAAGGGCTTTGTGAAGGGTCCGTTTACACGTTGTAGTGAACTAAAAATAACAAAGTAGACTGTATTTGGTAATTTGAGGCTCATTTGACAGCCTCGATGGTCGAGTGGACGCAAGCACGATTGCTGAGCATGAGGTTCTGGATTTGATTTGATCGGGTAAAATGTTATTGGGTGTTTCCTTCAAGAATTTCTCAGTAGCACCCACGGAGTTTGGATTTGTGCCTGGTTGATGGCAATAGGCTCTCCCCCTATTATATGGGACTTAAACATAACTGGCGAAACGTGGGTGTACTGTTAGGTACACCTCTGCCTGACCTGTTGTTCTGTTATGTATAACATTTTAAACGTCATAGATGGTCGCGGGACTTATAGAATTACCGTGACCCTGGAACATTAAGGACTATTGAAGGACACCGTGGATTTTAGTCAGTACAAGTCTGACAGTCCCTCCCGCTCTGCCCTGGGTGGGAGGACTCATTTGATGATTTTACCACGAAAAAAAAAAAATGGTTTTGGTCGACACCATACAAATAATTAAAAACTATTCCGTACTGTTTAAAGTTACCAGTAAAAGCTTTCTCCTAAAAACTCTTAAAAATGGTAAAAATGTGGAGTACCTATTCAAACAAAAGAAATGGTTTTAATCGTCGCAGCGTGCCTCGGTGGCTGTAATTAAACATTTTGCGGTCGTGGCGCCTTCCAGCGGGATATTAGCGCAGCTCCTCGTATGTGATGTGAATAATTTCATACCTTTGTATGATGGTTTTACTGACGATTTTTGTTTGTTTGTTTTTGAGAAAGGAAATATCTACTGGTTTTAGAGCCGGTTAAAATAAAATAAATAAATAAATAAAGCTTTTATTTGATTCCTTACATTTCATTTTCATGCATAATCATGACAGACATTAATTAATTATATATTCAGCAATCCTAATAAACAAGCAATTTATAATGCTGACAATCGCACAAAAATATTTTCCAAATTCATTCTTAGTTCATTGCATTACTATCAAAATAACATAACATTACACATATTATACATAACATTAATTAATTAAATTTATTATTATTCATTTATTATTATATTAATTTTATTATATTCAGGGCCGGTTACAATATGCTAATTTGGTGTGAGTTGGTTAAACCTCATTTTTTTAAAGTAGCCATAGATAAGACCGGGGTTATTGAACCGTGCGATAAGCTGTTGTAGTGTCGTAAATAAAAACTATGAAAATCGGATCAAAAGACGAAGCACATTATAGTCTTCTGAAGAAATAGTTTCCTTTCAATGCAGCCCGCGAACGGCTTTTATAAATTGATGCGCTGTTTTGCGATGACCGTTGATTATAATGCAATTTGCCGTAATTTTGACAAAATAATGACTAAAGTACAACTATTTAAAAATCAATGTAGCCTTCGAAATTATTTTTATTTGCTCGAAATCGTCATTTATTTACAAAATAGTATGACTTTCACTTTTTCTATTACAATTTCACGGGCTGCTTGGACAGATCCCTCTTTTTTATTATATTTTCTAGCTTGGTCTGTCACACTCGTGGGTAAAAGCCTCCCTCCACTCCCTCTTAACGGGCAGAAATTTTCAGCTTTAAAAACACTGCATCCACTACATTTCCTTCACCATTCTATTTGATTTTCTATCTTATTGCATCCCAATTAGGTGCACAAATAACAAAGCAGATCTAGCCACCGCAACACGCTGACAACATACCTGATTAGGGACACAAGAGATCTATCCCCAGCTTCATGCCGACGTTAAGCCGCTCCTAACAACCACCAGGTTGCTTCGTGGTGCCCATTACCGGATAGTGGATACTCTCCTAGTAACAAGTGCATTTGGTGAAACGAACATCGTACTGTGGAATGTTCTGGAGTAGCTCGGTGGCGAACAAAATGGCGTAGGTAAAGGCAGGTAGCTAGATGCATATTAGGTACGATCTTTTTATTTTACGCGATTAAAAAGAGAATGGTATTATTGTATTTTATATATATGATAAGTCTCCTCCTTTTAGAGAGTTTAATTAATCAATTAATTAGCCCGAATAACGACCACGGTAATGACACGCAGGTTACTTAGGAACGATACTAGTTACTTCTCAAACTGCCAGGTAGATGTCGCGTTTACAAAGCTTACTGTAAAATTAAAGTTCTTTGTCATAGAGGGAGCAATTTCAGTGGTATTCCGTATAATGAGTTATTCCAAAAACAGTCTCAATGCGAAACTCTGTTTGAGTTCTCGAGTTTGTACCCAAACCTACGTGTGCACTGACAGGTGCCTTGCTTGCCTGCGACTATAGACCGACCGCTTTAATGAGTCCTCCGCCTTGCCCCATCAAAGGCACATTAAGCGTCCACAAAGTCCTAACAATATCCCACAGGTTATTTGCTTTAAAATAACCATAATCCAGTAGGTATTACGATACTAATTGAACCAATACGTGATCAACCTTCAGAATATTGCATTTAAATTTAAACCTTCGTGAGGACTCATTAAAGCGGTCGGTCTATAGAGCCTAGCGAAGTGAAACAAATGTTTTATAATTTTCGCATCTGCCTCACTGTGCCTTTGCCGCCTTCGCTAGCAAGTAACCAGATGTTCTTCTTTATCGTGTGGTTAGTGCCTAACCTGGTGTCTTATGCCGCCCGAGGGCCTCTGATTTTACTTTACATGCCGTCGAGAATTATCTCTCGGGTATGCTGGTTTTCTCACGATGTTTTTCCTTCACCGAAGCAAGTGATAATTATACAATACGCACATGAATCCGGAAAATCAGAAGAGCGTGCCTTGGGTTCGAACTCGAGACCTATGACTTGACAGTCCGATGGTCACACCTCAAGGCTATCACTGCTATGTAACCAGATATTAAATCACTAGGCTCTAGGCCAGGGTTGTCCAACATAATTTTATGGAGGGCCAAGTTTAGTATTTTTGTAACTGTAGCGGGCCAAACGAAATGCAAAGTGACCTCTATATTTAAATAAAGCCGGACTAGACTGCGATGATGCGGTCTGCATTCGCGGGTAGGTGAGGTTTGTTGTACCCGCCCCGGTAGCTTAAAAATGGTGTAAATAGACTCCGAAAGGCACTTGTTCTTTCCGTCTTTGCGATCATTTTTTTGTTCTAGACCATACCTGGGAACCTTCTAGTTACGGAGATATTGGGGGTCAAAGTTCCAACTTTTTCACAAATTTTATTTTTTAAAGCATGTTTTTAATGTAATATTTTTACTTTATACACATCCACGACCCCCGTACTATTCAATCCATTCACCAGCACAATGCTTTGAGTGCTTTCCATCGAGCCCGACCTTACAACGTGATTTTCCACCCCAAAAAAAAAGTCGATTCCCAGCAATAATTTTTGCGTAAAGTTACTTAGTTTGATGTACAGAATGCTTGGTTGACGGCTATGTGAAGGGTCTGTTTACACCCTGTACGGCGCGGGAATAACTGACTTAGGGATATTTTTTCAACAATGTTAGCTCAATATTTATTGATGTCATATAAAGTTTTAAATAGCTCGCGGGCCGGATGAAAGACCTATGCGGGCCGCAAGGTGGCCCGCATAGTATGTTAAACGGGCCTGCTCTAGGCGCTAAGCAAGGTATTTGTCAGTGCTAACGTAGCCCAAAGACGTGACACTCAATAGCCGGATTTGCTTTCATTCGCCCAATGCGGTTGTTTACAAAAATACTCGTAGTTAAGGTAAAACTTGGATGAAGAGAGGGAATAAAATGAAATAAAAACAAAAACCAGTTTTGTTCGTCATTTATTAATCAAAAAATTCTAAGCTTTGAACTTCATTAATTACACTAGAATTTAAATTATAACTCGAGCGAAACGGTATTTGTTCCGTCCCGTAGTTGAATTTAAAACGTGACGTGTTTTGAATGAGAAAAAAGTAAAGAAAATACTGGTTTTGTCACCGTTCTACAAATGGAGACTGTATACAAATTGTTCTATGTTTTTTGTGCACAACAAACGAACGATTCAACAAAGTAAACATTATAGTTTTGTCCAGTATGACATTAAATGTAAAAAATCCTAAAAAGGACTCGAACCGAGATGGTCATTGTGTTGATCAGACTACACATAACATAACATCACGCCTGTAACCACCGAAGGGTTAGGCAGAGGTGTATCTAATAGTACACCCACATTTCACCAGTTATGTTCTAAGTCGATAATAAGGGGCGAGCCTATTGCCATTTACCGGGCACAAATCCAGACTCCAGGGCCACTACTGAGGAATTCCTGGAAAAACCCAATATCACTTTGTCCGACCTGTGAATTGAACCCTGGACCTCATGCTCAGCAGCGCTTTCGACCAGTACACCAACGAGGCAGTCAGTGATCAGACTACTGTTTGCTTAAAATGTGTTAAAAAAAACAGACCATTAGCCCAGGGTTTCTTCGTGAAAGTTTTGAACCTGCTTAATGATTTATAGATAACTCTACGCAGTCAAAATATTTACCTACATACAAGTAAGCGAATTTAAAAAGTAGGGAAACTATTTTAATTAGAAATATCGACAGTTTTAGCTATCCGATACCGTTAATCGGATCGACGAGTAGAAAATACTGGTCCCTTAATTAACAGCGGATTGAGGAATCACAGACGGCTCAAAAAGTCAGCGTAAGGGCACAGATTTGGCTTAATACAAAGCTAACTTCGTTTGCGGGACGTGACAGGGAAAGAACCTCACGTCCCAGAAGCCGCGGGGGACGCCCCGAGCCCCGAGCGTCGTGGGCCACGTGGTGGCTCCCAGCCACCGTAGGCGCGGGCCTGCGGACGGTGAGTAATCTAGCTCGCCGTCAGGCCTTCTAATGACGAGATACCGCGGCCCTGGAACACAAAGGGCAAAGAAGGAACATGGATGGGTTTTAGTCAGTACAAGTCTGACACTCCCTTCCGCGCCGAGGGGTCATTTGATGATTTCCCATCCTAAACAAAAAGGCATAGATTTGGCTTAACACAAAGTTAACTTCAAAGATACCTAAGTTTATCTTGTATGTGATTTGATTCTCTAAACCCCTGATTTCATGACAAATTGATTACTTTATTCCACTTTGTTGTATTTCTCCACTTTGCGTAAAAGCTTTTCGCCTCCGTCAAAATTGCTTCAAAATAAATTATAGGCGTCGTAAATGTTTCAGTTTACAAACGTTGTTGCTTTCAATGTCATCAAAGTAGGTAATGCTCAGAGACGATTCTGTCGTCAAGACTTTGTTGAACTAATTATGGATTTTTATCCTTTGTGTTAAGATTAAAAATGGGGTGACGCTGACCTTGGCGACGATGTCTTTCTTAAATTGGGAACGTGAGTTTTATTCGTTTGGGTTACTAAAGGATTGTGAGATATTATGCTTATTATGTAGGAGCGCTGACACAGCATTTTGTATTCGTCGTATGCGCAGCGCTCGGCGACATTAGTTCGCTCGTAACCTCCAATAGCTTTCAACCTAAATAACTACTCCATTGTAATATTTGTAACACGTTCCGCTAGTAAAGAAATATCCAAGGTCCGTCGCATTTCATTTCTCTCCGGTACACACACACCTTAAGACAAATATATATATACACGCACACAAAAATTATAAATATATAAAAATACAAAACTACCAATTTTCCTTTCACTTCGATGGAGTCGTTAGCTCTGGATACGATGACCAATGTAATCAATGCATCGGATGCCCCAATTCGACGTCGTCGTGTTATCTCTATCGATTCGGTTTTCAAAATTCATGTATAAGTAAACTAACCAGATAAGAAGAATATATTTTTAATTGATCATTGGTTTGTGATTTTATTACTGGATGATCTATTAATTATATATATTCATTTTAAATGATACATTATATATTCATTTTAAATGAATAGTTGATGTGTTGAGCAATATCTGAATATTCCCTACCCTCTATTATAAGCTACTAGCGACCCGCCCCAGCTTCCCACGGCTTCATCTTTCAAGCTGAAACCAACTATACACATTCACAAAATTTCATTGAAAACGGTTGTGTGGTTTCGGAGATTAGCGTATATTATGAACATACGAAAATTGTTCATAGTAGTTTAATTCGGTGAAGCTCGGTAACTGTCCCATGGGATCATATTACCGGGATAAAACGTATCCTATATATTAATTCAGGTTATAAACTATCTATATAAAATCGCATGATGACACTGTTTCGTTATGCATGTACCTGGTCTATTTGCACGCTTATACCTATTAAGCAAAACATGTTTGTTCACATTATTAACATTACCATCTTTTATACCATGTTTTATACCATGTTTTTAGCAAATAAACGATTTATTATTATTATTATTTATTATTATGTGCCAAATTTCATCCAAATCCGTTCAGTAGTTTTCGCGTGAAAGAGTAACAAACATCCATCCATCCTCATTTTCGCATTAGTAAGATTTCTAGGAAATATGTTTTACCAAAAGACATCATTTCATGAGTGAGGTTTCAAGCGGATTTTGTGGGTTCATAAATGCATTCACGGAACTGACAATTTTTCCAATTACTTCACTGAAATTGCACTGTGAACTTACCAACGCTTTAAATTTTAATGGCCCATGAAACCGCAAAGATATTTAAAGATATTTTCAGCTCTGCGGCCTGCGGTTATAATTCACTTTCCTTTTATTATAATAAAGGGCACATTAATTTGTGAAAATAATTTTGTTTTGGGTATGACATCGTTTAGCAGGTAATTTTTCATGATAATTAGGTAGGTACGGTTATTTCTGGTTTTTTGTCAAACCAGAAATAACCTATACACCTATACACTACCTATACACAGTGTAAGGGTATACAAATATGTTACCGGCCAAACCCGATTTCAGGGCAAACTAGTTTATCCTAGGCCAAACCGGTTAAGCGTGTCAGGATACACTATCCCAAACAAAACAATACACTGCGCCCAACTTAGTTGTAGCGTCAACGTGGTAAACTCGTTTGGCCTGGAATCGAGTTTGGTCGGTAAAACATACAAATTTACGTTACTTCGTGTAGATATGTTTTGTGGGGTCTTTAACATATTTGAAAGGTTTATGGTTATGCTTACACGTATCATACAAATTTTGACTTGAGTAGATCTCTTTTGATATTGACTTTGGCTGAAATGGGGTTAAGATTAGATTGTAGATAGGGTGACTATGGAGTTTCTTGCCCATTCTTCTCCATACGAACCTACCTACATTTGTGATTGGCCTACTAGAATCACAAATAATGGCTTAATTATGTTAGCTTATGCCCGCGGCTTTGCCCGCGTGGAGTTCGGGAATTACCCACGGGAACGTACTTATGGGACATTGTCTATGTGCTATTCCAGACTATAGTCTCTGTGCCTATTTTCATCCAGATTCGTTCAGCGGTTTTGGCGTGATTGTGTAACATCCGTCCAAACTTTCGCATTTATAATCGTAGTAAGATATATACATAGTAAGAGGAATGACTTTGTTTTTTAATGTCTTTAATAACGGGAGATAGCCTTCATCAATTTCCCTCTTTTCAACGACAGGCGAATGAAATTGACGGTAGGATTGTGAAAGAAGCCTTCAACATCAGAACCTTACCCTTCTAATCAAGACGTGACAACAATATTCAGTCCCCATCGCTTCACCAGCTTCGCATTTTAATATCTCACGTCCCAAACAGCGTCCGCCATTTTATTTTTATTTCCGCATGTCTTCGTAATTATCCGCACGGTTTCGTTCACGTGCCGTCGACGTCTGGAACTGTCGACGATGAAGATGTTCTATTTTTAAAACGAATAAAAGAAGTATTGGGGTTGAAAAGCTAAGGGTGCGGCCACACAGTTATGTTTGGTGAGTAGTGTAGTTGGAATCGTGCTGTGTGCTGGATTAGATACTACAGAAATGATGATCACATTTTCTCTACGTTTCTTCTGGTGCCTCGTTGGTCTAGTTGTCGCAAACGCTACTGATGAGCATTAGGTCCTGCATTCGATTCCCAGGTCGCGAAAATTCTTATTGGGTTTATCCATCAGAAATCTCTCAGTAGCACCCACGGAGTCTGGATTCGTGTCCGCTGATTGCAATAATCTCACCCTCTATTACATGGAACGTAAACAAAACTGGCGAAATGTGGGTGTACTACTAGCGGTCACCCATCTACCGGGGTGGCCTCGAATCGTAGCTAAGCCAGATGGATCAGGCTAAACGTGCTTCCTAATGATGTCATATACAAGGTGTAAACAAACTCTCCACGAAGCCATCGACCAAGCATTCTGTACATCAGTTTGATGTACCTATGTGTAGTAACCTGAGGTAGTAACTCTCCGCAAAAATTATGCCTGGACTTTTTTTTGGGGCGAAAAATCACGTTTTACGGTAGGTCTCAATGTAACGCTCTTAAAACATTGTGACGCTGATGGATGCATTGAATAGTTCAGGAGCCACATAGATATTTAAGTAAAGTAACATTAAAAAGTATAAAAATACGTGTGAAAAAGTTGTAACTTTGCACTTCTATATCTCCGTAACTAGAAGATTCCCAGAACAAAAAAATATAGCAATGATGAGTGACGGAGAGAACAAAATGCCTTTCGGCTTCGTTAATGGTGTATTTACCCCCTTTTGAAAATTTGTTTCTTTTTTGTCTGCAGCCCGTGGTCAAGGAGGGTTACCTGATGAAGCAGACGCGCAGCTTCCAGCGATGGCAGCGCCGGTACTTCAGGCTGCGCGGACGAACCCTCTATTATGCCAAAGAGAAAGACGTGAGTAGTACAGCTATAAGTTTGATTTATTTAGTCATTTTAATGGGCCTGACGAAAGATGTGTCACTTATTATTTGGAACAAGCTGTGTACCTTTATTTTTACTCTTGATGCTAATGAGATTAAAAAATGCATATAGTTAACGTTAAAGAATATGAAAAAGTCTTGTTAAAATAAAGATAGAATTTATTTGAAGCGGTTCCCCTACAATATTCAAGAATCTATAACTCGAAAACTATCTTTTTTTATGACGTCACTGTTTGGACTACCCTGTAAAGATTTTTTGAGCCAGGAACTTTCACAGGCGTAGCCGTACACAGAAGAACCCATCAAAGTATCATCATAATTGGATCAATGGTTTAAGAACCCATAGAGGACAAACCTTCATTTTTATTTATATCGATTAATACGTTGTGTACGGAGAATCCTTCGGGAATCTGAATGATGTTTTGATAACAGCTGAACTTAATCATAAGTAGTTATATATTCGACGTTTGAGACGATGATGTACGAGCATAGCTCGGTCGATGACGGATTAGTAAGCGCCGCCGGGGCGGGTCGCCAATTTAGTCTAAACAATAGCCAAAGGCTTTACTTGACTTGCATATTATTTTGATGCGTCGATGATAAACAATCCAAAAGAGAGTGTGAGAAGACGCCAACCGTCTCTTGATCTATGTTGCGATTATAAAACTTGCCAGTTACTTGGCCAAAAATAGCTTTCAGAAAGAAAGAAGAATAATGTTTTTGATGTACAACAAAAGTTATAATTTTCTTTTTAAATCACCAATTTCCTCATTATGGTACAACCACAGATATAGATGTACCTAGATAACGCAAGTATCACGGTCCCTATGAAATCCTAGCGTGCCATGTTTTGACTACCTACTATGACGTCATAAGCACTATTTAGTTACTCTACAGGGTGTACCTTTCACATAGCCGTTAAAATTATTTCTGGGAATCGACTTTTTTTTTTGGGGTGAAAAATCTGTTTTACGGTAGGGCTCGATGGAAAGCACTCAAAGCATTGTGCTGATGGATGGATTGCATAGTACGGGGGTCTTGGAGGTGTGTTAAGTAAAAATCTGACATTAATAATAAAATAATAAATAGTTTATTTCAGGTATCAACCCATAATTATAACTAATTACATAAAATACATTAAAATAATATCACATTGCAATACATTTTTAAAATAAAAATTAAAATATTTAAATCAAAATTTCTATAATTAAAATACAACAAAATTAGAATCAGAATTAAAATCATGTATTTAAAAAAAACTTGTGATAAAGTTGAAACTTTGACCCCAAATATCTCCGTGACTAGAAGGTTCCCAGGTGTAGTCTAGAACAAAAAAATTATCGCGAAGATGGGGAGAACAAGTGCCTTTCGGTTATGTTAAGGGTCTATTTAAACCCTTTATAAACAAGTTATTATGCGAAACAGACTAACGTTTTTTTTCTTTAAATGTCTAGAATTCAGTTCTTGAGTTGTAACGTTGTTTTTTTTAAACAAGTTACCTTGCTGCGACAGTAGCTACGTTAAGTATAAAATGCTTAAGCCGGGCACGCGAAGTAGGAGCTCTTGCGTTATCTAGGTATATCTGTATCTGTGGATACAATACTTAAGTCTGATTACCATAATATGATGGATTCTTCTTCACACACTCGTGAACGTTATATTTGGTACGGGGAGCAACAAAAAATTGTAATGGAAAGTTTTCAAGATGGCCGACATTGTAACGTGATTGACGTAAATGGGGCATCCCCGGTACTGAGCACCCTGAGGGGAGTGTTGTACATGTTCTTATGTTATATGAGGTTAAATAATTATGTTATTAAGATATAAACACATGTCATATTTCGAAAGTTGGAGTTCCTGTACGCATAACATAACATCACGCCTGTAATCCCTGAAGGGTTAGGCAGACGTGTACCCAGTAGTACACCCACATTTCGTCAGTTATATTTAAGTCCCTTTGAATAGGGGGTGAGCCCATTGCCATCAACCGGGCACAAATGAAGTCTCAATGGCTGCTACTGAGAAATTCCTGATGGAAAAACCCAATAACATTTTGCCCGACCCGGGAATCGAACCCAGGTCCACCAATTCATTTATTTTGCATTTCATATTGTAAAAAAGATGAAGAACTCCATGGCTGCTACTGAGAACTTTCTGTCGGAAAAATCTCACCTCAACCCAATCTAGAAATTTCAAATACATGAGATTTAAAACATAACTAGCGATGTGGGTATAACTATTAGGTACACCTCTGCCTAACCCTTCGGGGATTACAGGCGTGATGTTATGTACTAAAACTAAAACACGACGAACAACACTTAAGGCCCATCAGACCGTGAACCAACCCACCTTGCAGTGACAAACAGATCTTTATCTTCACCTCATTGACTGCACAAGAACATACATTCAGACGATACACGAGCACGAGCAATTTTTCTACATCTATTAAAAATAAGTTGACGACAAGCCGCCGAGTTGTCGACATAGCTCACAGAATAAGTAAGCTGAAGTGGCAATGGGCCGGTCATATTAGCCGTAGAACCGATGACCGTTGGGGTAGACGTGTTCTTGAGTGGAGACCGCGAATCGGCAAACGTAAGGTGGGACGCCCTCAGGCTCGGTGGAGTGACGATCTTCGCAGGGTGGCTGGTAGCAACTGGATGAGAGTCGCTGAAAATCGAGTTGAATGGCGTGCGATTGAGGAGGCCTATGTCCAGCAGTGGACTGCTATAGGCTGATGATGATGATGATGATTAAAAATAAGAGAACGTTTCTATCGTTTTCTTTGGTACTTTTTATTCAATTGTTTTGAATGCAAGTGGGAACGGCGTTCTAGCGATTATATTCGTATTGCTGACTACGGAGTATTAAGTATACTGCGAGCGTTTACGACTGAATTGCGCTAGCATTTCATACAAACTTTCTAGTCCTTTTTTTTTCGAAATGACTGAACCGATTTTAATGAAACTGTTAAGTTATCAGAGAACATTTTCGAAAAATTGTGTTACAGCAAAATTAGACCGATTTTGTTTTCTATATAAACAGAAAGAAGAAGGAGCACGGTTCATACAAAATTAACCCACGTCCTACAGCAACGAGAAGTATCTCAAAAAATTGATAAAAATATGTATAAAAAGATAGCATACTTCCAAACTCCATCCTTACAGTCTAACATTAAAAAAAAATGCTAAGAAAATTAGTTCAGGGGCAGTAATTTCTATAATGAATGTACTACAATATTGAGAATTACTTGGCTATCTTGACTTGACTTCAATTATTGAGTTCCATCATCGAGCACCAGAGGTTTTTTTCACTTATTCGACCACCGAACATCGATATAGTGAGAATTATAACTTGATTGTTTGTTCATTAGCATTGTTAAATAGAATAGAGTAGCCTAAGATAGAGTAGGGTAGACTATGTTACAACTATAGATACTGTTTTTTTTTTTTCATGATATCAGGTATCGTTTACATTTTTAAATATTCGGATAATTTTATAGGAATCTATAAACTATATATAAAAACTAAACATAACATAACACCACGCCTGTAATCCCCGAAGGGTTAGGCAGAGATGTACCTAATAGTATACCCACATAAAAAAACATTAAAATATAAAAAGAGTAGCTCACCAGCTTCGGGAACAGGTTTAGAGCTACCGGTTGTTAGGACTCTTGAGAGAGGAACCTCCTAACAATATGTGCTGTGTCCAGAAGTTCTGCTTTTTGAATCAAGCCCTTGATCCAACTGCCAACCTAGAACCTCCTCAGATCAACCAGCAACTCAGCGGGACCGTTATGTCAACAATCGTTGCGCTACGCTCCAATCGATCTGTCACCACAATGTCAGGCTTATTGGCAACAACAGTCATGTAAGAAACGATAAGTTGATCCCCATACAGCGTGATATTACCATTATCTAGAACTGGGTAGGGCGCATATAAGATATTTTACATAACTTTTATTCAATTTCCATATCTCTTAATACACTATTTAACAATTGTGCCGGTTGGTTCATAGGTTCTGGATTATATCTCATCCAACCTCAGTAATATATGATCGTCATAATATGGGCGCATACTCCCAGTGTCCTGCGCCCATGTATGCATGAACAACAATATTCAATTATTGCATTTCTCCCTTCAAGTTCGGTGTTGTAAAGAGTATAGGTAAAGTACTCTCTTCTTCGAATGTGTCGTGATTGGATCCAGCACCTTATGAGGACATTATTTTCAAACCCTTCACGATAGATCAACAAAATAGATAATTTATTATTATTAACAACTACATAATGAAAAATATGAAAACCTACTATTATTATAACCTATAATTTTTAGAAATTATTCAGAAATTATAATTAGAATATTTGAACGCCATTGACGGTAAAACATAGCACTCATTTTATTAATATTGACGTCTGTTCTTTTGTTAACCTATGTTCTACAAATAAAATTATTAGAATATGCATTATTATTTTAAAAAATCTTAACATCTTACAATTATAAAGTAATAGGTTCCTCTTAAAAATACCTTCTACGGTCAATAGAGCATTAACACAAGTCAGGATAGTTGGCTAACACTAAACTTTAAACGAACCAAAAGAAAAAAAAACAATAACAGTATTGAAAATGGGATTACCATATCGATTATTATGAGGAATTTATCATAGTCTACCCTACTCTAACTTAGTCTACTCTATTCTATTCAACAATGCCAATGATCAAACAATCAAGTAATAATTCTCACTAGTTCGATGTTCGGTGGTCGAATAAGTGAAAAAAACCATTGTTGTTCGATGATGGATAATTGAATAATTGGAGTCAAGTCAAGATAGCCAAGTATTTCCCAAATAATAATCATGTAGTATAGTAGTACATTCATTGTCGATATTTCCCTGAACGAATTTTCATAGCAATTTTTTTATATGTTAGACTGTAAGGATGGAGTTTGGAAATATGCCATCTTTTTATATACATTTTTATCTTTTTTTTTGAGATATTTCTTGTCGCTGTAGGACGTGGGTGAATTTTGATCCTTCTTCTTTCCAATTATCTTTTTTGTAAAGACATTTCGAAAATGTTCTCTGATAACTTTTGAGCTCTATGTATCCTGCTTATGCGTTTGAAGTTTCATTAAAATCGATTCAGTCATTTCGGAAAAAACGACTTGAAAGTTTGAATGCCGCAAGTCGTAAACGCTCTTAACTAAAAAAGCTCTCAAACAATGACAGCCAGAATGGTATGATTTTTACATCTAGGATTCCGTTCCCAAAGAAAATTCGTACGTCTCTTCCCCGATTGTCGCTCCGCTCACACTCCCACTCTCTCCTCTACCTATCGTAGCCCTCGTCTTACTTGCTTATCAAATAATTCTAGATTTTAGTACTAAAGTACAATTTTAAATAAGCGATGTTATTGTTGGGTAAACCAGCTGAGCCCAAAACAACTAAGTCGTAGCACGTAGGCTTGCGTAGGCTTAAGTCTACGTGCTACGCGCTACGCACCGCTACGAGCTACGAGTCTACGGCGGTCGTAGTTTATGACTGTTTTAACGTGATATTATTTCTTTAAGTTATTTCTTTTGAAAATACAGTATGATTTTTTTTTTGTCTTCTAATACCAAGGCCTCATAAATTTAAGCTGGTTTTCATGTAACGCGGCTTCAATTTATTACTTTTTTCGTCTGAACGGCGCGACGAATTTGAATGCGATTTTCATCGTCTTATAGAAAAGGTATTTTGGTAGGTATGTATGTGTGTGTGGTATGTGTTGTGTTTTGTAGGTGTGTTTGGTGTATGGTGTGTTGTTTTAAGTGTGTAATAAATAATTATGTTAGTTTTTTACTTAGATAATTACAGGAAAAAATCTTCATGATTTGTCATAAAAATCTTTGAAGCTATTTAAATATATAAGACTTAACATTTGTTTGTAAGTTTGTATGTAGGGGGTAATCTCCGGAACTAATGAACCAATTCTAAAAATTCTTTCACTGGCAGAAAGCTACATTATTCGTAGGTGCTATAGCCTGTAAATTATATTTATATCACGCACGCGGGCGAAGTGCTAGCAGTTGATTAAGAATTGATATATTTTTTTGTAAACTGTTGCATTAAACTTTATAATAGTGTAATCCAAATGTCTCGTGTTTTTTCCACCGCTAATGGGTTTCAGTAAAACCCATTTGTCGCCGACGATTAAATTATAACGAGCACGGATATCGGTCATTAGGGATTTCATTTCAAAAGAGTTTTTATGCTATAGTTCCCATTAAGTAATAAATTGACAGTAATTTCGGAATTCATAAACAATCATTTATTTTTTATCTTACTGTGGAAAAATAATCTATTGGAATAGTTCAATTATTGTATTTGTTCCACAAACGATGGGGCACGTGATATCGTGTTTTGCGGGCCCTGCTTTAAATTATAAAACTTAATCTAAAAAAATATGTGGAAGCTTCTCCATTGATGAACGCTAGAGATTGCACCAAACTCATATTATATCACCATATCATATGTCATATGTCATCTGATGACAGATAACTTTTGACATATTTCTAATGTCATTTTGGAATGCTTTAATTTTAAAGTAATTATGTATTGGGAATTGATGCCTTTATGAATAATAAATAAATAAATAAATATCTAAGTTACCTACTTATTATACGTACATTGCCATCGACACGCTAAAAAGAAAAACTTGATACCTACCAGTAGCGAAGGGTCAATTTTTGTAAAAGGTAAGCCGGAGTACATGTCTATACTGTGACTCTATTATTTGTCTATAGAATACTGACTGTGCCATTTTTCAAAGGGAAGCCGGTAGGAATCGAGTTATATGGAACCTTCGCCACTGACCTACTACTTATAATTATTTTGTCATTACTCAAACTCATAGCTAGGGGATTATTTATTTCCAAGGGTTGTCATCACGACAATCAATCTTAATTCTTCTCTCATAACGATTGATTGGGACAACACTGTCTTATACAGGGGGTGTTTATATTTCGTATCATTCTTTATTACTGATAATTTCAATGTTCATGAATCATTTCTGTCCAAGAAATATACTATGCCACGTTCACTTGCTTGCTACTAACTGTGTCTTTGAAAGAGAAGAATGGTCACCCATCTACAGACTGACCTTGGCATGTGCAACTTAACCTTGCAAATCAGTTAAAACTTTTGTTATGATGAGGATAGTCAAGTCATTCTAATAAGGGCAAGTTTAGTACAGGCGTGATGTTAATGTTGTTGTGTATACCAGTGGCGAAGTTTCCATAGAACTCGATTCCTACCGGCTTCCCTTTGAAAAATGGCACAGTCAGTATTGTACAGACAAATAATATAATCACATTAAACACATGTACTCCGGCTTACCTCTTATAAAAATTGACCCTTCGCTACTGGTGTATACCTACTGCTAGTCTTAATTAGAATTTTCAGGATTACAATTTAATAAGGGGTAGTGTTGTTCTAAAATATAATTTCCAGATTAATCGCTTCTCCTCGCAGCTAAAATGTCAGGCTGGCCTATTTACCTCCATCTGGATTTAAACCAGCTAAAGATAACTTAATGCAACATCTACATATGACCTTATTTGGCCCACTTCGGAGTTATTTCCGTTTCCGTCTTTGCTTTGATACGGGGCGCCCCGTTATGCTGAAAATGTACGTCGTTTTATTTTTAGAGCCTATTATCTACCCTTATCTTTAAATAACTAGAGACTGCGCCCTGGCTCGAAAGGGTACATTGGCAACATGTCGAAACATTATTTTAATGTCACTTTATCAAAAAATCACTTAGAGAATTTAAGTTTATGTAAATAATAAATAATATTTATTTTTATTTTTTTATTTAAACTTCATGTACAATAGTGGTACATAGTTGGACTTAATGCCACTAGGCATTCTCTACCAGTCAACCTTTGGGTTAAATAAGAAAACATTGTGATAGGGTACAAAATAAAATTCAATACAACAATACAGCAACGACACACACACAACAATACAATTACAATACAGCAATACACACAAAACAACAACAGTACAATTTACATTTGTGTCCAATAGTGGTTTTAACAATAATTGTAACACAAAAATTAAATAATCATCATAAAGGAAAAAAACAAACACTATATTCCACATTGATCCCATTATTATTCCCATTACTTAATATTTATTCAAAATCAACATAAATTCAATTCAAAGAAATGCATATCAATAAAATTCATTAGGAGAAAAATATACTTACACATCAGCTTTCCGTAATAAATGCTGTAAGTGAAAGTGAAAACCGCATCAAAATCCATAATGCAGTGTGGAAGACAAAAACAAATCTTTGGTTTTATCTATCGCTGTATATGTAACCAGTATGTTCTCACAATCTTTTGCCCATTTTTACCGACTTCTAAAAAAGGAGGAGGTTATGTATTCCAATGGCATCCTTTTTTTCATGTATGTAATTGACCCAGTAATCATGAAGTAATCGGTGTGCACCGATTACAACACCAATTACAGTGATTACTTGCAAGAAAGTCAATGAAACAAATAAAGTCACAAAAAGTAAAGTTATTTAGACTTTTTTTGGAAGTCGGTTTTTTTGCAAAAAAAGTTTTTGAAGATGATGATGATAAACTTTGGTCTAGAATAAGTCTCGGAAATTTTTTCAGGACTTTCAGCTATTTTTTTTAGAACTTTCAGCTCTCTATACAATAGAAAAAAATGTAATTTTTTTTTTTTTAAATTGTCTTCATGTAAATGTTAGCCATTGGGGAAGATTCCCATTCAATTAATGAACTAAAAATTTTCACGCCTTAAACCAAGTAAGACTTTTAAAACTGTTAAGTTTAATGATACGAAACATTAAATAAAGAGATAATTTCGAGCTCTCGTTTAAAGTAGTCTATAATCGTTCACATCACTTGAATAAGTGATAATGTTGACCCTTGTGCCTAAATAATGCCCTTTCAGTGTGCTTAAATACGCTCTGAACTTAAATATTTAAAGCCTGCCTGTAGTCGAGTAGCGGGGCGGAGACAAAAGCCTAAAAAAATACTAGATACGCTAGCGTACTACGGCTACGCTGACTCTCGTTGTCCCTTTCTTTCATAGTAGATGCGGGTCGGGCGTGAAAGTGAGTGTAAAAGAGATAGCGCTACAGTGTCATCTCTATTTGCATTGCCTCATCCACGCTCGTGTATGTCAGTGTTGTACACCTGCTTTCCCGAGACTGCTCGGCGCCTCGCTCGCCTAGATATCGTCAGTCGCGCTTTCGGCGCTGCGATAGACACACGTTCACTCTGTGTCGGTCGCAACGAAAAACAGTGCGATATAAAAACCTTTAAAACATTAATGAAAATATATCCTAAACTTTCTATTTCGCAATAAGTTATGCCTTAAAAGTGATCTTCGTGTATACTATGCCTTTTCTAAATTTTTTGTGTAGTGTTGAGTGTTTCTTCGTAAATTTGACCCGGTTCTTATTTTGATAACTCTTGCACAATTTTTGCTGTGCTGGGCTGATCAGCAGAAAATTTCCATGTAAGTACTTTTATTTATATTGGGTTTCGTATTATTCTGGAGACATATTTAGTGCTTTTCATTCAGGTTTGCGGGGTATCCGACGTTTGTACCGAAGGACCAAATATCGCGACTGTCAAATCAAAGATTTGTATTATCGAGCAAATTTAATTATTTCATTTTTTGGTTGATTTGTCTCTGTTTGTAACGGGCATATGAATTATTGTTTTTGTTTACTTTTATCACTTTTTTTCTCGTTAGCGTGGAAGTCTTGAGTTATTAGAAAATTAAGAAAATTTTCTTGCTGCAGATGCCTCCAGAATATGATGCAATAATCAGTGTGTGTGGTTTTGTGCCTTTAATATAATTATTATGGATGCCTGCCGATGTAAATAATTTAAAAATACAACCGCAACTTGAAGCAGAATATTTTTTCTGCATTTTGATTCAGAATTAACCTACTTAACAAGTTTGTGAAGCAAATGAAAAATAATGTTTTACACTTAGTAGTTCTACACAAAACTACGAAATATGACCAATGTTCCCTTCTTACACAATTTATACCGGTGCTCACACTGCTACAAATTAAAAATACAAAAGGTATTTTTATAATAAACATTTTGAACACTAGTCTTGGGACCTACATGGAGCTCACAAAAAATATTATTTATTTTTATTAGAATACTAGCTTATGCCCGCCGCGCGGCGTCACTCGAGTGTAGGTCGGAAAATATCCCACGGAAACGTCCAACCTAGATCATGGTATATGTGACATATAGACATATAACATGTCTGCAAAACATCGAAATCCATTCAGGTGTAAAGATGTGACGAACAAATAATAAAAAACTCACTTTCACAATTTTATAATAAGTAAAAAGGATTTTAAACTTGGACAACAGTTTATCAGGTTCCTAAATAAACAAAAAGAGTAATAAAAAGTATCCCAGGTACACAAAGTATGTAAACAGTACAGGTAAGTACTGAACTTTTTTACCTAAAATTGGTAGACTTTTGGGTCTGCGAGTTTCATTAAAGGCAAAAAAGTTACGTAGTAAATACCTGTACTTACAAACTACTTACGTCCTCACGAGGTTTTAAGTATGCTATCAGAAAAGAAATTCCCCGTTTCGCTAGAAACTAGGATGCGACGAGAAGGACCAATTTTTAATTACTTAAAATGTAGTTAACAGAATCCCCCTTATAAACAAAAATTATACAAGTACTTGTAGATTTACCAGATTTCCTTTTCTAAAACATAAATAATAACTTTCAAAAGAAACTTTCTAATTAATCAGAAATCAAAGTTCTTAAGTTGTCGGACAATTTATATAAATAACGTTTTAATCACATTAAAACGTATTTCATCTAAACTAGTATCGTGAAAAGTTAAATTATGTAAGTTTGGATGTAGATTATAATCTAAAAAACAAATTTTTCGTCCGATTTAAATAAAATATTTTGCTTGCCGAGTGCCCTACTATACTCATATACAACGTGTAACATAATAAACGCAAGACCTCCCGTGTGGTCTCTCGCACCATGAAACTAAACATCTTTTGTTCTACGAGTTCTTGAAATTCACAAAAAAAAAAAATACTTTCTATAGGAACGGACGCAATCAGCTGATCCACATGTATGGTAAAACTAAAAAAAAGTTATGAATTTCCAAAAGTCATAGAACAAAAGTTGTTCAGTTTCATGGTCTGAGACACCACACGAGAGGTCTTGCGTTTATTATGTTACACGTTGTATACAGAGTGGAAGGGACATTCCCTTTCCCCCATTTATATGTTGTATGATAAAACAAGAAACTTTACGCGGACAAATTTGTGGGCAGGACATAGTATAATTATGCAAATAGAACCAGTAATCATTTATTTGAAATTAGAATTCACAAAAGCCAGTGCGTCATATTTGAACATGGAACGTAAACATGGCTGCGTAACGTACTCGTATTGACTTGACACAGACCACAGTTCGACGAATGACAATTCAATTAGGAGAATTGTATTTCGAAATAATTAATGCAAATTACATTTAATTGAACTAACTCTCTGCTGTTTGAAACTTTGGACAGTTTGTTCTGTAATTTGTTTGAAGCCTATCATCGACCGAGTACGGTTGGAAAAGTTAGGTAGGCTTATTATAAAGAAAAACTCGTCGCTTTTGAATTATAAATTGGTATGCTCATGATATTTATGCCAAAGAGTTTCACTTAGCCGGAGTATTCCTACAAACAACGATGTTTCCTAAATGTAATTTCCCCGGTCGTCAGTTTTCTCAGAGATTCATCTTCTGATAAGTTTCAGATGTGTCGAACCTTTCAAAGACTTTGACGTGGGTTTATTGGCATATTGACCCTAGGGTTTGTTTGTGTACTAACGTATCAAGGACCATCTTTGGGCGTTACATCTTTCGCTTTGAGTTTTTGACATTAGAAACGTACCTCTTTAAAAAATGGATACCTCACCTTTTAAAAAATGTAAATGTAAAAGTTAAATGTATCTTTAAAAAATAAAAGCAGTATTAAATGTATTAAATTAAATAAAAAATAAAGCAAAAAGAGAGGCAGAGGATTAAAAAAAATCGTCCGCATCACTGTGAAAAAAGTGGCCAAAACTGATCGACAGATTTTCAAACTTACAGTCTTACCGGATGCAGCTGAATACCAGTATTTTACATAATATGTACGTAACAACTGTCATAGATCTACAAAAAACAGCCGGACCAACGTCTTAACATGGCACAACCGGAACAAAGAAGAATGAAGAAGAAGAATGTAATAATAGGTCTTTAAATATGAAAATGTCGTTTTTTACTCAATGTTTGTAACTTGGACGTATAGTATTTTTTTTTTCCTAATTTCATTTTATTGGGTTAATTGTTAAATTACGGACCTTTTAGAGTTTAAAAACCGTACTAGTAGTTGCATATCACCTCATAGGGTCACTACACTACCGACGGCACATTGAAACAGGTGTTTTGACACACTTGTCAAAACACATGTTTCAATGTGCCGTCGCGGTCGGTTTCACTACTTCAAGTAGGTATATTTTTGTCATAGACTGTTTTGAGAATTTAAGATACGCAGTGCAGCGCAGCTTTTTTCACTCTAACTATTGCATTGCATCATACATAATCCAAAATATCACTTTTCACGAAATCGTCCATACAAATCGGCAATTTCATACTTTAACCCCTAATATTAAATACATTCCACGACCGATACCTTTTTTTGTTAGCACCAGCATATACCTGTGTAAACAGTATATTTACTCCCACATTGACTACTAAATGAAACAATTATTTACTTTAACCCGTCTCATTTACCATAAATTATTATTTACGAAATAACCAAAACGTAGAATAATTACATCAAACGAACGGCCAGTTACAAGAAACTCTTTGATCTTCAACCTTTAATGTCTTGATTAAATAACCCATTGCCTCCCGGCTATAGCTGTGTTTGCTTGTAATTTTGAATTAGGATTATGAAACAAAAACTAAACCAAAGTAATTTCTAACGTTAACATTGTAATTTCATTAAAAAAGGTAACGCAAAGAGTTGCTTTTGAAAATCGAAATTGAATAACTGAACTTTTAGTGGCGTAAAAGGTTATTGAAATCACCTTATGTGTCTCATAATAAACAGTAAACATGGTAAATATCCCGTTAGTTTTAATAGAAATGTGAGTGACCATGATAGTTTAAAATCTTATATCACCTTATGTGGTCCGTGGATTTATTTTTTGTGAATTTTTTTGATGATATTTTTCAGGTTTTTTCTTTTATTTTTAAACTTATGCAAACCACAACATTTGTTAATTAGAGACTTATTTCATTGGTTCTTAAGGCGTCCGCTACTCAAAACTAACCAGTTAAAACTCAAACGTAATACCGCCAATAAGTAGCTAGAGATACAGGTGCCATTGAAATACTAGCGCTGGCATAGCACTAGTATTCGTTTTTTTTAAGAAATGTTAAATTCCTGTTTTTATATATTGTATATAGATAAATTTATTGTCACCCATCCATTTATTTTATTTACAGTGAATTCTAATTCTGGTTGAGTCACTTCTATGTACTAAGATCTACATAGCTTATTGGATATCTTCTTTAAAACGTTCAAGTGCATTATACTCGCAACCGACGTGCGTGTATGATCAGATGTATGAGCGTGGATGAAGAAGGAGTATGTAAGGGTCGTAGTTCTGTAGTTTCAGCCTACCCCCATGGGAAAAAGGCGTGAGATTATATGCTTTCGAATTCTGGCAGTTCAGCTTTCTTTTGAACGGCAATACTATATAACAATTGTATTTTACAATATCATGTTAAAAAAAAAGTTGCCGTACAGAGTCAAATGATTTTACAGCTTTATAAATCAAGTATACCATGAAGTTAAGGTAATTATTAATATACATTCAAATGAGCAATAATTTTTTAACGGCATTATTTTTAATAGTACTTTTGAGTGCTAGATAATGTTTTGGAACCGAAGCCGTACTTTTTCAAATCACCCCCCGGACCACGGAAAGAGAGGGGGTTTCAATCCTCGATTTTTTCCCCTTGTCGCATGATTTTTGTACGGCGTTGCGGAATAATGGATTAGAAGCTGTATTTAAACAGTATGAAACTGATGCCGTACAGAATGAAATGACGAAATTTACCCTGGAACTGGAAATTGTCAGAAAATCAAAAAAATTTACCGACTTTGTGGCGCACCATTTTTTTACGGCACTGCGCGCTTTCTTATTATTTTTCATGGATCTATCGATGGTAAAAATGCCGTACAAAAATATATGACCAAAATGTACTCACTCTGCTTGCACTTTTGAATTCACACCAGCACTCAGTTGGACAGCTTACAAGTGACGGCATAGTGCTGAATCTTATTATTTTATGCTCTTATATCGTCCTATATACGTCACCTGGTGGTTCATATGACCCATCATTTTTGGACATGGGCCTGTAGTCTAGTACTCATTGATATTTTTTGGCATATTTGGGTAAAATTCTCTAACAATGATATTATTAAAGAAACTTTTCAATCGGCTTTTACTTTGAACAGACTGTACAGGGAATTAAAACTTTGTTCGTTTCAAATATCAACCACAAAGAACAACAATATTTCTCGAAACGAATTCAATTTTTTGTCCTTTTGTTAAAACTTTAAAAACATACAATCTGTAACGACAATGTCTATACTACGTATCATCACGCTTGTTATCCTCGCAAGGTTAGGCAGAGGTATACCTTTACCACACTGTCATTTTGCGAGTTATGTTTGATAATTACCCATGTTATAGGGGACGGGCCTAATGCCAACAATCTAGCACAAATTCAGACTGAACGGAAACTGATACTGAGAAATTCCTGGTGGAAAAACCCAATAACACTGCCCGATCTGGGAATCGAACCCAGGACCTCAAAACTTTATCAACATTCAACATGTAACGACAAAACCTTAGCAAGTGGATTCCATTTTCTAACTAAAATAAGTTCGCTTCTAGTTTATTTATTTATTTAACACTTCAAGCACAAAGTACAGAGGCGGACTTAATGCCATAGGCAAGGGTAGTGGTAGGTAGGCTAGTTCGCAGCATGTGATCTGCAAGGGTAATGCGAGTGGGGTAGGGTAACGAGACAGCCAGGTAATGAGCCGGTATCCTACCATTTGCCGTGCGGTATCTGACACATTCAATTATCCCGCTTAGTTTCGTTTATCAAAATAATGAGTTCTTAAATTTAAAAATATCACTGACACAATTGTGCATATCGCATTTTTGTACTAAATGGCTGATTTCTTGAAACAGACATTTTTTGAGTTACCGCTTTTTACCTTACGGGGCTGGGTCCTTTGAGTCGCGGAATGAGATGTGTTGGTACAAATATTTGTATGCCCAGTCTTAGGGGGCGGAAATACCAAAACGCATGTTTGACTTCATGTGAGTAGGTTTGGTGGAAAGTATTTGCCTGACTCGTTGGTCCTGGGTTCGGTTCCCGGGTCGGGCAAAATATTATTGGGTTTTTCCATCAGGAATTTCTCAGTAGCAGCCACGGAGCCTGGATTTGTGCCGGGTTGATGGCAATAGCCTCGCCCCCTATTACATGGGACTTAAACATAACTGGCGTAATGTGGGTGTACTTTTAGGTACAGCTCAGCCTGACCCTTCGGGGATTACAGGCGTGATGTTATGTTATGTATTTGCCCTGCATAGGCAGTTAGTTCGCCGTATGGATAATACCCGCAGTTTATTCCTTTGAAAAAACCTTCCTTCTTCTTTATCGTGTGGTTAGTGCCTAACCTGGTGTCAGAGTTTTTATGCCGCCCGAGGGCCTCTGATTTTACTTTACATGCCGTCGAGAAATATCCCTCTGGCTGGTTCCCTCACGATGTTTTCCTTCACCGAAGCAAGTGATAGTTATACAATACGCACATGAATCCGAAAAATCAGAGGCCTTGGGTTCGAACTCGAGACCTATGACTTGGCAGTCCGACAGTCACGCCACTAGGCTATCACTGAAAAAAACCTTCCAATTTCCTGAAATAAGAATGCGTCAAGTTTTTAAGCTATTTATTTAAACTTCATGTACAGTAGTGGTACATAAAGTAGCTGATGTGTTTAACGTGTTTTTAATTATCTAAGACGTGTCTGAGTTTTTTTCATTTTCGTTGAATTATTTGCAAATATCTTGCCATTAATAACTGTCCATAAAACACATTAACTTTCCACAACAAATTAGCACATAAATCACAAATTAAAAAACCAATTATTTTCCTTATTAAGCTAGAAAACGATTATAAAAGTTTTCTATTAAAAGTCTGTAAAATGTTGAAGTTATTAATCATTATTAAATTGGCTCTTATAATAACTACGTGAAGGTGGTTTTTATCATTAATCTTCAAGAGCCATATTTCTGAATTTAAAGCTTGTCCTTTGGGCCATTTGTTCTTGTTTTCTCAAGCGTGTCTTGATAAAAATATACTTAGGTACTTATAAAAGTTTATAATTATAATCTATGTTCTTTCCGAACTGTAAGATTTAAAAAGTCTTGGAAAAAATAACGTGACGTGGAAGGAAAATTGTGTCATCTCGTCTATTAAAAAAAACGGAATAATGTATAAACTTACGCGTCACGATATGGACATACAGGGTGTAAACTAACCCTTTATGAAGCCGTCAACCAAGCATTATGTACATCAAACTAAGTAAAGTAACCCTACGCAAAAATAATTGCTAAAACACTTTTTTTGGGGTGTAAAATCACGTTTTACGGTAAAACTCAATGTAGCACACTTAAAACATTGTGCTGATGGATGCTTTGAATAGTAAACGGGTCATGGAGGTAATCAAAACAAAGTTATTACCTTTAAAACTAGTATTTTTTTTTAAACTTGTGAAAATTTTGAAATTTTGACCCGCAACTAGAAGGTTCCCAGGTATGGTCCACTACAAAAAAAAAAATATCATGATGACGGGGAGAACCAGTGCCTTTCGGCTTCGTTAAGGGTATGTATACACCCTATATTCAGGTTGACTTAAGAATCTCCTCCTGTCTTTCGTCGGTTAGTAATTAAAAACTGGCATCATTATTTTCACTTGAAAAAAAACGTTGCCCCACACTAGGAATTTCTCCTGTATCGTGGGTGCGTTTACAAACATTTAAACTCACATACACAACAGCCAGACCCGGAACAACTACCTGTAGGCCATAAAAATATTTGTTCTGTGTGGGAATCGAACCCGCGACACGCAGCGCAGCAGCCAATCGCTTAGCCACTGCGCCAACCGTGCCGTCAATAGAGAGGTGAAATTTTGTTTGTTTCAAAAAATTCTTTTCACTTTCAGAAAGCTACATTATTCGTATGGCGGTAAATTACATTTATATCATGCATATTAGCCGAGTTATCACTTTTTTTTTTCAGACAAAGTCGCGGGCGAATTGCTAGTGTGAAATAAAACGTTTTGATTGATTAATTGACTGATGGCTATCACTGCGCTAAAAAAATACGAAATTTCAATACCCGCAAAAGGTTAAAAAAATATTTGATAGACCCAAATCGAAACAAAGAGAACTTGGAAAATATACGGGAATCGGGTATTTAATTAGCTTCACGTATATCGAAAATGTATTTTCAACGTTATCAATATTTTTACACCCCATTACAAAAACGTTTTTTCAGTAATGATGATCGGAGATGGTTCATTTTTATCTCAATTTCCTCACCTCAATATCGCTGGGACCAACCCCTAATGTAAAAAAAAACACAAATGTAAAAAACAGAAGGTTTGTTTTCATAAAGATAGAAGCCCACATATTTTCAGACCTGTAATAAAAGGTACCCAAAGTCCAATTACATTAGAATATTACACAAGATAACGTATCTTTCTGGTGCGTATCTTTTACGGCTTGTTCGATTGAATAAAAGATTCGAACCTTGGTCCTAGTGTCCGGGGAATATGTACACGTGCAAATGGAACAAGATCATTTGCATTTGATTGCTGTGCTGCTAAAAGGGGATTGGCGACAAATGAATGTAATTAAGAGAGTGTTTTGTGCGTGTCGTGCACGGTGTATACCTAGACTAGCACTTCGCCCGCGACTTTGTCTGCAAAACTTGAGATAGCTCGGCTAATATGCATGATATAAATATAATTTATAGCCTGTAGCACCCACGAATAATTTATAAAGAAAGAAAGAAAACATATTTATTTGGCACATGCCACAAGTGCACACAACAAACAAAAAAAATAAAAAAAACTTAAATTTACACAATAAAAAGGTTAAAACTAAACAGAAAAAAAATCTAATTATTTATCTTTCTGTCAGTTTTTTTTTTTTAATTGGAGCATAAGTTTCGAAGATTACCCTCTGCATACAAACTTACAAGCAAAATTTTACCTTTTATAATATTAATAACGTATAACGGTTGAACACCCACGTCGCGTGCCCGGCTTAAGCATTTTATGCCTAACGTGGCTACTGTCGCAGCAAGCGAACTTGTTTAAACAACAACGTTACAACTCGTGAACTGAATTCTAGACATTTAAAGAACAAAAACGTAGTCTATTTTGAATAGTAACTTGTTTTTAAAGTAACTAAATAGTGCTTATGACGTCATAGTAGGTAGACAAAAAATTACACGCTTGGTTTTCATACGAATCTTGATACTTGCGATATCTAGGTATATCTATATCTGTGATTCCTACAGTTAATAACGTGATATCACGCTTGTATTCGTCAGAGGATCAGCTAGAGGTGTACAGTTAGCAACCTTATTTCGCCAGTTATGTTTAACCACGAACGCTTACTTGGATAACATCCTCTTGAAGACTCGAAGTTTGCCTTTCCACGTTTTATATGACTTTGAGAAAAAACTTGATCAACTCTAAAAAGTCACGGAGCATGCCTCTTTTGGACCCGCAACTCGTTATATAATAGAAATTGCGAATTCCTACTCAAGAAGAGAAGTAAGCAATTTTCCTGGCTCACGTGTTTTTTCCAGAAGTCTACCTTAAGTCTGTTTCACAACCTAAGGCGATGCGACTAGCGTCAAGCTACACACGCGTACGGCACTTATTTCCGTCCGTAGTCGTCCTGCAAGTCACGTCTCAGTGACTCATGGCATGGTTTTATCAACTTCTATAATCTGTTTTCCTGCAGTCGTGACGCTTGAACGTGTAGTTCGTGGCCAGGCGGTAAGAGCCGTGTTCCAGCTAGCTTCTCGCATACTAAAAGTGTTTGTTTAAATAACTTATGGCCTTTAATACGCGAGCCACGTGTAATACTAGGTAATTTCTATTCTTGGTATAGTGGTTGCAAGCGCTACTGCTGAACATGCAGCCCTGGGTTCGATTCCTAGGTCGGGCAAAGTGTTATTGGGTTTCTCTGTCAGGGATTTCTCAGTAGAACCCACGGTATCTGGATTTGTGTCCGGTTTATGATAATAGGATGGAACTGACACATAACTGGCGAAATTGAGGTGTACAGTCACGACCATTAATTTGTATACACTAAAAGTGATGTCCTCCTACTATATTGGTTTTTATTTAATGTTGTTACGAAAATAGAACCACACGCAAAACACGCGCTTAGGACATGGAGTTGCGGGCACCAGTCCGTTATATAATACAATACGAACGATACGATTTTGGAACTCAGACTGCAATAATTTATTTGATAACTAGCTGTTGCCCGCGACTTCGTTTTCGTGGAAAAATATACATAAAATAGATAAAATAAATAATAACAATCTCTATCAAAAAAAATTACAACCAACTACAAAAAGTATAATTTTACTGGGGATCGAACTTGCGACGTGTTGCACGTAAAGCGGTCATGAAACCGTTTCTCTATTTGCTTCGCTGACATATACTTTGAAATAGACGTTGTTACGCATATCATGGCTGAAACGATAAACAATTGAATAATACTAACATAATGCTCATCCCCTTAAGCAAGTAGCGTGATAATATATAGCCTAACATTTGAAGAAGCCTATTACAGATATTTGTGCAAAATTTGAACAGGATCTATGCAGTAGTTTTTGCGCCAAGTCGGAACATCGGACCGGATTTTAACGATTTTATTATATTATTATATGTAGAGATGACCTTATCTCAAACATGCAATTGTTTTTCTTTTGAATTTGGGTCGTGACTGTACTATTAGGTACACCTCTACCTAACCCTTCTGGGATTACAAACATTATGTTATGTTTTGTAAATAAATAATCGCCTTTTACACGCGTGCCACGTGTAAGTAGTTAATTGTTTCTCGCTAGAAGCTTGTTGTTAGTAAACATTTGAAACGTTACCTGAGCGAGGGCCGCTGTTTTCGGGGAGTTTGGTGTTAAATAATTAAGTGGAGTGTATTGGCGGATTAGCTTGGTAAAGTTTCTTATTAGTAAGTCTGTTATTAGTACGTCCGAAGCCGGGAAAATTGTAACTTTTCTTGTAAATTGTTGGTAAGGTTTCTCTTTAACAGACTACTAAAAGGGAGGAGGTTCTCAATTCAGCCGTATTTTTTTTATTATGTTTTACCTCATAACTCCGTGATTACTGATCCGATTTACGTGATTCTTTTTTGTTTGATAGAGGCAGCTCCCGGTGAGCCCATGTCAATTATTCACATTGCGTGGGTAGCTTATAAGTTGTCTTCTATAAATAGCAAATTTATAGTGTTTGTAAACCCATAATATTTAAAAATTTGACAAAAAGAAATCTGCTGTTCCATATATTTGGTCCTGTAGAACAAAAGTTCATGTCATTTTTATAAACGATATAATTTTTATAAACCATAAATTTTTTATAAACGATAATTTTTTTATAAACGATATAATTTTTATAAACGATAATTTTAACCTTGTGGTTCTAGAATAATTTAAGTTTTTACATTCTTTGTAGCGATGTCCTTTAAAGCGCTTATAAGATCACTGGAAATTGAAACGTCATACTGATAACAACATGGAAAGTACTCACCGCTTTTCATTACACACACTATGTAATCTTTATAAATAACAAGTGAAGTATGGGCAGTTCACAGTGCAATAATCGTATAATGTTGATATGCGCAGTATCTACGGTTGTATAATGTATACTAGTCGTAAACCCTGTGAATAGGTGCTTAACACCAGAGGCCCTAGCACGAGCGCGCGGTGTATACGTAAAGTAAATACGTCGATTTTGAAATTAAAAATATCCGTTTTACATATCATCTTCAGTTCACTATTAATTAACTAGTAGTCCGTTTTAACAGCTTAGAATAACGCACTGTTAGATATAACTTTTATTATGTTGTGGAAAATGTCGTAGGTTATACATTTATAACTCTTGTATATTTATAACTTAGTATAAGATTTTAATGTATAACTGTTTATTTTCCCGAATAAATAAAATAAAATCTTAACTAACTAGTCTTACTAATATCTTACTAATATTATAAATGCGAAAGTTTGTGAGGATGGATGGATGGATGGATGGATGTGTGTTACTCTTTCATGCAAAAACTACTGAAACTACTGGATTTGGATGAAATTTGGCACAAAGATAGATTATAACCTGGATTACCATATAGGACTTTTTATCCAGATTTTATGATCCCGTGGGACAGTTACCGAACTTCACGTGGGCGAACCGCAGGCATAAGCTAGTATTTTCATAATTTTAAGAGTTTATTCATATCGATGATACTGATTATGCCTGTTGCAATCAATTTAACAAAAATGATATAGGATAATTGTATTTTTGATTCAATTCGTATTCGTATCGACGTATTTACGTAACGTTTACACCGCGCGCTCGTGCTAGGGTCTCGGGTTTTGTTGTTCGGCTTTACGCTTCACTTAATATCTATCTATACATATAAAATTCAAAGTCCTGACTGACTGACTGACTTATATATCAACGCACAGCCCAAACCACTGGTCATAGAGACATGAAATTTGGACAGTGTACTCTTTGTAAAGAGTAGGTATCCACTAAGAAAGGGTTTTTCGAAATTCCACCCCTAAGAGGGTGAAATGGGGTGTTGAATTTTCTATGTAACTTTTTATTCTCTGAGTCGATTGACTTGAAATTGTGTCTACATATACTTCAGTTAAAATCATGAGATACGTGTATCACAATTTTTCCAAAATCATCCCCCAATTTAAAATTCAATGTCCTGACTGGCTGACTGATACATCAACGCACAGCCCAAACCACTGGTCCTAGAAACATGAAATTTGGACAGTGTACTCTTTGTAAAGAGTTGGTATCCACTAAGAAAGGGTTTTTCGAAATTTCACCCCTAAGAGGGTGAAATGGGGTGTTGAATTTTCTATGAAACTTTTTATTCTCTGAGTCGATTGACTTGAAATTGTGTCTACATATACTTCAGTTAAAATCATGAGATACGTGTATCACAGTTTTTCCAAAATCATCCCCCAATTTAAAATTCAATGTCCTGACTGGCTGACTGATATATCAACGTACAGCCCAAACCACTGGTCCTAGAGACATGAAATTTGGACAGTGTACTCTTTGTGAAGACTAGATATCCACTAAGAATGGGGTTTTTCGAAATTTCATCCCTAAGAGGGTGAAATGTGGTGTTGAATTTTCTATGAAACTTTTTATTCTCTGAGTCGATTGACTTGAAATTGTGTCTACATATACTTCAGTTAAAATCATGAGATACGTGTATCACAGTTTTTCCAAAATCATCCCCCAATTTAAAATTCAATGTCCTGACTGGCTGACTGATACATCAACGCACAGCCCAAACCACTGGTCCTGGAAACATGAAATTTGGACAGTGTACTCTTTGTGAAGAGTAGGTATCCACTAAGAAAGGGTTTTTCGAAATTCTACCCCTAAGAGGGTGAAATGGGGTGTTGAATTTTCTATGAAACTTTTTATTCTCTGAGTCGATTGACTTGAAATTGTGTCTACATATACTTCAGTTAAAATCATGGGATATGTGTATCACAGTTTTTCCAAAATCATCCCCCAATTTAAAATTCAATGTCCTGACTGGCTGACTGATACATCAACGCACAGCCCAAACCACTGGTCCTAGAAACATGAAATTTGGACAGTGTACTCTTTGTAAAGAGTAGGTATCCACTAAGAAAGGGTTTTTCGAAATTTCATCCCTAAGAGGGTGAAATGGGGTGTTGAATTTTCTATGAAACTTTTTATTCTCTGAGTCGATTGACTTGAAATTGTGTCTACATATACTTCAGTTAAAATCATGGGATATGTGTATCACAGTTTTTCCAAAATCATCCCCCAATTTAAAATTCAATGTCCTGACTGGCTGACTGATACATCAACGCACAGCCCAAACCACTGGTCCTAGAAACATGAAATTTGGACAGTGTACTCTTTGTAAAGAGTAGGTATCCACTAAGAAAGGGTTTTTCGAAATTTCATCCCTAAGAGGGTGAAATGGGGTGTTGAATTTTCTATGAAACTTTTTATTCTCTGAGTCGATTGACTTGAAATTGTGTCTACATATACTTCAGTTAAAATCATGGGATATGTGTATCACAGTTTTTCCAAAATCGTCCCCCAATTTAAAATTCAATGTCCTGACTGGCTGACTGATACATCAACGCACAGCCCAAACCACTGGTCCTAGAAACATGAAATTTGGACAGTGTACTCTTTGTAAAGAGTAGGTATCCACTAAGAAAGGCTTTTTCTAAATTTCATCCCTAAGAGGGTGAAATGGGGTGTTGAATTTTCTATGAAACTTTTTATTCTCTGAGTCGATTGACTTGAAATTGTGTCTACATATACTTCAGTTAAAATCATGAGATACATGTATCACAGTTTTTCAAAAATCATCCCCCAATTTAAAATTCAATGTCCTGACTGGCTGACTGATATATCAACGCACAGCCCAAACCGCTGGTTCTAGAGACATGAAATTTGGAGAATGTACTCTTTGTGGAGAGTAGGTATCCACTAAGAAAGGGTTTTTGAAATTCCACCCCTAAGAGGGTGAAATGGGGTGTTGAATTTTCTGTGAAACTCTCTCGGGGTCGATTGACTTGAAAATATGTCTACATATACTTCAGTTAAAATGATGAGATACGTGTATCACAAAATCATCCCCCAATTTAAAATTCCATGTCCTGACTGGCTGACTGATATACCAACGCACAGCCCAAACCGCGGGTCCCAAAGATATGAAAATTGGAGGGTGTATTCTTTGTGAAGAGTTAGTATCAGTTTTTCGAAATTCCTACCCCTTAGACGGTGAAATGGGGTGTTGAATTTTCTGTGAAACTTTTTACTCTCGGGGTCGATTGACTTGAAAATTTGTTTACATACTCTTCAGATAAAATCCAGTAAATCCGATGTCCAATCTCAAACCGAGGTGTCAATATTTCACGTATCTAATTTAATTGATATAACTTTATAATAATAATTGCAAGTTATAAGCAAGTACATCTAAATCTATGTATGTATTATAGATAGATACATAGATTACTTATTATTCCAGAAGTAAGATCCCGTGGGCAATTCCCTAACTCCACGCGGGCGAAGCCGCGGGCATAAGCTAGTCATTCAATACAATGGTATTGCATTTCAGGCTGGTCAATGGATACAAAGGTTTGGCTACACCGGTACGGATAAATTACGGACGTGATTCCGGACACCGAACAAAGCTAGATACTGCACTGAAGTATCTGTGTGTTCGCAACCGATCCGTAATTTGGCCGTTGTCGGTCCGAATCGTAATATCTTGATGGCCCTTTGTTTAATGCCGCGTATTCGGAGGAGCGTCTCTTGCAGCGTGCAGCGGGTTGTTAAATGGGTAATTCCATTAAACGCTCGGCTGCTGGCTGAAAGAGACGACCCTCGAATTAGTGGTCTAAGGCCTCGTCTCTCCGTACAAAATTGTGGGTTATTATCCAGGCAAGTATAAATGCGACTTGTTTATACATAATTATGCACTTTTCAGGAATAGTTCTATAGAAAAGCGTTAGTGGAAAACATTAGTTGTTATAATGTTAGTAAGGGATGTTTTTCAATGGGGGAAAGAAGGAGTTCTTGCGTGAAGCATTCAGCTAATCGAACAGCCGACCATCGCCGCCATCACTAAAATCGGTGATGGAAAATCATCGTGAGGAAACTTTCAGGACTAATTTGAAAGAAAGAAAGAATAAAGTTTATTTGACGTCAGTTCATCAAGCACACATAATAAAAATATACAAAATAAAAAATAAATAACAATAATATGGCTAGTGGGACAATAATAGGCTTGAATTATTATAATTATTTTTATTAATTTATTGTATGTAGTTTTTTTGATTTGGAGTCCCCGAAGAAGTAGAAATAATATGGAAATGTAAACCCAATCTTAGAAACGACCGAACCTTGTGCTTGCGGTCAACACAATCAAGACAGTAATATTCCTACAAATTGTAAATCAAACTCCTTTCAAGCTATCTGTATAGCTTGATAGTTACTCTATTGTTATCGTAATCAATCTATCAAACTGTCAATATGTCAAAGACAAGCTAGATGAAAGGATTTCTGATTGTTTTCCCGGAATCACGATGTTTGTTTGCAAAATTCCTTTTATTTTCTGAAAAAAATTTATAGTCTGGACGAATGAACGAAGTGAAGGGGTAAAAAACAAAAGACTTTTCAGCTCAAAATAACGTTCGTTCAATATTCCATTCATTAGAGATTGGATGGTTATGCGGTTAGTCCTTAAAATTCGATTTTAGAACGTGTTTTGGTGGCCAGTACGCGATGGAAATTGGGTTTCAACTTGTTCGATTTTCGAATCAGTCTGTAACGGTCGTATCATCACTCAAAGAGTGATTGCTCAGTTTTTGACATTTCCATTTGTATCTGTCCAACGGCTATGGAATAGTAATTTATTTTGGGCTAAGTGAATAACAATCTGGTCCTTTTTCCATTTATTCTATTTTATGAAAATAGTTTAGATAGAAAGACGTTTTTGTGATGTAGTTGTAATTGAGTTAAAATGATAAGAAAAAAAATAGTTTGCTTAGAAAAGTTGCAAACAAAAGAAAGAGACGAACGACTGGCCATAGAAAGCACTTCTTCATCCTTTGGTTACCTAATGGTGAGTGTAGATCTTTTGCAAATTTGCTTTTTGCACGGTTGGCGCAGTGGCGGGGCGATTGGCTACTGCGCTGAACAAACTTTGTGTACCTACAGATAGTTGTTCCGGGTCTGGCAGTTCATGTATGTGAGTTTAAATATTTGTAAACGCACCCACGATACAGGACACATTCCCAGAGTGTGGTAACGTATTAGTTTTGGCGGCTTTCTGTCAAGTAAGGAAGCACTGGCTAATAACATATCATCACCTCACTCCTCTAATCCCCGAAGGGTTAGGCAGAGGTGTACTTAATAGTACACCCACATTTCGCCAGTTATGTTTAAGTCCCATGTTATAGAGGGCGAGCCTATTGTTATCAACCGGATATAAATCCAGATTCCGTGGCTGCTACTGAGAAATTCCTGATGGAAATACTCAATAACACTTTGACCGACCCGGCAATCTAACCCAGGACCTAATAACAAAACATATGCCTAATAACATTAAGGGTCAATTGCATCAATAATACAGATTAACCCCTTAATGTCGATACCAGTTACAATAGCTTAAAGAAGAGTTAAATCTAATGAACCCAGCCGATTGCTCGTCCGTAGCTTTGAAAGGGTTAGCCTTAGTCTAAGTGATAACCTGTTATTCTTGTTAGGATCTTGAGTGCTCTCCTAATCCTTTACTTGGAAACAATTTTCTGTGTAAACCTAATTGTGATTTTTCCTGATCGTTGAATAAGTAAACTTGATTCAGTAGAAACGTGCTTACGATACTTTGTCAACTTAAGAAATAATAATAAGTTGGCTTACTGAATTATGTATGTCATCATCAGTCGAGCCTTTACCTAACTGTGTTGGGGTCAGCTTCCAGTTCCGGAATTTCCAAATTTTAAAATTATTCGTCAAATCGAATTGAACTTTTTAAATATTAAAGGTGTCTGAGGATGGAATGGACAGCACTCATCTTCTGCCTAGCTTTTCCCATCTATGTAAGGGACAGCTTCCAATCTAACCGGATGCAGCTGAATACCAGTGTTTTACATGGAGCGACTGCCTATCTGACCTCCACAACCCCTTGGTAAGACGGGTTGTTAGACTTTCGGGCCAATGACTACTTAACGACTGTCAAAGACCTACAATTGACAACCGGGACCAACGACTTAACGTAATTTCCGAGGCACGGAGGAAACTCGGTATGTAATGGTGGTCACCCATCCACGGACCAACCTAGGCAAGCGCGGCTTAACCTGAATGATCGACCCGAGCGGCTGTTATTATTTAGACACGAGCTCCTCCTTTTTTAATCACTATGAATTACTAATTATCTCGCGACAATAAATATTAAAAATAAAACTAGGTACCTACATTTACGTAATACGCTAGATTTTGATTCCCTTTATTCATTTCAATACATATGATTCACAATTTTACATATTCCTACACAAAATAATTTAAAAAATACATTTATTACATTAAAAATATAAAAAAATAGTAGCCCACCGGTATCGGTAACAGGGTCCAAGCTACCGGCGGCGGTCAGGGCTCCAGAGAGAGGAACCTCCTAACAATTCGAGCCGTGTCCAGGAGTACCTACCACTTTCTGAATCAAGCCCTTGATCAAAGCTGCATAACGAGAGCCTCCTCAGGTATTGATCGAGGCTCTTGGCAATTAGGCCATGGGCTGATACGACTATCGGCACAATGGTGGCTGAGTCCACATCCCACATTTCGACAACATCGCGAGCCAAGTCAAGATACTTTATTTAAGCAAGATTATTGTTAGTATATATTAGTTAATCTACGAATACCTAAATAATTTACTACGGAACTACTGAAGAAGGTACACTAGAGATTTTTCAAGGAATCTTCTAAGCTGGATTATCAAGGAATCTACTAGTTACCGTAACTAAGTTACTTCAAAGGCAGTCAGCCGGCCGTGTTTGTCAAAGGTCAGACGGTATTGAAGCGAGGTGAGCTTTACATACACGCCACAAATTGACAAAGCTTGTGTTGTTGACGTGTCCTAGCTAGATAAAGTTAACGCTAGTTTAATTTCCCAACAGTCCCAGTGTATATAAACGATGAAAAGATGGTGGAACCCACCACGCCGACCCGATCATAAGATAATGATTTATTTCTCACCACAATACGTACATTATTAAGTTTCGTGAACAATACATGTGTTTTTTTTAAACTGTGGGAGACTGGTGCCCAAGCTAGACGAAAGGCCTGTATTTCACGACACCAGGTCTTCACCCCTTTAAGCATATTTAAACAGAATTATGCACTCGTACACAAATTAATGCCATAGTTGGGATGAGGCTAGGCAAATGATACTGATTAAAAATAAACCAGCAAAACTTTCATAAAACATCTGACAACCCTAACCGAAGCTGATGCATCAAGACTCAAGACTCGAAAGCCAAGACTTAACCCCTAGCTTACAACATAAGCCAACAATCCAAGATAAATAAAACCATCAAATTGAATAAACTCACTGATCCGTTTATTATTGGCTTACATTTGTTTTCGATCGCTCATGGATTGGAGATCGCTGGATTAAGGGTGCCTTGACCCATTTGGTGCTGGAGACAGCACTCCAAGCATTGGATGTGAAACAGAACAGCGCATGAGTTATTGGAATTGAATTTAGACGGTTTTTTTTTCTCGTATTCTTCTTGGCAAAACCTTTCATTAGGTACCCATATCATGGGAATGCATAAAAATAACTAGTCCGCCATCATTAGGAGTTCGCCATATTGGATGTAGAATGACGCCACTTAGCTAATTATACATTCTCATCCAAACTACACATGTATGCAAAATTTCAGGTCAATCGGAAACCGGAAAGTGGTTCAAATTTAACTACCAAGATTTTTTACATGATTAGTTACAGGTGAAGCTGTTATAAAAAAACATATAATTTCCCTAGGTTTTTCTCAAGTTTTTGTAATTTAGTGTCGGACATAGATTCCAACTAGTTTTTTAGTGATTTTAATTTATTACGGGTATCGATTTGCTGAAATCCTTATCCCAGAGAATTTTTGAACGTTTTCTATACAAAAAACAAACATAGATAGACGACGGATAAAAGACAATGGAAAAAACTGCAACAGAATATTGAGGGCACATTCTATTGAGGGACGAAACTTGGCACTAAGGCTAGTAGTTATAGTCTTACACTTTCTTATTTTATCTACAAGAAAAAGACAACAATATTAAGGCTTGGGTCATCCCGCGACCATGGCGTTTGCAACAGCGTCGAAATATCGGGAGCTCAGAATCTATACTAATATTATACAGCTGAAGAGTTTGTTTGTTTGGTTGAACGCGCTAATCTCAGGAACTACTGGTTCGAATTGAAATATTCTTTTAGTGTTGGATAGTCCATTTATCGAGGAAGACTATAGGCTATAACATCACGCTACGACCCATAGGAGCCGAGCAAAAACAAAACAAGTCGGAAGCGGCGGGTAAAACCGCGGGACACACCTAGTAATGGATAACCACGGAAGATATCCCGTAATTGACAGTAAAAGTTTAATGTTAAGACTTATGGTTCAGGTGTGAATACTTCAGTGTTTATTATTTCACGATCAATGTGAGTGAGTTTGCGTGCCGGGTCTCGCGCACGTTTACAGTGTAAACATTACACTTGGTAAACGAAAGCACTTAAAGTCGAGAATAATACAGACACGTGTCATAACAATGACATGGATACGGAAAGAGTTTTACAGTTTTATTTATATTTTTGTCAGCTTTTTTTGCAGTCTGGAAATATTGCGTATATTTCTGGCAGTAGCTGGAAGCTCAAGCGGTTTCACGTATCGTTTTCAGCGATGCAATCGGACTAATAGCTTGTTTGCACAAAATCGAGGTGCCAAGGACTGAAAAATCGGCCAAGTGCGAAACGGACTCGCGCATGAAGAGTTCCGTACTATCGTATCGTAACCCCTGTCATTTTAAATTCATTATTTGTTTTTATGACGGCAACAGAAATACACATTCTGTGAAAATTTCAACTGTCTACCTATTACGTATCATGAGATACAGCCCGCTGACAAACAGACGCACGGACTGCGAAGCAACGTTGGTTGGGACCCCTAAAAAGTAAGAATTAGTTAGGGAGCTACGTAAATGTTCGAGTCGGCATGATTTGGCGGCAAAATAAAATATAATAAAGTAGATAATATTAATGTACATTTGTGAAAAAGCCGCTTGGCTCGAATCGTGGCAAGCCAACTCGATCATGATTCAGCAGTAGAAAATTAAGAACGGAGTATCCCGGTCGGTACGAGCAGAATGAAAGCCAATTATTCCTTGTAGTAATTACTCGCTTGGCTTAATCTCGTACTCACCCTGTCCGGAGTATCTCAGTGTGAGTGTCGCACTCGAAAATAAAACTAAAGCACAACGAGCTGGCTAAGCTACAGGCATCATTGCAGTCTGCTTTGTAGACTTTCCAAGTCTGTTTTACGTTCCGGCAGAGTACTTTCAATAAAAAGAAAAGTATACTGGAAACTTCGACTACTTTGTTACACATTTAAAGCGTGTGCTGAGTTGTTAAGTCTTTGAATTTGCTCGTCTTTTGTTCCTAAAGCTGCGTCTATGCTAGGCGAGCCGAACACGAGCGGAGCACAAGCGGAGCACAAATTCCCTTGGGAGTGCTCGGTCGAGGCTTCGAAGTCTGTCTACGCTAACCGAATTCGAGCTCCGATCGTGTTCAGCTCGCCTAGTGTAGACGCAGCTTTACAGTGAACTTACAACTTCTTCAAGTGTAAAGATGATTATGGCTTGCTTGCACATGAAACTGTTTTGTTGATTTTACAGTGAGGGCAATTATTTTTTTAGCACACTATATAATTTTGTCGTGTGAGCCATGCCACACTAGAAAGACAAAAATAGCCATTCAGAATCTAGTCGTAATCTCTCTCAGCGACAATTATGTGTTTGACTGATTGAAATCAGTCTCAATGTTCAGTATGAGGTTAAATCTGTAGTTTATTTATTAGAAAGATCATAAAATATGATATTTGAGATTTGCTTTAACGGACAATTTCAGTTAATAATAAATGAACTTGTCAAGCAATTGATTTTCCTGACTTTACGTGAAGTTAGACTTATGAAAAGCTTATAGTTAAAAAAGAATAGTATAAAAACAGCCTTTAAATATTAGTTGTGACGTTAGTTTCATTAAAATCGGTTCAGTCATTACGAAAAAAAGGACTTAAAAGTTCGTATGAAATGCCGTAAGTCGTAAACGCTCTTCAGTCATTCCCGACGAACTCCAACCTGTGTTGACTTACACAAATTGTGGTACTAACTTATATTAAATATGGGTCGGGTTAGTTTTAATTGCAGTTTGCCCTTTGTTTCCTTAGTGTTTGAACTGTTTCAAATATTTTGATGGGCAATTAACCCGCTGGGTATATAATTGCGTAACACTTACAATAGCTATGTCTTTCATTATGAACATTCACGATTTAACAACAGCCATTGCGTTTTTTACGTTTTCAATCTGAGGAGTTTTTCAAACACACGAAGCAACAGATTAGGACTTCAATTGTGACTGAATGTGTTTCGTAAATATTTATGCTGAATTAGTAATATAGGTAAAATAGGCTACTTTGATTGGGTTTCTTCTTAAGAAAAGATCGTCTTTTCTTGATGAAACATTCATAGGAAACGTTCTGTTTCTCTCTTTATTTTTAGGGGTTATGTAATTTGTTCTGTAGCTTAGAAAGTGCATCGAATGCGCACCAACAGGAAACTGTTTACGTTATCTGCAACGAAGAGGCAATGAATTAAAAACATATTAATACACAGCAGTGGCGAAGGGTCAATTTTTGTAAGAGGTAAGCCGGAGTATTAGTAGCGAAGGGTCAATTTTTGTTAGAGGTAAGCCGGAGTACATATCTTTAATGTGATTATATTATTTGTCTATAGAACAATTGAAAAATGGCACAGGCCATTTTTCAAAGGGAAGCCGGTAGGAATCGAGTTGTATGGAACCTTCGCCACTGATACACAGTATTATCGCCTTGAAAAATAAATGGAATCAGAATACATCAAATATCACGACAGACGTTAGTTTGAATTTTCACAATACAATCCGACAGCGGTCCAATCAAGTGATGTCACCTACCGCTTCACGAGCATCCGCTCCGGAACCAAATGAATTGAACGACACCTCATTGACCCAAATCGTCGCAGCCGTTTGCCAATATACGATGACATACATACCGACAGGTGTGCCAAATATCCCTCACTTCATATAATATATAATCAAAACTAACAACGATGAGCAAAAATCTGCCATAGCTGAACACCTACTGCAGTCAGGGCCCAATCACTGGATCGAATTTCACAAGCCGCGGATTTTGTCAACGGATAGACATTACGTACCAAGGCTGACAAGAGAAGCAATTGAAATAAGAAAACACAAAAATTAAAAAAAAAATAATAATAATAATTTCAAATTGTCATGTACGTGGAATCCAGTTTTGAGTAAGCTCAAAAGTAGCAGCCGGTTTCGTAATAAGGACTCCACAAAACCTGGTGATATTGTGAGTGTGTTTTGCCGTGACTTAGTGTCGAGTTCCAATAGTGCGCGTAGCAAAAGACAAAGAAAGAGGGTAGATAGATTTGTCTGCTCTTAACAATTTATTTTTCCATCCACCCGCATTCTCCAGTCAACCCGCGATCATGGCGCTTGCAACAGCGCCGAAATATCGGGAGCTCAAAATAATGAACAATCACGGAAGATATCCCGTAAGTGACAGTATAAGTTTAGTTGTAAACCGTGAAAGCTTGAAACAGTGTTTGAATATATAATCAGGCTATACCTTTCCCACTGCTGGGCCACAGGCGAGCCCAGTTCTAGAATATTCCGATTTCCTCACGATGTTTTCCTTCTTCTCTGTTTATCTACTTATTTCTTCAGCTTTTGGCATATCACGGGGATTTTAATAGAAGGAAAAGATTCTTGCTTGATCCCACACTTTGATAAAGAGCTTTAACTAATCGTATACCGAAAGTTACTAAAAGTATAGAGCTATAATCCACCTGAAATCTCTTCTATAACACCCAAATGACAAGCATCTTTCCAAAACACCTCGGAAATAATCCGTTAACCTTTCAACTTTAGATGTTAAGGTTCAATTTTGAATGTGTACCAGTTCGGGGTGGGTAAAGTTATGATGGTTGCTTGGAAACGTGCCCTGAAATGTAGGCAATGACATCGTAATGTTGATTAAATTGGTTTTGAAGCTAAACGGTCGTAGTTCGAGGTGATTTGGTATAGGATTTTGATGCACGTTAACGGAAATTGTGTTCTGACGAATTCATCATCTGCCTCGCCTTTTACCAAATTTATTGGGGTCGGCTTCCAGTCTTACCGGATGCAGCTGAATACCAGTGTTTTACATGGAGCGACTGCCTGTCTGACCTCCATAACCCAGTTAGTACTGGGTAATACGGTACCCTTTGGTAAGACTAGTTGTCAGTAAACACTTTCAATTTTTGTAGCGTTCGATTTAATTTGACGAATATTTTCAACATTTTGAAAAAAACACTAGAAACGATTCAATAGCATCGTCAAAAAAACAAAGCAATTAATTCGTTACTCGTGGAAACAATTATCCTGATATGTTTGATTTTTACTCCATTTGATTTTTCAATGATTTAAAGCACGTTTTTCAGAGCAATAATTATAGTAATTGCTTTTTAATCGGTGGGCGGCTGTTGTTTCGTAGAACGAAGCTAATAAAGAAAAGTAGCGTTTTAATAAAGCATGAATAGGTAATTAATGTGTTCAAGAATCAAGGCATTTGCTACAAGTAAGTTTATAAAGCTCGTAGCACATCTGTAAACACTGCATCGGTTCCGGATCACCTCTAAATCTTGTCTGTCTTTCTACAAGGGTTTTTCTTGATTTCAATGCAACGTAAGTATTTTATTTTTGACTAAAGGTTTCTCTAAATAAGTATTCTGCACCGTCTTTTTTTTAAAACGCTTTTTTATTAGCTTCGCCTGTTACTATATAGAAAAATTTTAGAAGTTAAATTTGGCGCACTTCTCGGTTTCCGATTGAAATTTTGCATACATGATTAGTTTGAATGAGAATGCATGGTTAGTTAAGTGGCGTCAACTCAAATCCAATATGGCGGACTTCCAAAGATGGCGGACTAGTTATTTTTTGCGCATTCCCACGAAATGGGTGTCAAATGAAAGGGTTCGCTGAGAAAAATACGAGAAATGAAATGACGTCACTCTAAAGCGTTTTTTTATTTTTTTAACTATAACATTACAACCTATCCAATCTACAATCCAATCTTTCTATTTTATACAATCAAATCCTCATTTATCTGTCGTTTCTAGTCACACGCAGTTCTTAGCCTACCCATAAACGATTAAACGGTCTACAAATGATAGACCGCTAGAGGCTACAGGGCTCTAGAACAGAATCTGTTAGTGTGGCCATCCATTACCCTTGGAGGCACATAATGGCCGTTTCGAAGTAAATTGACCGACGTAATGGCATCAGCGATCTCAAGGCTATTATGTCAGTCTATCGAGTTCCCTCTCAGAATATTGTGACGTATGTGTCCGTGAATCTTGGAAACGTAGAATTTTTGCATATGGATTTAAGAGGAATGTTATATGGATTCTTATACTTTCTATATATTTCAGAATGTTTATTTGTGTATATTCTATAAGCCGATATCAGACGCCGACAAAAAAGGATGTTCACTAGAGTAAATGATTCAATCGAGTTAATATCCATTTTTTTTAAGTTACTTTGGAATGAAAGTTTCATCTGCTTCTTCATTTAGTTTTTCAATTATTTGGTAGGTTTATTTTGTGCTCAGACATCTCAATTCGAGTGAAAGATGCCGATTGAAATCTAAAAGTGAAAGTTCTTTTATCGATTTTTCGGAAAATGTGAAATAATTTATTAAGATTTGGGTACTTAATGGAATATGTGTCTTTACTAGTAGGTATGAACTTTTCAACATTATAGATGACAAATTCGCATTATAATGAAGAAACATCATACACATTTTCCCTATTGTCTACATTTTCCCCCTCAAAAGTCAAGTCCTATAAAGAGAACAGAATACCAACGTCGTGAGAAAGGAAAACATTTCCTAATTACCTTCTGTTACATTTTATTTGCAAAGCTAAGAATTTATGTATGTGATGTGAAACAACGACATTTGGCTTCTTTAATATCTCCTTTTGTTTCATACGATACGAAAACAGTACGGTATCGTAGCGGAGTTATTTATTGTGTCTAAATGTTGGGCCTCAATTTGTGACGTATTACCGGACCGTACTCTGTGTCTGATGGCACGATTACAGTTGGTCGTTAGCCCGCATTCGGGTGTTCGACACGCTTTAATCGAATTCGGGCACCCGATGCATTGATGACACTAGTCATCGCAATGGAATACGAGCTGTTTGAAGGACGTCATTGTGACGACTTGCAAGAAGTGAACTGACTTCACAAATGATGAAGCCGTACTAGCCTGACCGAATACGGGCGTACTCGACCCCGTTCATTTACACTCGGTCGTTAGCCCGAATTCCAAAGGCAATCGAATCCGGACGAACGATCAAGTGAGTGACACAGACGCAGTTTTTAACGCTTAGTTCAGCGTAGAGATTAGAAATTCCAAACAGTATAATAATATATAGGCATTCAGTTAGGTGTCCTTTAGTATTAGTGTAACTGGGCTTTATGGTTACCGAAGTGGACCCGCTCAAAGTTTTTACTATAAGCAACAGAGGAGATATGTGTGAATTTCTCGCAGAAATGTTAAATTGTGCATGTAAAGTGCGGTCAATGTGTAACTCATTGTGGAAATTATCAAATTAAGATATTTTTTTTATTTCATATTTACCATTTTTATCCTGCACGATGGTCACCACTTTTACGCGTTCAGGACGCCTTTCATTATTTTAATAGCTAGCATACCCACTTAAGATATCATGTTATATTGGATTAACTATGCTACCATTGAATCGTAGGTATCGTCACGCGTTAAAAGCGCAAAGTGAATACACCTAAGTATATCTTTCTTCGAGAATCTTCTGCGATAATATATCTTAATAAGTAAATACTCGTGAACAAGGTTATCCTAAATAGGTTGGATAATGTATTTATAATGCCAAAAATCTCTTTGTGAGGCTGAAACCTGTGTACTGCCTGAAGCGAGCTTGTAACAGAATCTGGTTTCGGCAGGGAATATAAGCGAATTAATATTCCTGTAATATTATATTCTATTTTATTTAGATTATAATTATTCGCTTGTCATGTTTAAGCTATGAATAGAAGAGTTATATATATATTAACTTGTCAGAAGCAGCTATGTATACGTGGCTTATATATACCACAGAATAAAGATGTACTATTTGAAATTCTGTGTACTTCGATGAATTAGCGATGGGTAAAGATAAAATGCCTTGCCGTGTCGTCCTCTGTGCGCGCTGGCCTTAAATGGTATCCACCATCCTGCACTTATCTTTTAATGGTGTTTTAACTAATTCAAGTACTGTTTTTTTTATTTTCTTGTTTATGTATTCTAAATATTGTTGCCGTACGTTTTATCTCGGGTGGCCTGCCATAACACAGCATCATGCTGAGTTGTGACCTTCTTGTCGCCGTCACGACGTGCAAGCTGTCAACTTTTTTGTTTTGTTATGTTGTATTTATGAAATATTTGTTGCTTTGCAAGTTCATTGTTAATTTTGTTTGTTGTTATTTATTATGCACGTCATGTCCCTGTGGTTAATATTGACGTGACAACGTCTTATAATTCGATGGAGCCGGCTGCACGCACGAAAAAACATGACGTATGCGGCGTTACCTCGCTCTGAGGCGTTCCATAAAACAATTGCTCAACGCACGTCGCACATGCATTTTTTGAAAAATGCAACCATTCCATCAGTATTTTCTTATGACGTTGTCACGTTCAACTATCGTCAGTAAACCGACTTTACAGACAACCGATTTTTTTTTCTTTCTTTTCTTTCCAACTACGACTAGTTTCTACAACGTGGGTAGGTCCACTCATCTAAAAGGAATATTGAGACATTAACAGGCAAATATTGTGTCTTGGTTTGAGACAAGGGCTATCATCAAACGGTTAAAAGTTTATGATTACCTAATATTTTTGCTATAGCTTAATATTTACCAAACCAGGCTTCAAATTACGAACTACGGACGAAATCCTGTAATGGGCCTCCAGTGAATTTACGAACAATGTTTTCTTCTAATTATTTCGACCAAGTATATGTGTAATATATCAAAAATCTCTATTTTAAAATTATAAGCATTTTCTGTGCTGTAACCTGTAAGCAGGATGCCAGGATTAATGTGTAATGCTGCCAGAGATGACTTGGAATAAAACCGGGGATGAATCCGAGAGATTTATATTTAATCGGTATGAAGCAAGCCTTAGAATATAAAGTGAATAGGAAATTACATGGAGGTAGGGTTTATTTCGATTAGCGAGAGGGAGATTTCTTAAAGATTCTGTAATTTACATTGACATGCAGAGTCATTACTTATAGTATAGTCAGAAGCTTGATCTGACAACCAGTCTTACCAAGGGGTATCATGCAACTCAGTAACTACGATGTCAGATAGGCAGTTTCTCCATGGTATTATGCTGCATCTGGCTGAAAGACAGAAAGAAAACGTATTTATTCGGCATATGCCACAAGTGCACAAAAAAAAAACAAACAATAAAATAGATGATATTGTGTAATACACAAAATTAGTTTTAGTATATGCGAAAAATGAAACACGTGTCTAGTATTTCTACGTAAAGAATCTATGTACTAAATTTCAAAATTTTATCATGAAAAATCACAAAGTTATAAGCTTGTTCTGTTACCTGACTGTCCGCGCAAAAACGTGGTCACCACGCAACGCAACCGCGCGCGCGCCTCCGGCGTCGTCTTGAGCTCATTGATAATAATAATTTGGCTGTAGGTACCTAAATGATTGCGATAAGTACTTAATATCACTCGGTGTCCAAATTGCAAATTTAAAAAAAAAATTGGGACAAAATATAACATGTTTTAAAAATTATTGGAATCGATTCAGTTACTTATTCTGAACAAACTATATTCAGGTTTCGCATATGCTAAAAATAATGTTGTAAATTGCGAATAGGCCCAGCCGGTTAGGGTTAGACTAGAAGCCAACTCGACCCTTATCTATTTGGTCAGGGATGATGACGTTGGTACGACGACGGTGACGCGTGACGGTGGACAGAGTCGACTTTTCCAGATGTAAAGAAAATTAGGTAATATTGCAGGAAGTCGCGCGAAGCGATCATTAAAAGTTGAACCTACAACCATTATTGAAAATCACTCCACAATATTTTCATAAAATTGAAATAATATTGTGTTTCTGATTCCGTTTATTCCCACTAGTTCGATTCATTAATTCGATCGTTGAACTAGTGAGATTTTTTTTTCTCATTTGTTCGACCGTCGAACTAGTGCGAATTTTTTTCCTCATTTGTTCGACCGTCGAACTAATTAGATTTAAAAATAGTTCTACTACATTTAAATGTTTCAATGATAAATATTGTAGGTACGATGGAAATATATGATAAGGATGATAGCTTACATGTGCCTTCTAAAAGATACAACATAACATCACGCCTGTAATCCCCGAAGGGTTAGGCAGAGGTGTACCTAATAGAAAACTCGCATTTTGCCAGTTATTTTTAATTAAATGTGCTGCCTGGCCTCACTAACAACAACAGTGACCTTTGTTGGCCTGAACACTGACTTATTTTGCTGTCTGTACCTTCTACGTATTCTTCTTAAATATTCTAACCTATCAACCGTAATAATACACCAAAGGATTAGCTTTATTTACTTTGAAACACAAAACCTTTCACAAAATAGCGCCATTTTGTAAACTTTATAATTATAATCTTATTTACAATTTTCCCCTTGTCCGGAGAGAGCTTTAGAGCAGATTAAACTAAACTACAGGCGCACAAAGATTTGGATCGTTAAAGTGCCTTCATCGGATCGTGCGAAAAAATATTAATATTGACAAGAGTGCGCTTGCCTTAGGGCAGTTCTGGGGGCCTAAAATGACCGCTTTATATATGCCTCAGAATCATAATAGGATAATAATATGAATTACGTTACAATGATCACAAAGTGACAATCCATAGTATTAACTGCGTCTGTGACCATTTTATTATTTTTAAGAGATTCATATTATTTATTGTTCTGTTATGATTCTGCTAAAGCGGTCATTTTAGACCCCGAAAACTTCAGACAGCACGAGATTATGCCCGAGCAATTTACTGACTGCATTAAAAGTAGTATTATATTTCCATGGTTTAAAGGCGCGTGACAGACACCCGTAGTTTAAGTCGTGGATTGAACTTAAGTCGGACTAGACACGCCTACTTTTCACCCCATAAGTCATATTGACAGCTACAGTTTGTTTATAATTTGACATAAACGCCCACTTTTCAAGGGTTTTGTAGTACAAGAATGTTTTGGCACTCGAATGAAGCTGACAGGGGGGCGCTGTTGGTAAACCTTTTGTTAATTGTTTTGTAAAAAATATTGAGAAAAGAAAGAGATAGCTGCGTTAGTTCCGATGTTTGCCCGCGCCATCAGATCCTTGAAACCTACCTTGTGGGTGACATATGTACCTACTGAAATCCAAGTGAATCGACGTGTGTAAAATTGTTTTCTTGTTATAGCCAAAGCAAGATGAATTTTGAGGAGTATGTCGGTTATGTAGGATACGATATGCCATACAATTATTTATCGCGACCCGATGCCGACAACCCGTTAGAATGTGACATCAATATACAGTTCCAAAGACACTTTCGATTTTAGAAGGAAACCGTACAAAAATTGGAAAGCCATGCGAGAGGTCTTTGCCCAGCAGTAGGACATAGAGGGCTGATATAAAATAAAATAGGGAAGCTACTGTAAAAGAAAACGCGGTTCGTTTTTGGTTCCAACGTTTTCGTTCTGGAAATTTTGACCTACAGCCCGTGGACGGCCCTTGTTGATAAAAACTATTTTCCGTCGCCTTTAATTTCCAAGCCAGCTAGTATGTAGTCGGGATTATTAATCAATGATTATTAATATTGCGAGCACTTGCAAATATCCGTGGTACATATATATAAAGCACGGTTTCTTTTTCAAATCGGTAGGTATTGGTATCGGTAGGTGTTCATTATCGTGGGATTGTATGAATTAGCAATCAAGATCGCGTAAATAATTATATTAGTGACAAATAGTCGTAATATGGAGTACCGTACACATAAAAGATGAATACAAGCTTAATTCACGTGATATTTCTAAAGCATGAGAAAACTAACGAACCATTTTGAATCTCAGACAAAATGGTGTTGTTTTGTTTATACCTACGATACCACAAAGTCGCTCTCATCATCTATCTATACTTAAAAACATCATCAAGAGTCAAATAGGCCTTCGAAACTCACGTAGACGGGCCATGGCGCGCAGTTTTACGCAGGGCGTGCAGGGCGCATTTACCTATTAGTAAGTAGGTAGAATATTTCTGAGGTAGTCGTGTCTGTAAATATATGTGAAAACCCGATTTTCGCGTTGGCTCGTGATACAACATCATCATCATCATCATTTCAGCCGAAAAACGTCCACTGCTGGACATAGGCCTCCCCCAACTGTCGCCATATTGACTCGTGATACGCGACACTGATATTAAATATTATGTAAAAGTATTATGTCTATATAGATTCCTAATGAATCATTTGATTGTCGCCACCGGTGTCCAATCTCGAACCAAGTTATCAATATTTCACATAAATGTAATGTAATTGATATGAAAATGAACAAGTTATAAGTAAGTACATGTAAGAAAAACGCGAGTGTGTCTGTATTGCTCAAATAAAATGAAATACTTACACTAACTATTATTTATTACCTATTCAACTTTAAAAGTAAAAGCTTACACATAAATCTTACATAACTATTATAAATGCGAAAGTTTGGATGAATAGATGTTTGTTACTCAATCGCCAGAACGGCTGAACAGATCTGGATGAAACTTGGTACAGAGATATATTATAGTCTGGTATAGCACATAGATCTTTCTACCTGTAGTAATACGGGTAATCCCATTGCCTTTGCGGTACTATCGCAGTAGTATATAGATTGTAAATAGAAGGAGAAAGAAAAAAATACAAATTTGATGCAACCAACTTGGATGTAGCGCTCGTCAGCCGCTGTTGTGGCCAGTTTCTGTTATATTGCAATAATAAAACAATCAAATCGAATTCTTATTCGCCGTTGCGTTTAGTGGTTTAGCCGGCTTATCTTAGGTTTGTTTTCATATGATACGGGAAAGGACAGGTGTAAGCTAAACATGAGTAGCAGGCGGCTTGCTACTGCTAAACGGAGGAAGAGAAGGGCCGATATGAAACCCACCATTATGTTGGGTGACCACAACCATGTCATGCGCACAAACTCATTCTGCAGAGTAATGATGAGAGAATAAGCGATAACGAATCCAAAGAAATTCAAGGCTACTCGGTCCATCGTCCAACTGAATTATTCCCTCAACTCTGGACGACCGGAACCTTCTAATCTCAGGAATTGCTGGTTCCAATTGAAAAAATCTTTTAGTGTTGGATAACCCTTTTGTTGAGGAATAGGAGCGGAGCATTAAAAAATGTTGCGAAAACGGGTTTTTTTTAAATATAAAAATCGCGGACGAAGGTCGCGGGCAACAGCTAGTATGTTTATAATTGTGTGATGATCATATTTGTATTTTTGTTCTCTCGTTGGTCAAATAGTCATAAGCGCAATTGCACGGTGTGAGGTTATGGGTTCGATCCCCATGCATGCAGTGTTGTTGGGTTTTACTAACCTAGAGATTGGATCCAGTCTTACGTAGTCCTACGTGAATGAAAATGAAAAATTTCCTTTGTTTTTCTATGTCTATAAATGTGTAATTTAGATATTTTTTATACGTGATACTACTTTTAAATAAAATAAAAACCAGTTGGCTTGTACAATAATAATTTAATTTATTTTTTCGGCCTCGTCCCTTGTAACATCACTGAATCGAAGTAGCTGGGCGGCACTCAAGCGTTCGAGTTTTGCCTTTTGGTACGCTTCTTCTGCTGCCTTCACCACCACTTCTGCTTCTCCATTTTCAGCAGATGTTACTCCTCCTCTCGTTCCTCATTCCGTTTTAAATTTTTCGCCCGTACCTCCTTTATTATAACTTGGGCGCGAACATATATTAGTATTAATTTGCTAACCACAAGCACCTTCAAAAAACACTAATGAGAATATAAAAAATAAAATGCTTCGAATGAATACAAATAGATTGATGTTATTTCAAATTCTGTATTGGTGCCATACACAGATAATTTAACTTTCTGATGTACGGTAACGTGTAGAGATGAACTGAAAATCATTTTATCAACCCTACCAATAAACTGCGAGTTTGCAGACGCCAAGTCAGTCGAGTTATTTTCAGGTGGCCCTTGAGCCACCGGTACCGGTACCTCGTCTACCGGACGAAATTCCAGAACTGAAAAAAGAAAGTAAATATTTTTAATAATCTAATCATATATTCGTTAACACAAAGAATAGAATCAATAAAATTACTAGACTATAGGTGTATCGTCAGCAGGAGTTTCACTTGGCATAGTGTCACAGTCCATTGCGAACCTCAATTTCAAATCGGTGGAGGCCGGCAGCGCATCTTTCACTCCTTCGAGATCTGAGGACGCGGGGCCAGGATAGGGGCCACCCCCAGTCCTCATTCTTCTTTTTTTTCTAAATTAAGGGTGGCCTTAATATTGGACCAGCACCTGTTTAACTGAGATTCGGTTCTCTATAAAAAGAAAAGATTGCCGTTCATTACGATCATCAAACATAGACCAGGTATTAATTAAACAGCATACATGTTATTTGGTACTTACGCGCGAGTTAAATACTGAGTTATACTCTTGGGTTAGGCGAGCCCACAGCACATTTTGTCGCTCATGAGCTGCCCGGCAACGTCGTATTTTGAAGAAGCTTGTACTTGCAGACAAGTTCCTGTCCTGACTTTTCACCATCCGAAAAGAAAATTCTTGATGCCATTATTTTAAGTGAAAATCTTATAAATGAACCACGAAAAAATAAATATTTATTTTCAAGTAATTCCGTTTAAGTTCTTTGACAAATGATGTCAACCAAGAGCATTCGGTAGAACATCAATTGAAGACATCTCTAGCATTGGGACGTATTTTAATATAACATTTTTAGCATACAAAGCAGCTTGCAACCTTCATGCAACATACTTATTTTGGGTTTGAAATGGACAGCATGTTTTGGAGGTAGATTAAGGTGAGTACTCATCTGAGCAATTAAACGTATTGTAACATTGGTTGATAAATTGAGGAATGATATAATACTGCAAGGTTGCGGTTGAAAAGGAGATGTAGAGACAAAAAATTAAAAGAATATGTTTGGATGATGGTCTTGTTGAGAGGACGAGTAAAAGGCGACTAACAAAACCCGAAAGAGAACACCTTAGAAGGACAAAAATTATTGGTATTGTTCTTAAAAAAGGTCAGGTGGCAGTGCTCGCGACCTGCGTGCGTGTATGACCAGATGTATGAACGTGATCGAAGCAAAAGGAGTAAGCCGGTGGGGTTCTTTAGTGACTGTTCTTACTGTGTGGCATTTAGGTACTCTTCGTTGATATGTTGGATTTGCAAGTCGCGTGTGCTGCAATTTAATTTAATATTAAAAAAAAAAACACTAAGCGAATTAGGAGAAGTAACGACCAGCAAAGTCCACGCACCTCTTTCCATGTTGCACGATTTGCCCGCGCTCGTGTTTTTGCTCGATGAAATGTTACACAAGTTGCTTGTTTCTTAGCAAAATCAAGTTTTAACAAAGTGTCAAGCGGCTCGATGTCTTGTTGCAAATGCAAGCTCTAGCTAGTCTGTCCTCACCTTTTGAACATCATTGAGTGGGTGTTGCTGATACCGTGGTGGGCGTTCCTCACCTGTTGCCATGACAACAAATGTCGACTTAAGTTCAAAAATGGACTAAGTCGGCGTTCTGGAATATGGGTGAGAGTCCCGAGCGAATTTTCGACTTAAACCAATCGTAATACGGTACTGTTTTCAATGCAGCCATTAAATTGTTCGCACTTTTTTCTGTTGTTTGAACTGACCCCAAAGGAATGACAAACACGATTTTGAGAACGAGTGAGTGGGGGAATACTAGTAAATTTACAACGAAAAAGAAACGCAATTAATCTTGACGCGTTAGGGAATTGAATTATTTAAATCTTTGTAAACGAAGTTCGAGATGGATCCGGTTACAAAGAAAATCCTTTAACTTCAAGTTAGTACTTTGCCGTTTGTTAACACCTCGGAGGAAGTAAATGAAAGTTTCTATTTATTCTTAGAAAAAGTGACTTCCTTGTCCGTTCTTTATTTAAAACTTAGTTTCAAAACTTTCTTGAAACTTTAATTCCGACTAGTACTGCCAAGCAGTGGCGAAGGTTCCATAGAACTCGGTTCCTACCGGCTTCCCTTTGAAAAATGCCACAGTCAGTATTCTATAGATAAATAATATAATCACATTAAAGATATTATGTACTCCTATACCTTATGTATACCTCTTACAAAAATTGACCCTTCGCTACTGCTGCCAAGATTACCTTTGTACCTTAGTTACCTTTTAATGAAGAACTAAATTAACTCTGTGAACTCGGCTATCATTGTGCCGATTGTCGTGACGGCCAATGGCCTTACGGCCAAGAGCCTCGACGACCATCTTTCGAGGCTCTCCTTAGGCGGTTGGATCAAGGGCCTGATTCAGAAGGCAGTACTCCTCGATACGGCTCGCATTGTGAGGAGGTTCCTGTCACTGGAGCCCTAACCACCGGTAGCTTGGACCCTGCTCCGGCGGACCGCTATTTTTTAATGTTTTTTTATATGGTTTTTTTTTAGAAAAATGAATAAAACATAACGAGGTTTCTTCTTTGGCTGTTCTTGTGAATTCTAAGTTGGTTTCAATTTCAAGAAGAACGCAGTTATATATTGACTTTATTCTACAATTGTATAAGTAAGCGCGGTGGAAACAATAAGATCCTTTAAAGAACGCAGCGACACTGCTGGTTCCTACATAACTCAATTAGAACACTTTTGCAGACAGCGTGCCCCGCCTTCTGCTGTTTGTACAGGGTGTAACGGAATAAGCGCAATGCCTTTTAGGTCTGGACAACTTTTCCGAGGAACATGAGTCGAATGAAAAATATTTTTTTAATTTTTTATTTAAGACATGAAACAGTTAGACGTTACAATATTAATATTTAGTTTAGGTATATAATATTAAAAAAACGCATAGCCCATACCTACTATTTTCCACGGTATAATATCGATTTTAAAAGGAATAAGGAAACAGACTCTTCATAGTAAAAGAGTCAGGCGATGTGAAAAAAAAAATGCACTTCCAATACAAAATTGTATTGAAAGTGCATTATTTTTTTTAATTTATGTTGCTCTTTTTCTGTTACACCTGTATACTAGGGTGAAGCGTCAATTTTTTTTTCTAATCTGCATAACGTATATCTGCATACGTTCCAGAACTACTGTTCTGGAACGTTGCATTTGGTCATAAGGAATACGAAACAAATAATAATAAAAATATTCGAACCTACTTTTAGCCCTACACCAGCGTTCAAAATATTAGTTGTTCCAAAGCGTTGAGAAAAAAAAAAAACAATTTCTGCAAGACACGTCGTATGTTTTTGTGCCAAAACATTTATAAATTAACACTGTTTTACACTACTCTGTACCGAGATACAATAGTTTTACCCTGCTAACATTCGATCTACGAGTTAAGTACCCGAAACTTGTCCGATATTTCGCTTTCAGGAAGTTCCGAAACTATTCATCGTATCGTCGGTAATGTTTCAACTTTGAGCCGGATATTTGAAACGTACGGACTTATCTCCGGGTTCGATTATGGAACTAGCACAATCCGGATATAAATAGAATTTGTATTATCAAGGTAATCCTGGGAATTAACATAACAATAGATACATCATGTCTGTTATTCCCCGGAAGAGTAAGGCAGGGACCTTAATAGTACACTGTATACATCCACATTTCGCCAGTTATGTTTAAGTAAGTTCCATGTAATAGGGGGCGAGCCATTTGCCATCAATAGGACACAAATCCAGCCCCTGGGCTTACTGAGAAATTCCTGATGCAGGAACCCAATATCATATTGCACGACCTGACAACCACCTCGAAATACCGATAATCTACTTTGAGATAAGACCTATTTCTTAATAATATGGCTTCCTATACACCATGCTCATGAAAACGTAAAACGTTAATCAATACAGTAGTAGAAAATCACTTTCTAAGTTGTAACGTGTATACAGATTAAATTTTTCATGTAGGCGTTTAAGGCTAAATCAGAATCTATGAGTAGTAGCGAAAAATACTAAAAGGAGTCTTGAGCCCGAGTGGAGCTGTGGAGTTGATTGCGCTGCGGGTGTCATCAATCAAAGGCATTAAATGACAAACATAAAATTTGCTGCATGTCATTACTTCCCAGAATTGTATCCCTATAGCGACAATATTCGAATGTTGTAATAATACAGCGTGTTTTTTTTTTTTAAATCAATGGTTTCGATTCTCGGCTAGGAATATTGATTTTTCAAAAATCAGATGCAGTTTTAGTTTTCATTTTCAAAATTGGGCTCGAGACTCCTTTAAGTATTTTTCGCTATTCCTCATAGTTTCGAATTTGGCCATCCACGCCATCTTGAAAAATTCACCCTGTATATTTATATTTCATCGCTCGTACCTGTACACCTATGAGTAAACTTTTGGTGGAAAACAAAAATGATGTTGTTGTGTTCCAAATCAACAAAGAACTCCCTTATTTGCGTATATTACAATCAACAGCATAAAAGTCGTACTTATCACTCGAAAATCAGCCTTACTGCTTCGACATAAACGCGCTGTCTATGTCATATGACTATTTTATGTTACTGATGACGGTTAGGTCGGAGGTTAATTAACCACGATTCAATTTACATAGTAATAGTACAGCAATAGAGACTAATTTGATTGGCATCACTCATAGCCATGATCAACTGTACTCTGTGACGTTATGCAGTTTCTGCATGTTTACTGATGGACTGGCGTATCACTGACTATTATTACACTAATCACCATCATCTGTCTACGCTTTTCACAACTATGGTGTTATTGACTTCCAGTCTAACCAAATGCAACCTCCACAACCCAGTTAGTACTGGGTAATGTGATATCCCTTGGTAAGACTAGTTGTCAGACTTCAAAAATTTCTGACTACCCGTAACGACTGTCAAGGATCTAGGGATCACAACTGGGACGTTCGGCTGAACTTGCTAGCCAGGGAACGGATGGATCTCAAGAAAGTACAATCAGCCTTTTTTTTTCCATGGCAGGACATGTCATACCTCCTTCCTCTTTCAACCACGCGGGTTTGTGGATGTCACATTTTCTAAATTCTGTCTTTAGGACATGCCGGTTTCCTCATGCTGTTGCCCTTCATCATTTTATGTTCTAAAATGAACCCTACACACAGGCCACCTGATATGTAATAAGCATTCTTCTTTCCCCAATATCAGCAGAACACGTAACCTCAAAAGGCAAAATATAATATTCACAAAGCAATATCATTTGCGCGCAGATTCCTTTGGCTGCAAAATTAAATGGCGGTCGTATTATGACGTCACGGTAACTGTACATATTTGATAGCAGCCTTTTGAGCCGCTTTTAATTGAAATTAGGTACATGTTTTACTTTTGTAGTGTACGGGTTGAATACAGATAAGGGAGTCCTAATCACGTCGTATTTTGTCGCTTTTGGGATTGACTGCATGGACATGAAGCTCTTTCTTCTTCATATATTCTTTCTTCATAACTCCGTGCCGATAAGTGTGGCCACTTTTATATTAGACGATATTCAATGTGCGGGTTCGCGTGGCAAAATTATAACACGGGACGGGTTAATTTGTCCTCGGCGAGTTCGGTTCATGAATCGGTGACCGTACGTCATAACGAGACCCCTTTATGGCTCGCTCCATATTAAGTAATGACTTAAGGATTCTGCCCACCACACCGTAGCATACTATGACCGTGCTATGAACGTATCAGGCAAAAACATATTTTTTGTATTGAAAATTATAAGACTATGCCCGCTAGACCGTTCCGTCCAACACCGTCGCGGGCCATGGACGGCACCGGCAAGATATATTCGCCGGCAATTGTTGTGTGACAAATGTCATGAACATAGGCCAAGAAGAAAAAAAACCTATTAGAGGGACATAACTCATAAACTAATCAACCAAAGTTAATAAAATTAAATGGGACCACCATGCGGGCTTCCTCTACCAAATGAAAAGAATCACGTAAATCGGCCCAGTGATCACGGAGTAACCGGTGTACATAAAACAAAAGATGCTGGTGGAATACATAACCTCCTCCATTTTTTGAAGTCGGTTAAAAATACTGGAATTTAGCTGCATTCGGTTAGAGTGGAAACTGAACCCAAGTGTATTGGGAAAAATCAATGCTGCTTTTATACTTACGAGCCCCTGTTTTCATCGAAGATAATAATCAAATTAAAGTAGAGAGAATTTATCCCATTATGCTGCTGCTGATAGGTGTTCATTAAATACCATTTATATATATTTATATATATTAACTGTAAATGGATGGGCCAATTTGAACTGTTAATAAAGCCGGCCATGATAGCCGCGGTACGATGTTATCTTTTCAATTTCCAATTAAAATTTATTTTTCATATTATTATTATGCCTGTGACGTAACTGAGATAAATACAGTTTAAAAAAAAAACCGATAACATAATTTTTTTATTAAACAGATTCTAAAACTACGTGATCTTTTCAATATTAAAAAGAAACAGGTGATGGTGGAAAGGGGGAGGGAGGGCTATAAAAGTGGCGTAAAAAGCTCACGTGATTAAAGGATGGCCCCTAAAAATGTTAAGCACCCCTGATAAAGATCAAAATAAAATAATGGAATAACTTTTTCGAACGCTTACAATGAACTACTGTGTAATAGTTCCTACAACAAAGCTTTCATAACCAGCTGATTCTCACAAGCACTTTAGCCACTAAAACTCGTATATAAGTCTAGATTCCTTTTGATGAAATTAATTTCACGCTTCACGGAGTTTAAGCGGGTGTCAAGAACATAGGCCGACCACAGAGAGCTGGTTACACAAAGACTACCTCGTCTCAGTGGTCTAGTGGTTGCAAACGCTAGAGCTGAGCATGAGGTCCTGCGTACGATTCCAAGGTCGGACAAAGTGTGATAGGGATTTTTCATAAGGAATTTCTCAGTTGCAGCCAGTAGTCTGGAATTGTGTCTCATTGACGGCATTACGCTCGTCCTTTATAACATGGTCTTCTTCTTTATCGTATGGTTAATGCCTAACCTGGTGTCAGAGATTTTATGCCGCCCATGGGCCTCTGACTTGACTTTGCATGCCGTCGAGAAATATCTCTCAGGCATGCTGGTTTCCTCACTGTTTTTCTTCTGAACCTGGTGAACTATAAGCACACCTCTGCTTAACTGATGATTACAGAGGCGTGATGTTATGGTACTGAATTAATTTCATGCTTCACGGAGGTAAGAGCGGGTGTCGAGAACATAGTACCGGCCACAATGAACTACGGGCTTTGATCTGTAGACAGATTGTTAGAAAGGACGGTTAGTTAGCCATTAGTGTAGTCTAAGCGTTTTAAGTTGGTTGTTTTGAATGTTAAGTGAGGTGAAGTGTAATTGGGAAGAGAGGAGAATTTCTCAAGTATCATCCCGAACTATACGCGTAGAAGGGACATCGGAACACAAACTTATCAAAGATTTTTTTATACTAAATAGGCTTGACTTTGGCTGCAACTCGTCTGATGTGACACGTGCACGCTTGCCTAGAAGAAATCGATTAACTCGAACTTTGAATAGATCTAGATTATAATGATCAGGGAACAGAGAAGCCGGCAGTGAATTCCACAGACTGGCATTTAGCAAATTTCTAGGAAAATGTTGAAAAAACATAAGTATTTCTTCATTGCCTAAAATGTAACTCCTTCGATAATGGTGTAAACTGCATCAAAATTCATTGCAATGTTTAGAAGACCAATGCAGTCACACAGGCAGACATAAGGCAAGGTTCTTTTGGCGCATTGAATCAATGCTATTTTCAGTGAAGTGGTATCTGTTAACATTTGAGAAATTGTCTATGTCCATTAAAAAAAAAAAAGACAAAATGGCAGCGTTAGTAACAAAATGCACATACTCGTAGGTATATCCTCTACTGCAAATCTCGCAATCGAAATTAAAACCATATTCTGGGTTAAGCTCACATTCTACAACTTAATGAGACGAAATTTAAAACATGCATAAACCGCACATTATGTAAGCGAGCATATTATAAGTTGGAAGACTATATTGTAGATAAAAATGCTTGGCTTAATGCTGGTCCTGCTCCACAGCCACTTGGGTGCACTAACTAAGATTTTAATGTTTGGAAGAAATGCTACCCCTCTAGTTCTTTTCTCGTTTGGAAACTTATTTACCTTGATACCAACATTGTTCTATATAAATTGGAAGCAGTGTTTCAGTTTTTGTAAATCCATAGGGGCAAACTAATTGATTACCACATTAAATTATTGTGGAAGCTGCAGAAGATTAGTAAGGGCGCATAAATGGATAGCATAGCTGCTGAAGATTGTACAACTATCTTGGCATTGTATAAATTCAATCTCTTTAGTATTATATAGCCGCATAGCCCATATTGTCTGAGTACTATGTAATAGAAAGCTGTCATTCGCGGGAAACCTACGTCTTTTCTTGACTTGAATGTGCCCTGGCGGTTAGGAGTGTGTCATGCTCACTCAAATGTCTCGCTGATGGTGGCGCGTGTGTCGGATCATTTAGTTCCCTTCAAAATGGTTGAGTTGAATGGTGCTGATACATGCGTTATGTTCGTGAACGGGCGCTGCGCACTTTTAACGTACACATCTTGCTACATCGTTCTCACATAATGTACCATCTCAACATGAATGATGTAACCAAGAGTTTGTAAAAGTATTCTGATTTAAAAGAGTGTCCATGGAGTTTCTTGCCCGTTCTTCTCCATAGGGATCTACGTTAGGGAATGGGCAACTACAGTACTTTCACAGTTTTTATGCCTTGTGACTAGGACTGTAGCTATTGTTGTCTTTGTTTCGACAATTCAAAAGTGCCTGTAACTGGCCTATTTGAAATAAATGCTTTGATTTTGATTTTGATTTTGATTGTACGTAAGCCATAAAGGGTTGTAAATAGACCCTTAACATATCCGAAAGGCACTTATTCTCCCCGTCTTTGCGATCATTTTTTTTGTACTTGAACATAGGAACCTACTAGTATATTGGGGGTCAAAGTTCCAACTTTTTCACAAGTTTTTTTTTTAAATATATGTTTTTAAAATAATATTTTTACTTTACACATCTACACGACCATTTAATTAACCATTTAATCCATCCATCAGCACAATGCTTTGGGGGCTTTCCATCGAGTCCTACCGTAAAACGTGATTTTGCACCCTAAAAAAAAAAAGTCAATTCCCAGCAATAATTTTTGCGTAAAGTTCCTTAGTTTGATGTACAGAATGCTTGGTTGACGGGTCTGTTTACACCCTGTATATTGCACTTTTTTATTTTGTGTTCTACGGCCACGTAGCAGAGGACCCATTAAGTAGCACTATAAAATGTATGTATAGATGTGCAATCAAACATTTTCCTCCAAGGTAAGTTACCTAAGCCAAGCCTCATTAGAGAGATGCCTGTTAGACAAGGAGTCAGGTATAATTCAGACAATTAGTGGCAGCAGTCGTAACTTAGTAACTAGAGACTCTCGAACTAACTTCTCAGATGAGGGTGGATCGTGTAGAATCACGTACCGGAGCTAGAATGTTCTTCTTGTTATGACGTTTTTAATTTAGAGAAAGTTTGTTGCTGTAAGAAGAGGATTTTACGGTGCTTTTTTGAATTTAGAAGAGTTTTGGTAACATGATCCTTTTATTAAAGAAGTCTCCTCACTACACCGTATCATACCATGAACGTGCTAGGAACGTGTCAGGCAAAACTATTATTCTTTATACTGAAAAGTATGGGACTATGCCCACTATACCGTTACCACCAGCGACGCGTGTCATGGAGCGTCAACAATTGTCGGGAGAATATTTTGCTGTTACGTTGGTACTGTTGATACGTTCTATTGGGCATAGTAGTCCGTGTCACGTTTCTTTCCGTGACTGATACGTTCATAGCACGGTCATGGTATGGTACGGTTTAATGGGTTGACGTCTTGATAGCAAAACAGCTGTTACCTTAAGTGCTAAGTTTGACAGACTTTAAAGTTCTTGTGAAATTGTTACGATTTCACGGTTGAAGGCATTTATTTAAGGCCTTTGTAGTTACTAAAGAAGAGATCAACTTCTGAGATGAGAGTGGCCGGGTCGTGTCGGAATCACGTTCTGACCCTAGAATGTTCTTCTTGTAATGCTGTTGTTATAACTTTTGGTTGTGTAATTTGCTCTAACTTTAATTTTAGAGAAAGTTTGTGCTGGAAGAATACTTTAGTAGAATATGGTTCTTTTGTCAAAAACTGTAGCTGTATAAGATGATAACCGGGGATTATAGGATCAATCGTCGTGATTATTTGAAGAATCAAGTTATTGAAAACCAGAGTAAAGTTACTTGTGCTTTTAAAGGATTCACGTTTTCGAATTTGATAGAGTTCCTTATTTAAAAAATTCGCAAGCTGCAAACAAAATTACACTTTATTACACCCCTTTAGAATCCATAAAATAACTCAATTTGTAACCTTCTTTTTTCACCCCTTTTTACGCCCTAATCAGCCAAACAGTTGTAAAAGCAGCCCCCTGTATTACCACAGTATCCGTGTTATGACGTCATCACCGCAAGTTACAAACTCACCCTGTATTCATCCTATAACGGTCGGCCATGAGCTACACGAACACGGCAACTGCGGAAAACAAATGAAAAAAAAATGCTTATAGAGGGAGATCCCGTGACCTGACTTACGTCATTATATAAAAGTTGAAATTTACAATAGGTATTTATTTATTTGCCAGAAACATGGTATGTTTACAGAGGTGTTCATAATATTGCATAGTGCTATATGTCTCACCGTTTTAACGGTATGCAAAATCAATTTATAATTACATGATATTACAATAATTATCATTATGAACATTCATAGTATCATTACATTACTTTCAATTCACAAAAGTTAAATTCCATTAATTTTAAAATATAACATTATTTCAATGATTATATTGCACACACTTCTTTTTTACCATAATATAAAATCAAAAAATAAATTCAACATAATACAACAACCATTGACTTAAATTATTACTTATGCCTATATTTGGATGCCAGATCAAGATAAAAGAATTAGAAAAGGTAAGAACTAAGTATTATGGAAAGTTGGTAGGGATACTTTAGTTACGTCTACTATAAAGCGAGATTTTTTGATATTACAAAAGGATAGTATGGTTATTCACATCTTCAACTGCCAGACACTTTGTGTGGTGAAAACCCGCCGCCAGACACCTTTAAAGTATGACAAAATGTAATCGAACTTTTAAAAAAGGGAGGTTTAAGGAGATTTTATAAAATAACGTAGGTCTGGCGGTCATGGGATGTTGGTCCATTATAGCAGCCAAGAGTCACGCGTTAATCAAGGAAACAAGTGACGTACTCCCGTGTCGTTTGATGAAAGTTGTCATCGCAATTCGCATCGTCTGAGGTCGTATACGGGAGGGACTCGTCATCGCCCTTTTGTTGTTTCGGTAACGAGTTTCAGCGATGTCTCCGTGATGTTCTATTGTGTAATATAAAGTTTACGAAGTGTTATCAACTGTCGTATTCATCATCATATCGTTGAATAATGAATGAGATAAAAAAGAGACTAACACCCGTAGTTTAAGTCGTGGATTGAACTTAAGTCGGACTAGACACGCCTACTTTTCACCCCATAAGTCATATTGACAGCTACAGTTTGTTTATAATTTGACATAAACGCCCACTTTTCAAGGGTTTTGTAGTACAAGAATGTTTTGGCGCTCGAATGAAGCTGACAGGGGGGCGCTGTTGGTAAACCTTTTGTTAATTGTTTTGTAAAAAATATTGAGAAAAGAAAGAGATAGCTGCGTTAGTTCCGATGTTTGCCCGCGCCATCAGATCCTTGAAACCTACCTTGTGTGTGACATATGTACCTACTGAAATCCAAGTGAATCGACGTGTGTAAAATTGTTTTCTTGTTATAGCCAAAGCAAGATGAATTTTGAGGAGTATGTCGGTTATGTAGGATACGATATGCCATACAATTATTTATCGCGACCCGATGCCGACAACCCGTTAGAATGTGACATCAATATACAGTTCCAAAGACACTTTCGATTTTAGAAGGAAACCGTACAAAAATTGGAAAGCCATGCGAGAGGTATTTGCCCAGCAGTAGGACATAGAGGGCTGATATAAAATAAAATAGGGAAGCTCTGTAAAAGAAAACGCGGTTCGTTTTTGGTTCCAACGTTTTCGTTCTGGAAATTTTGACCTACAGCCCGTGGACGGCCCTTGTTGATAAAAACTATTTTCCGTGGCCTTTAATTTCCAAGCCAGCTAGTATGTAGTCGGGATTATTAATCAATGATTATTAATATTGCGAGCACTTGCAAATATCCGTGGTAAATATATATAAAGCACGGTTTCTTTTTCAAATCGGTAGGTATTGGTATCCGTAGGTGTTCATTATCGTGGGATTGTATGAATTAGCAATCAAGATCGCGTAAATAATTATATTAGTGACAAATAGTCGTAATATGGAGTACCGTACACATAAAAGATGAATACAAGCTTAATTCACGTGATATTTCTAAAGCATGAGAAAACTAACGAACCATTTTGAATCTCAAACAAAATGGTGCGAATGGTGCTTATGAGCGAGCTTGCCCATACTCGTGTTGTTTTGTTTATACCTACGATACCACAAAGTCGCTCTCATCATCTATCTATACTTAAAAACATCATCAAGAGTCAAATAGGCCTTCGAAACTCACGTAGACGGGCCATGGCGCGCAGTTTTACGCAGGGCGTGCAGGGCGCATTTACCTATTAGTAAGTAGGTAGAATATTTCTGAGGTAGTCGTGTCTGTAAATATATGTGAAAACCCGATTTTCGCGTTGGCTCGTGATACAACATCATCATCATCATCATTTCAGCCGAAAGACGTCCACTGCTGGACATAGGCCTCCCCCAACTGTCGCCATATTGACTCGTGATACGCGACACTGATATTAAATATTATGTAAAAGTATTATGTCTATATAGATTCCTAATGAATCATTTGATTGTCGCCACCGGTGTCCAATCTCGAACCAAGTTATCAATATTTCACATAAATGTAATGTAATTGATATGAAAATGAACAAGTTATAAGTAAGTACATGTAAGAAAAACGCGAGTGTGTCTGTATTGCTCAAATAAAATGAAATACTTACACTAACTATTATTTATTACCTATTCAACTTTAAAAGTAAAAGCTTACACAAAAATCTTACATAACTATTATAAATGCGAAAGTTTGGATGAATAGATGTTTGTTACTCAATCGCCAGAACGGCTGAACAGATCTGGATGAAACTTGGTACAGAGATATATTATAGTCTGGTATAGCACATAGATCTTTCTACCTGTAGTAATACGGGTATCCCATTGCCTTTGCGGTACTATCGCAGTAGTATATAGATTGTAAATAGAAGGAGAAAGAAAAAAAATACAAATTTGATGCAACCAACTTGGATGTAGCGCTCGTCAGCCGCTGTTGTGGCTAGTTTCTGTTATATTGCAATAATAAAACAATCAAATCGAATTCTTATTCGCCGTTGCGTTTAGTGGTTTAGCCGGCTTATCTTAGGTTTATTTTCATATGATACGGGAAAGGACAGGTGTAAGCTAAACATGAGTAGCAGGCGGCTTGCTACTGCTAAACGGAGGAAGAGAAGGGCCGATATGAAACCCACCATTATGTTGGGTGACCACAACCATGTCATGCGCACAAACTCATTCTGCAGAGTAATGATGAGAGAATAAGCGATAACGAATCCAAAGAAATTCAAGGCTACTCGGTCCATCGTCCAACTGAATTCTTCCCTCAACTCTGGACGACCGGAACCTTCTAATCTCAGGAATTGCTGGTTCCAATTGAAAAAATCTTTTAGTGTTGGATAAACCTTTTGTTGAGGAATAGGAGCGGAGCATTAAAAAATGTTGCGAAAACGGGTTTTTTTTAAATATAAAAATCGCGGACGAAGGTCGCGGGCAACAGCTAGTATGTTTATAATTGTGTGATGATCATATTTGTATTTTTGTTCTCTCGTTGGTCAAATAGTCATAAGCGCAATTGCACGGTGTGAGGTTATGGGTTCGATCCCCATGCATGCAGTGTTGTTGGGTTTTACTAACCTAGAGATTGGATCCAGTCTTACGTAGTCCTACGTGAATGAAAATGAAAAATTTCCTTTGTTTTTCTATGTCTATAAATGTGTAATTTAGATATTTTTTTTACGTGATACTACTTTTAAATAAAATAAAAACCAGTTGGCTTGTACAATAATAATTTAATTTATTTTTTCGGCCTCGTCCCTTGTAACATCACTGAATCGAAGTAGCTGGGCGGCACTCAAACGTTCGAGTTTTGCCTTTTGGTACGCTTCTTCTGCTGCCTTCACCACCACTTCTGCTTCTCCATTTTCAGCAGATGTTACTCCTCCTCTTGTTCCTCATTCCGTTTTAAATTTTTCGCCCGTACCTCCTTTATTATAACTTGGGCGCGAACATATATTAGTATTAATTTGCTAACCACAAGCAACTTCAAAAAACACTAATGAGAATATAAAAAATAAAATGCTTCGAATGAATACAAATAGATTAATGTTATTTCAAATTCTGTATTGGTGCCATACACAGATAATTTAACTTTCTGATGTACGGTAACGTGTAGAGATGAACTGAAAATCATTTGATCAACCCTACCAATAAACTGCGAGTTTGCTGACGCCAAGTCAGTCGAGTTATTTTCAGGTGGCCCTTGAGCCACCGGTACCGGTACCTCGTCTACCGGACGAAATTCCAGAACTGAAAAAAGAAAGTAAATATTTTTAATAATCTAATCATATATTCGTTAACACAAAGAATAGAATCAATAAAATTACTAGACTATAGGTGTATTGTCAGCAGGAGTTTCACTTGGCATAGTGTCACAGTCCATTGCGAACCTCAATTACAAATCGGTGGAGGCCGGCAGCGCATCTTTCACTCCTTCGAGATCTGAGGACGCGGGGCCAGGATAGGGGCCACCCCCAGTCCTCATTCTTTCTTTTTTTTCTAAATTAAGGGTGGCCTTAATATTGGACCAGCACCTGTTTAACTGAGATTCGGTTCTCTATAAAAAGAAAAGATTGCCGTTCATTACGATCATCAAACATAGACCAGGTATTAATTAAACAGCATACATGTTATTTGGTACTTACGCGCGAGTTAAATACTGAGTTATACTCTTGGGTTAGGCGAGCCCACAGCACATTTTGTCGCTGATGAGCTGCCCGGCAACGTCGTATTTTGAAGAAGCTTGTACTTGCAGACAAGTTCCTGTCCTGACTTTTCACCATCCGAAAAGAAAATTCTTGATGCCATTATTTTAAGTGAAAATCTTATAAATGAACCACGAAAAAATAAATATTTATTTTCAAGTAATTCCGTTTAAGTTCTTTGACAAATGATGTCAACCAAGAGCATTCGGTAGAACATCAATTGAAGACATCTCTAGCATTGGGACGTATTTTAATATAACATTTTTAGCATACAAAGCAGCTTGCAACCTTCATGCAACATACTTATTTTGGGTTTGAAATGGACAGCATGTTTTGGAGGTAGATTAAGGTGAGTACTCATCTGAGCAATTAAACGTATTGTAACATTGGTTGATAAATTGAGGAATGATATAATACTGCAAGGTTGCGGTTGAAAAGGAGATGTAGAGACAAAAAATTAAAAGAATATGTTTGGAAGATGGTCTTGTTGAGAGGACGAGTAAAAGGCGACTAACAAAACCCGAAAGAGAACACCTTAGAAGGACAAAAATTATTGGTATTGTTCTTAAAAAAGGTCAGGTGGCAGTGCTCGCGACCTGCGTGCGTGTATGACCAGATGTATGAACGTGAACGAAGCAAAAGGAGTAAGCCGGTGGGGTTCTTTAGTGACTGTTCTTACTGTGTGGCATTTAGGTACTCTTCGTTGATATGTTGGATTTGCAAGTCGCTTGTGCTGCAATTTAATTTAATATTAAAAAAAAAAACACTGAGCGAATTAGGAGAAGTAACGACCAGCAAAGTCCACGCACCTCTTTCCATGTTGCACGATTTGCCCGCGCTCGTGTTTTTGCTCGATGAAATGTTACACAAGTTGCTTGTTTCTTAGCAAAATCAAGTTTTAACAAAGTGTCAAGCCGCTCGATGTCTTGTTGCAAATGCAAGCTCTAGCTAGTCTGTCCACACCTTTTGAACATCATTGAGTGGGTGTTGCTGATACCGTGGTGGGCGTTCCTCACCTGTTGCCATGACAACAAATGTCGACTTAAGTTCAAAAATGGACTAAGTCGGCGTTCTGGAATATGGGTGTATGACTTCTGAGTTTGTTTCGACTGTTTCTTCTCAGAGTAGTCAGATTCGAAACAGCGGCCTCATACAATTTAAAAAAAAAAAATTGACGTGTAAAAGTGTTTGTAAAAACCAATTTACAAAAATAAACATCATTTAATAGATCGATACTCAAAGACTCAATGCGATCCTAACATTGAATTGCTGTTTTTTCTATAACGTGGAATTTGTGGAATTTGTGAGCTACTCGAACTGTGGCCGCAATTACTTATTTGTTTTCATTGCCACGTTTCACGAAAGTTTGAAAATTCCATGTTTACCACAAATAGTACTTTCACATAACATCACGCCTGTAAGTCCCCGAAGGATTAGGCAGAGGTGTACCTAATAATAGTATCTGATAACACCCACATTTCGCCAGTTATGTTTAGGTCCCATGTAATAGGGGGCGAGCCCATTGCCATCAACCGGCCACAAATCCAGACTCTGTGGCTGCTACTGACAAATCCCTGATGGAAAAACCCAATAACACTCTGCCCGACCCGGGAATCGAACCCAGGACGTCATGCTAGCAGTCGTGCTTGCGACCACTCGACCAACGAGGCAGTCAAGACATTTAAAAGGTCAAGGTATTTTAAATAGCTCAAAAAATAAACTTCTTATTTCAAAGACTTGATTGCGGATGTGAGATTTCGTTTGAAATGCAAGGCTCCTTTTGAATATTTCAAGAATCTATGCCATTTGTCGTTCATTGTACAAATTTACATGCATCCGCATCAACTTCATTTACAACAATTGAGTTCAGACTCAAAGCACCAATGTCACAATCTTTACATAGTATAAAACAAAGTCGCTCCCGCTGTCTGTACGCTTAGATCTTTAAAACTACGCAACGGATTTTAATGCAGTTTTCAGGAATATATAGAGTGATTCAAGAGGATGGTTTCTATGTATATTGCACCCGGGGCGGGCCGCTAGTACAATATATACCTTATCATATTCATACTTCAAGATAAAATCGTACACAACTTGACTTGAAAAGCGAGTATACTCAAGATAATCATATCTTTGCTGTCACTTAGTATGTGGAACTTTAGTACTAGAAGTGAGTGTCAGGTAAAGTTAAGTGGTGGGACGTTGTGTTGACTCGCGGTCTACAAAGTGGCTGGGTATTTTCAAGACTGGTTTAGCTTACCTACTGTCGCCATTTTGTGGGGTAGTGTGATACAAATGGATCTTTCTTTGAAGGTGAAACTAGGTAAGTAATATTTAAATTTATTAATATTACTAGCTGTTCACGACCTTCGTCCACGTGAAATTATTATAAAAATACAATTTCCCCCGTTTTTGCAACATTCTTCATTGATACTCTGCTGCTATTGGTCGTAGCGTGATTTTATATAGCCTTTTCGATAAATGGGTTATCCATATCCAAACTAAATTTTTTTTTCAATTCGAACCAGTAGCTCCTGAGATTAACGCGTTCAACCAAACAAAAAAACAAACTAATCAGCTTTATAATATTAGCATAGATTTGTAGAGCGACTTTTTATAATAGAACTCAAACTCAAAGCATTTATTTCAATTAAACAAAGTAAAAAATAAACAAAGTAGTCAATTATGTTAGTCAAAAACAAAATTTATGTCGTTATTTTCGTAATCCATGATGGAAAATCCGAAATTTTCCTCAGCGCCATCTTGGATTTTCACGTTGACCTCATTTTCGTTATCAGTGACACCGAAAACCACGAAATGACGCCCATGACGTTAAGTTACGCAAGTGTCCATGCGCGCAAAAGTCCAATCGTCTCAGATCCGAGACTTATAACTAAAGACACTAAACGTAACATTAACGCTACTCTAGACAGCATCTTTCCTTTAGCCATCTACAGCATCCATCCTATAGCCATCTATAAAGATCTGCGCTAACCTGATTCAGTTTCACATTACGCCTCTAATGAGGCCTTGGCGTCACCGTTAAGGCTTTAGCGGTGGTTGCAAATAGACTGCACGTGCGTAATTGGTAGGTATTTTTACTCGACTGCGCGATGGCAAAGATAGAGTTATGTTTTTTACGCATTTCTAGGTATTTATGCATGTTCTCATTTGTTCATTTTCTGTAAAGCTTAAACATTCTTTCTAATGAACCGACTTCATGACAATGGAGAAGTTACTATATATATATATTTAATTTAGTTTAATAATTTAAATAAGAAGAAACAAATATTTGAGAAAATCGTTAAAAAATCTCTTGAAATGATAAAGTTAGGAGACTTTTAAGTTGCGCTTGCATTTACCTCATTACGTTATTTAATCTGACTAACGAAAAAAACCCAAGAGGGAGTAGATAAGTAGGCCAAACGGCTCGCATCGCATCGGATCGGACGCAACGGATTTTACAATCTTTAAACGATATTAAATCGTGTACACAGTATTTCTAGTCTATATTACCAAGCCGCGCACAGCAGCCTGACCGCGGGCGTCTTCCGCGACACACTATCGTAGCCGAAAATATGCTGTTACGCGCGAGCCGTTCGCCTGTCAACGTATCCGATCGGATCCTTTCGTAAATTAGAACACGTCAGCACGGTCAGAATGAAACTATTTGATTAGGCGCAGAAACGGATACGTTCGCAAGCGTCGATACTGATCCGTTCCGGACGCAATCGGCTGTTGCCGCATCCGTTCGTATCCTCTCTGATCCGATACGATGCTAGCCGTTTGGTGGAAATCATCCTTTACTTGGAAAATTAAACTCCTTTTGTTTCAGCACTAACATAAGACGGATTTAAAGAAAAAGTCCAATACTCACTCGACTTTAATAATCTGTTTCTCATACACTTATTGGTGAATTTCAAAAATATTTTCACCGATGTTCCGATGTTTGTGTTCTAGTTTTGATCTATATTTTAATCCTATTTCTATACTAATATTAAAAAGAGTTTAATATTAAAAAGAGTTACAATCAAATTTTACTATTTGTTTGTAACTTTGTGTGTGGGGGGTAATCTTCGAAACATCTTCGATCTTACGGGAACATTATCCCGAAGGCTACATTAAACGGTCCCGTACGTTAATTTCCGTACACAACGGGAGCGAAGCCGCGCAAAGACTAGTAGTTAAATATACTGTTATCAACATCCTGAAACTTCTCCATTCAGAAGATCCTGTAAATAGTTTAATTGAAATAAATTCTTTGTAGTTTGAGTCTGCACGTGGAATTCTTTATGCCCTGAAAGCATCCTAACGGCTGTAATTTTCTACATAATCTTATTTCCTTTTATAGTTCTCTTTTAATTGTATTTTTTTTAATCATTCGTACACGTGCCTCTTCGAGTATTTACTTAGTGAAAAATAAAACGGAACCTACCCGTGTAATGTTATGATTACAGCGGTAGATTTAATAGATCTTAGATGTTAATCTGAGAGAGGAACTTAGTTATTAGTAATACTAGACCGTATTACGAAGTATTATATTATCTGTGCTAGTAACTAAATGTATATGAGCTTAATGAGCTATGGCTTAAATTAGCCACTACGTGATATCTCTGATACAGCAAAAAGGCGTCATATACAACACAAGTAACACGGCAGACCTCGTAGAAGATGGCGGGACGAACTGGATAAAACCAACGACCAGTGGTCCAGTGGCATAACATAAGTTAAAAACTGGAAGTCACGAGGAGAGACGTTTTTGCCCAGCAGTAGGATGACGCAGGCAACAGTGACGTAGTAAAGAAACCTCCATGTTTTATCAAGTCACAAAACTTGCGAAACAGGGTCGGGTAGCTACTAGCCAGTTATATAAAATCTCGACACGTGTTTTCTTCGGGTATCCGGATGACACAAGAAAGCGCGGGAACAGTCAGCCGCCATTACTATTTGACGGCTGTCCTGTATCTCGAATGTCACGCAAAAGCGATTCCGGGACACATTTAAAGTTATACGATATGGGTGTAGAGTGTTAAAGGGAAGTAAAAGTGTGTCATTTCCATGGAAATTACAATGTTTTTATTCGGGCTGTTTCGTGTAACTCGATTGTTTACTCCTGAACGTTAAAATGTTACAAAGTTGTGAGATGTGTCTTATGTTATGCTTGCAGTTTCATTATTTACGGCTTTTTTAAATGGTGTGGTGGTAAAATAAGATACTTAGAATGAAATACTAGATGTTACCCGCGACTTCGTCTGAATATATTTTTTTTAAAAGCACAAAAATCAAAATGGTTACCTGTCCCTCTTCAGATGACTTACCATGTCGTTTTAAAGCCGTATTCCAGAGTGGCAAAGAGATGGCGCTAGACCTCCTCTGTAGCTCCGTCTCTTTCCCACACCGGAGTGTGGCAAAGAGTTTGTGTTAAAACAAAACTGCTTTAAGACGTCATGATAACTACTACTAATACTATCTTTCAAATTTCGCAACAATCGATTCAGTGGTTTAGGTTGTGAAAGGTACCAGACGGACATACTGACAGAGTTACTTTTGCTCCATAATATTAGTATGGATGAGTCTAAACTCATCCATATTAATATTGTGGAGTAAACAGAGAAAGTAACACACATTTAAATAACTGCCTCGTTGGTCTAGTGGTCGCAATCGCGTCTGCTGAGCATGAGGTCTTGGGTTCGATTTCCGGGTCGGTCAATTTGTTACTGAGTTTTTTCATTAGCAATTTCGCAGCTACGGAGTCTGGATTTGTGCCCGTTTGATGGCAATAGGCTGCTCCCCTGTTACATGGGACCTAAACATAACTGGCGAAATGTGGGTGTACTATTAGGTACACCTCTGTCTAACCGTTTAATTCCCAAACAGGCGTGATTTTATGTGTGTTAAATGATTAATTACGTAACATGTACTTTGATGGTTCAGATGTACCATCTTGTTTACCTCTACCTAGTAACCGAGCACCTAACGTAGCTTTAGTTTGAGAAAAGCTGTAACGTAAAATAACCTCTTTATATTAGGTCAACAGGGCGTCATTTTGACTGATATACTCCTTTCCATTTCACATCAAATATTACATTTATAAACTTTAAAATATCTTTCAATTTGTAAATTAGCTTCTTGTAATATTTTTAAAAGTTTATGTTCGAAAGACGGCGGTGCCTTTGTCTCACAAAAGTTTTATTATCTGGTTCTTGAAGACGAGTTTCAGTTACAAACTAACAGAACTCTACATCTACAGGGTGTTTGGTTAAACGTGGGCAATACTTTAAGGGACTAAAGTACTCATAAATATGAGCAACTTTTACTATGGGGCCAACTATGAAATATGATTTAAAAAATCTGCTGTTGCCTACATTTTTTCGAGTTAGGCGACCAATAATGTATGGATCAGCTGATATTTTTTTCGCGATTTCATGGTCGGTTCCATAGTAAAAGTTGCTTATTTTCATGAGTACTACACGCCCCTAAAGTATTGCCCACGTTTAAAAAAACATCCTGTATATTTAGTTTCTATTCTATATCTTGTGTTGGTTTGAAAAGACACGTGGGCTATGATTGATAGGCTGAACATACTCAAAAAAACCTTGCTAACTACAAAATGCTGACTCTTTGACGGCTGCGGCTGTTTTTGATTGAAAATAAAGTCTGATGAACTTACCAAGGGGGTACTTATTGGTTTGTATAGGTCAGATAGGCAGTCGCTCCATGTAAAATACTAGTATTCTGCGGTCAGACTGGGAGCCGACCCCAACATACTTGGGAAAAGTATTCTTCCTTCGTACCTTTTTTTTTTTTTTTTTTTTTTTTTTTCGGATGGGAAATCATCAAATGACCCCCCCCACTCTGGGCGGAGCGGAAGGGAGTGTCAGACTTGTACTGACTAAAACCCATCCATGTTCCTTCTTTGCCCTTTGTGTTCCAGGGCCACGGTATCTCTTTCGAACAGTCCCGCAGCCCTGGCAGGCATCGGTCCTTGCAGACCCCTACATCGTTGCTGACATCTCTTTGAGGCGCGCGTGGAACACGAACGCGCCATCGACACGGCCTGTCGTCAGAAGACGGCCGGACGGCGAGCTAGCCCATAGCTCGCCGTCCACAGGCCCGCGCCTACGGTGGCCGGGAGCCACCACGTGACCCCCGACGCCCAGGGCGTCTCCCGCGGCGGCTGGGACGTGAGGTTCTTTCCCTCTCACGTCCCGCCACCTCCTTCACTAGCATGACTGCTTCGCAGAAGGAGGTGACGGCTTCCCATTCCCTCTCGCTCCGGACCATGGCTTGAACCAGGGCCGGACGCGAGAGATCGCCGCCGCCGATCGCCGCAACGAGGACACGACGGTGCTCCGCCCAAGCGGGGCAGACCTCCACGGTATGTTCCACCGTGTCCTCCGGACGATCCTCACAATGGAAACACCCGGGCGTTTCCTCCCGCCCGATCCGGTGCAGGAACCTCCCGAAACAACCGTGTCCGGTGAGGACCTGCGTCAGGCGGTAGGTGAGGGCGCCGTGGCGCCTCTCTAGCCACTCCTCAAAGAGGGGACTTATCGCCACTATGGTGGCGTGCCCTGCACGGGGTTGCGACAGTCGCTCTCTCCATGTCGCCATGAGATCACGCCGGAGGTCTGTCCGCTGAGCGGCAATTTGCCGCGGCAGCGGAGTTTCCAACCGACTTAGTGCCTCCGCGCGCCATTCGTGCAGGCGCGCGAGGACTATCGCCTCCAGATCCCATGGCGGCAATCCGGCAAGGAGGCTAGCCGCCTCACCGGAGATCGTGCGGTACCCGCGGATTAGCCTTATGGCTATCACCTTTTGGGGCGCGTTCAGGTAGTGGGCGCCTCGCCGCCTCAAAGAACGCGCCCACACCGGGGCCCCATAAAGGGCCATGGACCGCACGACCCCCGCGTAGAGCCTCCGGCAGGAGGCGTTCGGACCCCTCAGGTTGGGCAAGAGCCGCTTAAAGGCAGCCCCTGTCCGTTCCAGTTTGGGAGCCAAACGTCGGAAATGCTCCACGAAGTTCCACCGGCTGTCGAGGACGAGTCCTAGGTACTTCAACGTCGACCCGACGCCGATGGAGACCCCTCCTGCCGTTAGTAGGGATCCCGACGGTGGCGCATTCCGAGGCCCATGAAAACACATGGCCTCGGACTTGTGCAATGCCACCTCGAGACCCAATTGCCGGATCCTCTCCACGACTATCGCAACCCCGCGTGTCATGTTTTCGGCCGCCGCCTCGTGCGACCTCCCTTGTGCCAGTACCAGCGTGTCGTCAGCGTAGCAAACTACGCTGACGCCGCTAGGGAGGTCGGCGCGCAGCACCCAGTCGTAACCGATGTTCCACAAGGCCGGTCCCAGAACCGATCCCTGTGGAACACCGCACGACATCTCTCGCTGGTTCCATTCTCCGCTCCGACCGGGGTAGATGACGGCCCTATCCGTCAGGTAGTCCCCGACCACACAACGAAGGTAGGTCGGCACCCGGTGATACCGGAGTGCCTCCCTAATGCAGCTCCAGGGCATGGAGTTGAAGGCGTTGGCGATGTCAAGAGACACCGCCAAGACGACCCCGCCCCGGGACACCGCGTCCCCCGTCGTGAGGGCTCTCACGCGCATGATGGCATCCACCGTTGAGCGCCCCTTGCGGAAACCAAACTGGTGTTCCGCAAGATCCGGCCCCATCCCCACAAGGTGCCCGGCGAGGCGGTTGGCAATGACTCTTTCAAAGAGCTTGCCCACCTCGTCGAGCAATACGATGGGCCGGTATGCGGACGGAGAGTCCGCAGGGCGCCCTGGCTTTCGGATGAGGACCAGCTTCCCCGTCTTCCAACGAAGCGGGAACTGGCCTCTCTCCAAGCATGCGCTTAGGAGCCCTTCCAGTCGGGGCCCGAGAGCCTCAGAGGCCAGGACCCAGGCTTTGCCAGGCAAGCCATCGGGTCCCGGGGCGGTATTTCTGGCTTTCAGCCTGCGTACCGCCACTCTCAGGTCTACCCCAGTCACCTCCGGAATGTCGTCATCGTCATCGGTGTGGTCCGCTCCCGGCACCGCACGCGGCGGCGGAGCCATAGGCGGGGGAGGATGCTCCCCTCGCGAAGGGAACAGAGCGCTCACCACGTCCTCCACGAGCTCAGGCCGGAGACTCTGCGTCAGCGGGGGGGCCCGGGTGCGGAGTTTGTCCCGCACCATCTTGTAAGGGCGCCCCCACGGATCTCCATTCAGAGACTCCAGCATCTCCTCGCGGGCCAGATTCTTGGCCCGCCGAACAGCCTCTTGGAGGGCGGTCTTCGCCGCTCTGTATCCCTCGTACAGCTCCACCTCAATGGCTGCCGCATCCGCAGGGCGGATGCGTAGCCTGCGATGCCTGGCGTACAGGTGCCGCGCGGCAACGCACGCCTCGCGCAGAGACGTCAGCTCTCGCGACCACCAATACACCTGACGCCGGGCGCTTCCTGGCCGAACACGGGGCATTGCCACGTCGCAAATTCCGGACATGGCCTCCTGGAACCAACCCGCCTCGTTATTGATGTCGGCAGGCCTGACCGGTGATGACACCCAGGCCTGCACGATCGAGGCTTCCAGAAGGAGCTCCCGGTCCAGCTGCCTCAGCGCCCATCGCGGACCACTCGGGGTCTGTAGGACCGGCGCGCTTGAGGTCTGGGTGGAGACGTCGAACCGGATGTACCGGTGGTCGGAATAGGTCTCCACCCCCTCCATGACGCGCCAGTCAACGACACGCGGCGACAGAGCGGGGCTAGCGAACGAGATGTCCACCACCGACTCGCCCCGAATCCGCACGCACGTGGGGACAGAACCCCGATTTAGGACGATCAGGCCTGTCTCCAGAGCCCAGTCCTCCACCATCCTACCCCGCGCGTCCGTGTAACGAGAACCCCAAGCCAAGTTCTTGGCATTGAAGTCCCCGAGCACAAGCACGGGGAGGGAATGGCTTCCGATGACGACACTCAACTCCGTGAGGGAGTTGTGGAACTCGGCGAGAGTTCGGCTCGGGGAGAAGTAGACTCCCACTACTACGATCTCCCCGAACCGTGCTGCTACGCACCCCTGACCCTTCCTGACACTCTCAAGGGTCGGGGTACCGGCGGCGGCCGACGCAATTATGGTCACTGAGCCGCTAAGGTCCTCCACCCAGTCATCCCTGGGCGGGACAAAGTACGGCTCAGCGACCACGGCGATGTTAATTGACCACTGCGCCATGCTCTGGAGCAACAGATCCTGAGCGCAGGCGCAGTGGTTGATGTTCGCCTGGAGAAAGCGTAATGGGGCCGTTACTGGCACTCCATTTCAGCCCCCTCCCGGGCCCCCTGCGAGGGCCCCGCTGCGGAAGTTGCAGCAGTGGCGGCAGCGGCGGCGACAGTGGCGGCGGCTGCGGTGGTGGCGACGGTGGGGGTTTTGGCGGTGGTGGTGGTGGAGGGCCTTCCCTTGCCCCTGGCCTTGGCAGGTGTTCCGCAGGCCTTGCTCCCTGCCCGGTGATCGACCGGTTTGCCAGCCGCCGCACATGCGGCGCAGTGCGGTTCGGCGGAGCAAGCCGCGGCCTTGTGACCGGGCTGGCTGCAGCGGAAGCACTGGTCACTGCGGTCTACCTCCGAGGTGCACCGGACCGACACGTGGTGCCCCACATGGCAGCGGAAGCACCTCAGAGGTCTGGGTTCCAGCAGCTTCACCTGCGCCGACACCCAGCCCACCAAGAGCCTTCGGCCCTCCACAATGGCTTTCGCCGCTGTCACAGGGCAGCTTACCGTTACGGTGCGCGTGCCCGACAGGTCCGGACGTAAGGTGCCTGCCTTGACCTGCTCGGCAGGGCACCCAACGGTCCTGGTGACGGCGGCCACCACCTCCTCCTCGGTCACCGAGTCGTCCAGACCCAGGATGCGCAGGTCTGCGCATTTGACGGGCCTGGACACTCGGGCCTCGTCCGCATTTAGGGACGCTCTAAGCTTTTCAGCCAGAGCGTCAGCGGACGAGCCACGGGTTTCGCCGGGGATCTCTAGCACTCGAGCCCCTGTTGCGGTGACCCTAAGCCTGAGGCCCCCGGCGATCCCGAGCTCCCCGAGATCCACCGTCGCCTTCGCCTTAGCGAGCACGTCGCGATAGGTCACGCCCCTCTTTTCCGCGTCCGGCTGTAGTGTGATCACTACAGCCGCGGTCTTTGGGGCGCTGAGCCTAGCCGCGATGCCATGCTCCTTTTGTCGGCGCTTCCGCTCCCGCTTCCTGGCCTTTTTGGCCGCCCTTTGCTCCCTCGCTTTCTCTCCGGCCACCTGCCACCCAGTCTCGGCCGCGGAAGGCTTAGGGACGGGGGGGGGCGGCGGTGGTGGCTGTCTCGGCGGCTGTCTCGCGGCTGGCGCTGGCACATTCGTCGCCTTGCCCTTCTTTTGGGCCGCCGCCTTGCCCTGCTTCAGGGCCGCCGCCTTCCTAACCGGAGCCGGCTTTTCGGGGGCCGACGTAACCCTGCCGGAGGGCTGGCTGGGCGGCCCCGGTGCGGAGGCCGCAGCAGCCGCATATGTGGCCGCCCTCGGGCCCGGGGGCGCCTTATTTGCCGCCAGGGGGGGGCGCAGGACAATGCCCTCCAGGACGGAGAACCGCGCCTGGAAGGCAGCCAGCTCCTGCCGAACCAGGTTCAGGACCTGGTTCTCCACCGGCACGGGCTGGCTTGGTCGCTGCTGGCCCCCATTTTGGGGCGCCTCGCGAGAGCCGGACTCGCGCAGACCAGCCAGGTCTGCTCGGAGCTTCTTATTCTCCTCTTGGAGAAGCTCCGTGGCGGCCGTCAGTCGAGCGACCTCCGCCCGCAGTTTGGCCACGTCGTCTGGCGGGGGCCCCGCATATCTGGCCTCCGCTGCCGCCATGATGGAGGCGATCGCTGCAGGTATAGCCTTGTGCCTGGTGGAGGGCTTTTGTTTGCAAGAAACAGCCCTCAGCGCCGCCTCCACCTCCTTCGCAAGCCCGGCCTTACGCTCCGCATCGGAGCCGCCGTCTGCGCCCGCCTCGTCATCAGAGGAGCCCGAACGGGTCACCCCGCGACCGGCGGCCACCCCCGGGTGGCGTCCCTCCTCGGCAAGCCGCGCCGACCTCTCGGTGGCAGAGAGGCCTCTCCCCTTGCCGCGGATCCCGCCACGCTTGCTGGTGGGGATCTTGCGAGCCGAAGCCAGCTCCCCCTCTGACGACGACTCTTGGTCGCCTACCGGCCTGGACCGTTTGCGGAGGAACTCCTTGTTCACCGCAGCAGCCCCGGGCCTCCCGCGCCGGGAGCTCTCTGAGCCTCCCGCACTCACATCGCTGGATGCGGCGCCGGACTCCGACCCCGCATCTCTCTCCTCCCTTCCTTCGCCGTTATCGGCCGTGTTTTGGGTTGTATATTTTGTTTTATCCATACTGTTCCCACGAGTATGGGGGAAATAAAAAGTCCATCTGGGCAGTGCCCCCTGTACCCAGATAAGCCATTGCCAGGCCCGGCAGTGGTTCGCACTAGCGACTGATTTTCCATAGGAACCCGTCAGCCATACATCTCCTCGCGGTGCGCCGCCGCTTGAGATTCGGGGTAACTTTTTATAGAGGTTTTCTACCTCGTGGTCCGGGCGGTTAAGCCAAGACCCTCGGTCCCAATCGAAGCCGCGAGACGTGTTCCACGACACTTCGACGGTGGGATTACGATATCGACGGGGACAGTGAATGACTGCGTCCTTCACTGTCTGCTCGGAGGCAGGGTAAGTGCACACCGAGCCCGCCCTTGCTCCTCCGCTGTGCCCTCTGCTTTTCAGAGGGTCACGCGGAGCAACGCCCCCTTGGTCCAAGATGGACCCCTCCCATGTCAGAATATTAGCCATGGACAGTAACATTCCCCGAGGAATAAGAATCTCTTCCCATTCCTCGGGGAAGGATACTGCCCACGCCCAGGGTGCACCGGCCTAGCAACTGCTATTCCCTCCAGACGTATCGAGAGGGACCGGCAGCCATCAGGCACACGTGGAGGAATTCTGACAACGCACCCCTTCCTTCGTACCTTTAATTGACGTTCGAAAAGGTGCTGATTATCAGTTTTATTTGAATAAATGACTTTGGAAGCGAATTTTGTCAGTTGGTATCAATTCTACTTCCTTGTATTTGCCATTAAAAAGTGCCTTTTAATGGCGTAATTAAAATAGGTTGTTTGATTTTGTCGATGAGGAAAAAACCATCGGATTTATTGGAAAGAAAAAAACGTTGCCGATCCAGTTTCCTATTTAACTTAAGAAAATAAAGCTTTTGTCTATAAAATCATTCAAACAATGGACTAATTAACAAAGTTTGTGAAACAGTTCGAAGTTTGTCACAATTCTTGATGACTTCATCACCAGTCTACATTAATGTATTGTTTGATCGGGGACAGGTCGCCCACGCTTCTCAACTACTTACTTCAAGTTTGACTAAATTCGACAAGTTGCGAAACTAATTATAATTAATTGTTTTAATTGACTGCCTCGTTGATCCAGTGGTCGCAAGCGCGACTGTTGAGCATGAAGACCTGGGTTCGATTTCCGCGTCGGGCAAAATGTTGTTGGGTTTTTCCATCAGGGATTTGTCAGTAGCAGCCACGGAGTCTGGATTTGTGCCCGGTTGATGGCAATAGGCTCGCCCTCTCTAACGAGGCAGTGTCTAGTCAAAAAAATAGTAGATAAATGCTTTGTTTCATCACTTTTTTCTTTTGAGATAAGCAGTGCCGATAACTTTGTTAAAATCCACTTGAGGTTGAGGTACTGCTTACCCCTTCTAAGCCTGCAAAATACCTATCACTGACCGCAAGTCTCAACAAAGCAGGCTTATAATTGCGGTCTTCTATAACGCCACGGTTTCGTCCTTTGCGAATCTAAGGACCAAACACGAAGCTATCCATTCTTGCCATTGCCATTTCTTGCTTCGCTTAACCATGTTCGAAGTACTGCAGTATCTGTACAAGGGTTACCAGTTCTCTTTGACTGGAAAAATAGGATGCTTTTGAACTTAACGAGGTCAGTTTTTGATTTAATAAACTGAGTGTGGGGCACGTTTCTGTTCGGGTAGACCAGTGGTTGTACGGACAGAGAGAGAGAGCTGCATTTTATAGTATACTAGCTTTTGCCCGCGGCTTCGCCCGTGTGAATGTCGAAAAATAGCCGATTACTTACCTTCATCTCATTTTTTAACCCTTCAGGGGTAGAAAAAAAAACGCTGAGATACGTATTAATTAATTTTCAATCGTCAGCCTAAACACTAAATTTGAAGATCCTAACTTCAAAACTGACGGACTTTCATATAAACTTTCATCCCCTATTTTACCCCTTTAGGGGTGGAATTCCCAAAAATCCTTTCTTAGTGGATACTTACTCTTCACAAAGAACACACCCTTCAAGTTTCATGTCTCTAGGACCAGCGGTTTGGGCTGTGTGTTGATATATCACCCAGTCAGTCAGTCAGTCAGTTTACCATTTTACGTATATAGACTATCTGTACCCGGTAGTCTTTTTTTTCCGAGCCAGCTCTGTCCCACTCCTGGGCGAAGACCTCCCTCCACTCCTTCCACTTCTCGCGAACAAGCACGTCCTCCTTCCAGTTCTGACGGAACTTGTCTAGTTCGTCCCGCCATCTGCTTCGTGGCCTGCCACGACCCCGCCTCACTGTGTCAGGGAAACAGTTTCCTGCTATTTTGGCCCACAGTTAGTCTGGCATGCGGCAGACGTGACCTGCCCAGTCCCATTTGAGTTGGGCAGCCATTAGAGCCATGTCAGCTATATTTGTTTTGGAGCGCAGTATTATGTTTCGAACATGATCCGTTAATTTAACACCTAGTATACTCCGCTCCATTGCTCGTTGGCAAACCTGAAACCTTTCAAAACCCGGTAGTAATACCACATAAAGGACGTAGATAAAAGGACCCTCTAAAGTGGTTCTTCAGTTTTTGAAGAACCGCCTTTCGGGCAGGTGCGTAGTACTCGCAGCCGTAATTGTATGATCAGATGTATGAACATGGACGAGGCAAAAGGCCGGAGCAAAGAGGGTAAGGATCATAGCAGGTGGCGTTCTGTGGTTTCTCCCTACCAGGAAAAAGTATATATGTATGAGACTCACTTTTAGCTTGCCTTTTTACGGTTCCGTACCCGAAGGGGTAACCAACGGGACCCTATTATAAAGCATCCGCTGTCCCTCCGTCCGTCTGTCTGTCAGCGGGCTGTATCTCATGATCCGTAATAGCTAGACAGTTGAAATTTTCACAGAATGTGTATTTCTTTTGCCGCAAAAACAATTATTAAAATTTTTTACTTCTTGCTATGTCTTACAGGGTCCGTAATTACACCTTAGCTTCAAGCCCCTTCACACGTTATGGAATGCAAATAAATATATGTATACGTGCGCGACTCATTTTTCATCAACATACAACCTGACAGTGACCTGCAAATTGCAAAAAACGAAAGAAAGAGGTTTGAACCCTTCCACATTATAAAACAACTTAATACTATCGCAATATTACAGCAATATCGAAGCTTTAACTTGACAGTGCACTCAATCCAAAATAAAACACTACCTACCGTCCACGATTAGTTTTACAACCACGATGTAACTTTAAAGTGACGACTCAAAACTTATCATTTGAGTATTCTCCCCGCATTCAACTTAATCTGTAGCTTATCCCTCAAAGTTGCGACCTCATAATCTGAGTGTGCAAGTCGCAGTCACAACTTGGTTCAACTTAACACAACTTTGAAACTTAAATAGAATTCACACCGCCGATTTACATGATATATTCTGCATGTTTTAAGTCCTATTGACATTGAAATTTGTACACTTTGAAGATCCAGGTTCACTTTTAACCTGAAAAGTTATCCGGGTTTGATGAGTGAATTTACAATAGGTTTATTTTCGATCCTGATCAATATGTTTGTTGGATCCGGTCGTTAGTACAGACATGAAATGAATCGCATGTGCGCTGGTGGCGACGTCACTTGACCTACTTACAAGTCTACCCGCACCACAGCGTGCTTTTACAGAGCCCTGATGTTCAACTCGAGGCGAGGGTGACATTCAATATTTCATCGTATAGTTTTGCACCTGGATAAATCTACTTATTAATACATATTGAACCACCAAATTGAAGCCTATCTGTGTGACCACGGTGTACTTCTAAGCTAAGTAGAGACAGGAGTGAGTCGCTAGTAGGTATCTAATTGTACACCAGTATCCTGTCGCACCACTGAGGTTTAAACGTGAATTCCCCTTAACTGCCAACTCGTCAGTTGTCAACCGTGGCGGTTTCGGGAAGCCACCGTCAACCATAATGTAATAAATCTTCAGTTTGACGTCACTACGAAGCTTTACTATTGTTGTATAAAGGGTGTAAATAGACCGAATAATATACCGGTCTACTTCGACGGCGATTTCTTCCTTCATGCGTCCTATGTGTGACGCTCTTTGTCCGATCTTTGTCACAACATCAAACCTATACGTGCGGGGTGTCTATAGATAGGTCTTTAAAAATGACATTAAGGTTTCTAAAACCATTTTTTCTCGAAGTCAATCGTTTGAAAGACAGACACTTCCAAAGTGGTAAAATGTGTGTGTCCTCCCCCAATTTCTAAAGTAAGAGGAGGAAAATTCTGAAAAAATGTAGGATTGTAGAATGTAATAAAAACTTTAAACGAAAATTGGTTTGAATAAGATTTGATGTTTAGTTTTTGAGATAAGGGAGTTTTGTGCTAGGTACTTACTTAGTCGGCAATTTTTATCTCGTACACCTAATGATGTTATTGAGTCTAGAATTGATAGTCCAGCAATGCGTATACCATGTGGCACACTGATGGATTTACAACTCGATGCTAAGCATGATGCTGGGTTGTGGAGGTCAGATAGGCGGTCGCTCCATGTAAAATACTGGTATTCAGCTGCATCCGATTAGACTGGAAGCCGACCCCGATATAGTTGGGAAAAGGCGAGGCAGATGATGATGCTAAGCACTTGTTAGCGCCGCGTTAACAAGCAGTGATAGCCTAGTGGTGTGTCAGTCGGACTGTCAAGTCATTGGTCTCAAGTTCGAACCCAAGACACGAACCTCTGATTTTTCGGATTCAAAAGCGTATTGTAAAATCACTTCTTTCTGTGAAGGAAATCATCGTAAGGAAACCAGCATTTCTGAGAGATATTTTTCGGCGGCATGTATAGCTAAGTCAGAGACCTATGGGCGGCATAAAAACTACTAACCACAAAACAAAGAAAAGCGTCACGTTGTAAATTAAGTGCGCTATAAAATAATCGCTCGTGCGAAGGAGAGTTTCATGTATCTGTCATATATCCGCCATTCATTTTTCATAAAATCAAACGCAATTTTCTCTATTTCGTATCGCACCATGTTACCGATGCTCGAGTCACTGCTAGTGATGTCGCTTTGACAGCTGTCATTACAATCTGTTCGGTACCGTTAGATATCATTCCCGCAGGGAAAAATGTTATATTGGCTTACAAAATATGAGTATTTTATTTGATACATAAGTAATCATGATGCTGTCTGTTTACTTTACCGTTTTGAATATCTGTTTTTTTTACAGAAAAAAAAAACAAAATGTTTCTGAAATGTTTTAATAAATCCAATTTTTTGGAAAATAAATTTAAACGCTCGGTATGTTTTCAATAGCAATGAATGGCGAAATAATCTGACCAACCTACCAGTTTATTAGGACGAATTTCACCAATAGTTACTGTACGTGTTTAGTAAATCTTAAATACGTCTAAGAGCTGTCAGGGTCAATGTTCTACAGCACAGAAAGCAGTCTAAATAAATTCGGCCTTTGATTTAAACTTCAAAACGTTCTAAAACGACATAAGATGTCAACACCTTTCATTTTGCCACTCCAAAGTTAAACAATGTCTTATTCGTCTCACAAGGTACATGTTTATAGACACTGTTTATGTTTGAATGCCTATTGTCGTCTACCCTTCTCTTGTTTTCACTCCTAACTTTGCGCTGTTAATAATATCGAAGACTCGAAGCCTGTATCTAATGTCAGGACCCTTACATCAATAAAGAGCAATCAAAGGTTTCATCTGTTAAACTTTTTGAGATCGTTTGAACAAAACGTACATGTACTTGTGTTACCTTTGGTAGACTTGTAAAGGACGAGAGTGTGCATATTTTGCTATGCTTTTTAGGGTTCCGTAATTAAAGGGTGCCTGCGTGACCCTATTACTAGGCCCCGCTGTCTGTCCGTCTGTCACAGGGCTCTATCTTTTGTAGTATAATAGGTAGACACTTGAAATTTTCACACAGTGCGTATAGATACTGTGGCCACCAGCACCACAACAACAAATAAGACTTAGTCTATCTTTATATTTTTTGTTTACATATTTGACATTATATTTTACCATTATATGATTGCTATACGCTTCAACATACCTGATGACAAGGAATTAGACCGCCTTATTTTTGTTTTAATAAAGTTTACCGACACAAGAAATGTGTTTTTCCGGCGGTGTTATGGAACCCTTTCTTGTGCGAGTCAGACTCTCACTTGCATAATCAGCCTATAATGTTCCCACTGCTGGGACTGACCAACTCTCTATGAGAGGGTACGGGCCTGAAAAGTCAATCAATCCACCACGCGGGCACAGTGCGGGTTGGTAGATGTCACATGTCTTCGAATTTTTGGTTTTAAGACTTACCGGTTTCCTCACGATGTTTCCTTCAAAGTTTTGAGAGCGGTTGTGATGATATAAATTACACAAAGTAATGCACCTGCCTGGGTTCGAACTCACGACTTACTATTCGCAATTCGTAACCAGCTTTAATATACTCGTATGTGTGAGTGGCACAATTCATGTCCCTAGTAACAAAAGGCAATGTGTGTGCGAGTTTCACTGATTCAGGTTTGTTCCACTCAAAGTTTTCGTCAGCCAACTTGAAAATGGAAAAAGTTTTCCACGTCTTTTCGTGCGCCAGATTCAAATGTCAGGCCCGGAACTTTTCAGGCAATCGACTTTGATGCTTGTTTGCGAAATAATGCTTGTTATTATTATGTAATGTTTGTATTTGTAACTGGCGAAACGTGGGTGCATATGCGTAGGTACGCTTCTCTTTCGCTTAACATTTCGGGGAGACTAGCATGATATAATGTGATTATGTTTTAGTAGTAAATTAATTAGGTAATGCATACGTACATGAACTCACGGCTTTTTCCCTTTATAGGGATTAATTACTTAACTGCAATGTAATTACATTGCATAATTCTAAATTCGTGTTATTTGTCTAGCACATGATTTAGTTTTGAAACGGCAGGATCCTAAATGTCGTGGTAATTTATTTATTGAATTACCTAAAACTACACACAAAATTGATACAATAGACTATGCTTTCCTTGTTTTAGTTGTTCTATATCAATGGAACACCAAAGCATAACCTCTCCACCACCTGTAACATTAAACAAAATAAAGTAGATATTTTCAGTCGGTCAACACGAAATTGTCGCCCCATTTTCGATAATCCGCATTTCACAGTCTCCATTCACGTTTCATCGCACAATAGCCCACATTACGGCATCCAAACGGCCCATAAGAAGGACCGGTTCCGATTTGAAACACCGCAAACCGAGCTTAACGTGACCCAGTTTAAAGTTAAAAGAGAATCGGGCCAAGCTTACTTTATTCTTTCTTGACGTTTTTGCCCGTGCAGTGGTACAGCCCTTTCTCATTGAGGCTCTTCTCCCAGCGGTGGGACCGGTATAAGCTGATTATGCTATGCTCATGCAATTTTTTTGTGAGAACACGTGGAATGACAATATTGGAGTTTCTTGCCCGTTCTTCTCCATAGAGATGGGGGGTGTTATTAACGTTATTCACGGGAATATAATCGGGTCTAGGTCTAAATTTAAACACAGTTTCAAGCTTTCACGGTTTACAACTAAACTTATACTGTCACTTACGGTTACGGGATATCTTCCGTGATTGTTCATTATTTCTAAATTTTATCATCAAAAGTGCTTCCTTACTTCTCTTTCAGACTGAAAAGGTTACGTTTCATACAATCAGATAATGGCTCTAAATTCTAAGGAAAAACACGGAAAAAGCATGTATTGTTTCTTGACTTACGTCATCGGAAAGTTTCGACTTTGTTGGAATGCTAGATTAAAAGAGAAGGAAAAATAACAATTTATTTCCGTAAACACCCTAACCTCTACACTGTAGCACTGTTGGAGATTCTTATTCTTCGAGTTATTTCTGCATTGGTTTGTCGCGTTTTAACAATTTGATTTCGTTTTCCAGGGATTTTCTTGCTGAATACGAGTTGATTGCGCGCGAATCTTTATTCTAAATGAAAATCACACAAATTGGAATCATGAGCAGTGACATTTTTGTAAATAACTTCGTTTGTTGACGGAATTTAGGTCGGTAGAGGAGACTGGGCTCGGTTGACTGACTTTTACCTTATTGGTCTATATTTCTTGTGTTTTAATATTTATATATATCATTTATATATTATATTTATATATTTACTAAATCATTTTATTTATTGATTTTTATCAATTAATGAAATGATTATTACCATTTTCATCATGTTTTTTTTCATGGTACCTATTTATTGTTTTTGCGGAAAAAGTATTCTTAGTCACGCCCACGCTTACAAACTTAAAATTGCCTTTGAACCTGCAGATAATGCAAGTATTCATTAATTTATTGGCTTGTTTTGACCGTAAATCATTTTTCCATAAATGAAAACCACAATCATAATAATTTTCCCATAGAAACCTTTTGTTTCGATCACAATGGATACTTTTATGCTTCATAATTTTGTTTATGGCTTACAGGCGTTGCATTTCTTTTGAATTGATAGTGAAAACATTCAATTCCCGCTTTGAATGGGCTTAAAAGCTTTGACAGACATGTCTCACCGCCCTTGGAGGGGAAAAATTTGTATTGAATAGTTTTTAAATCGTAGTGTAGTGTGTAGTAACAGGCGCGATGTTGTGTTATTTCGACTGTAGACGCGAAATAACATGACATCGCGCCTGTAATACCCGAAGGGTTAGGCAGAGGTGTACCTAATAGAACACCCACATTTCGTTAGATGTTTAAGTCCCGTATGATAGGATAGGGGGCGAGCTTATTGCCACTATCCGTACACAAATCTAGACTCCGCGGCTGCTACTGAAAAATTACTGATGAAAAAACCCTAATTACATTTTGCCGACCCGGGAATCGAACCCAGGACCTCATGCTCAGCAGTCGCGCTTGCGACCACTAGACCAACGAGACAGTCGCGCGCGCAAGAGTGTGCCCGAAATATATCCAAAGTAACCGTAGGTGAACTGTACTGTATAATACCACTAGCGACCAGACCCTGCTTTGCACGGCGCCACCCATCGGGTCCAAAACTACCCTATCTTTCAAGCTGGATCCAACCATATTCATTCTCAAAATTTCACTATCCTCCACTTCAGCAGTGGGAAAATTAAAAGCTGGATTTCTCTATTCGCTCATAGCATAAACACAAAGCTATGCAGTTTGTTTCATTACCACCTCCTTTCTTGAATTACCGCATCTTAGCGCCGCTTTCAGGACTGAAATTTGAAATTCGAGACGAACGTCAAACAAACGTTCATGCAGCCTGAAAAAAAAAGAAAAAAAATCTAGTGCATTGAATCGAACGTTGCGTTTATTTAAAATCAAGGAACTGTTTAATTAATTGCGTGTGTTGGGACAACTTTTGCCCATTGGACAAGCTGGACTGGACAGGACGCTACTTGCGTCCTGTCTAGTCCAGCTTGGAGGAAGAAGTTCCTTTCTCCTAGCGAGCGTTCTGATCGTTTCAGTCTCTTCGAATATTTAATCTCTCTCGTACACATTTACTAATTGCAGTATATTTAGCAGACCCGAGTAGCAGTATCGAGTTCCTTATACGATCTGTAAGTTTAACTCCAAGGATACTACGCACCATTGCTCGCTGACAGACCCCGAGTGCGGACTTTTGACGCTTGGTTAGTGACCATGTCTGCGCTCCATAGGTGAGGGTGGGAAGAATGCACATGTCCATGAGTTTTCTCTTCAGTGAGAGAGGGGGAGGTCCCTTCATGATTTGCTTCATTGACCAATAGCTCTTCCAGGCGTTCTCGGTGCGTCGTGCAACTTCTTTATCCTTGTCTTGCCTGGAAGGAGACTATTTGGCCGAGGTAAATGTACTCATGGACATAGTCACCGGTGCCGGTAGTTACCGGTATTATACCTGCAAAATCCATAAAAATCCATTTTCAAATCGTATTTAATCCGGATAAAGAAGAATGGAATATTTTATTAGTTGACAAAAGTTTGAAAATTCCCGAAATAACTGACTGAAATTCACAAACACTTCGCAACCTCTTTCATATTGTGAATAAATAATTGTGCCCGTGCCAACCCTGGAAGCCTTTCAATTGATTCCGAGAACTCAACAATAGGGGTGTGCTGAGAGCAAAAAGTAGTTAAATAAAGGTAATAATGGAAATGTGATAAAAAAGGATTAAACGGAATCAATCAACTGAAATGGGATTTTCTTGATTTCATTCCTGATTATTATTGGCTAAACAAGCAATGATAGCCTAGAGGTGTGACCGTCGACCTGCCATGTCGTAGGTCTCAAGTTCGAACCCAAGACCTCTGATTTTTCGATTTCCTGTGCGTTTTGTATAATTATCACTTGCTTCGGTGAAGGAAATCATCGCAAGGAATCAGGCATATAAAGCCAAGTCAGAGGCCCATATGGGCGGCATAAAAACTCTGTCGCCAGTTTAGGCACTAACCACACGATGAAGAAGAATTGGCTAAGTTTATTGTTATGATGACAACTAATAGAGAAGTATGGAAGAAGACTTGATGAGCCGAACCGAAATAAATTGGTACACGAAAAGGAGAATGATGATGATGGTTTTCAATTTTTTTTATTTTTTATGTCATTGGTTACAGGTTTTCGATTGTTGTATTTTGTAAAGGACACACTTTTGAATAAAAAAAAAACAAATTTTCTTAGGTTTTTTTGCAATTTGCAGGTCAGTGTCAGGCTGTATGTTGAACAAAATATGATTCGCGACCGTAACACGTATGTAGTTACAAATTATAATCATTAAAATCATTAATACAACCCTCTAAGTTCATTTAATCCCATTTAATGACTGTTTCATGAAAAAGTCATTCAATGGGATTATATGAACTTAGAGGGGTTGTATTGATGAGTTTAATGACTATAACTGTCCAGTCGCGAATCATATCTTAATCAACATACAACCTGACACTGACCTGTAAATTGCAATATACGTAAGAAAATTTAAATATCGCGGGCTTCCCTGGCGCACCCACCTTAATACAAAAACTTATACAAACACTGTTTTAAGCTTTCACGTTTTGTAACTAAACTTCCACTGTTAATTACGGGATATCTTCAGTGATTTTCAAGAACTCTTAGCTCCCGATATTTCGACGCTGTTGCAAGCGCCACAGAGCGTCGAATTGTCAGTATTTGTGATGAGCTCAGAATAACTTAAAATCCCGGAAGATATCCCGTAAGTAACAGTGTAAGTTTATGAAAATTTATTATCTGTGTATATTTTATCCATAAATTGAGAATAGAATGAGACCGTTATTTGTTTCGTTTTTACTACAGGTACAACATTCTGCCTAAACCTTCGGGAAGAAACGTATGTTCACATAGCAACACAAACACCGCTAAGCATAAAGATAAATCCTCACATCATACCATGCCGACATACTGATCCTTAATCCCGGCGATAAGCTTCTAATCTATCACTCAACGTACAGCGAGAACTGTTTTTCTTTCATTTCGGGATGATCCTTGAACCACAGATCCGTATAAATAAAATAAGCACGTGTATTGGCACTGGTTATCCAGTAAAAGACAATAAAACAAAAGCGGATCACACACAAATAAATAACACTAGGGCTATAATATGACACATCGAGGATAAAGAGACTATCTCAAAAGTTTAAGGTGGAACCCACGAAATTTAAATTTTCTTACGTTTTTGCAATTTCCCGGTCAATTTCAGGCTGTATGTTGAACAAAATATGTTTCGCGGCCATAATACCTATGTATTTACAGAATTGTAGTCATTGAATTCATCAATACATCCCCTTTAAGTTGATTTAATCCCATTGAATGAACTATTTCATGAAAAAGCCATTCAATGGGATTAAATGATTTTTTAGGGTTGAGTTGATGATTCTAATGATTATAACTCAGTAAAGCCATATTTGTTAAGGTGCTCCCTCACTGGGAGCATTCGCCTGTAATGTAACAGTTCAGATTCACTTGTTTCCATACAAAATCGAATCTTGGCCTGTTACATTACAGGCGAATGCTCGCGGTGAGGGAGCACCATTATGGCCGCGAATCATAACTTAATCAACATACTACTTGACACTGCCCTGCAATTTGCAAAATGACCTTAAGAAAATTTGAATTTGCGGGCTACCCTGGCGTTTCCACCTTTTTTTTTGGTGCGGGAAATCAACAAATGACCCATCCTGCTCTGGGCGTAGTGGAAGGGAGTGTCAGACTTGAACTGACTAAAACCCATCCATGTTCCTTCTCTGCCCTTTGTGTTCTAAGGCCGCGATATCTCTTTCGAACAATCCCGCAGCCCCGGCAGGCATCGGCCCTTGCTCCCTTCCTTGTTGCTGACATCTCTTTAGGGCGCGCGTAGAACACGAACGCGCCGTCGACACGGCCTGTCGTCATAAGACGGCCAGACGGCGAGCTAGCCGATTACTCACCGTCCACAGGCCCGCGAGCGTTTCCACCTTAAGTGACAGAATTAAAAGACCAACACAACGACAGTCATCGGCTGTCGAGGTACGAGTTCTTTGGAAGCTATTCCTCGGTTGTATTAGATAGTACTAGTTTACAATTGACTGACAAAGGCCATCGCTATCTCATAACTTCATAAGGCACACGCTGAAAGCTAATCTATGGCATACTCCATCTACTATATGGGCTTATATATGATCTTGGCGCCAACATATGAATAAATTAGTGATAGAAATCGTCTGCATTCACAATTTAAATGAAAATGATACGAGGCTCAGTGATAATATATTTGATTTTGCATTTATTAAACTTGTGACGACTGCGAAGGGTTAAGATATGCAAAAATGTTCGCAAAGGCCTTGGCCTCGAGTCCTCGACCTACGCAATGTAAGGCCAATGACATGCGTTAGGACTGGGATTGTTCTTTGTACTGTACTTAGCACAATAAGCCCACAGCTGGGATAGTCCCCTCCCTGTTAGTGGAAGTTGGCCTTGATCCACTACACGGACACGGTTCGGGTTGGATGTGATGTACTTATAAATGTTTTGTTGGTAAATATTTATCTTTGAATCATTTATGTCTAAATCGTCATCATTATAACATTATAGGGGATTAAGTAAATGGATAGGCAGACGTGTATGATCAAAATATAACCAGAGGCCCTAACGCGAGCACGCGGCGTTAACGTACCGTAAATACGTCAATTTTTTAATAGAAAACACATTTATCCCATAGCATTTTAGTTAAATGGTTTGCAACAAGCTCAATCAGTATCATCCATAGATATTAATACATTTTTTTTAATTATGAATATGTTATCTGAAACGAGTATTTTTAATTTAAAAATCGACGTATTTACGTTACGTTAACACCGCGCGCTCGTGCTAGGGCCTCTGTTTACCAGTTTTGTTTAGTCTGACGCCCAATAATAGCCAGCCTATTGTTATTAATTATCTGGGCACAAATTAGGGCTGGAAATACCTGGCAAAATTTGGCCCCATCGGGGATCGAACCCTTGATTTCACGCTCCACAGTGGAGCTAACAAACACTAGAGACTTACAAAACTGTCATGAAATAGAATTGTAGGTTTCAATTAATCTCTCTGTATTAGTTTAATTAGGTTAAAGGTTAGGTTAGGTTAGGTTTTATTTTAGTTTGGTGGTTATTAATTAAATAATAAATAATAATAATTTTGCTTAAGTGTTGATTAATGAATAAGCATATAGTGCCATTAACACAGAGCTTAAATTAATTTTCGCCTATGTTTAGCAATATTAAGATCAAAGCAATCACTTATGGTTTTACCTTAATCTATATTACAGTCTCTATTAATATTAATACAATCTCTATTAATCAGTATTTCTCAATAATGGAATCTATTCACACGTAATAAGTTACTCTTTTGGTATAGTACATCGTGAGTCTTTTGGCGATTGAATAACACTGACAGGAGGTCGTCGGAGGTAGCATAATGACAGGCCCCCTCTCTAGAGGGCCAAAGTCTGCCGGGGTCGCGGGACTTATAGAATTACTGTGACCCTGGAACATAAAGGGCTATTGAAGGACACCGTGGATTTTAGTCGAAGGTTTATAAAAATATGCTTTAGAGTAACGAAATTTTATTTTTTGTATTTTTTACAGCAAATCCTTTCATTTAATACCCATATCATGGGAATGCATACAAAAATAACTAGTCCGCCATCTTTACGAGTCCGCCATCTTTGGGAGTCGGCCACATTGGATTTAGAATGACGTCACTAAGTTAACCATGCATTGTCATCCAAACTAAATATGTTTGCAAAAGGATGTCAGCAAAAGCCCATACAACTTTGCCCAAACATGTACCTCGAGGTACACGTGCACCAAATCGTAGAGAAAAAATAGAGGAATTCGAAAATAATTGTGTTTTTATCCATAAATAATTGAAAACTACTTAATAAACTATTTAAATTTTTAATAACCTGTAACACAATTAAATCATGTGGCAACTTTGCATGTACGGGTTGACATTAGTAGTATATGTGTTCTGTGGTAATTTTTTCGTGGATAAATGTCATTCACATGTCATTCCGTTCGTTTCTGCGTTTCAGGGTACTCTGTTGTTCGTTTGTGTTGTGTATTTTGTTTAATAACTTGGCTATTCTTTCTGGTATTCCGTTTGTCACCTCACGATTCGGTTCTTGACGATACAGTGATCCCGAAATCTTGGCTATTCTTTCTGGACTTTTGTTACCTCACGATTTGGTTCCTGTACTCCTGACGGATTGGCTATTCATAATCGACATTACGATTTGGATACTCAGGCTTGAGTATCCAAATAGGCTATCAGAAAATATATATAAAATATATCAGGCTTTGGGTTGGGCTCGACATCAAGAAAATATAGCAGCGCCTGCCACTTTCCTTGATAATATTTTAATGAGAGATGTTATTGAAAATGAAGAATGCTAATAAAAAAACAAAAAAAATGTTGTTTTATTCCATACAACTAACTCGATAAGTCTATTTATTCCATTGTTATTGGTTTTATTACTGGAAAGATGACTTCCAGGCTTGTAATTCATAGAGTGCCACTCGGGCTCCAGGGCCCGATAACAGTAGGAAATGCTTGAAAGGTTAATTGAATTTCATGAAGTGGGCTACTCAGTATCTAATCTCAAATTCAACTTCCACCCCTTATGCACATCACAATAGAGGCAGAGTAAGCATAAAAAAGTGTATTTTATGTTAGAATTCGATGTTTCTTGGCTTAATGTTCTATTTATTTCAAGAAATCAAGATAAAGTCAATAAAAGGCTTCATTTAAATGCGACTTCTATTCACTGAAACCTGGATGATCTGGCTTGATTTATGTTAAGCTGGGATATGACGGAGGATCCAGGTCCCATCAAGTTGGAACCCTTGGATGTCGGCGCTAAGGAACTCATTTATTTATCGAGTTTGTTATTTGCTCTGATAGACTTCTAACACTGCTTCCTATATTAAGTACTGTTCATCAATATTCACAGCTTGTATTCAGCTACTTTGGGTATAAGCATCCTTTCTTATGTTAGGTAGGTTTACTAGTAGGTAACTTTGCCTAACGAAAATCGATTATACAATGAGAGTTATTATTGAATTCAGATTGAATTAAACTATAAAAATATTTGAAATGAAACCAAAACAACAGCAGCTGAAGCCGACAGACAACTGTCAACATGACAGTTTTTTTTTTAATAGGTAAGGTAATGGACCAAGGTAGTATAATTGTGCCCAAAATGGCGAGCTTTTTATTACGTTAAAAGTTATTTTATTCTCGTCCACGGGTAACGATAAGAAAAATATATAAATGCAATATTATTCAGTGTAATCTAGTGTATTTTATGCCACTAAGTGTACCTCGGTACTTCGTTTGGGCAGATTTTGGTGACATCCTTTCAACTCAACCGAAAACCGGAAGTGGGTCAAAAACTTCTAAGATTTTTTTACTGGTGAAGCTAATAAAAGCGTGTTAAAAAACAAGATGGCGGCGTTTGTTCTGACTATGGTCACTGTCGCGTGGCCATTGTCAGAATGAACGCCGAAACAGTCCACAGGAACCGTGCAGCACTAGGTAAGCGCCCTTGACGGTACTTCGCTATTTAAGTAGGTACTGGTATTACTCAATTAAATTAACTGCCTTTGAAAAGTCATAAAATAAAATAATTGACCATAAAACTATAAAATAAAAAACATCATCAGAATAAAAAAAGTAATAAGTAAAGGGCTGTTCTAACCCAGTGCGATTAACTCGGCAATAAAGATATGAATAATTGAATGAATAAATTACTGAAGATATAATGTATTCAGGGCGGTATTAATGGCTGGGGCGTCGCGGTTTTTATTTATTTACGTCAAAAGGTGATTGTACTAATGTTGGGTGCTAACCCGAATAGAATATTGAAATTAATGTTGAATGGATCAATCTTAATGTTTCTACTGTTTTTTTTTATGTTGTGGCCTGCGTGGATTATCTAGTAGTCGCTAGCGCTACTGCTGACAACGTTTTCTTTGATTTTTCCACCAGAAATTCATCAGTAGTAGCTTGTAATCTGGAGTTGTGCTCGGTTTATGCCAATAGGCTCTCTCCTGTTACATGGGAGTTAAACATGACTATCAAAATGTACGTAAACCTTCGAGGAAAAAATACGTGATGCTAATTATTAGTTTACCGACCTGAAAATGAGACTTTACAGTATACATTTAGGGGTTAAATATATTTCATCGAACAAATATCCTAAACACTACAAAGTACACTGGTCAAAAAAAGATTTCAATAAAAAGCAATTAAAATCTACCTAAGATCTAGAAAAAGTTACAGAATTCGGGTATTACCTTTTAAGGGCATGTCTCTTTATTCCACAGTTCAATCTTAACCACATTTCTAAAGTTGTGTTATATTTATATCACAAAAAAAAACTTTACGTTGGGACACTTACTACAAAGAAGACTACACTCATTGTCAATGCCTCCGAACCTCAAAAGGAACACCCCTTAAATCCGATCACCTGTCATAACCCCCGGTCAGGTTTGCGACCTAAGCTTGGCACTGAGCCAAAGGGATGAGTGCTCTGGCTCTTATTTTTGCGAAGGTTAGAGCGGGATGGACAATCGATTTCGTTGTTTCATATTTTATTCGTGACATTCTGTTTTGTTTTTGTTTGTGGTTGGCTTTTGTTTACGTGGTCTAAAGAAATGGAAAACAAAGATTTATTGTGCTGAATGAGACAGTTTGAGAGATTCTGCAACTCACTGGAAGGGTGACTATTTAATGGCTAAAATGTTGATAACTTTTGGACACAATTTTCAAGTGAAAATGTTATCTTTTGTTGCTTTTCGGGCAAATACTGTAATATTTATTATTGCGTGAGCGTCGTCTATCTGTCAACGTTTCTCAAAGACATCCTCTACTTGCATGTTTTAAGGAAACATAATAAACCATAGTGAGCAATTAATAAAAATTGCAAACATTAATGTCCATGCCAGATTGCCAGTACTTCTCCATGCTAATCCATAATTCAGTTCAAAAGTCCTTTTATGTTTGACTTCGACTTAAACGGAGTCACTTCCCAAAACGATATTGTCCAAATTGCCTCGCCCATATCATTCACCATTACGCGCTAATACGCTCAGACGACACATTACGTCCACACGGCTTAACTTTGACGCGTCGCCTTATACCTTAATCTCAGCCATAGGTTTGTGAACCTCCGTCACAATATTAGCACATTGTACGGGCGGATGCACACCTACCCACATTTCCGAAACTTCTTGAAGCGTAAGAAATGGAGGCGATGTCATCAAAAACATGAGATTATTTTGCCATCCCTGACTCAAAGAGAGAGATTCGCGGAATTGCTTTTCATTTTGACGGTAAATTTTTGAGGCTTATTGGTTTTAATTTAAATTGAAGGGTTTATTTATTAAAGCTTAGGCTTGCAAAGCTTACACGTGGTTGCCCACGGCCTAATATAAATTGGGTCTCACATTTATTTAATCGAAAAAATAATTACAGCCTTAATGTTGACAGTTTAATAATGCACATACTTACTTTTAATTCAACACTGTTCATTGCGTGTTATGTTTTGTATATTGGTCTCCTTGATGACGAGAGCAATACTATGAATGTCGTTGTATTGTCAGAAAAAACTTTTGCATGACGGCGGGAATGTTCAATTTTTTTCTGAAATGTTTTTCCATGATACGATTTAGTCTCTAATTTCATAAAAGGCGACCAAGCTCTTAAAATCTATTGAAAATCATTGTAAGTTTTAAATTACTTTATTTCCAATGTTTTTTGCAAAGCCCATTGCTAAACTACTTATAACTGGGACCCAATTTCAAAATAATGTCCTTTCCCGAGTACATTTTAAGTCTACAGATCCATTTCTCTCATTTTGAAATTACACTTGGCTACGTTTCGCTCGCTGTGAGTAATGTTAAACTATTGTTCTCGATGGAGCTCCTTCATCACGTCTGGATGTAGCCATCGAGCGTATTTCATTCGCTGAGCACATTTTAAGTGATTATTTTTCTTTTAAGAGCTTTTTATTGCAAAAAAAAAATGGTCTAAGTTATTTTTCTTGGCCGGAGCTGATAACAAACCAATGTTTTTAAGGTTAAATTTCACCACAAATGTACCTACCTTAAAAAATATAATAAAGTATACTGATTGTGTTAGCCTGCGTCAGCCTAGTTCCGGGTGAGATGAGGTTCTGGGTTCGATTCCCAAGTCGGGCAAAGTGTTATTGAAGTTTTTATCAGGAATTTCTCAGTAGCAGCAACGGAGTCTGGACCCAGTTGATGGCAATAGTCTCACCCCCTATTACATGGCACTTAAACGTAACTGGCGAAATGTGGGTTTACTATTAGGTACACCTCTGCCTAACCCTTCGGGGATTACATGCGTGATGTTATGTTATATTATGTAAGTATTTTTGCCAGTTCTGTCCGCCATTGCTAATCATAACTTAAAGCCTCCAGATATGCAACTCTAGCTGAAATCCTTTAGGAGTAAATATAAATATTTCCGTACATAATGCATTGTGTAGAGTAATGGAAATAAAACAGGCTCCAAAACTTCACTTTTTGAAATAACAATTTAATAAAATAATGATTAAATAAAATAATTATGGAATATAATAATAAAAGAAAACTTGTTGACAAAAAAATCAGTGCTCATGATAAAAATAGGTTGTTAAAAGGAGAGAAAAAAAAGGTAAGATTATTTATTTGGAGAAGCTTCCCGAAGATAAAAAAATCTTTTATAATTGAATAGAATGGAAAGGAAATATTATATTTACATAAAAATTTTGCTATTAATATGTAATTTAAATAAATAAAATTAGATTATTTCTTGAGTTTCTCGTCTGGGCCTATAATATAAAAAATCACGTCAAAGTTTAGGAAGAAAGAAAAAGGTTAATAAGGACAAAATTTCACGTCGTGTATCCAAAGTAGGTATATATTCCGCTGAGCAGATCAACTCCGTTCGGTTTTCGGTGTCCCGACGGGTTGAATTGCTGAACCGTTAGATGAAAAGTCCTCCGAAGCAAATCTCTTCAAAATGTATGGGGTAAACGGAGAAGGTCAAAAACCCGACCTTAACTCACTGGTTCGATGCCTACGACAAATTAAAAATTTGGTTAGATAAACCAGTTTTTTAAGGACAGAGCTTGTGGACTTTGCAACAGAAGTATCAAAAATTAACAATACGTACCAGGAAAAATGTTCACTTATACATAAATTATGGGCACCATGGCCATTACACAGATAAAATCTGTTAACTTATTGTTATTATGTATATTGTAAATTTGAGTGTAATATATCGAAAGATAGTCTATTTCTATGAAAGTCAAAGCACCAATTGAAGAAAAATCTGCGCTCCCACAATGTGTCAAAAATATTTAATTTTGAATAAAGAGTTGACAATTTAAAAGGAAAGTTATTGGGCGTTGAGGTTTTACTAAAAAGGCTAAAATGCAGAGGTAACTCTGCAATTGGCATGAAATACCGAGAACTCTGTTTCCTAAGCCATAACTGCATGAACTCGTAGCTGTAACAATAAATACCGAGTATAAGTATTACAAATGCACTGCCGACGCTGCAAGGTTGGTGCATTCAAACTATTGGTTTATAATTACAAACTTTTGTTTTGCTTTCATTCACTTGGATGGTATCAACCATATTTAATTGATAGTATAACTTTACAATATTCTTAAAGAGTGAAATTCAGCACTGGTGAGGAATGTAAGAAGTTCTGAAATTTTAATTTTTCATCTCAAATTTTTTTTTATACATCTCATCTTTGACGGTAAAACAATGTTTCTTTTTTTTTAAGGATTTTGAATTTTATACTCTTTTGTCAAATGTGCGTATGCTTGATAAATTCGTTGGGTTAATAACATAATGAATGCCGATAAACTGTCAAAATGAATGCCGTTGATTTATAAAAGCGTTACGCAATTAGTCCACTGATATATAAAATTACTTCAAGCAACGGAGGTGATGTGAAAATGAAAATGTAAACTGACTTGAGGTTTATTTTTTCATACGGTTGCTTTTACTTTCCATAAAAACAAATGTACTTTTACCCACCATTCAATGCATTCTCAAAGCAAACACAATAAATAATGTATGAGCATCAAACACAAACGAACCCGCCGCCATTTTGTTTTTATTTCCGCACCTGTCATTCCCGTAATGGCGGAAGGGATAGGCATTGGTGTGCAGTAGTAGCTATAAAGACTTATTGACAATGACTACGTATGCTAGTTCTTATTGTTCGAGCTGAATCCATGTATTCTTTTACGGAGTTTATTCTTTTAGGAAGTCTTACCAAGGGGTATTAAGTATTACCCAGTACTAACTGGGTTGTGGAGGTCAGATAGGCAGTCGCTCCAAGTAAAACACTGGTATTTAGCTGCTTCCGGTTAGGCTGGCAGCCGACCCGAACATAGTTGGGAAAAGGCTAGGCAGATGATGGTGATGATTCTCTTAGGAGTCAACGCTTGTCCTACGCGGTTTTTATTCTAAAAATCTTTTTTTTACATAATCCTGCAAAGCCTCTTCTGAAACGTCAAGGGACAGGTGAACGGTTCGAGTTGGTCGTTTCATATGGAGAAGAACCGGCAAGACACTCCATGGTTTTACTATCATCATCATCATCATCATCATATCAGGGTATAGGCCTCCCTATTTTTCTGCCACACTTCCCGGTTCTGTGCTTCCCTTATCCAGGTGTTTCCCACGACTTTGACGATATCGTCAACCCAACGAGCTTTAGGACGGCTCTTATTTCTTTGACCAAACCTTGGCCACCACTCGGTCAAAGCTTGCTCCATCGGCCATCTCCGTGTCTAGCCAGATGTCCTGCCCAGGTCCACTTGAGGCGCACCGCCCGCTCCCCGAGGTAGTAGACGTTCGTCCGACTTTAGACTTTACTATAAAAAAAAAATTGGTTTGACAGTGTTCTGCATATCGATTTCTCCTGGGTTATGTCAGACTCCTACTGACAAAATCTAACGTTTAATATAGATCGATCTATTCATCCTATACTTTAACTCAATCAATCTCGCTTCAGCTCGAATCATATCTTCGGCATTAGACTACAGACATACAAAATAACAAATCGAAAATCTAAGACTCAATTGTGTCTGAAGAATCTAATTTTAAAGTCCCAAATATTGACGTTTAGACGTCAGACCCGGCTGTATCTCAAGGACAAACACGCTTGTTATCTTCATATAACGAGGATATTCCCACTAAAAATACAAATAATATAGTAGTTCGTTCGTAGTATCGTGTTTACGATTGTTTTTCGAAAACTATCAGCTGTCAATCAAGCCGACAATGATAGTCGTCTGGTCTGGATGTTTGAGTCCGGAATAGGGATGCACCGAGTTACTGATAAAAGTGTGGTTTTTGAAGTTTCTGTATTTTTATGAGTGACTAGTTTATGCCCGCAGATTCGCCCGCGTGGAGATCGCTAATGTCCCATGGAATCGTACTACCGGGATAAAAAGTATCCTATGTGTTATAAGTGTTATCCAGGTTATAAGCTAAGTGAGTGCTAAATTTCATCCAAATTCGTTCAGGAGTTTGTGCGTGAAAGAGTAACAAACCTCCATACATCCACACATACAAATTTTCGCATTTATAATAGTAATAAAAGTTAAAAGCATTATAATGACAGCTAAGAAGTTTTTCATTAGCATTGCGTCGCCATGTTTTGAGTTACGTTTGTTTGTAAGTCATTTGGGACTAGACTCGGCCCGCTGCTTCGCAAGCGTGCCCACCGGAAATTATCCCATGTTAACATATTACCAGAATAAAAAATGCCCCAAGTCCTAAACAAGGTCATGGTTAAAAGGTTAGCAGACAGATTTACGGAGTTAATTTCGCATTCATAATGCCAGTATGGAAGAGTACTGATCAATGATTGGTCCTTGTCCAAGACATGGGCGATAGACGGGACAAGAGGAAGAAAACCGTAGTCGAATACTTGTTACTACTGAGTAACAAATCGTTTTGTGTCGTCTCATACGCGAGTCAAAATAAAAAGGTCCACCTACCCTACCGGTATTAAAAATAGATAGTAGCCGATTCTCAGACCTACTGAATATACATATAAAATTTCATAAAAATCGGTCAAGCCGTTTCGGAGGAGTATGGTAACTAACATTGTGACACGAGAATTTTATATATGTATAAGATTCTCAATGTCCACTCTATAAGTTTTTTAAATCTCTTTGGTCGTTGTCGGTGACACTTACTTAGTGACCCTAGAACTTAGCTATGCCTTTGGCACTATTACTAAATTTTCTAGTAAAGGAGCTGAGAGTGAGGGACTCTTTCAACTCTTTGTACGAGGTAGTTATGAAACTATCCGTCCGTAACAGCCTCTAGTTAGTCCATTCTGCTCCTTACCGTCTTTTATGCAAGGTTCTCATTGTTGATTGTTTGCCGCTTATCACAAGCAAACTAATTAACTTTCTCCTTTCCCTTGCGCTCTTTATTAAGTTTGTTTTAAGATCGGTGTGGCGTTTTACTACTTTTCATTTTTCTCCCGTGCTCAGGAGCTCGTGGCTAAATAATAACAGCCGCTCGGGGTCGATCTTTAGGTTAAGCCGTGCTTGCCTAGGTTGGTCTGTGGTTGAGTGACTGCCCATTACATACCGAGTTTCCTCCGTGCCTCGGAAAGCATGTTAAGCCGTTGGTCCAGGGTGTCATTTGTAGATCTTTGACAGTCGTTAGGTAGTCAGTGGGCTAAAAAATCTGACAACCAGTCTTACCAAGGGTTATCGTATTACCCAGTACTAACTAGGTTGTGGAGGGCAATCGCTCTATGTAAAATACTGGTATTCAGCTGCACCCGGTTAGACTGGAAGCCGACCCCAATTTAGTTGGGAAAAGGCTAGGCAGATGGCAGATGCTAACAAAAGCTTCTGACTCGTAACTTTAAAAGCACGGTTTTCGAAGATGAGTGTAGCATAATACTTATCTACTCATTGAGTAAAACAGCTAATCCTGCTTATATTTCACTGCCTCGTTGGTGTAGTGGCAGTAAGCGAGACTGCTGAGCGTGGGGATTTTTTTTTCCGCTGCTAAATCATCAAATGACCATTCCCGCTCTGGGCGGAGTGGAAGGGAGTGTCAGACTTCTACTGACTAAATCCCATCTATGTTCCTTCTTTGCCCTTTGTGTTCCAGGGCCGCGGTATCTCTTTCGAACAGTCCCGTAGCCCCGGCAGGCATCGGCCCTTGCGGAGCCCTTCCTGGTTGCTGACAACTCTTTGAGGCGCGCGTGGAACACGTACGCGCCGTCGACACGGCCTGTCGTCATAAGACGGCCGGGCGGCGAGCTAGCCCATTACTCACCGTCCGTCGTTAGGTTCAATTCCCAGGTCGGGTAAAGTGATTTTGGATTTTCCTATTCTCCTAATGCTTGTGCTGTCAGGAGAACATCACATCACTATCACATAATACATCAGTCTTAAATCTCTAATTCAATGTCTATTGTTATTCTCAGTTTACATTCAACGTCTGCTTCTTGTCAGCTATGTTTTTGTGTTGTCAATGTTCACTGTGCCACAGTATAAAGATAACCAGAAAACTAACTAGGCCCTTTTTGTGAACAAAAATGCGGGTTTTAGGGTTGTCAACTAAATTTACTGTTATGTAGCACTAAATGCACGTAACGTAACAACTTCTATCGGTGTGACTTGATCACGAGTGACCTGTTACCTGAATTTTGCTTAGAATCCTTGTAAACGCTTTGCATGTGTGTGTGAGCGGACGCCGTAGCACGAGCGCGGTGTAAATGTAACGTAAATATGTCGATTTTTTAATCGAAAATACAATTATCCTATAGCATTTTAGTTAAATTGTCTGCAACAAGCTCCATGAGTATCATCCACAGATATGAATAAATTCTTAAAAATATGAAAATATTATACCTAATGTGAAACGAGTAATTTTGAATTTTAATATACGATTCAGACTATTTGTTCCTAGTTGAACTACTGTATGTTCATACATGTCTACTGTGACTATACGCATGAGTACTGACTTCAATGCCGTACAATCTCGTTTGTAGATCAAACAGTTGTCTGTGTAGTTTTGTATCTTTTATTTCGGATTTAGTGTGTTCTATTTGATACGTAAACGTTTTTTTAATGGATTTAATCCTCTGATTTGTGTTTTGTAAAATAATGTTTAATCCCTTGAAACTCCTCATCATCATCTGTCTAGCCTTTTCCCAGAAATGGTGAGGTCGACTTCCAGTCTAACCGAACGCAGATGAATATTTGATTTTTACATGTAGCGACTGCCTGTCTGACGTCCACAATCCATTTACTACGTAATACCGTACCACTTGGTATAACTAGTTTGTAGTCTTTCGGGGTTCTGACTTCCCGTACCGTAGATCTTTGATAGTTATCAAAGATCTATAAATGGCAGCCCCCTGAAATCCCTTAAAGCTGTTCCAGCTAAAAACAATCATCTTGGCATTTTGCAGTTCACTGCCGGAATAGACTTCTACCATTTGCTCCACGATACAATTGGTTTTCCACTTACCGCATCCAGTGACCGGTTATTTTGTGATGTTATACCGTTATAATTAACTATACATAAATAATTAAATTGTAAATAAGTAAATTGTAAATTTGTAAATAAATTAATTGTAAATAAATTAATTGTAAATAAATTAATTGGAAATAAATTAATTGGAAATAAATTAATTGGAAATAAATTAATTGGAAATAAATTAATTGGAAATAAATTAATTGGAAATAAATTAATTGTAAATAAATTAATTGTAAATAAATCAATTTTAGGGTCGTTGATCCTTTCAGTCGCGATTGATCTATAAATACCTACGCTTGCTGATTCCCGGTCTCCACCCAAGGACTCTTGTACCTGTCCTTCAAAATCCGAAACCACGGTCACGTCTAATCATGTTTCAGGGGACGTTGATTTCTAACAACGAATCCAGCCCACATAGTCGTCCTTCAAGAATAATATATGAATTTACGACTGTACCTACTCATTACCTTAATTTTCTATGCGAAGGTCACTCAAAAAGGAAATTACGAGTCTACACGTGCAAAGGAAAGTCACCGTTTCATGAATTAACAATTTAGTCGTGTATTTCACAGTTAACACGCAAGTTCTTATTTAGGGTTCCATACCTCAGTCGGCAAAACCGGAACCCTTATACTTTGTTGTGCGTCTGTCCGTCTTTCAAGACCCTGTTTCTCAAGAACACGTGGAGGTATCACGCTGAAATTAATATCACCCTTATAGGATCACTTTGTTGTCCGTCTGTCCATCTTTTAAGACCCTGTTTCTCAAGAACACGTGAAGGTATCAAGCTGAAATTAATAGCAAATACTCAAGTCTGCTACCCCTTGAAGCAGTGAATAAATCAAACTTGTAAGTCAACGCGATCAAAAGATATGACCGTTTATGTCGCATATTTTGCGATTTCACAAGGGAATCAAAACTTATAGGGTACTTCCCGTTGACCTAGAATCATGAATTTTTTTCAAGAAGCAATGACTTGCAGCACATGTGAAGGAAAACCGTAAATATGTAGTTTAATAACAAGATACCTACAAGCATATACGGAACCTTCGGTGCGCGAGTCCAACTCGCACCGGCTGACTTTTTTGTTGTTACCGGCTCTTTGGTCAGAGGCCGTAAAACACGATAGCCTTATAAAAAAACTATCTAGGTACCACTTCTATCGTAAAGTAAATGTCACTTCAACAATATCCATTACGCTAATGTATTTTCAAATCATCAGACGACATACTTAAAATTGTTGAATTGTGAGAAATGGTGTTTTCATCGTCAAGTAGGACTCGATGGAAGGCACTCAAAGCATTGTGCTGATGGATGGATTGAATAGTACGGGGGTCGTGGAGGTGTGTCAAGTAAAAAACAAACATGTATTTAAAAAAAAACTTGAGAAAATGTTAGAACTTTGACCCCCAATATCTCCGTAACCAGATATGGTCTAGAACAAAATCATGATCGCAAAGACGGGGAGAACAAGTGCCTTTCGGCTATGTTAAGGGTCTATTTACACCCTTTAAGTACCTATTGTCCTTCTGCTTATCAGAGGCCTTCCTCTCTCTTTTGCACACAATTCTGTCTTTTGCCAGTCCTTTTGGTAAGATTCAAGCTCGTCCTACTATCTTCGCCTTGGTCTGCCGCGATGTTGTTTAACTTTAAATAGGACTTACTCTGTAGCTTTGGTTCTTTTCTCTTGTTCCTCATTTGGTCTGGTTCAATCCCACTTAAGCTTGGACGGCTACGACCATGAATTTGATTTTACTGCGCAGTGATGAGTCTTCTAAATAATCATGACTTCTATCTTAATACGTTCAGAAAGTCGAGCCTCCAGGACATCCATTGCATGGATAAAAACAATTGGCGATAGGCATTCGCACACGGCTCTTCCGGACGACCATTGCACGGACTGGAATGTGTGTAACGCAATCAAGCTTTTTTGACACACCTATCCAAACACCATTATCGTTTCGACCATACTGAAACACTACGAACGTATGTGTAAACAATTACGTTCGGCCTTTAATATTGCTCCTACAAACAGTCTATAAAATTCTTTATGGGCTAAGGAGTGCTACACACGTTCAGGTCAGCTTGATTCAGCACAAACAGGCAGCAACAATGTACGAGTAGATGTACTTCGGAAAAAAGCCGCTTGATTTAGCCCGAATCGTGCCGAACGCCTCGGTTTTGCGTTCGGCACGATTCGGGCTAAATCAAGCGGGTTTTCACGAGCACACGCCGAATGTAAGCCGAATATTTGTGTACGCTCATATGAAACGGAAGAAGATGAGTGCATGGTTTAAATTAGTAGTTTCTTATGGAGAAAAACCGGCGAGTAACTTCACCTATAGTTTGGATCGGTTTTTTACCGACTTCTAAAAAGGAGGAGGTTCTCAATTCGGCTGTATTTTTTAAAATGTTTGTTTTCTCGTAACTCTGTGATTACGGGTCCGATTTACGTGATTCTTTTTTCATTTGGTAGAGAATCGCGAGGTGGTCATTCACATTGCTTGAGTAGTTTATGAATTATCTTCTAAAATACATACTTTTTCTTTTATGTCTATGATTTATTTGACGAAAAATTGGTGGCAAAAAAGTCACCGACTTCAGGAAGTAAAGTTATTTTCCACTTTTTAGTGTTTTTCTGGAAGTCAGTAATTTTTTTTGCAAAAAAGTTTTTGTAGTTCAACAAATACTACCGAATTTAATGAACATTTTGTGTGTAGCTCCCCTAACGCTGTTGTCGACGCCATAACCACAACAGCACATCTGTTAGCCATTAGCTTAGTCTTTGCTAAAGTAATTAATCTGCATTGTTAATCTTTTAACGCACATTCTGAGACTATTAAATTCTTGAAATTTATTGTCGGATCTATTTTTTGCTGGTGTTTTGAAGGTTGAGGTTGAACTATTTTGGTCCTTGGAGACATGATGTTGTGAATTGGGCAATTTGACTTTGTTTAAGAATGTTTGAGAGTTATTTTATGGCTTGATTACGACCCGCGACGGTTCTGTTCAAAGTTTCATGAAGCAAGGATCCCGTTTCCTTGCAAAAGTGGTTTCGAATAAATAACACCTTGTAAACTTATCATAAAAAATATTTTCTATGCCTACCTACGAAAGCGTAATAGCGAATAAATAAATTGAAAACCTTTAAATATTCAGTAAATTAAGTTTATATCATAACTAGCTTTTGCCTGCGGCTTCGCCCGCGTGGATGTCGTAAATATCCGATTACTTACCTTCACCCCCCTTTTGAACCCTTCGGGGGTAGAATTATCAAAAACGCCGAGACACGTATAAATTAATTTTCAATCGTCAGCCTAAACACAAAATTTGAAGATCCTAACTTCAAAACTGACAGACTTTCATACAAACTTCCAACCCCTTTAGGGGTGGAATTCCCAAAAGTCCAGTGGAAACTTTCTCTTCACAAAGAACACTTCCTCCAAGTTTCATGTCTCTGGGACCAGCGGTTTGGGCTGTGTGTTGATATATCACCCAGTCAGTCAATAAGTCAGTCAGTCAGTTTACTATTTTATATATATAGATAAATTAACTAGTTATTTCACTACTTTGAAAAACAATCTCGATCGATTTATGACGTATTGTACCAATTTTAACTTTGAATAAAAATTTATTATTTATTATTTAAAGGTATTATTTTTGAAAAACAAAAACCTTTTTCGTTACATTAATTAATTCAAAGACCGTTCATGTAACACGGTAACTTTGTTTGAATAGCCGGTAACTTTCGTGACATTGAACGAACAAGCCCATTTACTTTACGAGAAAAAGATCCCCATTAAACAAAAATAGCTCCCCCCTGAACAAGTTTCTTTTTCAAATTTAATAATATGGTTTCAAATATTCAAAACTCATTTTTCTTTTGAATTAAAGTACAACATAAGTCGCCCTGTTTCAGTTTTACTCAAGGGGGCGGTTGAAAAATTCCGTGATTAAATTTCAACTTTGGTTTCACAGTCGAACTGTTTGCTAACATTTTGATTATGTGGTTGATGAAAGTAATATTACTTTTCATTTCTAAAATGATTGTTAGAAACCTACTACCTATTGCATAAGTGAGCTATAATGTTCCCACTGCTGGGACACAGTCGTTCTCCTCTCTAAGAGTCTAAGGGGCCGTCTCCACGAGCGAGAGAATCGCGGCGATATTTTCGTCGTGTCACGTATAATTCTACACACTCTCTTAAGAGCCGTCTCCATGAGCGAGAGAATCTTGGCGATATTCTCGTATACGTGGCACGACGATAATATCGCCGCGATTCTCTCGCTCGTGGAGACGGCCCCTAAGAGAGAGTGAACAATACTGGGTTAAAGGGACATCGACGCTCAAACGGTTCGACCTTCCCTATCCATGGACGTCTTCAAAATATTTATGCATGGAAATGCCTGTTTTCTTACGAAGTTTTCCTCCACAGTTCTAAGTTCTAAAAAAAAAAATTCACAAAGTAAGTACCTGCCGGGACAAACTGTGGGCCAAAATAGCAGGAAACTGCTGCCCTGAGACGCTGAGACAGTGAGGCAGGGTCGTAGCAGGCCACGAAGGAGGGAGGAAGGAGAACGCGAAGGTTCGCGAGAAATGGAAAGAATGGAGGGAGGCCTATTCCCAGGAGTGGGACAGACCTAGAAAAAAAAAAGTACCTGCCTGGTTTCGGACCCACACCTACGACCGTTATACGTTCTCTAAATACTCTTGAAGCAATATTTCATCGAAACAAGACCAAACCTCATAATTCAGGTCCATCATTTCCGAAACAAAAAGAGACAGCACGAAACACACATAGCGCCATCTCTTTCAACAAAAGGAAAGTCCAATGTTCCTCTGGTCCTAACATTTAATAGCGCGGTCCCAGCTATATAAAACGGAATATTTATAACTTGTAACTTCCCATTTGGGACCGCCATCAATATTATAGCAGGCTTTACTGTTGTTTTATTTAGTTCAGATACTGAGCTGACCGCTTGAAGTCCTGTAAAGTTTTAAATAAACGTATGTCAGCTTTCAGCCGGAAAGTTCTGGAGTGGCGACCGCGAACCGGCAGACGTTGCGTTGGAAGGCCTCCTACCAGTAGCGAAGGGTCAATTTTTGTAAGAGATAAGCCGGAGTATATATCGTTACTGTATAGAATATTATTGGCTATAGAATACTGACTGTACCATTTTTCAAAGGGAAGCCGGTAGGAATCGGGTTCTATGGAAGCCTCGCCACTGCCTCTTACTAGGTGGACCGATGACCTGGTGAAGGTTGCAGGGATCCGCTGGATGCGAGGTGCACGGGACCGGTCAATGTGGTGACACTTGGGGGAGGCCTATGTCCAGCAGTGGACATCTTTCGGCTGAAATGATGATGATGATGACGATATTGTCAGCTTTAATATTCAACCTTGTTGTAAGGCAAATTGTTACAGAAATATCTTACGTTAAAAGTTTAATGACTGGTCCTTTCACCTCAAGCTCCATAAATATGAAAGAGTAATTAATGGGTTTCGGTCCTTTGACTTGCAAAAACGACTAATTTAAACTGACCTGCATCATACATAACTGAGTGCTATTCAAAGACAAGTTTTTTAACAGTGAAGCTCTTATGTGTACCGAATAGTACGGTTATCTAAAAGCCATTTTATATGTAGCTAGCGGCATCGGCTTCGCTCGCATTGTGATCATTAATTATTTCACGAAAACGTTTAAAATATAGCCTATGACGGTCGGAGATAATGTAGCTTCCTATTAGTGAAAACATTTTCGGAATCGGATCAGTAGTTTCGAAGATTAATCTCTTTATAACATTAAAAATTTAGGTTAATATGGTAACCTACATAATATTGCAATTGGAACAAGGGTTTTTGGGCTTGTCCATAAAAAAACTCATCACGCAACCTAACCAAGAACAAGATGAGATTAGTGACCGGTTGATGGCAATAGGTTCGCCTATACTTAAATACAACTAGCAGACTAGAAATTTGGATGCACTATGCATCACGGCCTATCCCTTAGTTGGAAGACAACAGGCGATATGCTATGTTTTGTTTATTTACAACTAAACACTAAACACCATCCAATAATAATTTAAGAAAATAACAGATGGCAAAGGACCAAGGATCCAAGGACCCTGCATAAATACTACATCAAATAACAGTTCCAACGAGGGTTCCCACTCAAATGTAAGTTTGGAAAGCCATTCCATGGATGACCATTAGAAAGGGTTCGATGGTAATGATTCTATGAATAAGATAGTACCTGAAAATATACTTGGGTATTTTTTTTCTCAGCCGTGCCAAAGTTTTTTCTCCGTTACGTCGTTGCTCGGGTTCTTCGGGGACATGGTCTTACCCAGCTACTGGTTTGCGGAGGCCAAATAGGTACTGTAACCAATTAAAATACTGGTATTCAGATGCGCTTAGTTAGACTGGAAGCCGACCCCTATTTAGATGGGAAAAGACTAGGGGAGGACTAGGCAGATGATGATGACATCGTTTTTCGTAGTGTTTAATAGGTTGGGTTTTACTTCTTGCGTACGGATTTGTATGCAATGGACGAAATCGTGATCACCCTATTGCATCTTATTGGCATCAAATAATTCTTATTTAGCTTACTGTCAGACATACAGGGTGGATAGGACACCGGTTAATCATTGTGACCCCCCCGCCTCCCCTCCACATCGATATTTTTCATCGGCAATTTTTTAAAACATATTATTATGCTCTCTGATCGTGTAGGTATTGCGGTTTTGTAGGAAACAGCTGATATTTTTCGGTTCAGAATGATGTTCCGAATACGTGGTAACCGTTTGTGTGTCGGTGTGCCTTCCACCATGTATGTATATGTCGGATTTTGTCTGGATTTTTCTGTTAGGCTCGTACATCATGTGGGCAGACCATGGGTTTCGTGCAATGAAAATACACTAGGTGCTATACACCGTTTATAATAAACTAACAAATTACTTGACATTACAATTTTACACAGTTACACGGGGCACAATGAATCGGGTACAGTTCCAAGACGTCTCAACTCCTTCGCGATCAGACCTTCCATGTCGTCCTCGCCTACGAGCTGTAACATCAGGGCTCTGTAGAAGCCACGCTGTGGTGGGGGTAGACTTGTAAGTAGGTCGTGTGACCTCACCACCAGCGGACTTGCGATTCATTTCATGTCCGTACTAATGACCGGTTCCGACATATATATGGAGGTGTCTGGAGCCGCGTCCATAATTCGTCTGTGAGATCTATCCTAAGACAGCTTCCAAACGAGCTGTAATCTTCCTCCTACACTATAACATCAATAGCCAACAAACTAGTCCAAATTAAAATAAACGCAGTCTAACAAATTCGCCCACTTTTTCAGCTTCACAAAGGTTCTAAATGGAAGCAAGGACGTCAATTGATGGCCTCGTCGTGACCCAACGAATTGATTAGAAGCTCCAATATTGCACAGGCGATGTCAATGTTCCTCGTTTGATAAAGTACTCTGTGGTTAAGCTTGGCTCCGCAATTTTGGTCTTTCAGCACCGTGTATTCAAAATGAATGGTGTAATTCTGAGGATGGAGTGCGATGATGATTGGCTTGGCGAAAAATGTAATGGTGCTGATTATAGGTGGTTTCGATGCCAGTTTTTTTTTTGTATTCTACTACATACGATATATGAAAATTATAGGGTACTTATTTGTTATAAACCCCAGTACTTATTGTGTCACGCTATTTTATAAGTCTATTGTAATACCTACCAGGTTACTATGACGTCTTAAAGTAGGAATATTTCCAGTGTGGGAAAGAGATGGCGCTAGACGACCTGTATAGCTCTGTCTCTTTCCCACACTGGAATTACTCCTGCTATAAGACGTCATATAGTAACCCCCTGTACTTAATTTGTACGGTGTACGTAATAAAGAGTATTCTATCTATCTACTCAGTGTATTTACTTAATAAGCATCAAACACAAACTTAAATTTTCAATATAAATTGGATCGCTGTCAGACAAAAATATGACTGAAAATATTTCAATTCTGTTGATATATGCTAAAATAATCTGGTTGAAAGAAGAGGCGAGTTGTTGCAAGCGCCACGCGTGCTCGTCTTCTTTGTCGGTCCATTGCTCCAAAAGCAGTGTCTAGGTGACAGGCCCTAAAGGCCTTCTTTCAATTGTTTTCTTCGCCTTGGCAATACACGTGTCGCCAGTGTGGCTCGTGGTCAAGAGATAAACTGAGGCAGGGGTGGACGTGTACAAAGTGGTTCACAACATTCCATACATTATAACAGACTTAAAACCTCTCTCCATTGCATCAAGCCCTTAGTTAGCACATTCAATTAACACGTGCCCCCCACAAGAGGGCACTCTGCTACTCTAATTAATTTGTGTAACCTCAGCACTCCAGTTTCTAGTTAAATAGACTAGCTAGTTCATATTTTAGAGCTTAATCTCGTGTTATGCATGTATGATCTGATTATGGTGCTGTGTTAGCTTCTATTTATAACTCGTCTCTCTCCCTCTCTTGTGTTTAAGATCGATACTGGTGTTGCTATTGCTGGTACGAACTTCAACTCCGTATTTTTTTTTGTGAAATATTTATAAATTTAGTGTTTTTTTTACTTTGTGTCAAAGATCATTGCAACTTTTCTGTTCCATCCGTATTTTGGTAAGTATTGGCAAAAAAAATACATGTTTCGATTATCGTGGTGCGATCTGAGAGGCCATTTGCGAAAACCAGGTGCGCCATATTGTAACCTCAAAATTGCATGCTTTGAATAGCTATTTTAGTTATTTTAACCCTTCCGTGGACAAACTTTTCGGTGGACACAATGTCCACGGAATAGACCACGTCCACAAAAGTGACCTTTATTGTAACCTACACTTTTTATGACACAATTATCATTAAAAATCATGTATTGCTAGGTATGTTTTGGCACTTGATATCGCCCGCATTCCCGCCCTAAAGCATAACAGTATCGCTAATTATTGTGAAAAACATATTTAATAAATATGTTTGTTTGTTTTGTGTTTATGGTCTGTGGCATGTTGCATTTTGGTTTTTAGATGCACTTTGTTTTTAATGCTTCTTTTTGCTTGAATTGGTGTGTACATATGGGTTATGGTTTCTATTTCAGCTAATAATGCCAAGAACAAATAAACTTAAGCATCTCACTGATGAAGAAAGGAAGATTAGACGTCGTGAACAAAAAAAAATAAGTATGCGGCGAGCACGTGCAAAACTGAATGATGCTGCTATTGAAGAGATACGTAAGAAAGATAGAGAGAGGTATCATAAGAAGAAAGAGACAGGTAAAATCAAGACTATTGATCAATATACTCCTAGACAACAGCGTCAAATTAGAAAAATGTGGCGAGAAAAATCTAAAAAACGACGTGAACTAATAAAAATGCGGAAAGCCACCGCTGCTTTATTAGAAGAAAATACTCCGCCATCAAGTCCTTCTTCGTCATTTTCGCGCGTTGAAGTTGGGAGGGCAGTAGCTGCTCGTAATAAAAGAAAATTAAAAGCAGAAAATGAGGCTTTACATTTAAGGGTTTTAGCAATGGGCAAACAAATAAAAAAATATAAGATGCGTATAAAAAGACTAGAAGATACGAAACAAAAAAATAGGAACATGGCAGGTTCTAAAAAACAGGCATTAAAGAAGGATATGAGAAAAATTGTGCATGATTTTTTATTACAAGATGAGAGCAGTAGATTAACTGCTGGTAAAAATGAGACCATTACTCGAAAGAAGGTCAAACGTCAAATTCGTTTGAATGACACTCTCTTAAATTTACATGTATGTTTTCAAAATAAAACAGGCATTAAAATTTCTTATCAGACCTTTAGAAGATACCGTCCATTTTGGGTGTTGTTCCCGAAAGCTTCTGCTAGAAATACGTGTTTGTGTACGTTACACGAAAACAGTGATCATATAGTCCGATCACTTCAAAAGGCAAAAATTATATCGCATGGATCTGCATCACATGTGGCTAAAGCACTTTGCTGTAATGACACACTCAATCCGAAATGCCTAGAGCGAACGTGTGAGGGCTGCCTTAATAAAAAAATCACCTTTCACGAATACGATCACAACGATCATATAACTTACGAGAGATGGGTGGTTAAAAACGTTGAAGTCGTTATTAAAGGTAAGCCGAAACTATGCAAAAAATGTGTAAAAGAAACTGTGAAAACCACAAAAGGAACTCTCGTAAAATTATTCAATTCGAACTTACCAATTTACATGCAGCACATGAGTAATATGATTCATCAAATACGAACGATACAAACCATTAAGCAACAGTTATCTTCCTCCGAAGGTTTGTTACATATTGATTTTTCGGAGAACTACAACTGTAAATATAGTTGCGAGGTCCAATCTGCCCATTTTGGTGGTTCTAAGCCCCAACTGTCACTTCACACGTGCGTTTACTACAGCAGTGGACCAGAAACTCAAGACAAGACTTTTATAACAACATCGATGTGCTCTATATCGGTAAACTTACGACACGACCCTATACTGATATGTGCCCATCTTAGACCTGTCTTACAAAGAATTGAAGAAATAAGTCCTAACTTATCAGATTTACATATACTAAGCGATGGTCCGACAACACAGTACCGCAATAAGTTAATGTTTTATTTTATTTCAAATTTCATAGCCAGAGAATTAAGTAACGTTAATAATATTACTTGGCACTACAGTGAAAAAGGTCATGGAAAAGGAGCTCCTGATGGAGTAGGTGGATGTATAAAAAGGCTGTGTGATAATTCGGTTGCAATGGGCAAAGACGTATCGGATTATGATTCTCTTATGTCTTGTTTAAAAGAAAACTGCAAAGGAATAGAGATTTTTGGCATTGGTGACCCACATATTCAAGACATTGAAAACATTGCTGATAAGAGTAGAACGAAAGCTTTTAAGGGCACTTTAAAGATACACCAACTTACTTGGAGTCGAAGTGAACCAAATATTTTACATGCAAGAAGACTAAGTTGTCTGTCTTGCGCAGCTACGACAATATGTCCACATTTTGAAATTGGACAAATAAATGTTCAACCTGAAAGTACAAGATCAAGCACTCCCGTTAGTTTCGTCTCTGATGCCTTAAGCTTATCTCCAAGAAATGTAGCCACACCTGATGCTTCTACAGTGTCATATAGGTCAATTCAAGTTACACCAGAAGAAGTATTTCAAAGTGTCCCTACTCGTCCTTATAAACGACTGAGGCTGGTTTCAGATTCCAATGATTCAGATGATTCAGTTAATATATTTCGCCCGCGATTTGTAAGACAGCCAATGAATAACGAAACAGACACCGAAGACGAAGAAGACTTGATTCTACTTCCGCCACAGCCTAAGAAACCGTTTATTAATCCTTACACAGACAGTGAAGATGAATCTATATTTTAAAGTGATACCTGAGCACCGGCGTTTATTTTTCTACTTTCTTTTATATTTAACTTTAAATATATATCATCGACATCAGTGCAGGACTTTGTAATTGCAGAAACGTTTTCTTTTTTTAGCAAAACAGAAATACTATATAGGAAGTTCAAATCTATTATTACGTTTTTGCTTGCATAATTTAACAGCTATAATATTATATGTGTAATTGTTAAATCTTCAGATTTAACAATTTAATTTGTAACTCCAATAAAATATTTAGAAATTTTCTGTAAAAAAAACGTTTTCGTATTTTTACAAGATCCTGCACTATCGACGACGTAATTATGTCAACAGAAAAGATGTCATTTCTGTGAACATAAAGTTTTTATTTTTTTTTGTTTAACAATGATAAATGATTCGTTTTATTTTTAATACGAAGAAGTAAAGTACAGCGTAATTGTTATTGTTTTTAAGTTTTGGAAGTTTTGAGATTACTTTTTTTGGTTAAAAGCTCTCTTTTAAACTTTTCTGTGGATTATCTGGTCTTTTCAGTGGACACATAAAAATCAAAATGTCACATATTTTAATGAAAATAAGGTTTTGATCTCTGATTTTGTGGACAGTATAATTTTTTTACTATTTGACATAATAAATGCTGATTTTTTATAATAAAGAATGGTTTTTTATTATTTTTAATTTTTTGTTCCTGTTTTGTTTATGACCCATAAATAAATTTAGTATTCTCCTTATTATACCATAATACACAAGATGGAATTTTTCAACGCCATCTGGAGGGGAAGTACTTTAAATACTGGAGATAGAAAATTTTACTCCAAGGAAATATTCCTTTATTTTTAAAAAGAAATAAATCTGCATTCGAAGATTTTTGAAAATTCACTTGCCACACTCGGGAACCGAACCGTCTAAATTCCAAAAAATAACACGTTGTACTTTTATGGCATCAATCGATAGGGTCAATCAAAACATGATAAATTAAATGGAAGGAAAACCATGACATCTAAACTTTTACCACCCAATCCCGTGCGCCCACGCATTGCCGTACTACTTCTCATTGGTCGTCACACTTCGCCAGTAATTGGAGTCCAAAAATGTTTTTTTCGGGAACAAAATCTATGTTTAATCTACTCACCCTAAAATAACCATCTAATGGAAACAAACAAACAAAGATTTACCATTTTATTTTAATAAAGAAGTGCAACGTAAATGTAACTCTTTGAACGATATCTAAATTGAAAATATTCGTTTCGCACATAATATTTGCTGCAGTTTTAAGATTTTATTCATATTTATGGGTGACAATTATTGTGCTTTTCGCATGAACATTCATTTAAAAAGGTTTTCCTTTAAAGGAAAACCGGAACCGAAACCGGATCCGGTTTTTATCGGTCGGATAGTTGAATTTTCGATTCAATAATCATTCGAATTTATGTTACGCTAACGTCACGCGTTCAAGCTAGCTGAAACAAAAATTGGACGTACATAACAGTGTAGCCGCAAATAACTTTGTTTGGTCTAGTAAATAACAAACAATGAAATATGAAACATAGACCTAATAATAAGATTCTGCACAAGTGTCTTCCATTTCGTTCCAAGGAACACGTCGAAAGCCTCCTCATAACGCGTCTTCAGTATAATATTTCCGCTTTCTGTATCATTCCCTATCTGGACGTTAATGGGGGAAATAAATTGGTTTCTGATCGGTTCGTAAGCTTGCCGGAGAACGCGCGACGTGCCGGAGCGAGTCCTGTTACGGTTGGATCTGTACCGCGATATTAGGTGTCAACTTGACGGTTGTTCGTTATATAGAGGATTGTACCTTTTGTACGAGTATACAGGGTGTAAACATACCCTTCACGCAGCCGTCAGCCAAGCATTCTGTACATCAAACTAAGTAACTTTACGCAAAAATTATTGCTGGAATTAATAGTACGGGGGTCGTGGAGGTGTGTAAAGTAAAAATCTAATATTAAAAACATGTATTTAAAAAAAAAAACCTTGTGGATAAGTTCGAACTTTGACCCCCAATATCTCCGTAACTAGAAGGTTCCCAGGTATGGTCTAGAACAAAAAAATGATCGCAAAGATGGGGAGAACAAGTGCCTTTCGTTTATTTTAAGGGTCTATTTACACCCTTTATACGTGAATTTGTTGTGGTTGGCTCGTTTGTACAAATTGATTCGATTGTGCTCGATTTCTGAAACGAAAGTCATCACCATCTTCTGCATAGCTTTTTCCCAACTACGTTGGGGTCGGCTTCCAGTTTAACTGGATGCAGCTGAATGCCAGTATTTTACATGGAGTGACTGCGTATCTGACCTACACAACCCAGTTAGTACTGGGTAATACGGTAATACCCTTTGGCAAGACTGGTTGTCAGACTTTCGGGCCACTAACTACCTGTAACGACTGTCAAAGATCTACAAATGACAGCCGGGACCAGCGCCTTAACGTGCTTTCCGAGGTACGGAGGAAACTCGGTATGTAATGGGTGGTCATGAAACTCCTGCTTTGCAATGACTTCCATTAAAGTAATTTCCTCTCCAAGAAACACTAACAAAAATATACTTTTTCTTATTTTTCAATTCGGCGCGGAACCGATCTCCAGTGTTTGTAGACGAAACACATTAGTCGTTAAAAGCGATATAGAGTTACAGGTTCATTGCCTTGCCACGGAAACAGACCAACAATAATGGTAGGGCTAGATCAGAGTAAGAATTTTCGTCGACCGAAACGAGTCGACAAAAACACGTCCAGATCGATTTCGTGAAGACCCATTTTGAGTCTTATGCAGTACTTTTAAATGACGAATTTTACCAATAAAACTGAATGCGAACAGCACATCTAAACAGCGTTCAAGCTCTGAGTGGTCCACTGTTGTGGGAAACTGAAATGTCAGCTCTTGACGTGGTTTAAGGTTTGTAATCGCGGTCAATGTCGGTGGTGAAGCTCATACTAAGATTGAAGGCAACGTTTTCTCAGAGACACAATTATAAATCAAAATTTAAAAAAATATATTGACATAAAGAAGAAAGAGGTTATACATTTCCATTTGAAACTCTGACTTCTGTGCTAGGTGAGGCCTTTGTTACAGGAGTCAGTGTCTAGTTGAGGCGTCAAATCATATCATTCGTCATCATTCTCCTGCCCTCATTCCAATTTATTTGGGGTCGGCGCAGCATGTCTTCTTTTTCCATACTTCTCTATTACCAACTCGTCATCTCATCAGACACCTCCTTTATTATCATATCGTCCTTTACACAGATATTCATTTTATGAGTTCTATAATACGGATGTTTCCTGTGTTAAAAAAATATGATTCTATTTAGTCCGTCAGTTAGATTATCGAAAAATATTGGATACGTATTTTTTGCACACAGTTTAAACAAAGTTATAGTAAAAAAAGCATAACATTCTTCGTCTCTAAAGGCTCTGAACAAATTTTTGACAAAAATAGCACACCATCGTTTATCTCTAAAGTCCCTGAACAAAATGAAATGTATGATGGTATGCTATTTTTGTCAAAAACTATTGCCTTGACGACTTGTTAAGCGACTTGAAAAGTGATGGTCACCTACTTATGCCCTTTTATGATAATCATTCATTTCTGGCGCTTCTCATGTTGAGCGATTTAGGTATAACACGGTGTGCAGCGATTTTGAAAATCTAAATGTAGTCATCAACTTTTGATGCTGACTGTACAAAGTGTTTTAAAAGGCTTAAAAGCTAAGAGCAATCATGGACCCTATTACATACAGAGACGCTCACTTGACTCTATGTATCTTAAGTCTATTTAGTCACTAATTTTAGGTACATAACCTACTTAATTATGTCACTAACCATTATAGGGGCGTGTGCAGACGAACGGAGAAGAGATTAAGGGGGATTCTCAGGTGTTTCATTATCTGTGGACGGTGTCGCGTAATCCGTGTTGCCAAGTTAGGCATCTAGCCTTGACAAATCAGTTAGAGAATTTATGGGAATGTTTTAGTAAGTTCTGAAATACAATTAGTGCCCGCGGTTTTGGTCTTGATTTATTTTTTATTAATGTACACATGAAATACTTACATAAGGCATTATATAAAGATAGAAGTCTTAAAAAAAAACCTTCCAGCAGCCCTGCGACAGGAGAGCTAGATAAGGAATGTAAATGATGTCGACCAACATTTAGTATTTCTGCTTGATTAGCCGCATTTTTCTCATACAAAGTTTTCAGAAATAACATCATGTGATCACGCCTGTTATCCCCCAAGGGTTAGGCAGAGATGTACCTAGTACACCCACATTTCGCAAGTTATGTTTAAGTCCCATGTAATAGGGGACGAGCCTATTGCCATCAACTGGCCACTGATCCAGACTCCGTGGCTGCTACTGAGTAAAGCCTGATGAAAAAACCCAATAACACTTTGCCCGACCTGGGAATCGAACCCAAGACCTCATTGTCAGCAGTCGCGCTTGCGACCACTAGACCAACGAGGCAGTCATCCAAAATGAATCAACAAAATACATAGTATAGATTATAAAGCGGTCTTCTTAGCGTGTCGATAGCTATCTAAATTGGATCAGCCTAAATTGGTACCTTCAGTAGCACCAGTTCCTAAACCATAAAATAAACAGGACACGATAGAAAGTGTCCATTTGTCCAATCGTTTGAGGATCAACATGTTTTATAAAGCAACCAGCATTACTGAACCTAGGGCCTCAGTAACATTTACACTGCCTTGCCAAAAAATCAGCCAACGCTCTTCTATTGACCTCATAAATAAACAAGCATGAACCTAATCCTTTATTCAACAGTTGTCAGTCATGTTTACACTGGATGCCGTGGCCCATCGGCCCGCACATACTGGCGCACCGTGGCTATTTCCGCCAGGGCATAGACCTTCGCTTACAGTATTATTAGAATTGTTTGTTTTGAAATAATACCGCACGTTTACGTTGAGATTCGCGAGTAGTAGCCGAGAAAAATAAGCACGTATGATGATTGAGATGTAGTATATTTGTGCCTTGTTTGTTTATATGTACGTTTATAGATAGATAGGCGCCTTATTGTTTTATCTTGCGTCGGTAGATTGGAGGATGATTTTTTTAAAGCGGTCTGTTTTTTTGACACCAGTTGTATTGAGATATGGATCTCAATACAATTGGTGTCAAAAAACGGACTGCAAATTTTCGCAAGTTGAGAGTTTCAGCGTTTGATAACATAGTGATGTAGAATTTCTGTGGCATTTTGCTTGAAAGAATCTCTCTCTGTGGTAGTTTTTTGTCTTTCTCTTCAGAAGCATCAAACCTGCATCATTATTTAAGACTAGCTGTTGCCCGCGAACTTCGTCCGCATGAAACATCCCTATTTGAATTTGTTAACAATTTCATGGGTTTTAATTTTGTACGGATACTGTATTTTCATCTGAAATAAAAGTCGCTTAAGTTACTCCTTATAATATCAGCTATCTGCCAGTAAAAGTCCCATCAAAATCGGTTCAACTTTTTTTGGAGTTGAGCTGGAACAAACAGACAGACAAAAATCTGAAAAGAGTTTTTGTTATAAGTACCGTATCCGAGTATACTTTCATATGCATTCAGTAAAAAGCTGTTGTTTTGAAATTACAAACAGATACTTAAAATTTATTTATTTGCATAGATGTATAGATTTATAACTGTTTCGTCATCGACCGGTCTTATCGCTCGAAACATTGCGAGCATCTCAGCATGATTTATGTTGTACATCAAAATAAGATAAATCATTCAGACATCCGTATTCTCGGAGGAAATATTACACAATCATTCCAGATTATTCCCCTGTCACCGCTGGCCTTAATTGGCCGATACGCCAGATAATAGCGTACTAATGACTCAAGTTCCTCCGGTAGACAGTTGATCAGTTAATCATGTAAATTCGGACGGGATCGGAAGGAATCGGGCGTCACGTTACGTTTCGGTGAACAGCAGTGAACAGTGGTTGACGTACGCATAATCCGATAATGACTCAAGTTTCGCTGACAGACCAGGAGGCCCTAGCACGAGCGCGCGGTGTAAACGTAATATAAACACGTCGATTTATAAATTAAATATATAAAATATCCGCATATTTTCTCATAACTTCGACAAGTTCTTGTCTCCATTTGCGCTAAAACTAGCCAAATATTTAATTAACAAAATATCCACGACCTAATTGAATAAACGGTTGTGCCCAATAGGGTTCCAGAATATTAGTCGACCTGCAACTGCCAGGTGACCTGGTTCCCGCTGGTCGATCGATACAGCTGTTCGCACCGCGAGAATTGCCTCAGGCTGTGTACCGTGTAACAATAATGTTGCCTGTGCCTCGTATTTTTTTTTATTGGTATATTTTAGGGTAGGATGAATACGGTGTGATATTAAAGCGGTCTTTGTAGCAACTTTTTTTTAGTTTTATATTTTTTTGAGGTTGTATAGTGGATGTATCTGATGCTTTTGTTTGACCTTTCGGTTTCAATTTTGAATAGCATGGTTTTCTTAATTTCCACACTATCAGTCCATTAAGCTCATTTTACTTTAAGTATCTTTGCCACAATACAGTTCTGTTTTACCCGACTGTCAAGAAAGGGTTATGTTTTTCGCGCGTATCTTGTATGTTTCTTTGTAAATTTCTTTATGACCTCGTATGTTCCAAATGGCTGGATGGATTTCGACGATTAAGGTGTCATTAGATTCGTTTCAAAAACCCAAGTGTCTTTTAGATAGGTGTTAAAAAAAATGGCGGATTTTTGGCGCTAATTGTAAGTCGTCAATATCTAGTTTTTTCAACCAGACCTATCGAGTAGGGTACCAAAATGAAGGACATTAAAAGGAGATGCAAATATATGTATATAATACAATTTGTAGTCGGGTTGTTTGATACTTTTAATTAAATGTTACTTGTTGCACTTTACCTTTAATTCCATTCACCCTCATCTAAAAGTAAATGTATGGTCTCGCAAGGGATCATACACCATTCGAATTATATCAAATTCGATGTTTTATTTGAGTTCAGGTTTTGTTCATTTTATCCATGCGTTTGTCTTTTTTTTTTTGTTTTTTTAACGTGGTAAAATCATCAAATGAGTCCTCACCCAGGGCAGAGCGGGAGGGACTGTCAGACTTGTACTGACTAAAATCCACAGTGTCCTTCAGTAGCCCTTTATGTTCCAGGGTCACGTGGTTTTTTTAAATGTTGCCCCACACTAGCAATTTCTCCTGTATCGTGGGTGCGTTTACAAACATTTAAAATAACATACACAAACAGCCAGACCCGGAACAACTATCTATACTATAGATTCTATAGGGTAACTATCAAGGGTGTAAATAGACCCTTAACATAGCCCAAAGACACTTGTTCTCCCCGTCTTTGCGATCATTTTTTTGTTCTAGACCATACCTGGGAACCTTCTAGTTACGGAGCTATTGGGGGTCAAAGTTCCAACTTTTTCACAAGATTTTTTAAATACATGTTTTTAATGTAAAATTTTTACTTTACACACCTCCACGACCCCCGTTATATTCAATCCATCCATCAGCACAATGCTTTGAGTGCTTTCCATCGAGTCCTACCGTAAAACGTGATTTTTCACCACAAAAAAACAGTCGTTTCCCAGCAATAATTTTTGCGTAGAGTTACTTAGTTTGATGTACAGAATGCTTGGTTGACGGCTATGTGAAGGGTCTGTTTACACCCTGTATAACAACTATCTATCTACTGATGTTCCTGATCTGCAACCTATTTGTCCCAGACAGTTACTGTCGTGGCAGGAAACACCGCTTACTAGCGGGTCGAACTTACCGTACTGTTGCACACTCCAATTCACCTATTCCTCGGACATTAGCCGCTATTAACGCTCTCCTGAACTCAAACACAGATCTTGACATGTTTGCGAATGAATGGAAGGTGATACTGTCAGAATGTTAGAATTTTTGTGAGAAGAATGCATGACAGTGTTAAATAAATTATATATTTAAATTGTGTAATTGGCTTCGGCCGATCTATTTAAATAAATAAATAAATAGGCCAGACAAATATTTTTACCGTGCTGGGATAGAACCTGCGACACGCAGCGGAACAGTCAGTCGCTTAGCCACTGCGCCAACCGTGATGTCAACTACACTCGATACCCGAAAAATTGCGCTGCTCTAAAAAAGTATTTAACGAAAGAAGCTCTCTGTGTCATACGGCTCGTGCCAGCATCGCTTTTTTTCTACAACTCAATTATCAGCAAAAGATTGAGCAACAGTTTTGATCCTAGTTAATGAAATTGCCACCGGACTATAATAATTGCTGTGGTCGCCTTGGGACCAACTGGGTTTATATGAGAACAAAATTCAGGTGTTCGGGGCCAGCAAGGTAAATTAGTTTTGATACAATGTGGGTCGAAGCGGGTTAAGTTTTGGTAAGATTTGGTTACGTTAATATTATAACATCGCGCTAGTATTCCCCGAAGGGACGTGTATTTGAGGGAGTAAGCATACATGTTATTGTACATTTTGCTGATAACGTTTTAGTTATATGGAACACCGTTTTATTAATATTGTTGATAATTTACATGAGTTTGGTGAAAAGCGATGTCCCGATAATTGGCTGACACGAAAAGTTTTCAAGCAAGCACTTGTAGTAGATTAGAAGTAAGTTAGTGCAAGATTATTAGATTCACCATGATTTGTTTTCTACTTCAGTTGTTGAACTTATATCAACTCCTGGCAACAGTACCGGCCAGTAAGCTTTGATATAAAAGGTTTAAACGGACCATTCACGTAGCCGTCAACCAATCATTCTGTACAACAAACTAAGTAACTCTACCCAAAACTCTTCATCATTCATCATCATCATCATTTCAGCCGAAAGACGTCCACTGCTGGACATAGGCCTCCTCCAAGTGTCGCCACATTGACCGGTCCCGTGCGTCTCGCAAAACTTTTCAATTCTCAAAAATTATTGCTGGGCATCGACTTTTTTTTTTGGGTGAAAAACCACGTTTTACGGTAGGAGTCAATTTAACGCACTCAAAACATTGTGCTGATGGATGCATTGAATAGTACAGGGGTCATGGAGGTATTTATAGTAAAGTTATAACACTAAAAACTTGTGAAAATATTGAAACTTTAACCCCCAATATCTTCGTAACTAGAAGACTCCCAGGTATGGTAGAACAAAAAAAAAATATCGCAATGACGGGAAAAACACTTTGCCTTTCGGCTTCGTTAATGGTACTTTCACACCCATTGTAATGCACTGAAATATCTACAGGTGTCCGTAGTCAGTATTAATAAAACGGTGTTCCATATAACTAAAACATTCTCTCCAGTCCACTCGGTGTGACCACTCCACATCAGACAATCAATCAGTTAGTGATAAAGCTCATTCTTCCACTTTTCAAATCTGTCCACCCTTTTACGAACTATGTCGGGGTCGGCTTCCAGTCTAACCGGGTGCAGGATACCAGTATTTTGCTTAGACAGGCTGTCTATCTGACCACCAGCACCCAATTACTGGGTAACACTATCCATCATTTGGTATCCAATATCTATAAAACAATCAACGAAACGTCCATTTGACTTCTTACGCTCATATATCAATCATATTTCTCACAAATGTAACTTTCACGGACGAATAAATCCTATGAGTAGCCGTAACTACGAAATTGATTGCCGTCTAACCGTCCGGCAAATATGTGTGCGATGCCCTCCAATAACCAATACTTTGGCCACCAAACACCAATGAATTGGCCACCAACAATATTGGTAACAAACACCAACACATTAGGCAACGATATTTTTTCTTTTCTTTTTCCGTGTATCACGTGTGTGAATCTTACAGAATATTTTATTTATCTTAATCTGTGCTAAATACATAAATGTATTTTCTTTCTTTCAATAACCAAAGCTTACTACTCGTAAGTAGTCTGCAGAACATTGGCCACATATAATTAATATGTTGGTCGCCACTGGTCGATTTGTTGGCCAAGCTTCATGTGGAATTGAATATTAGTATCGGCTTTGTAGGGTTTCAGTGTAACGATGACTATTGCTATTATTTGAGAGTAATTTGATTCGATGTGAGTGATTCTTTGTGGTTATAATGCTTCTGTCAAAATAATGGACCAGATGGACATGGATGGATAAATGGTGAAAATCCATAAAAGAAAGAAAGAAAGAAAATACACACACACAAAACACACACAAAAAAATCAGTCTGCATCGTGATTACCACCATGCTGAGATAGGGGAGCATTTTGATCTCGAACAGGACCAATTTAGTTTAATGTATTTCCTATACAAAAGAAAACGTGTTTTTTGTTCTCTTTTTATTCAATTTGGTTTTGTCCTGTGCGAGTCTAATAAATACTTTTTCTTTCTTTATAACGTGTGTGATAGCTAAGCACTGGATGATTCCGGGTTAGGTAGGTATAACATTAAGGTGTTCTATACATAAATATGTAGATATAATGCCTGTATGGTCAAAGTGTATGGAACTGCTGAATTTTTATTTTACACCACCGAAAAAAATTAAAGGAAGTTAATATTTTTTTAAGAATCATGTACTGAATCGACGTTAAGAGTTTGTACGTACGACGGCAAATCAAGCTATTGAAAACCAGTTTATATGGAGCTCTTATTGTATAGAAAATCTATACAAAGCTACCACCATGTCCCTTAGACCGCTGCACTGTGAATACGTTTGAACGTTAAATGAATGAAGCAGTTCATTCTGTGTACTCCATTTCATCAGCAAAATAATAACTCCATAAATATTACGAGAGGTCACAACACAACTTAAGTGAAAACGTTTCCATGACTTATTACCCATAAAAATCATGGCGTCCATCGCTAGCTTCATTAAACTGCGCTCCCAGAGCTTGGCCACGAGCTTCACGATCAAGCGTCATGCGTGTATGATGACAAATCGGGACACCTTGTGTAGAAAAAAATGATGACCAATCAGAACAGTGACGATGCGGTAACAAAGGTAAACAACACATCATCACACCTGTACTTCCCCAAAAAATTATGCAGAGACACACACATTTCGCTAGTTATGTGTAAGTCCCATGTAATAGGAGGTCAGCCTATTGCCATCAACCGGACACAAATCCAAATACAGGGCCATTTATGGAAAAACTCAATAACACTTAGCCCGACCTGTGATTCGAAGTCAGGACTTTATGCTCATTAGTAGCGCTGCAGACAAACGATGCAGGTGGAGAAAACAAATAGAAGATACAAGATTTTAAACTATCATGGTCACTAACATTACTATTAATACTAACGGGATATTTACCATGTTTACTGTTTTTATGAGTTCCCGATATTTCGGCGCTGTTGCAAGCACCATGATCACGGATAAACTGAAGTTATTGCGAGTGGGTGTTTATGAGCAGACAAATCGGTCTAACACGGACACAGTGAGTTTCGTGTGTCGGGAGCAGAATCGAGTTGCGAGTGACAGTGGTAGCGGTACTGAGTGCAAAAAACGAACAAGAAAGAGGGTAGACCGATTTGTCTGCTCATAAACACCCACCCGCAATAACTTCAGTTTATCCGTGATCATGGTGCTTGCAACAGCACCGAAATATCGGGAACTCATAAAAAACAGTAAACATGGTAAATATCCCGTTAGTATTAATACAAATAGAAGATTAAATTGCTAAACAGGCTTCGAGTTACAGTTACAGACACGACGCAAATCGCTTTGTAAGAGTCAGTTAATAACTAGCTGCATTGAAAATGGAAACGTATTGCCATTACTTAAAGGCTCGTAATTGAGTCGCGAGCATGAGTGAGGCGACATCGATATTCATACAATTTTCTACTTTAAGCAATGGTAATACGGTATTTTCAATGTAGCTAGTCAATTCCGCGAGGATCTTTCGTTCTGTCTGAACTAACCGTAAGTCGCATCGCTTGAGGTCATGAACGGGACGTCATACAAAGAGGGACTTTAATATAATTGTCATAGTTTTATAGCGAGATTTACTGGCTATAAAATATATTTATGATGGCTGTAAGTGACGATGCGTGATTACATTATGGTTGTTCAATGAACTCGTGTGTTTTGAAGTGTTTTGTTTGATCGAAGAGTCTGTTGATGTTTATGGTGCGTTCATTACTTATTTACTCATTACTAGCTGTTTCACGAGACCTTCGTTAAAAATTATTATAAACTAGCTTACGCCCGCGGCTTCGCCCGCGTGGAATTCGGTAACGTCTCACAGGATCGTACTACCAGGATAAAAAGTAGCCTATGTGTTAATCCAGGTTATAAACTATCAGTGTGCCAAATTTTATTCAAATCCGGTCAGTGGTTTTTGCGTGGAAGAGGTTTTCGTATGGTGTCGGACGTAAAGCAAAGCACGATCCCATATATTCCCGTGGGTGTGGTAAGAGGCATAAGAGGCATAACCGAAAGACACTTGTTCTCCCCGTCTTTGCGATCATTTTTTTGTTCTAGTTACGGTCATATTGGAAGTTCCAACTTTTTCACAAGTTTTTTTTAAATACATGTTTTTAATGTAAGATTTGTACTTTCTTAACACACCTCCACGGCCCCCGTACTATTCAATCCATCCATCAGCACAATGATTTGAGTGCTTTCGATCGAGTCCTACCGTAAAACGTGATTTTTCACCCCAAAAAAAAAGTCGCTTTCCAGCAATAATTTTTGCGTAAAGTTACTTAGTTTGATGTCCAGAATGCTTGGTTGACGGGTATGTGAAGGGTCTGTTTACACACTGTATATATACAGGGTGTGTATTTAACTATACTTGCTATAGTTGTAAATATCATAACGTCCAAATCATTACGAGCAAAAACACAGTTCAGTTCTTAAAACATTGATGAAAAAGGCTGATAACTAGAACTCCGGAGGCCGAGCGCATATTTTGCGAGCTAAAATTATGAATATTATTTCCATACCTAATCTCACCGCTGCAGAAATCGAATAGCAGCGCAAACACCGTACGACAATATCCGAAGTATAGAAGAATTGGCAATTTGTGTCAAAATGGAGTTTTGTCTCCGGTCTGCGGGCCATCCCAAGACAATTGGTTTGGCCCACATTGCCTTGGAAGTTGGATGAATAACACAATTGTGTTGTTTCAATATCCACAAATGTAATATGATTTGTTGTGATGACGTTTTCGATTGTTTTTTTTTCTGGAACAGGTTTAAGATTTGGTCCTTAGTGCCACAAAAGCTTTGGCATTAGGAACTTTATTATGAAGTACGATCAACTTCAAAGTTTAATGAACCAAGGATTTTAAAATACCTAACTTGATTTAAAAGAGTCTTTGGAGTTTCTTGACCATTCTCCATAGATTTGGAAACGGAATTAATAACTTAAATTTTATGACTAACCGACCGACTCCTTGACAATCATTTTTATTATTATAAATAGTTTATTTGAAATAAATATTTTATTTTTGAGTTAACTTTGTCGACAGTGCTTTAATTTAATTAATCTCATAAACTTAATTACGAAGCGAAATCCAAAAGACCAGAAATATTAATGCAAACTAAATCTAATATCCCGTCATTATCGGCAATAAAGTACTATAAACTAGTAGGAAATTGTAGATCCCTCGTAGCGATTGTAGCGGCTCGATGCTACGATATCCGGAGCAATTTGCTACGAGCCGCGTAGCAGTTGGCGGTGAGCTACGAGAATCGTAGGCGTGCTACGACACTTTGCTCAAGGGAAATGGCTTATCATGAACAGTTACTTTTTATGTGTGTTTGATGAGGTCGTGATTTATTAATTACGTACTAAAATATGCATAAGAATATTTAATAGCCTATAACATTTGATGTGGTAATAAATCGTAAAGTATGATAATAGCCGGAAATATTATCGGTGATCTTGTGAAAGTTTTTTTTATTGTTTATCTGAAGTCTGCAGGTCAGGAGGAGTGCAACAAAATATTCTCAACAAGAAAGCCTTGTTCACTTTATTTATCTATTATTTTTAACTCATAATTTCAGCACAGACATCTAAATTCTATGTGTCCACAAGAATCAAACGAAAATATTCTAGGCAGATATTATATGAAATATTTTTGTTCACGTAAAATATATCACGACACCTAACCTAGTGTAGACGGCTTTATAGATCTTATATGGCATACAGCATAAAAACCTTCAGTAAAAAGCTGCTATACACTCCTGTATTCAATAGGCTTCGCCTCCAAAATCATCAGAAGAAGCACAAAATAGATATTTACAGAAGGCTGATTTCGATCAACGAATAAAAATAGGCGCATACACATACACACAGACGCGTACGTGCGGCGATCTCATACAAACAGCGAATGCAACCGCTCTCGCGACTGGGTGAGTGCGGTTGCACTCGCTGTGCGTGAATCGTGTCTACAATGGGTGTAAAAAGACCTTTAACGAAGCCGAAAGGCTTTTTTCCTCCCCGTCATAGCGATCTTTTTTTTTTGTTTAGAACTAAATCTGGGAACACTGTTTTAAGCTTTCACGGTTTACAACTAAAAACCAACAAACTAACATCGGGAGCTCAAAATAATGAACAATCACGGAAGATATCCCGTAAGTGACAGTATAAGTTTAAATCTGGGAACCTTTTAGTTACGGAGGTATTCAATATCTTCGTAACTAAAAGGTTCCCAGATTTAAGTTACCAGGTCAAAGTTCAAAATTTTAACAGATTTTTTTTTAATGCACTTAGTTATTGTTTTATTTTACTTAAAATACCTCCATGACCCCTGTACTATTCAGTACATACACCACCAAAAAGTTTTGAGTGCGTTACTGTAAACCGTGATTTTTCACCCCAAAAAAAAAGTAGTTTCCCAGCAATATTTGTTTGCGTAGAGTTACTAAGTTTGATGTACAGAATGCTTGGTTGACCGCTTCGTGAAGGGTCTGTTTACACCTTCCATGGCCGTGCGTTTTCATTCGTAGTTTACAAGGTTACATTAAATGAGCTAGAGAAACTCCTCAAAAGTGATGGGTATCTATATTTACGTCATAGTTTAAACTACTTCTGACTGCACAAATCCGTCCATACTATTTTAGGCTTCTTTGCGACTTCTTGTTTTTTTTTTACTTTTTTTTAGTGATTCCAGATAATTATAACAAAGAAGTTTCACCGATTAACAATTTCGATTAAGACACCTTAAAAAAATATTCGATTATGTTTTATGGTCAATGACCGCTGTATATTTGTTTTTTTCTTTATCGTGTGGTTAGTGCCTAACCTGGTGTCAGAGTTTTTATGCCGCCCATGAGCCGCTGACTCGGCTTTACATGCCGCATTTGCATTATGCACATTATGCATTTTTTTAATACAGTCAACCTTCTGTACCAATCTGTTTTGTGGGTAAAGTTTATTTGAAAACTTTCTAAGCCCCGATCATTTCAGTTCACCTCTCGATTCTGTGCACGTCCATGTTAGCACGTAATAGTTTAAGTATTATCTGTTTCTGTAACCGGTTTACAAACCCAGTGACAGGGTCAGGGACTCTACATTACTTCATTTTGAAGCTACGGCCACTGAATTGTGATTATTTTTAAATGGTTTTTTATTTGTTTTTTCCTTGACTGTGATGGAGCCAAAAAGGATGGTAATTTATTTTTTGACTTTCAGCTTTGGTCTTTGTGTACGAAATTCCAAAGTACATTTTTTTTTTTACTTTGCGTCTTTTGTCCCACTGCTGGGTAAAGGCCTCCCCCATAGCCTTCCACTCTTCTCTCTCTCTTCTCACTCTTACGATTATAGATTTTAAATTATTAAAATCAAAAATGGATTTATTTGGATTTTAAATTATTAAAATCAAATCAAGGATGGTAAATTATTAAAATCAAAAATGGATTTTTTTGGATTTTAAATTATTAAAATCAAATCAAGGATGGTAAAATTTTTTTAGACTTTCGGCTTTGGTCTTTGTGTACGAAATTCAAAGTACATTTTTTTTTTTACTTTGCGTCTATTGTCCCACTGCTGGGTAAAGGCCTCCCCCATAGCCTTCCACTCTTCTCTATCTCTTCTCACTCTTGCGATTATAGATTTTAAATTATTAAAGCCCTCATGAGGAAAGAATGTCTGGAGCGCCTTGTCTTCATATTTCACAAAACGACAAGCAAAGCCTCCATACATTTTTTTACACAATACATTTTTTTTTCAATTGAATGTCATATTTTGTTCTATTCTCTAATAAAATAATCTAACAAAAAACAATACAAAACTAACAATGAACAGTGATCCATCTCATCACACAAGACAATCTCTTTTATCAAACAACGAATAGACTGAAAGAACAGAGATAGACAACAATAATCCTTTTTACCTCCAGAAAACAAGAAAAAAAAATAAAACAAAAAAAAGTCATTTCATTTCAATTCGACATTTGAAAGATGGGTACTTTCCCATTTCGAATTGAACTGTCAAATCTCAAGTGACTACTTTTCCGCGTTCCAAATTGAAATCCGCATGAAGAAACGACTTCACCGTGGCCTTTCCGATCCGTCGCGAGTTTGAAGCTAAGCCGCTTATGTCGCAAGCACTGGAACGAATACCATCTTATTTTTACCGTTGGTTATTCAAAAGGGGATTATCTGTCCTTGGGCGGTTAGTTTGATCAGTATTTTGTTGTTATTTGTTTATGTATGTTGTGGTTTGTTGTATGCAGGAAATAAAAGATTTTTTTATGCGGTATATGATGGACTAGCTTTTGCCAGCGGCTTCGCCCGCTTGGTTGTCGAAAATTATCCGACGGGAACGTACCGAACAAAGTATAGTTACTTATCATAGTTACTTACCTTCATCCCCCTTTTTAACTCTTCGGGGGTAGAATTATCAAAAACGCTGAGACACGTATAAATTAATTTTCTATCGTCAGCCTAAACGCAAAATTTGAAGATCCTAACTTCAAAACTGACGGAGTTTCATACGAAATTCCATCCTCTATTTTACCCCTTTAGGGGTGGAATTCCCAAAAATCCTTTCTTAGTGGATACTTACTCTTCACAAAGAACACACCCTCCAAGTTTCATGTCTCTAGGACCAGCGGTTTGGGCTGTGCGTTGATATGTAAGTCAGTCAGTCAGTCAGTCAGTCAGGACTTTGAATTTTATAAGTATAGACTAGCTTATGCCCGCGGCTTCGCCCGCGTGGAGTTAGGGAATTGCCCACGGGATCTTACTTCTGGAATAATAAGTAATCTATGTATCTATCTATAATACATACATAGATTTACATGTACTTGCTTATAACTTGCAATTATTATTATAAAGTTATATCAATTAAATTAGATACGTGAAATATTGATACCTTGGTTTGAGATTGGACATCGGATTTACTGGATTTTATCTGAAGAGTATGTAAACAAATTTTCAAGTTAATCGACCCCGAGAGTAAAAAGTTTCACAGAATATTCAACACCCCATTTCACCCTCTAAGGGGTAGGAATTTCGAAAAACTGATACTAACTCTTCACAAAGAATACACCCTCCAATTTTCATATCTCTGGGACCCGCGGTTTGGGCTGTGCGTTGGTATATCAGTCAGCCAGTCAGGACATGGAATTTTAAATTGGGGGATGATTTTGTGATACACGTATCTCATCATTTTAACTGAAGTATATGTAGACACATTTTTAAGTCAATCGACCCCGTGAGAGTTTCACAGAAAATTCAACACCCCATTTCACCCTCTTAGGGGTGAAATTTCGAAAAACCCTTTCTTAGTGGATACCTACTCTCCACAAAGAGTACACTGTCCAAATTTCATGTCTCTAGGACCAGTGGTTTGGGCTGTGCGTTGATATATCAGTCAGCCAGTCAGGACATTGAATTTTAAATTGGGGGATGATTTTGGAAAAACTGTGATACACGTATCTCATCATTTTAACTGAAGTATATGTAGACACAATTTCAAGTCAATCGACTCAGAGAATAAAAAAATTCATAGAAAATTCAACACCCCATTTCACCCTCTTAGGGGTGGAATTTCGAAAAACCCTTTCTTAGTGGATACCTACTCTTCACAAAGAGTACACTGTCTAAATTTCATGTCTCTAGGACCAGTGGTTTGGGCTGTGCGTTGATATATAAGTCAGTCAGTCAGTCAGTCAGTCAGTCAGTCAGTCAGTCAGGACTTTGAATTTTATATGTATAGATAGATTGTGTGAGAAAGAATATGACAGAAAATAAAATAAAAGATAGCGTGACAGTTTACAGGGGAGAGTGCAAGAAGAAAACGTGTTGCGATGACACCAATTTTTGATGTTGATTACGGTTTGAGATTATTTTATTGACTTACTTAAAAGACTTTTGGCAAAAAACACACAAACAAAATCACCGTCTTCCTATAGTTAAGTTATTTCGGAATTTTTTTGTTTTTTTTTCGAAGTTGGATTTTTATGCAAAAAAAGTTTTTTTATTTTACTTCTTTTATTTGTATCCCACACAAATACATGTTTTTAATTAATTTTGCACTGTAATTTATTGAGTGACCATCATGTCATCAAAATAGTCCAAAAACAAAACGTACGTATTTAACGAGTTAATAAATGAAAAAAAAAAAAACCAAAATCGGTCCATAATTAACAGAAATATGGATACACAAAAAAAATTAAAGAAATACACACCTACAGCCGACCATAGAAACTCCTCCTTTTTTGAAGTCGGTTAAAAAACCATAATTTTGGCAGTTTCTGCCCTACCTACTACAAATTATATAACAATATTGATAATTATTAATTAAAAGCTGTTGTGCTTACTCGGAATCATAAAAAAAAATCAATGACGCAAAGAATATAACCATATATTTTAAAACGCAGCAAAAAACTTAACTCCTTATATCCAAGCGAGTGATTGCTTACTTAAAAGCAAAAGCGATCAAAAGTGATAAAAGTCTGGATAACGACCAGCGAGTTATGGCCGCGGGGTGATTGATGGCAGCTGTGCGGGAAATTGAGGAGCACCTCTACTTAAGTACAGAGAACATGGAGCCATTAAGGGGAGGTGGTTATTTTTGTTAACTAAGGTTGTCGATCTTTGATAGATGGATAGACACATACCATCACGCCTGTATTCCCCGAAGGGTTAGGCAGAGGTGTACCTAATAAAAATAGTAATAGTATTTTATTATTAATATTCGAAACGGGATATTTACCATGTTTCTGTTTCTTTTTATCCGTGATCATGGTGCTTGCAACAGCGCCGAAATATCAGGAACTCATAAGAAATAGTAAACATGGTAAATATCCCGTTTCGAGTATTAATAACAAAGTTAGTGACCATGATAGTTTAAAATCTAATAATAGTATTTGTTATGTGTTGTATGTTTATTGTTATTTTTTTGTCATTTTGTATGATGCACGAGAGCAGCGGTGACTCAGTGGCGGCGGCTCCGACTTACGAGCAGTAAGTCGTGGGTTCGAACCCAGACAGCCGCATTACTTTGTGTAATTTATTTAATCATCATTGCTCTCCAAAACTGTGAAGGAAAACATCGTGAGGAAACCGTCATATCCTAAAACCAAAAATTCGACGACATGTGACATCTACCAACCCGCACTGGGCCCGCGTAGTGGATTATAGCCCATTCCCTCTCATAGACAGGAGGCTGTGTGTTTATATGTGTGTTTGAGTGTAACAATGTACATAAACCGTCTGAATTAAATTCTATAAATGAATGACAAAATCATATAAAAATTCGTTGCGGACATGAAAAGTGACTTTAGCTTTACATTATGTATTGATACATATTTTTTTTACATGTACGATACGATAAAAATATACTTATCTTAAATAACAGCCGTATTTAAAGGAAACTCTCACGCCAATTTGTCAAGGAAATGTCTGCGGAAATTGGACGTCTGCTGACACCACAAGAGACGGGCGTGAACGTAGTCATTTATCAACCGCGTCAAAACCACACCGGATTAGTTTGAAGTTACCGAGCAAGCGGATGTTATGAGAACGTGTGGCTATGAGCACAGATACGCAAGAAGAAATATAAATTTAATCATTTTAGATGAGAGTATCGTATTAAGGTGGAAGCGCCCGGGGTAGCCCGCGAAATTAAATGATTTTTTTTATGGCATCTCGCAGGTCAACCTGTGAGGTTGTCGTCTGCTTAACTGGACTTTACTTACAAACTACAACTAGATCTAAAGAGTAAGAATGATAGTTTCGTGCAAAAAAATTAAAACCCATGAAATTCTAAACCAAATCCGATTCAAATTGGAAAGTAGTAATTTTATAATAATTTCAGGCAGACGAAGGTCACGAGCAATAAATAAAAAAGTGAAATATGGTGGCAAAAGGAACCACAATAAGTAGGGAGGTGACTAAATGATATATTGATACAGGAAAATTGGTCCTAGGATCATTGTTAGAAATAAAAGTTGGTCCTTGTGACGTTAGACATGATAGTGATTGATCATATACCTTAATCGAGAACTAATTTACTAAAATTTTTATGGCTTAGACGCATAGCAATGCTACTTCTACTTGGTTCTACCAAGTAGAAGTAGCATTGCTATGCGTCTAGAAAAGACAAGAACAACAAATAGCTTTTAACTAAGTCTCCAGCCGCCGTAGCATGACCACCGTAGACAAGGATTTCCTTGACGGAAGAATCGACAAAATGACAGATAGTGCAAAGACATCTGTCATTGTGTCGATACAATCTGTCATTTTGTCGATTCTTCGAGGGGCAGATCTAAACCCCACAACACAATGGAAATACTAATTGGTGTGTGGTGTTTATTGGTTGCAGAAATCGGTTTCCATCAGATTGGTTTTTCGTTACATAATAACACGCCTGTAATCCCCGTAACACGCACGCAGATTTCGCAAGTTATGTTAAAGTCCCATGTAATAGGGGTCGAGCCTATTGCCATCAACCGAGCACAGATCTAGACTCCGTGGCTGCTCTGAGAAATTAATGATGGAAACAATAACACTTTGCCCAACCGGGGAATCAAACCCAGGACGCGCTTGCGACCACTAGACCAACGAGGCAGTCACACAAATATTGGCAAAAACGTAAATATTCAATTGTAAGGGTGTAAATAGACCCTTAACGTAGCCGAAAGGCACTTGTTCTCCCCGTTCAATCTATCCATCAGCACAATGCTTTGAGTGCTTTCCATCGAGTCCTACCGCAAAACGTGATTTTTAACAACTCTTTGAGGTTCGTCAAACACACCCGCAATGAAAGGAATCCCTATAGCTTTTCCTTGATATTACACCTTTATCCGCCTCAACCAACATCTGGAGAAGCTACCTACTGATCCCGCTAACAAATATGTATACCGAAGAATATTCTTCCTTACCTTTTCTCTAACAAACACGTGGCTTCAAACGAGTAGCCTCAGGTTCTCCAGTTGATCTATTTGTTGTGTAAACTGAAGAATAATTTCTTGTTACAATTCCACCTTTGAGATTTCCCTCAGTTGTTCTGTTAGAGGAATGTATAAAACATTATTATGATAAGTAATGTTATTTGTGGATTTCAGAGTTAGGGGATCGTCTTGGCGTTTTGTTTATTTACGCGATTTGAGTTGACTTTTGCTCTGATTTTCTTTAGCTTGTAGAATATATTTTTTGTGTGAAAATATCTTTGTCGCGTATAAAACTATTACACGTAATATATCAAAGAAAAAGTTTACCAACTAAAAATTAAACAATGATGTAATTGAGTCAGTCCTTCCTTACCACCTGATTGGGTGTATCTTTCTTATCGAGATTATTGTTGTGTGTGTCAAATACAGGGTGTAAACAGACCCTTCACATAGCCGTCAACCAAGCATTCTATACATCAAACTAAGTAACTTTACACAAAAATTATTGCTGGGAATCGACTTTTTTTGGGGTGAAAAATCACGTCTTAAGGTAGGACTCGATGGAAAGCACTCAAATCATTGTGCTGCTGGATGGATTGAATAGTACGGGGGTCATGGAGGTGTGTAAAGTAAAAATCTAACATAAAAACATGTATTTAAAAAAAAATTGTGAAAAAGTAAGGAATTTTGACGCTTAATATCTCCCTAACTAGAAAGTTCCCAGGTATGGTCTAGAAAAAAAAATGATCGCAAAGACCAGAACAAGTGCGGGTATGTTAAGGGTCTATTTACACCCTTTATTAATAGAAGCATCGTATACTAAAAGTTTAATTTATTCGTTTTACACATTGTGTCATCGTTTCTTCTCCAGCTCTCCCATCGCAGGTTCGCTAGAAGAAACTTTTTAATGAAATAAGTGTTACCTTTGGGCTCCTTTATCTGTATGTTATTTACTTTCCTGTATATCTGTTTTGAGTATCCATTAACAAAATAAAACAAATACAACACAAATTGTATCCTACATGAGGCTGATAAGAAATAAAACATTACCTTGAATAAAAAAAAAACATTAACAACGTGTGCTATAATTGAACAGGTATAATTATAACCGAAATGTATATTTACGTCAGCTATGTAATCAAGCCGAAATATGGAATACGCAATTATAAATTAAATAAATCAGACTTCCAAAAATTACATGTAAAATTATTCTGTACAAAATTGAAATATTGCGTGGTGTCTCTTGGATAATATTGAAATATTTCTTGGGCTATGTCGCTTTTAATATTCGAATTTGAAATGTCTTAACATAGTCAATCTGTGTGTACAACAGAGTCGAAACAGTTTGTCTTCTGTAGAAGACAAACTGTTTTGACAGAAAGAGGCTAAAAAGGGATGACGCTATGCGACATACTCGTACTTACCAAACTCGAAATCAAAGCATTTCTTCAAAACTTTTTCATGAAATAGACATTCAATGGGATTAAATGAACTTAGAGGCTTGTATTAATGATTTAATAATTATAATTCTATCAGTAACACTAGAAACGGGATATTTACCATGTTCACGCAATGATTTGAGTTCCCGATATTTCGGCGCTGTTGCAAGCCCATTAAACCATTCATAAGCAATTGGGAACTGTCAAGGAGTCATCTGTCAGTTAGAAACTCCATGTCCACTCTTTTAAATCAAGTTACCTTTACAAAATGCTTCTCCACGTCTTTTAGCACTGAACTATGACGAATTTGTCAATTTTCTATACTGCTTCAGTTTTGCCTTGGTTCAAAATAGTATCTCACAACATAACATAACATCACGCCTGTAATCCCCGAAGGGTTAGGCAGAGGTGTATAGTACAACCACATTTCGCCAGTTATGTTTAAAGTCCCATCTAATAGTGAGCGAACTTCTGATTCTGAGGAATTTCTGATGGAAAATACCCAAAAACACTTTACCCGACCTTGGAATCGAACCTAGGACCTCATGCTCAGCAATTGCGCTTGCCACCAATAGACCGACGAGCAGACTGTTGACAATAGTTTTGTTAAAAGTGTGCTCGCCATAATCATTTTCTTAAAACAATGTATTATATGTCTCAATTAACCTGTGCGCGTAGCCGTGTCGTAGCCTAATAAAAACTATAATTAAATCCTTAGGACTGCCAATAGTTCTAAATGAACTTCGCGTCTTTGAATTTATTTAAAGACGCATTTAAATTTAGCGCTGATGATCGATTTAAGCGTGTAATGTGACGCAACTGACATTTGTTATCAAGATTAAAGTGTGATATTGTAAATCATGTGACAAGATGTTGTCTTGTTTGTTTATCACATGATCAACTACATTGTTGATAGCACAGGGTTATAAATCTACATACCTTTTTCATATCGCGGTGACATGTTGACGTTGGAACTATAAGCCCTGTTAGACTGAGACTGGAAGACACGTGTCTTGCAGTGGAGTACAGAACTTTTAATTTTCGATACTCTGCCTTGAAAAGCAGTGGCGGTACTTTCATACAAACCTACAATCTTGGCTTGCCCTTAAACCCAACTACACTTCATGATGTCAGTGTTTCTGAACAGTCTGCTTGCCTTATGGGCTTGCCGTATTGTTGGCCTTTAGGCACGCCAGTGGCTGAAAGTTGAATTGTTTTTTTGATACAGTGAAACCTAAAAATTATTAACAATAACAGGATCCCGTCTATAACAAATTGTCCGTACTGTCCATATTACTATGTCACATTTATTCAATAACAATTTACATTGTGTCGTAATGTATTACATAAAAAACGAATTAAACAAAAAAAAAAAACTAGATTAATAATAAATAGAAAAATATACCATCACAATCTCAAATTAAATTAATAAAAATCACAATAATAAAACAAAGTCAACATAATAAAACGTTAAACCATTACTTAATATACTAATGTTAACTAACTACAGAACCCAAAAATAATATAAAACAACGTTCAATGATAATTCATTTGAAACAGAAAATCCGAAAATCTTTGACACTAAACAGTAAAATTACGAGGACTGTTTGAACTCACAATGGTTTCAGAAGATTCAATTTTTTATCCATGAAGGCGAATTTCACGAATGGAACAGTGTTCAAGAGCCATCAGCACAACAGCGATGATACTGACAGCTCCTTGACGCTGTGTAGATGGGTGCATTGTGTTCAGTTTCTTTGGTGAAATTTTCCCGAAGGCTGGAAGCAACATAATCTTAACATAGCATAACATCACGCCTGTAATCCCTGAAGGGCTAGGCAGAGGTGTACCCACATTTCGCCAGTTATGTTTAATTGCCATGTAATAAGGGGCGAGCCTATTGCCATCAACCGGGCTCATATCCAGAATCCGTGGCTGCTACTGAGAAATTCCTGATGGAAAAACTTTATAACACTGCTCGACTTGAGAATCGAACCCAAGGCCCATTAGACCAACCCATGTTTTCTAAATTCGCTCTAAAGGTGAGTAATTAATCATCAGTAGCTTTCAAGCACGGTCGATCGTTCTAACAGTAAAAACTGTGCCGATGACCTTCTGCTAACCTGGCCTCGTTACAGTCAACCCAGAGACCTGGTTATGACGTAAACGAAGGTTTTTACTGCACTGTTTCATAATTCTTTGTTTCTTCAACTAATAAACGACTTCAACTTGAAACAAGTGTAAACGATACTCTGTTTGAAAAAACAGTTGATTCAGGTCCTATTTAACTCCATTGAGGAATGAATTTTCAAAAATCATTCCCTTATAAAAAAATATCTTAGAGAAAATTCAATTTTCTAGACCAAGAGCTTTAGGCTATGCGTTGTCTAACACTGAGTAAATTTTAAATTTTATTAAATAGAAGATCTCACATCCATTGCCCATGAAGATCATAATCATTCCTTTTGGCTTCACCCCTGCCGAATAAAAGGACCAAGCCGATTATGATACTGCAACCCGTCACAATATTGTATTACCCTCTGTTGCTAACCCTCCACACCCCGTCACCCTTAGGGGCCGTCTCCACGAGCGAGAGAATCGCGGCGATATTATCGTCGTGTCACGTATAATTCTATACACTCCCTTAAGGGCCGTCTCCATAAGCGAGAGAATCGAGGCGATATTCTCGTATAGAAATACGTGGCACGACGATAATATCGCCGCGATTCTCGTATAGAAATACGTGACACGACGATAATATCACCGCGATTCTCTCGCTCGTGGAGAGGGCCCCTTAATCCTATACACTCTCTTAAGGGCCGTCTCCATGAGCGAGAGAATCGCGGCGATATTCTCGTATAGAAATACGTGACACGACGATAATATCGCCGCTATTCTCTCGCTCGTGGAGACGGCCCCTTAACCTCCCTAAGATAGGGTAGCCTACTCCAGGGATTTACCAGCAACGAAAGGTAAATAATGAAGAACAAATACTCGCACAACAACTCACATTTAATATCATTTATTTAGGACCATATTGTGGGCCATTCTCATGAGGATTTGACTTTATTGGAGTACAAATGAAACCAGGACCTTCTGTTTACCTAAGTATACCTACAATTGGAGTAAGTTATGAAATGTAGCGAAGAGTCAATATGAATGAATTTGAAATTGAATATCAATCCTACTCTGTGTTTGAATTTGAACAAAGTATGTTTACAGTGTATCTTCATTGTGTAAGATGTCTTTGCTGCCCCGGGCGTTTGGTATAAATATCCTTCGTGTGTATCATATGGGATATCTCGTAGCCCGTACGGGCTGTCATTGAATTTTTCGTTCCATTATGTGGTAGCAAGCTGAATTTATTTATCAAATTATCCTCATTATTGTCCAATTTATTCAGAGTTAATCCATTCATATGAATACATTCCCATTTTGCGGGAAACTGGACCACGACCACCGCACGCAATGTTAATAAACCACACGCGATATTAATCATGACATGGTATTGTTTTGATTTATGCTTTATAGGACCATTCATTTGTGTATCAACACTTTACTTTTGTTTTTACCTTAGTGTTATATCATAAATCAATTTATTGAAACACAAGTTAGGAAACATACAAACAAGCAAACAAAAACAAACATAGTTAAGAGTGCATAGTTAAAAGTAGAAGTAGCCCTGGGGTCCAAACTAGGCACAGCCTGTATATATCTCAAGGTTTCTACATAAACATGGATAAGTTAAGGTTAGAATACAATTACAGTAGTGACCCATCATCTGCCTAGCCTTTTCCCAACTATGTTAGGGTTGGTTTCCAGTGTAACCGGATGCAGTTGATTGCCTGTATTTTACATGAAGCGACTGCCTATCTGATCTCCACAACCCAGTTAGTCGCCCTTTGGTATGACTGGTTGTCAGACTTTCGGGCCTCTGACTAGCTGTAACGACTGACAAAACACAAGTGATAGACGGGACCAACAGCTTGACGTCCTTGCCGAGGCACGGAGGAGTCTCGAAATGTAATCACCCATCCACGGACCGATATTGGAAAGCGCGGCTTAACCTTAAAACAGACCCATGCGGCTAGTAGTTTCTAAGTTTTACAATTAGAAAGCAAGAAACGCCAGAAAATTTTCAAAAAAAAATATTGAACATTTCACATAACCTAAACCTTCGCGCCATATTTTCCCGCCTTCCCTCACAACTCGCGCCATCTTTATTGGCGCTTGGGTACGCGCCAAGGTCACGCGCCCCAATGCCAAGGTCACAACTTCTGGCCTTGTGGCATGCTCGGAATAATGAACACTTACTACTATTGCGTAGTGTTGTACCTATTTGATTCATTGACTTCGCGGCCTATTGAGAGCTTGTTTTTTTATTACGTGCCGGTATTTGAATGTTAAAAGGAGGTTTTTTGTTTTCTTTTATTTGGTGCTTGAATGTATTTTGTTTTAGTTAATTGCGGTTATTGTTTTAGTTATATTTGTTAAGTTAGTGACTTCAAATCATAAGTGAAGCATTATCATTTTTAGCTTTGATAGACTGAAAGTTTAAGCTTTATCATTCACTAGCGACCTGCCCCGGCTTCGCACGGGTGCAATATATACATATAATTCCTCTCGAATCACTCTTGTCTGTAAACCGCATCAAAATCCGTTGTGTAGTTTTCAAAATCTAAGCATACATAGGGACAGACAGCGGGAAGCGACTTTGTTTTATACTATGTAGTGATTTACAATGCCTGTAATAAAGATCTTGATTATCCATGATCTGTCTTCAAGACATCGTATTTTTATTCATCTTAAAATGTTATATTCATGCTTCTATTATCTCAGCTCACAAGAGTTCAATGCAGGATATACAATATTCATCCACCCATATTTTTTCCTAAAAATATGAATATTTCAGTAAGCTCCCGTTAGTTATAAATATTAAAACGATATCACAATACCTGCCACAAAACCTAACAAAGCTGTCCAATCGCGCGACCGTTTCCGTTCCCAAAATATTTATTCGCCAACAAAGACCAAAAAAACGGTTCAATAAATATTACAGGGAAAATAAACCTTCGGACAAACCGATGTTTTTGCACGCATCACGTGTTTCTATACCCGCGGCACTACGTATTGTGTGAGCACAAAGCATTTTGCACCATGACTCCATGACACAGTGCACAATTACCAGTAAACTAACTAGACCCTTTTATGATGTGTTAACATCAGAATTATCACTCAGTTATGAATAACCTGACAGCCTCGTTGGTCTAGTGGTCGCAAGCGCGACTACTTTGCATAAGGTCCTGGGTTCGATTCCCAGGTCGGGCAAAGTGTTATTGGGTTTTTCCACCAGGAACTCAGTAGCAGCCACGGAGTCTGGATTTGCGGTTAATGGCAATAGGCTCGCCCCCTATTACATTGGACTTAAACATAACTGGCAAAATGTGGGTGTACTATTAGGTACACCTCTGCCTAACCCTTCGGGCATTACGGGCGTGATGCTATATTATGTGTTATAAATAAAGTTAGACTGCCAGTAATAGAATATCTTCCGAGATTTTCAACTATAGTGAGCTCCCTAAAGTAAGTAAGTATGTTGTGTCTGTAAATGACATTGTAAATTTACTTATAAACCGTAATCGTAAAACAGTGTCAGTTATAAATGTTTTGTTAAATATATCAATCGCACTAAAAGACACTGTCTCTTAAGAAACAGGATTTTCTTAGTTTGAAGGATCTGTAATAGCCATATGCGTCGTCCATTGAAACAACACAGATGTAGATGTCAGATAACCAAAAACTTAGCCTAGGTAAGAGTAATCTTACCTAGGCTAAGTTTTTGGTTAATAAATAACAATTTGTGAAATCAAAGGCGGGTTTCATCAAAACTTTTTTGCTATGTAATATAGGGTGTAAACAGACCCTTCACATAGCCGTCTACCAAGCATTCTGTATATCAAACTAAGTAACTTTACGCAAAAATTTTTGCTGGGAATCGACTGTTTTTTTTTGGGTGAAAAATCACTACGTTTTACGGTAGGACTCGATGGAAAGCACTCAAAGCATTGAGCTGATGGATGGATTGAATAGTACGGGGGTCGTGGAGGTGTGTAAAGAAAAAGAAAAAATCTTAAGTTTAAAACACGTATTTAAAAAAAAAACTTGTGAAAAAGTTGGAACTTCGACCGAGGTATGGTCTAGAACAAAAAAAATATCGCAAAGACGGGGAGAACGAGTACCTTTCGAATATGTTAAGGGTCTATTTACACTGTTTATGTATACACGCACGATTTACTCACCAGTAATCTGTTACCTGAATCATTTTTAAAGCTAATTTCACTAATAACGCGATCAACACATTTAAACTGCGTTCAGGAGTAATCAGTGTCATAATTGATAAATGGAGTATTGACGCTGACAGCGAATCGGCAGCGAAATTTGTCCTTAGCATTTGCGTAAACCCTTTGTATGCGTGTAAGAGCCGATTCCGACTATTTTTTCCTAGTTGAAATACTGTATGTTAATACTAATACGTCTACTGTGGCCATGTTGACGTATACCATGTTCACCTACGGACACACAATTGCTGACAACGTGTCGTATTGTCAAGCGGTGTGAGATGAGAGGAACATGAGGTAGGTCGCGGTAAAAGTAGGGGATGAATGTGTTCTTATGAATAACTGTTTTCTATAAATGTGGTTAATATAAGCTGAGGTATGGTTAAGATGAGTGAAGCGGGTTCGATTCCCGGGTCGGTCAAAGTGTTACTGGGTTTTTCCATCAGGAATATTTCAGTAGCAGCCACGGAGTCTGGATTTGTGCCCGGTTGATGGCAATAGGCACGCCCCCTATTACGTGGAAATTTAACATAACTGGTGAAGTGTTGGTGTACTTGTTAGGTACACCTCTGCCTAACCCTTTGGCGATTACAGGCGTGATGTTACTTGTGATGTGGTTAAGATAGTAGGAAAACGTAGATTAATATTTTACAGCTACAGATCAGCCAAAGATACAATTAAACCGCAAACTGGTTGCCAAGTCAACTATTTCTACTGAAATTGCTTCATTAGAAAGCAACATTACATTGCATCGCCTGTTGCCGTTTTACTAGATTTACAGAGAACCTAGCCGTCTCGCCGACACCGCCGATTGACCACCTCCGCCTTTGCGGTTTCACGGTTTGCGGTTATGATCTCCGGAATTGCAGCTACAATTAAGCTGTCATCAATATCAAAAATATTGATTGGCTAATTGGTTTCCTCTTCCGCTTGCAGAACATAATAGAAGAATATCAAGAATATAATTAGTATTACCTTTTCAATTTAAAAGTCTACCGCAATACTGAGGAACATAACAGATGCAACGTATTTTTCAGTAAAACCGTACTATACAACAAATGCAAAATATTCACTACAAAGGACCAAAAATATGTCACGACACGACAGTTACCTTTTGTCACTCGGAACTACAGAAGGGTGTAAATAAGTCAAAGGAGGTCCGTTACCGTGACACAAACTATGTGAGGTTTGTCCCTTACCATTGAAGCGAGCAACGAGCGAGTTAGGACCAGGAAAAGGAAGCGAATACTGTGAATACGTATCAAGTCATGAATAACTGAATAGCAGAAAGGCCAAGGAAGAATGATGAAGGTTTAAAAACAAAAGGCAATATGTCAATCATAGCTGGCTTTGTAATAGTTATTAGGGCGAGGAATGGGGAAGACGAGGGAAGGGCTACTATGCATGGAACTGTCGTATCAGCCCGTAGATAGTGCTGTAATGGACAGACGGAAATGACAGAGCTATTTATTTATTTATTTATTTATTAAAACTTTATGCACAAGAACTGCACAATAGCGGACTTAATGCCGTAGGCATTTTCTACCAGTCTACCTTAGGGTGATGCAGAGATAATATAAAGTAGGTGCAATAACAGAAAGAAAGACTAGAACATATTTATAACTAAAACATATAAGAATAAATACTTATATACATACATATAATAAACTATATAAAGTTAAGAGAGATAAACAAGAAAAACTACAACAACTTCAGTTCTGAGACGAATCTGCTAACTTCTTGCGTATATGTTCCCGAGCTTTCACTTTGAAAGTGAACTGACTGGTCACCGTCCTGATACTCTGAGGGAGCGCATTCCAAAGGAAAACCGCCTGGACAAAGAAAGAAGATTTTATAAAACCAGAGCGGTGAGATGGACATCGTAAAAGACAGCTATGCGGGTTGGTATCAACCTTTGTTGCCCTAGTTACTACCAATCTTACTACCAGTTGTAATACCGTTAATTTTGATTGCCCTACCTACTACTCCAGTATTAGGTTGTAAGGAGGGAAAAAATAAATTGCCCGTGTTACTACCGTTAGTACTTACACAAAAAAAAACAAAGCCTATCAAACCTTGTAGAAGGTGTTTTAGGAGACAGATGGACCTGACAGTGTTACGGAGGAGTTGCTTTCATCTTTTAATCACGAGAAGGTTCACAAATCGCAATATTACTTAAATGTGGTCCTTCGGTGTGAGGCCAGACTCGATTCCTTTAACAATTGTTTTACTTCTGAGACAGCTGTAGCCCCACAATTTTGACAGAATTGTCAGTGCTAGCAGCTTAATAACAACCCTATTGCTACAAGCATTAATTTCACTGAAATTTGACAGCAATGCAAAGATGGAGGCAAAATAGTTATAAAGGAGTATACACAAATTTTACTTTCATCTAACAGAGCCTGTGCCTGACATCACTTTGAAGGTCAAACATTAGATAAGGGCGGGCGCACACCAACCTGTCTCGACTACGCCTAAAAGCCAACTGTCAGTGTAATTAAGGATTATTCGACTTCACAAAGTTTGCCTCTGAAGTTTGGTACGCCGTTGTGTCTACGCCTTAGAGTTTCAAACTTTAGATAATACGCATATTCATGATAATTCTGGTAAAGCGTGAGAAATATAACAAGCAGTTATAATTACTTGAGCGATGTACATAATTTTAGCATAATTAATGCAATGGTAGGGTTCTGTGTGTATCAGAGGAAAATGTGGTGAGAAACGTTATGAGTATGAATGACGATAAGAGTACGGGAAGACCAAAGAAACGATGGATGGATGGACTGTTTGAAGGATCATATGGCTTGAAAGGAGGTCACTGCCGAGACGATGAATAATAACGAAGTAAGGAAAAAGAATAATACCTCAAATAAATTGGGATAAGCCTAGAAAAATGATGATGTAGGGTTCTATAACTCAACAGGATAAAAACGAAATCCCTTACAGACAGTTTCATATTATATAAGTTCTGCAAGTGTAGTCTAACAAGAAATGAACTTTAGAAGTCGTTTATCATAATTTAAAATGCAATTTAACTTCGCAGCAACTAATTTTAAACGTCTAAGTTTATAAATATAATTTATAATATCATAGCCAAAGCACGTCCGCTTTCAAACATGTAACAACAAGTTTGTAGAAAAGTAAATATTGTGAATACTATGGGTACTATTTACATTTTCATCTTACCAAGGGGTATCGTATTAACTTGTAACTGGGTTGTGAGGTTCAGATAGGCAGTCGCTCCATGTAAAATACTGGTGTTCAGTTCCATTCGGTTAGACTGGAAGCCGACCCCAACATGGTTGCGAAAAGGCTAGGCAGATAATGATGACGATACTTCTTCATCTTGCTAAAGACGCGTAAACCCGCTAAGATTCGTTTTCATCAGTTTCATCGCGACAAGAACTAAAATGGCAATCGATCAAAAATTTAGCATCATTTTGCAATCAACTGCGACAATGCTAGTGAAGAAAAGAGCCTAACTATGACCACTACAGTGAGCGCTCACCACAAAGATTGACACAATTACCTCGAGATAGGCAAGTTATGGCATCAGCCGTTATTATTATTCTTATTAGCTATTTGTGTCCCACTGCAGGGCAAAGGCCTCCTTTCCCTCTTTCCACTTATAGAATAGAATAGAATAATAGAATAATATTTAATTGCCTAAAAACATGGTATAAAAAGATGATCAAATACAAAAGAAAACAAGAGCATGCATGTTTTTGCTTATCCCTATCCAGTGCTGTTATTCGCCAAACCCTGTGAAAAGAGTCGAGATCTTCCCGCTATCTCTTTCTTTGCATTATCATTTTTAAAATCTATGACAATAAAATGTTACGAACAAATAATCAGTTTTAATTCCACATTTAGTGCGGATCGAGTTTTCATGCAACTCAGAATTTCACCATTTATGCAAAATTTGCTGTACCAAACAAAATTCAGTTTGGACGCTAGATTTGTCAATATTTGCAGAAGTAAATACAACCAAAGCCATTTTACGAAGCTGTACTATAATAAAACGAATATAGAAACATAATTTAAGCCAAGTCACGTCCGCTTGAATCCATACAAACGTTTCTAGGTAAACTGTAATCTAAACAAGGTTTGTAACTAAACGTTGGTTAAGCGTGGTGTAACTAAGCGGGTTAGTAAACTGAGTTTAAACATCATGTAACCGGACATGTGGATAATATCGTGGTGCTGTTATTAAATAATTCCTGGTATCATGAGGGTGGATGGTTAGACAGTGGGATATTTGTGGTACACACTCACAATCTCTATTAGATGCTATTCAATAAGGAATTGATGGATGACAATTCATACTGCCTTTGTAATCAAGATGTTTTATTGTTGTTTTCCTACGTTTTCTACACAACATAACATCACGCCTGTAGTCCCCGAATGGTTAAGCAGAGGTGAAACTAAGAGTACACCCACATTTCGCCAGTTATGTTTAAGTCCCGTGTAATAGGGACCGAGCCTATTGCCATCAACTGGGCACAAATCCAGACTACGTGGCTGCTATTGAGAAATTCCTGATGGAGAAACCCAATAACAATTTGCCCGAACGGGGTATCGAAACCAGGATCAAAAAGAAACCAAAGAAGTGCAATGCCCGATATATGGAAGTAGGTAGATCTATGATTACTCGACCAGTAATGCTGTTCCTCCTACATAGTTAGCCGACATTAAAATCAAGTTACCTACACACGTTAATGATATTACAAATCCTCATTCATTAATTTTTTGTACACATTATTTTACATTTTTAAATATTTTTAATAGCTTTGGCCCAAAATGTAGGTTTATAATTGCCAGGTCTAATTAAAACATACAAAACAATTATATAATCCGAAAATAAAAAACAAACAAATGTAAGCCCGGGGCTTGTTACTTTACCTACCAACATTATCTACTCTGTGGTACTGTCGCGAGCAGAAATGCTCGTATTTGAACCACATTTGTTGCTGGAACTTATATTGCCTGCGGCGAGATTTCACATGAAATGTTAAAAGAATATTCAGAGTCGAGGTAATGTTAGTGAGTTATATTAGCGGGTTAGAAAAGAGGCTTTATCGTAAAATGTTTTTGATACAGATATCTTAACAATTTCTGTGTTTTACAGTTGGGAAACTTTTTTTTTGTTTTGTCGTGTGGTACGTGCCTAACCTGGTGTCAGAGTTTTTATGCCGCCCATGGCCTTCTGACTCGGCCCTACATGCCGTCGAGAAATATCTCTCAGACATGCTGGTTTCCTCACGATGTTTTCCTTCACCGAAGCAAGTGATAATTATACAATACGCACAAAAAATCAGAGGTGCGTCTTGGGTTCAAAAACACCTATGACTTGGCAGTCCGACGCGACGGTCAGAACACTAGGCTATTACTGCTTGTAAATTCAGTGAGAATAGTAGATAACTTACAATATTCAACTGAGTTATTCAGATGTACCTAGCCCGCAAGGGTGGTAACTGTGCGACAATAATAAACAGTTGTTGTCGCACAACTGTGATATCACAATATTTGAGCAACCTAAAATCTTCTTGAAGGAGTTCTAATCAAAGAAGATGCCAAAAAAAAAACAGAATTTTTAAATAATATTTTAATTTTTATATTTTTTTAATTTTTATACATTTCGTTGCTGGCGAGTCTGGGTATTTTGTCTATCAACTTTAAGTCATGTCCTTTAAAAGCAATTGAGGTACCTAACAATTACCTTTACTAAAAGGAAATTTAACCGAAAACTTCCTTGTAGGTTTTCCTTTAATTATTTTACCAAAAGAATGTAAGCATTTAAATAATTAAGTTATTAAATTTTTACAAAATTTTCTAAAACCATTTAAATATATAACCGTTCGTATAAAAATACTGTAACTATTCGAGAAATTGTAGAGTAGGAATAACGAACGAAACTCACCTGACATGAAATTATAAATAAACAAAATAAAAAGTCACTGCTGAGGTCGGGACGTGGAAAATGGCCGGCCTATTCCCAACTCGGCAACCTGCTGGAAAAATATTGTTTCTTTTTTCGTGAACTGTAAATCTAAAGCGAAAGAAGTATTTAGGTTAAATACGAAATGTTAAACAGCAACGTTTCTTCTTTTTCTGAAAAGAAATAAGAACCAAGTCGATAAAAGATCAAAACAATGTTTCACCAAATAATTCAGGCTAGCATCTGAGTTTCTTCGTGAAACTTAATTTTCGTATTTTAACAAAAAAACATTAAAGGACAAGTTTTAAATTTTTTTTTGTCGGTGCATTATTATATGTTTCGCCAGTTAGGAAATGTGTAAATGAATAATTTATTTTAATTATGATCACGAGCTGGGAATCAGCCCTTAACTGTATACCTACAATACCTACATACCTAATGACTAGGCTGATAAAAAAGGTAGACCACTGCCAGTAGGTAGAACGAGGCCATTATTATTCTACAAAACATGCTTCTTTTTTTAAACGAACCGTATAATTAATAGTCCGACGTCCAAACGGTAACTGATTGTAATGGATACCTTTTTAATATGGCGGAGCTCCGTGTTTCGAAATTCGAAAAGTTTTTCTTTTTTATTACGTCAGAATAAATAATATAAGTTATGCTACCTGTATTACTTTTTTCTAGAATTTTTATAAAAAACGGTTAATATTATAGCTAGGATAGTGTTTTTAGGACGCGAACCAATTTTATTTAGTAGTAACGTACCTAAAAATGACGTATTACAGTGTTCTAAATAAATTAATTACCAGTCTTTACGAACAATTATTTAGTTTTATTCAGAAGAAAGTATTCGGAGTATGAATTAGTGCTCTTTTGATGGCAATATGTTCGGCCTTCAGACATGGGCCTGAAATCAACTGAAATGTAACTGGTGAAATGTGGGTATACTATTGGTTCACCTCTGTCTTACCCTTCGTGGATTACAGGCGTGATATTATGTTATGTAAAGTAAACTTTTTATGCCTTCTTATTATCAATTGAAAATTAAATGAATTCTGTAAATATTTATAGAATTCGTGACAATTATTAATACCGTCGAATATTATTTTGGAAGTATTAAATGTCTTAAAATGGCGGCAAACAGAAATGCAAAAGACCAAGTAACTTTAGCTGGATCAGTTAGGAACGTGATGTAGTGGGTGGCTCGTGGCTCAATAACATCGTCGGCGTTTGATCTATCTGCGAAGTTAAGCTGCACTCGCTGCGGTCACTTTGAGGATTTATTTCATATTGAAACCTCTCCGTGGCTCGGAAAGCGCATTAAAATATTCTTGTGTTATTCTTCACTCTTTTCAAGAAGTTTCTTTTATTGGTAGCTTTCAAGATTAACTTAAAAAGCAGTTCCCGTGTTGGCATTTACTGTAGACATTTGCGCTACTGTGGCGGTGACCATAAAAAGGTGGCAGGGTCAGACTGGATGCAGAAGAGTCCCATGTCCAGCTGTGTAACGCGACAGGTTGAGTTGATTCGACCTTCATCATCATCATCATCATTTCAGCCAAAAGACGTCCACTGCTATTTATCACGTCTACGTTGCGTTGGAAGGCCTCCCACTATTCGACCTTCGTCCGCGTGTAATCATTTTAAAAATATTACTTTCCCATTTGAATCATATTTTGTTAACAATGTCAAGGGTTTTTCATTTTTTTTCACGGAACCCTAATATTTTTTCTAGAACTAAAGCCCTACGTAGCCTAAGTTACTCCTTATAACATCAGCTATCTGCCAGTAAAAGTTCCGTCAAAGTCGGTCCTGTCATTTCGGATATTAGCCGGAATAAACAGAAAGACAGACAGAGAAAAATAAATGTTTTTTTTTTTAGTTATAAGTACCGTACTCATATACTTTCATATAAATTCAGTAAAAATCTGTTACTTTGAAATTAAAAACAGACACTTCAATTCTATTTGTATACAACATTAGTTTAAGTATATGCGAAACCTGAAACACGTGTCTAGTATTTTATGTAAAGAATCTATGTACAAAATTTCAAAACTGTATTATGAAAAATCTCAAAGTTATAAACTTGTTCTGTTACCTAGTTGTCCGCACAAAAACGTGTTCACAAAGCAGCGCGCGCCTCCAGCGTCGTCTTGAGGTCATTGATAATAATAATTTGGCAGTAAGTACCTAAATTATTGCGATATGTACTTAAAGTCGCTTGGTGTCCAACTTTTAACTTTTTTAAATATTTTTGGGAAAAAATATAACATGGTTTAAAAAATATTGGAATCGATTCAGTTACTTATTCTGAACAAACTATATTCAGGTTTCGCATATACTAAAAATAATGTTGTATAAGTATAATTGTGTAGATACGTCTAGCTTAAGAAAGAGACAGTTACGGTCTACTAAGCCAAACTTTGTCTCGATGTGTGTGTGGGTGAGTGTGTGTGTGTGTGATATTTTCACCGTATTTTCATTTTCTCCCGTTCCTCCTTAAGCCTTGTCTTTTTCTAAGGTCAAAAGTATTGCCTGGGGACGTCTGAACGTCTTCGTCGTAAATAATAATGTTGGAGACGTAAGTGGATTATCCTTACATCGGTCAGCTAAGTACCTTACAGGAGGCCTCCACTGTAGGCTACTCGCGTGAAGTAAATCAAATTGATATAAATCGGTTCCATTACCATGATGAGAATCTTGATGTAGTCATGTTGTTTATGTTTAGAGCCTAGGAAGAAGATAAAAAAAAACATTATCTTATACCCCACAAAATATTTATATTTCCTTTTGATCTTGATATTTTGTTGCTGTATATTCTGCCGTCGTGGTTTGTGTGAGTTCTCCCTTATATACAATTTCCATGTCACAGGCTTTTATACTATACTAGCTTTTCACAGGTCTTGCCCGCGGCTTTGCGCGATAGTTTGAGCATTACCAAGGGCAAGTACTATCGGGGTAAAAAGTATACTTTTTCTGTCAAATTTTATCGAAATCCATTCAGCATTGAAGGCGTGAAAAGGTAACAGGCAGAGTTACTTCCATCATCTGCCTCACCTTTGTCGACTTCCAGTCTTACCGGGTGCAACTGAATACCATGCAGCGACTGCCTCTCTAACCTCAACAATCCAGTTAGTACTGGGTAATACGGTACCCCTTGGTAAGACTGGTTGTCAGTGTCGCGCCACTGACTACCTGTGACGACTGTCAAAGATCTACAAATGACAGCCGGAACCGACCACTTAACGTACTTTCCGGGTACACTCGGTATGTATGTGTGACCCATCCACGAACCAACCTAGGCAAGCGCAGCTTAACCTTGAAGATCGACTTGTGCGGCTGTTATTATTTAACTACGAGCTCCTTCTAATATTAGTACAAAAGTATGAATGATAAACATTTTCTCGCAACTGAAATCACTTACGAGTAACTAACGTGCACTGAACGTCATGACTATCAGTACTCAAAGCTGCATTAGCTCTCGCCTTCAGCTGTTAAACGATAAGTCAATAAGCTGTTGACAGCTGCCGTGAGTGTTGAGTAATCTTATCGTCATGCTGCACCGAGCAGAGGATAACATTTCAACGAATACTTTAGCTGTCGTGGAAGTGTATACTTTAAACTGAGTTTTGACGATATCTTATTTGCAGACACGGAATATGAGCTTGAAATTATTGGTAATGAGTTCTGACCACCTCGAATGAAGACCTGGAAATTTTAACGTTCTATTCATATATTTTTTTTACATTTTCGACACAGTTGGCGCAGTGGCTGAGTGATTAACTGTTGAGTGCGTGTCGCGGATTCCATTCCCGCACGGTACAAATATTTGTATGGCCTACAGATAGTTGTTCCGGGTTTGGCTGTCTGTGTATGTGAGTTTAAATGTTTGGAAACGCACTCACGATACAGAAGAAATTCCTAGTGTGGGGTAAAGTTTACAAAAAAAATGCGGTCAGAGATTTTATGCCGCTCATGGACCTCTGACTTGGCTTTACATGCCGTCAACAAATATATCCCAGACACGCTGGTAAAAATGCGGTTTACAAAGGTGAAACATAACACGAATAAAGACAGGAGTGACTAGAGCCTATCGGATACCCCTGTGGCGTGAGAATACTTCACTGTTATCATCGATCATACTATGTCAATAAGATAGCAGCAGTACCGTGATCTTCGTCAGCTCTAACATTTGCTTTAATTTAATCCTGAAAGGTGCAAGTGGTTGTGCAAGATGAGCAGTACGGGCAGGACTGGAGGTGATATTTTGGTTCCAAAATCAAAATCAAATAATTTATTTCAAGTAGGCCAATTACAGGCACTTTTGAATTGTCGAAACAAAGACAACAATGAAATATAGCTACAGTCCCAGTCACAAGGCACAAAAACTGTGAAAGTACTGTAGTTGCCCATTCCCTAACGTAGATCTCTATGGAGAAAACGGGCAAGAAATTCCATGGACGCTCTTTAAAATCAGAATACTTTTACAAAACCTTGGTTACGTCATTCACGTTGAGATGGTACATTATGTGCGAACGGTGTAGCAAGATGTGTACGTTAAAAGTGTCCATAGTAAAAACAATTCAAAGGTTCTAAGACTTGCCGGTTTTCGCACGATGTTTTCCATAAGCAATGTTAAGAGCTTGCCTGGATTCGAAGCCACGACCTATGACACTAAAGTCAAGATCATTACCACCAAGCCACCACTGCTAAGCAACTTCTGTATTTCAACAACAAATTCTTGGATTTCAATTAGATTACCAAATGTAATAATGTTGCCATTTTCCCTTAATACAAAGCGGTTTATATCAAACCCAAGTCCAAAAGCGGACGTCTATGGTTTAATATTAACCATGATCTTGTTTCTTAGCTACAGATTATACTCGTCAGCGTAATTATCTAATCCGCAAAGTAATTAGCAAGGAAGGTTTGGTTATGGGCCGACCCTTTCCTAGGTACCAGATTTCGGAATATAATTTTATCAACATGTAGATCGATGATAACAGGCCTTTTGATATAACCCTTCCTTGCTGTGAATGGTTTCGATGGGAGAATTTTGTTAGGCTGCAGAATATTAAATTCGTAAAATATCTACTGGTTAAAGATCTTGGCTAATGAAATCACCTCATTATGATGTGCTAGATCTATTTTACTTTTAGCCAAATTAAAACATGATACTAATTAACCTCGATAATAATCACGCAGTGGATGCCAGAAGACGGGCGTCGTCGCCGAGGGAGGTCTAGAAAACGCTGATGTGACGACTGAGAGACGTTTGTGAACGATAGGCTATGGGGGAGGCCTTTGCCCAGCAGTGGGACAATATCAAATCATTTATTAACAGATCTTCCAATCCAATTTGTTTCCAATTTGTATGTTGTTTGTTTGTTGTTGTTGTTGTTTATTTGATTGTTTGTTGTTGTTTATGTGATTGTTTGTTGTTGTTTATTTGTTTGTATTTTTTGTTTTTGTATTTTTTTGTTTGTTTGTATTCAATACAGGCTAAGGAATAATAAACTAATAAACCTGACAAATACTTTTAAATCTAGTCTTGATAAGTCTGATTAACGTCTGTTTGTCAAACCAACCTCAATTACTCGCAGTTTCAGCATTTAGCTTCTGGAGTACTTAACACAAGTCACGTAAGATAGCCAGCAGCTAGCCGAAATAGAAATCAGGTTTAGGCTGTGGTAGAATAGAGAACACGATCAGTGGAGCTTACACGAACGCGAAGCTAATTAAAAGTAATGTTAATTCGAACGAACTTAAAAAATAGCACCAAATAATTAATTTGTTTTTGCGTCTATCGTACTCTTATTTTTTTATGTTAACCCTAATCAACTACACACCACACTAACATAAACAAGGCACTGTGGCATAGAAAACTTTGCGAGCGAGCGAAGCGAGCTCGGGACTTGGGGACTCGACTCCGGACAGGTTGGGTTCGAAGGGTCTTGAGAGCGTTGATTTTATTTGTGTTTTATTATTTTGTTCACAGAGAGAGCATTCGTTTTTATATATTTCCTAGAATCATCTCGGAATTGCATACAATTCCTAGGAAATACACACATTTCAAAGGAAATGTCAGTATTAAAGAATCTTTAAGACATTATTTTACACATTTCCTAAGTGGGCCGGAATTGTAAATATAAGGTCTAACTATTCATACACGAAATTTTTTCGTTGCCATAGCGACTTTACGACTTATTGAAGTTACCCTCAAAATATTTCGTGTATGAAAAGTTAGACCTTATATATATTTCCTAGGAATTGTGTACAATTACTAGGTTTCATACATTTCCGGTGACATTTATACGCCTTTATAACGTTTGTGGCAAAATGCACAATAACAGACTAGAATCGCAACACGATTTGGTCTGAAAAGACCAGGTTTGTATGTACCAGAGTACATTGCGAAACGAAATACGATATAAGGCTCTGCCAATGTGATCGGATTGTGAATGGTTTGCCTCGTGCCTCATGAAATCCTAGAAATGTTTAGAAAAATTTGAAATGTAAAAGGAACGCTTTTCTTTTGTTGAAATAAAATAGCTCCAATAAATTCATACTTAGGTTTTCATATTTTGACTTGCCTAACTTTCAGCCATTTTATTTTATTTTCAGAATAGCCGCCGATAAAACCTGTATCAATCAATAGCCGTCATCAATACAAACTATCATTGTTTGAGACAGAATCTTCGGAAGCGTCACGTTTCTGAAATGGATGATCAAGGTCAAACTGTAGACTAAATTTAATATTCAAGATTGAACATAAAGTATTTTTTACCAAACCTGAGCAGATTTAATTTCGATTACCATCAACACGCTCAGAAGATATCGGTAGTACATTACCGTGGGATAATTTCCGTCCCCCAAGCACGCAAAGCCGCGGGCAAAAGTTATTTCGTACACTTACGTTTGACCTCATTTTTCATTTGCACCGTTCTCGGTAATGTGTCTAAAGTGGTCACTTTACAATCCCTTATTGCAATTTGCCTGATAAAAACTTTTAACACAGTCAGCAACATTCAAGATATCTTGAAAATTCAGCATGAAACTATTTGAAAGCTTTTAGGCCTTATCAGGCCCCTTTCAGATGGGTAACTTTTGACATACTTAGGAGCCCGGGACCCTGTATTTCTCAAATATTTACGATGTTTTGGTGGACCAGAAGTTATCATAAATTATTTTGTTTTCGGAATTGCTTATAAAAGTATAATGACGTTGTATTCATGCAATATTTCGATGCAGTAACGACCATATTTTGAAGTCTTATAACGAGCATGGTTACAATGTTCTCTGTCGAATTTTCTATTTATATTGTCTTGTTTTTGTAAAGTGTACAGTCAGAAAATGTAAAGATTAAACATCCATGTTTTGTAATATTTTTACTAACACCTTACAACTTCGTCATTCTGACTACGTTAGGCACGTAAGGATTCATTTTATAAAATACACAAAAATGTTTTTAAGATAAGTTACATTATAAGACACTTAAATTATAAGTCCTCATCTCCACATATCTTTCTTTTGCAGTGCCCGGCTGGATCCATGGTCGTTCCTTTTGGAAAAATCTTTAACACCTAAGCGTACATTGTGGAATGCAATAAAGAATTGAGTATTGAGTATTTTGCGGTGTGTCCCATAATATATTATTATCGGGATATTTGCCATGTAAAAAAAAAAACCAGTAAAATTAAAAATTAAAAAAATATGATAATTTAAAATCTTATATCCCATAATACGTTAATGGAACTTACTAGTAAATTCTTTTCTTTCTTTATCGTGTGGTTAGTGCCTAACCTGGTGTCAGAGTTTTATGCCGCCCATGGGCCTCTGTCTTGGCTTTACATGCTGTCGAGAAATATCTCATATTGCTCATTCCTCGACTGTACGGATTTAACTTTAAAAATATCTGTAACTTTGCCCGTTTTCCACTTGAACTGTTAAGCTTCCACTCTGTGCTTATTAGTTCAAGTTGCAATAAATGCCGTAAGTTCCTCTTTCTCGCATGAATAGCTGTGAGCAACTAGCGCCTGTAACTTTGCCTGGACCGGGGAAAGTTGGCCCAATAGCAATTGTTTAAAGGGCATCTTTTATGCGCTGAGGAGTTGAGGAGTTAGGAGTTAGTGTTCGGAGGAAGTTTTATGTGTTTTGCGATTGATGATAGGCATTTGGGTCAGATGGGCACGTGTGCATCCGTATGTAGGTACAGTTAAGGAAGTTAATAGTTAAGTTAATATTTTGTATGATGCACGTCATGTCCCTGCGAGAAATAAATATTTTTTCTTCTGTCTCTTCTTCTTTATCATGTGGTTAGTGCCTAACCTGGTGTCAGAGTTTTTATGCCGCCCATGGGCCTCTGACTTGGCTTTACATGCTGTCGAGAAATATCTCTCAGGCATGCTGATTTCCTCACGATGTTTTCCTTCACCGAAGCAAGTGATAATTATACAATACGCACATGTATCCGAAAATCAGAGGTGCGTGTTTGAGGTGTTTTTTTTTTCTTTGTTTCTTTTTTTTCTTTCAGTGTCATTCTTAACATTTGTATGAAATGGCTATCTGCCTAGCCTTTTCCCAACTATGTTGGGGTCGGCTTCCGTCTAACTGGACGTAGCTAAATACCAATATTTTACATGGAACGACTGGCTATCTGACTTCCACAACCCAGTAAGTCCAGGGTAATACGATACTCTTTGGTAAGACTGTTTGTCAGACTTTCGGGCCACTGACTACCTGTAACGACTGTCAAAGATCTTCAAATGGCAGCCGGGACCAACGGCTTAACGTGCTTTCTGAGGCACGGAGGAAACCACGGTTTACCACGGAAATTGACGTAGAGTGTCAATTAACTGAACAAAGAATATCCTTAGGCTGACTATACTAAGATCTACGAGAAACGTTATTAGAACACAAGTATGGGAAAGTAATCGAATTTGTTTAGATACATGTATTCTTGATAAAATATGATAGAAAGCTAATTTATGGTAGGTAAATGATGCAAATAAAACTAAAACACATTTATGTTAAACTCCGCTATCTAAACACTCCTATAGCAATAATAAATATTGTCTAAGCCGAAATCACAAGTATTACCCATGCAAATTCCAAGACGCCTAAAGATTTATGGCATAAATTTAACCCTCCACCGGCCCAGTTTAGCATAAAAGGATTAAGAATAATAACAAGTAAAATAAAGTAACCCGCTTGACGGGCCCCGACCGCGCAGAAAAGCTATTACAATGGGTAACTGAGCGTAGTGACAGGTTGAAGCGAGCGTGGCGAGTTCGGCTGCGGTTCTAGTTGGAGCGAGAAGCGGGTTAGCGTCGTACTGTTAAAGCTCATAGCACACCAGTGGCGAAGGCTCCATACAACTCGATTCCTACCGGCTTCCCTTTGAAAAATCGCACAGTCAGTATTTTATAGACAATTAATATAATCATATGAAAGAAATGTACTCCGGCTTACCTCTTACAAAAATTGACTATGCAAAAATGAGGTGAAGTGTAGCTAATCTAAGGCGATGCATTACCGTATGCATTCACAATAACAATAACACAACAGCCATATGAAAGTCTCGCGTGCGCGCCTTTGACCTATCAGCTGTTAGCCGCGTGACACCGTTCTGCCTCATTACTATCGTACCGTGTAACAGTGGACAGGCTGAGCACCCGCGCGGCTCGCATTGAGCTCCGTAAGTTTTATTGTGATAAAACTGAATGAGTTTAAAAAAATGTTTCTTTGGGAAAGTTGTTTGTTATCATGAGTACAATCACGTGTTTAAGTATCGGTCACTAATTACCAGTCACCCTATGTACATTGTTTACAAACTACAAATCTATAATAGTGTTAAAAATATGTGCAAGTATCAAAAAGGTTATAGAGCGTCAAAAAATTCGTCCACACCGCTGTCAACGGGAAAAGTGCCCAAAAGACTGACAGCATTGCCACGCTGGATGGCAATGCTGATTCTTTAGCCAAAAAATAGGCCCGCCCTCTGGTCACGTGAAGAGTCGACCAACCGGTTGGCGATTTCCCGAAACATTAGGTGGGCACTCGGAACCCATGGCCCTAGTGTTTCAACCCCAAACGGCTCAAACAAATAACTACCAATTCAACACAAAACTAATTCAACAGTCCAATTTATCCATCCAAATTAATCCAATTCAATTGAACACACAATCACAGCGTATCTTGGATTCCTAGAACCAATAAAATAACATTACAGGAATAGCCGAGTGAAGGTACAGCTTTCGTGGAAGTGCTCGAAGTTTTCATGATTAATTGAATGGGAAACTTTCATTTCTTATAGTAGGTATTCCACGTTGCACCATTTTTAACCGACTTCTAAAAAGGCGGAGGTGCTTAATTCGGCTGTTTTTATCGGATTCCATCTAATTCCGTTTTTAAGATTTTAAACTATCATGGTCACTAACATTACTATTAATACTAACGGGATATTTACCATGTTTACTGTTTGTTATGAGTTCCCGATATTTCGGCGCTGTTGCAAGCACCATGATCACGGATAAACTGAAGTTATTGCGGGTGGGAGTGCCGAAAAAAGTTCGCGAGCGGACACAGTGAGTTTCGTGTGTCGGGAGCAGAATCGAGTTGCGAGTGACAGTGGTAGCGGTACCGAGTGCAAAAAACGAACAAGAAAGAGGGTAGACCGATTTGTCTGCTCATAAACACCCACCCGCAATAACTTCAGTTTATCCGTGATAATGGTGCTTGCAACAGCGCCGAAATATCGGGAACTCATAACAAACAGTAAACATGGTAAATATCCCGTTAGTATTAATAGTAATTCCGTTTTTATTGGATTAGTTTCTTTTATTTATTTTTACACATATTAAATACATTTTTAAATATTCTATTATAAAACAATATAAAAAAAAAACATTTTAAAAATATAAAAAATAGTGGTACGCCGGTATCGGGAGCAGGGTCTTATTGGATTCATTGATAAATTACGTACCTTTTAAAGTTTAAAACCGTACTAGTAGTTGCATATTACCTCATAGGGTAGTGTGTCAAAACGCCTGTTTCAGTGTGCCGTCGGTTTTACGACTTCAAGTAGATATATTTTTGTCATAGACTGTGTTTTGAGAATTTAAGACACCCGCAGCGCAGCTTTTTTCACACTTTAGTTTGCAATTGCATCATACATAATCGGGTCAGACGTTTCCAAGAAAAAAAAATGTTCACGAAATCGTCCATACAAATCGGCAATTTCATACTTTAACCCCTAATATAAACAGAACGACCTAAAAAAAACATCTTCAGAATTTCTTAAATCTAGTTTTTCCTACCTTTTTATACAACACTAGCTTCTGCCAGCGGCTTCGCCCGCGTGGATGTCGAAAAATATCCCACCCGAACAAACATAGTTACTTACCTTCATCCGCTGAGACACGTTTAAATTAATTTTCAATTGTCAGCCTAAACACAAAATTTGAATATCCTAACTTCAAAACTGACGGACTTTCATATAAACTTCCATCCCCTATTTTACCCCTTTATGGGTGGAATTCCCAAAAATCCTTTCTTAGTGGATACTTATTCTTCACAAAGAACACACCCTCCAAGTTTCATGTCTCTAAGACCAGCGGTTTGGGCTGTGTGTTGATATCACCCAGTCAGGGATGACTGAGAGTGTTATAAACGTAAGAGTAGACAAATATAATCAGAAAGCTTCGAACTGCTAAGCTATCGGGAGTTACACGTGATATTGTGAGTCAACCATAAAAGATAGACATATGCTGTCGTGGGATATTTTTTATATAATTTTAAGGAGAACATTTCCGTCATACATGATTTCTGTGTAGCTTTAACCATTAAGGTTGCACACGCGACGGAAGCTTAAAAAATGGAGTAACTTCTCCCGTTTTCCCAACATTTCCCTTCACTGCTCTGCTCCTATTGATTGTAGCGTGATGAAAAGTATACTATAACCAACTCAGGAGTATGAAAAATAATTGTACCAAGTTTCGTTAAAATCCGTCCAGTAGTTTTTGTTTCTATAACGGTTATACAGACAGACAGACAGACAGACAGACAGACAGACAGACAAAAATTTTACTGATTGCATTTTTGGCATCAGTATCGATCCCTAATCACCCCCTGATAGTTATTTTGGAAATATATTTCATGTACAGAATTGACCTCTCTACAGATTTATTATAAGTATAGATTAGTTTTAGTATATACGAAACCTGATACACGTGTCTCTATTTTTATGTAAAGAATCTATGTACAAAATTTCAAAACTGTATCATGAAAAATCACAAAGTTATAAGCTTGTTCTGTAAGCTTGTCCTGGTTGTCCGTAAAAAAACGGGGTCACCACGCGGTGCAGCCGCGCACGCGCCTCCAGCGTCGTCTTGAGCTCATTGATAATAATAATTTGGTATTATTATTACAGTAGGTACCTAATTGATTGCGATAGGTACTTAATATCGCTCGGTGTCCAACTTGTAACGTTTTTTAAATATTTTTGGTACAAAATATAACATGGTTTCAAAATATTTGGAATCGATTCAGTTAGTTATTATGAACAAACTATATTCAGGTTTCGCATATACTAAAAATAATGTTGTATATAATATGGCTACCTAAAATTACACATGTAAACAGCACATTCCACCACGCCAAACATGGAGTTATAATTTACATAAAACACATGACAGTTTCATATTATTCCACCCAACTAGACGCGACGGAGTGAAATATGGAACTTACGTCTCAAAATGTGTTATTCCAGTCATGAAGTTGGAGGAACCAGGGTGATTAATTGTGGTGTTTAAAAGATTGATGATGGTCAAGTTTATTAGAATGTTACGATATTCCAACGTGAACAGTTTTAATTAAAAGTGTTAAACTGAATAGAGTAACTTTATTCCTTGACGGCGATATGAAAGAAAAATGAACAGTCACGAGTATCAATATGTAAACACTTTTTTTTTTTTTAACCTTGTAATGTCATCAAATGAGTCCTCCCACCCAGGGCAGAGCGGGAGGGACTGTCAGACTTGTACTGACTAAAATCCACGGTGTCCTTCAATAGCCCTTTATGTTCCAGGGTCACGGTAGTTCTATAAGTCCCGCGACCCCGGCAAGCTTTGGCCATCTAGAGGGGGCCCTGTCATTATGCTGACACTCTTTGAGGCGCGCGTGGAACAAAACGCGCCCTCGACCCGGGCATGGTCCATGGTCGGACAGCGAGTCGCCCATTATTCGCGGCCCGCATGCCCGCGCCTACGGTGGCCGGAGATCGTCTGCCGACGTCCGGCGCCGTGGGCGTAGCTACCACTGCGGCTGGAGTGGAGGGAGGACGCTGTCCTGTCCCTCACGCGGCCCGCCTCCTCCTTCGCGAGCATGACTGCTTCATATGTAAACACTTAACAACTTTTAAAAGTGATTTTCACCAACTGTTCTGATTAAAATTTCATGTTGTTACGAACTCATATTTTTATGAAAAACAACCTATCTCCAAGTTACAATAGTTATTTATCGCAATAATTGCTTTTAAATTTAGGAAAGTAGTAGTAAGTGTATACATATTAGTGAACATAGCTAAGCATAATCGGTGTAATCCCACTGCTGGGACACAGGCCTCCTGTATATGAGAGTGGGCTGAAATCCACCGCGCGGGCGCGGTGCGGTTTGGTGGATCCCAGATGTCTTCGAACTTTTGGATCCAGGACATGCCGCTTTCTTTCGAATTTTCCTTCTGCGTTTTGAGAGCTGTGGTGATGATGAATCTACGTATGAAGAAAATCTAGTCACCCTAATCTACCACCCCTCAACAAAAGAAGATTACGTTAAAAAGTCGTAAATATTTATCCCCCAGGAAGTACACACAAAGACGTCAGAATCTGTAAGTGGCACTCACATTTATTTACGTCATCCCGTCACTAATCGAGGCGGTGACGTCACGATCCATGAGACAGGACCTTGTTTATACTGCGACCTTAATTCTAACATACAAGGACCAAATTGTGAGTTATGGACGACCCCAATGCAGTTTCCTTTGCTCCAGTTTGTTGGCGTCAGGTAGTCGTAACAGTGATGGATGATTTCACCTTCTGGTGTGAGGTGACCTAAAATGAATGTCGTTAGCGAAAAGTTCATTTAGTATTCTGTGGAGCAAATAGAGATATGGCTGGGTTAGTGATATAAGAGCTGGGATTTAAGGTCTTTGAAACATTGTTTGGCTTTTTTCTGGGAATTCTTTCGATACAATGTAAAAATTATTAATAAAATAAATAAATAGATGAATTACACAACGCTCAGGGTCCTTAGGCAGGTTCTTCTAGTTTTTATATATATATATAATACAGGGTGGAACTCCACCGATGCACAAACGGTTTCCACGTATTCAGTACACCATTCTGGACCACACCACATACAAATGCTTCATCGATGAAGAAATTCTGTCATAAAAATCGTTTTTAGGTCTGTGTCATTCCACCCACCCTGTATATTAAAAAACTTCAATTCTAATGGAGCAAAGAGCCCCTTTGTTTTACAAGCCTAGTAGCAGAAGGTTTGTTCTGAGTCCACTAAAATGTCAGCACGTGCAGCTCTTAAAGGAGCACTACAGCCCCAACGTGTAGGTATACATAATATATACACTAGCCAACCCGCCCCAGCTTAGCCTGGTGCCAGATATTCATATAAAGTTTCCAACCCTATTACACTCGCTTTAGGGTTGAATTTCCTAAGTGTTTTCTTAGCAGATGTCTACGTCATATTAGCTATCTGTATGCCAGATTTTAGTCTGATCCGTCCAGTGGTTTGAGCTGTTAGTCGTTGGTAGTTTGCGATCAAAGTCAGTCTGGACAAAGAATTTTTAGTACACACACATACTCGTATCGAGGTGTTCGTGGCTAAATAATAACAGCCGCTCGGGTCGATCTTTAGGTTAAGCCGCGCTTGCCTAGGTTAGTCCGTGGATGTGTAACCACCCATTACATAGCGACTTTCCTCCGTGCGTCGGAAAGCACGTTAAGCTGTTGATCCCATCTGTAATTTAAAGATATTACCCAGTACTAACTGGGTTGTGGAGGTCAGATAGGCAGTTGCTCCATTTAAAATACTAGTATTCAGCTATATCCGGTTAGACTGGAAGCCGACCCCAGCATAGTTGGAAAAGGCAGGCAGATGATGACATACATACTCGTATCGACGCTCTTTCATATTTTTTCTTCTTTTCCGGTATCTGTGTTCCCTCCCACATTAAACCCATCTGCCTTCACAGCAAAAGTGAACAGGCATCTTCTGGGCACGCTCGTTCCATCATAGACCTCATCTATCGCGTTCCATCAGTTGTAAGAAAAAAAAATAAAAAAAATATTTCTTCGTCTCTTGGATTCATTTTTATTTTGACTTGGTTGTGCAACCTAGACGTGGACACTTGTTGAGTAAATAAAAGTTTTAATACTTACGACGTCGTATATCAGAAGCCATATTACTTCAAATAGAATTTGTAAAACGTAATACCACCGGACTTTGCGGAGGACTCGAGGGAATTTGAAATTTCGTTTAGTAGCCGTAACTTGAACAATATTTTCAAGAAACTCTCTGGCAACCATTACACCAAGAAGTCAGTTAATTGTTGCTTCATTTATCACGAAACCTTGCACTTTTCATCTCCTTGAACCGCCTGCGGTCTGGCGATGTTCCAACCCCAGTTTTCGCACAATTTACCCCCGGATGATTAACTGCGACCTAGTTGCAGTTTCGACACCCCTCACCTTCTAAGTTGTGATAGTTTTCGTTGAAGTTTTGTACTCATGAGACGGGTTCGAGGTAACATATGAGAGAAGGTTCTTAAAGTTAGGGTTGTGATATACGGTTCAGGTCGGTGAGAACACAACACTGAGGGCCGAATTCCACTAAAGCGGATAAGAGCGGAACGGAGAATAGACGTGCGGAAACCGACCAATCACCTTGGTTGAAATGGACATAGGGTCTCACGCGTCTCCTGTGATTGGTCGAATCTTGCACATCTCTTCGCTCCGCTCCTCTCGGCTTTTGCGGATTCCGGGTCTATGGCACGGTTTATACAAAAAAAAAAAATTCTGTCGAATTGATAACCTCCTCTTTTTGGAAGTCGGTTAAAAAGAGATGTGGCGAGGGCGTGTGGCGGTGGCGGCTAAACAAAGAAACCTAAAATGAACCTAACAGTTATGTCGCATAGCGTCGTTTTTTTTCCGAAAGAGATATGCGCCCGCGCTTCCAGGTGACGTCGCCGCCACCGGGTGACTCGCCCAACAAAAACGACGTATAGGTTGATGTGTCGCCGTGTGTACATGTTCAAGGCGATAAAAGTTTTAAACTTACATGGTTATTAACACTATCATTAACACTAAAAACGGGATATTTGCAGGCGACCGCGCGGACGAGCGATGTCGAGTGAGAATCGCCTTTTCTTTGCCACGTTAATTATTTCGTGTTCGAACAAAGTAGATTTTATCTAATTAGTAAAATTAAGTCACTTTAAATTCAGCTATTCAATAAAACAATAAAATTAAAATAATTTAACTTTCTACAATTTAACGTAACTGCGCTGCACTAATGCTTTCTATTGCTTCCCACTTCTGATAAAGTTTCATCCGACTGGCTCTGACAGAATCCAATTAGAACCAACTTCTCAATAACAGCTAGAAATTGAATACGGGTTAATTTCTGTTGTGATTTTGTAATAGCTAGTTTGTGTTGGAATTGCACTTTATATATAAAGTAGCTTAAACAAAACACCTATATTTTCCTGGGTTTGGTTTAGACGTGTAGCTATAGTGCTCCTATGTTTCGCCGACTATGTTAAAGTCTTATGTAATAGGGTATGGAGCGAGCCTATTGCCTTCAATCGCGCACATGTACAGACTCCGGGTAGTTACTAAAAAAATCATGTTTAAAAAACTTGAAATAACATAACATCATACGTGATGGACCTAGCAGAGCTTAGCCACATGTAAAATATTGATGAGTCGATTATAATTCTGCAAGAATCATATTTTATGACAGATTTTGTACTAACCAAAATCGAAAACCATTTATCACCTAAAATAACACATTTTTCGTAAAAATTACTTCATTAAAATCGTGAGCTTGATCGTCTCGCAGTCGTACCCGCAAACTGTGTTATTTTAACAAATTGGCGTCCAACTGGGCCTTGTTTTCTCATATTCCATCATGGCGCTTTAATATTCTATTTATTTTTTCATATCAACGTTTTTAACGACTTTCGTAAAAGTCCGTGAGATTCACCTTTTTTATTGGTCCTTAGAGCCGCCATACTAGGGCAAAGGCCTTTCTTCCTTTTTCCACATATCCCAATCTATTGCCGCCGGGGACTTTTCAATTTAGTGCCAGAAAGGGACAAATAATATCCACATAATAAATAATTGTATTTCATCAAAATCTTTCTAGGAAGGGTTGACCAAAATTAAGTTCTAATGCCCGTTAAACTTGCCACTAAATCAGGGATCAAAATTATCCTCTGTTTATTTCGATGACCCGGCCAAAGTTTTGAGTGGGTCGGATAGATGCCCGGTCAGAGTTGCCCGCTAACCGCGCGAACTAGTAAGCTAAGGGCTAACTTCAGAAACTACAAGTTTGATGGCACTTCCTTCCTCAGAAGTTAATCAGAACTTGGAGTTTGGGCTAACGACGCTAGTATAGGGATGCATGTTTGTGTCAGAGTGCTTTAGATTTTGCGCTAAATAGTCGCTTGAATATTGGAGTGATTGGGCGCAGCACTGCAGCGGCTGAACGATTAGCTCTGCACTACAAATTTCGATCAATATTTGCACGATACAAATACGCAACTAATTGAAGGCTCGGTCAAGCTGGTGCGGACTGATTGCGGAAACCGCTCAATACATAGAACACACAGGTAGACACTATACTGAATTATTTGGCGGAGTCCGGTTGTAGTCGGTTCATAATCTGCCCGTTCGAGATTGACTGATCAAAGTTTTTACCGTTCACGAAATTGTTTCAAAACTATTAATTTAATAGATCATCATCTGCTTAGCCTTTTCCCAACTATGTTGGAGTCGGCTTCCAGTCTAACCGGATGCAGCTGAATACCAGTATTTTACATGGAGCGACTGCCTATCTGACCTCCACAACCCAGTGAGTACTGGGTAATACAATACCCCTTGGTAAGACTAGCTGACAGATTTTCGGGTCACTGACTACCTGTGACGACTATCAAAGCTACAAATGACAGCCGGAACCAACAGCTTAACGTGCTTTCCGAGGCACGCGGTACCTATATAATGGGGTAGTTAACATAATAGATGTCTAGCAGTATATATTTATAAATTACAGCTCAAATTTAGTCTAAAATTATAATTTTCTTTTAATAACTCGTGATTATAATCAGATACTGAAGTATAAGCTGGATAAGCTTACAAAATGGTGGAAGATTGTTTGTAATTACTTTAATAACTGCAACATGAAGCTCAGAGCTACTAGTTAATTTAGATATTAAGGAGGCGTCTCCTTTCCTAATTTATGTGTAAAATTATATTCTATCTTTATTATTTACCGCAATAGTACCTATACTGGGTGTAACAGAAAGGGTATAGTCAAAATTATCAGCTGCCCCATACATTTGGGTCGAGTATTTAGGTATTGAAATTTTGTATGGGACAGCTGATTTTTTTTTTGCATTTACGATATTGGTCCCAAGGAGAAAGTTGTTCAGTTTGATGGTCTACAGCATATCCTTTCATATGACGATACCCTTTCTGTTACACCCTGTATAATAATCGTGTATTAGATGACAGTGGGATCAGGATTGCTACTTTCATTCGTGTTCGTTCACCAATTTTTGTCAAGCATAAAGATAATGATCGCGGGACTTATAGAATTACCGTGACCCTGGAACATAAAGGTCTATTGAAGGACACCGTGGATTTTAGTCAGTACAAGTCTGACAGTCCCTCCCGCTCTGCCCTGGGTGGGAGGACTCATTTGATGATTTTACCACGATAAAAAAAAACAAAAAGAGCATAAAGATAATGTCTCACCAGCTCATACACCAAATATACACAATGGTAAAACATCCATAATTTTAACATAACAGGCTTCATTCAAAGGTTTTAAAGCCGACGTGACCGCCTCTGTTTACCTCTATGACGACTTGTTTTAATTAGACGACATTTTAACTCTAGGTCATTCACCTCGGCTATTATAAAGTTTCTAATGTCTGTCACATTATCATCATAAACCAAACCCGACTGAGTACTATAATTTACTGAAATAATAACAGTACATTCTGAAGTCCCATCACAAAAGCATATTATAAAAGCAGACATATTTTGCGTATAACGACACGAAAGGGAATACTCGAGATTATAATACGTTTGGACTGGAAGTTACTATGTTGTTTCATTTAGAATTTAATTTTCAGGACAATGAAATGCCTAAGTGTCATCATATAAGAACACCTGGGGGTAATGGTCAGGTTTATTCTACCGCGGCCATTTACAGGGTGTAAACAGACCCTTCACATAGCCGTCAACCAAGCATTCTGTACATCAAACTAAGTAACTTTACGCAAAAAATATTGTTGGGAATCGACTTTTTTTTTTGGGGTGAAAAATCACGTTTTACGGTAAGACTCGATGGAAAGCACTCAAAGCATTGTACTGATGGATGGATTGAAAAGTACGGGGGTCGTGGAGGTGTGTAAAGTAAAAATCTTAAAATAAAATCATGTATTTAAAAAAAAAACTCGTGAAAAATTTGGAACTTTGACCCCCAATATCTCCGTAACTAGAAGGTTCCCAGGTATGGTCTAGAACAAAAAATGATCGCAAAGACGGGGAGAACAAGTGCATTTCGGCTATGTTAAGGGTCTATTTTCACCCATTATACCTTCACGGTTCTTTTTGTCGTGCAAATCTACGGTCGTTAGCGTTGTATGGATCACTATGGAAGTTTGTTGACACACAGGATAGGATGTCAACAAGTAGGTAATTCTGTGTGTCTGTATGCTTCATTTGCACGCCTGACGATGAAGAAAATGGGCCGCAGTGCCCCACCGTCCAATAGCTTTAGATAAGATACCAAATGGTTAGATTTCTTAAAGAAAAATATTCTTTTTACGGCGACTTCTCTCGATTCAGAGTCAGAGAGGAGCTAGAGCCCCTAAATGTTAGTAATTAAGTAAAATTAAATACTGTTATTTCGTCGATTAACTTAATTTCGTTGATACTGTACGGCACTGGCACACAAATTGACCAAGACCTGGTGGCCTGGTGGGAAAGAGATGGCGCTAGACGAACTGTATAGGTCTGTCTCTTTCCCGCACTGGAATTAGTCCTGTTTTAAGTCGTCATGGTAGCCCCCCTGGGTCGGACAACGGCACAAAGGATACGTTTTAGTGCGTTCTTGTTATCTCTAACCTCCACGCAAGTGAAGTCGCGGGCAAAAGCCAGATGACTTTTTTTTTTAAGCAAACGAATGCAATTTACACAGCCCTGGATGTCTGTATCGTGCTCGAAATCATTTAAATAAAATACCGATGATCGAAATTTCGTGCGGAATGAAATTGAGCACATAACTGAAAAAGCACGTGTTTTTTATTATCTTTATGCTCAAATAATTTGCTTGGATCTGATAAAATTATTTCTGAACAGTTTATTTCGTTGTTTTTTTCGATTTCCGCGGTGTTTTTTCGATTTCCGCAGCTTTGCTTGGAAATTATCTCACGGCACGGAATCCTACTGTCGAGGCAAAAAGTATTCTATGTCTTAACACATTTCATGGTATATTCGTATGCCAAACATCAAATCTCTTCAGCCGGTGGGACGTGAGGAGGTGGCAGACACGCCGACCGAGTTACTTTCGCATTTATCTGGTAGGGAAGTATGGATTCAAATAAATTGAGGTTCTTTGAAACATCCGCTACTGAAATTTTCGGATTAAAATGTGATTAATACGATAATTTAATTACCGATAATTAATAGCCACCAAACATTCATCACGATATTTTATTTTACCGATATAAAATGTTATACAAGAAATCGATCCCTATATTATAAACGCGAAAGTAATATTTTCACTTTTCGATATTTGGCACACAGGCATAGCATGACCTGAGTTGGAACTTTACTTTTTATCAAATCAGATCAAATCAAATCAAAATCATTTATTTCAATCCATTAAGGATCATATGATGCATCCATTTGAGACAAAATGTTACAATTATAATCAATTAAATAATGTAAATTAAAATTAAAATTCTGTAATTATGAATATGTTATTATGATTATCCTGATAATACGTTACCGTATAAAACATTCAGACTTACATAAGGGAGAAGCAGCAGCTAGTAAAGGTTATAAAGTCATGGCCATTTTTAAAATATATTCCTAGGTACTATATATTCCTCCGAATCTGCTTGCTGTATGACTTCAGCGGGCATTCGCCCCGTTAGTAACCATTTTAATGACCAGTCGGGAAGGAAATTGCCAACACGGTTCGCTGATGGATTTGTGATAGCCATGTTCTGTGGGAAAACCCTTTGGGGGCGGCATACAGGAGTGATTACCTGTGCGTGTTTTTTTTAAAAAAGAGGTTTAATCCCTAAGTCGTTACTTGCCGTGAGTAGGGTTAAGTTTTTTCAGCCTATTCTGTCACCCTGCTGGACAAAGGCCTCCCCATTGCTTTCCAAATGCTGTGGTGTTTGCCTTATCTGGCCAATCAGTCAGGAACGAGTCCAAATCGTCACGGCAGCGTTTCTTGCGTCTGCCTCGGTGACGACGACCGGCTCCAGGTACCCCACTGTGTGACGATTCTGGCCTCTCTGTCCTGACCCATCCTGGAAACGTGACTCGCCCAGTCTCATTTTAACCTCGCAGACTTTTGACCAAAATCGTCTTGGAGCGTATTATGGTGTTGCGCATTCGCAATTACCAATTCTAATATTTGATGATGACGAAAAATCTGTACTCCAACTGAGCTTACTAACTACTAATACATACTACTAATTAAATATAATAACATAATCAGCCGAAAACGTTTCCCACTTTTGGGACTCAGGCCTTTTGTTTGTGAAAGTGAGTTCCACCACATGAACCAAGTGTTGGTTGGTGGACACCATATTATATCTTACAATTTTTGGTTTTTGGACTGTTTTTTTTTGTCGATGATTTTTTTTTCTGCCGTTTTGATTGTGACAGTGCATTTTCATAAATCGTTAAACGCCTAATTGTCATTCCAGTTTGAATAACTTTTACGCCTACGCATCTTTGTATTACTTACATTGGGCCCATTAAAATTGTATCTCAAATATTTACCACACATCGGTGAGAATTGTCAGACTCGCATAACAGTACGCGGCGTATCATGACACACGCGGGACCGATACGCGGGCTGCGCAATCAAACGACTGTGTCGGCAGCGTATTCATTCGTAGGTTCCTGTGGAAAAGGAGACAGAAGGTTAATTTAGGGGTAACGAATAAAACTAGTTTAAATGAAAATAACTTGCGCTTAGATCAACTTTAGCCAACTAGAACCTGAACCAAATATGGCAAAAGATCAAAGCGTTTCGTATTTCTAAAATGACTTTCAACAAGATTGACACACGCTTTTCGGTGGCATATGTCAATCTGCTACACTTTTCGGTAGCATTTATGTCAATCTGCTACACTTTTCTGTAGCATATGTCAATCTGCTACACTTTTGACTTTTCCGTCATCGTTTTGGATGATAGAATGACACTTTATCTGGGGCCTCTAGCTTCAAAGGTAGACATCACTTATGTATAAGGCCACAAAGATTTTTCCGCTCCTGGCTGAAATACTCGACGGCAACGTATTTTGCCCAAATTCACGATTCGCTTGTGTAGATATTACACGAGACCTTAAATAAGACGAAGTTTCAACTCTATCACAAACAAATAATTCTCATTTTCAATGTGTGTAGGTATGTCTATGTATTATATATCACACCAGGCCAGGTATTTATCATAAATGTATCTGTGGTGGCTGCTCCGGACGTAGATACCTACTTAAGTATTGCCTCTCTTGAAGGCTTTAAACCCACTCGAAAGTTCCCAACGAGCCAATATGCATGGATATTCTGCCCTTACCTTTCTCTTTATTACGCGTATACGAAACGTAGGCGTATCATTTGATTGTGTCAGCGAAGTTGACTTGCCAGTCAACCGAGTACCTACATTATGTGTTCCATACGGATTGATTTGTTTGTATTGTTTCGTTTAGGTAGGTATTTGTTGCTTACTGTAGTAGCGGAAATGTTGAAGTGTGGAGGAGCTCGTGGCTTAATATTAACAGCCGCTCGGATCAATCTTCAGGGTCTGTAGATTTTATTTCATTACATACCAAGTTTTGTGTTGCGTTTTGTTTTTTTGTTGTTTTGTGTTTTGTTGTTTTTAGTTTTGTTTTGTTTTTTTGTTTTGTGTGTTTTGTTTTGTTTGTTTTGTTTTTTTTGTTTTGTGTTGTTTTGTTTTGTCTCCGTACCTCGGAAAGCACGTTAAACTGGACCCTTGTGTCCCGGCTGTCATGACATGTGTAGATGTTTGACAGTCGTTACTGGTAGTCAGTGAGCCGAAAGTCTGACAACCAGTCTTAGCTAGGGGTATTGTATTACCCAGTACTAATTGGGTTGTGGAGGTCAAATAGGCAGTCGCTCCATGTATCATACTGGTACTCAGCTGCATCCGGTTAGAGTGGAAGCCGACCCCAACATAGTTGGGAAAAGGCTAGGCAGATGTGGTTTTGACATTCGGCTTTTGGTTCGGTTCGCGTAACCAGATAGATAGACCATCTAATTCCTTCGTTCAACAGGAAATAGAAATTGAATCGCTGGGTCTAAAAGCATGATTTTCTACACAAGAGTCTTTTATAACTAAAATTAAAGCACTAAGGAAGGATTTATGAAGATTCACCCCTTAAAGGGCTCAACTTTGTAATTTTATCTGATGGGGATTCCCATCGGATTCACGGTTTACTATTATTATAAAACTACTAGCATATGCCCGCGGCTTCGCCCGCGTGGAGTTAGGGAATTTCCCCCGGGATCTTACTTCTGGGATAATAAGTAATCTATGTATCTATCTATATTACATACATAGATTTACATGTACTTGCTTATAACTTGCAATTATTAGTTTAAAGTTATATCAATTCAATTAGATACGTGAAATATTGATACCTTGGTTTGAGATTGGACATCGGATTTACTGGATTTTATCTAAAGAGTATGTACACAAATTTTCAATTCAATCGACCCCGAGAGTAAAAAGTTTCACAGAAAATTCAACACCCCATTTCACCCTCTAAGGAATAGGAATTTCGAAAAACTGAACAAAGAATACACCCACCAATTTTTATATCTCTGGGACCCGCAGTTTGGGCTGTGCGTTGGTTTATCAGTCAGCCAGTCAGGACATTGAATTTTAAATTGGGACATGATTTTGGAAAAACTGTGATACACGTATCTCATCATTTTAACTGAAGTATATGTAGACACATTTTCAAGTCAATCGACTCCGAGAATAAAAAGTTTCACATAAAATTCAAAACCCCATTTCACCCTATTAGGGGTGGAATTTCATAAAACCCTTTCTTAGTGGATACCTACTCTTCACAAAGAGTACACTGTCCAAATTTCATGTGTCTAGGACCAGTGGTTTGGGCTGTGCGTTGATGTATCAGTCAGCCAGTCAGGACATTGAATTTTAAATTGGGGGATGATTTTGGAAAAACTGTGATACACGTATCTCATCATTTTAACTGAAGTATATGTAGACACATTTTCAAGTCAATCGACTCAGAGAATAAAAAGTTTCATAGAAAATTCAACACCCCATTCCACCCTATTAGGGGTGGAATTTCAAAAAAACCTTTTCTTAGTTGATATTTATTCTTTACAAAGAATACATTCTCCAAAATTCATGTCTCTAGGACCAGCGGTTTGGGCTGTGCGTTGGTATATCAGTCAGCCAGTCAGGACATGGAATTTTAAATTGGGGGATGATTTTGGAAAAACTGTGATACACGTATCTCATCATTTTAACTGAAGTATAAGTAGACACATTTTCAAGTCAATCGACTCAGAGAATAAAAAGTTTCATAGAAAATTCAACACCCCATTTCACCCTCTCAGGGATGGTATTTCGAAAAACCCTTTCTTAGTGGATACCTACTCTTCACAAAGAGTACACTGTCCAAATTTCATGTCTCTAGGACCAGTGGTTTGGGCTGTGCGTTGATATATAAGTCAGTCAGTCAGTCAGTCAGTCAGTCAATCAGTCAGTCAGTCAGGACTTTGAATTTTATATGTATAGTAGCGGCAATAAACAAATCTAACTTTTTGCAACATTTGAATACACTCTCATTAAAAAAAAAAAACTGATTACAACATGCGTTTCACAACAATAAACACAAAGTTACAAAGAATTCTCGCTACCCGCAAATAACTTAAAACACAGGAACGTCATAATACTGTAAATTCATACGAGAATTCACACAAGTCGAGGTACAGCTCCAAAGCCATTCATATTAAAATAATAAGAACAGCTCCAGTATAAACTGAACCGGCATTGCATAGGTTTTCCGTAATATGAGAGATCAGTTCATCCTGGAAATATATTGATATCGTTGCGGGTATTCACTGAAGAATTTATTCATATTCCTAACCATTCTACCTTAGTTGTAGGCCGCATTATGAATGTATCAGATTCCAAGAAAAAAAAGAATAGAAGAAAATGATGGATATTTTTGATATTTTGACTTTTGTTTGACACTCGCTTTTTGGGGCTTGCTTTTTGGGGCTCTATACGTGGTCTAAAATTGCCGATTTGTATGGACGATTTCGTGAAAAATGATATTTCCATACTAACATTTAACAACACAGAAACACGCTGTGGTGTGGGTAGACTGGCAAGTAGGTCGCGTCATATCACCAGTGCCCACTGGCGCGTTTCCTGATTCATTTTATGTCCGTACTAATGACCGGATCCGACATATATAAAAAAGTAGTAAATATATTATTCCAATTTCTTCTTTTTTGCCGTCCCTCATTCGACATTCGATACACAAAAACTCGCCCTCATTCATTTCTTTGATTAAAGTAACAACCCTTTGGAAGCTATAATATTGCTCTGCCTCTAGTAACCGGATCCATGTTCCCAGTCAAGATAAAAATATTACGTAAATATTATTTCATGCTCAAAAAAAAAAAGAGGTTAGATAGCAACATTCTTTAAAAAAGTCTCCCCAAATAAAGATAAGTTGCCCTTTAGAAAAAAAGGTCTTTGACTTTTCAAAGGCATTCTTAAAACAAACTATCATTAAAAGAATTCGAAAACCTTGTTTAAATGTAGTCGGTATTTAATTCTACAGGAGAGAAACAAACGAGACAGACATTGTCAAACAATCTTTTATTAAAATTCTTCCCGAAAGAAAACAAGAGGGAAAGATATAATTCTGTATCTTTGGTCTTTGCCGCGAATAACGTTATTTTGTGAATAATTGGAGGGCGTTTGGATATTTAAGAAAGGTCTGGAAATATAAAATCAGTTATCATTTTCATTTGATTTGGGGTGCGTTCCCTTAAAAATATTCCAAATGGGAAAATTTTACTTTTGGGAGGAAACACAAAATGGCCATATTTGAAGGAAATCAAGTGGTTTAACCTTTATTTTACTCTGAAACTTACGTATATCTACCCCTAGCTCTGTCATGCTCAGAGGGTCGTCTTTAAACGAATACCATAAAGGGTTTAAAGGCTGTTCATTGTTTAACTGAAAGTTAGTTATCTTCTATTCTCGTATATTAAAAAATCCACTAATTTACTATTTCTTTGAGCGGCTTCAAGTTAAGTCAGTTTGCTTCTGCCAGAAGCATTTAACTTGCAAAAGGTATAGGTTGAAAAATGTTCATTATTATAATCAACTAGCAGTTGCTCGCGCCTTCGCTAGCGTGAAAATTTTGATATTTATTTGTGCGAAAAAAAAGAAAAGAGCAGCCTATATGCTATTCCAGAATTCAGACTATAATAATTTAATTATCTGTGCCAAATTTCATCCAGATCCGTTCAGCCGTTGTGGCGTGATTGTTTAACAAACATCCATCTATCAAAACATTCGCATTTATAATAGAAGTAAGATTGTATTATCATTGTTACAGAGCCAGCTGTGGGACGAGTACGAGCTCGAAGACGCCACCTTCGCAGAGTGCAGCATCAACAACGCCAACAACAGCTTTCAGGTACATCATTAAATACTAAAACAATTGAAGATCTACCTGTTGATATTATAGGGATTCTCGCAGCTAGAACATAAGCTATGTTTCCTGCGATATTCGAATAAGAAGTTTTCATTTTGAAAATTGCGGCTTTCACTGTGGCAGTTTTACTACACTAAAATATCAGATAAAACGCTGAAAATTAATATATCTGGAAATTGACATATTTCCATGAAATAATCTTATTTGGAGTAAAAATATTTTATCTTTTTCGTCATAGTTTCCGCGAATCGAATTTTAATCAACGCTTAAAGTAAAACAGGGTCTCAATGAGAAAAAAAGCAAGAACACCTAGGTTGGCGTCTTTCATGTCGGAACGAGCTATAGGTACCTACCTACGGCTTAAGCTAAATAAACGGATAAAGACACTAAATTACGCAGACACTGAGGCACTATTGCAACACACAAAATAAAACACATATACATCCCACACACACACAAACACAATGTTTATATCTAAGGAACTGAATAAATTGTATATTGCTGAGGAAGAGCGAAGTCTCCTAACACAGACATTACTTGATTAAAAGGAGGCTCTAATCACCAACCAATGTAAAACTTTTTGGTTAAGAAATAAAGATTTGATTTGATTTTAAGCTTCGAAGAATTCTTGTAATTCACTTTTTTTTATTATTTTAAAGAATAATTGAATAAAATGCTGCAAGTTGAGTCTCGTCTCCTTAAATTCAATAGTGTAGGTAATTTCTACGTAACTTAGCCTTTCCACAAACGGTCAACAACTCAACACCCTTTACATCCCTCTATATTCTTCTAACATACCCAGTAAAGCTATGTAAACGATAGGCACCTATCGTTTACATAGCTCTTCGCTTGAGCCATCTCAATTGTAACAGATAGGTTTACTATCCATTACGGGAAGCTGATCATCGCTCTTCATGTCTTTGAGGTCTCAATAACCTGAGCGATTTTGTTTTATCTCAAGATTCTTACGCGAGAATAAGGCAAGTCACTTCGTATGCTTATACGAAGACATGTCATGGTTATCATCTGCTTAATCTTCTCCCAACTATGCTGGAGTCGGCTTCCAGTCTAACCGGATGCAGCTGAATACCAGTATTTTACATGAAGCGACTGCCTGCCTGACCTCCACAACCCAGTAACTTACTGGGTAATACGATACACTTGTGAAAAGTTATTTAATACAACTAATATAATATTATAATACCCAAAAAATGAATAAATACAGTAAGATTGAAAGCAGCACCAAATCACAGAAATCTTTCACGATCACTCAACATCGTATTAACATCAATAAAACAACACTATAACCCTCCAATGCTCGATTTCAACCCCTGCTTATTCGTGTCACGCGCGTAAAACTCAGCGTGACACTCCTTTAAATGGGGTCACGGCGTAACACGTCACTACGCCCCCCTAATAAGGTGTACAAAGAGGTCTTAATAAAAGAATTGTGGGGAAAGTAATCGGCTATTAACACGCGGGAGGTATGGCGTTAAAAGGGGTGTACGATTTATTGCAGCGTGAAAGCCACAATCCCTGCTTTCTTGGTGTAGTAAAGAAAAATCTCGGCGCGTGTTGGTTTTTTGTGAATAGTGTAATAAGCTATAGTGTGTGATTTAAGCTTTTTCTTTGTTTTTATATTATGTGTACTTGTAATATGTGCCACATAAACATATTTTCTTTCTTTCATGCACAAGTAAGCAGTGACCTTTTTATGATTTTTATGTTTTTTTGAGTAGCTTATGTCCGCGGCTTCGCCCACGTTTACTTCGGTAATCGTCCCACGGGATAGTACTACCGGGATAAAAATGTGTTATCCTATGTGTTAATCCAGGTTATAAACTATCAGTGTGCCAAATTTCATCCAAAACCGGTCAGTATTTTTTGCGTGAAAGAGTAACAAACATCCATCCATCCTCGCAAACTTTCGCGTTTATAATATTAAGTTGGATATTAGAAGGATCACCATACTGACAACAGCCTGAAACCTTCAGTTACATTATGCATTACATACTGCACATAAGTTATACATTAAAACCCTCTTTCCAATTGTCAGGAAAGAAAGAATTTACAGAAAATAGGTAAATTAAAGTTACTTTTTAATTGTTTTAAAATAATCCCCAAACTTTCCCCAATCAGTTACGTCACACAGCCGACGGGAAACCTTTTTAAAACGTAACAACGATGAAACAAAATTCCTCAGAACCACTGTCCGGGAGTTTCAAAACAAATAGGAACTCGAAAGTATAGGGATTTTTCGCCGACCGCTGTTGCAAACACGCTGACCCGGAACTTGAGGGTTAAATGAGTTTCACCCCGTCCCTTTTATAGCGCAGTGTTGTGAAAAACGAAATGGCGTTTAATTTATTGCTTCGTTTCTGAAGCAATTAATTCTGTATAACTAGGTTGTGTGATATTTACGTAGAAATAGTTACTAACTTCGTATCATCCATTCTTTTGTTTTGACAAGCGGATTCAGTGGTTTTCGGTACCAATGGCAATTACCTAGGAAGTTCCCGGTGTCACGGCGTCATGGTGAAGCATGATGCTTCACAGTGAAATTCAGAATTGAACTGTTGCGGTATGAACACCATAATTGTTTTCGTAGAGCCTGACCAAGTCTGCACAAAACATCATCAGCATTTTAGCCCAGAACTTCACACTGCTGGGTAAAGGCCTCCCCTTTTACCTGCCATACCACCCGCTTCAATGCATCCCCCCCATCTAGGTGTTTCCCGCGATTTATCGTCAACTCAATGCGCTTTTGGACGGTCCTAATCAAAGAGATTGCCTAACCTTGACCACCATTCGGTCAAAGCACTCACACACACATACAAGGCCTCACCTAAAACACACAGCTATCAAAAGCAATTTATCAAAGTGTACCCTAAAACTACTCAGTCAGAATAACATTTTCATAACAACGTCCGTTCTCATATGCTGCAGTAATATTTCCCGCTGCCAGCTTGCGAACACGCCTGTTACTGGGTCACGCTAAACGAAACACGTTGAATGCGACACGCGTTTCCGCACATTAGTCGACTCGCTAAACGAACGCGAATGCGAAAACTGAGTTATGTTTTTTGCGAACGTGTTGCCGTCGCGGGGTTAAGTGTGTTTCTTTGTTACCGAGTGTTGCGAATGGAAATTGTCGTTATTGAAATGTGATTTTAGATTAGAAATTGAGATGACCGAAGTATAAATGTGAGGCTAAAAACTGCTAAATAAAACATTACCTTCTTTTCGCTGCAGCTGGCTAAAGATACACAATTACTTTTTAACTAGCCTCCTGGTAATGTTTTCAGTAGAAATTAAAAAGGTGTTCATATTCTTTTGCATTCGCTACAAAATACAATAGAAATGAACAGAAATTGTAGGTCGTTTCTTTTAGTTGTGATATTTCAATGTAATTAATAAGAGACTTTTGGTTCAGGGGTGTAGAAATACATAGAAAGGTCTCTGCCTTTTAAATTGGATATGGAAATGTATGGCGTCACGGTTAGCGAAAAATGAACGATAAATGAAAAAATACGCACATATTTTTCTGGTATGATGAAAATAGTTTCATTGCACCCTGTAGCATAAAGGATGATTTCCACCAAACACATCGCATTAACTTATATCTCTAAGTAATAAAATAAATGAATTACTCTCCAGACCTGGTTTCCTGAGAACTTTTAACGAATGTAATGTATAGGAATACTCTTGAGACTAACTTGTTCAAGGCTAGCTTACAGTAAGACCGCACTTCTGAAGGAGCGTTTACATCAAAGGCAAGCGGTCTTGCCTCCTGATTTGTAGAAGTTTTATTTAATTTAATATTGAAATTATAAGGAGAGCAGCGGTGGCGCCGACTCACGAGCAGTAAGTCGTGGGTTCGAACCCAGGCAGGCGCATTACTTTGTGTAATTTATTTCATCATCACTGCTCTCAAAACGGTGAAGGAATACATCGTGAGAAAACCGGCATGTCCTAGAACCAAAAATTCGAAGACATGTGACATCTACCAACCCGCACTGGGCCCGCGTGGTTTATTATAGCATAGCCCATTCCTTCTCATAGAGAGGAGGCCGTGTGTGTCTAAGTAGTGGAAACATTATAGGCTGATTATGCTATGATGTTATGCTATTGAAATTATAGAAATAGATACACAAGATATGTTACAAGTGGCTTAAAATATGAGTTTAAACTATTTACGTAGTGTTGTTGCTAGTGAGCCCCAAACTAGACGGTCTGTATCAGGGGCTCTGTGTTTGAATTCCAGAGTGGAGTTTGTCAAATTCTATCAAATACACATAACATCACGCTTGTAATTCCCGAAGGGTTAAGCTCAGCAGTCGCGCTTGCTACCGCTCGACCAACGAGGCAAGTCTACTATCAAAACTACTGAACACTAAATACTACTGTCAAAATATATGTTTTCTAACCTGAGTGTGTATATAGTGACTTTCTATCAGCGACAACAATGATCGAAAAGTAAGAAATGTATTGGAATGACATCGATCGAGAAGCTATTTTCAATCCTTTTGGAAAAGGGTGGTATAATTATGAAACGGTTTGAAAGCCATTGCCAGTTGTCTAGCTACAAGCTAAGTCCTAAACTAATCCATTGTCGGAAGTACCGTTTTAAATGGTCAGGTGCGTAGTATTCGCAGCCGACGTGCGTGCATGACCAGACGTATGAACGTGGACGAGGCAAATGGAGTATGTAAGGATCGTAGCAGGTGGCGTTCTGTGGCTACCCCCAAGGGAACAAGGGGTGAGTTTATGTATGTACACAGTAGTCCATCGGTATTAATGTAAGGCAGGCTAGTAAAAGCAGTTTTTAATAATCGTATTCCAGTACTCAGTAGACCACTCACTCTCCCAAGTTCAAACGCTCCCTCAGTGCGAAGAATTCACAAATGAAGATTTATGAATTGGTGCCGCGTCCGCCAGGTATTGAATTATTTTGCGGTATTTTGAAGGTGCGCTGGTATCTAGACTTAATACCGCAAATATTTTACTGCTCTTAGGTGAGATAGGTAGTCTGAAGTATGTGCCTTCGTCTCACATTATTTACTGAAGTTATTTTATGAACGACTGGCGGTTCAGTTTCAAATAACTTAAACCTATTTATCGAAAACTATATCTACATAATTATTATAATTTTACTTCTTTTAGAGCCTGTCTGTAGAAAAGCAATGCGGCCAGGGGTTCCTTTAGCTACACAACGAATTTTGATGTGGTTTTTCACCATCATTTAAGGTATTTATTGCAGAAATTTCACATAAGTGCATGTTAATGACCTAAAGAAATCTCGATGTTTTAACAAGTCGTAAAAATCGTCGAAACAGGGGCGGATTCAAAATAGACTACGAGTAATTTATTTTCGTCTCGAAACAATAATATCCAATTACAATTAACCTAAATACTACTACTTATTTAAAAACTAAACATTGGGAAAAAGGACCAAACAAAGCCATCCAATTAATTTCGGTGTCCTTTTATAGCCCCGAAAAAATTAAATTATTTCGACCTCAAAAATACATTATGGCGATTTTTTCGTGGTCTTTTTGTCGTGGCGTGGAGAATCACTACATTATATTTATTTGTTAAAATAAAACTACAGAAATACATACATTTTAGACTACGAAACACTTTTGTGAAAACAATTTCATTACTCATAGTTATAATGAAACCTTAAAATATGTTCCTAGTACCAGCAAGACTCTACTATCAATTACGTACTACACAGGTGTCAGCTCTACTCGAGGCTAAAGTGAAACAAATGACTGTAAGAGCAGGGTAGAGTCCCGTAGAGTTCTCATTAGCAAGCGGTTTTCTCAAGAGCGCTTTCCGTCGTGCGGAATGTGGAGCGTCTAAATAGGGCTTTAAATAGTGTACCATTTTGTGTGCTTTTATGGTGTACTGACACTTTTATGCACTTGTATAGAAATGAAATTTTCAAAAGGGCTTTGGTTCTAAAAGTATTTATTAGAATTATGGGACATTACATACGAGTTATAGTTTTTTTTAAGAAAATCCTCGTTTCCAATATTGTACCGTACACAAAAATATACTCGAGTAAGATCAGCTTTTTCGCAACTAGTATAATACTCCACTAAAGAAACTTTGAAATTCAATAAGATTTTTAAAACTTGTAGACTAGGACTCCTGAGACGGACGGATTGGACTGTCACACTCTCACAGACTAAAACCAGTCCGTTAAGATCGCTTTAAAAAAATCTGCTGTTTTCCTGCAAAAATGTAACTACACGGTCACAATGTATGGTACAGCACATTGTTTTACAGCGGGTTCGAATTGAAGTATCTACTGAATACATGGTAATGGTTTGTGCGTCGATGTCCCCTCCACCCTGTATACAGGGTGTAAACAGATCCTTCACATAGCCGTCAACCAAGCATTCTGTACGTCAAACTAAGTAACTTTAAGCAAAAATTTTTGCTGGGAATCGACTTTTTTTTTTAAATCACGTGATACGGTAGGACTCGATGGAAAGCACTCAAAGCATTGTGCTGATGGATGGATTGAATAGTAGGAGTGGAGGAGTGTAAAGTAAAAATCTTACATTTATCACATGTATTTAAAAACAAACTTGTGAAAAAGTTGGAACTTTGACCCCCAATGTAACTAGGAGGTTCCCCGGTATGGTCTAGAACAAAAAAATGATCGCAAAGACGGGGAGAACAAGTGCCTTTCGGATATGTTAAGGATCATCTGTAAATTAGACCAGGAAATGCAACAAGCAATCCAAAATACTTCAATAGACAACAACCAGCCCATGCTGCCACAGATAACACATGTTTCCTTCTTTCTCTGATACCTAAACAAGAATCAAAGCATTCCTCACTCCAAACGTTATTGAACCGCAGACTGGTACACAATACACACAAGAAATTAACCAGATATCATTAATTTATCTGCTTCTTGTTAACCTCAGCTGTTACTGCGCAAATTAAAGGAAAATACATGTTGAAGATAGAAAGATAACAGCACAGTGTCCTGGAGAATTAATTAAGAAAAATAATTACGTCAAGCACTGACATCAGAGAAGTAAAACATCGTGAAGAAACCTGGAGTTATTATTAATCAAGACTGAAATGGCCAAGCTGCCTTGATTAATATTCTAAATGCTAATTACTTCTCTGTATGGGTAGAGGCTTTTGTTCTGCAGTGGCTCAGTAATTGGCTGCCGAGATAGGTATTATTTAAAGTACAATACTTCATTGATTTATTTTCAACTAACTTTTGTCCGCGGCTTCAGTCGCGTTAATTTAGAAGAAAGAACTCAACACACTACTAAAGTTTCTGTAACAATATAATTCAATCATGATTAGAAAGACACGTGGCGCCATCTATTATTATAAGACCGTTATTGATGTTTTTGTCGGGAACAGTACTTTTTTTCGGGATGAAAGGTGGGTTACATCCTTTTCTGTACACCTGACAACTTATATGCAAAATTTCAGGATGATCGGTTCAGTGGTTTAGGCGTGGAAAGGTAACAAACAAACTTACTTTCGCATTTATAATATTAGTTAGGATTTGCATTTATTAATTCCGAATTATTTTTTTTATTATTCTAAGGCCTGATTTTCGTAAGCAACAAATATTTGTATGGCCTAATACTTATAGTACTTCAGATCTGTCTGTTTATACATTAAAGTGTCTGGTAAATAATATTCTGAACATTTGTAAATTAAGGTTGCTCTAATAAATTCTTTAATCTTTTGTTTATGTTGTGTTAAAAGACTCCACCTCATAAACCCTACCGCAATTTAGACTACAAACCATCAAAGACCTCACATCCATCACTGTAAGCTTCACCAACTTCAAACGTCTTCATAGCGTGCCACTCTCAACTAAAACTACCATTTACACGCACACTCACATAAACTCTTAAGCACTAACACTTGCACTCATTCACTGTCCATTGCCTGCTCACTACTGTGAAACAAATTGCTTTTACATACAAAGCGAGCGATAAGGCCGCCAGTTAGCAGAACATCGCTCGTCTCAGAGGACCGATAGAATTTAGTGGTCCTTTTTACAGTACGGTTCGTGAGGGAATTTTCCTTTCATGTATTTACGTGTTTGATTGCTGTGGTAAGCTGGATTATAGTTTAATCTAAATAATATGAGAATTTGTGGTTATTTCTGTTGTTTTATTGAAGGAATAAGTATAGCATTATCAGCCTATGAAGATCCCAGCTGCGACACAGATGTTTTGCTCTGTAAGAGGTAGCGGGCCGTGATCAAGTGCGGGTTGGTGGAAGTCAAATGTCTTCGATGCTGTGTGTCTTAGACGTACCGGTTTCCACACGATGTTTTTGTTGATAAATAATATTCATTACTATATCACTATCGATTTGTTTCATTACAACATTTAACTGATTCCTTTAAAAAATACAAATCCGCATTATTTTGTTACCACGGCTATCACCGTCGTCGCTCCACCAAAAACAAAAACATTATGATTGAACAAACTCCCGAATTCCAAAAGTGCGACACAAAAATTCACAGAATGAAAAATTAACATGCGAAATTTAATATTCAAAACCATTTGTCCAACAGTTTTAGTATTCTGTTCACAGTGTGTTGCAATTTCAAGAGATAGTGCGGCTCCGGAGCCCGTACCGTCATAACGTGTGACAGTTAGTATCCCTCTTCCAGCATAAAATTCAACATTTCAAACAGTAGGTATAATTTTTGTATAACAATATGGTGAGGAGAATAGCCAGAACGTGAAAGTCTGCCATCCAGTCTTACCAAGTGGTATCGTATTACCCAGTTATTGGGTTGTGGGGGTCAGATAGACAGTCGCTTCATGTAAAATACTGGTATTCAGCTGCATCCGGTTAGACTGGAAAAAGGCTAAGCAGAGGAATGTGGTGTGTACCGAGTAGTTTTTTTAGACACGTTAATAAAAATGGATAGACTTTCTACTTTGTAGAAAACGTCTCTTCTTTAGGCGAGGGGACATAATTTTATCAGATATCCTCGATGGAATTGGTAGAGGTGTAAAATACACCCACACTTTCCCATTTTTTTTTTAATCGATGTCGGAGGAGCAAGCCCAATTGTCATCAACCTTGTGTCTGGTCGATGTGAAGTGGGCTTACCCAATCTCTGACTCCAGACCCAGAACCCAGACTCCGTGTTTTCACTAAGAAATTCCTGATGCAGGAAATAGAAACCTGCCAGATCCGTTTAACAGACCAACTTAGGTCATTACGCCGCTGTGCCAAGACTTTGTAGACAATATAACACAATAGCTAAGACCACCAATCTTGACATCTGTCAATCTCTCTCTAATTTTAAAAAATGCCTCAAAGAATTATCTATTTGTTAATTAATATTTTTATTTTATTTTATTTTTCCAATTTTTTTACCAATGTTTACCAAACTTTGACTTTGTTAACTTTAATTTTATTTTAATTTTATTACCAATTGTTTTGATTATTTAATTGCTACTATGACTTTGTTATTTTTAATTTTATTTTTCCAATTTAATGTTATTACCATAATTAAGTTTTGATTTTATTTTTAAATGCTACTATATCTTTGTTAGCTTAGTTATACATTTTATTAAGCATGCTGTGGTCTCCTGTAAGTGAAGGAGTACACCTACGTGATACTTTGTCATCGATTATTTATTTCGTGTTTGTGTACATCCTTTGTTGGAGATCCTAAACAAATAAATAAATAAAATAAATAAATAAACAGTTTCGTGGATCTGGCAAGGTTCTATTTCATAGACTTTTGCACCACAGCATAAAAGTAATAATTTCGGCCTAAACATGAATTCGAGCATACCACACTGTCCGTGCGTCATTTAAGTTTACATACAGCGCGATACCGGACGAAATTCACTTGTTTCACAATAATATTATTGTTTTGCTCCTTGGGTACTAACACACGTGTTGCGGTTTTAAAATAAAACCACTGAGACTGACATGATTTATTACGTTTCTTGTATGGTTTTGTGTGTTTCTACTTGCTGTTAATTATTTAATTTGGGCAAAACAGAACGTGTTTTGTGTTTATTTTTGTTGATCGATGTTTTATGAAAACAGAGATGATGGTACTTAAATGAATAAAACCGAACATAAATAAATAATCACTAATTATTTATCAGACAGAAAAGGCATTTCAAAGCAGGATGTGGCCCGCGTCGTACACCATAATCGGGATCTCCCTTTATCGGTATTCATGATTTTAGGTAAGAACAACTGGAGATTATGAAAACTCAGTCGTGGTGGCTTTGGCAGATATCAAGTAACAAAGGTTTGCTAAATACCTGCTAAGTTACCTGCTGTCTTACTATAAAGCGTGATTTTTATATTACAAAAGGATATGATGATTCACCTCCTCCATTGCCAGACACTTTGTGTGGTGGTTACTCACGCCAGACACCTTTAAAGTATGTTAAATTGTAAGTGAACTTACGTTATTTTATAAAAATAGCTCCATCTACTATAGTAAGGTACTGCCACAGAAACAGTTTCAGCTTTTATAAAATGACTTAGGTCTGGCGTTAATGGGGTCTTATCCAGTATCTATTGGTGTGTCTGTCGAGTTTCCCTAGCTAATTTAATTTGACCCGGTATATGTACAAGGATTGTAGACTAGTGTTTTGTTTTGTAATTTCTAATAACGGCTCTTAACCACTAAAAGCCACGTGCCAATCCGATTACAAAGTTCAACAGTTAACATAACATTAATAATTAAATTAATTGAAACGTAAATCCCAGCTTTGAAATTCAAATGATTAATTAATTCATTTGCTCACAACCTCAATGTGGCCGCGGGGTAATTTTATTATAGGCGAATAACGTAAATCATACCAGATGCGGTAAACGTATAAAAGCGCCACAGTCGATACATTACTATTAAGATAGGCACAGTATTACAACTAGGAACATACAATAGAAATCGGAAACACATGCAAAGCATCATCTACCTAGCCTATGTTTGGAGTCGGCTTCCAGTCTAACCGGATGCAGCCGATTTTACACGGAGCGACTGCCTGTATCACCTCCACACAGGGATTGAAAACCGGTACGAATTTGGGTTCCGGTTCTTCATTTCGGTTCTTAAAAAGGTTCTTCTTTTCGGTACGGTTCCGGTTCAGGTTCCGGTTCCAATAAAAGTAAAAGTTCCAATATACCGGTTCCGTATCATCCGATTTAAAGGTTCTCCAAGAAAGAAGGAGTATGTTTGACGCGTGCCTGGCGTGTCTTTACTTTCAATTCGCCTTCGAAATATTAGCGAGTGGAAGTCTGTACTGTACAGTGTCAGCAAATATTATTAGATAGTGGTTTGAATAATCTAGAGTAATAAAATTACTGTTAATTAATACATTTAATATAAAATGGACAAAGGTAAGTTTCAACGTATTGCATTCACTTGGCTATTATTATCTCCTTTTTTAATTGAATATAAATATATTGTTTTAACTTTGGGCTTCCATACAGTGTTTTATGAATACTGTGTTTTTTATGTTGTTCTAAGTAATAAAAGCCGCACGGGTCAATCTATCGGGTTAAGCTACGCTTGCCGGGGTCTGTCCGTAGGTGGATGACCATCTTTGCATACCGAGACCCATTCGTGTCTCTGAAAGCACATTAAGCCGTTGCTCCCGAGTGTCATTCGTGGATCTTTGAGTCGTTACGGGTCGTCAGAAGACCGAAATTCTGACAACCAGTCTTAGCCAGTTACTGGTTTGTGGTTGTGAGGTTAAATAGGCACTCGCTCCATGTAAAGTACAGTTATTCAGCTGCATCTAGTTAGACTGGAAGCTGACCACTTATTTTTATTTTTTTTCGGATGGGAAATCATCAAATTATGACCCCCCATTCTGGGCGGAGCGGAAGGGAGTGTCAGACTTGTACTGACTAAAACCCATCCATGTTCCTTCTTTGCCCTTTGTGTTCCAGGGCCACGGTATCTCTTTCGAACAGTCCCGCAGCCCTGGCAGGCATCGGCCCTTGCAGACCCCTACAGCATTGCTGACATCTCTTTGAGGCGCGCGTGGAACACGAACGCGCTGTCGACCGGCCTGTCGTCATAAGACGGCCGGACGGCGAGCTACCCCATAGCTCACCGCGGCTGGGACGTGAGGTTCTTTCCCTCTCACGTCCCGCCACCTCCCTCACTAGCATGACTGCTTCGCAGAAGGAGGTGACGGCTTCCCATTCCCTCTCGCTCCGGACCATGGCTTGAACCAGGGCCGGACGCGAGAGATCGCCGCTACGAGGACATGACGGTGCTCCGCCCAAGCGGGGCAGACCTCCACGGTGTGCTCCACCGTGTCCTCCGGACGATCCTCGCAATGGAAACACCCGGGCGTTTCCTCCCGCCCGATCCGGTGCAGGAACCTCCCGAAACAACCGTCTCCGGTGAGGACCTGCGTCAGGCGGTAGGTGAGGGCGCCGTGGTGCCTCTCTAGCCACTCCTCAAAGAGGAGACGTAACGCCACTATGGTGGCGTGCCCTGCACGGGGTTGCAACAGTCGCTCTCTCCATGTCGCCATGAGATCACGCCGGAGGTCTGTCCACTGAGCGGTAATTTGCCGCGGCAGTGGAGTTTCCAACCGACTTAGTGCCTCCGCGCGCCATTCGTGAAGGCGCGCGAGGACTATCGCCTCCAGATCCCATGGCGGCAATCCAGCAAGGAGGCAAGCCGTATCACCGGAGATCGTGCGGTACCCGCGGATTAGCCTTATGGCTATCACCTTTTGGGGTGCGTTCAGGTAGTGGGCGGCTTGCCGCCTCAAAGAGCGCGGCCACACCGGGGCCCCACAAAGGGCCATGGACCGCACGACCCCCGCGTAGAGCCTCCGGCAGGAGGCGTTTGGACCCCTCAGGTTGGACAAGAGCCGCTTGAAGGCAGCTCCTGTCCGTTCCAGTTTGGGAGCCAAACGTCGGAAATGCTCCACAAAGTTCCACCGGCTGTCGAGGACGAGTCCTAGGTACTTCAACGTCGACCCGACGCCGATGGAGACCCCTCCTGCCGTCAGTAGGGATCCCGACGGTGGCGCATTCCGAGGCCCATGAAAACACATGGCCTCGGACTTGTGCAATGCCACCTCGAGACCCAATTATCGGATCCTCTCCACGACTATCGCAACCCCGCGTGTCATGTTTTCGGCCGCCGCCTCGTGCGACCTCTCTTGTTCCAGAACCAGCGTGTCGTCAACGTAGCAAACTACGCTGACGCCGCTAGGGAGGTCGGCACGCAGCACCCAGTCGTAACCGATGTGCCACAAGGCCGGTCCCAGAACCGATCCCTGTGGAACACCGCACGACATCTCTCGCCGGTTCCATTCTCCGCTCCGACCGGGGTAGATGACGGCCCTATCCGTCAGGTAGTCCCCGACCACACGACGAAGGTAGGTCGGCACCCGGTGATACCAAGTGCCTCCCTTGTGCAGGTCCAGGGCATGGAGTTGAAGGCGTTGGCGATGTCAGGAGACACCGCCAAGACGACCCCGCCCCGGGACACCGCGACCCCCGTCGTGAGGGCTCTCACGCGCATGATGGCGTCTACCGTCGAGCGCCCCTTGCGGAAACCAAACTGGTGTTCCGCAAGATGCGGCCCCATCCCCACAAGGTGCCCGGCGAGGCGGTTGGCAATGACTCTTTCAAAAAGCTTGCCCACCTCGTCGAGCAACACGATGGGCCGGTATGCGGATGGAGAGTCTGCAGGACGCCCTGGCTTTCGGATGAGGACCAGCTTCCCCGTCTTCCAACGAAGCGGGAACTGGCCTCTCTCCAAGCATGCGCTCAGGAGCCCTTCCAGTCGGGGCCCGAGAGCCTCAGAGGCCAGGACCCAGACTTTGCCAGGCAAGCCATGGGGTCCCGGGGAGGTATTTCTGGCTTTCAGCCTGCGTACCGCCACTCTCAGGTCTACCCCAGTTACCTCCGGAACATCGTTATCGTCATCGGTGTGGTCCGCTTCCGGCACCGCACGCGGCGGCGGAGGCGGGGGAGGATGCTCCCCTCGCGAAGGGAACAGAGCGCTCACCACGTCCTCCACGAGCTCAGGCCGGAGACTCTCCGTCAGTGGGGGGGGGGGTGCGGAGTTTGTCCCGCACCATCTTATAAGATCTTATAAGGGCGCCCCCACGGATCTCCGTAGAGACTCCAGCAAGCTGATCCCTTACACGTTGGTCATATTTGGTATTATACTTTCAGGAACAAAACGTGCCCGTATTGTGCCCGACACAGATACAGACACTCAACTCCCAGAGGAAGAGTCATCTCTAAATTTCAAGCAATTGATTAAAAGACAATTTAACGAAAAATTTCAGACAGCAGGCATTGAAAAACGACAAAAAATGGAGTGTAAAGATTGTGCTTTGCACCACAACAACGATGACGAGCGTGAAGACAGAAATCATATTTTTTCTCAACTGGTTACAAAAGAATTAAAGAATATTAAATCATGTCTCAGAACTAGGTGTTACATCGCCGTCGGCCGCCCGTACAAAACTATCGTCCTGCACTGAGCGGCATTGTATGAACTCGTTCGGACTCGCTTTGATGAAGAACCGGTACAACAAAGGTTCTTAAAGGTTCCAATTTAGGTTCCGGTTCCGGTTCGGGTTCTAAGTAACGGAACCACTAAATACCGGTATTTTACCGGTATTTCGGGAACCTTTTCGATCCCTGCCTCCACAACCCAGTTAGTACTGACTGGGTAATTCGATACCCCTTGGCAAGACTCGTTGTCAGCCTTTCGGGCCACTGATTACCTATAAAGAATTTCAAAAATCTACAAATGACGGAGCAACAACTTAACGTGTTATCTGAGGCACGAAGGAAACTCGGTATGTAATGGATGGTCACTCATCAAAGGACAATCTGGATCGGGTCATGAGACAGCCCCGATTTACTCACGAGTGACCTTATTTGAAGCATGCTCAGAGTTCGTGGCGAAGAACTCATGGCAAAATAATAACAGCCGCTCGGTTCGATTGTCAGGTTAAGCCGTGCTTGCCTAGGTTGGCCCGTGGATCCCAATATTGTGGGAAAAAGCTTGACGGATGATGACTTACTGGTTAACTTTGTACTGTGCCGCATCATACCACAAGCGAGAAATGTATCAAAGCATTTACGATAAATCAAATGTAGGGTAGGTATAACATTACCGTATCGCTGATCACTGTTTGATGTTCGCGATATTCAATCACACTATTGCATCGTGAAGTGGCAATATGTTTGCTTAACTAATATTCTGTTTGATTTTCGCCAATTTTTAAAATGGACGATATTCTTTGTTTTGGGATGAGTATTACCTAAATGAAAATGTTTAGTCTTTGTGATTTTCAGGTAATTAAAAAAAGTGGTGTTAATAAAGATTAATGTATTATTATTATTTCGGCCTATTTGAGTGTCCCACTGCTGGGCAAAGGCCTTTCCTTTCTCCTTCCAAATTAATATTATTAATTATTATAGTGCGGTGTCTGATTAGTTAAAATTCTTTAAATGGGCAAAATTTTGAATTGTCTCGTTGTGACCATTTTACGAATTGTAACGTAATTAATATTATTTTCCCATTATGATTCTTCTAAAGCAGCCATTTTAGGCCCCCAAATGTATGAACGTGGACGACGCAAAAGGCGTATGTAAGGATCGTAGCAGGTGGTGTTGTGCAGTGGGCTGAGCGATTGACTGCTGCGCTTCGTGTCGCGGGTTCGATTCCCGCACGGAACAAATATTTGTATGGCCTACTGGTAGGTGTTCCGGGTCTGGCTGTTCGTGTATGTTAATTTAAATGTTTGTAAACGCACCCACGATACAGGAGAAATTTCTAGTGTGGGGAAACAATAAAAAAAAAAAAAGCCTACCCCATTGGAAAAAGGCGTAACGTGTGGATGCTGATAAATCCCAACTTTCCTTCCCCAAAGGCAGCAACCAACGCCAACATGAAGACACTACACAAAGATGCGCCTATCTACCTATTCAACCTTGAATCCCATCTCTAAACAATGGAATTAACCAGAATTAACAGACATTAAATAGTTGTACAACTCCAAATTCCGCCATCTTCAAACTCTGACTTACGAAGTTGGAATATTCCATACAAATAGTTTTAGTTGTAAGCTTAGCCTTGTCCTAGTTATCGATCTGTCTCATTATAGCCAGGGGCTCGTGGTTTAAAGGCTAGGGGCGGTAAGCAAGGGTGAGCATGACAGTCGATGGTAACAACGTTGATCTAGCGATTCTCAATCTTTCGGACAAATCGTTTTTTAGATTTTTTAGGTTCTGCTATCCTAAAAAGTTGAAATGGAATGCAATTTTCCAGGATGAAAACAAAACATGATTTGTGTTTGTTTTTATACATAACTTAAATACTTGAGTGTGATCTTCAGTTCAACTCTGGCTTGCGTTCGCCTGTTCGCATGTTCGCAGAAACGTCGATTCCTACAATAGGACTTTTGAACATAATGACATTTATGCATGTTCTTCCCATAAGTTTAAAAGTCTTATAGGTACTTAAGGAACTTTCTTGAATATTTATACGCTATAATATTTGTAACCTAGCAATTATTTTCACTGTTACGTATCCTACAGTTATTTTGTGAACAACGTTGTGGTCTGCAATATTGTCTATAAATGTTGTGTATTTCTTTTTTCTATGTTTTATATGGCAGCTATTTGTTGTTCCTTTTGAATAAAAAAGAATAATTAAATACCTTATGTTTGAGTGTGATGTGTGTGACCTACCTACTTACTTATCACAATGCAATTTTGTCCCAGTCGAAAAGAGATACGTCACTTATAGTGAGCTAAATAAGTTATGTGATTGGCATTTCTACCAGACATATGCGAGGATGTGTAGCAAAGGATGTATGTAAAACTAGCCAATCACATAGCCTGCTTAGCCCACGCTATCATAACAAAGATAGTATTGGTTAGTTTCACACACATCCCTCGCTATTCTGGTGGAAACACAGCCTACTTCGTCTTCTCCGAATGTTAAGGTATCTTTAAGCTTGATTCTACAAAAACACAACAAAATTAATTAACCAAACCGAAGTGATTTGGTTAATTTTGATGTGTTAAATAAACACCAGAAGCACAAGCCGATTAACGAGCCAGCCGAGCATTTTTATACCCTTACACACACAACTGTATTTTAATATTGATGGATTTTTAACTGATTGCTTGTGAGCCTCGCTTTCCAGCGATCGATGGAAATGCTACATTTTTAAAGACGCATGTTCGACTTCTTGAATTTATGGGCGTAGTTTACGACTACGTGTGTACTCCTCCTGAATAATATGTAAATGGGGTAGGCAGCAAGGTCGCCATGTTCCTTTAACGATGCTACAGTGTGCCCTTCACTATTTGACTGCCTCGCTTGTCTAGTGGTCTTAAGTGCTGAGCATGACTCCCAGGTCGTGCATCAGTGCGTAGCGCGACCGTGGTTCGTGGTGGTCTACCCCGTTCAGATTTTCAAACAAAGCGACGCTATAGTGCGTAGCTTAGCTGGGGTGTTGTCGATCGGCAACTTAAATAGCACGTCTTTTTATCACAAACTAATATATCCTGGTTTTTTCAGGTCATAACAGCAAGTCGGTGCTTGGTGCTTTGCGCCGAGAGCCGCAACGAGATGGAGTCCTGGGCAGGCGCACTGCGCGGAGCCCTGCATCGTGGGGCTGATGTGGCGGATCTAGTGGCTCGGCTGTCTTCTGGAGACCATCACTGGTAAGGATATATCATTTTTTTTTGTTAGGGTATCTGTCCCAATTCTTAGCAAATTACAAGGTAGGGGAAGGCCCCTACCTTGTAATTCTCTCGATGTTACTCGAAGCTGTTCGCCCTTAAATCGCTAGGCTGGAGTCCAGAGACAGATAAACAGGGTCGCGGCAGATCAGGTGGACGATGGCGGGATGCCTTGGGTGTCGTCCACCACATTAATTGACGATAAAAAATACTATTAGCATAGCCAAATAGAACTGGGTGAAAATATGGCCACAGATTGGGTTCCAAGCAACAGGAACCGACGATACGGCAGGACCTAAAGAATCGGGCTCAAGTCGGTGTTCCCAAGATCATACGACCCCAATCGATTTAAGTTGCGAGTTAATAGGCTTCTTTTGGGATAGCTCGTTCCATCGTTGACCTTATCTCTGCCCTCAGGACTAGATTGTGGTTAAGAGTGGGCCCATTTATTATATTTAAAAAAAAACGCAAAAGATAAAGATATTTGGTAAGATGAAAGGGTAGGTATTTCAGTTGGACACAACGGACTCATCATCATCATCATAAAAGAATAGAGCAGGCGTTTTGAGTCGGTTCTTAGTACAGGATACATTACTAAAGTGCAGAACTATTAATACTAACGGGATATTTACCATGTTTACTGTTTGTTATGAGTTCCCGATATTTCGGCGCTGTTGCAAGCACCATGATCACGGATAAACTGAAGTTATTGCGGGTGGGTGTTTATGAGCAGACAAATCGATCTACCCTCTTTCTTGTTCGTTTTTTGCACTCAGTACCGCTACCACTGTCACTCGCAACTCGATTCTGCTAACCGCAATAACTTCATGAAACATGGTAAATATCCCGTTAGTATTAATAGTAATGTTAGTGACCATGATAGTTTAAAATTTTATAAAGTGCAGAAGTTCGCCGGATCCACATCAAACTGAAAATTTCCTTATAAAACCGAAAAACCATTGCTTAATTATGCATAATGAAGTAAATAATGTGTTTCTGGGAAAAATTCTACAGTCTGAAAGTTACACAGAATCGTTAAAAAACATAATACTAGCGGTCTCACAAACATAATTATGTTGCCATTGAAAGTGTGCATTCACACGAAAAATTGCACTGCACAAATTAAACGAAATGAAAGCGAATTTTGTAAAGAGATGATTATCTAAAGTTCGTCCCAAAAAGCGGCCAAGTGTGAGTCAAACTCTCATACGGAGGGTTCCGTACCACAGTATAATATTTAACAGTACATACTCAAAAAATGAACTTTAATTTTTTTATTAGGTATTTGTTGTTATAGCGGCCATAGTAATACACACTCTGTGTACCTATTAAGGCTATTAAGGTTGCAGCGGAGCCTTTGTATGGTCCCGTTTAGTATACTATGGGTACGGATCTCCAAATATCGCGGAATACGTGGTTAGCGTTTGTGCGTCAATGTCCCACACCCTGTATAGTCTCAATAGTAGAATAACAGCACCCTCATTCAATGTCGATCCTTATCGCGATATAATGGCTGATGGACTAACCATAATAATGCGTTTGAATGATCCATCCATCAAATTATATGGTCATTTTATTTTGATTGATCATCCGTTTAATGGACGTCATAAAATCGAAATTCTGATTTCCTATATTTACCGGAAATCGCAAGTTTATTTAGTAACTTTTTCGTCTCTTAGTATAATGTTTTTTTCTTATCTTTTAGGGCCTTTTTCTTTTTGTATCTTTTACTTTTCTTTTATCTCTTTAACACCACTATTTTCTTTAAGTATTTGTTTACCGTTCTCAGTAACATAATCACCTCAGGCAGTTTCCTTATTCCCGTCTACGTGTATTTTAACTTTACTGCTGTTACTGACAAAAGGCTCATAAGCTTAAGAGTGGAAACGAATTCAATTAGCAGTCCTAATTATCTTGTAAGATAGAAATTATATGCTTTTAGCCCTCTTGGCTCTGAGTCATGTTAACACGGTGGCAGTTAATATTATGTAGATGTGTGTAAACAGTACCTTTTACCCAAGATATGATATCTGTACATAATCTCACGCCTTTTTTCCATGGGGGTAAGCAAAAATCACAGAACGCCACCTGCTACGATTCTTACATACTCCTTTTGCCTCGTCCACGTTTATACATCTGGTCATACACAGGGGCGTGCCGTCCATAGAGGCAATTAGGCAAAGCCTACCCTACCATTCCTACCAACAACGCTAAGTGCATTTATTTTAACTATGTAATAAAATAAACAAAATATTAAAAAAAAGTTAAAACTCCTGTTAGAACACTTATAGCAACTTGTCGCGAACGATAACGTAACTCAAACTCACAAGTCAGTTCGTGGCTATCAATTGTCAATTCTGTTAGGCACGAAGTGATCGTGCCTACATCTCATTCAAAAACTTACGCACACTGTTGCATATTTTTGTGTGTATGAACGCCATGAACGGCACACATGTATAGATTATGGGCGTAAACTCCGTTCACTGTAGACGATCACCACGTGCTATGATTGGCTAATCGCGAAATAGATTTATGAATGATTATGACATTAGAGCAGTGTTCCCAATTTGAGGACATTTCCCCGAACTGCGGGGAATTCGAGAAACAAAGACAGACATGATAGTTTCCTTAATGACTACTAGATACAATTAAAAAAACATGGTCTTATTGTCGAATTTAGACCTTCCACAAAAATGATAAATTGTATTTGTAAGATTTGCAAAAACCCCTATAAAAATAATTAAAAACTACATGAATTTTATTTTTCGCTCTGATTTTTGGGGTGTTTGGAAATTAAGTAATGACAACACCACCGTTACTGTCGTCTGTCAGTATTATTATTCGGCAAAATTTTGTTATGCGCCTTTATAAAGGATCACGGTATGACAATGATGCATTTTATTTGGTAGTGTTTTTTTTAAAACAGATTGCGAAATATTTTTTTCTTGAGTAGCCATATTGTTTATTTGTTTCATGTGACAAGCAATTTATATGCGATCTTGAATGTTTTTATATCTTACTAAGTTATAACTTATAAGTAATTGATTTTGATACGTACATTAATGTAAATATTATATGTTAAGTACAATTTACACTTAAAGATGGTTTTCTGTTGTGAAGTGTGTAGTGATAATGTGTTTGTTAGAAGTTAAAAACAATAAGTTTTCGCAATTATCGTTTAATGATAAGATTCAAGTGGTGTCTAAAGGTATACCAATTGCGAGAATTAATCCAAAAATATAATAATTCACCTCGTACTCGTCATTTCAATCCTCAAAATTATGCAACATTTAGCTGGCTGTGTGGGTGTTAACACACAAATAAATTGTATTGTTTTCCGTGCATTTTGTTTAATACTTCCAGTAAGTGGAGTGAGGGATATATTGATTTGGATAATTTTCATTACTCGTCAAAAAAGCATGACATATCAATAGAATAACATCAACAAAGTTAAATACATTTGGTAAATCACGTATTGAAACTAGTTTGCATCGTCAGAAAATCGTGATTTGAACCTTCAGAACCTTGAATAATGTGGTGAGTTCTTGTATTTATAACTTTTATTTTTACAGGCTTATTTTCAATGTTTTTTTTTTCAAATTTTTACATCATTTTTTTTTGGTTAGGTTTAGAGGAGAGAGAGGAGAGGTTAGGCTAGCCGGAGGGCTAGCCTAACCTCTGAGGAAACCTACCGCACGCCACTGGTCATACATGTATGTCCATGTGATATGATATCCATATATTGGTTCTGGAGCCTTTGAACAAAATCCCATCCATCCAGATCACGGAAGAGAACCAAACATGTCAATGTTGACATGTTTGGTTCTAGTTATGTAACTCACAGAATGAGCAAGCTGAAGTGGCGATGGGCCGTATATTGCAACTTCAAGATGCTTATTCAGATGTGACCACGACTCGACAGATGTAAGGTAGATCTAATAACAGGGCCTAAAAGTGCCCTGTTATTGATTGGCTACTGAGGAATTCCTGATGGAAAAACCCAATAACACTTTGCTCGACCTGAGAAACGAACCCAAAACCTCATACTCAGGTCGCGCTTGCGACCGTTAGATCAACGACGCAGTTTTAATTCTTTGGCTAATTCTTATTAGGTATTTCAATCTTTCACCGCAAAAGATGTAATCCTATTCCTCTTGTCAACACTACAGTAACGGTATAAGTATAACCTTTTGGAAGCTCACAAAGCATCGCTCATGTCGTATTATCCAAGTTGAGAACTGAAAACGAACTAAAAAGTTCCCTTTGTGCTGCTGGCTGTGTGTCAAACAAAAAGCTTCATTTTTCAGGTTTGCGGCACGCTCGGCCCGAAATTTCAGACCTTTGTAGTTTGATGGGCTTTGCTTCATGCCATATGTCAGACTTAGAGAAAGTTTTGTAACTATAGGGGATATTATGTTCAGAAATATTGCCAGTTTAATATAACAGGTCACAACTTAGGACCCATTAATGATAGTATTTTTATCCGTTGGGCTAGACAACTGGGCATATCCCAGTTGTAAACGTCCCTTTATTTATTTATTTATTCAGAAATACATTCTAAGCTAACAGTTTTTTTTACCAAAACGCTTAAGAGCTAACAATAATCATATTACAATGTCAAATATCCTATAATTACACTAATAAATTCAGAGAGCAAAATAGAAATGAAATGTCAAGTGGTGGCATACATTAACATATCACAGATAAAAATATAAATAAGTCTTAATATGTCAAAAGTAATACCTACAAGTAATGTAATTTCCGGTTAACAGGAAGCTGACCGAAAAGGTTCGGCAGATGATCATGAGGTCAAAATTAATAAACCAGTGATACCTACATAAACATGTCAATGAAATTCAACAATATTTCAGTACAGTCTTGATTAAAATAAAAGAAGAAGATAAAATTACAAATCAATTGTTTAAAAATGACAATACATCTTTCCTTAAAGAGCTAATAGTATCCACAAATATGTCGGCATTTGGACTGCTGTCAAGGTAACGATTAATGAGGCTAATTGCTCTCACGGTTGGGCTGTTATTGGCTTGATGGATGCGCCATTCCGTTGGGCATGCAAGAAGTTGGTGCCGCCGTCGCCCTATACCACGCATATATTGCTGCGGAACAAACAGATGGATATGCTCTCTTACCGATGGATTATCTATACTATTGTTAATTAACAAACAGTAGTGTATAATATGCATTAATTTGCGCCTAAGCTGCAAAGTATCCAGTCCGATCATTCCAGACACAAATAAAGAAGGATACAAAAATGGGTAGTATCCGTAGGTTCGTTTATACTCGTATATATAACGGCAAAATTTCCTCTGAACTTTTTCAACCATTAGTGTATATAATTTCTCCTGAGGATCCCAGACAATTGCATTATACTCCAATTTACTGCGAACATATGCATTGTACAGCAGCTTTATAACCCTGACACTTTTAAATTGGGAGGAAGTTCTGATGACGAAACCCAATGCCTTATTAGCATCTCTGCACACCTCTTTAATGTGCTCGTGGAAATTAAAACCACTGTCTAAGGTTAGTCCCAGGTCCCGTATTGTTGAGACACGTTCAAGCGAGTCATCCGCCAGTTTGTAGTCAAAAGTAATTGGCGTGCGAGACCTAGAAAATGTGATGACCTTACACTTTAACATGTTAAGCGGCAACCTATTCCTCACACTCCAATCCACAACGGCATCAATGTCCCTCTGAAATACCAACCTTTTTTTTAACAACCTTTGTGCCTATTGACCTTGTTTTGGTCTGTCTCCTGCTGGTATGGAGAGAAGTGGAAATTATGTTTTTCCTACTCCACCGCTATTCTTTTTAATTAATTTCGTTGTGGGATCCAAGACAAATTGTTTCTCTGGGATTTCGTCGAGCTTCATTGTCTCGGTGCTTTTCTGGTGGTCACCACTGTTGATTCTGGCTTTCAGGAGTTGCAGTGGTTTGGGAATAGGGTTGAGGACTTGTCCCAATTAAAAAAAAAACAGTTTAAGGGAGTCAGCATCGATTCGCGTTTAGCTGGGTGATTTTTGGCCACACTCATACGCACCATGAGACAAAAGCTGTAATAGATGGCTAATGCATGCTATAACCTACTCTCGCATGCTTTAAGCTTCTACCGTAAGCTGTTCGTACAAAACTGTTTTACGTCCGTCACATGACTATCTCAGATCCAGTTGAAAATCAGAGTCAGCCTTTTTGGCGCAGCCGTGAGACACACAATATTGTCGTTTTTTTTTTTTTGTTTAGCTTAAAGTTTTTTGCATCTATTTTATTATTTCATATTGTGTGCACTTGTGGCATGTTCCAAATAAACCTGCTTTCTTTCTTATCTCTTTCTTTTTTTTCGATTTCAACCACTTTGCCGATTCCCAAAACCTGTCGAGAAGATTGTTATGTGATGTCGGCCGACGCTGCTAAGAGTACCTGTTTATTGGATCAGGATTGTGTATGAACACAAGGCGGTCTTATTTTATCTATGTATGATCTTCCCCCATCTTTCCTTACCGTAATTTCTTTTCCCCAGGTACGCCGCCACCCACGCCCGACCCACCTTCTGTAACGTATGCCGAGAGCCGCTGGGCGCGCTCGGTACTGCGCACGCGCTGGCCTGCGAGCTGTGCAAGTTCAAGGCACACAAGCGATGCGCCTCGCGAGCGCCGCCATCTTGTAAGTGGAGCACGCTTGCGTCGCTGGGGCCACATGTCGTGGAGGACGCTGAAGGGGTGAGTTTGAACATGTTTCTTTTTAACCACCGATGTATATTACCCCTTTTATTAAAAGCGTGGCGCCTTTGTTGTTCTGTGTGTCTGTCTGTGACATTGTAGCTCCCAAACCTGTGTGTAAATTTCAATGCGGCTTTTTCAGGGTGGATATTAGTTTGTTTTTAGGGTTCCGTTGCGAAATGGCAAAAAACGAAACCCTCAGAGATTCGTCCTGTTCGTCTGTCTGTCTGTCCGTCCGTATGTCACAGCCATTTTACTCCGAGACTATTCGCATCACACAGTTGAGATTTGGAGAGCAGGTATCTTCTATGAACTCCTACAAAAAATGTTGTGACATTATACATACATGTAAATAAAGGTTGAAAAAAATATTCTTCGTATATAACTGTTTGGGGTGTCTATACACCAGTGTGCCACCAGTAATCTCGATTTGTGACATGATGATAGCAATTAGTTCATGGAATTTGGGTGCACGTAGGTCCTATACAGGGTGTAAACAGACCCTTCACATAGCCGTCAACGTCAAAAAATTTTTGCTGGGAAACGATTTTTTTTTTTGGGGTGAAAAATCACGTTTTACGTAAAGTAAAAATCTTACATTAAAAACATGTATTTAAATAAAAACTTTTGAAAAAGTTGGAACTTTGACCCCCAATATCTCCGTAACTAGAAGGTTCCCAGGTATGGTCTAGAACACAAAAATGATCAAAGACGGGGAGAACAAGTGCCTTTGGACTATGTTAAGGGTCTATTTACACCCTTTAGATAATTAGGTACATATCAATCCTTTGAAGCAAACAGGCGGTAATGTGATTTTAGGTATCAAAGTAGCACAATGAATTCTTAGGTCACATAAACTTGGTTCTACTATACACGATAAACAGCGTTCGAAATCGACTTAGCAACACGTAAACACACGCTATGTATGTCAATATACCTACTACGTATGTGTACAGCCGTTTTACAGCCCATACCGTTAAAGACACGTAAACCTTTTAACAGTGATTGTGTGTATAGTAGGAGCGGAGATTAACATCTTTATAGTTTTTAGAGCGGTTTCGTAAACATTGGAAACTAGAGGCATGAGAAAAATTGTATCTTACTGAAATGGGAAAGCTGTTCGTAAATGTTGACTATGGAATTTATGGGGTTCTGTGGGCCTAAACTGGCCACTTTGGCAGAATCATAAGGCGCGATTTATACAGAAACGGTGTAAGGTGAAGGCGCGGCGCAGGCGCAACGCAGGCATGATGCTGTTAAACGTTTCATACAAAATGTACGTTGGTGACGTGTCATGAATTACACTCAAGCGGCACGGCGCAAGCACGCCGTTCTTTCGTTTCGTTATAAATTCCACGCCTGCGCTACGCCTGCGCCGCACCTTCACCTTACGCCGTTTCTGTATAATTCGCGCCTAATAGGATAATAATAGGAATTACGTTACAACTCCTAAAATATTCAGAAGTGACAAATCAAAATAAATATTAAATAAGTTTGTGACCATTTTAATAAGTTTTAAAGTGATTCATATTATTATCCTATTATGATTTTGCGAAACGACAACAGGCGGCAGTGTCACCGGTGTAGAATGAACGCTTAGTACCGCCAAACAAAAACACACTAATAGACCGACCGCTTTAATAAGTCCTCCGCCTTGCCCCATCAAAGGCATATTAAGCGTCCACAAAGTCCTAACAATATCCCACAGGTTATTTGCTTTAAAATAACCATAAATCACGTAGGTATTACGATACTAATCGAACCAATACGTGATCAACTTTCAGAATATTCCATTTTTAGATTGATACCTTCGCGAGGAATCATTAAAGCGGTCGGTCTATAGATCCGGTAATGTGAAAGTATTGAACCACTTGGCACCACATGCCAAGAACTGGACACCTGGATATTGGTTCGAACAAGTCTTTCGCGTAAGTGTCCCAGATCCCAAAACTAACCCTAAAATTATGACAATTATAATCCAATCTAACCTGCAAGTTTCACGATAATAATAATCCGTATTATTGACAATTGACCATAGTAAGATAGAATCATATATATAGACAACCTTGTTTACACCAATGAGAGCATGGAGCGTAAACTTACCTCGTTATCATTTTCTCTGAGGCACGAACATTTATTCATAATGTGATTAAATTGTGCTCTAGTTTGCAAATAGCTCACCTTTAATAGGGCGAAAAAAATACTGACTATTGGTACCTACAGGGTGTAAACGGACCCTTTTTTTTTTTTTTTTTTTTTGTCGTGGGAAAATCATCAAATGAGTCCTCCCACCTAGGGCAGAGTGGGAGGAACTGTCAGACTTGTACTGACTAAAATCCACGGTGTCCTTCAATAGCCCTTTATGATCCAGGGTCACGGTAATTCTATAAGTCCCGCGACCCCGGCAGGCTTTGGCCCTCTAGAGGGGGGCCCCGTCATAATGCTGACACTCTTTGAGGCGCGCGTGGGACACAACGCGCCGTCGACCCGGGCATGGTCCATGGTCGGACAGCGAGTCGCCCATTACTCGCCGCCCGCAAGCCCGCGCCTACGGTGGCCGGAGATCGTCTGCCGACGTCCGGCGCCGTGGGCGTCTACCACTGTGGCTGGGGTGGAGGGAGGACGCTGTCCTCTCCCTCACGCGGCCCGCCTCCTCCTTCGCGAGCATGACTGCTTCGCAGAAGGAGGCGACCGCTTCCCACTCCGTCTCGCCCCGCAGCATGGCCTCGACCAATGCCGGGCGCGAGAGGTCTCCGCCTATCGCCGCCGTGAGGACACGGCGGTGCCCTGCCCAAGCGGGGCAGTCCTGCACCGTATGCTCCACCGTGTGTTTCCTCCTTCCCCATCAGACACAGGTACCTCCCGAAGCTTCCGTGTCCGGTGAGGACCTGCGTCATGCGGTAGGTCAGGACGCCGTGACGCCTATCCAGCCACTCCTCAAAGAGGGGTCTTACCGCCGCGATTGCGGCGTGCCCGTCTTGTTACACCCTTTACTTATTTTAAAAGACTTTCTCTTTATTTTATTTATTTTATACTATTCGAGAAACTCACAACATAACATCACGCCTGTAATCCCCGAAGAGTTAGGCAGCGGTGTAACTGATAGTACATTTTGCCACGTATGTCTTAAGTCCTATAAGCACGCCGCCTATTCCCATCAACTGGGCACAAATCCAGACTCTGTGGCTGCTACTGACAAATTCCTGATGGAAAAACCCAATAACATTTTGTCCGATCCGGGAATTGAACCCAGGACCTCATGTTCAGCAGTCGCGCTTACAACCACTCGACCAACGGGACAGTCTTTGGTAGATATACAACCTAAAAGCCTTTAAGCCACAAACATAACGACATTCATAATGAATCCCTGAATAACATCACGAATAATAATTGTTCTTTTGTTCTGAACAAATTATACGAGATTTGTGTTTCCCACCTGAACGCCGCCATTTTACTAACAATACCCTCTTACACAAAGGGCTGAGTGGCCTTTGTGGAAAGATTGAAGATTGTGTGACTGCTTGCTTTACAGTCTTTTTGTAATTTAGAAGAAATTTATGATCTAGCTTGGGGTAAAATGGTAAGACTTCATTTTTAACTAGCTGTTACGCCGCGCCCTTCGTTCAAATATTACTACGCTTTGAATCAGATTTCGTTACCAATTTCAAGGGTTTTTATTTTTTTGCACGTAACTCTAATTATTTTTCTAAAATAAAAGTAGCTTATATTAGACCTTATAACATCAGCTATCTGCCAGTTAAAGTCTCGTCAAAATCGGTCCAGCCGTTTCGGAGATTACCCGAAACAAACAGACAGACAAAGATTGAAAAAAAAAAATTTTGTTGTTCGTGCCATATATATTCTCCTCAGCATTCAGTAAAAAACTGTTATTTTGATATTACAAACATACACTTCCATTTTATTTATTTGTATAGATAGCTTAAGTACCGGCATGTAGGTGCAAGCTTGACTTAGCCCAATGAACAAGGATGCTTGACCGTTGTCTGTTTGATGGTTTTATATGCAAGTACTTGTCTTGCTGATGCAACTACAAATTCATTGTATCTACTACTGACATGCGTAGGCGCCTACGGCACCTGTAGAACATAATGGAACTCACAGTGAATTCTATTTCCTTCTCTGTCTCTTGCCTGTCTTATCCTTTTCTGTCCGTGGTCAAAAAGTTCTTTTCTAATTTTTACAAAAACAAATGCTTGTTTAGGCTTCTTCTTCCCACTTCGTAGGAAATGACTGTCAATGAATGGAGTACTTGTCTATTTTTCTTTTGCAAATAAAATACTAGACATTAAGGTTTTCATTAAAAGTAAAAGTTTAATATAAAAATGAATTCTAACTGTAAGCATACAGCAGACTTTTCACCTTGTTGTTTAATAAATGTTGGTTCTTTCCATGTTGGTGGCTCCATTGTGTAAGTTTCACTATTCTTACGCAACATAGCACAACTTTTTGCTGTTTTGTCTCAGTTTGTATTCTCACTAATACCAGCGTGTATTTTTAGTTGGATAGTTACATTGTTTATATGCAGAGAAATATGTTTTAAAGAGCGGTCGGTGGACAATGCATTTTAATGACCTAGCTTTTAAGTGCAATGTTCAATAACAAAACTAGAGCTGACATGTAATTGTGTTGCAAAATTTTACAATGCAACTTATTCCATAGATTTAAAAGGCAAAGAGATTTCTTTGCAAATGGGCAAAGAGAACTCTTCTCCTAAGTTTCTATTTTGTATTTGTTATTATCATTTGGTCGATTTATAAATGATGGAACCTCCTAAACTTTTGGAAGTTAATTTTGATAAGTATATTGGCATTGGCAAGGAGGGTATCGGAAATTCGGAATTAATCAGCTAATGGTTACGGAAGTAAAACGCGCCTTGAGGCTAGAATCCTAATAACCTGCTTGCTTTTTTTTTTTTTTTTTTTTTCCGGATGGGAAATCATCAAATGACCCCCCCCACTCTGGGCGGAGCGGAAGGGAGTGTCAGACTTGTACTGACTAAAACCCATCCATGTTCCTTCTTTGCCCTTTGTGTTCCAGGGCCACGGTATCTCTTTCGAACAGTCCCGCAGCCCTGGCAGGCATCGGTCCTTGCAGACCCCTACATCGTTGCTGACATCTCTTTGAGGCGCGCGTGGAACACGAACGCGCCATCGACACGGCCTGTCGTCAGAAGACGGCCGGACGGCGAGCTAGCCCATAGCTCGCCGTCCACAGGCCCGCGCCTACGGTGGCCGGGAGCCACCACGTGACCCCCGACGCCCAGGGCGTCTCCCGCGGCGGCTGGGACGTGAGGTTCTTTCCCTCTCACGTCCCGCCACCTCCTTCACTAGCATGACTGCTTCGCAGAAGGAGGTGACGGCTTCCCATTCCCTCTCGCTCCGGACCATGGCTTGAACCAGGGCCGGACGCGAGAGATCGCCGCCGCCGATCGCCGCAACGAGGACACGACGGTGCTCCGCCCAAGCGGGGCAGACCTCCACGGTATGTTCCACCGTGTCCTCCGGACGATCCTCACAATGGAAACACCCGGGCGTTTCCTCCCGCCCGATCCGGTGCAGGAACCTCCCGAAACAACCGTGTCCGGTGAGGACCTGCGTCAGGCGGTAGGTGAGGGCGCCGTGGCGCCTCTCTAGCCACTCCTCAAAGAGGGGACTTATCGCCACTATGGTGGCGTGCCCTATAACCTGCTTGCTTTATGTTTTGTTATTTTTATTTATTTATTAAAACTTTATGCACAAGTAACAAGACTGCACAACGGCGGACTTAATGCCATAGGCATTTTCTACCAGTCTACCTTAGGGTTATTTTTGTTAGATAGCCAATTAAAACAACATCCTATACTCCTTTACTCATTGATCATCCATGACTATTACTTATATCTATTGAGCACATTTTGTCGGCCATGTAAATGACCTTTGACTCTTGTCTTAAGCGTATGCCAAAAATGCAGTTGGTATTTGAAATAACTCAAAAAACCCATAACATTTAAAAGCATATCACACAAAGGTTTTCTATCTTTTCGTTGTAAAGACTCGGCTGTTTCATTCTTTAAAATATTCCAAATCATAATAACCTACCTTCTTTATTATTAATACTCGAAACGGGATATTTACCATGTTTACTGTTATTTATGAGTTCCCGATATTTCGGCGCTGTTGTAAGCACCATGATCACGGATAAACTGAAGTTAGTGACCATGATAGTTTAAAATCTTATACCTACCGACTTATTTAACTTTAGTAATCATCCATTTGTTACAGTTGTAGAACATTGAAAGGACCCTAATAAAAATACCCGCGTTCCCAAGTACACTTTAATCTTAAGTAATCTCACCCTAATACGAGCATTAAAAGATTGATACGGGCTCCCCATCTTTGATTAAAGGGGGAGTCGTTGGCTGCCATTCCAGATGCTGTACTATAGATTCGGTTAACTTCTCTGCATGGCTTTGTCATGTATGGCTACTGGTTGCCAATTTAATCAGTATATGTATAAGTTAGTGTAGGCATAGTATAAAGGATTAGATAATATTCATTAATCTAGACAAATATAACACATGGCTACAATTGTGTCCTTATTTTTTTCAAATTGAGGGGAGGATTATATAAAAACTATTGCTGGCCCAAAATGGCTACAAGTAGCCCAAACAGAATCAATTTCAAAGACTTGGAGGACGCTTTCACCTGTTTAAGGGGTTCTTGCAAACATTAGCGTTAGAAAAAAAAAATTACTTACGTAAACTAAGAAAAATAAATTAAAAAGCCTTATTTTATTATTTAAGCAGGAAACATAAGGTTTTTAATTTATTTTTATTTTTATATTTCCTTTTTAAGCAGGAAATCTAAGGCTTTTCAATATTTTTTTTTATTTTTAATTTAATATTACCAAATTATTTCAAAATAATTTCTCAAATAGCACACCTGAATATCTCCACATCACTTTACTACCACTCTGTACCGTTGTATGTATTGTGTGCAAACCACTTGCAATGTTCCGCTCCAATGGCTGTTGTTTTCTCGTGAGTATTGTACGACGAAGTTGTGTTATTTGACACGAAACACGACGAGCAACGATTTGGACGGTCCTTTGGGTGTTTCTGTGTAACCCGTTTTACTTGCTTTTAGAAACAATATAATATCAATATTTCTCATAAGAGGTGCAGAAAAGGAGAATATGTGAGCGTATAAGGGTACTCGGATACTGAAAAGTTTCTACTGAAAAGATCCAATTACACTACTCCAAGCGAAGCTCAGACGTTGGAGCTTAAGCTCAGCTGTTGCGCTAGTTCTGCACTAGATCGACGATGTTACTTGAAAGCAAAACAATTATTATTTACAAGATGGCAACGTGAAGAAACTAGATACACAGCGGAGTGCAAAGACTTTATTTATTCATAATTACAGCAAGATTTCATCAAAACATTATTGTTTTCTTGCTAAACTAAAACAATCCGCCATTTTACTCAATTTTACAAGCTAAACAACAAACAGTCAAACAGTCTCAAAGTTCCAATACTTTGTTGACTCGGGAACTTTCTCTTGATCAACAGACTTCATTTGTTACAAAAAGCATTCAGTTCTCATAATGATTCCAGTTCATTAAAGTTGGCAGCTTTTGTCTGGAGATTTTGACCAGAAACTGTTTGATACTCATAGTTTGTTGTTCTTAGTTTAATTGTATTGTAGACAGAGGCAAATTGTAGTTGGGATGTTATTTGCTTTGGTAGTAGGTATATTAATGTGGATGTGAATATAGTATTTGTTTTAACTTGATGTGTAGTAGTGGTACAGAGGCGGACCTAATACAACAAACGGTTGACGGCAATAGGCCCGCCCCTGACTTAAAACATAACTGGTGAAATATGTCAAGTCTTAGGTTTTAAATGCTAAAACATTGTGATAATGTACATGAAAATAAAATTAAAATAACCATTTCGTATGTATAGTCGACCGCGTATTTATTTTACCAATTTCGCCAACATCACCATCATCATTTCAGCCGAAAGACGTCCACTTGTGGACATAGGCCCCCCCCCAAGTGTCGCCACATTGACCGGTCCCGTGCGTCTCGCATCCAGCGGATCCCTGCAACCTTCACCAGGTCATCGGTCCACCTAGTGGGAGGCCTTCCAACGCAACGTCTTCCGGTTCGCGGTCGCCACTCCAGAACCTTTCGGCCCCATCGGCCATCCGTTCTGCGATCAATGTGCCCTGCCCACTGCCACTTAAGTTGGCTATTCTTCGGGCTACGTCGGTAATCTTGGTTCTCTTGCGGATGTCCTCATTTCTGATTTGGTCACGCAAGGAAACTCCGAGCATAGCCCTCTCCATTGCCCTTTGGGTGACTTTAAGCCTTCTGATGAGGTCCATTGTGAGCGACCAGGTTTCGTATGGTGTCGGACGTAAAGAATAGCACCATCCCATATCTTAACAATTTCGCCAACAATTCCCATAAAACTGAAACTTTAATAAGGTCGAAACTACAAGACTGAGAGACCAATAATAGTCTTTGTCGTTTTATGAAGTGCAAGACATTTAACATAAGGGTGAAAAGCAATTATGAGGTTGACTATAAGTCTTTCTGAGTGGATGTTTGGTACTTTTTCACAGCGGAACTAAAGCAATTTTGATGACTGCACCTTCTCTTCATGGAAAATTAATTTTAAACTCCTGCATACCGTTTCAAAGCGCGATAAATAGTTTATTATTATTTATTTATTTTCTCCATCTTACGATTATCATTATAGGGTTACTTAATGCGTTAGTGTACACAATTACTATTTTAGGTTTTACAAACCGAATATTGTTATTGTGTACACTAATTACAAACAATGCATTCATACATCATTTCACATTACAGGAAGATTCCCACTTTAGGTACCGTAAATTAAAACGTAATAAAAAGATATATGAAACACCAACAACAACGCCAATTAATGTTTGAAAGTCAAGGACTTAGTCGTAGTAGGTATTTGTTTTTTTCCAAGAATTCCTTTTTTCGGCCTCCATTTCACAATTGCGTAGGATTCCACTAATTTTCAGCTATTCAGGAATTTCCGTCTCTTCAGCTAATCCTGGACATTTCAAACTTTTTTAATAGGGTTTCGTGCGCCATGGTTCTTTTGAAGTTTTTAACGAATTCTTATTTGATTCCGAGAGGAAAAGTTTAGTTCTGGTTTTAATTTCGGGGTTTTTTGAATATTGGGACGTCTGAGTTTTTGCCTCACTTTTAAAATTAAGTAGGTTTCGAATGTCTTGAGCAGTGGTGCTCCTGTGTTACCGTCCTTGACGTACAAGTTGTAATTCGTGGGTTCGATGTGAACTCAAGCATTACTTCTGCCAGGGCTGCGGGACTGTTCGAAAGAGATACCGTGGCCCTGGAACACAAAGGGCAAAGAAGGAACATGGATGGGTTTTAGTCAGTACAAGTCTGACACTCCCTTCCGCTCCGCCCAGAGTGGGGGGGGGTCATTTGATGAATTCCCATCAGAAAAAAAAAAAAAAAAAAAACATTACTTTACTTGGTTTAATTTATTTCATTACTTCATAAGGCAAACATCGTAAGCATCCTAGGGCCATTAATTCGAAGACTTGTGTCATCCATCAACAACAAAGCACTCACAAAGTGTAGGCACTCATAGGTCATGGCTGGCCTTGTACTAACATAACATAATATCACGCCTGTAATCCCCGAGGGGTTAGGCAGAGGTGTACCTAATAGTACAGCCCCATTTCGCCAGTTTTGTTTTTAAGTCCTATGTAATACGGAGCACAAATCTAGACTCCGTGGCTGTTACTGAGAAATTCCTGATAGAAAAACCCATTAACAATTTGCACGACCCAGGAATCAAACCCAGGACCTGATGCTCAACAGTTGCGCTTGCGACCACTAGACCACCGACGCCGTTTAACCTTATACTAAATATTTCAAAATTGTTTAGGACCCATAAAAATAAATTTACAAACCATTGAAATGATATATCTACATATAACACGAGCTGGATGTTTGCATGACACTACACTGCACACACACACTATTTTCTGTTATATCTACATATAACACGAGCAAATGGTTGCATTACACTACACTACACACACTACACACACACACTACACACACACACACACACTACACACACACACACACACTCACTATTTTCATACTTTCTTAAAACTCTTAAGAAATAACGTTAAAATATTTCAAGTTTTAAATAAAATTTCTTACGAGAAGTCACCGTCGCTGTTAGTTTATAAGCTCGCCTTACCAGCTAAGCTAGATTCACGATTATTATAGTCTGTTATCGTGGCCATATTCACTCAAGAAAACGGTTTTAATATCACTGACGAAGTGTACCACGGTTCTTAGAGTGAAATATAATTTTAGAATGAGATAAGTGGTGGGGTTTTCAGAGGATAAGTTTTATCTTTAAAAATATGGGGTTTTGCATAACAGAAACATCTTCAGGGACTGCGTTCTTTCAAATTGACTATTGGCATGTCAGTTGCCATCATGACGTTCACTAACCCGCATTGGGCCCGCGTGGTACTAACCCGCATTGGGCCCGCGTGGTACTAACCCGGATTGGGCCCGCGTGGTACTAACCCGCATTTGGGCCGCGTGGTACTAACCCGCATTGGGCCCGCGTGGTACTAACCCGCATTGGACCCGCGTGGTGGATCACGGCTCACTCCCTCTCATGGATAGGCGGCAGGAGTCCCAGCTGCTCCCGAAAATTGTTGGAAAAAGGCTAGGCAGATGATGATGAGTTCTTGGGCGTTTTGATGAGATAAGGAATCACATTAATTTATGTGTGTTTTGTTGCAGAACATAATAATGCCTCACCAGTGGTTGGAAGGCAACCTTCCCGTCGCGGCCAAGTGCGACGTGTGTGACAAGACTTGCGGTTCGGTGCTCAGGTGAGGAACATATCATTGTATTACTTAGACCACGAATGAACTACGCGGTCCTTTCTGATTGGTCTATGCAGCCATTCAGTTTATGAAACCTTATTGTACCTATTTGCATTAGGAGTTGTGGTAGTAGAGCCCTTTGTAAGCTCATCTGTGGAACACCATGATATTCGCCATACCTCATCATCATTCTCTTGCCCAAATACATTTGGGGTCGGCGCAGCATGTCTTCTACTTCCATACTTCTCTATTACTCGTCATCTCATCAGACACCTCCTTTCGTGCTACATCATTCTTCACACACCGCACAGTCCATCCATCAATTCTTTGGTCTACCTCTACTCTTATACCCATCCACAGTTACACTCAAAACTTTCCTAACGACATTTTCCTCATTCCTCCGCTTCTCATGCCATACCTACAGGCGCGATAAAATGTTCACGTTTCGAATGTCCAAAAGTGGCGGTGAACACGTACTATCAAGTCGGCCACCTGCTTATATGGCAACCAAAATCCCAATACAATACCCAATACTGCTGTGTACCAATTGGCCATTAGCTGCCCCTACCTCGTTCAGCACTACCTTCTATTAACTCTCACACATACGTATACCTACATATCTACCTACTGTACAATTATGCATCTAGTGTCCGGAGATCCAGCCTCCATGCGTCGTGTATATAATTAAATTATTAACCATATCCGTACATATTGTGTTCAGGATGAAGATATTGTGGTTAACCAGTGGCCAACTGAACTATGTGGGCCTACCCGCAGCTTCGCCCAACACAAATAGTCTGTATATACCCTAAGTGTACATACGGATATCGTGGTTTCCCGCAATGCGGCGCTCCGTCAGGTTGTAGCATATTATGCACCTCTTAGAGACTTATTCTGTTAGCCCTCGTCATTCCACAGCTGGGCTAAGGCCTCTCCAACAGCTTCCAGTTTTTTCGATCTAGGGTTAATGTGGAACATTGCCTCTTAGATATAGAAGAATAATAACATGAAGTCATAGTGAATTTATGAGAGCAGCGGTGGCCCAGTGGTGGCGGCTCCGACTTACAAACAGTAAGTAGTGGGTTCGAACCCAGGCAGGCGCATTACTTTGTGAAATTTATTTCATCACCATTGCTCTCAAAAACGGTGAAGGAAAACATCGTGAGGAAACCGGCATGTCTTAGAACCAAAAATTCGAAGACATGTGACATCTACCAACCCGCACTGGGCCCGCGTGGTGGATTATAGCCCATTCCCTCTCATAGAGAGGAGGCCGTGTGTCCCAGCAGTGGGAACATTATAGGCTGATTATATAGTGAAATAAAATTATTCTGCTTGCGGAAAAAAATACTGAGTAAAAGAATAGCCGATTTTTGTTTCAAAAATCGTTCGAATACATTACGTTCTCGTTGCGAGTTCATGAGCCTGATAAACTTGTTTTTCGTTAACCTGATCTGTGCCTCACTCTAATTCTTCCACTTCTGTCGGTGTTGTGCTGTTCTATATTTATGTATTCCATACAAAACTGACTGCCAGTTTTCTGCAAAGGAGACTACCCCTATATTTATACCAGAGAGTCCTTCTGTAAAAACTTACATGATATTATATTTACGCCCATTATGACTCCAACAAATAAAGAAGATCACAAGGACACTCCACACAACTAAGCCACAGTCTCTCTAGTCGGTAGCACTACCTCAAAGCCAATAATATCCCTTAAGATGAACAAGCTTACAGCATTCTAAATAGCATTTTAATCAAGCTACTCAAAGCAAGTCGTATTACCGCCAGCTCTATCCGCAGTTTCCGGCTGAGCCGCGTATTATCCGCGACTCCGCGTATTACCGGCGTAGTACGGATAACTTTGAGTATTTCTTACACACCTGTATCGCGTATTATGAAGTTATGGTTGGCCTCAGCACTCTAAAGTCAAGAGCACATTACATCCGCGGGGGCCCACCTGCAGTTTGCGATAGTTCATACAATATTTACGAAAGTTAAGCAGGAAGATAATGGATAGATATACCAGAATGTGCTTCAGCCTTGAAATACTAAACCAGGGGTGTCCAACATAATTTTATGAAGGGCCAAATTTAGTATTTTTGTAACCGTAGCGCTCCAAAAGAAATGCAAAGTGACCTCTAAATTTAAATAAAACAAGCTTCGCCGGACTAGACTGCAATGAATGATGCGGTCTGCAGTCGCGGGTAGGTGAGATGGGGCGGGTAGGTAAATAGGTACGGCGCGGGAATAACTGACTTAGGGATATTTTTAAACAATGTTCGCACAATATTTATTGATGTCCTTAAAGTTTTAAATAGCAAGCTGACCGGATGAAAGACCTATGCGGGCCGCTAGTGGTCCGGGGGCTGTATGTTGGACTGGCCTGGTCTAGCAAACAGAAGCGCGCGGGGTTCGAATAGGCGGAAATTCTAGCGTCTTCCTAATTAAAATATTGGAAGCGCAATCACTTTCTTCAACCCGCACGGGATTACATTATACAAGATACGCGCGATAACATAACCCTTCCTTGGCAGTCGGGTAAAAACAAAAAGTCGTGTATTTTATCAGTCACCTCCTTTCTAGCCATATCAACCATCACACAGTCCATCCATCGTTTCTTACGCATACTCAAAATTTTCCTCGCGACATATGTAGATCCCATAGAGACCCCTGTATTATTTGGAGTCGTTTGCTCACAAACGTGATTGTTGAGCGTTCGGTCCTTGGTTCGTTTCCCAAGTCTGGCAGTGTTATTCGGTTTTTCCGTTAGGGATTTCTCTACAGCAAGCTAAAGTTTGGCAGTTAGTGGTGTGATGCCCCCGTGCCTCGAAAAGCATGTTAAGCCGTTGATCTTGAGCATAATCTCGCCCCGGTCGTTTTGGATTACCATCCCATTGGAATATGACAGTAAAGGTATTGTCGCGGACAAAAGCTATTTCACTGCCTCATTGGTCTAGTGGTCGCAAGCGCGACTGCTGAGCATGAGGTCCTGAGTTCGATTCGCGGGTCGGGCAAAGTGTTATACGGGCCTAATGTAAAACATCAGGATTTTTTCAGTACCTGCCACGGAATCTGGATTTGTGCCCAGTTGATGGCAATGGGCTCGCCCACTATGACAAGGCTTTACTTAAACATAACTGGTGAAATGTGGGTGCACTATTAGGTACACCTCTGCCTAACCCTTCGGAGATTACAGGCGTTATGTTATGTTAAAAGCTAGTTGTTTCAAAGACGACCCTGACGTGACGAGCTGTGTATTCTAAGATCGTCTGCAGATACATTGGGCGGAAACGTGAGCCTGATTAGAGACGCAACGCTTTTAATCAAATGAGACGGTGTTTGAGTTTGTGCGGAGCCGGTGAAGTGTGCTGTGTTGGGTGAATTCGTTAATTTGATTCGATTTTGTAAACGAAATTAAACCAAATTATGTAAAGGCTCAGCAGGCGTGCCAATAATGCCCCGGTTAGCCAAAAAGCTGTATGCGGTTATTCAAAAAAATCTTTGTATGCAGAAAACAAAGAATATGTTAAAATGTGTTTCTCTTAGTCCGTACTAAAATATTTTTGCATATTTTTCTTACTTCTTTTTTTTTCTTTTTATTCTTTTTTTAGATTCTTTAAAAATAAACTGGCACAAATTGATAAAACGTAACAAAAATTTTACCTTCGGCTCAGGTGTAAGTTGCACCTCGACTGCAATGAAAAAGCTTCTCCACTTGTGTAAAAACGTCCTATTTCGAGTTACAATAAGCCGGGGTGGTTTATTTTAACTCGAATAGAGTAGTTGGTACTAGCGTAGTATGGCCCGTTACGCCCCCAGCTAGGTTGATTGACGATAGTAAACAAAACTTAAAAAAAATGTCTAAAAGCTCCTAAATTAATGTAACAAATTTTGAGGTGGCACCAAATACACATTGAATTGAGAACCACCTCCTTTTTTTCGGCGGTTAAAAAGGTGGCAGGGACCTTCTGGATGCAGAAAGCTGAGTATTAGACAATGTCGTGCAGCTGCACCTCAGCTGAGGAGAGCTTATGTCCAACAGTGAACTGCAAAATACTGAGTTAATTAAATGTGGGCATCAAAGAAACCATTTTGTATGTGTGTGTGTGTGTGTTGTTATGTCGGGACGAAGGATAGATAATATTATATTTAGCCAATAAATGAATACATCAATGAATTAAAGCTACTTAAAGAATAATGAAAACTAAATATTTACAAAAGGCTACTGATTTATATAAAACGAAGGCGTGTAAGTACTCCTCCACATCACTGGCATCCGGAAAGGTGGCCAGAAGACTGGCAAATATATTGTTGTTTTTTTGATACTAAATGGGCTTACTCTTGACCTCAATCTAGTCCTGAGTCACAACTGACACTCAGTAATCTAATCAACAATTGATCGCACGTAGCACGCTCGAGCCATTCCGTCTTCATTACTTGCTTCATTGACAAACACAATATCATAATAAAATAGATCACATGGTTACGTATTTCTAGTCTATCAATTGCACAGTAAACTGACAGGTCCTCTTCTAGTGTAGGTATCTATGTAGAACCATTCCATTTCCATTTGTTAATTGTTGGAAATTGATGAATGTGCTGTTGACGTGAGTGATAGATATCATGTCGGCTGATCAATTGTCATCAATCGTTACTTAGCCGCACTTAGCTCGTCGATCAATTATTTGAATGTTACTTAACGCGTAGGTAAGTAATGCTCCGGGCGCTCGCGGTCGAGGAAAGAGCACTGTTGTGTGCTGTAAGCTTTCACGGTTTAAAACTAAACTTATAGTGTCATTTACGGGATATCTTCCGCGATTCATAGACTCGGATAAAAACCAGTGCACAACGCAAGTTCATAATAATATGAAGCTACATGTTTAAAGTGCTCAAAACATGGTCCTATTTATATTCTTTATTGTACACAAAATGAAAAAAAAACATGCAAATTGCATTAATATAGCTCATATACAAAAGAAAATTGGCTCAAAGATGCGCCTACTTACTTACCTTGAACCGTCTCCGGACTCAAGTGGGAAGATGTAACTCCAGCAGGGCTACCTCAATGAAACAGCAGCGGGGTGTGGTCGTGGAGCTGTGTCGCAAACTATGCTCCACCTCCCAGTAGCGAAGGGTCAATTTTTGTAAGAGGTAAGCCGGAGTAGATATCTTTAATGTGATTTTATTATTTGTCTATAAAATACTGACTGTGCCAGTTTTCAAAGGGAAGCCGGTGGGAATCGAGTTGTATGGAACCTTCGCCACTGCCACCTCCTATCCTGCCCTCTTGGTCCAAAAGCCTGCAGCCGAAGTGACCTTTGCGCTGCCACCGACGACGCGGTGGAAGTTGCGAAGTTTTCGGCTCACAAAATATAAAATTTGTAGTGCCAGCGATACGAAGAAGAAGACTTACCTTTTCCAAAAGATTGTGATGGCTTTACTAACACTTTTTGCCTATCAAAACAATATTCTTTCTCAGAAAATTTGCATTCACAAACTAAAACTAAAGACAAAATAATGGTTATCTCGTGCCAATAACTAAGAGTCAGAGTGTCCCCCGGGGCAAGAGCCCTGGAAATAAGCAACACTACGCCATTATCCCGCGCAGAGCACCGGGAAATTGAAACAACACTACGAGCCACTACTCATCCGTTGAACGAAAGGATTTCGCGGGTTAGTTTCCCGAAACCGGTTTTGTTGGTTCCTTTTAAAAGCTTTATTCGGAAATTTTTCGGAAAATTCTGGCTAGGTTTGTATTTAGTTTTGGTTAAATGAAAAACTACTGTAGACTGGAGGAGTCTACGTGGAAATAGATAAACAAAATATTCCTTATAAATCACTATATGGTGAAAATACCGACAAACTACAACTTATATAATCATGCCAGAAGTTGTTTTAGCTCAACGCAACCTTGCATATCAATGCGCATGCGACTGACATGCGTCATTAAAAAATGAAAATGTATGTTTTGTCCAGAAAAAGACGTTTTTAGGGATAAAAGATCGATAAATCAATTTAACTAGCTCTTTTGACAGTTGTTTTATTGCCTTAGCATGTCTTTCAATAAAAAGAACAGATAAGGTAGCACCGTTTTTTACAATTCTGTAAAAATCAAGAAAAACTGGGTGGGTGGTTAATTGTGCCTGTGAGTGTATAATATTTTACAAGTGAGAAGACATTTCACGCTCTCGCCTCTGTGGGCCAAGCTGAGGACCCTCACACCTGAGCGCGACTAATGACGTCACTCTTAGCTGACACTCTCATCAACAATACTTTAGCTAAAATGGTTGCGCTGTAAACAAAAGGAAAATAAGAGGAACAAGACTCCTGGAATGTTACATGAAATGTTTTACACCTAGACACGATTTCGCATTTATTTTTTTTAAACATTTCCCCACACTAGGAATTTCTCCTGTATTCTCCCGGTGCGTTTACAAACTTTTAAACTCACATACACAAACATCCAAACCCGGAACAACTACCTGTAAGCCATACAAATATTTGTTCCGTGCGGTACGAACCCGCGACAAAGCAGTCAATCGCTCAGCCACTGCGCCAACCGCGTTGTCGAATTTGTTGTGTTACATTTCATACGTTTTGACAACCCATTTCAGTTGCATTTCATGTTACCTTTCACCAATCATTACTCATTATTAAGACTTTGAAAGATAATCATACATTACAATTCGTTATTATTTTTTTAGACCATGGTGTGTTTCAAAATCTTTTATTATGATGTTGTGCTTGAAGATAGCCAGACTTGATTGGGTGCCACATTAGATTTATTGCACAAAAAAGCCGATTCGACGCAATTGCTGCACATTCGATTCTAGCTGTGCCAATAATTAATGCCAGCTCAAACAAATACACAGCACATCTTATAAAACAATTAACTGGCCCTATTTACTTCACCAACATATTTCAACCAGCCATACACGTCTTTAACAAGAAAAAGTTCGAGCCAATAGACCCGAATGATTCGTTCATTCCCCAACTTTTGATGGGTCAAACAAGGCGAAATAGGGGCTATCTCATAAATGTAACTTATGTATGATCTAGTTTAACTTTCGTTACAGTTTGCTGAAGTTTTAGGGTAGACTTTGGGAGTTTGGCTGAAATAGGCCAGCTATTTATCTTTGTGTGATACTAAAGTGCTTGAAAGCGAAGGTATTTTTATTTTAGGCTCGGAAAACTAGACCGAAAGTGTCGACTGCTTTTCCTTTTTTTGGTGTGGGTAAAAATAAATATATCTTTCCCGACTCCAAAGAAATGAACACTACTTGGCACTTTATATGATTTTCTGTTTAATTTCTGGTTAATCCTGTAACCTTACTAAATAATTACAATGGCATTCATTTTGACAATTCAATAACAGTCATTGTGTTATGGCGCTGGACGATTATTGGGGTCGATTTGAACCTAAAAATGCATGAAAGTTCACCGGAAGCATTCACCTGTAATTTTACAGTTCCGATTCACTTGTTTCTGTACAAAATCAAATCTTAGAGTGTTACATTACAGGCTAATGCTCGTGGTGAGTGAGCACCTCCACAGATGTTGCCCAGCAGATGTGTTCTTCAAATATATAAATAAATCAGTAAATAAAGTGTTGGAGTGCAAGTGGAGGTTAAAAAAGAAACACACAAAAACGTCGACAGTTCAGTTCAGTATTTTGAATGGCACAGTTGGCGCAGTGGTTGAGCTATTGGCTGCTGCACTGCTTCTCGCGGGTTTGATTCCTACAAGGAACATATTATATTTGTATTGCCTACAGGTACTACTTGTTCTGGCTGTTTGTGTATGTAAGTTGAAATGTGCGTAAACGCAACCACGAAACAAAAAGAGAAATTCCTAGTGTGGGGCAAGGTTTAATTGACAAAAAAATATCCTTACTAAGTATTTTAGAATCTTAGTATTATAAAAGTAAATATTTGATAACTTCGTCTCTAGATCATTGAACCAACTAGTACTATACAGGGTGTAAACAGACCCTTCACATAGTCGTCAACCCAGCATTCTGTACATCAAACTAAGTAACTTTACGCAAAAATTATTAATTTTTTTGGGGTGAAAAATCACGTTTTACGGTAGGACTCGATGAAAAGCACTCAAAGCATTGTGCTGATGGATGGATTGCATAGTACGGGGATCGTGGAGGTCTGTAAAGAAAAATAAAAATCTTAAATTAAAAACATGTATTTAAAAAAAAAACTTGTGAAAATGTTGGAACTTTGACCCACAATATCTCCGTAACTAGAAGGTTCCCAGGTTTGGTCTACAACAAAAAAATTATCGCAAAGACGGGGAGAACAAGTGCCTTTCGGCTATGTTAAGCGTCTATTTACACCCTTTATTTCTAAAGCACTCGTGCATTGTACTCGAATCTTCTAGTAAAATTAAATTGATATTGATAGCAGCACTAGACTGAATCGAAAATCGAGTCTAGTCTAACACGTTTCCCCTGAAGGCTGTCTCAGAATTCTAAACAGCTTCTCACGCTAGACATAGTTGCTACACATCCATTATGGATGATATATCTTCATTTTAGAAAGAAATACGTCTGATGGATGGATGGTTGAACCCTTGAGGGTTCGATTTTCATTCTCTCATGCACGAGGTTGTAGGTTCAAATCCGAGCAAGTACCAATGTGACGGTTTATCTTAGACATCACTAACGCTAGTGATGGAAAACTAGTTATAATTGATATAAGTCTGAAAATCCATTTTGGGCAAGCGTGGCGATCAATGCACGTACGGTATCTGCATGAGACGAGACCTTCGCCCAGCAGTAGGACAGCTATACAGCGATAACTGAGAAACTGTGGGTGTACTATTAGGTACACCTCTGCCTAACACTTCCGGGATAACAGGCGTGATGTTATGTTTTGTTTAATATCCAAATTGACGGCACGGTTGGCGCAGTGGCTGAGCGATTTACTGCTGCGCTTCGTGTCGCGGGTTCGATTCCCGCAAGGAACAAATATCTGTATGGCCTACAGGTAGTTGTTCCGGGTCTGGCTGTTTGTATATGTGAGCTTAAATGTTTGTAAACGCACCCACGATAAAGGAGAAATTGCTAGCGCGGGGCAACGTTTTTAAAAAAAAAGAAAAATTGAATCCAAAACATTAATGGAATGTTGTAGACTTACGTAAAGCATACGTAAGTCATATTTAGTTTATCCAAACAACTTTTGCGGGAAAATAAGCCCTTTCGCAAGTCACATCTGTTTAGTATTCGTCACAATACAAGGCAAACCATTAGTGCCTATAATCGGCTTTTGGCATTTGAATAGAAATGTCAATGCGCAACCATTAGTCACTCGGAAAGGTTTGTAAGTGACCGATTTATGTAACTCCGCGAAGGAACGGGTCGTCCATAACACGTGATTTGTTATGGAAAAATGTAGTGAAAATGTGGACTATGGATAACATTCTGATATAGGTATTAGAAGTAGCATAATCAGCCTGTTATGTTCCCAATGCTGGGACAGAGGTTTTCCTTTCTGTGTAAAGGAGTGGGCCATTATTGTACACGTGGGCACAGTGCAGGTTGGTGGTCACAAGTCTTCGAATTGTTGGATTTAGAATATGCCAGTTTCCACATAATGTTTTCTTACACCGTTTATGTCTAACTAGAATATTAATTATTAATAATTATTTTTTTTATTAATTTTTACACAAAGTAATATAAAAAAAAACATTATTTATTATTATTATAATAAGTTCTTAATCATTCCCTCTTGTTCCCAGACTACAAGACTTCCGATGCGTGTGGTGCCGCCGCTGCGTCCACGCAGCGTGCAAGCCGACGTGGCGCGCGTCGTGCTCGCTGGGCCCGGCGCGCGCGTCTGTCGTGCCCCCCACGCGCCTGCACTCCGTGGGGCCCGACGACGCCTGGGTCCCAGACAGGCCCCCTAATGCTAGCCCGCTTATTGTGTTCGTTAACTCTAGATCAGGTTAGTTATATGAAGTTAAGAGCTTCTAGGAACAACTGCAGAAATTGGTATGTGAGCAAGTTTGCCATGATCAGGGAACCATGACCATGGTCAAGGTTAGTGACCATGATAGTTTAAAATCTTATAATGAACATTGAGCTTTACACCTCTATCCGTTTTTCCCATATTTTTTTGTCTTAATTTTTTGTTATTATACCTATTGTCGTATGGACACATGAATTACGCGAAATTATCGCTGTGCTAGGTTTTTTTTATTGCCTTTTCTGTCCCACTCCTGGGCAAAGGCCTCCCTCCACTCCTTCCACTGCAATGCTAGTTTTGAGAAAAAATATCAGCAATGCAGATACTTTTGTTAATTTATGAAAACAGTAGACCCTTCCAGTTGGAAGGTGACCCTGAAAAGAAATGTAATGTTTGGCAACAATTTGGCAAGCTATTCGATTTCCATCTCCCCAGGCGACAACCAAGGCGTGAAGTTCCTTCGTCGTTTCAAGCAGCTTCTGAATCCTGCACAAGTGTTCGAGCTGAGCGGGGCGGGGCCTCGGCTAGGTCTCCGTCTGTTCAGGCACTTCGCCCCCCTGAGGGTGCTGGTCTGCTCGGGGGATGGGTCCGTGGGGTGGGTGCTGCAGGAGGTCGATAAGCTGGATATGCATGTGAGTATTACGAGTATTATTGTTTTTTAGGGAGTAAGTATAGCTGATATTGACGCAGAACCGACTTGAGCCCGTCAGAAAGACCTTATTCGCCTCTAATCGATTCGGATGATGCGACTGCACACTGCGCCGAAACAAATATGAAAATATATGTGGTAATACGTGATCAGCTCAAGTCGATTTCACGTCAATAAATGCGATCTCTCCCTTACATCCTTACATTAATGTGGGAAGGTATTTTTAGGCAAAGCTCATAAGCAAGACTAAGGACACAGTTTATAACGAGAAATATTGTTCTTACAGGATTAATCCTGTAAGAACAATATTTTATACCTTTCTTCTTGTTCTCTATTGTGTCACCTAACTTTTTTATCCATAATTTAAAGTGCCATAACTTTTTTTGTCCTAATCATCATTTGTCCGAATGATAACTTACCCGAACTTAATATCACATAATATCACATGCCATAAAATTGAAATCCCTAAATATAATATGTCCTAAATCCGTTTGTCATAAATATTACAATCAATAACATACAAAAGACATAAAACCGTTTTCAATAAAAGTTATAAGTCCTAAATTCAAATTACATAATGTTTATTTTTAATAACAATATTCTTAGAACAAATTTGTATAACAAAGCTTTTGCTATGAACTTCTCCTCTCTTATATTTTTTTATTATACATAAATAAATATATTATACATGTACTCAATAAAGCAGTTGATTGTGAACATGTGGTTTTTGTAAGCAAGCAAGCATGCAGCATGCAAGCAAGCATGAAGCATGCAAGCAAGCATGCAGCATGCAAGCAAGCACGCAGCATGCAGCATGCAAGCAAGCACACAGCATGCAGCATGCATGCAAGCACACAGCATACAAGCAAGCATGCAGCATGCAAGCAAGCATGCAACATGCAGCAGGCATGGTTTCTGTCACGGCTCCGGCGCTGCGGGGCTCCGGCGGTCCCACGCGAGTTTATCGTCGCAGATGGGTTTAACGCTCACCACCGCAGCTTCGGCTTGCTGGCCGGCCAGCCTCAGCCGCGGCGGCGAGTGTTACAACCACCTGCTCCTCAACTCGCGGGCCGCATCGCCCCTCCGCGCCTACGCGATTTTAAATTACACTCTAGGGGTAGAGCAGACAAGACTGCGTGGAGTCGGATTTACAGCGATTCGTTTCTGTCACTAAAACCTAATTTTTAGCAAATGTTTTAGACTAAAAAAATTATTATAATTGAACATTCGGAATAATACACATTATTTAACACAATACTTAGGACATATGACTTTAGGGCATGTAAAATTAGGAGACTCGATATTATGACAGAATACTTTTAGAACTAAAGATAATTATGTTAAACAAAATTTCGGGATTTTGAACATTATGGTTACTGAAGTTTATAGCATACGTGTTATGGATAATGATTTTCGGACAAACAATTTTAGAAGAAGAAAGGGAGTACCCTTTCTTCTCATACCACATACAAAAAAGTCGGTATACTCAAAGTTATTTGCCATAGAAAAGGCTGAGCCAGTTTAACACTTCATTTCTTCTCAGCGACAGGTCCAGACTGCAGTGCTTCCCCTGGGCACGGGTAACGACCTGGCGCGAGTGCTGGGCTGGGGAGCCTCCTGTGACGACGCAGCCAACCTCCAGATCCTCATCGAACGATATGAGAGGGCTTCCACTAAGATGCTAGACAGGTAAGGCTATGATAGTGTTCGAACAGGGTTTTGTCGCAGTAGCTGAAGTATATTTATTCCACGCATACGGAGTTAATTTTACGAGCGAAATGGTACGAACTGATACTACTGGTACTGGTACTGGTATGGAACTGATAGTTGTTCCGGGTCAGGTTAATTAAATAGTCCCTGAGGAAAAGAATGTGAGAATCAAACAGATTATAATGATTTATTTGTAAAGCCTATGGTCGGTGGTGGGTGGTATGGTGGTGGTGTTTTGGTATGGTGTGGTGGTTGGTGGTCCATGAGGATAATGTAGCGTTCGCTTAAGGAAACAATTTTCGGAATCCTATCAGCTTTTGCGAAGATTACTCCCTACATCCAAGCTTACAAACTTTACGTCTTCATAATATTACTCAGTATAGATAACTGAGAATTCCAGGGCTAGATTAGAATGATATTTCTATTCAATATAGAATTTTACGTAATAAACGTTAAGCCCTAAAATTGGACGATGTCGACTTTCTCCGCACAGAAATATTTAATGAGCCAATTTTTGAGTCATCTTGGCTTCGCGCCAAATCTCTTTAAGCCACGTTTCCATTCATATGCCAATAATTGAATAAATTGGGCCTTCCCTAATGCTTACTATAAAACTGTTTGACCTTTTTCGCTGACTTTATATTAAGCCCTGTTTTCTTCAAGTTTAAAAGGTATTATTAATAGTCCAATTTACTAAAGCTAAATGTTACGCTGCCAAAATTCATGCAGTACGCCCACGTTTTCGTTAGTTGATTTGTTTTTCTGGCTACCCAGACAGCATTCAACATTACAAAATCAGCCTATAGCGTCTCCACTGCTGGTTCACAGGCCCTCAGCGAGAGGGAGTCAGCTATAATGCACCACGGAACCCCAGTACGGGTGCAGTTGGATGCCGTATGTCTTCAAATTTTGTTCTGTGATAAACTCACACTCTACAGGAGTTATGGGAAAAGGCAGGTTGAACCTTGGGATCCTTTTTCTTGGGACAAGCCCGTCACACTCTTCCCTAACCACTGTAGCTCCTGAAAGCTAGAATCAACAGTGGCGACCACCAGAAAAGCACCGAGACAATGTCCCAGAGACACAATTTAACTGCCTTTTTTTTTTTTTTTTTTTTTTTTTTTTTTTTATCGTGGTAAAATCATCAAATGAGTCCTCCCACCCAGGGCAGAGTGGGAAGAACTGTCAGACTTGTACTGACTAAAATCCACGGTGTCCTTCAATAGCCCTTTATGATCCAGGGTCACGGTAATTCTATAAGTCCCGCGACCAAACAATTTAACTGCCTTGGATCCAATTTATGAAAAATGAAATTATTAATTATTATATTAATTAATTATTTTCTGAAATTACTCAGAAAAGAATCAGCGGAGGAGTAGCAAAAACATAATTTGTACTTGGAATCCTTGTAATAATTTCTATGGTAACCAGGTGGTCAATAATGACGTTCGAGCGCTCCGTGTCAGCCCCCCCGCCCCCTCCAGTGCCTCCCGATTTACTGGAGGAGAACTCGCTGCTGAGGAACTTGCAGGATATCATGCAGGTAAGACTTTCTTCTGTGTATTTAATTTTTCGTGCCTTGATTTATTATTTTCCCTATTGCAGTTGTTTGTATAGTTTTAGAGAGATGAGGTTCTCTTAGTGAGACGAGGGTTCTGCTGATCGAATTAATCAATATATTGGGAATATAAGACAGAGTAAAAGGATTATGTACTTAATTTAACAATAATGGATTATGATGTACTAAATGTAATAAATTCAATGAGAAAACGACGGATGCATACTGCGACAACCTGATCCCAAAAGTCCAAAAACCTTAAAACTTTCCGCCAAAGCTGTACAACGTCAGTATGTTTCCAATCAGGAGTCTCTTTTTGATGGATGCCCTACAACTTTCTTCCAAGTAACCGTCCATTCGTTGTACGACGACCTGCGACCTGTGATGAGCGGGGATCGCGTGGCTGTAGTTTTAAAACTTTTTGTCATCGATACGCTAAGAAAACCTTGTATAAAACCTCTTTTCTACCGACCCAGGCAGGAGAAGTAAGCTGCGTAGCGAGCACATCCCTCCGCGCGGGCTGCGCTCGTCTGGCAGCTGTGGGGGAGCGCACGGGGGGCGGGGCGGCGCGCGCGGCGCACAGGCTGCGGCGCGCCGTGTCGCTGCTTCTGCATGCGCGGGCACATCTCGCGCATGATCATGCGAGGTGCAAGTGAGTATGCTGGGGAGATAATCTGTCTAAACTTTTGGCATTTGAGGTTCTGCTTGTTCTATCTTAAAGGGTATAAAACGGCGTGGCATAACGTTAAAGTCAAATCATTTATTTCAATTAGACCATTAAAAGGCATTTTTGGACGTCAAAGTCACCCCATCACCATTTCGTTCCTTGAAAATAAAGTTCTCTTAGATATTTTACTTCAAACAACTCGGCATCACGTCACATTAGGGCATCACTTCTTCATTCGTTTTTTTTTTCTACCCATAATTCAGTTTCAGGTTTAAATGGCGGTGGGGTGACAATGCCAGCTTCCATAGACAAAAGTTAAAAAGCCTCTTTCAGTTGTAGTGTTCTGTCGTTGTAACATGGTTATGTACCAAAATCGTGTGTTTAGGTCATGGGAGCCAGTGGAGACGACGAGTGACAGTGAGCCTGAAACACAACCAGTTGCCGAGAAAGGCAGCATCGAAAAGACTGAAAAGGTACCATTACAGAACGTGATAGATTCTTTGACCCGATCCAGCGGCGAAACAAGAAACAACATTGGATCTTTGTTTAGATAGAATAACGCCCCATTCACGACCTTAGGTGTTGCGACTTGGGACAAGTGACACGCGCATGTGTCGCTGTTTTCGACTCGCGAATCGATCGCGTCGTGGTGTCTCGGGCGTGTTCTCATGCTCTTTCAGGAATTTCTTTCATGTATTCTTCCCGCAGTCGCTGTCGCAATACGTGTATCGTTTGAACGTGTGACCTATAGCCAAGCGGTAACGTTGCTAGCGATACATTATTATGAAATACTTGAAGAATTTTTTTTATGCGCAGGAGCAACTAAACTGGGCAGTGCGCGGATGCGCGCTGGCCGGGCGCGCCGACAGCGTGCGGCGCGCGCTTCGCTCTCTACTGCGCACGCTCACTCAGGTGTACCCGCAGGTGTGTGCCAGATTCTACGATCTATTTCATTATAACATAATTAAGTTACTAATGCTAATGCCCGTTTTTGCTGAAACTACGACGTAGTGTGAGTGAAAATGCTCACGCTTAAAGCACCTTCGTAGCGTAAAAAAACCTTTTAGGAGTCACTAGGCAAGACTAAAGTTATGACAGTGACACCGAGCCGCCACTGTTGATCCCTTAGGGAACTAAAGAAGGCTTCCCTTGCAACAGATTTATCACAATACACACTAAACTAGCCGTAAGAAAATAATTTTTCGAAAGTTATGAGTTGTCATCTGAGAAACGAATGACAAAACGGGAGATATTACTTGGGGATCAGTGAAGACGTTGCTTTGCTTGACGTTAGTTAAAACGGACAGACAGTGTTTTAAGCACCACTCACCACCCACTAATGCAGGTGGTCAGTGGTGTTTAAAACTATCTAAAACCAGCATGTTCTTTGCCATTACATTCCTCAGTAGATAAAGTAGATTATTGAGTGGCCCAAGTTTTACGTAGTTGTGATATAATTCAGTTAACTTATTTGTCATTAGCTCTGCAGTATTTCTCACATCTTTACGTCAACGAGCTTTTATTTTTAAGCTTATTAAACTTGGTGAAATTGCTAAATATTGTACCTACTTCCTACTTCGGATCTTTTCACTTTTAATCTCGTTTCTCATCTTATCTTTTAAAGAAACCCGTGACATAGTTCGGTTCATGGCTTGGCTCCAAGCTGTAGTGCGATAAAATCTTTCTTTGCCATTGAAAACCAAAGATATTGTACGTGATATGTACTTATTTAAGCTTACAATCTTGAAAGCCTGAAAAGGAAACAAATTGGAATAGTATTTGTTTAGGAATTTGGCATCGAATTTAACTCGACATAGTAACCTACTTACCTCAATAGTACATCCCTTTATATCTTTTAACAGCACATATAACAAGAATTAAGTTCTTTGCAATTCCTGTACTACAGGCACAATTACTCGATTAAAAACGCCAGTATCCAAATCTAAAGATCAAATGCAAACCCAAAAAGATAAAAAATAGTCGATCGAAAAAACACTGTGACCAGCCTTAGAAGACTTTTTAGGCGGAGACTAATAGACGTGACTCCACATACTTAAAAAAACATTATTCCTGTCACTGTCAAACAACAATTGCAAGAGAGAGAGACAAAATACCGTAATCTAAACACGTATTACGTAACATTTACCATTTCTTAATGAATTGCAACATTATTTGATGCAGGGTGTATCACAAGAAGGGGACTCTTGTGACACATGCGAGGGTTCTAGCAGTGCAGGTCCGGCAGTAGAAGGGGCAGGGGCATCGGGAGAAGTGCCACCTACTCCGAGTGCACCCGACATGTCGGCTTTGCCGGTGCCCAGGGCATTCGCTGATAGTCGCCGCTCGTCAGCGGCCAGCGCCATTTCTGCTGCCTCGCTGCAACCAGACAAGTAAGTGATGCTACGATTGACTGTCGAGTGTGTGTCTTTACTTGAGTCTACTCAATGAAATTAGTAAAATAGGAGACTGCAGACCCGTGTGACATGCAATGTGAGTGCGGTTCTGTCCAGAACATAACCCACTTATGGACTGTCCTTCGTGTACATACAACTGAACTTTGAGGACTTACATAAAACAAGAACAAAAACAAGTGGCCTTAACTCTAGATAGTAAATACTCAATTGTTGTCCTTTCTTCAACAGCATTCCAGACGTAGATGAAGATATAGTTAAATTAATAAATTCAAACCCAACGGGTAACTACAAGTTAGACGTCGACAACAAACCGGAACGTAAGACCAGCTCCGCCTCGCCTCAGGACCGGCTCTCGCTGTCAAACCTCTCTTACTGTGATACTAGCTCCTGCAAGAACCTCCTGAGGCCAGAACTAGAGCGTACATATAATAGCAGTAGTCTAACTATACCTAACCTAGTTGTCTCTGACGATAGCGATAAGAAATCGATATTACAGGGAGATACTTATGAATCGGACCAATTGACTATTATAGACACTGACAAACCGTATACCGATGAGGAACATTGCGAGGTAAGTGCGAGAGTGACCCCGGCCAGCGGCGAGTGCACGCCCGACCGACGGCTTTCTAGCGTAGACCTGGAGATCGAAGCCAGCAGCTCAGATGGGTCCAACATTAGCGACGATTTTAGCTTAATATCGGAAATAATCGATTCTAAACCAGAAGATATGGAAGAAGCCGGTGGTATGGGTATCGGACACATCGACTCTCCTGAAATATCAGAAACGACTTACGTCAACTCCGAAACTTTACACGGAGAATCTATCATGGATGATATCAGTTCAATGCTTGGACAGGAAGTGCTGTTGGCTATGATGGGAAAGAACGGTGAAAACGAAACTTACACTGATGACACAACTCTTTTTACATCCGATACCGTGTCGGACATCGCCATGGACAGTCGAAACCCAAGCCTCGAGAAGAACAACGAGGCAAAACTGAAATACGTATCGAAAATGAAGAAACCCAAAGATACCGAAGCGGAGAAGTTCGGGTTTGAGAACAGAGTATTCTACATCGAAAATGCAACGAAAAAAGATGAACAGATCAAGTACTGTAGTCTCGCACATTTTGAAGAAGGGAACGATATAGCGAGGAAGTCTTTTAAGAAGCAGCTAAGGAAAAGTTTAAAGAAACGCGTGGTTGAAGATGTAAGCCTAATACATCTGCTTCCGAAAACTGCTGAGGAAACACTCAGTGTCAAAAGTGTTGAGACGCCTAACTATATGGAACCTCCAAGACTGATTTGCGACGAGCATATGCAGCAGCCTGCTCCCGATGTAGGCGGTTTTCCGCAAGTAAGTGTTGTAGTGGAACCACCTTCTCCTTCACATAGTGAAGACAAGAAGAGCTTGAAGACTTGCCCAAGCCGTATGGCTTCAGTCCTAAGTGATATCTTTGATCAGGGTACTGATACTCTTAGCGTGAATTCTCCAGAGCCAAGTATAGGTACCACTAGGGAAAGGAGACAGTCGGACAATCCAAAGCTTTTGGGACAGACAGATCCTGAATATGGGAAGTTCTTGAGCTGCTCTCCTGCGGCTACCAGGCGGATATCATGTGGAAGTCTCTTCAAGCCGGGAGAACCTGACAAGTAAGCTTACTTTTAGTATCTTATTGCTAGGTTCCCCATTATTCAAAGAAAGTATTTTGTTAGTTACGACTTGCTGCCTCACAAAATTACAATGGAAAAGATTTTACGTAATGTAAATCGAAATCATCCAATTTGATCAAATTATTTAAACCTCAATGAGCCTCCGGGCAAAAGATAGACGTGAGCGCAAAAACAAATCATGTCTGAGACATACTCGTACAAATATGAATAAAAAATCGTAGTATCAACCTCAAAATATCTTATGAACGTTTTGTTAGCCAGTCATTTAAATAAAACATTGATCATATGCCTACATTTTTATCATCTCTATTTGTACAAAGAGGTTTCATATTTTTGGACTTTTTCAAACGAATCTAAATATTGCTTCTACGGAGTTTTCTCAGAGACTACCGTATTTTTGTTGTGTATTCAACTAGAAAATGTATGTAAAGCTGCCAGGCTCGAGCCAAGACGCTTTCGAAATAAAACAACGTTTTCTTAATAATGTAGTTACTTTTTCCGATGTTTTCTCAAGATCTCTGGAGAAACAAGAAATATTCTTGTGCATACATACCTTTAACTTCGTTTTCTTCCCTTTTATTTAATATTAGAACTATATTTCAAATGTACCGTCGTGCACTGAATATATTATTGCATTTGTGCTTATTTGCATTTTCTATATCGAGAATGTGAGCCGCCAATAATGCCCCATCTATTTGTAATAAAATTTTATTACAACACCAACTCTGCCATTTTCTTTTGCCATGAATACTAAGAAAATATCTACAACTATTGCAGCAACTGTTCCTTTCTAGACTATCAACATCTGTGTCCTCAATATGGGGTGAAGGTGGCGCATCCAGCGGCCTTGGATCTAAAGAGGCAAACGAAAAGGCCAAGAAACTGCCTATTATCAACCCGTTGGTCCAACTACCAGCCTGGCCTCACGTCACCCAAGGCTTCATCAGCCAATGTCTGCTAGCCAACGCTGATGCTCTCTGTGCCGCTGTCAGTCCTCTCATGGACCCTGACGAGACGCTCCTAGAAGGGTTCTATGAGAGGGCTGTGATGAACAATTACTTTGGAATCGGGATTGATGCGAAGATTACCTTGGACTTTCATAATAAGAGGGAGGAGCATCCTGAGAAGTGTCGATCGAGAGCACGGAATTATATGTGGTATGGAGTCCTCGGGTCTAAGGAGTGGGTGAATAGGACTTACAGGTAAGACGTTTTCAATATTTTCGTCATTCTTTTGTTTTCTTTGTTACTGGCCACAAAACTAGTTATGACATCTAGTTATGATCCCGGATCATATAAAAGTCGATGCGACTACGGAGCTATAAAGATGTTATATTTGTTCAAATATAATACATTTTCTAACCATCAAAATCCTACGCCATCTTGACCGTATTCCACACTAGTGTTCTCATACAGAATTGAAACTCTGTGAAGTACTTATTTTATGCTTCCATAAACCAAACAATATCATTTCCATTGTAGTACAACTGGAATAGTATACTTACTACTTTTATGGCCACTTGTAGTAGTAGTTTACAGTTTTTATTGTTGGCTGTACTGAAAAAGATCCTTAGATTCAGCCAAGCGCGTCAAAATATGGTCATGTTTCCGTTTCGTTGACATTGACGTTTGAATAGTCTTGGGCACTCACATTGAAAATTGTATCTATCGCCCCATGCGGGATGCATGACCCCACCTCTCTCAGTATGCGCTCTTTTTCGCGCGACCTAATGATGTACGGTGGTCGGTGACTACCATGAGAGCACGTCTAACGATTTAAATTTTTGGTTACTTCAATAAAACTCACTTTGCAGGCATCTCGGACAACGGGTTCAACTAGAATGTGACGGCCAAAGGATTCCCCTGCCAGAGTTGCAGGGTATTGTCGTGCTCAACATACCCTCGTTCATGGGAGGGACAAACTTTTGGGGAGGAACGAGAGGCGATGACCTCTTCCTCGCTCCTTCTTTTGATGATCGAATACTTGAGGTGAGTGTCAAGATCATACATAAACTAATTCTACTAGAATGACAGATTTTGAATGCGATTTTCTTACTTCATGTTTACATCGCGTCTTAGATGTGATTGCTATTATTCTTGGATTCCTATGTTTTAGCTAGACTGTAATACTTAATTATTTGTTCTTGTTAAGTAACAGATCCTTTTGATGAAAAGGTTAATAAAAAACGTGGTCATAAAAACAAAATTAGTAAGTAGTTAAACAATCATTACGAATTACGATGTAGTATTTCAACCCCAAGAACAAGTATAGGACCGATGGACCACTAACCCAATCTTCCAAACAGGTCGTAGCCGTATTTGGGTCAGCCCAAATGGCGGCCTCCCGGCTCATCAACCTCCAAAAACACCGGATCGCCCAATGCCGTGCAGTCCAGATCAACATCCTGGGCGAAGAGTGCGTACCAGTCCAAGTCGATGGAGAAGCTTGGCTGCAACCCCCCGGCTGCGTCAGGATCATACATAAGAACAGAGCCCAGATGCTGTGCCGCTCCAGAGCTCTTGAAACTAGTCTTAGGTTAGTGAAGTTTAGGTCAGTGGTGAATGTTTTTATTTTTGATATTCAGTAGTGGAAAGTAGTAAGTTAATGATTCACCGTAAAGAAGATGATAATCCGGTTTGGTAGAAACTGAAATGGTAAACAATATTCTTAAATACACAAGAAAAATTATGAGGCTAGGACCAGCGGTGTAATTTTGTTTTTGTTTTTTCAAAAAACTTTGCCCACATTAGGATTTTCTCCTGTATCGTGGGTGCATTTACAAACAGCTAGACTCGGAACAACTACAAATACAACTGTAGGCAATACAAATATTTGTTCCGCGTGAGAATCGAAACCGCGACACGCAGCGCAGCAGCCACTAAACCAAATGTGCCGTCAAATTGTTCACAATCCTAGAGCCATTTTGCCAATTCAACAAAAGTCATTGCATTATTTACTTTATGGGGCAGATAAATATTTCAAGCATATAGAAGCAGTGCATGAGTTTCCTTCAAACTCCTCCGAATTGTGACGAAAAATATATTGCGCAATTGGAAATAATGTGGTTTTTAATGACCTGATACAATCAGTCTCCATCTTCACGTTTCTCAAGAAAGCTTCTAGCACTGATTGCTCTTAGAATCTTACTTTTCTTTAAAGAAACAATATTCGAGCACTGTATGAACCGTTGCCTCATTCAGAACCTGGGACGAGAAGCAGCAGCTCAAAGCAAGTGCGCTCGCTGGACAAGGCGCGGGCGGCGGTCCCGGCAGCCCTCGCGTGGCGTTGTCTCCTTCTGAGAGCTCTCAACTGCTGGCATTGTTGGATGACGTCAACACGCTTGTCAAACATGTAAGTATAAGTTGAAAAGGTCCTAACACCTTAGTGGTCCGATTCTGGATCGGAAATGTATTAGAATTTACTTCCCCACAACCGGAATCAAAATACCAAACAATTTCTCTTCGGTAAAGCTAAGCTAAGATTTGGTCTTGTAAGTTTAATAAAGATCCGCTCTCTAAATCGTCGAACTTCATAACACTTCTCTACCAAGCTACTTCGACTGCGATAATCTTGCCATATTTAAATCATATTTTAAAGTAGGATCCTTGTCAATAAAACTCTTCTATCACAGGTGAAACTGTCATGCATAAGCGAGACCTCAGCTTGCGGTGGAGTTTCCCAAGGAGTATCGTTGGCTCGACGCGTCGCTGCGCACGCTGATGCACTGCAAGACTCTGATGGAAAGCTGCTGCCGGCGCCACAGCTGCGGAGACTGCTGGCTACACTGGTAACTTTACAGGTTTTATACTATGGGCTCTTTTGTGGCAGTTCGTTCCCGTGACATTATTTTCAACCTTCTCACGGGTGAGAGCGCTGCGAAAACTAATTTTCAAAAGGTCTTGCTAAGAGCCGTCAGAATTTAGAGTTTCCTGACGAAATATGTCGATGCGTCTGTCGTACCGGTCTTCAACAATGATAGTAGGAAGCGGTGACAAGCTGGTCTTACTAAGAAATATACTTCAATGACTAATCCGACTTGCCTTTGATAAGTAAAGCAAAATTATGTTTCCAATAAATCTGGAATTTTCTAATAAACAGTTTGTTGACTCCTTACCATGTTTGTCTAGGTGGAGAGCTGCCATGAACTAGTTGAAAGTGGTGGAATAACTGGTGCAGGCGCAGGTGCCGCCTCGTCACTGCGCACGCATCTCTCAAGAGCCACTCTGCACGATGGATACGCATTCTTGCAAACTGACGAGGTATATTTTGATCACTATTACATTCACAACATGTTTTTAGAGGAAATCGCGTTTTCCAGCCAGTTTTCAGTTTTTTTGTTTTCTTTTCAATTTTTGTAACGGTTGAATGGACATAGTAACTAAAACTTTTACCATAGATTAAAAACATGATTCTAGAGTTCGAAATCGTTAAAAAATTCAGTAAAGGTCAATAATGGGACGGTTTTGCTTGGAAATATAACATTCTTATGGGTTCCTTGACTGCAAACACAATCAGATAATCCAACAAAAGCATTTTTAGTCTAGGCTTCAGTTTTCTTTACGATGTTCTTTCTACCGATAGCATGAATACAATTTTAATAATGACTGCACAAGCACATAGCTTTAAATAAAAATATATTCTGGCCGTATTAACTAACGGTACTTTATTTCACATCCATATCCCCAGTTCGAATCGCCCGTTAGAATCCCTAAACCGTATCGTAGACTCTCATTAGATGGGATCCGACTGTACTCGTATTTCTAGTTCTTAGTAAGACCTATGATCCCTTTTCCTATAGAGAAGGGCTCGAGAAATACTATAAGATCGGATTTATGAGAACTCATAAATCAATTAAAAAGTACCAAAGTTCTATTAAGAAGTTTCATACGACATTATACTTTCATCTAAGCTCAATAGCTGTGATAATTTGGAAAGAGCTTTCTTTCCCTTTCATTACGCCTCTTAGCACCAACACCGCATGCCATCCAAAAACTAAAACGACCACGAGAACCTCACACAACACAACTGTAACCCCACCCATCTCATCAGTCCCTTTCACCTGGTCCTTAGGTCCAAAAGAAGGGCAGTCGCTGGCTGAGGGGACGACGAAGCGTGTCTGAAGGACCAACCCCTACTTTCACCGCAGCACAAGTTCGCTGCTGGGGCGTCAAAGAGGTCCAGAACTGGTTGGAGTCACTCCAGCTTAGCGAGTACTCTGAGGCTTTCGCTAAACATGACGTCACAGGACGGGAGCTCTTGTCTCTAGCCAGGAGGGATCTCAAAGACCTTGGAGTGACCAAGGTAGGACACGTCAAGAGGATCCTCCAGGCTGTAAAGGAACTTCAGTGACGACGGCGAGGCCGCTCCGAAGGGGATGGCCTTGCTTAACTGTTCGAAAATTCGAATCTGATTTTTCTTCCATATATAAAACCTTTTTATAGATATAGAACTCTTATTCTAAATAGCTACTATTTGAAACTATTTAAACAGAATTTTACGCATAACAATATATTTTTCGTCTATAGTAAAATAATCAATATAAATAAGAAAATGTTTAAAATATAACTATGTATTCAATGTCCCAAAATATATTACATGTGATCCCACTTAGGTATAGATAAAAAATATTATTATTATATAAAAACTATGACTATCTAACTGAAAAATGAAAGAAAAATCAGAACATCGATTTCTAAAGGTGGAGCTTTGACCCCTTTATAAGAGATAACTATGTGATTGATATAAGCGTCACTTATAGATGCAGTAATTGACTCGAATACACTCGATACGCAATCGAAATCGAATCGGGTTCGACGTATGTGACAGCTGTCAAACTGAACTGAGGGCCTAGGCAAAGTGACATTCTATCAGCGATAAGGGGGCGTCCATTAATTACGCTAGGCGTTTAAGGGAGGACGGGGTCGAGCCGAATCTCACCCAATCTCACGAGGAAAAAAAAAAAGTAAACATGTTTCTCCTCTAAAATATGGCTAAATTTTACAAAATAATATTTATTATTAAATATCTATTCAATGAAAATTATTACGCAAATTATGTTTTTTTTTAAATAAATACAACGCAATCAAGCTCAGCGTATTTACACTAAATACACTAAAATACGCATTTTGAAAAATCTCACGTAGTATTAGGGGGTGTGAGGGGGTCAAGTCGAATCTCATGACATCTCACCACCTCCCCCTTGGTGGTATGGTTCTAAAAATCGATAAAGTCGACTGAAGTAATTAATGGACGCCCCCTAAAGTAATGGAAGAGTCCAAACTGACACAAGCTATTGGAAAGGGTAATGTGAATCCTGTTGACAGTCGTTCTCGAATTGCGAAACGCTTCGAAATCGATTGTCACTTGTTCAGGCCCTTAGAGCATTGCCATTGTTCATACGTTTCCGTTATCAAGAATACTTACCGAATGTGATTAATGAGTCGATTGTAAATTGATTCTACTTCTTTGACAATGTAGGAAAAACTAAGAGTGGCAAGCTAAACATAAATGCTTAGTCACTTCAATTTAAATGTATTAGATATTTGCCAAATTCTTGTCCGACAAAAAGGGAAAATAACAAATCGACTGTTTGAAACCATAATACAGCATGAAACTTATGAATACCTTCACGGTAAAAATATATTTTCTTCAGCATAATCTGCTATCATCGAATATTTCTACCTCTGTTTCTTCATACTTTTCTCTATAAATCACATATTGCTACGAATGAATATTTTCTGAGCACTTTCTGAGAAAATATATACAGATAAATGCCACTCTGGTTAATATATTTACTGGATTTGGAATATTGTAAAATATACTTACTTACCTTACTTAAATAATGGAACCATTTCGATTAATACTATTGATATTTATGTCATACCGTATATTATGGTTATGGCAAGTTAAAAGTCTTTTTTAAATAAGGCAAAAATATGTGGTACGTAAAATATTAAGTGGCCATGGAAATGAATGAAAGTGGACATAATTTAGGGCAAATATATATATATAATAAAGTATTGCTCTTTACAGAATCAATATACATTGAATTAAAACGAATATAACATGAATTGGGAACAGACTGCGCGAATTTATTAGCAAATGGTCAATATATTTACGAATTACCCGATTTTAAATTTTCCTATTGAATATTTACTAATAAATTATTTTCTAAATCGTTATTCAACATACAATTTTTAAAAAATAATTTCGTCCCTTAAAAATGTATAAATAATAAAATAAAAATAGTCCCTAAAAATAGTTTACCTCTAAAAGCTGCCAAAAATGCCTTCAAAGACTAAAAGATTTTTCTCAAATTGTTTATGATATTTTATTGGAACAACGAATTATTACATTGTTTGGCTAAAATACTTTACCCGTGTATATCGGGAGAAGACTGCTAGATATCAATAATATTTCTTTTAGCACCTAAACTCTTTGGCAATGGCATATAGGCAGTTACATCCTGACCACATAGACACCCACTTTCTTTTTAAAAAAATATAGAAAAATATAAAAGCTCTCTTACTGACTGCCAGTTACATGTTAACATTACACTTAAAAAAAACGACACTGAGGTGGTTAAAAGAAAATGGCAGTCATTCGAGACTTTTATTCCTTAAATAAAAATAAATATAGAATAGCCAGTCAATATTTACCATAAATATAATAATAGTAGCAGAATATGATATGAAAACCGTAAATAATCTACTTATTCCTGACATACAGGACGTACACCTAGTTCAGGAGTCAGAGGCTTGAAACAAGTTTCTGTAATCTATTATGTCAATAAAGAATTATTTATTATTTTATAAAATCGTATAGAGGACTTGCAGTGGGTAAAACAGGTTTTTGTAATTTTGACCTGATTTTTAGGTCAACTTTGAATTGAAAAATGTAGTAGAAGCAAGATTTCTTTATGACAATCCGTAAAGACACTTCAAGTACTTGATTTACTTTATTATCATAGATTGATTTCGCAGTTGCCTAGTGCATAATCGGCCTGTAATATTTGGGCTGGTGATTGTCAAATATCTTGCAATTTTTAGTTCTACCAGTTTCAGTAATTTTAAGATATAAAATCTGACCCAATATTATACACTGCAAGTCCAATTTCAGCATTTATTCAGCACCAAATAAATACCCATATAATGCACAAAATAGTAAGTGTTCGCGTAGCAGTTAAACGTAAATATATAGCATAAAGTAATCTATTCAGTACACCATATACGTACAAGCCTTGAGTAAAATGTATACCAAACATTTATCAGAGTAAAACTGAAGCTATAGCGCACTAGACCTATCTTTACCCAATGATGAAATTCAAGCTCCATTTCTAGTACATTTCTTAGCAATAACACTGAGTAAAACTGGATATATCATAGATACGTTCAATTTCGACGATTAGACGGTTTATAACTGTATAGAATGTATAAGAAGCCACTGTAACGTGACTGTATAGAATAGGTACGTACAATTAGACTACGGGGTGGGTAAGGCAGCGCACCGTGACGGTGGTCGAGTAGAGTAGACAGTCGCTACATTGTAGGTGTCTTATTCTTAATTCAAAATTCTAAATAATACGAAGCAATCTCATAACGTCTGTGTCAACTATGACAGACGAACCTACTTTTATATAACTGTTATAAGACTATTTATAAAATGTGATCTCTTATAATTTTATTTATATCTCTTAGATAAATGCTACGATCGCGTGGGATGAATGTATTTTTTTCATTAATTGACAACAACAGATGATTTGGGAAAGAGAAATAGGCCGTTTACAATCTTGGTGACTTGCTCGTATATTATGCGATAATTGAGATTCTGTGATTGAGTCACCAAAATACATTTTTCAACAAACAATATTTTTTTAAATAACTCGTTGTTGATTTTATTTTGGTTCGTGAGTTATGAGGCCTAAAATTAAATTTAGTTTTGTTTCAGTAATTATTTGTTCCACGCGATCGCCTCTCCTTAAATGATCTGCCTTATAAATGTTTTTTATAAAATGTATCTCTACAGAGTATCCAGTCTGTGTACTAGTGTACATGAACGTGTGTCGTCTATACATACTTGTATTTATATTGAATATTTATAATAGTTTTGTAAACTTGAACTTAATACTAAACTAGTAAATATTTCCGCCGTGGACTAAACGGATCGTTTAATGCCTTAGATGATTTAGGATTATTCAAAATAATAAATATACCTACTTCTAAAAATAGATGGTGAGTTTTTATGCGAAGTTTAAGATCTGAAAGAGGAAGAAAATATCAAACATTGGAAATTCAACCTGTAGCATCTTGACTGAGAGCCACTTTCACCAACGAAACTGGACGATATATCAGGACTTCAAAACTGCGTTCAAGTGCTGTCACTGTCAGTATCAGGGGGCCGGTTACAGAGACAGAGCTATACAGGTCATCTAGCACCATCTCTTTCCCTCACTAGAATTACTCCTGCTTTAAGACGTCATGGTAAGCCACCAGAGGGGTTACTATGACGTCTTAAAGCAGAAGTAATTCCAGCGTGGGAAAGAGACAGAGCTATACAGGTCGTCTAGCGCCATCTCTTTCCCACACTGGAATTACTCCTGCTTTAAGACGTGATGATAGTGCTTTTGAATAAAGACAGTGAAAATTGCTATGGAATGAATATAAATTCGTCATAATTATACGTAGAATAAATGCTATTCGCTTTCAGTTCCATTGGTAAAATTCGTGCTGAATGTTTTACCGATTTAAGAAGAGCCGGTCAATCTAAGAATCGCATAAAAACTCATCCATATTATTCATAATAATTATGCAAAATGTAGATATTATACCTATTGTTGTATCAATGATTTCATCTACTTTAATAAATAATATGTTCACAATATTTTCTTCAATGAAATCCCAAATCGTAACGTTCTATTCTGTAAATTTTAATGAAATGATATTATTCGAAGTTATTATTAATAAAATGTAATTGAAAAATAATCGTTGTACTTTCATTATTTGTAAGTGTTTTTATATTTCAAGTAAAATTAATTAATGTGGAGTTTTACATTTACATCTGATATGAGAATTGATGTTTGATGATATTTAATTTTTACATTATTACATATTTCAATTGCTGTGAATTTTTAAATAATTATAGTTGGTACATTTCAGTGTTTATATAAGTTTACTCAAAATTGACGTTTTCTGAGGACAAAAGGCCAGTAAATAGGATTTAGCCAAAAAAACGCTGATCAACGGAGTCTGGAAGTAAATACTGTCAGAGAAATTAATTGATAAGAAAATAATAACTTAATTGAGATACAGAGAATGTAACTTGTGAAGGAATAGTCCAGCTATTTCAGTTAGATGTCAACTTGTTTAAACTTTTTTCGAGCGAATGGATTTGTGAAATCCGACTCAAAATACCACAATTCGAACGCCTGATTTTCTTTACCAGATTTTTCACTTTTCTTCGATCTTCTGTCTCCAGAAAACGGCAAAGCGATAAATTCTAAAAGTTTTCCTTATAAATGTAATCATATCAATATGTTTAAGTCAGTTTTAATAATGCTGTCGTTATATTATAATAATTCTTTGTAAACTATTTTACGATTTCAATTAAGCAATAAGCATCGATTTTTCGCTTCGATTTTTCTACTTAGATGTGGTAATTATTGTTTTGTTTTTATTTTGGCGGCAATGAAATTATAATTTGGATAATTGGAGGTTTTTATCTGCGCACAATTACCCGGCGGTAACCGTAACGGCGTGCGGCGCAGTCTTACCCGGCAGTGTTTCATCGAAACTGCTCGATCTTACCCGGCGGTATTTGGTCGTAATTTCACAATTTTACCCGGCAGTATTAGCCCGTAACTGCGCAATATTGCGATCAATCAAAATCTTTTCATTACGAGATTTACGATATTTGTCCATGTCTTCCGATTTGGGGCTTCCAATTGAAAAAGCAATAGCTTCAATTATTTGTAAAATGGAGATGTAAGGAAGCGTTATGTGCGTTCGGAAAAAAATAAACATGGAGAAACGAGATTTCTATTCGAGAAATTTGTATGAACTCTTAAAGCCAAAAAGAGTTGCTTGCCAAAATTAAAACAACAATTAATTTATTTGTGCTGAAGTTATCTAGTCACTGTAATATCGGTATGTTCCTGATGCAAGTTGTGAGAAAAAAAACATGTAAGCAGTGTTGTCTAAATACATATTAGTTGTCTAAAATTATTTAAATGTTATCGCTAAAGTGTGATTTGTTTGACTTTTATATTTGATGATAAATTTTATAAAAGTGACACAAAAAATTGCCCTTTCGAAAGTCGGCCTGAGTTTTGAAAAATATGATCCTTTTATCCGCCTGCAACATCTGCATAGCCTATTATTCCCAACTATGTTGGGGTTGGCTTCCATTCTAAACGATTGCGGCTGAACAGTGAACACCAATATTTTACAAAGGGCGACTGCCCATCTGATTTCCACAACCAAGTGTCGGTATTACGATACTCCTTGAGGGTCGTCCTATAATCACGTGAGGTTTGAACGGGGGGGACGGGGTCAGAAAAAGCACAATCAATCACGATGCGGGGAGAGGGGATAATGTGGGCAATCACGTGTATTTTTTTCGTTGGACGAAATGTGTGACGTGTAAAATATGTTTTATCAATACTTAATTAATGAATTATAATAAAAACCAAGCAAGTGATTTTTTACCCGACTGGTTATTTCAAGCTATCTGTTTCAATAGTAAAAAATACACGCGATGCTGTGAGGGCAGAGAAGGGGTAGCCTAAAACCGCACGACGTATCACCAAGGGGGAGGGAAGGCTATAAAAATGGCCCAAAAAATCTCACGTGTTTAAAGGATGGCCCCTTGATGAAAATGATGGTCAAACTCCTAGGCTACTAACTAACCTTAAAAACTGTCAATTTAAAGAACTATATTCGAATAACAGCCGGGATCAGCCGAAAAATGATTTAATGTATAAAATCCATTCACAATAAATTTTTATGATTTATTGTATTTTAATGTTAATTAATGAGAATCTCATTAGTGTTGAACTGTTTTTTTTTCAGTCACTAATTACCATCATATAAAGTTTATCATTAAATAGTTCTAATACTCATTTAGATATTATTTGCATAATAATGGATTGTATACGAACGGCATCAATTAGGTAAAGCAAGACCAAATTTTTACTATTTAAGTACCTACGAATGTTTTAATTTTGATTTGGTCTAATTAGTTTTTGTTAAGACAGTGTTCTATGATTATGTTTGTAAAAGATGTTATTGCAGATGTCAAAAGCGGCAATAAAAAAAAACAGAAATAAGGAAAATACAGTGCTGCAAGGATCTTTAGGCGTTTGAATGACGTTGACAGAAGGACGCTGTTGGTAAACTTTTGTGAATTGTCTATGGAAAAACAAGATGGCCGCGTTAGTTTTGATCATGGCTACGCGCTAAAAGAACGATGCAGCGACTGTACCTTCTCGAATGGAATTAAATGTTGAGCTTTCCTGATTTGTTAGAACATTTGGACATCTGCACTAAATCTTGTTGTTTGAGTTTTCGTTTGAAGTTTGCCTAATTTTGTATTTTAATTTAGTTTTATAAAATTTTGCTCAATGTATTTTAAGTTAATTTAATAAACAGTCATTGATCAAAATTATTGTGTTTTATAAAAAAGGTTGCACATCACTGTTAAGTTGTAAAATCTTCAGTAGGTACAGACAAGAGATAGCGCTAGACGTCATGGACAGCTCCATAAGAGGTCGTGTTACACACGGCGATACATCAAGCTGTACATATCCAGTATAACCTAACCTCCCTTCGTACGAGCTTCCCGTACAGTGAGAGTTTAGCGTATACTGGTTTTGTATTGCTTGATCTGTCGTTGTGCGTTCAGGCCCTATCCCACCGCTGACGATTAGAGAGAAACGAGTAAGGCTAGCATCTAGGAACTTCTCAAAAGCAACCTGTTATTTTACTTAGGACTTTGCGTCACTGTCTTTTACTGGCACGCCTACAATCTATTGTACAGTCGTCAGCACATCAATTTGCCACAAACTGTCAAATTTCTCTCGATTAACTTTAAACCATAAAATATTAATGCTTATGGCCTTTGCACACCACGTTTTTTTATGCGATGACGACGCGCGTAGAACGCAATCAGGACGCTCAGTAAACGCAAGACTGAAGTCACGTTGTTACCCTTGCACACGATCCTTAAGTGTGTATCGCTATAAATGCGCTGATTCATCGCTACAAACGCGTGTTTGTAGCGATGCATCACGCAGAAAGCCACCGCCATTTGGAACCACAGTATTACAATGGCGTTGCTCGAGACAATTCTGCTTATGATTAAAACGCGCAGTAAGCGCGCGTTTCAATCGATACAAAAGTACGTTTGCGTTTGTATCGATTCAAACGTGTAAAATCTGCTAAAACATGTTGATAACGCGCAGAGGCCGCGCTAATAAAAAACGCACGTCGACAGCGCGTAAATAAAACGTGGTGTGCAAAGGCCCTTAAGTTCAAAATCGATTGAGAAAATTAGACAGTTTGTAGTAACTTGATGCGCTGGCGACTGTACTTACGACACTTGGGCAAGGTAATTGTCGACAGCTAAAGTAGTCGCTTTCTTATCAGCGGTGGAACAGGACTGCCATTATGATTTCTTTATTTTACTGCAATGAGCCGATTTCTACCGAGTTGTCTAACTGCCTTGGTCAGCTACTGCAGTAAGATCCTATCGAAGAAAATAACAAGTTACTCAGTCGACCTCGTAACTGCTTTACCACCCAATGATGAATGTCACGCACGTCGAACAAGATCTATTTGTGTAAGTCACCGTCATTGTGATGTTTCAATTTACTTGGAGTTTTTGTCAAAAGTGGTAAATCAGCTGCAAGATCCTCTTCCGATCAAGATACTTAGGTACCTACTTTTTATATCTAAACCTATACTTTTGTTTATATGATGTGCAACCTACAATGTTCTGTGTTTAGTGTGGGTCAGAAACTTGTTTGTGACATTATTGTAACTCAGAATCGACCTCGATATTTTCTCTCAACATTTATATTTGGGAATTCAATAAATTATACTGTTACTCATAATGTGTTGGTTTTATTAAACTCCTAAAATATACCACATACCTAACCTATGCATTCAGAATAATTCTAATGTCAGTTTTCAGTAAGTTTCAATAAAAGCGCAGTGCTGGATTTTCGACGCTCGCTTAGCACCGAAACCTGAAATTCCAACAGTGCTATAATATTTAAGTATTCTTTAAGTTTGGCTTAGTGTCAGGGAAAACGAGAATAAATATGTACCTACCTACATATTTTGTGTCCCTATGAAGAGTGGTAGCTAGTAATAACTGCGTTATTTACAAATAACTTTAAGAAAACGTAGGTTCATAAGGCTAGAACAGATCATGGAAGAATATCACCAAAAGGTGGACGTGGTGTATGTCGTTCTAAGTTCCATATAAACCTAACCGGCACGGCACTCCAAATGCATAACACACTTTTGATGTGATGTGTGGCCATATTTTGAAGGGAAATCGTCATAGCTTCGTTTGAAAAAGTCGAATTAAAAAAAAAACAAAACTGGCCTGCACTAAGAATTTCTCCTGTCTCGTGAGTACGTTTACAAACATTGAAACACACAAACAGCCAGACCCGGAACAACTATCTGTAGGCCATACAGATATTTGTTTCGCGGGAATCGAACCTGCGCCACGTAGCGCAGCAGCCACTCGCTCAGACATTCGCTACGTGCCGTTCGACAACAAAACATGGTAAATAATTCTATTGAACTGTCGAAATGAATGGCATTGCAATTTGCCAATGTAGGTAAGTGTGTAACACAATTATGTAAGTGCCTACTCCGCAATTACTATCGATACCACGTATCCGACGGCCTGGCCATGTGAAACTACAAAGGCAATTATCGTGATTGACCTAGCAATGGCCCCATAAAGATGTGGTTCATCTCTCGAACGAATGCTCCAGAAATCACACTTTATTGTCCACTCAAAACCATGGAGTTATTGTTCAGCCATGAAAATAAAGATTTAACTCATTTTTATCACTCTCTTAATAGACTATAAAATGTCCACGGCTTCAAAAAGAAAGATTAAAGAAATGATTAGATTACAGTTTGAATGCTTTTGTTTCATGTGATCATTGACCTATGGTTTTTATTAGTCTTTTGCGTCAAGTATGTACTCTGACAGAATTTAGGTTTTTTTTTTTTTTTTTCGGGTTTTAATAGGTACCCAGGTATCGTCTAGCCCCATGACCAAAGTGATCGGTCGCGCGAATACGTGATTGTCGCGTTCATAACTCACGTTATTTGTTCTGAAAACCCGATAGCGCCCTCTGTTTGCGCAAACATGTGTTCGGTATCGCCGGTAACAAAAAGGTTCTTTTTTTTAAATGGTCGCGTTCATGGTCAATTAACAAACATCCATTCATCTGTAACTATTTCATTCATTCTTTTAGCCTGGGACGTCTAGTTTTGTTTTTGAGATATTTGCGAAAATTTCAAAAAGGGAATCCACGTCACCATAATGTGTCAATGATGGCATTGACACATTGCTCACGTATACTTTCACACGAAAACCTATCGGCAAAGAACATGCTCATACAATTAGCCGCTTTGTCTGTGCTGACCCTAAGTAGGTAACTATCGAAGGGCTGAGCGCGAATTTTACTCATTTTTGAATTAAAAGTAAAACTGAATTAGTGCCGTCTGGTGGTAAAGTTTAGAAACACAACTCCACACAAATTGAACTTTACGTTAATGTAATTGAGTTCGACGCCGGGACAAGATTTCTTCCTGTTCGTGAAATAAAAAGCAAAATATCGTACAACAGCTTTAATTCTTTCTAACGACTGACTCTTACCTAACAGGTCCATCATTTCTGCAACTCCTGGACCCTCATCCAAGCCACTGATCACAGACCGAAGCATCTTCATCAACGCTGGAAACTTGACATTGTTATTGACTGAGAAACTCCTTAAATTCTCCTTTAACGAACCCTGGTCGAACTTTTCAAGCCCCTCCAAGATTTCCACCAGCTTTTTGAGCAGTTCCTGGTCTACTTTTGAAGTGTTCTTCGGTAAAATCCAAAGGAAACCGTATTTCTTCGATGATAGCTCTTCTATTCTTGATATTCTTGATGCAGACCAATTTAGAACGCTTGCAACGTGATCGTCGGTGAGGTTTAGCTTGTGGTCTGGGTACGTCTTCGTGATTAAATCTTGGAGTGTGGATACTAAGGTTTTGGAGAGGTCTTTGTCCTGTAGTCTTCTTTTGATTTCGAGGCGGTTACATTCTTCTAGAAGATCGGGGTTGAGTCGACTCGGGTGTGATGATATTTTTTCTATCTGGAACTGTTATTAAACATAACTACATCAGGATTGTAATTTTCGAAGCGTTAGGCAGAGTCCTACATAATAGTACACCTACATTTCGCCAGTTATAAATCCCATGCAATAGAGGGCGATCCTATTTCCATCAACCGGGCACAAATCCAGATTCCGTAGCAGCTACTGAAAAATTCCTGATTTAAAAACCCAATAACACTATGCGCGACCTCGGAATCGAACCCAGGAGTCAGGACCTCATGCTCAGCACCACTAGACCAACGCGGCAGTCAATGTACTGTAATTAAACTAGGTCATAATTTACAGTATGAGAGAAGTTATGATGCAATCATGTAGATAAAAGATGAAAATACCATGACAAAGGATAATTCTCGTCCTTTTATCTCGGTATTACATACCCATGGGATATTTCCGAACTCATACTGACACAAACCGGTAACTGAATATTTTAATTTCCGATTGATCTTATCTTCACGATGGCGCCATTTCTTTTGAAATCCAGTGCATCCTATACCTGCCCTCGTAAATGCTGTCGAGCCACCAATAACAAGCCAAGGTTAGGCTCCTGTGACGACGTTTAGCCTTAAGCGCAGGCCACACCGCCAGCTAGCGGGCGGGCGGGCTAGGCGGGTGGGCGAAGCGAACGAAGGAAACTATACAAACTACGCGAAATATTGGCGAGCTAAACTATGGGGTTCCCACCGAAAACTACGGACAGACGAGCGACGGGCGGAGCGCGCGGAGCGGGCGAAGCGGGCTAAGCGGGCGAAGCGGGGGGCGCGGATATTCATCAAAGACGAGCGTCGACTAGTCTACTCGAAACGGGGAGGACGGGCGAACGAACCGGGCGAGCGGGCTGGCGGGCGAGCTAAGCTAGCGAAGCGCGGGCGCGCCAACGAAGTGAACGAGTAGCTTCGCTGGAATCGTCGGATATTTCGTTAGCTTAGCTCGTTAGGTTAGTCGGTAGCTCGCGGTGTGAACCGAAGTATGTAAAGAGGTGAAACGATGTTCGCCCGCCTAGCCCGCCCGCCCGCTAGCTGGCGGTGTGGCCTGCGCTTTAAACTGATAAAGAATTGTGCAAAAATTAAATTACCTCTTCAGCTAAATCCCCCATACTCTTAAGTCTGACTCCAGCACCTGGTATGTGGTCAAACCCTCCGCCGGACAGCGTTATGTAGTTCACCAGGGCCAGAGGGTATATTCCTAAAAAGGATATAAATACAGATTAAGTGTCATCATCATCATTTCAGCCAAAAGACGTCCACTGTTGGACATAGGCCTCCCCCAAGTGTCGCCACATTGACCGGTCCCGTGCGTCTCGCATCCAGCGGATGCCGAATAGATTAAGTATAAAGACTAGATATCATGACACAAAATGTCGCCTTATTAAGATACTGGTACATTGTACATCATAACACCACATCACGCCTGTAATCCCCGACGGGTAAGGCAGAGGTGTACGTAATAGTACACCCACATTTCACCAGTTATTTATTTTATTTTATTTATGTTTTATTCAATTCAACTGGGATGCATACATTACATAATTAAAAAACTATCTTAGATGAGCTTATATATAAACAGAAATTCGACAAGACATATGTGTCTGAATTATATAAATGAAATCTGTATCTCAACAAGACAACAGCGCAGCGCTCTTTCTTAAAAATATACATTTACAAGCTTAAAGTTCAATTTGGCTTTAATTATATATTACATTAGGTTTAAGTTATGTTTTAAATGCCATGTAATAAGGGGCGAGTCTATTGCCATCAAATCTAGACTCTGGGGCTGCTACTGAGAAATTCCTGATAGAAAAACCCAATAACACTATGCACGACCCGGGAATCGAACCCAGGACTTCATGCTCAGTATTGCAAAATAGATGGTACAGACGCCAGCACATCAAGCTACCCGAAACTGTCAAATTTTCCCAATCTACCTTGAACCTAAGGGTGCGTCCACTTATGGCGAATGTGCCGCGAATGTGCAGCTCGCGAGCCGTTTGCGAACTGCGCGCGTGCATTTTATATTCGTATGCAGCCCCTGCGCCGTCCGCGCGCCGCTCGCGCGCATTCTACGCGCCGTACTCGAGCGGCGCAGGAGGTGCGCGCGTGCCGGCCGCGCTGCACCTCACAAATTCAAGCAAATTCACAACTGACGCTCAAGTTCACGCGTATGTGCGCACGAGCAGCGCGCGCGCTGCACGCGCGCCCCACTCGAGCCTTGCTAGGGTTGCACTAGAGCGGCGCACCAAATATAGGCTGTAACAGCACGCGCGCAGCTCGCGGGCAGCTCGCAAACGGCTCACGAGCTGCGCATTCGCGGCACATTCGCCAGATGTGGACGCACCCTAATGCTTTAGCGATAAAGTTGAAAATCTATTAAAGAAATTTGACAGGTTGTAGTAGCTTGACTTGTGCTGGCGTAACCGGTACTACTAGGCAATCCCAAAGTGACAAAGGAAAAAGTGCGAATAAAAACAATAGAAAACTCAGTCAGAAACACGAGAACGACCGCGCTGTTCAAATGTAATGTAAATACTCCGATTTTTTTAATCGAAAATAATCTTGAAATTAAGTAACTATTGAATGTGTTACAAGTATTGTCAATTATAAAAAAAATAACTATCATGGTCACTAACATTATCATTAAGGGGCCGTCTCCACGAGCGAGAGAATGGCGGCGATATTTTCGTCGTGCCACGTATAATTCTATACACTCTCTTAAGGGCCGTCTCCATGAGCGAGAGAATCGCGGCGATATTCTCGTATAGAAATACGTGACACGACGATAATATCGCCGCGATTCTCTCGCTCGTGGAGACGGCCCCTAACACTAGAAACGGGAAATCAGTAAACATGGTAAATATCACGTTTCTAGTTTTAATGAAAATTTTAAAATAGTTACGTTACGGTTACACCGCGTAAACATGCTAGTGCGTCAGTCTTTTTTTTACACTAACTTCAACCATACAACGGTGATGTTCAGAATCCCAGAATGTATTACCGTTTCTCCTGTAGTCGTCAACCTTGACGTCACTCTGTCTCTTGCTCAGCTTTGTACCGTCAGCATTCACGATCAGGGGCATATGACCAAATTGTGGCGGAGTCCAGCCAAACGCTCTGAAAACCAAAAACAGTTGTCTATGTAGTGTATACCAAGGAGAAGCCGAGAGAGGATTCGAGTAGCTCTTGATGACATTAAATAATACACTTTATTCATAAGTCTTAAAGTGCAAAGTTGTTTGCATTTACATCGCATGCAGACATTGAACGGGTCCTACATTGCGGTTGCACTTGAAGCTGTTTGAACATTAAAGATACTTCGGATAAGGTTCATTATTCAAGGTCAAGAAATCAGCTCTCAAATACTATGGTTAGCAGATAGTCATCTGCTTGAACCCCAAGAAGCTAGTACAACCTCTTAGAGGCTATAATCCATATTCAAAATCGTTTTCAGTTCATAATCTTGTACAAATATCAACTTTACAGCAGTATAAATAAGCTTGATTTCTGATTTAACAAATCCTTACCTATAAATAAGCAAATGCTTGGTAGTAGAGATCTGCCACTCCACGCCTCTCAGCACATGACTGATCCTCATCAGATGGTCATCCACAACGTTAGCAAAGTGGTACGTTGGGAAGCCATCACTCTTCATGAGCACCGGGTCACCCTCGTTCAGGGTCACGTCGTATGCTATGGCGCCGAAGATCAGGTCTTCGAAGAACTGGCAGTCTGATGTTAGCTAGTGAAAATAAAATGGAATTTGTTTGTATTTTTGTAAATTATCAACTGAATTGTTAGTTTTAGGTATTTTTTTGTGTTTTAAATCAAATCAAATCAAATCATTTATTTTTAAGTCTCGCCACAAAATTATTTATTGGCCACGTGATTAAACTTCTAATTTTATAACGAAGCAACGGGAAAATGACATAGCCTCTAATAAACTAATTCGTCTTTTTTACAACGCCATCTAAATATTCTATAGAAAGCGTCAAGTAAAGATCATCAATTATTGTGACTTGTCCTTCTTATTTATACATTGCCACCTAATTTACTAACTCGGCCACGGATTTTACATCTCGTCACCATTTTACGTTTTACAGCTTCAACACAATGTCCTCAAAAAATATAATTCAAGCTTCCACAGAAAGCATCATTTATTATAAGTTAGCATGTAAAATAATACACCAATTCTTTTATCGTGAAAATAGCCACTGCATGATTTGGCGCGAGTACGCGAAACGACAGAACACATAAAAATTCAACTCATTAAATAGGCACAACGGTAATTTTAATTAACGGAACAACAAATACTTATGAATCAAGAGCGAGCGAAGCGAGTTCGGGACTTGGGGCACCCTGACTTTAGGTTAGGTTAGGTTACTTTAAACCCTGCAAACAGAAATAGGAGCCCCACGCAGCGGGACTACGCCTATTACAAAATATTGATATTATTTACCTTGGACTTTAGGTGAATTTCTGCACTAAAAACTTACGAAACTACCCAAAAAAATAGCTTAATACTTTGTGACTGGTTTACAATATTTATTATAAAGTGGTATTTAGGTGAAACGTGATTTTGCCAAAAGAATCAAAATATGTGTTAAACGAAAAATTTATAAATGATTAAATTATCAACATTTGTAAAGCAAAGCGTTTGCCAAAGGAATGCGTGTAAAATGATTGTTTAAAAAAATGAAACATCTGCGGAATACGTTGTTTGTGAAATAAATAGTTTAAGAAACGTTGGTTGTAAACTAAAAATTTGTGAAAGGAGTTTAGGTAATACATTAGTGAACCGGCCAATATACTATTTGATGACATTTTTAGCAAAATTTTGACGATCAATTAATATGGGATGATAAAAAATTAGAAGATAAATAAATATATTTTTTGATGTCATTTAATAGTATTTTAGAAGTTTACTGTTAGAATGCATGTTACAAATTTAGATGCTAAAAAATAACCATCATGCTGAGTTGTATTTAGAGTGGTTTACATAGACGATAACTAGTGGCTAGGATAGTATTATTTAGATGCTCGTTAATTGTGGCTGACTTAGTAATTTAGAAGTCAACTTAAATTTTTGGAGGCGAATAATGCCATTAAAAAGAAGCCTGTTGAATTAGCACCCATTTATTTTTGCTTGAATATGGGTACACATAAGGATGAAACACAACAAATAAAGCTCAGGACAACAGTTGCTAACATTATTGCAGATCAATTTCTTATCTGCTTAATAATGAAACAAAATATATGGTAGTTAGTTGCCAGTGTTGCCACTAAATGACAATAATTGTCATATTAAAATGATCACTTCAATCAATTACAAGTTATTAAAACAGTTTATTAAACAATTAATTAATTAAAAGTTTTGCTAAATTACAATTACGCCTGAAACCAAAGTTCTGTTCTATAATATTTTTAATTTCATGAGGAAACAGCTGGAGTAGCCCCGAGAGAGGTATAATGCAGACTGGCAGACCTCATACCTCTTAAATCTTCTAAGTTTGCATATTCTTTTTTTTTTAGTATGAGAAATCATCTAATGACCAATCCCGCTACTGACAAAAACCCATACACGTTCCTTCTTTGCCCTTTGTGTTCCAGGGCCGCGGTATCTCTTTCGAAGAGTCCCGCAGCCCCGGCAGGCATCGGCCCTTGCGGACCCCTCCATGGTTGTTGACATCTCTTTAAGGCGCGCGTGGAACACCAACACGCCGTCGACACGGCCTGTAGTCATAAGACAGCCGGACAGCGAGCAAACCCATTACTCACCGTCCATAGCCCGGCGAAGTTTCTTGCACAGTAACTCTCAGGCCAAATATAATCAAGTTGATAACAAAGTAATATGTAAATACCTTAAATCTAACACAATGTGGTACACCTGCATCCATCTTCTCCTTAATCTCTTCATGAGTCAGACTCCTACATCTGTTGTCATACTTGGGTATGCGTTGTGACTTCACCGCATCTCTACGTAGAATGTTCAGCCTCCTCTCCGTACAGAAACATTTGTATGCTGAACCATTGTCAAGGAGTTTTGTAATGTGTTGTCTGCAAAGAAGAAAAATATTATAATTAGCGGTGGTCTTGGTCATACAAGGCTCAAAGAATAGAGAAGCTTTTCAGAATCTATTAAAACCTAATTATTTGAAAATCAATGAAAGTAAGAATGTGTTTCCAATTTCAAAAAGGTAAAAAAAATACGAAACAAAACTTACTGATAGATATTCAACCTTTCACTTTGCACATAAGGCCCATATTTGCCCTTTATTCCTGGACCTTCATTACACTCTATTCCCGCCCATTGAAAGTCGTTCAAAAGCGCATCTACAGAACCTTCAACTTTCCTCGTTTGATCTGTATCTTCTATTCGCAATATGAAAGAACCTCCTCGGGATTTGGCAAATAAATAATTGTATAAAGCAGTTCGTAAGCCTCCTAAATGTAAATATCCTGTTGGACTGGGCGCAAATCGCACTCTTGGAGTTTGCGTAGTTATTGACTTAAATAAATAACGGTTTGGCGTGTAATATAACTGCTTAACTATTAAAGACCGCATGTTCTAAGACTTAATTATGTAACATAATTATTTTTAATTAAATTTCACGTATTTGTTGTTGCAAGTTAGGTTATGTTTTGCGATCAGCTGTTTGGAGTTTGGAGTTATTGACAACTTCGTTCTGAAAATTATGAAGATGAAAGGTCTACCAGCAATTTCCGTATTTTTTCGCTTTCATATTTCTTTCATGTTTCTAAAAAAAATAAACGGATTTTTTTCATTCCATTAATTCATTTTAAAATAAAATGAAATTTTAATGTTTATCTCATATTTTATCATTTTAGAACGAACAAATAATTGTCTATGATAATCGTACAAAACAGTGTTGCCACTAAATTTGCCTACCGTTCCCTGATTAAACGATAACGCTAGACCAATTTCAACCAGTTTAGAAAACAAAGTAGAGGAATACTTTTGGTAAATAAACAAAAAATACAGTTGTACCATTAAACAATAGTTTTAAATTTATTCACTCGCCTAATCTTAATCTAATTGTGGAAATAGTCAAATAACCAGCCAAGGCCCGAGTCTTGTAAAACGATAATTACGCCAAATGGGTAATTTTGTGAATTCCAATAACAACATTAGAAAGTTGTCTATGATTGTTATTTCACTTTGGTTCCGATGTCGAAATAACAGTGAAAGTCATTAGAAACAATAAAAAATTCACGAAAATGGTGAGTAATCGTGTTAAAATATGCATCAAATCCACCCAAAATAACAAACACAACATCACATAAAATGCCCAAATTGTTTTTTGATACGTAAATTAGATGACAGGTAAGCACTAATAAGGTTATAAATATGACGTTCGTACGATTCTTTTACAGAATAAATTAAAATCGTCACAGAGAGACAAAGTTAAAAAGTTCGTCGCGTTTACGCAGACGAGTGAGAGCACGGCGATATATTGTTTGTCTCAAAATGACTGGAAACTGGACCTCGCGAGTGACAACTACTTTCAGAACCCTGAAGCTTACTACAAGGACCCCGTCAAGGCGTCTGTGGATAGAAAAAAGCTCGATCAACTGTTTACTAAGTACAAAGATCAACAGGAGAACGATAAAATCACTGTAGATGGTGTTATGAAGTTTTTAGAAGACCTTAATTTAAGTCCCGAGTCAATTTTAGTTCTTATTATAGCATGGAAATGTAAAGCTGCTGTACAGTGCGAGTTTACTAAAGACGAGTTCACAACTGGTCTCATGGAGCTTGGAGCAGATAGCATAGACAAATTAAAAGCAAAATTACCAACATTGGAGACAGAGATAAAAGATACAAATAAGTTTAAAGACTTTTATCATTTCACATTCAATTATGCCAAGAACCCTGGTCAGAAAGGACTGGAATTGGATATGGCGATAGCCTATTGGAATATAGTGCTCCGTGGGAGATTTAAGTTCCTAGATGCATGGTGCAAGTTTCTCACGGTATGTATGAGTTTATCCTCATTTTAAAATGAGTAAGGTAAGATAAATAACAACTTACCAATCCAACAGGCTTTAAGCTTAACATAATACATCCTAACATTCATTACAAAATACATTAAAAACTTTTTACCAAAGCACCTGTGCATATTTTTTTTAATCTGCACACAAATTAAAAAAAGGAAAACATGTTGTGTTTTCCTTGCAAGATATAATGGTATTATAGTTATTATTTTATTTGGCCTGATATTCTCATATACATGCCAAGTTGGCATCTATATTAAATCACAAATAATATGGCATCATAATATGGTAAAAGTAATGAATGTATGATGTGTTACGTATGGATGGTGGCCGTGGAGGTCAGATATGCAGTCTCTCCATGTAAAATACTGGTATTCGGCTGCATCTGGTTAGACTGGCAGCTGACCCTAACATAGTTGGAGAAAGCCAGGCAGATCATGATGATGAGATCTAGCCTTACCCACTGTTTAAAACACCTCTTATTACATTCCTAATGTAAATAAATAATAGATGATTGTCCCGTATCATAAATGTAGCATCATAATATAGTACTTACAAACATTTTTATATTGAAATGAATGAGACTTGAAATCATTATCTCTATACTTATTACAGAAAACATAAAGCTATCTATGCAAGAGTGAGTTTCACTTTTTTAAGTATGATTAAGCTGCTGATCAAGTTTTGAATGGCCTATAATTACATCAGACTTTAATATAACTAGTGAAATATGGATGTACAATGTTCCGTTGTCTACCCCCCTAGTCAGAAAACATAAAAAGATAAAATGCGACTCAACACAGTAGCCCCACTTTACATATAAATGCATTCATCTAAAGTTTAACTAGTTTCTCTGCATTATTTTTCTCTCTTTTATTCCAATTTTTTTTGTCATTTCTATTTTCTGCAACAATGCCCATTTTTGAATCTAGAAGATATAGTTTTTGTATTAATTTTTAACACAAATCATTCATGATTCAGTACATTTTTGTCTGTGCCAGCTGAAAGTAGAACACAGTAAATAATAAAGTTCACAGACTCATATAAATATTTAGTTACTAACTCATCATTCCTAATACTTTTTAGGTCAGTAGTCTAGTGTATTTTAAATATTAGTAGATTTGCCATTAATCCTAGCTTATAAAAAGAAAATTCGGGCCAGATTTGATTGTAACAAAACTATGATAAATATTTTACAGAAGTTTTGTGTAAATAATGTAACCACGTCTCATACAAAATTAAGGACAAAATATTTTTCTTTTTAGACTGTGTGTTAATTAAAATTACACTAAATGATTTGGTCTTAATGTAATTTAAATAACCATTCATCTTAATAATTAAAATAACATTAAATGATTTATTCTTAATGTAATTTAAATAACCATTCATCTGAATAGTAAATAAACCAAGAGATCAGAATAATTAAACACATTGTCCTACTAAAATCGAATTGAATTACCTGCATGTTTATTATAACTCCAGTAGTGCACCAATTTTTTTTCTATTTCTCAAAACAAAACAACCCAACTAACTTAGACCATAAACAATTCCAGGAGCATCACAAAAGATCCATACCAAAGGACACATGGAACCTCCTCCTAGACTTTGCGACGCAAATCGACGACGGCATGAGCAACTACGACGCGGAGGGCGCGTGGCCCGTCCTCATCGATGACTTCGTAGAGTGGTGCCAGAAGCAGGGCCTCACCGCAGACGCGGTCAAAGCACTAGAACCGGCGTCCGGCTAGCTGACCTTGTACAAGCGCGAGGCGACGCGCGACCCGTACGTTGAAGAGCCACACGCCCCCCGCAACAAGTTTGCTGTGTGTTGCACGTACGCAGTGTTGCTGCTCTCTCGCTTCGTGCTTTACGGCCTCGAGCTGTGTACAGTCGAGTGGCTCGCTATACTTATAGTTTTCGAGTTGTGTAGCTGACTAAATCGTGACGTGACGTAAGAGTGATGACGCTGCTGGGAATTTCATTTGGCATCGCGTGTACAGTGACTCTAGTCTACAAGCTTCGATGGATTACATATTTTCGTTTAGTCTCAATAGTTTATAGTTCTAATAGACTTGTTAATCAAGAGTGGAAAGTGTTGTCAGTATAGAAAATTACTTTGTTCTTGCCAATTGAAATTTCCATGTGTAATTTAATCTTCACTCAACTGTATATAGCTCTCGTACTATTCGTCCGTTAGATAAAATTCTTGTTGACCTGACCCCTATTATGAAACAATAGGATGAGTTTTTTTTCCAATAATTGAATGATATTTATAATAAGAGTTGTTCTAAAATTGTCTCTTTAAATTTCTCAACATGGTTCTCTTACGTTATAGAATAGTATGCCGTTTAAAATTTAAGATGTAAATATGTATATAATACACATTAATGATATTACTTTTTTTTTTAATTATAACAAGTTTAGATTTTTCTGTTTTAGTTTTTTTTAGCTTCCCAGCTTTGACAAGGCGATGTAACGCTGGAGTAATGAAATCGGCATAATTTTAATTAAACTAATTCAATTTTGCTCATTTATTTAATGTTGGAATTGCCTCTATTTTTGTATACCTGTAAGCGATTTTATTTTTATTTACTTTGGGAGTAAGTGCAATTTTGACATGAATAAATGTGCAATAAAAGGTCCGTGTTTTCATGTAATTGTTTCAGTTCTGGAATGTTCTGTGTTAGTTGCGAAGTAACATTAGTAAACTCATAATTCACTTGATGAAGGGTAAAGCATTGTATGAAAGTTGATTGGTAGTATATTCCAAGTTTGTCACGTCTAGAGATGGTAATTAAAGTCTTGTTCACTTTAAAATTAATATAACTTAGGATCCTGCACATCACTGGTGTATTTACACCTTAAGGAATTGACCCACTGAAGTGTAACATGACGAAATAACACATTTATGTCATTGAAGGAGAATACTAAATGCTGCAGTGGACGAACTTGCCAGTACCTGGCGGTGCTTATTGGGTACAACGCTTAGACCGATATTAAACGCTTCACTTTTCGTTCATTTATGCCTTTCATTTGGCATTTATCACTCCCAAGTGAAACGTGTGAACACAAAATGAATTAAAAGTCAAAAATGTATTCATTACTGAACCAATCTAACGATTCGAATTCCGACACGGCCGGCATCTTTCAATCGCCTACAAAATGATCGAAAAATGAAATATAAGGAGCAGATGAACATTCATTCCTATGATTATTTTCTTGTTGCCGTGAGAACATAGAATTTTTTTTATTTATTATAGCTAACCCATATTATCCCACTGCTGGGCCTCAAGGCCTCCCTCCATTCCTCCCAGCGGTCACGATTCTTTGCTACTTTTTTCCAATTCTCAAGAAAGACATCCAGTTCTCCTGCCACTATCTCTTTCCAATATTCATTTATAACCAAATTATATTTATAACACTACACACCACACGCTGCACACACACTAAAATAAACTTTATCCCTGGTAAAGCGTTGAATATCGGTTTTAGTGAAAAACAGTCAAACAAGACCGAAAATTGGTGGTGTGTTCTGTGGTAACCTGGAAGAGTTAGAAGCAACGACAATAGTTATACCACAGGCACCTAAGCTAGGCTCACGATCGCTAGATTTTGAGCTAAATTAGTAATTATCTAGCTATAGCAGTAACAGTCGGAAAATCGCAATAAATAAGTGCTTTTAAACCGAAAGGATAAAAGGGTCAATGGGTTGTTAAAAAATATCTACCTTAGACATACACTAATGGCTAATTTTGTACGTATATTACGAAACAAGCTAATTGCGAACAAATACATGTTAAGTGAACGCTAGAATCGACAAATCTTAATTACATCGTAGTGGGTGGTCACCTTCATTTCATTTCTTCAGAATTCGGTCACATCAAATGCAGTAATATTTCAGGGCTGTTGCATATCGTCGAGACTCAGCCCCGCGCGGTTTTACTGAAAATCAAATATCACCATTGTCCTTTTATAAATAAATAATAGACGCGGTCTCGCACTAATGAAGTTTATTTTAAACTTTATTTTAAGAAACTCGAATGTTGTGATTTGTTTGACAGTAAAAACTACTGCGCCTCGCAAGATGACCGCAGGTCTTAATGCGAATACAATATTGCTCGCGTTCAATTCTGAGAACAAAAGTAAGAGAGTGTAAAAATCAAGGTAGAACTCCGAAATCAATAGAAAATTATGCCTGCCTAACGACACTAAGAAATATGCTGCTTGTAATTCACGCAGAGCGTCTCGTCTTTGGGGCAATTCACGTAAATTTTTCAGTACAAACACTTTGATACAAGCATAAACTGCATTTGATGTGAATCAGCCCTTAAAAATGTTCCCTTTCACAAAGGATTTTAAACTTTATATCTTCCTTGATACGGTACAAGTTGATGTGCGTAGAAACTTAATAATATTGACAAGCGTGATCTGTGATTATTGAATTTCAGGAACTTTTTGTAATGCTGTTCAAACGAATATAAAATACATAAATTCAATATTTTAAAACTATTGTTATCGAACAAAAAGTTTAAATATAATAATAATACGTGAACATTTTTACATCATGTTGTAGGGTAGTTGGAAATTTTATGAATAAAATATAAATCTCACATGAATTAAAAAACGTTCTAGGAGTGTTGTCTTTGCCTTCTTTAGGCAGTTTTAGGTCGTAGCTTTGGGAGCTTTTGCTTATTGTTTTCGACCAGTTTTACCTTATTTCCTTTTGATCCTTAATATGAAATTTAACAAATTTCTTGAGGCAAAAAAGCAACCGAAATAGTCACCTACCCTACTTCATCTAATAAAAAAACAATTAACGTGATTCGTACGCCTTAATAACTTCGTCAGTTTAATAGATCATTAATAATTCATTATTTTCAATATTAATTCTCAAATGTTACTAGAAAAGTGCTGTTGCTTCTAGCATAACATTACACTATTAAAAAAATCATAATTAAAGTGTTTGGTACTTAGATTTTAATGTACAAAAGATAAAATTGATGTATTGAGTATTAGATTAAATTGTTAAATAAATAATTTATGTTTTCTTTTAGGTGTTATTGATGATGTTCGTTGTCCTCATTTTATTGAACCCTTTCTTCGTCCCAATCCTGAAATTCAATTCTTGATCCATTCTACCGCACTGACGGTCGACCACTCTTCAACCTCAGTGAACGCGGCAGTACCTACTTACTATACATTCTGTATAGTCCCGTAACCGCTTTACCACTTTTGACAACAAGTCTCAGTATGAAAACTGCACATGGGGTTCCCTACTTTAAATCGAGTGTCGTGTGATCGATTAACACATGCTCGAAAACATTAACTCAATAGTACTTGAAATCGATAAATTATGAGCGCGACAGTTCATTAACTCGATGCATCAAAATCTCGAATTATCGGCAGCGCGAAGGCCCATTATCTTGAAACATCATTTCTCGACCGACCATCTAATAGAATATCTATGGAATAGTTTTAAGGGTTTTTATTTAAGCACCTACAATATAATGGTACAATATATGCGTAAAAATATAACATAACTATAATTCGTGATTATATATAAGAAATATCAATATTAGCTTCTCAATACAAATACTACGTGTATATACTGTTGACATTATGGTTAAAACTACCCTCATTTTTTTATAAATCTGTGAAAAATATTACTGGTAAAAGAAAAAGCCAATCCCGCAGTAGGACACCATGTAAAAAGAAAATAAGACAACGCAATGCCTTTAATGAGGTTATGACTTATGTGAAAGTAAAGTGAAAATTGGTTTACTCGACATTTTAAGAGGTATTGTAAATCATAATACAACATTACATGGAACTAAAACATAACTGGTGAAATGTGGGTATAGTACACCTCTGCCTAACCCTTCGGGGATTACAGGCGTGATGTTGTTGTGTTATGAGTATTTATATTTCTACGCATATATTGTTTCATTAGATTGTAGGTGCTCAAATAAAATCCTTAAAATTATTCCATAGATATTTGATTAAATGGTCGCTCGAGAAATGATATTTCAAGATAATGGGCCTTCGTGCTGCCGATGATTCGAGCTTATAGTTATTCGAGATTTTGATGCATCGAGGTAGTGTAATGTATAAAAATAGCAAACAGTTTGAAACTCAATTTTTAAGGGCTATTGGTGGGCAGGTGGGTTGTATCAGCGGTATGGATACATATGATATGTTACTGCACTGGAAAGGAAGTACCTAATCTACCACAAATTGGAGTTCATGTTTTTCACATAGAATTTATGTCTATGTATTTTTTCTTGTCCACTAGCAAAAATAAGAAATGATGGAAGCAAGTACTGTGTGTAGTATGGAATGTTGTTCGGGAATTGTCAATTTAAACAGCCATCAGTGTCAAGTCAACTGTCACTTTGTAAAAATCAGATATTGTGTGAAACGTAGTTTTCAATCTAAAAACATTTTAAAATGTCTTTCCGCTTAGGTAGAGGTTCCCTCAGGGAATTGAGGATTCATTTGTGTCAAACAAACAAACAATCTGATGGCGTAAGGTGAGAATTTTTATTACATAAACAGTCTCATAACCTCAAACTTGTCAATGAAAATATCGTCGTTTTTCAGACAGTTCATTCAGAAATACTATGTGAACCTTAAGAAGGACAACCCTGGTTTCCCGATATTGATTCGTGAGTGCTCTGGTACACAGCCGCTCGTCTGGGCCCGCTATGGTACGTAGTCCAGCTTTTACTTTTATTGATTGATCTGATAAAATATCCCAACGAGTAACATTTCGAGCTTCTGCTCTTGGGATAATATTTATGTTGGAGTTGCAAGTGGAACCCCACACCTTGTTGTGATATGCCCAGATAGGCTTTAGAACTGTCCTAGGAAGTTCTTGGTGGAGGGAGTGGCATATAAAGGCAGAGAGAGTGAAGCCACTTTTTAGGACAGCAAAAAATGTTAGAGTAAAAACTCTTTATAAATCAATGTTAAACCTAAAAAAGAAAGAAGTTGGGTGTCATGTTGACTGTTGTACCCACAGTTGTACCTTTTGACTTGAAACAAATGAATGGGTAAAAATATCCATAGCTAACAAAAACTTGTTTGCATTCTAAAGAAGTTTTATTTGTACAATAAATATATATTATCAGTTCTGAATCTTGTTTATCAAAATATAATTGCTAAATTCCTGGTGCCAGTTTGTGTGTCATTCCACTAATAAAAGAACCTCTCCTTTCAATTAATATTCACTCCTGTGGTCACCTATGTAGCTTGGAAAATATTTTACGTAATAATTTGGCCATTTGTACTACCTTTAGAAAATCTAACTCCCAGATCCAAATCTGTAGTCCCAATGCTCAAATTGCTATAATTCTAATATGACATTTGGAAATTGATTTACAGATCAGGAATATAATTAGGCATACAAGTTTTTTGATTTAATGTAACACTTAAATAATATAAACAACCACATGTCTATGGTAACAATTTCATAGTTCAAACATTAATTCTGACTAGACTTGAAACATACTAATGTGAAGTAATAATTCTAGCAAAAGGATGTGAAACATGTGAGGGACTTGTGAATCTATCAGCTGATCAAGTTCTGCAGGTGATCAGGCGCATGGCACGATAAAGTACTTGAGCACACTGTTATGTGAATACATAGTTAAGACTCGTGGACTGTAAAATAATTTGTTGAATCTAGATTTGAACTTCCATTGGGTAGATTTATGGTTAAAAATATTATGTATAATAGAAAACGAGTTGGATACAAAATTAATTACCTAGTATGTTTTATAATATAGTTAGATTTAGTTAAATTTTGGTTCAAAATAGAAATCAATTGGCTAATACTTAAAAACTCTATTTCATAAAAGAAATTAAGTTTTATGAACACTTGGAAACCCCCACATAGTAATGTTTCTTTGGTTTAAAAAAAAAACAGCTGTTTCCTACAAAACCTACACGGTCAAAATGTATGGAACAGTAGTTTTTTAATAACCAATGAATTTATATGTGACAGGGGGTTCAAAATGATGTAATGAATATGTGGTAACTGTTTTAGCGTTGGTTTCTCTTCCACCCTGTAAACAACTGTTGTCAGCAATGAACATCATGGCATGGCTGGTCATGTCATTGACCAGTGGCTGTAACAGATGAAAACGAGCGACAATATCGCCAGTAACGGAAGCGTTTTTGATTAAGTTACTAAGAAAGCCAGTTGTGTTGCTAATTGGGCATCTTTGCTGCTGCGGTATGCAGTCGCAGTTGCTTTCAGAATGGTTCCTTAAAGTTCTAGTAATCAGATTTCCATACCGAAAAGGCATAGTTTCTTTTCCTAATACATTACCTTTACATTTTCAGAAAAGGGAGTAGAAAGCAGAGTGTCACTCACTGATCAATCCGCTGACAATGTTCTCTCAACCATCAAACAGCTTGAAAAGTAAATTATTTTATATTCTTTATTTTATTAATGTAATAATTAAACATATTTAGTTGATAGCAAATCCAGTTTTATTTTCTTAACCCCTGACGTTGTCTGCGTATATTTTGAATTTCATCACTTTTTTAATACAAATTTTCAGGGCGTCATGCCCTTCTCCAGGTGCCTCTCATTATGGTAGGTAGTTTAGGCGTGAAAATGTAACACACAGACAGACTTTCGAATTTTATCATTACGCTGTTGGATTTAGAATGTAAGGCCCAGCACAGGAAATTGAAAATCCAACAGCACCCTTACTTTATATCCATTCTGTCATTTCAAAGTAACACTGTCGATTTTATGGCTTTCTTTTGATTTTAACTTTATATGTGGGGTGGCAATAAAATATGATACAAATAAAAGAATAATATACTTAAACAAATAATTTATTGCTTAAAATCATCTACAACTACCAGACTTTGTATATAATAACAACATTAATGGCGTCTATTATGGAACAATGATTGCTCTACTAATGAGTTAATATTTATGCAGTATTATCACCCTGATTTATTTATTCATGAATAAGATGGGCAGTCTTTGTGGCTTTGACAACTTTATTAAAATTATATTTTCTTTCTTTTTAATAAAACATTGCCCCACACTCGGAATTTCTCCTGTATCTTGAGTGCGACCAACATTTAAACTCACATACACAAACAGCCAGACCCGGAACAACTACCTGTAGGTCTTATATTTGTTCTGTGCGGGGATCGAACCCGTCACACGCAGCGCAGCAACCAATCGCTCAACCACTGCGCCAACGGTGCCGTACATTCATACAGCACTGGTTAAGGTTCCGTCAGACAGATACGGACCAATTGGGGACACGGTTCCGGACACTTAACACCTCGATACAAATACTTACTGAAGTATTTGTTCCTGTCCAATGTCCACAGCCAGTCAGCAATTTGTCTGTACCAGTCGGTATAATCCTTAAGAAATGAGTACAATTTTTAAGTTAGTTGATACTACATTGTTTGCTTACATCTGAGCTGAATCTAGTCTAAACTGATCCTTACTTTTTAATACCTGTCGTGAAATAATTACAACTTGTATGGTAACACTACTCTTAACAAACAACATGAACATACAATTATATTGTCTTAAAATTTAATAAGTACTACTTATTTTATAGTTCTGTAAATTGACTATAGATATTATAATTAACAAACAACCCATTCAGGAGTTCCTAATTTCCTATAACTTGGGTTGTGTTTTTGTACCTACTTTATTATTTTTGTAAAAGTTCCTGCACGGTTTCTAAACGTTTAACACAGACAAAACATCAACGTGAATATAAAAAATATATCGTATGCATTAATTACATAATTTTCATTCCAATGTATGTCGACAAAAACTCTTTTTGTTTAGAACTGAATTCGGAATAAAGCAAATTTCTTGATCGAAGATAGGCTCATGAAATCTGATATACAGCATGTATGAGAAAGGTGTGCTGACCATCAAATTGAACAAGTTTCTTCATTGGACCAAAATCGTAATTGCGAAATTGATACATTTGGAGATTGGTTATAAGCCCAACATTTGGGTTTTGTCTGTTGGTTACAGGCTGCGATGAGGGATGCGTTTTACTAGCAGTGACTTTCAAGATCCTAAAAAATCTGGTCTTGACAAACATCTACAAAAAGTTCGAAGTTCTACTTTAGATTCACAAACCACACTTCAAATTTTACTTTGGTAAGTAAAGTGAGGTTTTCATACGAATGTGATCTTTATTCGTATGACAATAATGTTCATAGTCTAACTGTGATCTGTGAATCTTGCCCTAAGACCACTAGTTACCTATAGTGTTTTTTAATCTCTGAGACTATACTGACATTACGTGGGTTGCCAGTTTTTTGCAATTCTTAAATAGTGATGTGCCTCTACCGTAAATTGCCGTTAATAAAATCAAGTATCGTTTTTTTTTACAATAAGTTATCCTGAATAAAAGGTGTAGGTAGTTATTTATTATTCAAATCAATTCGTATTCAAAATCACACACTAACTGCCGTATAATTATTTTTAAAATTGTAATTGTTTTGTATGGTGTCAAGTTCCAATAATTGCAGTATTTTTTTTTAAATTCTGCCGTTTTGTAAGAGAAAAGGGTTTATATATCCGTTTTATTATTTCCAATATTATTTGTAAGTTTAACATTTGCATGTGGCAATTTAGTCTCAGGGATTAAAAAACAGACTAAGTAAAGTTGAACCACTTAAAAAATGATAGCACACAGATTTTTCTTAAACAAAATTTCCAACTACCGTCACTAGAACGCGGGTAGTCCGAAGAATTCCGGCTTGAACTTGGCTAAGCTGGGAAGGACGATGGTCGCATGCGTGGTCAGCTTCTTGTCCGTGTGTGGGTCGGGCACCATGACTGTTTGCATACCTGCCTTCTGGCCAGCCGTCACGCCGTGCGGGGAGTCTTCGAATACAAGGCACTGGAATGGATAATGAAGTAATTAGACATAAAATCACGCCTGTAGTCCCCAAAGGGTTAGACAGAGGTTTACACTAATATAGTACACCTATGTTTTGCCAGTTATGTTCAAGTCCCATGTAATAGGAGGCCCCTGGTCACAAACGCGACTGCTGGACGTGGGGTCCTGGGTTCCATTCGCGGGACGGGTAAAAATTGCTATTGTGTTTTCCCATTAGAAATTTCTCAGTACGGAGTTTGGAAGTTGGCGGTATGATATGATACCTCCGTGCCTCGGAAAGCACGTTGAGCGGTTGGTCCTGCGCCGGATCTTTCTCCAGCTGTCGTTTCGGATTGCTGTCCCATCGGGATATGAGAGTAAAGGAACAAAGAATGCACCTATGTCTGCGCACTCACTTGTGCACCTTAATAATCTCCGCTCAAGATTGGCCGCCGTGACGAAAAACGGTCAGGAGGACTATAATTATGAGTAGGAGGCAAGTCTATTGCCATCAACTCGGCCAGTGTCGCCTCTCGGTCAGACTCTGGGCTGCTGCTGAGAAATTCCACAATATCACTTTTCCCGACCTGGGAATCGAACCCATTATTATATTCATGGTTTACCTAACACGCGGATGAGTCTTGCGTGTGATCATAATGCAAATGGAGTCAGTGATCCATGTGACTTTAATATCACTGGCAACAATAAAACCAGACGCGGGAAACCGCAGCGCGGTTTACATTGCCGAACAAATATCGACATTGATTACGTTGAACTAAAGCCGACAATACTCTGATCTTATTCAAAGAAGAGAGCTAACTAAATATATTAGCTACAATTTTGAAACTCCAGCCAGCATAAATTTATAAAGAATTGTCTAGCTGTTGCAATTTCGCCTTGAACGCAAAAAAGTCGGAGTGATTAATGGTCCTAATTCGCATCGCACGTTCTCACGATGCGATGCTAACAGCATGGAATAGCTATGATTAGTTTGGATTATGAGTACAAAACGGATTTACCTACGTTAGCAGATTTATACTACTGGTCGACCAAGTTAATTACGAGTACTCAGTTGAAATATTTACAGAATCACTTCTGTATATGGCGACTGAGTACTCTAATTAACTCTCTGTGGTCTTCTGTGGTAAATGTCGTAACAGCCAATTAAATTGTACAGACGCCAGCACACCAAGCTACTACAATCTGTTACAATTTAATTATAATAGATTTTCAACTTTTTCGCTAAAGCATTAGGTTTAAAATTGATTGGGAAAATTTCACAGTGTCGGGTAGCTTGATGAGCTTGGCGTCTGTACAACTGCTGGACCTGAGGTCTTAAAAAGACGTATGGATCGCATTCTTCTTTAGTGTTTTGGTCACCGACTGTGATTGCAGTGCAGTTGTCAGAAAACAACCAGGCCATCAGATTTATCGTTAACCTCCCCTATTATTAGCCTATGTGTCCTACTGTTACAGGGCCAATGCAGGGGGCTCTTCACTCTATATCCCTCCATCCATGAGTCCCTAAATCCCTATATTACCTATTTATTACTTTACAAATAATGAAATAATCATGGTTTAAAATATTGATTTCAATAACGACTTTGAACGAAAAAATCATGCACTAGACGGTATACCACCCACGCTAGTTGCAATTCACGCGCTAAAAGTAGTTCAATTGAGGATGTGGGATATTTTGGTTCTTGTGGGCGGCAGCATCGATAAACACTCACTATTATGAAACAACCGCGATTGCCGACTTCAAACGAAACGAGAAATAGTTGTGAACTTAATAACTGTTACTACGTAATAATGATATTTTGGCTTCGATGCTGATTGTCTACGTCAAATGCCCAAACAAGCAATATTTTGCCCGTTTTGCGAAATTATTGTTACGGTATCTTATTTTAATCAACATAAAACCTGACACTGAGCTGCAAATTGCCAAAAAAAAACTGTAAGATAATTTGAATTTCGCGGGCTACCTTACCGCTTCCACCTTAAATTAATGTCTAAATAAAAGCGTCAACGTTCGGGTCAACGCCGAAAGTTAACATTCCCACAGTATGATATTAAAAGCATTCAATTAGATGTCGTTGTCGCTTAGTGTTCTTAAAATACCGCTTTTATTTTACGAAAACTGTAAGATAATTTGAATTTCGCGGGCTACCTTACCGCTTCCACCTTAAATGAATGTCTAAATAAAAGCGTCAACGTTCGGGTCAGCGCCGAAAGTTAACATTCCCACAGTATGATATTAAAAGCATTCAATTAGATGTCGTTGTCGCTTAGTGTTCGTAAAATAAAAGCGGGGATTAACGTCATTGGTCGAGTTACGTCAATCTTTCAATTAGCGCTAAAATGAGAATTGGACGGACTATCTATGTACACATTGTACACGTTAATAACACGAGTTTTATTACCTATAAGGTGGGTACGCCAGTTGGTCACAAAACCAGTTTAAGACTACGTTTCCACCAGAGATGAGCGAGGATGCGTAAGAGGGATGTGTGTGAACCTAACCAATAATATCGCTTCTTTTTCACAGCTTGAGCTATTCTAGCTATGTGATTGGTTAGTTCCACACACATTCCTCGCTGCACTTTCTCGCTCATCTCTGGTAGAAATGCAGCCTAATTCTGTCTCGAAACCAGTCAAATGCCTCTTATCACAACTGGCATTCCCCACTGTGAATTACCAGTTACAGAGTGCAACGTCGAATTTCATATATTCGATATCACCATCTTTGGCAACCTCGGATTGGCCTCCTGTCTTTTGTGTAATTCTTCTCTGGTCTGCGTGAGTCTCAACCAGCTCTTATACAACGTGTAAACGGACTTTTTACGAAGCCGTCAACCAAGCATTCTGTACGTCAAACTAAGTAACTCGACGCAAAAATTATTGCTGGGAAACAACTTTTTTTGGGAGTGAAAATTACGTTTTACGGTAAAACTCAAAGTAACGCACTGAAAACATTGTGCTGATGGATGCGCTGAATAGTAAACGGGTTATGGAGGTATTTAAAGTAAAGTTATAACCTTAAAAACTAGTATTAAAAAAAAATGTGCAAAAGTTGGAACTGATCTCCAGTATCTCCGAACTAGAAGATTCCCAGGTATTGTCCAGAACAAAAAAATGATCGCAATGACGGGGAGAACAAGTAGCTTTCGGCTTTGGTGTCGGGCCTATTAACACCCTTTATATTCCAATGGTAACCCAAACAGACATATATTTATGTACAATATGTATTACGTATATTATATTGTATGTATTTAGTTTAGTTTGTAACATTAATTAATTTAAGTAACACAATGTGTTAATGCACTTAAGTTTATCCTTTTCTGCAAATCTCACAGTAAAAATTTGGTTTGCTGTAAGAAAACCCAATTCTGGGTTAAGCTCGCCATTGTACATAAGCTATATTGTTGCAATTTGTATGTATATTTTTTTTTGTGTGCAATAAAGAATAAAGAAATACCTTCGAAGGATCCGGCTTATCAGGAAACCGTGCAGCAGCCACCAAGAAAATATCAGGATGTGGTTTTCCAAACTTGACTTCCTTGTCAGTACTGCCCATAACCATATGATGGAAGTATGAGAACAGTTCCTTATGATGGGCTATCTTCGTTTTAACTGATCGAGCACTCGAAGAGGTTGCTACTGCGAAGGGTACTTTCGTTTTGTGTAGGTGACGTATTAATCTTTCGGCACCTGCAATGGAAAATTAAAAGGATTCATTTTTGGTATTTCGGGAAATCTATATTTGGGAGCTAAACAGTTTAATTTAGTCAGATTTGCCGATTTGCTAGTGGTGTTTTAGTTGGTAAGAGACACATGACCCTGGTTCTCCCTAGACGGAGGGTATCCTACCAGATTTCCCAACAAAAAAATCTGTGGTCTGTAAAGTCGGTTTACTGACGATAGTTGAACGTGACAACGTCATAAGAAAATACTGATGGAATGGTTGCATTTTTCAAAAAATGAATGTGCGTTGAGCAATTGTTTTATGGTAACGCCTCATTTTTTCGTGCGTGCAGCCGGCTCCATCGAATTATAAGACGTTGTCACGTCAAAAAGGTATGTAACGTAAATGACGTATTGTATCAAAAGTGCATTAAACAGGAGTTACGTACTACATAAACATTATTATGTTGCACTGTTGATGCACTGTAAATAATCAATAGATATTATATTATCATTGTTGTCAGCAGATAACGAATGTCTCGTGATTATTTACTTTATATATCTTAGAAGTTTTCTTGACGCAACTTAAAATTGAATAGGTTAACCACCTGGGCCCAATGCTCAGGGTTCCACCATGCAGAAATATATTTATTTACTCCTACGTTCGCGAAAAAGCATGAATGATTCAGTAAAGGAAGATACCGAACAGACTTTTCCGATCGGCACGAGCCGAATGAAACCCGAATATAATTATGTAGTAATTGCTTCGGGCGGCTTTCTTGTTCAACAAATACTGCCGAATCGAATATACCGACAACATGGCCTCAAAAAAACGAGGGAAAAATCTAATATTATGAAGAACCTGGGAATCAGAAGGATAAACAGGAAGACTATAAAAAGAATTATGTAAGCCACTGATGTATACAAGTTCTAATTTAGCATATCCTAACCTTGGACGTGAACTATCTGCCTCAATGAAGATGGATTTATGCCAAGCATTGCAAATTGTGAAATACATTGTTTGGTACTGATTGTTAATTAGCTTGTTGTTACTATGCTCATTGTTTCGATTACATGATAGCAAATAGATAGAGGGTGGGATTTTTTGCTCACTCTTCATCTCTAAGCAGATGCAGCAGCTGAATACCAGTAAATTGGATGGAGATAGTATTGGAATTAAGTCAGCTTTTCGTAATTATAATAAATCATCTTAAGTATTGGACGTACGGACTTTACGTCGGAGAGAAAAATAAGTATATTAAGTAGTTGTGACACAAATTCCGAAAACATCAAAAGATTAAATAGATGCATGATCTGAATGCTTAGTGCCTGTTTATGGCCATTATTTTTGCGCATTGTTATTTTTAATGCCCATAAAACAATTTAATATGGTCTTAAGAAATCCTATTCATCATTACAAATTATGCATTCACGGTACCTTGGTTTTTCTGAATAGTTAATCAGTTTAGATGAGATAATCGATTATAAGGTGAAAAAGTGAACATGGGAGACAATCTCTACATAAGCATTCCTTCTTCTTTATCGTGGGGTTAGTGCCTAACCTGGTGTCAGAGTTTTTTCTGCTGCCTTTGGGCCTCGGACTTAGCTTTACATGGTGTTGAGAAATTTCTCTCAAGCATGCTGGATTCCTCACAATGTTTTCCTCCACCAAAGCAAGTGATAATATTTTACAATACAGAAAAAGCAGAGGTGCGCGTTTTGGCTCAAACTTGAGACCTATGACATTGCTGTCCGACGCTCACAAGGCTATCACTGCTTTTAAAGTTTAAATTTTAAACATTATAATCTAACTAGTTTTAGTGAATCCACATTTACTTTGTGTTATTAGAGCGTTCTTAGATAGATCCAATGGTGGGGATTGCCACACACAGAGGGGAGTAAAAGCTATGGAAAGACCTTTGCCCAGCACTGGGATATTACAGGGTATCTAAAAAATTCAATAGTTTTATTTACAGGACCATCATCAATAATTCCATTGCTGATACACAAGTCTCGTCTCTCTTAGGAGGATCGGGATGTTGGGATTGGGTTGTGGTTGTTGCAAGCCAGTGAAGTTTGAAGGAATCTTTCAATTTTTTGTTCTAGGATATGCCAATAAGTTTCCTCACAATATTTCAGCTTTCGTTTTACTATAATTTAATCCACGTACCATCTAATAAAGGTGCTCCAGCTAACATAGTATCTCCTAGCACTAGCAACTGGTCTCTAAACTCCGTCGGAGTGCATGGTAACTTCAGTTCCTTGACCAGGATCTCTGATAGTCGCTGCTCAGTGCCACCTAGTACTTTCATCATCAACTCGTCTGTGTATTTGTGGCCATAGTTTGCACATAGCTGTGTTATCATTTTCTTGTATACCAGTTCCGTATCTGAAAACAAAAAAGTTTTTAGGTTGTTGCAACCTTCTTTCATAAATGTCTTCAAGACAAATTCTATGGTTGGTTTGTTTATGGTATTGGGAAATGGGGTTTGTGAATTTATTTTGCTCTAATAATTTGTACACTCAATTAAAAGTATGTGATCAAATTTGTTTTCCCTAACGTGAATATTGTATAGCATCATCTTCCAGCTCTTTGTCCCATTTTATTTGGGGTAAGGTGAATATTGTAGAGCAAACCAACATTAATTTCATTAATTGAAATCATTGTACAGACGTAGCACCTGAAACTGTCAAAATTCCCAATCAATCTTGAACCTAATGCTTTAGTGATAAAGTTGAAAAACGATTTAAAAAATGACAGATTGTACTAGCTTGATGTGCTGGCGTCTGTACCCATGACATTTGAATTTGATTTATTTATTTACAAATTAAATTAATGCATAAACATTAGGATGGGCAGTCCTAGGCTAGACAACAATGTCAAGCTATAAAAAAATATGTGTGTCAGTGGAATATTAATCAAATAGGTACAGTTTAAAAGTATGTAAGACAATAGCCAAGATTTGCATATATTGTTAAATTAAATCAATGGTATGTTAAAAAATAGCAAGTTTCCAAAAATTATGGGACAAGAGTAATTAAAATACATGAATAAATTATACAACAGGTTACAAGTTTCGAAACTTTTTTTTTTAAACTCGTTTTGTATTTGAGTATTGCGACACTTTTCAGTCAAATTAAGCACGGTCTCCTTAGTAAAATACATGCAAATGTTTGTTATTAATTATGTAAAAGCTTGACCGAGTATATAACCTTGCGATCCAATAACATTGACTATATCTGCGAAGGTCGTAATGTTAGCTTACCAAGCAGAAGTCCGTCCATGTCGAAAATACAGTGCGTAACTTTCTTATAATTCGGCGTTGAGTAACATCTCGCGCCTATAACCCGCGACACACTTTTTAACAAATATATCCTCATGGTGACCGGATAAATTAAATTATTTACAATAATAAACTGAATATACACTGATTTTCCGTTTCCCTTACAAATAAACACTATTGCACACGAATTTATACAAGTTTCATTTATTTCTGCAGATGATTTTATTTTCTAAACACTATAAAAACATAAAACGTGCGTTCATTGATTGAATAACATTTCGTCTATTTTGTTTGATTGACATTTGACACTAGGACTAGCTTTTTGACGTTATTCTACGTCACACATGTCATAAAAAAGCCAATCACAGCAAAGACCTCAAGTGAGAGCGATCTTCCATTGGTCGAATTGTTTTAGAATCTATATGTGTAACCAATAAACGATTTTAGAAAACATAATATTGCTACAGCAAATTAAACGCCATATGATTTGTCAGTGTTGCTCAGTAATAATTTTTAGAATTTTTTAAAAGAAGGCGCGAAGAGGGCCTTTCGAGTGCAGATAAAAGTACAAAAACCAAAATATTTATAGCTTGATTTTACGAACACTGTCCTGGCTCTGACATTTTTGCTTAATTATAATTAACACGGTAGAATGGCAATGCCGCCGCCGCGCTGCCGGTCCGTCGCTTTCGGCTCACTTCAGTCGGCCAGCAGTTGTGCTGCGACCATCATGGTTCGCAGTTGAATCGTCGCGTGTCGTGCGTATGGCGTATACAGTACCGCAATTTAAGTTTAAATTAAAAATCATTTACTTGTACTTTTATTTATGAACCGATTATAAAAGTGTATCTTGTTTAACACTTATTAATTCAATAGTCGCGAACATGGCTGTGAAAGAGTGTTGTTGTGATAAACTGTCGCCTAACAAAAAATCGATTTTCGGATTGAGAATGCGGAGTCAAATTCTGTATTTACTGTTGGCTTCTTGTTTCTTAACCGTGGCTTCTGCTGCTGACTTTGAAGGAACTTGTGCAAATGTGAAAAGTATCTTTGAAAAGAATGGAATGTTGACGGCGGCAGACCTGCAAGCGCAACCAAACTCAGGTGAGAATCACGCGCTATTCCACAGCTGAATGTGATAATGATTAGCGATAATGCATGATACGATGTACCGAAATATTGCTTTTCGTCTTATGAAACTAGAATGCAAATACTGACTACCTCCGAAACGCGGTACTTATTGTAGTATATAAGCTAACTTCTTGTATTTTTATCGTTCCAAATGCATTTTACTACTTAGTATAAAAAAGTAGAACAGACGGCTTTGTAGGTATGTAGAATAGATAATTTCTTAGAAAAACTAAATTAGTAGGCTAATTGCTTAATCATATTATTCACATTTCTCAAAAGTCCTTACAAATCACAAATAAACTGACAAAGCAAAACATGTGTAATCTATCAGCGCGTTATCAAAACAACGAACTGATAAACAAAATTATACCTACCTTCATACGACACATTGAAAGCCGACAAAGCCACAGGTAAGATTCGCCCACCTGCGACTCTATTGATGTACCTACTGAAGATAAGTAGATAGAACCTAATTCTGTATGTCCTTACTACCTGTAATAATGTTTTAACATCTTTCTAACAGCCATGGCCGTTTGAAGAGATTAGAGGCAAGAGTACGCAAATTTTTACACGAATTTGGGTGCGTAACCCAGCCTAAACCTTTTTGTGAACACCCCATAATGAAAGGAAAATGGAACAGAAGCTATTGTTATTTTGTTTAAAGAATAAAGACTTAAAAATCCTTTGCGAACTTATTTTTACCTGACCAGGAACAAGTCAAGACAAGATAGCAAGTTTTTTTACAAGGCAATAATCCAAGAAACCTCTGCCGTCGACTAATTTTACTTTGTGTTCATTGCCTTTTTAATGAAGCCACTCGACTTAAAAGGCAATCATGCATTTTACTTGCAGAAAAAGCTGCCTATCTTGTAATTAGCAACATTGTCAAAAGCTAAAGGCGTAAATTAATGTAATGCCTGACTTCAAATTTCGTAACACAGTTAGTACATGCTCAAGTGCATAATCATCAGAATCATCACACACTAAAATCGTGACTGTACGTGGATATTACGTTATTAGCATTATTGAATACACATTGATTAATTTTAATTCATTCGCGGAGTCAACCTTGAAGAACTCGTAGGTAACGTCCAGCAGAGTCACCATCTCCCAAAACAATTTGTAAAGGCGTAGGTGTAGTGGATACAGTAGGCGGAGTTGTGAAATGCCTACATTGCAACATAATGATATAAAATGAACATTTCTGCGAAACAAACTTCAGCTTAAAATATCAAGATCGTGTCCATAAAATCGCATCTAAACTGTCATTTATAAAGTTCAAATTCGAACGTATCACGTTGTCAATGGCAGAAAACATTTAAGTTAAAAGCCTGGCTGCAAGTAGGCAGGTAATGGCACGCGGAATAAGCGTGGGCGACTCCGCTGCGGAAGGTTCAAACGCGATTTGACATGGTTTTCAGACGTTTATTCGGATTTATGAATGCTTTACAACCGACATACTTACTTACACAAAGCTTCTTTGAAGATATCGCATGTTGGTTTTACTGATAAGTGTTGTCAATTGATTTAGATGTGTATAAACTTACTGTATTTTAATTAACGTCATCAGGCCTCTGAAGAAGCCGCCTTAATCAAATTAATTTGGGAGACAACTTGATTGTCGAGATTGAGAAAAATATGGCTTCGAATTTAAGAAATAACATTTCAAGACGAGGGCGCAAGATATCGAGACATCGATTACATTTCCAAAAATGTTTTATGCTTGGACCGGCTCGACGGCACCATTCAGTCATTACATCCTCCTTTTTTGGCATTCGAAAGCATGTTCATCGCCCGCACTCTTTGGAATAATCGCCGACGAATTATTCCGTGAAAATTTACAGTCACGGACACGGTATTTGGCACGAGCATTTCTTTGCTGCCTTCCCACGAATGTCGTTAACACGAAATGCTACCGATTTGAACATCCAAATAATTATAATTATTGTAACAACTCGAAACCAGTAAATACTCAGTGAGCGCAAATAATAAGACATTGTTTAATTTAATGAGTTTCCACCACGCACACCTCTTACCGGCGAAAGCATTTTGCGTCAAACCTTTTGAAGTTGGACCCATCCCATTCATTACTGTAAACTGATACATTATTAATGAACCACTGCGCCACACCCAACGCATTACCCGTGAAACTACTAAAGCCTTATATCGACCTAATAACGCTAATTGGTGTTTGTGCAGTCATAATTGATACAGGAATAGGTCTTAACAACTCTGGGCCGTGCAAACTTATTAAAGATAATCATAATTCGCCACGGCATAATAATTTATACGCAAATTTTATTCGTCGCCATTGGTAATTCAATGGAAGCGGCAAGATCAGGCGATACTAGTTCTTGCTATTAAGATAGACGTAGTTTTAAGAGCGCAGGTTGACGCCACGTTTCCCATTAAGGCTTACTGTTTGATAGATCGGCCGGCATCGCCGCACTATCAGGTTATACAAAGTATTTTGCATGGCTCGCCGGTTGTTTAGCATGCAATACTCGATCGCCGGGACTTCTAACGGAGACTTGTCGCGACAACTACCGGCATCTGTACACGACTAACGTTTAAACATACATATTTAAGACCCAAACGAACTTTGAACGATGTCAATTTGAATAGCTGAGAAGAATCGATGATTTACTGCTCATAACAATGAATTTGTTTTTGTAACCATCAGTTTTCCACAAAACAGCTTCAATCTCATAGTTTGCGCACATAACACACATAAACTACACCACGCCAAATAAATTCTGTATGATATTGAACACCGGAACGTAAATCACGAGTTGAAAAATAATAAACTGCATTACCAGAAATATGAAGCTGACGTCAGGGAATGTTACTTCATCCCATGATGAATAAAAAAACACATAAAAATTCTGGGTACACGGGAATCTCGGTAAGATTAAGGTCAGTAGCCTCAGATTTCCTTAAATAAATTTACCTTTGCCGCACTAGAATGTCATAAGGATGGACATCGTTCGTTATCATGGGTTGGGGTATCCTGTTTGGTTAGGTACTTATTTTCTCAACTATCAAAGCTGTCATAGGAGTTGAAGATAACGAGCATTGACTGCGGGAAAGTCTTACGAACTGGATTCACTTAAAATGCGATTGATACATCAATCAAATCATAACTTAAGCATCTGAAGTATTTGTAAATTATAAAAACAAATATTTACCTTTTTAAAAATGATTTCTTAAAGGTCTTATAATTTATGACCAATTAAGTAGGATGATATAAATCTTTAGTATTTATGAGCGAATTAAACATAATGTTTAATTCGTCATTAAGTTATCAAGAAAGTAAATGTGTATGTTCAAGAAAACAGATAATAAACAATAAAATAAAGAAACATTTAATAAAACCTATTATTGTTTAACTGCTAAAATGATTATATTTTATACAAGTTAACTCAGTGAAAGTATGCAATTAAAACGAACAGTTTTTTATTTGACATTGGTACAAGAAAATTAATTAAAGACTGAAAAGAAATTAGCGGAAGGAATCAAAACGTTTCAGCCTTGTGGTGTATGTCTAACGCATTAAATTCCAACTAATGCAGTTGGAAAGCTACCGAGGAACTCTCACCTATCTGAATGTTTGGAATGACATACAAAATCGTTCAGTGGGAGGACTGGTTGACAAGCCGACTGGGCATTGAGTAAACACGGGTATAAGGTCGACAACCCACGGCATGGCTTCAGCCTCGTTGATTAAAGTCCAAGTGATTACTAATTTATCAGTTACCTCACCGGGAAACTTCTGTAACTAAATTGTGTAAAGATAAGTTTTCAAATTCGTTACGAAACTTTTGTAAGGAAGAATTCAAATAAAGATAAATACCTGTTTCCGCCAAGCCTTTAGAACTCCCGAAACGGCAAATTTTAGAACCGTGGCATAATTCCAAAATAATACATTTGTTTTTAAATAATTGGAATTGTTCTTATAAAAAATCTGCGCAAGTACCTACAATTGCCTGTTTAAAAGCCAAAATAAAAAATAAAAATCGTACCCCGTTGGCGAATTAGCACATACCTGAAGAAGAAATCCCATTATGCCGACATTATTCGGGCTTTCACAGTGTACCCTTTCAATCAAGCTGGTTGAATGGTGCTCCATCAGTCACAGGGAACGTCAGGCCTTTTATGTCGCGTTCCATAACCTCTTATTCTGTAATTAGGCTCGGATAGGGGAAACAGGATGCCGCGTATTAAGTTTTTGCAGATTTTTATTATTTGAATGATTCGATTGTCGAGTTTTGAGATATTCTATACGTCTAATGATATTGGGTTATTGAATGATCTCTTTTGGGTTCCTTTGTGGGTGAGGCATCTAGTTTGGTAGTGGTTGCCGCTTGCGCAGATATCCAAGCCTTAAGCTGTTTAAGTTAATTCTTATTAGCTGTTATCCATCCCTTCAGGAAATAAAATGCTGAAGGTTGGGTTGACTGCCAAAGAGAAGCTTGTAATTTCATACTGTGAAATGAAACAGAAAATTTTACACGAAGAACAACTTCTGGATGATCCGAACCATCCCAGAAAATCGGAAAGACATAAATAGCAGATTATAGATCGTTAAATACGTAGTATGACCAAAGCATGCCGAAACTATGGAGTTATGGAGGTCGAATATGACGTAAGCACAGTGCATGTTTGAACATCGTGACCACGTGGTATTTTATTTATTTTATAGTATTTGCTCGCGAATCTGTTCGTGTTCTACTTTTATTTTCATCTGCTGTGATGTTTAGCAGCTGCATGTTCATAATAATATGTCACGGGATTTGCTATTATTTGTCAAGTAAAATGCAATTGCGTTCAACTTTGCAAGAGAATGAATAAGAGGTCAAGTGTCACTCAGATTAAATAGGTAATAAATACCACAATATTTTCGATGTGTCTTCTTACATTCTGATAGGTATTGCTTTGTTGTGCAAAAATATACATTGTTAGTCACACGATTTCGTCATCATTCCGTAATTTGTAAGTTGTTGCTACGGAGTTGGCCAGTGCAAGCAATACTGGCGGAAAATAGAATTTCCAATAATACTAGAATTTCAAGAAAAGCTCGTAACTGTACAGGCTGGTTATTTAATCACATAACTACGCAAAAAATAAGGTGATTCAACTTGTCGCGCGTCGTATTTAAAAATGAAGACCCACGACCCACCCCGCCACGTTAAAGAAAATACTGCTTTTATTTCGATATGTCTACTTTTAGGAACTGAATAAATCAAGAGCATGTATGTGTAAATAGGATGCGTTACATTCCATTGATCCCAATACAATCGTGACTAAATTGAGTATTTGCAGTCTAAATCGACCTTGGGAAGCAATTTGCGTTCCGAATGTTATTTGCGAGTATAAACAGTTCATTAATTTCGGAATTCCATGTCATTGAACTAAATTTTTATTCAATTGATATCTCATCATTGCTCGTTACAGGGGTTTGTTTCAATGTTTGCTAAATAGGAGGAATTTTAGTAGTATTCTTAAACTTGAACCGGAATAAGACTTGCCACAACTGGGACAGCGAAAAGCTTCTAGTAGGTATGTAGGTAAGAAGCGGTTTGATTGAAAATATGACTTAATCACCCTATAAACTACGGCAAAGTAAAGGAAGGTTTCATTTCTTTAATTGGCTACCGAGCTCATTAAAATGCGATACACGTTTATTGGAAAAGATAAAAACTCCTGGTAATTAGCTGTAATCCGGAAAATCGTCATTGTCCGCGACTAAATAAGAGTATCTCAAAGGTTTTTAATTCGCGACCGGACATTCCACGCGCGAGGCAGGTGCCGACCTGTCGCCGTTCCACCGGACCGGTCCCCGGCGCGCCGGTCGTGGCACTGGCCTGCCAACCGCGCGCAAAAAATGTGCATTCGATATTTAAAACCGATGTTACCAATCGTTTATTTAATTGAATTAAATATTTTATGAATCGAAAAGAATTATGTTCAAGAGCGTTTTTTCAAGAATGTTAGCTACTTTAAAATTATAATTTTATTTTATTGAATTGCAAATTGCTCTTCTTTGATTTTATGCGACCCTGACATACCTCTCATGACGCAGGAATATGTTTGGTTTACTTCCTAATTAATAATTTTGTAACAAACTCACTCACTTCGGAAACGCATAAATAAGCAGACTATTTATTATTTTGGCAACTTTACAATGTTCATTGCACTTGAAAATCAGTCTTCTAGGTAGATGAAACACAATCGATTTTACAAAACTCGTTTTCTTTTTGGGTTAATGACTTCAACACTGACACGAAATATTTCTGCAGTCCATAAATTCTTATTCTTCTTAACGGATTTGAAACGGAAATTTAGAGCCACGTTACTGGTTACTTGCACTAGGAAGTTATTATGTATAACTTTAACACGTAAGTAGTTATTTAAACGGTGTTCAAACAATATTTTATTTTCCACATTTCCGCGACCATAAAGGTTGCATTTTATTCCGTTGCTACCAGCAACCACAGATAACGTATACACAAACCGATTTGCCGAATAAATTATTGAGATTTTATCTTAATTGCACTATCGAGGCACTTCGCGATAAACGTAGATTACATAAAATTCTCTTTGTCGGTATTTCTCAATTGCATGAGTGTTTGTTTAAAATTAACTTCTAGCAGTTTTATGGTAAATTTAATCCGAGGCGGTCGGCATGACTGTAATGAAACGGTGGTGGCAAATAAACTTAGCTATGTTCACATGTCATGTTCGTATATACCACGTGCACGTAGTAGTACCAGAGCTTGGCTACCAAGCCAGTATAAAATTTACAAGATCATTCCAGGTCAGAATTAACTTAAATCTTCTAATATTGATTTTAATTCAGCTATGTTCAACCACTTTTTTGTAAAGGTCGCATTCAGCAATTTAAATACCAGTGATTCCGCCTTATTTAATAAAAATACTTGCTAGGCAATAAAAATCACTTAAAATACTCAGTACTTGTTCGTAAAACATTAATCAAATTCCAGCTATTTTAATGATGAGCTTCTGAATTAAATTTGATATTATTTTTCTTCTGATGAAGCTTAATATCTCGAACTCTCATAAAACTAAAGCAATTGTGATTATTGCCAAGCACTATGATACAAATTATTTCAATAACCAAATGAACAAAAAAAACAGCAAACATCAAAAGCATAGGTAACAACTTTTCGCGCCACATTCACCATTGACAACATGGACGGACGCTGGATGTCACTCAATGGCCATTTACGTGCAATGCACAAGTATCAATGACATTCAGTTCAGCCATGTTGATATAATTATCAGCATTTAATATCCTTCGTTTTATGTCTTGGTATAAGTTTGATTTCCTTTGTATAGATATTTTATTTAAATAAAATATTGCATTTATTGAGATGGCTGCAAACTAGAATTTCTTTTCTACGGTCTCCCGGTGACTCTCTTTTTTAGTGCATTGGGAATTCACAGGGTCTAGATTATGTCAGTTTTTTCTTTCTAATAATGTAATATGTTGGAGTGTAGATACTCCCTCGCATAAGTCCTTTTATTTCTACAGCAATTTCTGCGAGTCAAAGTCTATAAATATTTGCGGCTGCGGAACAAACAGGTACCGCAAATAAAAATTAAATTGGCGTTTAATTTTGATGAAAGCTTGGTTTATTTGCTAAGATAAACGGTGTCGTTTGTAAAGGCGTGAAAGAAAACAAACATGGTAATAGGGTAATGTTGAAACAAGCACCAAAAATAATAGCTTTACGCTCATTTTTCATTCCCCAGGCTGACTGAACCAGTATTAGTCAAGGAATAAAGTAAACACTGGCGCTAATTCGATTCGCACAATCGCACGCCAATTTGAAAATAGTGTGAAAAGTGCATTGTGTTGTATCAATAGCGTTACATTGTCTCCCGTTAAACCAAATTGGAAAACTATATCGATTCAATATTCGAGCACGAATGGCTTCGTGCAGGTCGAGCTCGAACATCGAGTTATGACGTGGCGAAAACAAAACGAGTTAGAATCGATTCTGTGCATTCCGACGCTTCACGGATTCTTCGTTAAGAATGTGAGCCTGCGAGATCGTATAATGATTATAATCTCGATTTAGTGGTCGATTCGTCATCGTCTGATTTAGTTAATGGAATAGGCAATAAGCGTGTGAAACGACCGAGATGACTTTACATTGTGATGGACACCCGATTTTGTAATAGATGTTGATAATAGACACCGTCGAGCTTCGAGAAAAAAACTTGTCCTCTGTGACGATTTTCGATTGTCTGTCTAATTAAATTACAGATGCCATCTACCAACGATTTAATTTAGAGAAAGCAAGTCAGGTTTCTATCCAGATCAAAGCCTTGAGAGATAACTTTTTGACAAATAAAATACATTCTCTGAAATCGCTAAATGCTTTATTTATGCAGCTTTAGATTTTTGATGCAAGTTTGTTGCATTTTATTTCGAAAGCAACGAGTTCACGGCAATCTTGCCAAAATTCGTCCTTACGAAAGCGGATACTATCCAAATGGACTAGAAAACTCTACAACCCCACCCCACTAATGAGCTCTGTAAGATCAAGAATCGCAAGCTCAGTTCTATCAGCGAAATTAATAAAAACATGACATTTTGGAGAGGTCCTGGAGTCAGGAGGATGCAGGACGCAGTCGCATGGGAGCGGAATGCGGTCCGGCGGGCGGGGTGTAAGGGAGGGGAGGGAGGAGAAGGAGGGGGGCAGGCTGCTCGGCCGAGCCGGCCTATAAACTGCGACGAGTGGTTCACGCGCCCCGTAATTATTATGCCGTGAGAGTGCTTGGACGATCACCCCTGCTGCACCATAACGCCACTGCAGGTTTAATCGTTGATGCAAACTCTGGTGTAGATGTTTTGAGAGATTAACAGCTAGAATGGTCTAGTGGACGGCAGTTGTAAACCTAGGTACAAACTCATCTGTCGCAGACAGTTTCGGAATCCCAATCTAGGTCGAGATTTTAGAGACCAGTTAATAATTAAATAGTTTCTTCATTAATTAAGAATTACTAATGAGGAATATAGAGATCGCAGCTGTATCTTCAGTGCCTACCATAAGATGAAAAAAAAATAAAGGTAATTAAAACACATAACCGAGCGCTGTATTATTTTCTGCGGTCAAAGACACTTTTGTTGCGAACAGAAGAGGGTACAGAAATATTTACAGTCATTACTTGACTAGCATAATAATGGCCGTATTTGTGCCCAGCCAGCATTAAAACGCTTTGATCATGCGTTGACATTTAAAACATTGGTATTATATCGAGAATATCAAACTTGAAAAAACAGTTTCGACGTTACATGCATGATTTATAAGCTTAATGCCTAGAACCTACTTGGCTCTTTTTTTGTGCAAGCACTTGTTTTATTGTTCTTTTTTTGAAGGTTTTTGGTGGGTAGTTGAAACCTTTAACTGAAACGGATATCATTAAGTGTAGTTTTTGCTTTCTTGAACTTGAATTTTAATTTACAAGGACTTGGAAGCTGTCTTGATGAATCTATTTGAATCGTATGAAGTCTCACGTTATGCACAGAAAACATTAACTATGCAAATATTGCCCAAAACATTATAAAATTAACGTAAGTTTCTTCACGAACAAGCATAGGATTTCCTAATATGTAGTTGTAAACAGCTTTATAATCTGTGACCTACATAAAACCTACGATAAACGCCCACAACACCCCACAGGCTTAGCTTTACGACCTTTAACTTTTTATGCATTACTACTCTATAAAGTTTGTTATGGATTACAAAAAGTAGCGGAAAAACATGCTATTCCGCAACTTTAGGGGGTATTAAAAGTACAGTTGTAATGCTGCCAAAGAAATGTACTATGTTGACGACATTTTAATGTTTACGGCTACGAATAGAGGTATCTGCCTCTGCATTTCCCTAACCGACTAAACAATTTGTACATTGGCAGAATCAGTACCTCTCATAACATCCTTTTTCTACTTAATTGTTTTATTTAAATAAAGACTTCGAACAAGTCAAGTCTTCATGAGTCACATTGTTTACCTAAAACAATGAGTAATATGTATAGTCCATTTCAGAATGAAGACAGGCGAGTCAGCAACGTTGGTGGTTTGTTTTTCTTGGCCCACAATAAATCAAACGTGTAAACTAAAACAATTATAGGTTTGTTTTCGTTTACGTTTCCGGTTTGACAGACACATGTGATCGTTTGAAAAGCTAGTGAAAGAGGGTATCGGCATCACGCCGGGTTATGAATGAACCGGCCTGGCCGCCGGCCGCGGGGAGAGACCGCTATCGGAATTCCAAAAACTCGAGTGGGCGATGCCGATGCGCTTACACATAAAAAACTAGTCGATCCGACACAATAGCGCGAGGGGTCGCCGTCGTGTCGACCTGCGACTGTTTCAAGAATACCACACAAAACTCATAATATTTATGCCCTACGATATCTCGATGTTGTAAATATTTCTACTGGAGACATAATTTTATTCAAATCGCTTCTGACATGTCACATTCGTAACGTAATAGGCTCATAAAGAGTTGACATACAAATACTCGTACGTGGAAGCCAATACTTCCGTGTAACATTCAATATGATACCGGCTGTTTGAGATAGCCCTGTGCATGTTTAAGAAATGCATTTAAAAAAATACTCCGAGGGGTTTGTAGTGATGTGTACCGGCGGCCGGTTTACGCTCCACGGCTAGTTAAAATAACAGAATAATGAGACTTCTGTTTGCTTAACATGACAAAGACTGGCTGAGGAATGCGGTTCATCTCACCGGCGCCTGAGTCGCGATTGAAAACTCTAGTTTTCCATTCGATCTGGTGTCGTGTCACGTAGGGCTGCGGTGGTTCGCTTACTAACCATCCTTTAAGTAATGCAACTATTTGAGATGCACTTAGCTCGAAGATAAGGTGTTTCTAATCGCAGGCATCGGGAGTTGAGTGTTAATGTGGTGTAGGAATGAGGCTGTGGAATAATCTGTTCTTTTATAACGGACGTATAGAATTACTAATCGTAAAATTAATGTTAAATGATATGGTTTATCTTTTATTTAATGATACAGTGCTACATTTATTAAAATAATAATCATTATCAAACTAATCTTCATAATTAATTAACCAACTATATGTACTCATGAAATAAAAATAGAAGCAAAAACTATCCTATCGGAACTAAAAACTAATGATATAATTAAATGTAAAAAGTTCGTGAACTGAACTTCTGAGGAACATTTCCGAATTTCATTGTACCTCACACGAAGCTTTATCATGAAATTCGTCATTGGTCCTTAGATCCTTCTTCTTACGAGTATGTCTGTACCGTACATTAATCAACGTAATACCAGTAATATTTACATAATTAAATGTGTAAAGCCTCCTTTGTGTCACTCAGACTCTGAATCAGGTCTGATTAAACACGCGGGACAATATCCGTAATGAATGCGCGACACAAAAGAAGTGTGTTAGATGACTTGCTGTTGCTACATGCTTGCTACAGTTGCTACTGGATATCAGGCTGCCGTATTCGGTTCAAGTTTACGGAAGTATCCTTTAACGATAGTTGTTAATAGCTTGTTATTAAAACTAAGTTGCATTACAGAATTACTAAGTTCATACCTTTGCCTGGTTTGAATAGCACCAAAAAAAGCGAAAATGTATATGCTCAACGATGACAGTGACAGATAACCTCGTAAGTGAAAATTGTATTTTAAACTAAAGATATAATTTTAAAAGTTTTCTTAAGTATGAAGTTTATTACATTGTGAAGTCGTTAAAGTTCAACTTGGATGAATATCTCAGCCATTTTAGTTTAAAGTGCGGTTTGGAAAGATGTGCATATTAGATAGTAAGGTCTAGCTCACACTGGCGACAATCCGGTTTAGAACACATTCATAGTGTCTAAGTTTTTTTTTTATTTAACACTGAATTTTGTTACTGAATGAATTTGCCCGTCAAAAAGTAACTAAACAACTTATTCTAAGTGATAATCTACCGATAAGGACAACTAAAGCCAAACAAACGAGCTACTCATCTTGATACATAACACGTTTCAGCACTGAACCGTTATGTATCGCGATCTCTGCAATGATTTCTCTACGTTTGTATAAAAAATACAGAATGAAATTAAACAAGTTTCAAAGTGTGTTCTTTTGACAGTTTAGTCGCTTCAGCGCTGCAGCTATTCTCTTTGTAGCCATTAATGACAGCTGTCACTTTTAATCTTCGATATCCGGATTATGTGGGCCGCACGCTGCTTCCGACTCACCTGGTACTCATTTGACAGGAAAAGGTGTTTCATTGAGTCCTATGTGCATTCTTGAAAAATCAAGAACTGTAGAGCCCAACCTCGACCGCTCCCTTTTCTAAATTTTGAACGTCATCCAAGTCTTCTCTCGGATATCCACTGGATGTTTGTTTCTCGTGTGAAATACAACACGGAGGATTGTTGGCGCGGCACTGTGAACAAGGGGCGCGGGGGCAGCAATAAAGCTTACCTGCTCCACGTAGATATTATCTTGTCGGTCAAAGGCGCCGGCGCACAGTGGGTCGAAACTATGATTTTAGTGACTTAGGGACCAATTTCGTTTTTTTAATTTTTTCTTTATCCGGATGGATAGAGCTCATTAATTTAAAAATAATATTGCCTTGACGTTTTTTCCTAAACTTTATACTTTGGGTAAAAAAATGTGTTTTGTTATTTTTTTGTATGGAGCGCATCAAATTAAATTAAATTCCTGCTAAGTAGCGTGTGATCGCGCTTTGACACTTTATTTTTCTTATACCTTGTCTAGTCTACTATCATTTGATACCATGAACATGTGCATAAGTTTGCAACTCTGCCAAATAAATGGATCGTAAAAATTGAAAAAATACATAGAATAAAAAGCTTCAAATTTTATTTTCGTAAGTTCTTTTAAGTTAAATTTGATATGGATTAGTAAGTAAAAGCACATAGTAATACACATATTTACTTAACTGCTAACAACAATACATTTAAAAGGTCTCTAATAGAATTAGTTTTATACGTTATTTAAAAATATGGATCTATGAATTTCAGTTTGTTTGTTTAATGACTTTAATTAGTGTATAAAATGTTCTTTTAAGTTAAATTTATTCTAGGTCTTAGACTTGTGATCTTTGGATCAGAAGACAAAAGAAGTTTGTGTAAAATATCCTCATTTGTCGCCGTTCTACTTACCTTTCTAGAATGATTCTCTCTATATTTCCGGATATCTTTATTGCGAGCTTCCGCTGCCTCTTCCGACAGTTTACCTATAGGTATGGCACCAAAGTGCTTAATTATATCCCTCCCATGTACCAACAATTTATGTCTACTGGAAGGCACATAATGCCAGGGATATAATCGAACATACAATTCTGCAGTATCTCTACTAAATTCGGAAAACTTAGAAAGGTCCACGCGCTCTCCAGATGCAACAGTCTGAAGAATCATGTGAAACCTTTCCCTGTTATGCGAGCTGTTGTTTCTGCATCCCTGAAAAATGTTCTGGCAGTATTACCATCATTGGTTGTGCCTACTCCTTGCTTGACTATGTCGATAAGTAAACTGCATTCCTTCTTAAACGCTTGCTGTATAGCGCTCTTTCTCAGTGACATTTTTCTTTGTCTTCGCCCGCCCTGAAACTCTATTTTTTGAAGTCCAAACGATAAGCTGGAAACAAAAAAATGTCACTTAAAAAATAATCTCACAGGAACTACTTAACATGAAAAAAATTATGAAGTAATAAAATTATAATTACCGAAATGAAGTATGCACTCCATGCATCTTATCCAGGCATGTAAGGATGACATTCCATACTGGAATATTTCTTCGTTATTTTCTTTTTGAGCAAGTGACTCTCAATTGTTCATCTCTGACGGTTTTGCTTGCAAATATCACAAACAGCTGAAGATGTGTCTGACAGATATGACGTTATTTTGCCTTCTATCATCATCATGTGCAATTGATGGCTGAAGTCTTTCCATTTCTTGTGTTTTGCTAGCTTTTATAGTTGCCACTGTTGACTGCGTTTCTTTAGTAAATTTGAACATTATCGGACGGCAATAGAAAGTTGATGAGGGTCGGTCGTTTTCCCAAACAATTGTTCCATCGCATTGTTGAAGCCTCATAGGAACTAGACTGGCCATGAAAATAGTTGAATCATCAAACTCTGTTTCAGTCTTTTGTTTATAATTACTTTGACTTGAGGCTCCATCAAAGCCCCATTTGCTTATAAGCAGTAACTCTGTTGCCGAGTCCATATCCAAAGCAATCACATCCAAAAGCCTAGATACCGTCAAGTTGAGTAATGCTTGCAGTTTAATAGCAGCTTCTTCAGTTATAATTATGTCTTCTTTCCCTGGATAACATTTTGACTTCGCTTGTTTAATTTTATAATAAGAAAGTGAAAATGGGTCTGAGTTATAGACTCAGACCCATTTTCACTTGCTACTTCTCTTAGGCTTATATACTGCCACTTACTTAATTTAAGTGAAACTAATAAAGACAGTGCCTCATCGGGTAAACTAGTCTTCGTTTTACTGGCACTTAAAGACTCCTTAACTTTTTCTAGATCTTCGGGGCGATTTAGCAAATAGTTCATTATTTTTCCTACATCCTCATTTCCAGTGTTTCTTAAACTAGCAATTGTAGTAGCTTTCAGTTCATCCGGGGATAACGAAAGCAATTGGTTAATGTGTTCAACGCGTCTTCGTTTTTGCCTGGAGCCCAATTCTTCGAAAGGTTTTCGAGGTGTAAATGTAGATGTTGAAGCTTCTGTAGTAGATGGTGGTGGTGGTAGATTTTCAACATCTTCAGTATTACAAATCTCGAGCCTTTCCTGTTCAGTATTCACAGCTTCAGTAGTATTTTTGTTAGTTGTTAAGTAATTACTTGTATTACTATGCGCTTTTACTTACTAATCCATATCAAATTCAACTTAAAAGAACTTACGAAAATAAAATTTGAAGCTTTTCATTCTATGTATTTTTTCAATTTTTACGATCCATTTATTTGGCAGAGTTGCAAACTTATGCACATGTTCATGGTATCAAATGATAGTAGACTAGACAAGGTATAAGAAAAATAAAGTGTCAAAGCGCGATCACACGCTACTTAGCAGGAATTTAATTTAATTTGATCCGCTCCATACAAAAAAATAACAAAACACATTTTTCTACCCAAAGTATAAAGTTTAGGAAAAAACGTCAAGGCAATATTATTTTTAGATTAATGAGCTCTATCCATCCGCATAAAGAAAACATTAAAAAAACAAAGTTGGTCCCTAAGTCACTAAAATCATTGTTTCGACCCACTGTGCGGCGACTCCATTTCCTAACATCACCCATTCAACTCCAAACCCTAAGCTTCTTAGAATAAAGTTGATTTTTGACGGAGTTCTGGGACGGTAAAAATATGTAATGGTGTGGAATTACAACACTGTCAGATTGTAAGCTTTTGTCATAGTTTGTGTATAAACATTAAGCTGAAACTGCTGGTGTAGTGATGATGTCATCGGAATTGACGTCACAGGAAAGTCATCGATATCTGTATCGAATTCGATATGTTTGCTAATCTGTTTTTGGTACCCAGTAATTTTATTGTAAAAGTAGCTTTTGAATACAATACGAAACTTTGTTAATTCTGCTGCATGATTTCGTTAGTCAGAGTTTTGTCCTCGACTTGTTATTTTCGCTAAACGTTTTATCTTATTGCTTGTGTCATATTTACATATAATAATTAATATAAATAGAAAAAAGTTATAATTAAAAGATAACGTGTTAAGTATCTTTTTATCACATCATAAATTGAATATAAAATATGTGTATTATCAATTCTTTTTTACACTTTTGTAATCTTAATTCAGTAACTGGGAAAACATCTCACTTCTTTTTGATAACCCGGGTTCGACATGTCGGTGATAAATGTCGAAATGGCCACCCACTATTATGCAGCTTAGAATCTATTACTAAACAACACTATAATCCAAACCTATTGGTTAATTACTGTCGAAGTTAGACCGTTACTTGTCGAAGTTACTCGTTAGACCTTAGCCTATCCTTGCTCGAGCCAACTTGCTATTTTAGTTATTTGCGAAAAAGGCACTGCATAAACGAAACAAAGAAAGAGCCAAAGAGATTTAAAAGATTTGTAGAGCGGACATTGGGAATAAAGTCATTTCAAAAATTTTGATCCCGAACATTTTCGATTTTGACACAAGAATGCTACCTGTCAACCGGGCGTGTGAGATTAGCACAAGTCTAGCTAATGTCACGCCCGCTAGACAGACCGATTTTCTACTAAGTAGTAACAAGTATTGAATTACGATTTTCTTCGCCTTGGCCCATGTATCGCTCGTAAATATTTGAAAAAGACAAATTATTACGCGAATCGTAGTTTTCATCTTCAATTTGAGTGACAGTCGCAGCAGAGACAACTGTCAAAAGCTTTAAAATTCTTGAATCAAGCTTTTAACATGAACAAAATGTTGTTAGTTATAAAAATTCTTTAGAAATTATTGCCTTTATCCTTCGAATGAGTCCAATAAAGCTCACGGAATGCGGGCTGTGTATCAATTAAAGTAGATAGTCAGACGGGGTTGCCAGGTGCAAGGACCCCCGAACGTGAGGATGCAAAAAAAAACTATAGACAACTTGAGGAAAATGTATTCGGAAGTTAGTAAATATATGTAATAGTGGGCCCTTATCATTAGCAGACGACATAATAAGAACTATTTACGTATTATATGGTACTTAAATAGATCGACCTATGTACTCAAGGAATAAAGGGACAACGACCTTAATGTCTCAGTAATGATTTAATAATTACAGTCACCATTGCGGTTTTCTTTGAAGCCGGAATACCGAAAACATCTATCCAAATACCGGTCATTATAATTAAATTAATTGAGTCAAAATACGTGTGTAATAAATAACTACGTAAGGGGCGTTAAGGCTCTTTTAAAAGGAAATATTTCGGGATTGTCCCTTGATCATTACACAATTCGTACTTTATTCTGTTCTTCCAGTTTGATTAAGACATCATTCTAATTAACAAGTCCCTAAATGTCAAAAGTCAGGTGTTTTTAAATTCCCTATCTGGCAACCCAAGCGCACAGATAAACGAAACGGGTTGTGGCCAGTATAAATAAACTATGCAGCTGCGTTTAGGATTAAAAGAAATGTTTGGTGAGAGAATTACATTAGAGGCGGCGCGCGCATTAGTTCCTGAACGATATTCAATTGCTTTTTTAATAGCAGTGTTAATTTTCGAATGCGTTCTCTTACCGTCTGTTTTATGTTATTTGTAACTGGCCAGTTTCTTGATTTTAAGGGATATGGGTTTATGTTTTTATTTGGAATCGAAAAATGTTGTACTTGTATTTCTTTTTATGTTTTTGTTTCCCTAATGGATACATTATATTGAAGAAGAACGGGATACTCTCTAACAGGTTGCGCTCATTCATAAACAATTTGTTCCTAAGATCTTGCAAAAAATAATCAGACTATCTTTGCCGGATGTTAAAACGCTAACCATGAAAACCAACATGACGAATGAAACTGTAAATAGTGCCAACATAACCATGTTATTATAGAGTACAGAATTCTCTCGATCATTATTATTGCAAATATAGACTCCGCTCAAGAATTTCTACTAGATAATCTATCGTGCTATTGGAATGTTAACATAATATAAATATGAAAAGCCGATGTAAAATCAAGCTTGCAGCACACGCAAGTTCCAACCTTAACTAAAGTTCAAAAAGGATGAATATTGAAGTTGTATAAGTCTGAACTAATTTTAGCCTACGGTTTCATTAGCTCTGACAAATGGCTCATTAATAAATGCTTAAAACCGTAGCTGTTATAATAAATGAGTCAGGTGTAAGCTTTAGTTCTATTTCAATGGCCATCTTGCATTGTTGGATGTTGTCTGTGTTGACAGGTTCCTGCTTAGGGCTTTGTGGGCTCATCATGGACTTATGTTGAAATAGTATCATACTTCTGTGAAAGTAACTCTGTTTATTCGGATTTCGATCTTGGCACATTTTATCGAAATCCAATTAAAGCTCATTAATTACTGATACTGTTAGCCTGCATCATTCCTGCTGGGCCAAGGCCTCTCCCCATGACTTACAGTTGTTTCGATCCAAAGCCAATGTGGACCACTGGTCGCTGGTCGTGTCCAGCTCGTCCCGCCATCTAGTTCATCAATTATGAATAGTAATAAAACCACACTTATTCCGAATCTTTAGTTCTAACTGGTGGAGGATTCTATAGTAAAAGCGCACAAAAAGCGCCTCCACCAATGGCGATATGTACAAGCACTCACTGACGATCGACCACTTTTCAACCTTATTGCTCTGTGCATACGGGTGAAAAATTATCGACCCTCAGTGAACTCGGTAGTACCTAATTATGTCTGAATCACCCTGCGCTGTACCAATTAATAGAACCTTGCTGAATGGTTAATCACCACCATCTGCCTATTCTTTACCCAACCAAGTCGGAGTCGGCTTCCAATCTAATGTGAATACCAGTATTTTAACCCAGTTACTGGATAACACGAGAGTTATCTTACCTATTGGCAAGGCCGGTTGTCAGACTGGTTAATCACCATGGCCCAAGATATTCTCGTACCTATAGCTTGTTGGCGGGAGACAAGATAAGCAGTATATTGCAGTCCAATGCCAGAGATAAAGCAATGCCAAAAACGATTTCCCGCTATTCTCAACCGCTTTGCCAATCAGGTCGGTCCCATTAACGGCCGGGGAATTTGATCCTGGCAATACAGTAGTGTTTTCGCTGGTTTTGGGAAAGAAAGTATCAACATAAGTGAGTACATACTCATAAGTACGTATATATGGCCGACGCAATATTAATTACGGTGGCACCGAAAAAAAAAAAAATGGCTTTTATTCGTACACACGGCGACACATCAAGCTTTACATTTTCAATTTTCCAGTAAGTATATGTCTTCGCTTTGATTAGTTGTCGTGCGTACTTCGTTTACTTACCTACAAATGCTGCCTAATATTCAATAAATAAATGAGACCACAATTCACACGTTAACCTTTATGATTTTCCTGTGAGCTCATCTTCATTCATGAAACTTATTAAGCAAAATCTCCGACGAGGAAAGTTAAATAGCCTACCTCAAATAAATTCGTAACCGATTCTTTTTGGATTGTTCTCTATCATAGGATTCATAGGTAGTGTTTTCCTTGAAATAAACAGGCAAAGCCGCAAACGTTCCATTTCAATCAAGTCAGAAATAGTCTACCTACTTAACTTACATCAAATAATTCGAAATCGGAATTCCAGTTAACAGAAACCAGCTTTCAAACGAATGTTCATTTCTAAATGCCAAGACATACTAGCACTTTGACAGTTCACAATAACACGACTTATTTTAGACTTAACTTACGCCCTTTCGCGCCAATATCTCATATCGCCTAGACTGTATGACCCACATAGCAGTATTATTTTAGGATGGTCAGTTATAACTATGTGAAACGAAACAGCGTCGACTCTTTGAAGTAGACAGCAAACTAGTTACTTTTTAAAATTGTATCTCGATGTTGACAAAGAACAGACTGTTTGACAGGCTAACAGATAGTGCAGAATTTATGTTGTTATTGTAACATTAAATATGTTACGATCGCCGTTTCATTTTATGTTTGACATATAAAAATTGTGAACGTGATTTATTGACGCCGGAATACCGCACGCCATTTAATCAAAGCCGTAATTTTCATTGGTAAAAATAGAACTTGATAATTTGATATAGGGGCAGAAACAAAAGCTGTTATTAAAATATTTTCATGACAGCTCTCTATTCGGATGGGCCAGCTGAACCAAAATTGGCGGCAATACTTTCAGAAATAGTAACGGTGATAACTCCTCTGCATCATGGATAGTCGGTGACAGATACGTTAAATGTTACCATATAAAAATCTAACCACCCCAAAAACTTAGAAAATATTGTATTTTCCATTGTATGTATTTATATGTCCAAAATGTCTTGCTTAGCGATGTGCTGGACAAGTCATTACTTTCACACAAGTGTGTTCATTTACATTATGCAATTGAACATTGTACTTTTACATGCGCCTGCGAGAGTGCATTAGCGGTAGGCGCACCGTTTGCTTTTAGTAAATGACATAGAACGAGAAACGTACATAAATTTTGAAGTAGGTGTTAACTTACTGTCACCTGCTGTCAGTCTGTCACCACAGTCAGATGTCCATTTGTTGCCTCACAAAGTCACCAGTCTTAGCTCATTGGAGAAGATTTAGCCGATGGTATTCCTAGTCTACTATGGGATTAGTTTTCATTTGCTTTGTTAGTTTGCGCCTTTCTTTTAGGTAGTTTTTATCTTTTTTACCATCTTTGTATTTTATTTAAAAGATAGGTAAAGTAATGTATTCTTAGAAAGCTACCTATCACAAGAACTAGTCAAGTACATTGTTTACCTCGTACAGTCGTACCACAGAATACATAATTGTAGAAGTACAGAAGATTCACTCCGCAAAATCATTTAAATAAATAGCGACTTTTGCTACGCCACCTAAAGTGCAATTCAGGCGGCACAGCCTTTGGTTATATTCACCTACAAGTTGCTTCTCTTTCTATCGCGCAACTCTCATAACTTCTCATTGGAGTGCCGATATAGGTAAATTATAATTACCGAAAATGAAACAATAACGTAGTTAATACTGGTGATGATGTTTTATTTGACCGACCAGAATAATAAAGAAATACATAAAATAATTATAAATGGCTAAATTTAACATATTTTTTATTCCTTATTTTGCCATCTTTGAATTCTTCTTTCTAACAAACGACTTTAAGAGATATTTTATAGGGAAACAAGTACATGGAGTTTGAGTACAATTTAAATAGAATAAAATTATTCTGGATCAAATTGCCAAAATTTGTGTGAATACTGTTCGACTGTTCCTTCATAATGCTACGCAGTTGCGAGCAATGCACATGCAATTCGTTGTTTAAAGTAAATGCCTTCAAGCATTATTACGAATGCATTGCTGGTAATTTCTGGCGATATTTTTCCGTTGACATTGTGAAAGCCAATAACTTCATCGGTATTTATCTTGTAGTACAAGTTTCTTTCCAGGGACATCTTATTTCACACAAATGGTGGAGTGTGCCTGGAAGCGACTCTACTTTTAAGGCCAAGCTATCTAGGTCGCTTATCAAATTTTGGAGGAATATTCATTTTGATTCTATTCAAAGTTCTTTTACATGGTTGTTCCTTTTGTAATCCGGATCCATCTCTATGCATGTGGATTTGAGTAATGTAAGTTTAAAGTAAAAGCTTAGTACTCTGCGTCGTACCGATTCCCTTTGTACTTGGTTTTAATTCTATCTGCCATTGAATTGTTTTTTTAAATCTCCGACCGACGCGATGTCGTCAGGACCATTTCATGTTATAGGCTGATTTTTTGCTTCTAACCCCTTCTTAATTTTTGTAATTTCTTGATCCAACTTTCGGCGTTTCAACTTACATTCGATTATTTCATTTGAAAGTTTTTGCTTTCCTGGCGTTCCTTCGGTAAATAACTTTGAAGTCTGTGTTTGTGCTTCCGTTGATCGTAATGATTCTGTTTGAGTTCCAACGGTAACATATTCTTTATTATTCGATAATATCACTTTACCTTTACCCTTGCCTTCCATTCGTGCGGATGAGGACTGTACTTCTGAGCAAGATGCGCCTTCTTGAGGTTGGTTGTGTAAAAGCATTGATGGAAGAGCATTTTCTTTAAGTTTTTTAATTATTTTAATTGAAGAATCTTCGAAATGTGCAGAACAAACTAAATGGCTGCTCCTTTTCAAATCTTCTCTTTTTAATAAGTCTTCTCTATCGATTAATGTCAACCATTTCCGGCGTCTGGAATTTTAAAACAAAACTTGCTGTACATAAAAATGTTTTAAAAAGATGCTCCAGCTCTTGGTCTATTATATAACAAGTATATAAGTACCTGAGTGTTTTATAATAATAATTAATATTCTGACTAGTTACATAAATACGGGTGACATAAATAAGAATAAATAATATAAACACGGAGCAATGTACTCAATGGCGCGCGTACCACGCGGCCGGCGCGTGGCATCCCTACTGAATTGGTCCGTCGCGACGAACTACCTAATTAGTAATTACTTATAGGTAGACGTGCATTTCTTTACCTTTCGATGTCCGTTGGAAGTGTGAAAAACGTGAGGTTCGGATCCTTGTTCTTATTTAAGCACCCAAATACGATGCAATATGCTTTTCCCATCGTGACGAACGGACGACGACGCGACGAGGGGCGTGAGTGAGTATCAAACTGACGTGCGATGGTCTCTGTGGTGCGCGAGCGGGTGGCGGGCGCGCGGCAGCCCAACTGAATTAGTCCGACGCGTCGACCCTGCCCGGGCCAAGCCGCGTCGCGCTGCGCCTCCACGTACTTGTAGCTTCATACCTAAAATGCGAAGGCCGGAGTGTGCCTGGCCTACTCGTACAAGGAGCCTGTGTCATACCTAGTCGGATGTGTCATATTTGTTATGATAACACGTTCTCAGTACTGTATAAGCTTTCAATGAATACTGGGCGTTGTTTATAAGACACTATTTCCCGAAACAGCTATTAATAAACGATTTATACAAGACTCGGAAGATCCCCCAATGTATCTTGACCTGCGGAAAAATATTGAACTAAATTTAAATGTACTGAATTTGACACTATTTTGACATTTGTCTATACAACTAGCGCCACCCCCCATCTGCCAAGTTATTCTGGTTGTTATGTACTAAATACTGAGTGATACGATTAAGATTTTTATCCTCATAATAATCAACATAATTTGCATTTTGATAAGCATTTAATTATGACTAATATACGATGTTATGTCTTTTAATGGGGCCGAAATATTTTCAATTTCCGTTATAATGAATGGAATGATATAATCTGGCTACAGATAAGGAAAGAATTTGTAAGATTTAATTGTATATGACGGATCTTTATTGACTTACAATTATTTAATCTTACTGGCAGTTTACAACCTGGGCGTTTATGACACTTCGCAGCCTAGAAAGAGACAAAAGGCTGACATGAAGGTGTGAGCGACAGAAACGACGCTTACAAAGCTACTTTTTTTTCTTCTAAAAATCTTGAGTCATATTTAAAGCCGAGTGCATACTGTAAGTACAGTTAATAAACTGCACTGCTAATTTGTACTGGATGAGTAACGGCGTCGTATATCAAAGCAAACAGGTCAGATTTAGCGCGGAAACCAAACTGCAGGAAGTATGTTAATGGGGTCCTGTGCTACTTGTTCCAAGAAACTGTTTATTTTATCCATCTATCCATCCATTCATCAGTCGAAGTAAATAGATAATTTAGTATATCAGAGGATGAAAATGAACGACCAATATCTGCTCTTGCGCGAGGTATTGAATTACTGATCATGATCAACTAAAAAGATATACTGAAGTCATTATCTGTCTTTTCCCAACCATATTGCAGTCAGCTTCGAGTCTAATCAGATGCACTACTGACGGAGCTGTGAACCATAATTTACCAGCGGTGGATTCGATTTGGATCCAGACTGGATTTATTAAAGAAAAAGAATAAATCTGTGTAAAAAAAACTCTCAACAGTAAAGACACATCGTCACCTACCCAAAGCACTCCACTGCTTCTCTGTTGCCAGCCAGAGTTCAAAGAACAGCCACCTCACTCCACCCAGACTCTCGATGAACGTGCAGATGTACTCTGAAAGCACTAACATAAACACTACTTCCTCTAAAAGTCTCACAATAATAAATACGAAACCTTTCGAAGATCAAAGCAATGATGAATCGATTTAGTTCCTGCAGATAACGCTAAACGATGTTCTAGGTCATATTAAAGTACTGAATTATTGAATCTAATAGGCCTATGTAATCAGAATCACTCAAGAAACGCGCTAGTTGAAAATACACTTTAAACGGTAAAAGTAAAGGTAGATATTTCACTGAAGCTTCTTGAAGATTAGATACATACATAGGTGGATCCGATTGTGTTTCAACGAAAATTCAGTAGGAATAACATAGATAATTATGGGTGTAATAATCTCGTTTGTTCGCCATTCATAGTTTATCTTACTAAAAAGATATCGTCAATCGATTCGGCCTACTTTCGGGAACATGATTTGCTGCTTTCTCGAGTGACAAGATAGTAATAAAAGCGTTGAAGATTTGATTAACGAAGACGGGAGATTTGTAGTCAATTCAAAATGGCGACTGTTCAATAAGATCAATAAAGCACTTTATTCGCATTACCGACAAAAAGATAATAATACCTAAATACGACAGAGATACTATTAGTCATCTTGCCTAGGCAGTTCATTTGAATGCGGAAAATGAGGAAAACGAAATACTGTCTGTTTTTTTTTTTAAATGAAATACTGTGAAAGTGGTACCAGAAACAATGCGTTTTTTTCATCTAAGGCAAAGAACCTTTTTATAACACAAGTGCCTGCGAATCCGTAATCAATCATAATAAAAATCATGTTAGTCAGAAGTCAGTACAAAATCACCAAGCCATCACGTGTTCCTTTCTATCCAATCAATACCCATATTTTACTTCCCATAGATAATTGACTGCAATTGTCTTCAAATCAACCAGTCCATACGTAATTATTTTATAATAGCCCGGCCAATTAATATGCTTTCTAATAATAGAATCACTATGACTTATGATTAGCTTGTGGGTAGCGGCTGCCGTTTAATTCAAAGATTATTAACTATCGTCGTTTTCGCAAGTGGATTAGTTCTATTAGAATTTATGGGACTTAAGACAAATACTGCCCAAGATTATTTTACCAAATGGGTCCTACTCGTAGAGAAGTAGCACATTGATTACATACCAATAAACTACCTGTAACAGAAGAATCATAATGAGGCATAAAGGCTGCAAAAACGAACGGATTTGAGATAAATGGCATTCTTTTACATAAATTCAAATTAAAAAGTGGTATTAGTGGTACATAAATTCAAATTAAAAATTAATTAGTGGTGCTAGTAAAATTACTACGAATTAACCTTAGAAAAATCTATACAGTGATCCATGAGCACTTTAAAAGCAGTCTCAGGTGATCACGCGGCTTTTAAAAACCATTGGGAAACTGGCATTTCCTCCACGACGCACGTCATAACATAATTATAAATCCTGGTCAACATTAATAATTTAAATTTCATCCAGGACCGGAAGGCGACAACAGTGCTAAAATTATTCAGAATCTGATCAAGCATCGTCGATTGTCATGCTTAGGTCATATGAACAATATCTTAGTCGCCATTTTAAAAGCCTGATTCATCAATGCGTAACCGGAAACAGGTAGCACTAACATCCACGGAATACTTAATATCTGTTTTACATTTTATTATAAAAGTAACAAAACTTTTTTGGTTATAAATTATTGGAGTTTTGGGTCTACACGTGTTAACAGAGGATACAGAAATATGTTCTTCAAATAGGATTAAGGAAGTTATGTTTGCGCGTGCAAAGGTTTTGTAAACGGCTGTTTGAGCAGTAAGCTACATCGAAAGCAATTGCTTTGAAAACCTTGATGGAAATATGTTCTAGAAAAAAGAAGAATATAGGTTTATTCTTCTTTTTTCAAGCAGTAGAGCGATACACCATTTATCACCGTCTACGGACTGACTTTCCTTAGTTTCTGTTCTATCTCCGGATTTCCGAAAAGAACTCTTTAAGAAAATAACTTCCTCTTGCAGTACTTCTGTTTGATTTCACACAACGCTAAAATAAACTTCAGCGCTTTTTAAGTTACCAAAAGATTTCTTCCTGTTATTTCCGAACTTAAACCACTTGAATTTAGTGTTTCATTCGTGAATCGTAGTGTGAATTCTGACGATAAGATCCTTTTTTTTTTGCTCATACATTAAAGATATAACGATTCAGCAAGTGAATGGCAGAAATAGTTGGCTCCTTGCCATGAGCTTGGCTTAACTTAAATATAAGCAAACCAAGTAATCGTTAATGTAGCGAAATGTATTTGGAAGATTGCGGTGTTATTGCTAAATGAGGCTGGGGAGAATTGGCAAGATTTTTACTTAGATATTATACGTACATTCGTACGAACATTAGGAGCCAAGAGTTTTCTCCGTACGTTGCTTTTAAGTCATTTCGATATCCGGAAGGAATCCATCTTCTAATACACTCATTGGTGAAACGGTGGTGCTAGTTTAAAATTTTCGCTCTGATGTGCTATTGAAGCTTCGACTTCAGTAAGCTGATATTTTGCGCAATGTGCTATATAAATGTGCAATGTGCTTCATCTCCATAAGTCTTCGCGACTTAAACTGTCCCAAAAGCTTCTAAAGGCAAAATTTTATTAGAATATTCCGAAGAATACTGCGACTTTGCAAACTTCGATCTTTAACGCTCAATATAACACCGTTTATCGGGAAGTTATTCTCGAAGAATAAGTTTTTGAATTGCTAAAATTCGGATGAAATTCCTTCCGATATTCTGTGAATTTCGTTTTATATTTTAACGATTGTCGATTCTCTTTAGCAGCTGCCTTCGAATTTCAAGAGACCGATGCGTGAAGTGGCTGAGATATGAAACACTTGTACTACAGACAACATATTATTTCATACTTTGCGTCGACTAATATAGATTCGATCTATTGCATAGATATCGGCATTAAATTCGATATGCTAATTAGCTATTTGTCGGATCTCTTTGTGTTAAAATTTATGAGGGCAATGAATTCATAGTTGTTAGAAAGGTGAAGCGTATAGAATTTGTATAGGAACCTTCCTAACGTTTACTTCATCGTTAACTTGAATAAGCCGACATTATGGAAAACGGTTAACATTTTAATGATGATCTTTGATAAAATAAAACAGTTTCAGCTCTTTAATAATCTGTCGGGTCTGAATTGCTTGACAAGCATGAATCTAGATTCGAAATGTTTATCAGCTTTGAGATTCATGCTTTAGTATCGTTTTGAAATAGTTTCTTACGGGCCTAAGTTTTATTACTCTTTAGATGTTAAGGTTCTAAACTTGAAATTTTTAATGTTCATTTACCACCTTTATCGCTTCCTCCCTCCATGTTACGTCTAGTATTTCAATTCAATATCCTAACACTCATAAATATCCCGGTCCGACTTTGTAAAACAATTTGAAGCCCCGGCATTTTCAAATTATCAAGCGGTGCTTCTTAGACCTCCCAAGACGCATTGTTCTTAACATTAAATAACATTTTACTACGTTTAGGTTAGTGCTAGTAAAAGCTTAGCTTAGACCACGTAATTATTAATAAATCTTGAACTGTAAGCCAAGTTATAAAGCCACTTATTTTGGTACAAAGCGGTTAACTAACGAACGATTCAAAAGTTTGAACATCTTTTTAGAGGCTCGCCACTTCGGTGTCAAAAATATCTAAAATAAATTGTCACTTCTCTCCTTTTTACCATAGGGGTCCACAAAAGGTGTGCGGTAGGTCTTCTGTCTCTTTCTAATAACAGTTTCGGGTCTCAGCGTGCGCGCAGGTAGGGTGATTCACCCTTGTCGGTGACTCATTGACATAACACTTAATGTTCATTCCATTGCGTCTTGTCTTGGACAGCTGCTTTAAGGTTTGTTGTTTATGCGGCATTGAATAATGAAATTGGACAGGTTTAAGTTTTATGTACATTCTTTAGTAATTCATATTTATATACATATTTTATTTACCTTTGCTCGATAACCTATCCTGGAACAAGGTCTTAAAAAAACTCCTTTATACGTTTTATTAACGCAATGACAAACATCGAAAACTATTTAGAAGTTGAATTCGAAAGGTGCATGATTTAGCAAGGATATAAAATCAAAAGTCGCTTAAAAGTAGCCCGTCTAACCAAACCTTTAGCTGCAGTATATTGCTTGCCAGTCGGCAGTCCCTTAAGTCAGACGGTGTGATTTATGAAGCGCCTGCCGACTGGTGGCGCCGACTCTCTTAATTCTTATTACAATCTTCAAATTAACCGTTTTATTTCTTAGCTCTTTGTTTATTTGCTGTTGTGTGCGCAATTTATGCGCTCTAACAACGTGTTCAGAGGTGGCGACTAATTTTTGTAAGTCGGTTTTGAATAGATATGGTATCGGGATTCCATCAAATGGAAATGAGACGAAAATCATCTATATAGGTTATTAAATTTTGAGCATGTGTTCATTCTTATATTGCCGAGAAAGCCTCGAATAGTTATAAAATGCACAATTATGTTGGTATTAACTTGTTTTCTTTAAAATCCTCACGTTCGCACGGTTAATATAATAAGTATAAAAGCCTGAACCGGTATCAAATGCACCTGCTGCCACATTCAAGTACAGTGTAAAATTATTCATGAACTAGACTCCTTCAACTTTATCTGTTCAAAGAGTGCTAACATTCTTTGAAATATTCAGGAACGTTGTGCAATATGTGCCGGATAAAATTCCCCAGTTCATGTGTTAAATATCCTTGAAGAATTATATTAGATTTAGTAGGATTTGAAAAGTTGAAGGAAACGAGATCCATGATTTGCTAGGTATTTGGTGAATACCTAGCCGAGAAATCAATTAAAGAGGTTTTCTAAGAAGTTCAGATGAAGACAAAGTTGGAGCTATACATAAGAAATCTTACCACAAATAATGGATTTAATCAGTGCAATAAAATCAGTTTTTTTTGATGATATGACTACAGTTTGTTTTGAAATCGGATTGCAAGAAAATATTACGAATCTAAGAAGTCTTATCAAACCAAAGCAAAATACTGTTATGTATTTACCTAACATGAACCTTTTATCAAGAATACACGCTACTTGGCGCACCTTACAAAAAGGCCCTTTTGATACAGTATCAGGCTATCAGGTTGAACCACAAGCTACTAGTGTTATCGTGCGGTTGCAAGTGACATAACGCCTAGAACTAATTGTTACACCTTGTATCTAATCTTAGTATACTATACGTTTCTCTGAATCGATAGGTTCTACCGAATTCACTGGCGGTCTACCACTTTTCACACTTATGCCGTAAGTAATAAGGTGGAAAAGTGGTCGACCTTCAGTAAGCTCGGTAGTACAGTCCTTCCACAGTTATTTGACTATGCATCCTCGTTCCATACCTTGGAGCGTTTGGTGATTCAGGGCAGAGTCGAAGGCACGAGATCACGTGGGCGATCCAACACGATGGAGAGATTTCATCAAATCTGTCACCAAGATCCCTCTGGCAGAATGTGCTCGCCATGCGGCCGATAGTCAGCGGTGGAAAAGGATCGCGAAGACAGCGACCGCAGTTGTGGGCGACCCCCCATGACCACGACCACTCTGTCAAGAGTGAACGACTGAGAACCGATTGCATCCTCGTGGTCTCTATTCTCATTGCCAGAAGCTTGCAGTCAGGGGTGAAATAGTTGTGAATACTGTAGTATAGTAGTTACTGTTAGTAGCTGTTTACGTGAGGTTAGCGGTAATAGTGACTATTCGTAAAGAGTTATTGATAGTGACGTTTGTTATTAATGACTTGACCATAGACATGCAAAACTAACTCGAGGCGACCGCATTCTAAAGTAAATTTGCATTATGGTAAAAAGAGGAGACAAAAGGAAAATGTCTTGGTCGATTGAGAAAGCAGTAAATGCTGTAGTAAGAGTTGAAAGTACAAAGCTTTATAATAAAACAGAGCAAACTAAGTCAAAGATACTGAAAGGAATGGCCAATATCAGGTTAAAAAGTTAGAATTTGAATTAAAGGTTAAAAACAATTAGAATTAAAAGGAATCATTAGAGAGGCATTCGTTTTAATTCCCAGATAAAAAGTCTGTCTGTTACGGTCTCTTCGGTCGTCCTCAATTCAATACCCTCAATAAACAGTAAAACAATCTTTACAATCATTGAATAACCATATAATTTGTATACACAAGTGCTGTACACAGTTGGCCCAAGTACGGTGCATACAGATCCGTATGGAGTACATTGACTACATTCCACAATATACCATGTTTTGTTTCGTAGCTGTTTGAACGAGTTTTAATTATACATTTGTTTCCTGGAATGTTTGAATGGAATCTAACTTTGTTGGGTTATGTTTGAAACTTGTATGGTTTGGTTTTGATCTCGAAAATTGAACACTTCTTTTTGATTATTTTAAGTTTCAGTGGTAATGGTTGATCAACTTTATCATCTCTTGCTGTTTTTATGTCTATTATTTTATTAGTACTTATAACTATAAGTATGTCCAGCAGTCTTTCTGTTGAAATGATGATGATGATAACTATAAAATTGAATAATATTTTCTTTCTAAAACTCAGCTGCTTACTAAACATTAAACTGGGATTTGACGCCTATATGAATAAATAAATAAATAAATTGAAATACTTTTTGACAAGGATGAAAATTGGTCAAAAAGATTTGGTTTTACAACAAAACTTGTACTCAATTACATAATACTCAAAATAATTATGCCAGAGTAAATTCAGAACGTTACAAATGCGAAGATAACTTCAGTAGTATTTACTTTTACTTGCGTAGGCATATTTCTAGGTCATTTGGCACAATTGTGAATCCGGATTTCTCCCAGTTGTTAACTAAGAATGACGAATTTATTTCTTTACTCACTTAACATACTGTAATGGAACTGTCTCACTGCCTGGCAAAGACCTCTTCACATACAGAGAAGGATGAGGAAACAAAAAGGCTTGATCAGAGCGAGTTCGCAATTTCAGATTATTCTCTTTTCACTTTTCACTAACTCACATTTCTAATTAAAAAACTCGAAAATTAATATAATTAGATTCATAATTTTCAGCCAAAAGAGGTCCTGACTGGTACTGCTTACCACAGGCGTCATCTAAGCATCCTCAAACTGTTTTGCGTTACCCAAATCCATCGAATTCTTGCATTGGTTGATATTTGTCGGGTTCGAAACAGCAGCCGTAGGAACTCCAGAATCTTAACCTCCGAACCATCACGACCTACTTCATATATTTATAGCTCAGCCATTAATTAAATAAGCTATTTAAGTGTCGTTTAACAATTCGACGCGGCGTTTACATGGCGTCGGTTATAAATGACACCGGGTGTAATAAATGTGCATACTACAGGCCGATTCATTCCTTTTTTGGTGTACCTGGATTAACCTATCTGGTTTTTAATTTACACCAAGGCTTGGTACTGGCTTGGTTGGGCTTTTTATAGTGTGTAATGGTTTTTTATGTTCTTTGTAGAATTAGTACTTCCAGAAAGTCCACCAAAAAAAAGTTTAGTGGTTTAGCTATGTACCATAGAGCCGTAAAAGCGATAAAATCCACAACTAAAAAACCGTATCAGTTATTTCAAAATGCTTTAAAACTAAACCGTAAAATTCTAAATTCTTAACCCAACTATGGCAAGTTAATGAAGAATAATGTTGCCATTATCAAACGCCCGCCATAACTATTAACCAAAAATCGACTAAGGAGGTTACAGCATGTTTCTCAACCGTTTAAAAAAGCGTTTCTGTAATACCGCCCACGGTATCGGCTTCCGTACACACTGTGGGCAAATTTACATAAGGTTTTGGACAAAACGCGGCATCTATGCGTTTAGATACTGCACTATCTAATCTGCATCATGTATGTGCATTGTTCTCAGCTTTATGAAGACAAACCGACTGTTATGAAATGTCTTTAATTGTTGACTGTTCTGTAATTTGAATGTTTACCTTTCGTTTATGTGTTACGAATTTTTGTAAAATATTTTGGTGTTGAAACGCTTTTTTTTTAAATGAACGTCTAAAGCTGGTTGTAGTAGCATATTAGTTGCACCGTTGACACACTCATGGGGTAATAATTTCTTAATGAATGATTAATCTGTTTACCGTTTTAAACTACCGATACCGAAAGCTGTCTTTTAATAAACAAACTGTTTTTACGTCAGTGTTCTTTACCTCGAAAGATAAGAGAAAATGTTATCAAAAAAAGCACAATAAATATTCTCAGGTCTGCTTAACAACCCACAAGTGACAGTTCACAGAACACGAGCGCATCACTAGTTCACTACACCGAGTATAACCCTTCCGCTGCAATGCATGACACACGGCGTCTATTTGCGGTGGCCGGTGGTATATCGACCGCGCGCTCATACACCACCTTTGTTTACTTAACACATCGAGATCGCACCGGGAAACGGCTAAAGATAGCACACGGCACGTTAGGGTTGGTTGTGTTCGAAATATGAAATGTATTGACGGCTTAATCTACGTTAAGTTTGGTGTGTGGTCTGTGGCTAAGAATAGTTAATGGAATGGCCAGTAATTTTCAATTTGGAAGTGTTTTAACCGGTATTTAGGGATCTTATATGGATGTTTTAATGTTTAAGTCCGTTTATGTAAAGATACTAAACGAGAGGTAGGAAGGAAAATCTCAGTGACGCGGGACGCCTTAAATCAAAATGACATTTGTCAATTTTGACACTTTACACTTGTACCGATAGCAACCAATTGGCTGTAGAGATTTAACTCGCTTTGTCCCGTTTATCGTTGTATATTTGATTGTCTTTGGTTTTTTGTGTAATATATTTATGAATAACGGTATTCGGCAATAAATGGTTGTAACACTAAAGTTTGTTTACCGACTGGGTCACTTTAACCGTTGTTGTGCATTTATGACGCTTGCTTTGACAGTCGTATCATCTTTCACAACATCCTGATAATACAGACTTGTCTAGCACTTACAGCTGACATTGTAGTGTATATTATTATTGTCTTCTTATCGATACTGATAAGGATACAATAAAAAGGACGGGTCACTTTCATTTAGCGATTAGACAAATGTATCAGTGTTTACAATCAAGATAAGATATTTTGAGCTAAGATATTGGAGTAATGTGTTTAGTTATTACTGGTTTAGTGATAGTATGTGTGTACTTATAAAACTATCGTCGAGGTAGATTGGGTAACACTTTGTAATTGTACAGACTTCAAACTTCTTCAATAATTTTCAACTGCATAATGATGTTCAAGGTTGATTGGGAAAATTTGTCAATTTCGGGCAACTGATATGTGTCTGCATCTAACAGTTTTGATATTCTTGGCGTGTATTATCAACCGTACATCGGTAATAGCACTTGCACTACAAAAATTGCCCTTATGGCTAAGAATTAAGGCGCTGTCAATTTGAAAGTATGACCACAGAATGTGCGGTTGACTGTACGTTGCTAATAGTAAAATATGTAAACATGTTGTTGAAATGCCAAAATAAAAGTGATTGCGAGTGACTTGCGTTATAACCGGGTTGGGTTATAACTGGTGATGATGATGATGAGTCCAGTTCATGATGCCAAAAGTCAGTTCAATAGCGCATAAAGTCGCAAAAGGACTTACCATATTATTTAGAAACGATAACACTGATTGACGACCTTTACCTACCTACCTACAAAATGGCGTATCGAAACTTGATGAACTTTAAACGTACTTGACCATACTGACCCTTTAATGAACCTTTGACCTGTCACCTCATTTATTTTTGCTATCTACGTCAAACGAAAACCGCGGTGGTGTTATTAAAAATAATCTGTTTGTACATCTAAAGTTACCTAAATTCACCGCAAAAAAACCCAGTGATTTACTCCAAATTCCATCTATTGGGTATAGGAATCTCCCATAAACGATATTTTAAAACTCTTAAATTGAGCGATATAGTTTAACCTTTTGCCCGCCAGAGCATAAACGCACGCGCGTGCCCTCCACGTCAAGCCCCAATATCACCTACCAGTTTGTCACATGTTTGTGTCGCTTCGCGTACAGGGCACGCGCTTGCTTGTCACGTATATGTGACTATGGCGGTCAAAAGGTTAAAATTGTGCTCTCATTTTAGGGTTAGTGAAGACAGGTTTTTCTCGAACATTACCATTCCTAAAACTGACATTGACAGGTGTCAAACTTTAATACGGGCAACCCTACAAGATGGCCGCGTCGCTCCGGACGTGAAAATAACGTTATCATTAAAAATCTAACGTACTGACACTCTGCTATTTCGAGCTACGTAAAGTCATGAGTATGACACGGTACAGCACATGCTTCAGTAATTATTTAATGTTCAATGCAGCTGGGTGTTACTGCGAAAAAGATTGCTTCGTACTCCGTACTCGGGTTTGGGGATGTGAGTCATATATTTCCAGCTATACTGGAGGAAAGAGTAATTGTTTTTTCAGTTGGTAAACGTAGTGTGTTGTAGGTATAATTGTGTATTGTATTGGGTTGGGTTGACAGATTTTGCTAAGTAGGTGGGCACTAATATTGGAGCTTTTTTTCCCATAAATTTTAAAAAAAGCTAGGCATTTCCATCCATTCTAACAGGATGCAGCTAAAATATCAGTATTTTACTATTGGACCTTGGTTTAAAAGGCCTTAATTTGCATTTCTAGCATGTAGTGCTACGTTGAATAAAAGGTTCTCTTCCGAAAGCACCCGCGTCTCAACTGTCTTAACTATTGTATAGTTGCCACTTCGGTATACTGTTGGCACCTTACCGGATTCGCAATGCTTTTGCCATACCTATTAGATTAGCCCATGCGTCTATCTTCAATGTCATTTATGAATGATCGATTTAAATACCAAATAACAATACTCTACCTTATTTTTCTCATAAAATCTGTATCTTAAGCAAAAATCTCACGCCATCCCTTAAAAATTAAAAAAAAATACTTTCATCTTCACAATGTAACGTTACCTCAAAACTTGAACAAACATAGTAACAATACGTTTCGCTCAAATGACGTAGTTTTATTAAAACCCACAAATACATTAACAATACGTTTCGCTCAAATGACACGGTTTTATTAAAATCCAGTCCTTTGTCGTTCGGCAAGTACTCGAATTACTAAGCGATGAAGTAATAAACGCTGTTGAAGTCGATGAAGGTGATGAATGCATCACCTTTCGTGTGGGGATAGCGGATTATGCCGACCTTCCTGTAGGGATGGGAAACGTTACTAATCCGTCAACTCGACTAAATGAGTTCTGCCATTCGCTTTTGGGACTTTGTGGATACCATAAGTCAGGACATAAAAGAAAAATAGAGAGAAAAAGTAGAACTATATTTAAACGTGGAAACTCCTTTTATAGGCAGAAACAACATAGATAATCTCAAAAATCAGCGTACTAATAATTCTTCCAATATTGGTTCCAAAAACATCACTACAGGTTCCTGTTTTGAACAAATATTTTGTAGCTTCTCGCCTTGCCATTCCTTTGTCGCCGAAAAAAAACCGTAAATAGGTTGTACAAAAAAAAAGGTTGCACATTCTTGAACTTCTAAAGTTAGCCCCATAGGTGCTCTGATTTAAAGATAAGGGATTAGTGGGAATACCGTTTTATGTTTTGCAATAAAACGGTGTACAGTCACCGACAGCGGTGCTCACGAATTGTAAATGAAGATGTTTTATTCATTTTATCTTTCCCGCAGTCTCGCTTAACGAGGAAACGCGTAAAGTAATGAAGCGTTTTGTTTTCGCTACTACTCAACGTTTAGTTAGTTAACATTCTTGATAAATGAAGAATTATACGGTTAAATATTCAAGGATACATCGAATAGATACATAACGTCATGCCTCTTTTTTCCCAAGCAGATTTGTAACTATACCTAGTACACTCACAATTCGCCAGTTATGTTTGCGCCCCTTGTATTGTAATAGGGGGCGAGCCTTTTGCCATCAACCGGGCACTATTAAAGACTCCAGGCTGCGACTGATAATTTAGTTTAGATGGGAAACAACCTAACAACAGACCTTATGGAATAATAACCATATTGTAAGAAATTACCCGACCGATATCAAAAGCATCAATCGGAACTGTTGTCTCAAATATGAATCAACAAATTCCAACTTAATCAACGAATATCAATTACTTGTTTAATTATCAGCCCCGCCCACGCATCAAGATTACAACATCGTTCTACATTAATACGAATTAATTCAAATTTTATTACCCCATAAAATATTGAGCTCATCTTAAGATCCGCTTACACAGACATATTTATTGTTATCAAGTAATATTAAACCAAGTGGCATCTTGATATAATTGTAAGAAAATCGTGAGGTCTATATGAGGATTTTTTCTTGTTTGTGAGTTATGGTAACGTAGAAAATGAGGTATTGCTTATCGCTCTACGACAGTATTTTCGAAGATACAATTCGATAAAATTGTTCTACTTGCACTACAAAATAACTTCAGTATAACCTTTTATTTTTTTATTTAAATCGAACTAAAACTGTACAAAGGAGCACTTAACAGAAACTACAACTAAAACATTAAAAAAATCATAAAGCCATACTCCTGTACTCGACTGTCCAATATTCTCTATGCCCCGGTACTCCAACCTTTGAAACGCGCTCTTCACTTGTCACAATTTTCCGCTCCAACGCACAATGTTTTATTAAGTCGTCCATTCATTTTATAACACAAGTTAATATCCATCTTGCCCTTAATCCTCAGAGCCCTCGACCTACAATAGTTAAGTGATTTCATGTCTTTACAACCGTACGATTATATTAACATTCAACAATGTGTACTTACGAAAGAATCTTTTCTTTATTTTCAGGTAAAAAGATCGCGTTGTTTATGGAGCGCTTAAGCTGAATGTGATGTACCAGGTGGTAAGGTAATCTTGAGATGGGAAAAAACATCTGGCGGAATAGAGAGCTTCCATTTTCGCTGATCTTTCAAGTAATCTATTTGATTTAACCTAAAACAAGAACGACCGGTAGGTAGGAGTCTAATGAAAATGTGTATGAATGAAATCTTTGATTATTTAAAACAGCAATTGTTGGTGTGCCTTTGTTATAATCTTGGTCAAACTGTCAATATAAACCTCTATTGTTCCCACGGCAAGTCACTCCTAGAACACATACCACCTCTCTATGAGAGAAAGAGGTCGTTATCCACCACGTGGGAACGGCACAGGATACAAAGTGTCTAGCAAGAAGCAACCGATAAGTCACCATTTTTTTTCTTAACGACAGGAATCCTACTTGATCTAGACTGTCTTTTAAGCCTTATAGTATTAGTAACAGTAACTCTTTAAAAGGTATTATTTTCATTCGGGTTGTAGGCAACACTTCACCAAGTTTCTTAACTTACATCAAGTTCCTCACTTAACCTGAATCCGTAGAAAACAGTGTGAAGCCCACACGTGTCTGCTGACGAGTGAGAACTTGAGGAGTAATGTTAATGTGTGTAATGGTGTGCGACTGTGCGAACCGTGATGGATGGCGCCAACTGTTACGACTACCAAAGTATCAACTACCCACGTAGTGTTTAGGATTCTGTTACTGTACTTATCATTCTGTTAGAGGTTATCGATAGTGTACACAATGGAGGACATAAGTACTACAATATTCGCCTTAACTCCAACTTTGCTACTACTTTGAATTGTTTTCATATGGTTAGGTCACATCTGCATTAACTATGAACATGCAGATGAGGGATAATTTCACCAATGAAATAGATCGCGATCAACGCATCTAAACCGCGTTCAAGAGCCACCAGTGTCAATATTTCACAACAACTCTTGAATGCTGTTTAGATATTCAGATGTAGCTCTTTCAGTTTATCGCTGTAATTCGCCCTGAGTCATAGAACATCGTCGGCCGGAATTCAGGCGTCCAATAAGGGAGTCAAACTTACTTCATTCATCGATTCCAATTTCAAAGTTAGGCGCGAACTTGGCTTCATACATATGCATTCGATACTTCGACTGCAGTGACCATTATGATTTGGCAGAAATTGGATTTCAAGCGACTTTGACATCAAAGCTCAACATATAAAGATCATTTTGCTAACTCAATCTAAATATTATGTACTTTCCGAACTATTCACGTTCACGGTTAACAGATAATAATATAATATTTTCCTTGGCCGCTGTAGGCGTCTGCTTACATCGCTTGAAAACAAACGCATGGGGCCCTAAAGTAAACATGACGTGGTAATGGACATGTTCCAACTATTTGGGCTCGTGGCAGGAGCTTTTGTACTTATATGAGATACTCGGTTTCTTGGGAAGACAGGAAAAGTTTGGATGCTGAAATTAAAACAAGAGTACACGGTTATAATGAGAAAGTTTGACACTGTAGGTAATGTTTTTGCAAATTCTCCCCACATCACTAATTATGTCTGTTGGCAAAGTCACCTCATATGTATGTCTTAACTAGCGGCTTGGCAAAACATGGACTCTTCTTTATTTTATGTAAGTTTAATAATTATTTACGTTTATTCCTTCCTTAATTAACCTTCTAAATAATAGTAAATACCGCATCAAAATTCGATACATAATTTAAAAGAACAACTTTGTCACAAAGACATGAAAATTACGGCGAAGCCAAAAGGAACGGTTATGATTTTAGCAGTATTTATGTTTGTTTGTATTTACGTATGTTCCTCCGTAGCGCCTAAACTATTTATCCGATTTTGATGAACAATGAAACACACTCCTAGTGTGGGGCAAAAATTGTCAATCGATTCGTTATTATGGCCCGGGTAACATAGGCTACATTTTAACCGACTTCAGCAATAGGAGGAGTCGATTTTACCTTGTAAATCCCGAATTTAATTAGAGCGTGATTTTTCAGTAGTAGGGTTTTTTAGTTGTAGTATACCACACAAATTCTTGTTTTGTGACATGTGAAGGACGATGATTAATATTTTTCAAGAGACATATTCTCATAAAAAATACTGTCGGAGTACCTTTTACCAATTTAAACGAAAAGAAAACCTAATTTACCCAAAGTACACTTTCCCATTACTTTCAGTAACAGAAATAGAAAACATTTTCGTTCCATACGCTTTCCATCAACATTCAATTTCCTTCAACAAATATTATGAAAAGTCCTACATTATAAGCGTCCTACGCGGCCGACCTATATACCTTTGTGGTCCAGGTGGGACAATGGCTTCAGGAGTGGCTCTTCACCCAGATAGAGGAGATAGCATCGACCTCTCGCCACCTGACTGCGATAGTACGGAGAGTTTGCGTAGGTTGGACGTACATAGTTAGTAGTACTATGGCTAGAGAGTAATATGGCGTAGATACTTGTACACTTCAAACAACTTATCTGTGCAGGCGGGAAAACAGCACTAAAGTGGATGTATACCAAGTTTGACATATCGATGTAATTTTTTTTTTGACAAGCTATGCCATCCTTGAACTGCACACTTAAGATGGTCTACTATAATAGTAAACTGAAATTGTCAAGCTGCATAGCTATACTGTCTCAAGCTTTAGGCAAGACTAGGGAGGCTGCAAAAAACTGAAGTCTAAATAGAGGGACTGTCTATAAGAGGGTACTTATCATATCGATTAGTTAGTGAAAACTGTCTACTAACAACGTTGATTGAAACTAAGATGTGTCTGACTGGAGTACAATTTTCGTAAATTAATTATTAGATACTGTTCCACCAATCCATTTCCCGCGGGAAAGATAAACGTGAGTTGTCTATGATCCTCTTTCGAACAAAGAAGGTTTCGTTAAAGGAGTTTTGGTACTAAAATCCCGGTTTTTACTGCGCTCAAAGCTGCTGTACCGACCTGTGTAGAATATTGCATGAAATTGAGTTATTAAGTCTGAGGCACCTTTGGTGTCGGATCGATCATGTTTCGCGCTGAAGATGAGCAAGTGCATATTAATCAGTTCTTATCGCTAGACTCCATAGTTGATTACCATCACCTGCATAAGTGGTAATTAATTAGTTAAACACGTTCTCAGAGTGTTTAATAATTACAAGTGTGACTAAATATCGCACGCTGTTTTTCCTATTGAGGTATGATTGTCCTCAAAGTCTTCCTTATCGTTCTTTCTAAGCTTATCGTTCTTTCTAAGTTCTTCTTGTTTATCTTTGTCCTTCATTTCGCAATTACATTGTTAATAATTATTGGAAGACTTCTACTTTTAGGACAATGCATGTCTCTATTCAACACCAAAACTGTATAAATTTAATAAATCCGTTTCACTATCCTCGTATCCTCGGGTATCTGCATAATATGTTTAACCAGGTATTTCTTTGATGGTCTAATATGCTAGACTTCAGTTTATTCTAGTTTATCTTTTAAGACATAATTTCCTGTAGTATTTTTTAAAGAAATTTCTATGAAAACCAGTCAAATAAATTGTTTTTCTTTAACTCCAAGATCAGACGGCAGCTCTCATATTGAATTTCCTTACTGCGCGCGTAATCGACCGGATATTTAATATTTTAAACATTTATAGTTTATATTAAAAGTTCAACGAGTTCATTTAGAATATCTGCATTATCTAGGCGTCAGAATAACATTTCTAATATCTGACTGACAGCAGATACAAAGAGTAAGAAGCTGGACCGACTATTGAGGAAGATTTTATATTTTATGGTTCGGTTACTAGGGGAAGTCTAGCCATCTGGGATATTTAAATATAGATAACATCGTACCGGTGAAAATTTGTGAAGAATATTGGTGTTGGCAGATTGCTAGTACAATTTTCAAAAGTGTTATATCATCATCATCATCATCATTTCAGCCGAAAGACGTCCACTGCTGGACATAGGCCTCCCCCAAAGTGTTATATAATGGCGGATTATAGTCTTTATCAACATTGTTTCAAAACATTACGCTATGGTTTACTATATTGGAAATCTTGTGTACCCGTTAACTCAATATAAAAATCCACAAACAAAACTCTTTATCATGTTATTATTTTCTCTGCTCCCAGATTCTTCTTTGTCTCTTTGCTCCTAACAAGAATATTTTCTAATCTTTCCCTCAATGCAAACTTAAATTATTACCTTGCATTTCATTCACAATATCGTTGATATTCCAGCAACGTTCAACTCGATTTCAAATAGCGAACGTCGAACTTCTTATGAACTATTCCAATTTGCATGTTCGGAATTGTTCGAGCGAACATCTGACAGTCGTATTGACATAAGAATTTAAGATCTATGACTTTCAAGTAGACATTATGAATAATTATTAGGTTTGTAAGTTTATCGACTTCGCGTAGATGTCTATAATGTCTATTGTAGATATTTTGTCCTGTATATTCTGTTCTTTATTGTTGAGAGGTGGATAAACATTTAAAGAGTGCTATTATAATTTGTATTTTTGACATTTATTGCGTGTTGGGCTTAGTCTTGGAGTATTATACAATTGGCGTTAAAGTCACTCAATGAATTAGTATTGAAGATTTTCATTTCTTATGACTGAGACACCATGGCGGCAAACGGAACTTCGAAACAGCATAATATTTTCGAACGTTCCATTTTCCTTCACTACTTTTACACCTCTTTTAAGTTAACGCGGCAAAATCAGCACCTGTCAAACTCAAACTTCTTCATTCACTGATTATCAAGGGAATTTATCTATGTTAAGTGCAGTTTCAACTTAACGCCCAGTTTGGAGGCAACGTGTGACTGTGTCTAAAGGGACATTTTGTTACACATTTAGCCACGATAACGACCTCGTCAAAAGACATATCCCTTTTCTGACTAACGTGTTCGTGAGTTAGAAGTTAAAATATCTCCTAATGACCTCGTAACCGTTGTGATTAGATCGTAAATTAAATGAGACTGTCTGACGCTTGTCTATGCTTTATGAAAAAGTTTGTTTTTGTTTTTTTTTACTTGTAAACAAGGTTTGGAAGGTTAAGGTGCGTTCATTAAATTCAGTTTAGTCCATCATAGTTTTGTTCGGGTTCAGTAATTGACTACAAGAAGCGATAATTTACCCTGTCAAAATTAATTTTCACTGAACTAAGATCTTAATCTCAAGTCTCATGCTGTTATGTTTATTATTGTTTATTTGTGTGTTGTGTGACATTTATTCAACAATTTTATTCAATGGAAGGGCGACAATAGTTATAACTCGGTTTACTGCCGGATGCGGGCACACACAACTATTTATTACCTTATGAATAGCATAACGCACTATAGATATAATTAACACCTTTTAGTCATGCAAATTCTGCTTTCGTTTTAATAATTTTATTTTACTGTAGGTACTAGGATAATTATGGTAGTAATAATATAAAAATGGTAGTGAGTCAGGAAAGTAGATATGATGTTTTAATAAATCGAAATAATCATTGTTAATTATTGCTTATATAATTTAATGAATACATTCTATTCTTTTAATAAGTAAAAAATAATGATAGAATCGTTCGTTATTATTAATTAACACTAGTCATTAATATATATTTTTTTGGATTTCTGCTAATAATCTAATTACGAATAGACCTTCGAATACTTAATTAAAAAGACCTAATCAGACTTTCATTAGTAAAAAAAAAATCATCGTGAAATAATTTTATCAAAATAAAGTTTGATAAGCCATACCTAAAAACAAAAAAATATTTTTAATGATCAAAAACTAGTATACCTATTTTTCGATAACATGTAATTAACTACATCTACGAGTTTCTCATTTAATGAATTGGCATTATTAATTATATTATTTACGTGTTTAAAATGTAGGTTTCACCATCTGCCTTCAAGTTTGTTAGCGCAAAAACATTGAAGTACAAGCAAGGCTTGCGTCGTAATTTAAGTTTGCAATAATGCATCAAGTAATGACGGGTTGCCAGCCACTTTACGACCGCCATGTAACCATTTTCCCTCGGACAACATTTAATACGGGCGCGGGAAAATAAGGCGCTGATTTAAAACCTTTTCAATTATTATTACAAAAATGAAAGAGAAACACTGGCTTTATTGTGTAGTTGTTCTGTATTTTATTGGACAGTAATGATTCGAACTCTAATTTTGGTGGGCTGTCAAAATAGTTTGTTGTCATTTTATTTTCCATTGTCTATGCTGAGATATACAGCCTATAAAATGTGCGTTTTAATTATGGTTTTTAACTTTTTACATTTTACGCAATTGTTATGGCCCTACGTATTCTCCCTAGCGAGCGCATAATGTTTTCAAGCATAAAATGTAAATTACGGCTCGGCTTTTGCATTTCTGCGTCGGCGAACAGTAGTTGTAGAACAATGGATAATAAAATGTATTCTATACTATGCTAGTAAGTCTAGTAACGTAGACGGATCCGCATTTCTTAAGTTAGGATTCAGTGAATTCACATTTTACATATAGCTTGGAAATACATAAAAAAGCAATGGGTATATTTTTTACTGTCTCTATGAAATCAATAATGGCCTTTTCGTGCGTGATTGTAAATAAAAATCTTTACTCATCTATTATGTCATTGCCAGTATTTTCAATGCAGAAATAATTAAGTATTGTAAGTGTGTTTTTTTATTTGTGGCTTGTCCTTCTTTCACCTAGTAAAAGACATATTATGTTTTTTTTTAGTTCAAACTTCAAAGCCCTAAGAAATAGGTTAACTGGTTTTTGTCCCGTAAAACTCACCCGCATGGGAGAGAAGCGGCCAAAAGCTTATTGGATCAATGTACTCTTTTCCAACCTGACTTCTACCAAGAATTGTGGAACTCGGTTTCTATAGACAAACCTACGGAATCCATGAGTGTATGACAAATAGAAGCACCCTCACTTGCAGTGTAACCGAACGCCCAAGCGCATACATTTTTGCGTCTTTATGAACGATAATTTGCAGACAAGCACTAACATTGTACTGATGCGGACGTCTGACTGGCGAGGAATACTTTAAACAATACGCTATTCCCATTTTACGAAAGTGTAAAAATACGTACATGTCAAGTGATTTTTAAAAAGGAAACCTCCCAACAAATCATTGTGTCCCATTCAGACACACAGAAAAAACTGTGTAATGAACGTTGATCTATGGGTAGTTTTGTCTGTACCATTGGTAACAATAGGGACCTATTAACATGCTTTGTCGTAATACTTGCTCATCCTGACTTGTCCGTAATTGTAAGTTATATTTTAGACAACAATAACATAATTGAATAAGATTGAAATTTTTGTCTTTTAAGATAAAACGATCATTTTAATACCGGGTGATCGATTATTTTCATGGGTCCAATCGGTATCATCATCTGCCTAGCCTTTTCCCAACTATGTTGGGATCGGGTTCCAGTCTAACCGGATGAGGCTGAATACCAGTATTTTACATGGAAAGCGACTGCCTATCTGACCTCCACAACCCAGTTAGTTCTGGGTCATACGTAGCCCCTAGGTAGGTAAGTCTGATTGTCAGACTTTCGGGCCGCTACCTGTAACGATTGTCAAAGATCTACAAATGACAGCCAGGACCAACGGCTTAACGTGTTTTCTTAGGAACGGAGGAAACTCGGTCTCGGTATCTAATGGGTGGTCACCCATCTCCTAACTACTAGGCAAGCGCGGGTTAACCTAAAGATCGACCCGATCCCGAGATACGAATATTGTATTATTATATAAGTGACTTAATTCTAATACCTATTAATGTATTTATTCAAAATCAAAATATTTCACATAGGCCTAGATGGGCACTTATAAAACGTCGACAAAAAGGTGCACGGTTCGGGTTGGTCCTTTCCTATGGAGAAGAACTAGCAAGAAACTCCATGGTTAAGTACTCTTTTCAAATCATTTGGTATTACAATATTATCACATTAAAGGAAAGGTTCGGGTTCTTGATCAACTTAATACCCATTTCATTAGATACAGAACGTTCAGTTTAGTTATTCGCGTGACATAAATATTACAAGATAAGTATTACGAAATTATGTTATTTATAAATTAGAGTGTTAGCTAATAAGGCGAAGGATACTTAAATGTGAAGATCATACATGAATAAAATATATATTCATAGTTCAAAATGGCAACTACTGTTAGCATATTATCTGTTTAAAAAATAAAAACACGAAAATACTGAAATTAACACTTTTAAATGTCGATTTAGATATTGACGAGAACATCGAGATCCAGAGATATTACATAACAAACTAAAGATACTTCCAAGGCGCAGACCGCTGAATTGAAGATCAAAATTGGGGAACTATTGCACCTAATTGAACGTAACTTTTGATACAGGCTATTACATTTTTTTAATAAATATTGTCTTAGCTTTGTCCTGGATGAATCACCCGCCTAATAAATGCGCAGCTGGTCAAGTTAAAAACCCGGCCTAAAACGTGTTAATACTAATCAAGATGTTGCATGTCGAAGCAACGTAACGCTGACATTATTTCACAGTATGACTGACATTAACTGTCAGGACAACGTTCGATACAACCACAACACATGCTGGTAACATCGTTTAGCATCATCTGAATAGCTGCAGAGTTTTAACAATATCGTTTATCTGTAATAGTTTCTCATAATCATTCTCCTGTCGCCAGTGCCGCCATCCCAATTTATTTGGAGTCGACTGACGCAGCATGTCCTCGTCCATCCTTCTCTAATTGCTCGTCATCTCAGCAGACACCTCCTTGCTAGCCATAATATCATCCTTCACACAACCATCGTTTCTTTGGTCTTCCCCTACTCTAATAGTCCACCAAATTCATAATCAAAATTTTCCTTACGACATTTTCTTCATACTCAATTAAATAAATTTTCATCAGTAATAGATTCCCTTTCTCTCAGAAATAATGTAAACTAAGACTGAAGACGCAAATCAATTTTCCTGTAGAATGCGGAAGCACACAGCAACAAGTAGGCAATTTGACAATATAATTGCATCTACTCCTACAAAGGCAATAACATAAAATTTATTGATAGAGCCAATAAACAACAACAATTCAATTTGCTTGTAATGTGAACAGGCAACATTCCGTCTCGTTATTATTCCCGATCCGTCCAACCATCGATAAGAATCTCGGGTGCTCCCAAATTTTACGACATTTTTATTATTTCACAAGCGGCACTTACAAAGTGACTCCGAAAATATACAAACATTTTTTAAACATGTGGCATTGGCGACAGAACTACCAAAAAGGCTGAAAACATACTGTTTTTTTTTAATATGGCAACCACGACTTTAGATAACACCCTTTACCACGAAACGATTTTTGGTAAAATAAACACATTATCCGATTACGGTCAAAAAAATAATTTTCATTTTTCTTATTAGTGTATTTATTACTAATAAGGACAGTAAAATAAACCTCTGAAGTTGTTTGTTTAATACTAACAATTTGTTCCTACTTATTGAATAGTTCACATTCATTTTATTACGCGGTACATGGTTCGCGTTTCCGCGAATAAAATGATCCTCAACGAGTGAAAACCATAGATAACAAATTCACTTTTTACTAAACACCGGTGCCATACAGTTTAAAAAAAATGCCGTGTTAAAGTGTTTGTAAAAACATAATTGCAAAAGAAACATCATTTTATCACTTTCAATAAACGCTGTTAAAACAAACGCTTTCATTTACTTTAGTGGTACATATTATAAAGTTTACATTAATACTTACATCTTGTTTTGTTTCTGATTCTGGCAACATTTTTCCGGCTAATCTTTAAGACAACTTTAAAACGGGTTGCACGCGATGATAATACCTTTTACGTAGCATGCCAACGAAATAGCAATTCGTACGAATATACTGCAAAAACAGTCAATTAATTTAAAATCTTAAGTACAGCAGTTGAAGTTAAAAAGTCGTAATTAGTCGCGTTATGCCTGCTCTTATTACAAGCGTAATATTTAGCGTTTATTGACCAGTAAACAGGTGTTTTATTACCATTTATTTACACTCAGTTAGCAGAACGTGTTTGACATACTTATGTGAAATTTGCTTATCTGATACGTCACATTTAATTTAAAACTAAAACAGTTTTCTTTTTTCATATTGCAACACAAAAAATATATTAAAAAGTTTTATGGCTCAAGATAAATCCCACAGCCTAAAAGAAAAAAAAAACCGCAGAGCAAAAATAAGCAGAGTTCTAAATAAAATGTCGGGCAGCGGTAGAGGGCACTCTTATCGCCTCCGCTAAGTGGGGTAATCATTTCATTTCATGCCACTCAGCCTCTCTAAGCGTTAATATTTTCGCAGCAACCCCTCAAAATCAGGGTTGCCACGTACTTAGAATTTTATTGTAGGAAAACTTTTTGTTTGCTATTTGTTTAGGTACTGAATAACGGTATTAGTAGTATTGTTACTTTAATAACGGTATAGTTAGTATTAGTAATATTGATTGATAACAATTTTTTAAATGCAAAATCATCTGCACTGTATGTTGCGTCTTTAATTGGGGATTCTCTATCAGAAATCAGGTTTTAAAATTACAACAAATAGCACATAGTAATGATACATATTATTTAGAGGAAAGATAGGTAAAAATAAATCCACAATAATTCGTTGATAAAACTGACTTAAACGAAAACTTAATCACAATTCCTATACTTAGAAATTCAACAAATAAGTTTATCACTGGAGGTATAGGACAAATTGCAGTAAATACAAGTATAAAAACAATCTTTCACATTATCAACTTCTGCATTTGGACGCAGTTACTAAGTGCGAAATTCACCAATAACGGCGTTCAGGAACTGTTAATGTCAATATTCTATAGCAATTTATTACACTGCTAGCTTTTTAATGAAATGCCGTTTTTATTTACTGATCGTGTTCAGTTTTCTCTTAAATTGACAGCCCTATTTAACCAGCGCCATACATACTAAGTTTAATTAAACAGATCGCATTCAAAAGAAAAGCGTTCTTATTTAAACAGCTTTCAAGCAAACAAGAAGTCTTTGAGTATGCTCAATAAAATTACATTTTGAATTCGATTGTGGTTATAACCCGGAAAATTCTGAAATGGAAACTTGGGTACACTCTTTTGCAAACACACCTTATTAAATACGAATGTCTTGAGATAATGAGCCAATGTAGTGACACATTTCTATTTGAAACTGGTGAGTTGACTTATAGTTTATTGTTTATTTTTTTGTAAAGTCATGTCCCTGCGACAAATAAATATTTTTTTCTTTCTTTCGATCCAAACGGAAAAATTGCGTATGCGACTCTGTACACGGCCACCTTCATACAAATACTACTGTCAAGAGCCCGGTATGATGATCATCTTTTAAACATTGTCTGCTGGTCATTATCATTAAACCCCGGAAGATGGAATATATAAATACAAGAGACAACGTTTAATAGTATAAGCACAGAAGTAATCTGTACCAAATACGACGAAGCCATCTTCACTTACCCACTCAAACTTAAAATTGAAATACACAGCTTTTCTCATTCTAACGCCCATCACGGACTCCATTGTTCATTCATGGTGTCATCACCACAGTTTGGCATCTGCGGTCACCGCACTTTATCGATATTATCTGTAATCGATATTCGATAGTGACCCAAACCGATTATCTATAATGGAATGATATAATTTCCAAATAGGTACCTTGCGCGCTGTTTATTTGTGAAAACTACATAATTAGAGACGGGATGCCGGCCGACCACCTGCGTAGGATACATTAGGTCGGAAATTACCGACGAAGCACGAACCACGGGGAGGGCGGACACTTGGAGAAATGTCAAATGACCACGCAGGTACCATTGGTACAACACTACGAGGTTAGCGCTGCATGATTCTTTTGGCGTGTGACCATGGTTCGAACTAAAATCGCCATTTTTTCGTTTTCAATACCATTACCACGGATAATTTCCGAAATGTTTACCTATAGCGCCCTACGCAAAATTCTACGGAAAATGACGTGAATTCTATTTCTATTATTCTACGGAATATGACGTTCAGAGCCAAAAGAATAATGTTGCACTATACGAAGGAGTTTGAGCGTAGAGTTTTTATTCGAAAGTTGAAGGAGAAATGTCGATGGCCCAACGACTTTTTTAATGTGAGGTCATTCAAAAGGTATGTGTATCGTATCAACTTGTAAGACACTATCAACGGTTTTATTGAACTCTCTCCGTTAACCCGGGGGTATTAAAGATTATAAGAGTAAACAAAGGCCGCTGATATTTATATTCAAGTTGAGGTTTTCTAATCAATGACTGAATAAAAATTCACTTTATCAGCTAATAATTTATATTAGTTGACACAATATCGGTACCCATTGTTTGCATATCTCACGAAAGACGGATTAGAACGATTACCATGTGAGTTAAAGTAGTACAACGCACATTTAGTGCGCTATCATCGTAGGTGTGAAAGAGAAAGGGCATATAGAAACTTGGTTGTAATTACATGGACCACCCGCGCGATCTCGCACCGACGGCGACTATTACAGAAAGCTTTTTGTAAGAAAATAATAATAATCGACACAATGAAGTCATCAAATGGAATCGAGTTCGCCCCAGTAATCGAGTGAGGTCTCATAGTGATGTTATTGTCCCCTCGGGCCTAGTATACACACCTCTTCGGATAGTGCGTGGAACAGGGCAATAAAAGTTCTCGTAACCTACCTAGAGTCCTTCCACACTTATTTTATCTCTGACATAAACCTTATGGCAACGAAAATAAAGGTCACGGTACTGCAAAATCAAAGGTAAAATAACAATGAAAGGACAGTAGTGCTAGTTTGAATTAACGGTCAGTGTTGCCAGCGGTAATTCGTGATAGTCTTAGATTTGTGGTTTTATTTTATTGTTTGAAGTGTCTCCCAGTAGCGAAGGGTCAATTTTTGTAACAGGGAAGCCGGAGTACATATCTTTACTGTATAGAATATTATTGGCTATAGAATACTGACTGTGCCATTTTTCAAAGGGAAGCCGGTAGGAATCGGGTTGTTTAGAAGATTCGCCACTGGTGTCTCCTTATATTGCAGTCTTAAGGGGGTAGCGCCAGGATAGCCCGCGAAATTTAAAGTATCTTAAGTTTTTTGCAATTTGCAGATCAGTGTCAGGCTTTATGTTTAACGAAATTATGATTCGCGAACCGTAACACGTATGTAGTTACAATACACTATTATTTCCTTTATTTATTTTTAAACATATTAAATACATTTTTAAATATTCTAATATAAAACAATATAAAACGTGTCCAGGAGTATTGCTACTCTATTATTATTATTACAGTTTTATTCAAGGACTATTTCATGAAAAAGCCATTCAATGAGATTAAATGAACTTAGAGGATTGTTTTGATGATTTAAATGATTATAATTCTATAAAGCCATATTTGTTACGGTCGTGAACAATATTTTAATCAACATACAACCCGACACTGACCTGCAATTTGCTGAAAACGTAAGAAAATTTGAATTTCGCGGGCGACCCTGGCGCTACCCCCTTAAGACTGCAATATTAAGGAGAAACTTCAAACAATAAAATAAAACCACAAATCTAAGACTATCACGAATTACCGCTGGCAGCACTGACCGATAATTCAAACTAGCGCTATGTTCTTTGTTTATTTTACCTTTGATTTTGCAGTACCGGGACCCTTATTTCGTTCCTGGCGCTTTCACCTTTGTCTATTTAGTTTAGTTCTTTGCTTGACTACTGCATATCTAATGCTCCATACACACGTCGGAAACACAGGCATTTGCTGATGGATTACTAACTAATTACCTACTTTGATGTACATATCAGTATGCTTAGTGCGAGTTTTTTTACGTATCGAGCGCGTTAACGTTTACGCAAATTAGTATGGCGCTGGGTAAGCGACAATTCGTGCCGCTAGGTGGCGGATACCCAGCGCCATACCACAGATAATATAATACTGCGTACAGATACCCAATCCCATACAAAGAAATGATACCTCCCTAAAACTGGCTATCGCTCGGGCTACTTTTTTTTCTCCATTTTTTCAACAGATAGCAGCACCAACGTCTCACTATTTTCCAGAGGCAGTAGGTTTACAACTCCATCTAGGAGTCTGCCTAGTTACTAGGTGGCATCGATACTAAGTGGCATCAATACTACTAGATGGCGCTGCTTTTATATAGATTCCTAACATCGCACCGTGCGTTCAAGGACAAATATCTCGAGTTGGCGGAACAGTTTCATTTTTTCGAGTGAGCTAACAAACATCTCGCTGCGGCGAATGCCTCTTCATGTACCTATTTCAATACTTAAGAGCGTTCACTACTTACGGCATTTCATACAAACTTTCAAGTTCTTTTTTTTCAAAATGATTGAACCGATTTTAATGAAACTTCATACGCAGTAGGATACATCTAAAAAGTTTTCAGATTTTCGAAAAATAGTGTTGCAGCTAAATTCGGTCTAATTTAGCTGCAACACTATTTTTCGAAAATCTTTCTTTCTTTTAGATTTTCCATAGAAACAGAAATTTCCAATCATCTTTTTTTTTTAAAAGACAGTTCGAAAATGTTCTCTGATAACTTTTTAGACGTAAGTATCCTGCTTATGCGTATGAAGTTTCATTAAAATCCTGTCATTTCGAAAAAAAGGACTTGAAAGTTTGTGTGAAATGCCGTAAGTCGTAAACGCTCATAGGGAGAAAACGTCAGAATATCCCGCGTCAGTGCAGCGCAGGTCAGTGTCAGCCTGTATGTTGAACAAAATATGATTCGCAAGTTTCTCAACCGTCCTAACAGTATTACAATAATTAAAATCTTCAATACAATCCTATTGAATAACTATTTCATGAAAAAGTCATTCAATGGGATTAAATGACCTTAGAGTGTTGTATTGATGATTTCAATGATTTCGATTCTGTAACTACATACCTACATGTTACAGCTGCGAATCATATTTTAATCAACCTGACACCGATCTGCAAATTGCAAAAAACGTAAGGAAATTTATTTACGTTAGCTACTCCGGCCGCCATAAAGTTTGTAGATCATCACATTGCAGCTAATTACACTCAAATAGTTTTACTCAAATCAATCAAATCTAGGTATAAAATTGCTTTTATTTTAATGTAGCTACTGCGGCAAGGAAATGAAATTAAATAGGAGTAGGAGGATGAAAGATGGAAGTAGGTACTACATACCTACCTACATAAATTTAAAAAAAACGAACGGAATAATTTTATAAAAATATTTTAATTCTTCAATCAAGTAGGTACTTATCAAATCTGATAGCAAAGTGATAAGTACAATAACGGCTGATCTAAACACGCCATATAACGCACCGTGAGCGTTGTGTAGGTCTATGCCCGCAATCGGTCAGCGAGTGTCGCGCGGCCTTGCGCACGCGTTTGTAGTTTATTTTTTTTTCGTTTTAACTTGGATTTTTTCTAACCATAACACACCAGCCGTTTAGTTGCCTTAATTATCGTAACAGTATCCGAAAAATAAAAATGTTGTGTTTGTTTCATTTATATTTTCGATATCGGTTCGTAACAAGTGGAAAATTTCGCTAGGTAATTTAATTTGACCCTGTATACGGGGTGGATGGGACACCGACGCGAAAACGGTTACCACGTATTCAGTACATCAATACATTTTTACCCGACTGCGTGGAAGCCCATAGGGAGGGTAATGTGTTTGACCTGTATGTATGTATGTCCGTTTCTATGTTCCCTCGTAACTCCTAAACAGATGAACGGATTTGGATAAATTATACGTCGTTAGATTTGTCGAGTGTCATTGGCTACACAGAAATACAGAAAAAAAGAAAAATGGCTGATTTCGGGTGCCATATCGTGAAGTTCGAATTTTAATTTAATTACATCGAGTGGGGTATCAAAACAAAGGGTTTTAAAGGGTGATTCCGAAAATATATACAACTTATATGTTTAAAAGTAATTCAAAGTGTCAACTCATATATTAAGGGAGACTGCGAAATCTTTCACGTTACTCAACTAAAAAGCTGGAAATAAAAAAAGTAGTTGAAAAAACTAAAAAACCGGCGGGACCAATTTGAATATAAAATTATGAAAATGGAATGGGCCCCGCCTGCTTCCAGCTTTTGTTTAATTTGAAATGTGCTTGTTTTATGCTTTTCAGTTTTTTCAGTCGGGTTTTTTAGGACCGTGTAGGTATTGCACTTTTGTAGGAAACAGCTGTTTTTTTTTTTAATAACCAATGAAAAATTTCAATGCAGACATTGAAATTTTTTGAACCTTGATTAGCCAAAAAATGGTCTAGAGTAGCTTTTAAGCTTATCAGGCCATTAAATTATTTATTTTGTAGAATTCTTATTTTTGATTTTGGTTCTATTGATTTCTTTCTTGATTTACAGTAATCATATATTTTCACTTCAAATATTTAATAAGTGTTTATAGGCAGCAGGTGACTTATAAAATAGTGACATGCAAAAATTTTTTTCTGCCTCACTCCACTGTCTTTTAGTTTGTTTTAATTGCATTACTGTCAAAAATTTTGAAGCATCATTTTTGAAGTGGTGTTTTTCTAAATTTATTATGTTATTAGTTTTACTACATTTTTTTTTCAGTCTGCTCTTTTTGATTTTTTCTCTTTTGATCAACCTGAAAGACATTTGAAGGCTCATTTTTAATCTCTTGCACTTTGGAGTGTCAGTTGATTTCCTTTTCTTTGGTGTGTCAAAACATAAAGGTGCAGATTCAGTAGGTTCTTCAACATTTGGACTGTTATGAGTCAATTGTGTCTTGTACACTTTGGTTGGAGTCAAAACTTTCAGTACAGGTGAGGTTTCTTGAGCTAAAAAAACAGATATAAAGGTAAGCAAAACTCTATGTTACAAACTATTGACAACCTGTAAGAACAGTTCATTCTTAAAAACTCTCACACAGAATTTCCATAAATGAGGATAGGAACAATTGTGATTATCTCAAAAAATACCTTGCGATGTTGATGGACATGGTAAATGCGGGGTCATGACCAAGCATTGCTCATCATTGTGGTTTTGAGGCACTGCCATTTTTGATAATCGTTTCCTTTTGCCAGTTTTATTCTGAATGAACTTATCATCGAAATGTGTAATACACAGGATCTGTTCCGGAGTTCCTGATGATTAAGGTGTGCTATCGTCATGTTTCCTAAAATCACAAACAATATGTTATTGAGTAATATGGCCACATTTTAGATGTATATTGTTGAGCTATTTTTCAGTTATCAACATTTATATACAATTTAGAGTATCCATTGGCTATGTATTATATTATCTGTGACTACAGTAAGTACATATTTTATTTTATAGAGCCTTTATCACACAATACTTATTAATGTTACACTATATTTGATCATACTATGTACTCCTAAGTTAATTACTTTTTGCAATGAGTAGTTAAAACTGAGAATCTGTGTATGTGCTAGTTCAGGAGATGTTTAACACCAGTGGTTTTTAAATTTAATGTATTTCGTCATTTGCTATTTCATTTTTATTTTTAGTATCTCAAAAGTGAGTACATAATATTTAAGCAGTAAATACACTTACCACAATTGCTCAACCAAACTTCCAAACGTTTTGAAGAAATCATTGAGAAATCTTTCGACGTATTATTACTACGCAGTATTATATTATCTGTGTTATTACACTTAAAATATGAGCACTTCGTGGGAGCCATATTGAGTGTACTTTGTAAAATCAAAATCCGAAGTTTTCACTAGCTTAGGTCGTCGTATGTACAAGATTCGTTGTTGTCCAGTATCCAGGGTCCAGGTCTAGTCATAGGGAGTTGTCTTTTCCAAAATCCGTAATTCGAAGCCAGGTCGGTTAGAAGAAAAACAAAAACGCATTCGAAGCAGATAAAAGAAACTAGTAAACACTCAGCAACTGCTAGTACTGCCACCGGGAGGCAAACAATTCAAACATGACGGAAACAGAATTGACCATTGACAGACAGAGTAACTACCTACTTTTAAAACGTTTCGTTTAATGTTTATAGTACCAGGTTTAGTGAAATGAAAAAAAATATATAAATTTGTACCTTAAGCATGTTAAAAGATTTCTTAAATTTCTATGAACAGTAATAGATTTGAAAAATATATATATTGAATGTACTTAAAATGAAACAACCAAACGTAAATTAGTTTCGATTGTGCTTATATTGTATGTGACAATTGAGTAAAACGCCACCTATTGCAAACAGCTCTAAACAAAATGGATAACAGATAGCTAACTTTATCACTCTAAGGGTTGGAATGGAAGTAAAAGTCTTCAGTTATCTTTTTTGTCGAAATTAAGTGATTTATGAGTGTAAATAGATAAATCAGCATTATACAAGGAAGTTTTGATTTTTACAAATCTTACTTCAGCCAAAATCTGCCGTTTAACTTATTTTAGTGATTGTTAATTTCATAACTGTTACCTATGCTGCCATCTATGATTTTTTTTCAAGACTAATTATAATTTGTTCGAGTTGAGACCCCATGGTACTGCGTAATTTGCGTTAACGTTGACGCGCTCGATACGTAAAAAAAACTCGCACTAAGCATACTGATGTATAGGTTTGTGTCGATCGATGTCCACAGTCTGACCAATGTCGGTCTTTGTGTATATACTTACAGATGAGTAGGTAGGTAGAATTGCCGAGTATAGGTGTATGGGATAGTCACATAGTCATGCAGACAAACAACTAACAAAGTGTGGACAGATTAAAAAAATATTGAACTGTTGCTATCTGTCGTTATTGCTTATGGCATTGTTCTTAACCGCAACAAACAATGCTATTACAATTACTTTATAACTTTATTTACTTGATAAGTTATTTTCTTATTAGTAACGCGTTTATCTTACTATAATAATATAATATTTATTATAAATGCAAAAGTTTGTGAGGATCATCCATCTATCCGATGGATGTTTGCTACTCTTTCATGCATAAACTACTGAACGGATTTGGATGAAATTTAGCACACAGATAGTTTATAACCTGGACTAACACATAGGATACTTTTTATCCCGGTAGCCTTACTACCGGGATAAAAAGTATCCTATGTGTGGGACAATTATCGAACTCCACGCGGGCGAAGTCGCGGGCTTAAGCTAGTACATAATATAACTAAATTATAATTTTGTACAAGTTAAAGCTTCGACTCATTTGAAATAATATCATAATAAATAAAAATAATAAGGAGTAATTATTAAATCCACTATTTATACAGTAATTACTGATTAGTCATAATTTGTGGCTTTTGCGGTATAATAAATAATTTAAGGTAAAATGTAATTCAGTCGGGGGTGACACATGGTAGTAGTAGAAACAGTGAATCTTTGTGATTAGAGTCGCACGCCCCTGACGAAGGGTATCCACGAGGTAAAATATAATTGAACAATAATATTTAAATGTTTAATAAAAATAAACGAAAATTTTCCTAAATATTGACATGTTTTAACTCTATCGCAAAAATATTGATCTGCAAAATCCACAGCTATTAATAAAATTAATCATAATCTTAAGATAACGCCGCTTTAATTAAAACCTATAAGTTACAGAAATAAAAGGTTGTAAAAAGTAAAGACCCACTTTATGGCTTCGGTTACAGCAGAGATAAATGGATGTGTCAAAATAACCAATAATTCAAATCCATTTATTTCATTCCATTTAGGATCATGTGTTGTGATGCATACATTTGAAACAAAACTTAACAATTATAATCAATTAAATAATATAAATTAAATTTCTAAAATTATTATGGATGTGACTAAATTAACAATTATATATATTATTTTTTTATATATTTTTAATTTTTTTTAATATTGTTTTTATTTAAGAAATATTTAAAAATGTATAAGATTTGTATGAAAATAAATAAAGGATAAAAATTATATATAATAATTATATTATTTTATTTGTTATTATTATCGCTTCTTTTTCCCAGCTAACCCAGATATACGATTGGTTAGTTTTGCACAAAACGCTTATATCTCTAGTGTAAACGCAGCCTAAACCCTACAATAAAAAGTAAACCACACAATCGATAATGACCGTTAACCAGCTAAAATCGAATCTATTAACAATCTAATCGATTCCGATAATCACTAGGCCTACAAATTAGCAGTTTGAATAAAGCATCAATGTAAGACAAGTATGTTTCCGCGACCGGAAGAACCGTCCGCCTGTGACTGAACGCGGCTGCCGTTCCGGACGATTCCTCTTTCCGGCAAACATTACACTGACCCTGTGTTACTTGTTTATGGTGCTGTTATGGCCACTCTACTTGTTTATGATATGGCCATATGCTGTTTTAAGCTTTCACGGTTTTATAATACTTACACTGTCACTTACAGAATATCTTCAGTGATTTCAAATATTCTGAGCTCCCGACAAAATCATTTATTTACCATCCACCCGCATTCTCTAGTCATCCCGCGATCATGGCGCTTACAACAGCTCCGAAATATTGGGAGCTCAGAATAATTGAAAATCACGGAACATAATCCATAAGTGACAGTGTAAGTTTATGGCCATGATTATGGGTAATGAATTGGAGAAATAATTAACTGAGTACAGCTTTACAAGGTTCTTTTGGCGCGTGGGTGACATAAGAAATGACGCCGTAATCTACATTTTTTTTTTTCACGAAATATTGACTACACTCCTTGCACAGTTATTTTACCTCTGAAATAAACCGTATGACAATAATAATAAAGATTTTAGTATATTTCCGAGTATCACCCAAGTTGTTACCCACAAGGCCCTTGTCAACTTCATTCGAGCTCCTAAAGATCCTTGGAAGAGCTATAAGACTGAATGGTATACCTTATACTTCTGCTTTTATAGGCTAAAGTCTACGCATTACTGTATGGTTTCATTTCATCTAGAACTAACTCGTCTGGGAATATAAAAAGGACTTGTTATATGAGTACGCGGGTACGCACTCTCTAAGCCAGACTAATAGAATTACAAGCATTAGATAAAGTTACAAATCTCTCAAGAGCACTCTAAGTAATGTAACGAGAGAATTAGATAAAATTAATTTCGTAAATGCTAGTATTTTCTCGTCAATTACACATGAAAGTCAAAACTACTTATCATATTACTCGAATGAGAAACTGAAACTAACCGACTAAAAGCATCTAAACAAAACTTATGGGACGTTTCAATATTATACCTAATTTAAATCCCGTATTAAATTGTAGTAATAAAATTTAAACAATTTTCGACTTAACCCTTCTTCTGCCGCGTGAATCAGTGAGTCATGGAATCGGACTACATAAAATAATCCCGAGTCAACGACGAGGCGTCGGCGGCTCCTTGCGACGACTTGACAACGATATGGATTTATAGGACGGCTAATTTACGCAGTATTAAGTGCTTTTCTCCATACAAAGCTATGTTGTGAGGAAAGTTTTGAGTATGATGATGTTTACTCCATACAAAGCTAAGAACCCGCATAGCAAGTTATTTCCAAGCTCCATAATGAGGCGTATGAGTTACATCGTTTTATCTTAATGACTTTATGGTCCCACAGACCCATTAAACTCAAAAGTCGAACGTGCCGAAGTGTCTGTGCCTCGTGCTTAATGATAACGAAGCAGGTTATGATGTCTCAATTTACTCCATTTAGTTACTTGTACCTTTTGACGTATAAATTAGCCACTGTCAATGTGCTTTGCAGCAAGACATTCATATTATCTACTTGAGACCTGGTTTTATTTAATTGGTTTGAAGTTAAAGTGAGCGAAATAATCAGCTTTCCACAGTGGAGGTTTGCCCTTAAGAAATTATATTGCACACCCGGCGCCTTGGCAGCCATCTTAGATTTCCCACTTTATATTTAGTGCACAATAAATATGTCGAAGATTAAGTTGCATTTATAGCCCTGCCTTCACACGTTGACCGACCAACGGCGGGGATTTACGTCCATTGCTCTCTTTGTTACAAGTTAATTGGAGCTTATAATGTAAGAACAGCGATAGAAGATGCTCTTTATGAGAAAACCCGTGTTGGAGTGTTTCACGCGGGCGTAAAACTTTGTGGTCATCTGGCGGCTTGCAGGTGAATGGTTAGCTTGTAATGTGGGTTAATATCGTCGTGAATGTGATAGGCCTTGCCTTTTGGATTTTTTTATTGTTTTTTTTACTAAAACAATTAAATTGGCAGATGTGTGATGTGTCGTTGCAAAATGAACGTTCATTTTACCACACAAGCCTGTTTAAGGGCAAATAAAGCAGGTTCAACATTCGGAGGGTCAATTTTTATCCAAATAAGGAGATATGCCCGTTGTGGCCGGTGTTTCGACTTGCGAAGTCACATTTATAGCTGTAATTTCGTGTAAGACTCATGAAATAGTAACTGTGTTCTATTGTTCATTACCCCTACCTAGGCACAATGCTGAGTATAATTATGATTCTATCGTTTCTTCTACAATCGCTATTCATTCGCTCCAAAGAGACTTCCTTATTTCACACGATACCCATAAAACGATAGCCTATTCGGTAAACTGCAAACTTGGAATGCACTCGAACGCCTTTAATAATAAGCTAACTCGTTTCTTTTTGCTTGCCAGTGGTTGGATCCAGATTCTCGCCAGATAAATAAAGGATGACGCATAAGCGAATTCTTTTATAATTAGACAATCCAGTCGGGATGCCGCATGCCGGTCGAAATTGCCCATATCTGGCGGGGAAAGGGTTAATTTTGGCGCGAAACAAAGATTGATTATCGTGAAACTAAAGTTCTAAAGGTTTAATTATACGTTCAGTGTGCTTGAGTTGTTGTTCTGTTACTTTTTGCGCTAAAAAGCCTTTAATTTTGTTAAATTTTCGGCGGGATATTGCTGTATCATAATTACTGTTTTGGTAAAGATCCGCTGAGATTATAAGAAGGTGTTATAGCTGTAAAATATACCTTTCCTCTTTGGGTTTGTCCTTAATCATTCCATCCAGCAACGTGCTGAGAAAAATAAAAAAATTCTCTGTTAAATAGTAGTCCTCAGAAGGCATCTTTTTGATTTAGTTTCAAATTCATTACAACGAATACTAGATTTTTGGTAGAAATCGTTGTCTCAGATATTACAGGGGTTCCAAGAAGTCTGTGTCGTCTTTTAGTATACTGCCTTCAATGTTATTACTCGAAATTCAGTACACAAATAAACACCTTTCTCTTTACAAACACCGAACACAACACTATCGACCGCGACCGCGTAGGGCACGCAACTACGCGACTACGCGTCGTGACAATAAAAACGCACAGATAAAATCTTAGAGCTCCCAAAAACACCGATGGCCGTATCTGTGGTGTGAAGAACGGCATTAGGGCATGCCGTAGACAAAGCAGAGATGTCGAGAAGGTTTACTCTATGCTTGGTGAGGTCACGCCACGCACAGTCACAAGGTTCAAGGTTCCTTGAAGGCACGTAGTGCTTCCAGCCAGTGTCTGATATTTCTACAACGAATTTCCATAGAATAGGTATTAGAAGCTTTTTAGAAGATATTTTTCATCATAGCTTATAGACTTATAGAATATCACTTTGTCTAAGCCCTCAGGTATTACGAATTGGTGGAAGACGATTCATCTTTGAAGAATTCAACAATGTGCTTTTGACGCTTTAGATAAAGTGTTGCAGTAAACAGTCACACCACAGCCACCATCATATCAAAAGAATATAACTGAAATGACTGGAAATAAGACAGGAGAAGGTTTGGCTAAATTGTTGGTCTTGTATTGACCTAACGTACACACAGATCACGTTTTAGAAAGGTCCAAACAAAGATTGAAGCCTGAAAAATACCTAAACCAATCGGCTAAACTTTATACATCTACATTCTACATAGAAAAGCCTCCATTTTATGTAGATACTTACTCATTTTATAGAGTAGGCCTTGGGAATGAGTGAACCTTCTTTACCTCCTCATTGTGCTCCCTCCGAAGCATCGCATTTGTCCACGCACATCACGTAGGTCCACACGAATTCCCTTACAAGTGACGGCCTTATACATATGCGTAGACTGTACGCATTCCGGAATACTTGCTCTTCTTATAACTTTACTTACATATAATTTTTTCTACAAGGCCAGTAGCGGTTTTGAATGTAGAATCTGACAGTTTTAGTAAAGATCTAGCTTAGACTGGCGTGCGATTTAGAATATTTTATACCTGATTTCAGTAACTCCTAACTAAATAAATGCTGTCAGTTGAATTTTCAACGCTTGTCCCATCGTCGAGAGTTGAAATTTCGACGGTGCAATAATATTTAGTTGTGGCTTAGTTTCTGTGAAAATGGATATATAGTCTATCACGGCTATTTGTAAGCGAAATCATGCGTGATAATGTTGAGATAACTCAGTGTTGCCAGACGCATTCCTAAGCTAATAGTGTTAGATGTAATCGCACGAACGGGTCGAATTGTACACCGCTGAAGTTTAGGGTTAGAGACTGTTGCACGACATTTTGATGGTTAGAATGTAGAATAAGGAGCTTTTTTCGATGACCAAAAAAAGCTATGTACTTAAATAAAAAGTTTATATTGCTGCTTCGATAACGTACTTTATCAAGCCGGATATATCTTAGTAAAGAATTTATATAGATAACATGAAGGACATGCTTTTTTCCGTGACGTGTATATAAAAGCTATATTCGAAGAATTACGAAAATAACTTAATTAAAGAAGCTAATTTATAAACTGACGTAAATGCTAATGAAGGACTAAATGCTAAGTGGGCGTCATTACCGAAATATCTTACTTGCCTACTAATTGACGGGATATTCAAGTTAGTAGCAGACGTAATGGAGACGTTAAATATTTCCATATCATTAATGAATGTAACTTAATAGCTATCGACAAGGTATATTCGTTATATTAAATGGAGCATGAAACTCATTTGAGTCGGTTGGTCGGGTTGCACCGCGCCATAGATTATGAATTATTTTAACTAAAAGTTAATGTCCGGGGTTCAGTTTAGCTACGCTGGCGTTTACTTACTGCCTGTTCTATCATGAAAGGACATTACCTACGTCGTGTAGGTAAGGTGCCTCGTAGGCGATGTCTATGTTCCCATCCATCACATACACCGACAAATACTACATTAATGTAAAAACAAGATGGCAGCGTTAGTTAGCACTATACAAGGTGTGGAAGGGACACCGACGTTAAAACGGTTACCACGTATTCAGTACATCATCATTCTGAACCCCTCCATTTTTTAATAACCGATGAAAAATTTCCATGGGGTATTTCAGAATGATTACTGAATACGTGGTACCCGTTTTAGCGTCGGTGTCCCTTCCACACCTTGTACAGTGCTAACTAACGCTGCCATTTTGTTTTTACATTATTGTTTCCACAGACAATTTCACAAATGTCTACCAGCAACGCCCTTCTGTCAATGTCATTATTATTTATATATATTGCTGTAATTAAGCTTCTTCTTCTCGTGTCGATGACTTAATTTTTTTACGGCGAAGCGTAGCGAACGAGACAATTATGCTACTGAGGATATCCAGCAGAAGCTAATGAAGCATCCTTACAGACAGGCAGGCTTACATTTTACTACACATAAAAAATCAAAGAGAAAAAGAAATGCACCATAGACAGTAAAATTTTCTTTCTTCTAAGGATTTCATTCTTGGCAAACGTAACCAAACTTGCATCCAACAAAGTCAGTGCACGAACAGTAACATTACAACGACCATAAAACACGCAATGTAAATATAATAAATCACAAAAATAACAAAAGATAACACGTAACGTTTTGTAAAACTGCTCCCATTTCGTAACAGTATTTGGGTCGTCAGAGTGTAAACAGTGCTTATCTTACTTCGTTTAGATACCGTTTACACCTGAATCTGTAACGAGACTAATCACCGTAAACTTGCCATTAATTGGGATCACTTTACAGTTGCCTCTAGTAGATAAAAGGCTAATAATATACACACTGATTCTGAAGTCATTGGCAATCTTTCAGGGGATGAAATTGCTCAGGGATCTGTACAACTTCGCTATGGTGCTAACGCTGAGGTAGCAACCATCTGTTTCATGTAAATCTCGGTACACACTGGCACTCATCTTCCGACTGACATTACGATATTTCAGACAATTGTGTGCCAACTATCATTTATAAAAGCCACTGACCAACACCATCAGTCTGCTAGACTTAGAACAATCGCTACTACCAATATCAATTCGTCCTGTCGATCTGTCTGTCAGTGACCCATGTTTTATCAACATCAGTTTGCTTCAGGACTTAGCCTTAATTTAGCTGCAGTAACAGCTTTGTCTTTACCTAGACCTACGCATATATGGATCACAAAGAAGGCCCGTTATTCTTGTCTCCGAGGTATTTAGACTGGTTCGATATCCCGTCGTCTGTCAGACCATATTGAGTTGCAGTAGTCATCTATGGACATTATGACCAAGCAGTAATACGCAAGATGTATCGACTATCGATACTGCATTGCATAGTAACGGTTCATCTAACAGAAGCCCGTTGAATTTATCATGATCATGTGCCGAGTGTGGTGACAGGTTGTTATTAGTTGTTCATTTGTTTTAGTCGATAAGTATGAGTCTATGGTATCGATGATCAATAATTTCTCGGCTGTGTCGGGGTGACTGAGCAAGTTCTGTGTTTTCCTTGGCGTTTCATGTATATTTGCAATTTCCATGGTTTGGATGTACTGCACTGGAGAATGACTTCTAAAATTACATTTTAAATATTGAGAATAATGATGACCTAGTCTTGTCCAGTCACTGGCGTCATTTCAAAACATGGCGTCCTAAAAAAAGAGAAAAAGAACACAAACAGTCAAGCAAAGGTCGTCACACCATACGGTGTAGTTATAACAATATTCGAAAATATATTCATAAGTCGGAATTCGAAATCAAATCATGCGCAGCTTGTTCAAACAGTCTATCCGGGGGAGATGTTTGTTTGCGTTACATTGCCCCAGGACGCGACGGGCGCTGTGCACGATCATACTTAAAGTTTCATTCAAAATACGAAACGGAGTTTTAGATGAAAGAAGCAAAAACGGTTTGGTTACGTCACTTGGCTTGTCATTGCTGTCAAATGTCACTTTTTTTGTTTCGAATTTCGAACCAAATCGTGCATCAGTCGAAATACCTAAGCTTTTTTTTCTAAGACGTAATGGATATTGGATGTTGGCACATGAACACACCCAAACATCCTAATTTAATGGACGACGTGTATGATAATGGAGCGATTGACGTTGAAGAATGTCCGGACAATGATTGATGTGGCTTTATGGTGTATAAGTTCGAAGAAAGGTATCGATTAGACCAACATCTTGAATATTGAATTAGATACAATAGGTACCCAACACCTATCGATTAACCATGACATTAAGCTAGTTCTTAAAATTTGAATGTTGTATAAGCTGTTACTAATGCGTCTGCTTATGGCGCAAGAGATGAATACATGCATTGTGATAGTATACCTAATATTGTATTAAATAATAAGGTCAAACAGAAGAATAAATTGAAAGAAGAGAAGGTAAAGTGGCATTGGATAAAGAACACAGCTTGTGTTTTGAATTTCTAATGCAATACGATGAAATAAGATGGCAATGGAAAAGTTAACCTAGCTTTAGGTCATTAACATCGCAATACAAAAACTTGAAGGCCTAAACAAAGTGTCAAACTAACAGCAATAATGATGAAGACAAAGATACCGAAAAGTTTACTGTCGATTCTGTTGAAAGTCGATGAAGAAATACGAAACGCTTTGAAAGCGATTGCCACTCGTCTAAACCCTCAGCTCCTCAAATCGGCCATCATCTGCCTAGTCTTTTCCCAACTATGTTGGGGTCGGCTTCCAGTCTTACCGGATGCAGCTGCCTATCTGACCTCCACAATCCAGTTAGTAGTGGGTAATGCGATACCCCTTGGTAAGACTGGTTCTCAGTGTTTCGGGTCACTGCATGACTACCTGTAACGACTGTCAGAGACGGAGCAAACTTTGTTTATAATGAATGGACCCATCCACGGACCAACCTAGGCAAGCGCGGCTTACCCCGGAGATCGACCCGAGCGGCTGTTCTTATTAAGCCCCGGCCTTCTTAAATCGGCCAAGGACGAGAATTTCATAAATGAAGAATCCGGCGAAACAAATGAATGATCTCTTAAAGTTCCCAAAGCATGAATTGGATATAGCGATCCAATTCATAAAACCACAAAGGCGTTCCAAAAACGAAAAAACTCATAACATTTCCGTGGCGATCACACTCATAGTAAACATTAGTATCAAAGCTGCGGTGAGTCACATTATTGTCGGTAGACATGTCGCCCCCTAGTTTAGGGCTGTTCATCTTGATGTGTGGCCCAAGGTGAAAGAGGGAAGCGGGATTATCTCGAGGGCTTTTATTGTGTATTTTGATTGCCAAGAATTTTTTACGTATGAATGACACTTAAGTGGTTTAGCTTGTACAGTTGATTACCCACTTTAGTGTCGTTCTGTGACGAATAGCTTTTACGATTGATCAAAATAATATGTTTTCGGAAAACGAAGAATATGTGAGTTCTAATAGACTCTTTTTGCAAAATATTAATAGCTTGTTTGTATGAATATTTTTAAGTTACATTATTGGTAGGTCAGTCTAGAAAAACTATAAATTCATTAAATAACACCAACATTATTGGAACCATAATCAAGTTTCTATTGCTCACCCTTCTAGTTTCACATTGAATAGTCAATTTATTATGTGTTCATTCAGACTCCGATGTTTAATTTAAATAATTATTATCTAGATCGCGCTGGCCTTGCAATTGAGCTTAAGATTTAGTTTATTGTGGATTTCGAAACGTTTACGATCGCCCGTAATACTCGTAATGCGCAATGATAGAATTAATGACAGTCGCTGCCCACATCTTCTTTGAAACGTTGGTTTGCGTGGAAGACATCCCGGTTTCTGACTCATTGCAGGACGGCAGTATAATTTATATTAAAGAAGGTTCGACACTATCTTTTGATCTCTCCGCGTTTTCAGGAAAAAAATGTATTACCTATTTGTTGAGTATTGTAACCGTAGCTTCATCTAAGTAAGATGAAACATTTTGTTTCCCGCGTTGTTCGATGCATTGCACCACCCTTCAAACCACTCAATCAGTCATCAAATATTCAATATCGGAACCTAACACCTCACTACAAGGTTGAAATTTCATTGTCTTCAAACTATGTAAATCAGTAATTTCGGCTTATCCCGTCTCAGTCGTAGAAAGCACGATCGGAATGAGGAATTAACATTGATTTAGTCATTCAATAGGCATTATGTTTATTGAGCCGTTGTTCACAGTGAGATGTGATTGTTTATGCAATTGCAACACAAGTGAGTTTCAAATGACAACTTAGCTGTCAAAAGTACGCCATCTTGCTTTCGGGTGATTGTCTTTTGTTTCTGAATTTTGTTGCTAAATTGAACGTGTTTACGTGATACTTTGGTCCTAGACAGACCATATTTAAATGACTTGTTGGATTTCCTTCTTCAGATAGATACGTTATGTGGAACTGCAATGAGTACCTAGTAGCACCAAGTAACAAGACTTGACAATAAAGGCTAAACGCCACTCCGAAGATTTCTGAAATACATCACACCGACAATCGACATTAACAAAGTTTTCGAAACATCAAACGCTGCAAAATTACAACATACATCAACAAAGTCAGTGAAGATGCAGACATAAATGTTAGCTAAATCGGGGCTAAAGGTGAACTGTGAAAATACTTCAATTTTCACGCCAGTTCTCTTTACGAGGTGATAAAATTTCACACGAGATAGGTATAAGAGTATTGCTAAAGTAACAGGTTGCTGTCTGCTAAAGCAAGCCATTTTCCTCGTTCCTCGAGAGAACGTCTTGGAACTTCATCCATTGCCGCCACTGATTTAAAGACAGTTCAGCAAAGTAGGAGCTAATGGAGCGATGGATGTAATTTCTTGGCGTTGAACCAATTGAACTGCCTGAGTGGAATAATAAGTGGTTACTGAGTAGAACATTCAGTCGAGATAAATCCGTTAATTGGTATTTCTTTGGCTTGTTCAAGTGGGAATCGAGTTTGATGCGACTGCGCTGAGACTGGCAATGAAATGGCTTATAAAATCATATTTCTGCTCCAATTTTTTGTTACTTGGCGGAACCAGCATGATTGCTGCTATGTTATTTTTCTCTGTGATGTAAAAATAATTATTATTGATTCTTGTCTCTCCCTTACTTCCTCAAAGTTAAGCTAACATAACAAAACCAAGGAAGCCATTTCAGTTCGTTAATCCTGGCAACACTCACTGTTTCCCAAAATTTATCGATTTTTGTAAGAATCAAAGAAAACAGGCTCGCACCCTCGTTGCCTCAGTAATGCAATAACGTCGGTACTCGACGGATGTTTAAATTTATTTGCACCCCTCACTTCGCCCCTCTATGGAAGCTCCCAGAGCACCCCATTCGACCCGTCTAGTCGACAATTATTAACTTTTCCTGATCGAAACTACGGGATGTCATTGGCTCTCTGGTAGACGAGACGAAATTCATTTAAAGTCGAAAATCTAATTTCTGTTGATCGATAGTTTTTGGTCCTTTGCAGTGTTAAGAGTTTATGTATATTATAGTATTTGAAGACTACTCATCATCATAGTTCTCTTGCCCTTATCCCAATTTAATTGGGGTCGGCGCAACATTTCTACTTCTTCTTCTTCCATACTTCCATTTAAAGGCTACTTACTGTTAGCTATAAAAGCTTTTGGACATTAGAGTTTACTTCTGACGACTAAGACGGAAGACCTTGGATTTTTATTTAATCTTCATTGTGAAAATACTTAAACATATTAAAAAGAGCAACTACAGACAACTGGCCGTAGCCATAAACACCGACCAAACATAGAGTAGTGAACTAGCGACTCAAAAGTGAAGTGATGTACCTACATCTACTAAAGTGATGTAACAGAAGCAATATAGAAACAAGTCACAAAGAATTACAATGTCAAAAAGTCGACAACATTCAATTTGATATGTCCATTTAGGAGAGAAAACAAAACAGTTGCTTCTCATCCCACGCAAGCATCAGCTAACAAATGGGCCACCTCACTTGCTACTAATAGCTCGTAGGCGATGATACTGTCCAAGCTACCGGTAAAGGTAATTAGAAGCTAATTAAATACCTGTCTTAACAAGTAGGTGATGAGTTAGACTGCTAGGCAGACCTTGGAACGATATAAACGTAATTCAAGGGCGTTCCTTATGTCTAGACCGCTTACAAGTTATGATGAAGGCGGAAATCCGGACATTGTGGTGCAAATTGAAAGATAGACTGCCTCGTTGGTCTAGTGGTCGCAAGCGCGACTGCTGAGCAAGAGGTCCGCGGTTCGATTACCGGGTCGGGCAAAGCATAATTGAGTTTTTCCAGCGGGAATTTCTCAATAGCTACGGAGTCTGGATTTTGGCCCGATACAGAGGTGAGCCTATTGCCTTGATAGGCTCGCCCCCTATTACATGGGGCTTAAACATAACTGGCGAAATGTCGGTTAACTTTTAGGTACACCTCTGCCTAATCCTTCGGGAATTACAGGCCTGAAGTTATGTTATGTGAAATTGAGAGATACCGTGGACTGTGGTGGTTACTTGAAATGTTTCAGCAAATTGCCAAAGCTTGCCTTAACACTTTCTTTGCCAGCCAAGCAGATACAACATAACATCCCACTTGTTATTAACCGTACTTAGAGACATGGTACATACCTATAGTAATTGTTACATTTCGCCAGTGAGCCCCATAAATTAGGGGGCTAACACAATAGTTCAATAATCGCCAAGAATTATTGATGTGATCACAGGACAGCGAAAAGGTTGAAATGAAATTAGTATTTTTAGTCACTACGTTCATCATTAATTACCTGATGTCTTTTTTATTAGTCTGAGTCTTCTGTATTTCACTTCTTAAGTCGTCGGTCTTAATGTCTTTGGAGCTGCAATGTTTGTGGGCAGAAGTATTAGTGGTTACTTGTGTTTAGACGGTTTAATGGCGGGGAAAGCTGTTAGTAAGATAAAATGAAAATGTTGCACTGTGAGAGCTTGACGGTAACACTGTCAGCTCTAAGTCAGTATTTAATCTTAATTACAGGACGTGTAGTTACTAATTAAGCACCGATTTACCATATTGACGCAGCGCCGTTGCAAGTTGGTTCATGGAATTGACAAACATGGAGTCGAAACTACAGCAAAAAAAATTGTGATCATGAATTCGTCTCATAATTTCTAAAAAGTCAAATAATTTGTTTTACTCTCTCAGGGTTTACTGGTAAAAGCCTGTAACGGCACTGTCAGCCTGAATGCCATCTGAATCTTTTAAAGCTGTTTTCTCAGTCTACCATAAAATACAGCTAAAAATAAACTAACAATGTTCTCTTTTGCCTACAGACGCAGACCAACTATGCGCTAACCGCGGCTGCTGCGGCGCGGGCGCGCGGTTGAAGCTCACGCAGGCTGCGCGCACGCAGCTCGAGTCCGCGCTGTGGAGCGAGCTCAGCAAGCTCGCCGACACGCTCACCAATAGAGCCATCAAGTTTGACGGTGAGTTTCACAACCATTATCAAGTAACATGTGGTTTTTTTGTAGAACCGGCTGTCTTTTATAGATCTTTGATAGTCTGTAAGGGTAGTCAGTGGTCCGAAAGTCTTATCAAGAGATATCTCATCTCTCAGTTATTGGGTTGTGGAGGTCAGGTAAGCTGTCGCTCCACCTAAAATTCTGGTATTTAGCTGTATCCGGTTAGATTGGAAGCCGACCCCAACATAGCTGGGAAAAGGCTTAGCAGATAGGCTGCACGTCAGTGGTAAGACTGACTTTGAGTTGGCCTAGCACATGAGGAAGTTTCAATATAATAAGAGACCAGCTTATGCTGGGTTTGGCATCACTAATGTACGGCCTATCATACTGTGTTGTGAAGAGCCATTCTCTGTCACTCACCGACAAGTACCACCTATCCTATCCCCTGACTCAGTCGCGTAGGTACTCAGCATGATGTCATTTTAATTGACAAAAGCTCGACGTTTTTTAATATTATCTAAGTGCCGATTACTGTCATCACAGCAATCAATACTGTTGTATTAAGGATGATTTGATGCCAGTAATGGAAAAGGTAATAACCTATTACGTAAAGAATAATAAATATAGACTCACAAAACCGTTTGACGATAGAGATAGCGGCACACTATGCCTATTAAGGGAAAAACCCATTAGAGACTGAAAATCAAAGAACTCAGGTAGGTAAGTACCTTTCTAAGCAATTTGTTCCACACATTACTTCGAACTTAAAAGGGCAACGAATAAGGAAATAACTAAAGTAAAATAAAATACAAATTTTAATTAAAATTCCACAAACACTTGGCATCGCAGACGAAGTGTAAAGGCTGGGTTACAATGAACGCGATAACGGCTCGCTTGCGGCTGCATTCAACCGCAAATACAAGTGCAAGGTCCATTCCGTGTAATGCAATATTGTGTTGTTGGGTGCACGGAGAAGGAACTTGGAACATGATTAATGTTTTAAATAATGAAAGAAAGATATTACATTTTCTATGGTTCACATTAGAGCAGTGTTGGTCCAGTGTTTAGAGGCAAGCCTCTTGTCATAGGCTGTGGGTTCGAAGCCAGGCAGGCACTTATGTAATTTATTTTACCACCATTCACCATTGTTTTCAAATCGGTGAAGGAAAACATCGCGAGGAAACCGACCTAGAACCAAAATTTCGAAGAAATGGGATATCCACCAATCAGACATGTGGTGGATTACATACAGCTCGATCCCTTTCACAGAGGTCTAAGACCAACAGACGGAGCATTATAGGGTCATAAATTACCCCTCAGATGGGTCTGAGGGATAATTGCACACGACAATACCTCACTACACTTCGTCTGTGTACCCCAACCTTTACTGCGTCGCGTCCGGCGCCGGCGCAGTTGCATCAGAACGGGACCGCAGCCCGCTTGTCCAAACATGGCGGTGACACTTGAAAGTCGACTCGCCATCGTGCAGTCGCCACGAACAAAGTGCACGACGTACTGCCGGACAAATGATCGCAGATACAAGCTGTATGTGGTAGATCTTTAGAGAGAGATAGAGAGTTTTATTAAGTTGTGTGATTCTGATATTGATCCATGATCGGAGTGTTAAAAAAAAAAAATTAATAGTTTTTGAATATGGGGTAGCGCTGTCAAAGCTCATTGACCATAGCCAGGTCCCAATCTGACCAGTGAGGCCAAGATATTTTGAAACATAAAATTACATTAGCAGATTTTCAACCAAAGACGATGTTTGGAGCTAGTTATACCAGTGTCATTAGTGTCACAATTACCATCTCTTTTAGATGAACAAGCAGCAGCATTTATAAATAAAAAAGGTTGCAATGAAGCTAACACAATTAAAAAGTAAAAATAAAACATGGTGGCAACGGTGCGTTGACATTTTGTATAAATGGGTTCACAGTCGAACAAAGGGCACAGTGTCGGATAAATGGCCGCGAATTAATCGAGCACCATGTTGGAATTGGAAGAATTTAATTAAGAAAGATGCTACTGTCGATAACCAGCCGAAAGAAATTACCAAAATGTTTAAGAAGTTTTCTGGAATATGACAGAAGAACAAAGAAAAAATGGACGGAGTTTATTCATTTGCGACAACTTCAGTTGTTAGCGAACTTGTAATTTAAAGTACGACCACAATGTAGTACAAGTTGTAGAAGCAAACAAAAGGGCTTTTAACAAAGTGGATTGCGACTGCGGACCCGCACTGTTTGAAGAAAGTTTTGTTGTGGCTTCAATTCAATCATGTTTTAGAATTCAGACGTGGAAATGAACTCAAGAAAATTAGAGTCTATAGAAAAGATGTCTTTGAACAGTTGGCGCTCTTAGGTTCATGTTCAATATGTCAAATTTACCAATCGTGTAACGTTACAACAGAAAAAACCGATAAAAGCATGATGACATGTTCACATATAATTTAATTTGCATGTCTATCTGACAAACCAATCACAATCGGATTACCATTAACGTTTCGCGCCAATCTGCTGACCTTTCCATTTCCCAACGCTTTGGAATATTTCACAAATTGAAAGTACACCGAACGTGCAAAAACAAATATGGTGAGGATAGCCAACAGGCGGTCACCAAACATCAACCTGACTGTTGAATTTATGCTGGAAGTGTAAGCTGGGTTGATTGCATGATTATTCATATAAAATGTTGCCAACACACATAGAAGAAGCTTCATTAATTGTATTCATTTAAATAAAGAATTAACTGGGACATCTCTAAAATTTCAAAGACAATAAAATGAATCTAACATGAACAAGTTCTTCTGTTTACTAGCTCGGCAATATGAAAACGTTTGTCCATCACACAGTGAGCCCAACAAAGTACATTCGTAATTACGGTGTCCGGTCGGTGACCAGCAACCGGCCAGATCAATATTGACACAGGCCACAGCCACTTTCCAACATTCATTCAAGCGACTTGTGTTTCAATCACACGAGAAACTGTTGATTATTGATAATTTGTACATAAAGTGAACAGCGCTTTTAAATTAGTAATAAAAAAAAAGAATGTCGTTGACTTTGAAGATCGAGTCACGACTGTGTTATGTATAATTGAATGTTCAAACGAGTAAATTGAGATGTTTATTTGATTTCGGAGGTTTTATGTTAAAAACATCTTAAGAATATGCCGCTGGGTATTATAAAAGCTTACCTACTCTTCTGGTTAAGTTATTAGAGCAAAAAGTCCATAAAAACGCGGTCTTTGTCCAGAAAAATCCTTTTTCCTTTTCAGGTGAGAAAGGTCTGTTTGTATCTCTGCTTACAGTGTGAAAATGCTTTCACCAAACTGACCTTATTCCCTCAGGTTATTTCTAAAGCCGTGTGCGGCCCGATAAGCGGCTTACACAATCTATTTTCCTTTTATTCTTCCGATCCGTGTGGGAAACCGGTGGACTTTGCGTTAAGCTCACGTTTCCGCGCGATTGCAATATAAATAGAGAATACAAAATATTCAGCCTTGTCAATCTAA